>JAOPSE010000003.1:143624287-144841430 GCA_029449295.1 Zea luxurians | reverse complement strand
AAGAAAAGGACTAATTGGGGTATGATATATGGTGATGATTTGTTTTCAACCCTAGTTGGTGGAACAAGTTCTTCTTCCAAACCCACTCCATCTGCTTCTCTATCTAGACACACTTCAGCTAGTGCTTTGCTGCAAGCGGCAAGCAATTGTGCATCTCTTGGGGCTGGTTCTGAGTTATCAGCATATTTGGATAGTGATACTGTCCAAAAGTATGATGATGACTTTAATCTTTTAACGTGGTGGCATGATCACAAGTTGACCTACCCATTTCTTTCTATGTTGGCTAAGGATGTACTAACTGTGTCTGTCTCTACTATTTCATCAGAAGGTGCTTTCAGTCTTATTGGCAGAATTATCAAGGAGCGTCGACTTCGACTGACCTCAGAGATGGTCGAGATGCTAACCTGCATCAAGAACTGGGAGGAAGGGAATGCAAGGACCCAACACACTGTTGAGAACAAAGAACTTGAAGACTCATTCTCTAAGCTATATCTTGATGATGGACAAGTTCCAGTTGATGACTGATTCTCTCATGCATCTCAATCTCAGACACCTACTGATCCACATCCACATGTGGATGACTGATCTTATTTAGCTAGTTTGAACTTTGAACTATGGTTGTGTGTCTGTAACTACTATAACTCTGAACAATGTCTGTGATATATGTAAGAACACTAAATGAGTTGTGGGCGGTACTCTTTTTTCTATCTAGGGTTTCCTCACAAGGGTGAGTTTTACCTAGATTGGTTTTTAGTGAGACAGTCATTGCACTAAATATCTCAATATTAGTTATTTAGTATGCTTTAACTGTGTTTTTGTGAATGTATAAGATTATGGTAAGTTTGATGATGATTTATGGTGTAGTGCTCGGGCTGGCCCTAACACTACAGGCTGTCCAGACCTACCATGCCGGCATGGCACGGCTAAGAAGCCTTAGTGCCGTGCTTGGACCTGGCTTCAGACACTAGTGTCGTGCCGTCAGCACGCCTGTTAAACAGGCCAAACGGGCCGTGCCCTTATCGTGTCGTGTCTGACCGTGTCAGTGCTGGATCAGGCCGGACCGAGCCATCTGTTTAGCCATCTATACAAACAGATAATACAATTCTAGTCGATTCCTCTCTACGCTGTCTTCTTCCTCTCCTCTCCTTTTCTCCGTTCCTAGCTGTAGCTAACAAGTTCACGAGTCTGTGTGATGCCGTGCGAGATGTGCCGATGTGTGTGCTCTAGCATCTGATGATCGAGTCGTCGTCCGGCCGGCCGTGTCCATAACACCAGGTGCATCGCGCGCGTCGTGGGGATGCAATGCAATGCATGCATAAAGCAGCACCTCAGTTGGAGAGATTTTTTAAAGTATTTAAATTGTAGCTCAATTTGCAAACGGGCATGCATGCACCAGCGTCACGCGCAAAAATAAGGTAAAATTACACATTAGTAGAATTCAAAATCTTATTTGTTGACTCTCTACGCCCACTTAACCAAGAAAATACATATTTTTTTTGTATTATTAAAATAAAGTCTATGTGTCTAATAAATAAAAACCTTAGAACATCTTATTAGTCTGTACTATACTTAAAGTACCAGTTTCAACGGTCAAACGACGATCCGGCACGGGCCCGACGCCGCAGGCACGACACATCAGCCTGCTGACTGTGTCGGGCCAGCCCGTCGGACCATTTGGTTAAATCAGCATAAAATGTTAAAAAAACGGTACCCGGCACGGGCCTGACGCCGCAGGCACGACACACCGTCGAACCATTTGGTTAAATCAGCGTAAAATGTTAAAAAACGGTGCAGGAGATAGCGTATGAACCCACACCCTAATAGAAGAAGGGTGAGAGACAATGGACAAAACTGTCTAACCAGTAGAACATCATGCTCAAGTGTTTATAATATTGAATATAAATTGTACATATATATATATATATATATATGATTTTTTGTAAAATAAAAAAATAATCGTGTCGGGCCAGCACTATGGACCGAGACTACAGCCTAAGCACCGCACGATGCTCGTGCCGGGTTGGCCCAGACACTATTAAATGGGTTGTGCCTCGGCCGACTCGCTAGACAAGGCCCATTTGGCCATCTATAACTCTGCACGATAATAATGGTCCTTGCCTCAGTTGCCACCACCTCGTTCATCATCCTGCTTCTTTTCTCTCTCCCCTCATGCCTCCACCTCCGCACCACCCTATTCTTGGCTGAGGGCGTAGGAGCAGGTGTCTCCTCCTCGTATTTGTCCGACACCAGCCTCGACACCGACTCGCGCAGTGGCTATTACATGTCCACGAGGACGTTTCACATCATGCGCGCACCATTGTTTTCGCCGTCGTCGTACGTCTCATTTGTCTTCCTGGCCTTCGTCCTGTTCTTCCTCCCCAACCTGCTGCCCCCGCCCACGGTCACAACCGCGAGCTGACGGACGCTTGTCGACGCGGGTACGGGGCGAGTCGGTCATGCTCCTAGCCTTTCTCTATGCGTGCCATCGAGGAGGACATGGTGGCGCCTGTCATGCTTAGGTTATCTTGGCGATGAGGAGTCCAGGTCTGAGATATTGGACAACCAAGGCCCGTAGCGTGGGAGCAGTCGGTATATACTATGGAGTTGGTGGTGGTGTTGTGTCGCTTCGGTGGGTCCAAGGTTGGGAAAACACTCGCATTCTCTCGCCCTTCTCGGACTGACGCCTGGTGCGTGTGCCTCTCGGTTTAGAGCTACTCTAGCTATGCTTCTTTCCCCGCTTGCGTGCTCTCTCCTTATATGTATCTAGCGGTATACTACCTATGTCGCCTCCAAATGCCCAGGTCTTCATCATGTCCTTCGAACAGGTATGCCCGCCTCTTCACTTCCCTCTTGCTCTATGAAACCTTGGAAGTGGGGGAGGTGAGGGATGGAGTCTCTGATTTGCTGCCTATGGTACCCGTGCGTTCATAAAAAATATTATGCGAAGAGCGGAGACAATCAATAAAAAACCTTGAGATCTTTTTGCTGGATAGTTTATGTGTATATTATTGTGAGCCGTCGCAACGCACGGCCAACCGACTAGTTTAGCCTAAAGAACGTGAGTTTTTGACGTAAAATACCTCTTTTACCCTTGAACGATGTATCGAGACACATATAACATAATTTTTGTATAGCTTTTGTTCGTAAAAGGAAAAAAAGATTAAATCAACCTCCATTATTGTATTATCCCGTCAAACACCAATAATTCATCGAGTACAAAAAAGTATAATATCCACTACCATACTAGTTCTAGCCTAAAGAGATGACCGTCGCTAACTGAGAGCACCTATAGGGGTGAATATATAATCCTGCGAAATTAACTCTAAGGGCTAGTTTGGAAACCCAATTTTCCCAAGGGATTTCCATTTTCCCAAGGGAAATTAGTTCATTTACCCATGGAAAAATAGAAAACCTTTGGGAAAATGAGGTTCCCAAACTAGCCCTAAACAACACAAACTTGGTTAATAATATGTGTTAGTGAGAACTAAAACCAAGTTAGGATGAGAAAAGAGAAGGGAGGAATCTTTACTTGATTGCTCCTCTAAGACGAGTAGTAAACTTAGGAGCAATATTGCAAGTGAGTAGAGAACTCAAGAAGACAGAAGTCGCAAGAAGTAAAATGGACAAGAGACACAACGATTTTTATCGTGGTTTGACCAATGCCTACTCCACGTTTTGGTGACCTCCTTTGATCAAGGGTTGCACTCAACCCCTCTCAAGTGATCCAAAGATCAAACTTGAGTGCCACAATTTGTCTTTCTTATATCAATATCCCATTGTGAGGAATCTCCACAAATTGGAGTCTCTCATGCCTTACACAAATGATTACAATCAAATTCGGAGTAAGGAGGGGAGTAGAAAACACACAAGAGTACAACACAGCAACAACACGCACACAAGCAAAAGAGAGAGCACACGAATCAAAATAACAGTCTAAGCTCAAGCACGCGCTCAAATTTCTCTCTAACCAATCAACAGCATGGTTGCAGTTGTAGTGTGCTCAAGGTATGCTAGGGTGACTACTCCATGCGCCTAGGGGGTCCTTTTATAGCCCCAAGTGACTTAAGAGCCGTTGGAGCTTCATTTGGAAGCTCCTAGCCTTCCCTGTCTGCGAGTGCACCGGACTGTCTGGTGGCGCACCAGACACTGCACAGTGCAACAGTCAATAGATCCCTAATTGGTCACTTTCCATTTTAGGTGGGCACCGGATTATCCGGTGGAGGGCACCGGACTGTCCGGTGCGCCAACTGACTATTGGCTGCGGTTGATGTGGCAGATAGCAGTTGATTGTCTTCACATCGTACTGTCCGACGCTCCATGTGGATTGTCCTATGATTTTTAGCCAAGGAAGCTTGGCCGAGCTCGAGAGTGGCCAATACGATCAGACGGTCACCGGATTGTCCGGTGCACACCGGGCTATACGGTGGGTGGCACCGGACAGTCCGGTGCTACCCAGACTAGCCCGAGTTCTTCCTTTTCATGCCAACTTCCTTTTGCTCCTTTTGGCTTGTCTTTATATGGTCCCTAGTACTTAGACAAACATGATTACTACCTAAAACAATTGACTATGTGCTAAAAACATAACTTTTTCACTTTGATCCATAGATGTTTCAGTATGCCCATTTTCAAGCCTAAAGGATGCTTTTTCTTATATTTCTCAATTTGCTTTACAACTACCTATGCTCATGCTCGTAGGAAAAGATGTTAGTCCATAGTAATGTGTTGAGCATTTAATCACTAAAACAAATAGAAATGGCCCAAGGGCATATTTCCCTTTCAACCTCCCATTTTTGGTGATTTATGCCAACACATCAAAAGCAACTTACAAGGTACTATCAACACCAAATATGAGCCAAATTTTGCAAATTGAAGTCAAATCAAACACCAATAGAATTAGTATAGAATTTGGCATATTCGGATTATTTTTGCCACTACTTGGTTTATTTTCGCAAAATAAATTTATTTTCTTACTTCTATGTCAAAAACAATTTAGTTTTGCAAAGTAAAACATTTTCAAGATTAGTTTTGATCAAAAGCCAAAAGCTCCCTGTCACACCCGGTTTTAGGGGCAAAACCGAATGCATAGCATATATGTGCTAGGATCTATTTTCCACACATATGTTGATGTCACAAGTGTAATATATCAAAAGACAATGTAATAAAGGCATAAAAGAGAGTATAATAACTATTACATCATCCGGACGTAAGAGTTTTAAACAATATCATAATCAAAGTACAACATAAGTAACACAGGCGATCTCCCATAGGAAGATGACCAGAGCGTGGCTAGACTCAGTACTCGTCAACACCATCGTCAAAGTCTTCCTCATCACCTTCTAATAAAAAATTTAGCAAGGGGTGAGCTCACTTATGATAGGGGCTCAGCAAATGGGAGTAATTATGCAAGATTAACAAGGTAAGCTATGGTTATGCGGTAAGCATTTTAGTTGGTCAATATTTTATTAACAACATCTTATTTACTAATTATAAGTGTATCCCAAAACCTAATTAATCATGAGCAAAATGATTATATCTCAAAAACACTTAAGTGAAACCACTTAAGCAAACCATTTTAAACCAAAGGATCATGATTTAGTCTCCATCTTTAAGTTCAATTATCATGTGAGGGTCCAGGCTGCTCTTAACCGTGAGCACGGCTGACATATCAGTTTTACACTCTATAGAGGTGGTACAACTTTACCCACAAGCCGTGTATCCCCTCTAGTCTGGATTGTATGGACCCTTAAACACTGTCGAGGTGAATAGCTAGGGATCCACTATGAGTCTTTCACAAAATATCCTTAGTACAAAGTCACCCGCTAAGGTTTCCACGTCAGTATTGATGACCCACTGCGTGACCAATATTTTACCTGGATCATGCAATGCTTTATCTGGAGCTGGATCTTTCTTTTGGAAGAGTACATGAATTAATGTATTTATTAGCAACTTAATGGGCATTATGGTAATTAGTCATCTTTTAGCATTTTAGTATTATTACCTATTCTGCTGCAAATCTAGGTTGACACCTAATTAACTAGATGACACTTGCCAATTCACTATGTCTAGTATAGCTTTAGTGATTAATCAAGTTTGGTAAATATCTCATTAAGTAGGCAAGCAAGAGTAACCCAACCCTTGATTATAATTAATCATGTCATCATCATTAATCAATAATAGTATTAATCAATAATAGTATCATCATTCTCATAGTTCTCACTGTGTATTTCTTACTATGATGAGATACCTCAAGTCAAGTGCTCACTATCCAGGAGCGATGGCGATTCAAATCGATTACTGGCCAGCTAGGGAGTATTGCTAACACAAATCATACTCACAGTACTTCATGGGATAGGATCACCACCCTACATATTCCAGTAGCAGCCCAGTTGCACATCGCGGATTTCACAAGGGCCACCATACCCAGGGACCGCCTGACTACCAGAGTGTCAGGACATATCATGCACCATAGGTCATCTCGCCATGTCCCCGTCACTCCTCACCCACACTAGTAAGTGCACTGTGAGGTCGATTCTGGCTAGAATAGTACCCTGGCTTCACGGTCATAATGAGTTATCTGGCCAACTAAGTGATTAGGCATAAATTCAACATGACTCAAGGGACCACAACGGTATGGTCCTTAATCGATATAGGCGGGGATAAATAGACACCAAGACCTTCATGCCTTATGTTTCCTTATCTGCATCCTGTCCAGTCTCAGATTAACTTCGTATTACTCAATGATATTTCCTGATGACTTAACCCAATCAAGCATAAGGTAAGCACAATACCTTGCAGGTGATAGGAAATCACCAGACTTCTAACGTCTAAGCAGACCTAAGCATTTAAGCTTACCTAAATTACCCAAGCGACAAGGGTGGGGATAAACAAGGGTAATCAAGGATAAATGCAACAATTTTTTCCAAACAACTACAACCTATGCAACAATCATAGGCATGTAGGTGAATAAAAACAATTATTGCAAACCATGGGAATTAGATGTCGAGGCTTGCCTAGAATCCAACACTATGTTATTGTTTTTGTTAGACGATGCCCGCTGGACAAATAGCCACTTGATCAGTCATCTTCTTTGGGTTTGTCTCCAACACCACATCCTTCATGTCCACATGTTCCACACTAGCGTACCTAATGAGATGCATGAAGCATATGTACGAGCATAATGAAAAGCAACGCAATACGGATGATGCTATATGATAGTAAAGTAAGCACAAGTAGCAAGACACTACAACACTCATACACAAGCACTAGCTATTTCTACAACATAGGGCATGTGAGTCTAATATTACTTATGACATAGGATACAGACCTATACTTGACTTAATTTGCACGCAAGCATGGAATTGAAAAATGGCCACACATCAATCAAGGGACACATGCTACTTAAGTATAGCCACTACAAATATTCATAAATCCAGAACTAACTAAACCTACTTAGCCAAACAAAAGTAAGTCCAAGTGACTAACTACACAGTTGCAATTTTTGGACAGCAACACATCCAGTTCTTATTTTAGCCATAACCATATATTAAAAATCCAAAACATGTGATCCTAGATTTTATGGAAATCTAATAAAGTTATCCACAAATTATTTATAATCAACTCAGTCTAATTCAATACCTAACAAGATCAAACAACACAAGAAAGGTGCCCCTGTCCAGATTTGGACAGATTCAGACCTCCTACTTCAAATAGCTATAACTGAAGATTTAGACCACCAAAAAGAGTGATCCAAAACTTTCTGAAAAGCTTAGGAAATATACTACAACTTCTTTACAATTACTAAGAGCTTATTCTATGTTTAATTTAGTCAAACAATGCAATCTTTTAAATTTGGACAGAACCTAGACAAATTTTGATATCGCACTTGTGAGAAGCATAACGCCTAAACTATTAATGAGCACATCCATCACACGTCCCCTATTAAATGAAACTTAGCTCATACATTAGGAAACACCAAACATGTTAGACACCAAAAACTAACAAAGGTTAAGCACACCATTTTAGGACACCTAAACTTCAACTATGGGTAGAAATAGTTTAACTAGCTCTCTAAACCACTTTAGCAATTTAATTTGCTTAACACATAAATTAAACAAACATCGCATCTTTTAATTTAGCAGGTAGAGCATTATCAATGGACATAGAGCTCCATAGAAACTCATTCTTAACCACCGACACAATAAAATCAACAAAAGCACAAGTGACTCCAACAGAACTGTTGGCACCTTTTTGGGGCGCCAATCACTCAACACGAACCAGCGGCGGTGCTCTCTGCACAGGGGCGGATGGTCCGCGGCCAGGGGTCGGACGGTCCGTGGCCTAGCGTGAGGCTAGGGTTTCCTGCCTGATGACTGGACGGTCCACGCCCGGGGGCCGGACGGTCCGTGCGTGCGCAGGGGCGGCGGAAGGTCGCTGGCGGCACCTGGATCTCTCTCCCGGGAGGGACCCCATCGGGGAGGAGAGATCCTAGGAGTTGTCTAGGCTCAGGCAGGCCGACCTAGACTCCTCTAATCGACGTAGAGTTGAAGAGAAGCGGAAAATTTGGAAATTGAGAGGCTAAACTAGAACTACTCCTAATTGTACAGGAAATAAATGCGAGATAAAAGTGTTATTGATTCGATTGATGATTACAAATCGGCCGTATACATCTCTATTTATAGAGGAGGGGGGCTGGACCCTTTATAAACTAATCTCTCGAGCTAATTCCGCGAATCTAGCTAACAACCGTAGCACAAAACTCGAAACCCTAATATGCTCTACGCATGCGCGGACCGTCCGGCCCACAGACACGGACCGTCCGCAGCTCATTTTGGAGCTCAACATATGCCCCCTGCCTTTTGGTGGAGCTGAGCGAACCAAAAGCAACTAACTCGATGTGATCACATCGGTTTTCTTAGGCATCTTGCCACATACTAGGATGGTACTGTTTGAGGAAACGCCCATTCAAAGCCTTAGGTAAATCCTTGGATTGTAATGTTTGTAGTAAATAGGCGTTACCAGACATTACCTGTTTTACTTTATAAGGACCCTCCCAGCTTGGCGACCATTTCCCAAACTTCTGGTCTTTATTCCTTAGAGGCAGGATGGTCTTCCACACTAGGTCCCCTACTTGAAATGATTTTGCTTTGACCTTCTTGTTGTAAGCCCTAGCTACTATGATCTTGTCCTTTTCTATTGCTCCCAAAGCTATCACCCTCTTGTCGGTCATGTTGGGGACTTGTTCTCAAATGCTATGAGTTAAGAACAAGGCAACACATAATGTTAAATGTTAATGTCCTTTGAAGCATTATTTCCCTTAGGATATAATGATCTTCAGACGAAGGTCATGAAGGACATACCTTCATCATCGTAGTGTATATTAATGAAAGAAGAAGCATATGGAATATGTAAGACAACATGAATAATCATATGGCATCATTAATATATCTTCTTTTCATTAACATAGATAAACAGAAACAATATTGAGTTATATTTATACCTTCGGCTTGACAAAAGGTAAAAGTCCAAGCGTGACGTGTGAGCGAATACAAGTCAGCGTGAATAGTACGGGGGAACTGTTCATCTATTTATAGACACAGGATACAGCCTGTGAGAAATTACATTCATGCCCTTTACATTCATTGTTAACTAATAGTCAACTCTATGAGGACTAAATAGCCTTTTCCTCTTTAAGTCGGTTCCTTCCTCCGCCATTTAGCCGAAGCTCCCTCGCGCGTAGCTTCGGAGCAACTCCAACCTTCATCGCGATCATGCTTTTAGCCCGAGTTCGAAGGTACCTGTTCATATGCTACACTTGGAAGGTTTTTGTTAGATCTCGTTTTTGAGGACCTTCGGAGGACGAAGGCCCCCAACAGTAGCCCCTCACAGTATTAATTTGTTTAAGATAACGAATTCAGACTGCGATATGGACGAAGGCCTTAAGCCGAAGGTCCAAAAAACACCTTCCCTTTGCTAGAATAGCAACAGTCAATGATAGGCGGGGCCCCTTGGTTTAGAGCGCGTCGAGCGTATAAATAAGAGCTCGCACCAACCTCATTTGGTACACTGCCTGTGCCATTTGCTTTATTTTCTCAATTTCATAGCTGTTGCTCATTAACACTTGCTAGTTTTTCAAAGCTTTTTAAGCTTCAGTTTGAAAGACACATTTTTGTCATCTCTGAAGGAAGGAATGTCTCAGGACAAGAAGGTTGCCGCTGAAACGAAGCTTGCTGAAGAGGAGAAGCTTTTTGAGGAGAAGAAGGTTGTGAATCCATACATTGCTAGATTTATCGAGTCAATGGCAAAAACAAATACAGAAAAGATTACTAAGGAGATATTGGAGGGCCTGTCTGAGGATACTGGTGACAGTGACAGTTATGATGCAGAAAGTGGTGGCGAAGATTCTGAGGATCAACCCTGGAGACCAAGCCATACAATTTTCGGAAAATCTTCCATTAAACAAAGTCACCTCGAAAACATGAGGGGAAGATACTTTCGAGATATGTCTATTGTGAGGGCTGGCGGAGACAACAACGTCCCGGCCCCTGAGGAAAACGAAGTTGTGATTTTCCAAAGCTTCTTCAAAGCTGGGCTTCGGTTTCCGCTGAGTAAGTTTGTAGTTGAAGTATTGAAGACCTACCAAGTTTTCCTTCACTAGCTGACCCCCGAAGCTATATTAAGGATGGGAATCTTTGTCTGGGCAGCAAGAAGCCAAGGGATAGAACCAAGTGCGAAGTGCTTCTGTAGCATGCACGAACTTTTGTATGAGACAAAGGCCATGAGGAAAGAACAGTATCATAATAACTTCGGTTGTTATGGGTTTATCACCCGTCCCAATGCCAGTCACCCTGTGCCGACATTTTGGAAGAGATGGCCCAGAAATTGGATGGAAGAATGGTTTTATGTGAAGAACGACCTGTCAGCAAGGGAGGACATTAAAGGTGTTATCATGCGCCCCATATGGTCCCGCTTCGACCTCCGAAGGACGAAGGTTGAAATTGATGAAGCCACCAAAGCGTGTCAAAAGGCGTTTGGTACTGTCCGCTTCTTCATTGGTACCAGAGATTTAATTCAAGAACATATAGCATTCAGAGTATGGCCGCTTGAGGAGAGCTGGGAAATGCCGAAAGAAACTATTTCCAAATCTAGCGAAGGTGAACTGGTCTGGCTAAAATATACATTCAGATATGGGGATAAATTCGATGAACCAAATGATGATTGGTTGAAATGCATCGAAGTTACAAGTGATGAACTACTTGGATCATACTCCAGGGCAGAAGATAATGCGCTGTTTACAGCCTTCGGAGGTCGGGGAAAAAAGAAAATAAACAGAGTTTTGGACACCATTGGCTTCGTCTACCCTGACTACCACTACCCGGTGCGGGGTCAAGGGAAGAAGAGGAAAGCTGCTGCTCAGGCCACCCCGGCTGATCCTGCGCCGAAGGCTGCGGGCAAAAAGATGAAGGTACTTACCCACTGGCCACGTTACATTGAACCGGCCGTGGTGCGTGAGTTTGGGGTGGAGGCTTCTTTGGCTGCTGAATCAAGAGGATCTGCTGCAGCACAGAAGGTTGAAGAACCAGCTACAATGCTGAAGGCACCCTTGGTTGAACCAGTTGAAATGAGGGTTGACAAAGAAAAGGCTGACAGGTCAACAACTGAAGAGGTGAAAAAGATGCCAGGGATTTTAAGTCCTTCAACAGAAGCCACAACGCTGAAGGCACAAAAGAGTTCTGTCGTGACTCCTAAGAGGAGGAGGATGGTAAATGTATTAGATGTTTTGGATACAATCGGTTGTGTAGGCCCTGCTCCCGCAGAGAAGGTTGCTGAAACAATCGCAACGCATTCCAAGTCTCATACTGAGCAAATAGAAGTCGAGACTACATTAACCCAGGCTGAAGCTGGGGCAGAGCCCACGGTGGCTGCTGAGACGAAGCTGGCCGCCACCGAGCAGAAAGCCGAAGAAATAACTCCAGATATTAATATAGCTTTTGAGAAGAGTGCGGCCAAAGAGGCCGAAATCTTTGTCCCCGAAGCACTCTCCAAAGATCTTGATTATATTATTCGACATGCTTCGGAAAGAGATTATCTGAAGAAGAAGTTTATGAGGCTAAACACTATGCCCGAGAACTGAAGTATCCGAAGGGGGCCTTAGTGTTTAATGTTACGGATGAAAATGATTTCCTGTACTGCCTTCCAGACAACAAAGAATTATCTGTATACCGGGAGATGGCTAGAAGTATGGGTTTTCCAAAACTTGAAGCTGACTTCTGTGCCATGACAAAGGACGATCTAGCAGACAGTCTTGCGTACAACAGTCTGAAGGTATCGAAGTTGCGAATTTTGAAACTTATAGATTCTGGAATGGAATATTTTTTCTTATGTTAATCCTTTTAACCTTTCTTGCAGGGATTGATACTTAGCAATGCCCTAAGGGCGCAAAAGAATGCTGAAGATGAGAGCTGCACTATAGCTCTCAACAACCTTCGAACGGAGGTTATCAGACTTAGGAACGAAGCCACAGAAAAAGACAAGATTCTACTTTCATTGGTGGACAAAGTAAAAGAAGACGAAGCTAGTTTCATATCTCAAGCTGAAATTCAAAAGAATGAGATTGAAGACCTTCAAAAACAGCTGGCCGAAAGCAAAGAGAAGTGTGGTCTCGCAGAGGCCAACCGAGATATTAGTGAATATTGGAGAAATTATTTAGAAAAAATAGTCGAAGAACTCCACGCGTCCAAAGAAAGATGCTTCGAGAAATCCCTGGGTTGCGTGGAGAAAATAAAGGCTAGCTTCGCCAATGTGGGCGCCTATTCAAATGAAGATAACTTTATTTGAGGCGACCTCGAAGGTGTTATAGAATGGATAAGCGGAGAGGCCGAAGCTTTTGAAGAAATTTTGAGTGATCGCGGGGATGTCTGCGCATTTTCTGGTGCGAGGGGAATTTCAACTATCTTGGAGAAGACTGGTTGTGAACATGTCAAAACCTTGGCTCGGACCGAAGCTGCCTTCTCTGTGGATGTTACGAAGGATCCCTCAGCCGAAGCAAGCTTAATGGGCGGAAAATTCTATACTGACATCTGGGCCAATGGCGGGCGTGAAATGGCTCACGAAATAATGAAGAAAAGCGAGAAAGACATGCATGATGCCCGAATTCAAGCTAAGCAAGCTAAAGAAGCTGCAGAGCGAGAGAGGCACATAGGTATTATTTCGCGGCATCTGGCTTCATCATTTGTTTTCGAGACTTCGAACCGATTAATAATAATTTTTTTATTGTAGCTGAACTATCTCCTCCACCAAAACCGTTCGACCCCCTGGTCGACCCAGAAATGAAAGAAGCAATAGATATCATCAATGTAGCCGAATCTATTGTTGACGAAGTTGTAAACAAGTTACTAAATAAAGTTGCGAAGAAGGTCCTGAAAGAGGACTAGTACTTGTTTGTAAAAACATTTTTAGATGATCAATGTAACTTTGCTGTATCAAAACTGTGATACTCGATGTGTATGTTTTTGAATCTAATATGTAATTTTTTGTAATTCAGTTCTTTGCAATGCATGAAACTTCATATACATACCGCTTTTTGAGCCTTCAGCGAAAAAAACACCTTCCCTTCTTTTCATGCTTCGTAAAGAAGAAAATTCGTGCTTCGGGAAAAAATATCCTTGCTTCCAAAGTGGAGGATCCCTTCTTTGGCATTAGATCACGACGAAACTGTATTTCTCAGCTTTGTGCCTTAGCACGCTTTCATTTTTTATAAAGCAGTCTCCGAAGATCGACTTCTTATTCAATTCGTGTCATTGGTGCAATATGATGTATGATGTGATGTTATGCGGGATGATATGATGATATGATGCAAAGGATGATGCTAATGCCGAAGATACGCACCCACACACCCACACCGGAACACACCATCTCTGCGTCCCCTTAGGAACGATCGGAATCTCTTTGCCGTTTATTTTTCGGCTTCACCGTTTATTTTTCGATGTAAGTTCTGTATCCCCTTAGGAACGACTTTTAAACTTCTTCGCCTTCTATTTCGGCGGTATTTTTTGCGTTGACTTTTCGCGCTTTGCCTTATATTTCGGCGGTATTTTTCGCGGCGCTTCGCCTTGTATTTCGGCGGTATTTGGCTCTCCATTTCCTTAGGAACGACTTTTGAGCAAAAAACTTACACTGCGCTCCTTTGGGAACGACTTTTTGTGGCTTTGGCAAGACTTATGCTGCGCTCCCTTAGGAACGACTTTTTGTGGCTTCGACAAGAATTATGCTGCGCTCCCTTAGGAACGACTTTTGTGGCTTCGGCAAGACTTATGCTGCGCTCCCTTAGGAACGTCTTTTTAAGCTTCGGCAATTTTCGAGCTTTGTAAATCTGTGAAGAAGATATATTTCATTTTAATAGAAGTGAAACTATTACAAAGAATTAAAACTAGATTTGCATCACTTGTCCTTTATTAAAAAACAAAGTGGCATAGAATAAAAAGTGCTTTAGAAAGTAGGATATCTCTCAATAGATGTGCTTTGACTCCGACACAGTACTGTTGACTGTGCGAGCTTCGGATTCCTCCTTGAAATCCCTCTGCTGCTGGGTGTGCTGGCTCCCTTCTGGCTGCTGACCCCGTGAATAGGTAGGTTATAGTGGTGGCGGAGGTGGAAGCTATGGCCAAGAAGCCTGTGGCTGACTAGCGGATGCAACAGAAGCTGCAGAGTGATTACCCACATATTCTGGTATGTAGGGTGAATGGCACGAAGCAATGTGCAAGACCTGCTTCGGTTGATTCTGCCGAGCTTCGGCTTCTGCAATCTCCCTCTGCTTTTGGATAGTGATTTGGGACATTCTTGTAGTATGGCCCTTGTCTTCACCACAAAATAAGCAGTAGATCTTCCTGGGCTGATCCCCATATCTTCCTCCGAAGCCCCTGGCGCTTCTGCCTCTTGGAGCTAGCGGCCAGAAAGAGCTTTGTTGCTGCTCCGAAGATTGTGAGGTATATTGTGGCCTCTGCAGCTGACTTCCTTTGTCATCATTCTGAGTGGAGTTATGGATTGACTTGACATGCCTCGGGTGGATTCTTCCTTCGAAGCCCCTAGTCATTTCAGAGAATTTGTAAGCTTCCTCCCTTCTTTGGAGGAAGTCATTGTCAGCCCGAATGTATTCATCCATCTTTTGAAGCAGCTTTTCTAGAGTTTGTGGGGGCTTCCTGGCAAAATATTGAGCGATAGGTCCTGGGCGAAGACCTTTGATCATGGCCTCAATGATAATCTCATTGGGCACTGTAGGCGCTTGTGCCCTCAATCGCAAGAACCTTCGTACATATGCCTGAAGGTACTCTTCGTGGTCTTGTGTGCATTGGAATAGAGCCTGAGCTATGACCGGCTTCGTTTGAAAGCCTTGGAAACTGGTGACCAGCATGTCCTTAAGCTTCTGCCATGATGTGATTGTCCCTGGCCGAAGAGAAGAATACCATGTTTGAGCTACATTTCAGACTGCCATGACGAAGGACTTCGCCATAACTGTGGTATTGCCTCCATACGAAGATATAGTTGCTTCATAGCTCATGAGAAACTGCTTTGGATCTGAATGGCCATCATACATGGGAAGCTGAGGTGGCTTGTATGATGGGGGCCAGGGAGTAGCCTGCAGTTCTGCTGCCAAGGGAGAAGCATCATCAAAAGTAAAGGTATCATGGTTAAAATTATCATACCATCCATCTTCATTGAATAAGCCTTCATGATGAAGCTCCCTGTGCTGGGGCCTTCGGTTTTGTTCGTCTTGAGCGAGATGGCGCACTTCTTCAGTAGCTTTGTCGATCTGCCTTTGAAGGTCAGCTAGTCGCGCCATCTTCTCCTTCTTTCTTTGTACTTGCTGATGAATGATCTCCATATCCCTGATCTCTTGGTCCAACTCCTCCTCCTGGAGTGTTGGACTGGTGGCTTTCCTTTTCTGGCTTCGGGCCTCTCGAAGAGAGAGAGTCTTCAGGTTTGGATCCAGCGGCTGCAATGCAGCAGCCCCTAGCGCTGAAGCTTTCTTTGGCGGCATGACGCAGGTCAGTACTTGCCGAAGGTGGTCAAAAAAGTTCACCGGAGGTGGGCGCCAATGTTGGGGACTTGTTCTCAAATGCTATGAGTTAAGAACAAGGCAACACATAATGTTAAATGTTAATGTCCTTCGTTCTTCGAAGCATTATTTCCCTTAGGATATAATGATCTTCAGACGAAGATCATGAAGGACATACCTTCATCATCGTAGTGTATATTAATGAAAGAAGAAGCATATGGAATATGTAAGACAACATCAATAATCATATGGCATCATTAATATATCTTCTTTTCATTAACATAGATAAACAGAAACAATATTGAGTTACATTTATACCTTTGGCTTGACAAAAGGTAAAAGTCCAAGCGTGACGTGTGAGCGAATACAAGTCAGCGTGAACAGTACGGGGGAACTGTTCATCTATTTATAGACACAGGACGCAGCCTGTGAGAAATTACATTCATGCCCTTTACATTCATTGTTAACTAATAGTCAACTCTATGAGGACTAAATAGCCTTTTCCTCTGTAAGTTGGTTCCTTCCTCCGCCATTTAGCCGAAGCTCCCTCGCGCGTAGCTTCGGAGCAACTCCAACCTTCGTCGCGATCATGCTTTTAGCCCGAGTCTGAAGGTACCTGTTCATATGCTACACTTGGAAGGTTTTTGTTAGATCTCATTTTTGAGGACCTTCGAAGGACGAAGGCCCCCAACAGGTCACCTCATCAATATTATCCATCATTGAATTATAATAATCAGTGACGGTTAGATCATTTTGTCTAGCGAACCTGACAGCATTCAAACTTATTTCCACAGGCAACACTACTTCCTGCCCATAGAGAAGCTCAAAAGGAGATACTTTAGTAGCACTATGTTTAGATATTCTGTGAGCCCATAAAGCTTCGGACAAAATCTTATGCCAATGCTTAGGATTATCGGATATCTTCTTTTTTATCAAGTTAATCAATGTCCTATTACTAGACTCGGCCTGTCCATTGGCCTGAGCATAATATGGAGATGAATTAAGCAACTTAATTCTATACAATTCAGCAAATTCACGTACCTCCTTTGACATAAAAGAAGTTTCTTGATCTGTAGTCAAGGTCTGGGGAATACCGAATCTATGAATAATATGCTCAGTTATGAACTCAATTACCTCCTTGTTTCATGTTCTTCAGAGCAACGACTTCAGTCCATTTGGTAAAGTAGTCAGTGGCAACTAACACGAACCGATGCCCCTTTAATAATGAAGGATGAATTTCTCCTATAAAGTCTAATCCCCATCCTTTGAAAGGCCAAGGCTTGATGATGGGATGTAATTCGGCTGTAGGGACCAACTGTAGGTCGCCGAATTTTTGACACACTTGGCATCCTTTGTAGTACTTGAAACAATCAGCTATCATGTTAGGCCAATAAAAACCAGACCTCCGAAACAACCACTTCATCTTTGGAGCTGATTGATGGGTACTACAAATTCCTTCATGTACTTCGGCCATGGCTAATATAGCATCATCTGGGCCCAAGCACTCAAGCAGGACGTCGTTTACTGTTCGACGGTAGAGTTCGTCACTCATCAAAACATACTTGAAAGCTGTACAGCGAATGTTCTTATCTATCCTGATATTGGGATTTCATAAATAATTAGTTATGGGCGTCCTCCAATCACTTGCATCGACTTCATTATCAGCCAAATCAATTAGGAGAACTTTCCTGGTAACCCTGAATAGTCCGGAGTCTTTACTCGGACGGTCCGCGACCTAGGGAATTAGCCCTGCACCGGTTATCAGATTTTCAGTGTTGTGGAATCTCCCTCGCTTTATCCGATAACCTGATGCATCTTGTGCTAAGTTGTTAGCTCTATGATTCTCAACTCTAGAGATATGCCGAATACTGAATTCGTCAAAAGAATGAATTATGCCCCAATATTTTTCAAGGTAACTATTTAGAGTACCATCAAAACATTGATATTCTTCTAACACATGTTGGATGACCAGCTGAGAATCACCAAATGCCTTCACATGTTTTACTCCCATACAATTTAAAAGTTCCAAGCCGAACAAAAGGGCCTCATATTCGGCTTGATTGTTACTGCAATAAGTTTTTAATCGGCTAGAGAAGTCGAAGGAGACATCACTTGGTGAAACAAGTACGATGACAATTCCTTGCCCTTCATTGCAAACCGATCCATCAAAATATAAAGTCCAAGGAGTAATAGTGAGGTATGACATGTCTAGTTTATGAGTATCATTAATCCGATGTTCTACAATAAGATCCGCTACGACCTGGCCTCTCATAGATTTCAATGGTTCATAGGCCAAGTCATATTCTATGAGTGCATAAGCCCACTTACCAATTCTACCACTCATAATTGGGTTGTGCAACATGTATTTGATCACATCGGCTTGACCAGAAACCATGCAATGACTATACAGTAAATAACATCTACACTTGGTGCATGCATAAAACAAGCATAAGCATAACTTGTCAATAAAAGTGTACCTCGTTTCAGCATCCACCAACCTCCGATTAGATATGTCACCACATGCTCCTTTCCTTTAGTTTCTTGTGTCAGAACAGCCCCAATGACCTTATCTTCAGCTGCAATGTATAATCTGAATGGTACTCCTGCTTGTGGTGCTTTTAATACGGGAGCCAAAGACAAGTATTTTTTAATGAGATCAAATGCTTCCTGCTGCTCTGCCCCCAAGCAAATTCGGCATCATTCTTAAGCCGAAGGATAGGGGTGAAGGCATCAATCTTCCCGGCTAGGTTAGAGATAAACCTTCGTAAATAATTCACCTTACCGAGAAACTTCTGCACTTCGACCTTACAGGTCGGAGGTCCCACGTTCTGAATAGACTTGATTCGGTCAGGGTCTATCTCTATACCATGTTTATGGATGACAAATCCTAAAAACTTACCAGCCGACATCCAAAAGCACATTTACGCAGGTTCATTTTCAAACCACACCGACGCATTTTATCAAAGGCTTTGCGCAAATCAGCTACATGAGAACTAAACTCAGCCGATTTAACTACAATATCATCAATGTAGACTTCCACAGTGTTTCCCAACAGCTCATGGAAGATCAAATTCATAGCCCTCTGATAAGTAGCACTAGCATTTTTCAGACCAAATGTCATGACAACCTATTCAAATAAACCAATGAAGCCTGGACATATAAAGGTCGTTTTAGACGCATCTTCTTCGGCCATGAAAATCTGATTATATCCGGCATTACCATCAAGAAAGCTAATAATTCTATTCCCTGATGCATTATTGATTAATGTGTCGGCTATGGGCATGGGATACTCATCTTTAGGAGTTGCTCTGTTTAAATTGCGAAAATCAATGCATACTCTAAGCTTGCCTGACTCCTTCTTCTCCACCGACACAATATTGGAGACCCACTCTGCGTATCTGGAAGGTCTAATAAAATTAGCTTCTAGCAACCGGTGGATTTCGTCCTTGATTCATGGGAGAAGATCTGGACGAAATGTTCTAGCTTTCTGCTTGAAAGGTCTGAAACCGGACTTAATGGGCAGCCGATGCTCTACGATCTCTTGGCTTAATCCCGGCATCTAAGTGTAATTCCAAGCAAAGAAATCCGAATATTCCTTCAATAGACCGATCATTTCATTTCTAAGATCGGTCTCCAGGGTCTTGTTTACAAAAGTTGGCCTTGGAGTTTTACCATCTCCTATGTCGATCTCCTCCAAAGGATCGGCCGATGTAAACCCCTGTCCTAGTTTATCGAGATCTCTGAATTCCTCTATCATGTCCCCCACAGAGGAATCAGATGATCTTTGTGTGATGGCGGACTCTCCGGTCTCGGGGGCTGGATCATCCGTAATATTGTCTTTACGCTGTGGTAGATGTTCGGTCTTAAAGACCGAACTATTTTGTGAAAGACCGAACCATCTGGCCTTAGAAGCCGAACTGTCCATGACCAAGGATTCATGAATTTTGTGTGTACTCATCATTTAAACTTTATTTAGGATTTAGCCGATTCTCCATCGGCTCTAGCATTACAGGAATGAAACCCTTCTTATCTATACTTATGAACTGGTAATCAAAAAAATCTACTCCTGTGAGACATGTAGCTGTCTCATAAGTCCAGAGTATAGGGGCATCGGCCACAGCGATACAGGCCGATACATCAGCATGTACTTGTTCTACATCATCGCCTACCCATTCTATTAACATTTGATGTAATGTAGAAGGTATACATTGGTTGGCATGAATCCAATCTCTGCCTAGGATTAGACTGTAATTTCCTTCTACATCAGCGACGAAGAATGCAGCAGCAAGGGTCTTAGTCCTGATGGTTAATTCAACGGACATGACTCCCCTGGCTTTAATCAAAGTTCCAACACCGCTGAGGGTCATGTTGGTTTTGACAAGTTCATCATCTTGTTTACCTAATTTTCTGTACAATGAATAAGGCATTAGATTTACAGCCGTCCCTCCATCTACCAACATTTTAGCAATCGGTATCCGATCAATGTGACCGCGCACGAAGAGCGGCTTTAAATGATTTACCGATTCCTTTGGTTTAGTAAAGGCGGCTTCTTTAGGACCAAAATCAAACTGGGCAACAACAAGTTCATCGTCACCGACAATAGTACAATCGGCAGAAAATGTAATAACATTTACATCCATACCTGGGCGCTCTGGAGAAGCTTCGTAGTCGATCAAGTCTTCTCCCAGTAGGTCGTCCTCCTCCATTGACTACGATCAGGTCTTCTCCCAGTAGGTCGTCCTTCTCCATTGATGTTGGTACGTCTTCGGAGGCGTCCTGGTGTGGTGTGGACGGTCCGAACTCAGGGGTCGGACAGTCCGCGCCTGGTGCAGATTGTCTAGCCTTGTTAGCCAGGTTGTCTGCCTTACCTGCAGGGTGCTGCACAAGTGTTGTTTTATTTTCTATTTTTGTGGCCGTTTGCTTTTCCTCAACAACCTTTGGTCTCCATTTCTTTTGCGGTGGCGGGTACTGTGGATGTGTGTCATTGAATATCTTTTCCGCCTCCTTTTCCTGGTTCTCTTTTGATCTTAGGCATTGTAATTTTTGCTTTTGGGACCATGTCAATCCCGCTGGGCACCATCGAGGCATGGAGTATTTTGGATCAGCTGTTTTGAAGGCAACCGTATCTTCTGTTTTGTTCGTGTTGGTCGACTCACCAAAAATCATCGGCCCTTCACTTTCTTTCTGTATGACGACATCCACTGTACCTATTTTGATGATGTCCTTTTTTGTCGTTCTTTCAGTTGCTGCAGGCACATGCCCCCCTGCCGGATTGGTCGGCCTTTGAGGCCGAGTAGTCCGGCAATCTTGTTGGGCCTGTGTCTGGTGACCGGATTGAGCGGCACCCAATCGGTCTTGTACTGGTGGTGCTAACCTGTCGAATACAGATGTTTGGGGTGCCCCCCAAGCAGGGTATTGTGGCATCCCAAGTGGATATGGTGGCATGCCCCATATTTGATTTGGGACATATGGTGGAGGTATGAGGGTGGAGGCGTCCATGTAGGTATGTTAGGTCTTAATTGGACAGTATGACCTTCCATTTTTCCGATTGGTGAGGTGGTCCAATCGGTCTTACCTGATATTGCTCACAAATGGGCGAGCGAGGTCGCTTTGCTGGCCGGTCACTGGGGCCGGCCTTCTTTTTCACATATTTGGACAATAATTGATCGAAAGTCGGGCTGGATTTGACCAGCCGACCAGCTGCTTTAAATGTATTTGTTTTCCACGTACCTATCTCTGGTCGTCGTGATTTGAAGGTGCGCGGTCGTTGTGGGTCTTAAGTATCATCGGACCATCCGCTAGAATTCTCCGGACCGTTCGGCGTGGTCTTGGACCGTCTGCACCTGTGCGTCGGACCGTCCGAGATGCGCAGCACGGACTCCTGCTTCTGGCCCTTGGTCTGCGCTTGCCCCTAGTGCTGGAGGTCGTGATGGTCACCTTAAGAGTCTCCCCTCCATTGGGAGTCTTCTCGGCCACCACTTTCCTGTAAGAAATTTTATGATTCCCATCGGCCTCTCTTGTGTTGCTGATGATTATCTCTTTGTCTTTGCCCTTATCGGCTGTGTTTGGTCGAACCAGGATCCTCTTGCCCTCAAAATCGATCATGTTCATCGGAAAGGGCTCAGTGTCCACCTGCATTTCCTGAAATTTCAATCGTCCTTCGTTAATGGCCGATTGAATCTGTCGACGAAATACATTACAATTATTAGTGGCATGAGAAAATGAGTTATGCCACTTGCAGTATGCACGACGTTTCAGCTCGTCGGCGGATGGAACAGTGTGATTTATTTTAATGTTGCCATTTTTGAGTAATTCATCAAATATTTTATCATATTTACCAACATTAAATGTAAACTTAACCTCCTCTTGTCGTTTCTTTTGAACCGGTTGTAAGGAGAAACAAGCCGAAGATTTGGCCTGCTTTGGCCAAACCATTTCAGCAGCGTACACTTTCGTTGATTCGTCGTCCGAGCTATTTTGGTCGCATTCTACTATATGGATATTATGACGAATATTTTTGGTAGTTTCTTTGCTTCGGCTCTCACAGGCCAAAGCTCTTTGGTGTAATTGTGCTAGCGTGAAAAATTGATGCCTTCTAATCTTTCTTTTAAATAATATCGCAACCCATTAAAGGCTAATCCTGCTATTTGTTTTTCTGCTAAATGAATTTGGAACCATCGGTTTCTTGTATCTCGGAACCTCCGGATGTATTTATTAACCGATTCATCCTTCCTCTGTCGCAGGGCCACTAGGTCTACCAAATCTAACTCATAGTCACCAGAGAAAAAGTGGTCATGAAATTTTTGTTCTAAATCCCCCCATGACGAAATAGAATTAGGAGGCAATATGGCATACCATGCGAATGCCATTCCTGTCAAGGATAACAAAAATAAACGCACGTGGAATGCTTCTGTGTCGGCCAATTCTCCTAATTGTGCTAAAAACTGGCCTATGTGTTCACGCGTGCCTTTTCCTTGGTCATCCGAAAATTTTGCAAATTCGGGTATCCTAGTTCCCTGTGGGTATGGGTGGTGATCAAATCGGCTATCATAAGGTTTTCGATATGATTGCCCCCAGGGACCATGCTTACTCCGAGCTTATCTCGGAACGCCCCGACTATTTCTTCCCTTACTATATCAATGGCTGCCGGTGCGAGACCACCGGCTCTCTGTTAAACATAGGTGTGTTGGCTGGATATTAGCATGCTGTCTTTCACCCCATTGGCTTGAGCTATGTGGTGCATTGCCATTTACCCTATATGGCTCATAGGATTGATCATTCCTTTCCGGCCTTCTAGGTAGGACCGGAAAGCTTTCCTGGGCTCGGGATTTTGTATTAATGGGCTGATGCATCGCATAGTATGATGGAAAGTGTTGCTGGGACAGATGAGGATTCAGGTAACAATCCTCCTCAAAAAAGTCATGCGCGGACTGTCAGGGCATTGGCCCGGACCGTTCGTTATTATATGCGGACCGTCCGTGATTATATACGGACTATCCGTCATTGTATGCGGACGGTCCGACTGGGTAGTTTAGATTCTGTGCCATATGTTGTGGCTCGGGTGCATGTCTGGGTAACTCATTAAAAATGGGCCTAGCTGTTGCTGGCCCGGACGATCCGCGCTCACGTGCGGACGGTCCGGGCATGTGTAGATCGATTGATTTACTGCCGATTTGCGGTTGCTCAGGATATGTGTCCATCGGCATCCCATAAAGGGATTGTGACTGGTCGTGACAACCTATAGCCGATGTATTACGCATGTTATCCCCTAATTCAACCTCGTGCGAAGGAAAATTTGTAATACTATATTTATCAAATGCACGTACTAGTCTCCTATAATCGTTTTGCATACCCCCTATGATATTTTGCATTTGTTCTCGTTGTTCATCTACATAATTCTTAAGAGATTGTAGTTCGTTTGTATTACTTACATTGGGGATATCTGGTGTGGGTCGGAGCGAAGCCGGATCTGTCGCTCGTTGTCGGACGACTTTATTGTTCCTGTCCACCTTGAAGTTGGCCAGGAACTTCGCTTTCGCCTCTTGAATCAGCTGCTCCTTATGCTCCTCGAACTAGAGCTATTCGTCAGCCGGCAAGGTTTCCCAAGTCGGCTCTATAATGTTGCTGGGGGAGACTTCAGAACTATCCCTTGAACCGGCCATTGAGGGCCGATTTGATGGGTCGAGATGTGTTTTCCCAGCGGAGTCGCCAAAAAGTTTGTTGGCACCTTTTTGGGGCGCCAATCACTCAACATGTACCAGCGGTGGTGCTCTCTGCACAGGGGCGGGCGGTCCGCGTCCTAGCGCGAGGCTAGGGTTTCCTGCCTGACGGCTGGACGGTCCGCACGTGCGTAGGGGCGACACTTGGATCTCGCTCCCGAGAGGGACCCTGTCGGGGAGGAGAGATCCTAGGAGTTGTCTAGGCTCGGGCAGGCCGACCTAGACTCCTCTAATCGACGTTGAGTCGAAGAGAAGCGGATAATTTGGGGATTGAGAGGCTAAACTAGAACTAGACTAGAACTACTCCTAATTGTACAGGAAATAAATGCGAGATAAAAGTGTTATTTATTCGATTGACGATTACAAATCGGCCGTATACCTCTCTATTTATAGAGGAGTGGGCTGGACCCTTTACAAACTAATTTCCCGAGCTAATTCCGCGAATCTAGCTAACAACTGTAGCACAAAACTCAGAACCCTAATATGCTCTGCGCACGCGCGGACTGTCCGGCCCACAGACGCGGACCGTCTAGATTGCGGACCGTCCAGCCTCAGGACCGGATCGTCCGCAGCTTATTTTGGAGCTCAACAAGAACCTATTATAGTTATCCTTCGTATAATCCATTCAACCATTTAAACATTAAACCTATTCCACATTCACCAACACAATCACACATCACATTCATAAAACCAGTACACTCTTCGTATAAATGTCTATCGATGCATTCTTCACAACATAATCTGCATTTTAAACTTAGTCCTCACATGAAACAACCTGGCCCACTTGAGTCGCGCATGTTGTCCATCGGCTCGAGCCACGACATCGTCAAGGGGTTGCGAGCAAGCAACGACATACACAGTTACGGGTTTTGTCAAATAGTCGAATCGAGGAGCGTCGAATAGCGAGGAGCCTCATCGGGGTTTGACACACTGTCGTGGCCGGGGCTGCGTAGATCGAGGTGGAGCACGCAATGTGGAGATCCCACAGTTGTTGTGCATGCCAAGGCATCGGCTTGGGCCGAGCTCGATGAGGTGGAACGCGCGACGCATAGGAGGTCCGTGGTCGCTGCTGCTCGAGGATGCAGGAGGTCAAGCGGCGCTCTACAACGATCGTCGCTGGCGGAACCAACATAGGACTGGGCTCGGCCAAAATGCAGAGAAGGACACGCCTAGGAGCTCGCGTCGGTCGGAGGAGCTGCGTACCGCGTACGTCGGGGCTGAAAGCCGGCAAGGATCTGGGGCGCGCGACCTACGGCCTGGCATCACTACAGTAAAACGATACAAGTCCGACGGCTACCTTATGTCCGACGGTTTCCTAGGCAGCCGTCGGACATAAGCTTATGTCCGATGGCTGCCAGTGGCCGTCGGACATAAGGGGGAATATCCGAGGGCTGGCAGGTGGACCGTCAGACATAAGCTTATGTCCGACGGCTTGCTTGACAGCCGTCGGACATAAGCTTATGTCCGACGGCTTCCTAGGTGGCCGTCGGAACTAATGAATTTTAACCGCGCCCCACGCCCCGCGTCGGTTTCATTTCTCTCTGTCTTCTCCGCCCGCTCGCATGCGTAGCCGCCGCCGCCGCCTAGCCCACGCCGCCGCCACCATCGCCGACGAGCCACCGTCGTCGCCCAGCACCGCCCAAGCCTCTCCCGGGGACCTCCAGCCCCGTCCCGACGCCCAGCCCGCGCCCAATCCTCTGTCCACGTCGACCGGCAACTCCACCGCCGCCAAAGCGACACCGGAGCCGCCCCGACGCCGCCCGCGGCCACCGGAGCCTCTGCCCCCATCCCCGACGCCACCGGCGCCCGCCCCGACCCCGCCGGCGTCCGCTTCATCAGCTAATCGTCCGACAAAGTAAGGAATTTTATAATGTTTAGTATAATTTTGTATATGCATATATTGTTTGCTATTAGCAATGTTTAGTTTTGTTATGTCCGATGGCTTAATTTAATTATGCAATTAAATTAGCTTGTTTTAATTTATTTATTAGTGGTTATATAATTTAAACTTTTAATTTCCGAGGGTAATTATTAAGCCCTCGGAAATAAGGTTGTTTTATTTGATTTAGGGTCCCGTGAAATGATTTTTTGTAGTGCTATTGTATTAGTTTGGTTAATTAGTGGCTATTGTATTAGTGTGGTTAATTAGTAATCATAACTAATTAAGTTAACGTCTCGTATCTAGTATGGAGGAGAATCGTCGATGGATGTATGAAGGTTGGAAGAAAAGAGGTGCTCTATCAAGTGAGTGGGTTGCCAAGACTGATGCTTTTCTCGACCGTGCTTTTGCTCGGTCAGAGACTGGAACCGATGTTAGGTGCCCTTGTAGCAAGTGTCGGAACATTAATTTCCTTGACAGGAGGAGTATGTCGATACATATTTGCAAGAATGGTTATATGCCAGGCTATGAGGTGTGGGTGCACCACGGTGAGGATCCACCTCCTCGTATTGTATTGGAAGTTCAGTCACATGAAGAGGAGGACTACGATAGGATGGAAGAGATGCTTGACGATGTACGCCATGAGCTTCTAACAGTCGATTGGGAGAACCCCGGTCAACCCACCGAGTTTGAGGATCCAGCTACACCTGAGGTTCAGAAGTTCTTCGAGCTCCTTAAAGCTGTCGAAGAGCCGTTGCATGAGCACACAAAAGTGACCGTCCTTGTATTTGTGACTCGACTTATGGCTATTAAGTCTAAGTTTGCATTCTCAAACAACTGTTACAAGGAGCTTTTGAACTTGATCAGTGATGTACTTCCGGAGAATCACAAGATGCCAAAGGACATGTATCAGTCTAAAAAGTTGTTATCTGGGCTCGGTATGGACTACGAAAAAAATCGATGTCTGTGAAAATAATTGTATGCTTTTCTGGAAGGAGACCGCGGGTGAGAAGGAGTGTACTGTATGTGGTGAGCGTAGATTCGTTGAGGTTGAAAACGACGATGGTTTGACCGTGACTACGAAGATTGCACGTAAGCAGCTTCGTTACATGCCTCTTATACCTCGGTTGAAACGTTTGTTCATCTCCAAGAATACAGCCAGACACATGAGGTGGCACAAAGAAGGGGTACGTGAGAATCCAAATGTCATGGTGCACCCAGCTGATACAGATGCATGGAAGGCACTAGATGCTTTTGATTCCAGCTTTGCTGATGAAGTGCGGAATGTTCGCTTCGGTTTGGCAACAGATGGTTTCTCGCCATTCAATCTAACTGCAACGTCCTACTCATGTTGGCCTGTCTTTGCTGTTCCATACAACCTTCCACCAGCTCTTTGCATGAAATATGAATTTATTTTCTTGTGTCTTGTAATACCTGGTCCGGATCATCCTGGAACAAAGATCGATGTGATGATGAGGCCCCTGATTGAAGAATTGAAAATTTTGTGGGAAGGAGTCGAGGCGTACGATTGTTACAAGAAACAGAAGTTCAACCTGAGAGCCGCGTTTTTATGGTCTATTCATGATTTTATGGCTTATGGTATCTTTGCTGGATGGAGTTGTCATGGGATTTTGACATGTCCGATATGCGTTGAAGACACTTCATGCTTTCGACTAAAGTTTGGTGGAAAGATATGTTACTTCGATTGCCATAGATGTTTTTTGCCAGAGGATCACCCGTTCAGGTTCGATAGGAACGCTTTTAAAAAGGACACGATTGTGACGAGGGGACCACCCAAGCGTCTAAGTGGTCCAGAGATTCTCGCGAGACTTAATGATTTGAAACTAAACGAACATGGAAATTGTTTTGAAGGTTATGGAACCGAGCATAATTGGACTCACAAATGTGGTCTATGGGAACTCCCTTATATGAAAGCCTTGATTCTAATGCATAACATTGATGTCATGCACCAGGAACGAAATATGGGTGAAAGCATTATCAGCACTTGCATGAATATCACTAACAAAACAAAAGACAACCCTAAGGCAAGGAAAGACTTGGCCTTAATCTGTAGAAGACCAACTATGGAGATAGGAGAGAATCAGAAGAAGCCACGTGCTCCTTTCAGTATTAAACCTAAAAGGAAGAAACAATTGATGAAATGGTTGAAAAACTTAAAGTTCCCAGATGGTTACGCCGCGGGCTTTAGAAGGTCTGTGAATTTGAAGACGGGCAAGTTTTCTAGGTTGAAGAGTCATGACTACCACATAATAATGGAAAGACTCCTTCCTGTTATGTTTCGTGGTTTTGTAAAAAATGATGTCTGGAAAGCATTAGCGGAGCTAAGCTACTTTTATAGACATCTTAGTGCCAAAGAAATAAAGAAAGAGATGATGGAGAAGCTTGAGCAACAAATACCGATTTTGGTATGCAAACTTGAAAAAATATTTCCACCAGGTTTCTTCAATCCGATGCAACATCTACTTGTTCACCTACCATACAAAGCTAAGGTAGGAGGTCCTGTGCAATATAGATGGATGTATCACATCGAAAGGACACTAAAGAAGCTACGTGCAATGGTTGGTAATAAGAGATGAGTTGAAGGGTGCATCGCTGAAGAATTCAAATATAAAGAGATAGCATCGTTCACGGGCCTGTACTTTGTAGAGGAACACAATGTCAATGCCCATACGTTGCAGTATCATGTCGACGAGCCCCCTATCAGTGATATTGAAATTTTTCAATGGAGGGGCAAAACTGTAGGACCCAGCACAACATACTGTTTCACCAACGACGAATGGAAGACTGCTTTACTCTACATGTATAACAACATGGAAGAGATGCGTCAGTTTCTCCTGTAAGTGTAAACTATATTTTAGTCATTGCCGCTAGAATTTTTGTTGTGAGACTAAAAGGTTTGTTTCCTTGTACTAACAGGGAATTTGATTCTCAAAATTGCATCTCTGGCTGTGAACGTGACCAGATTCGTCGAGAGGGAAAAGATGGGGGACTTAATTTCTTGTGTTGGTTTCGAGATTATGTAGATAAAAATGACAATATACACCCGGACCTTCGACAATTATCCCTAGGAGCAGTAACTGGCAGGCGTTATGGTCGGTATGATGTCAATGGTTTTAGATTCCGTTCCACAAGGTTTGAAGATGATCATCCTCTAGCAGCCACGACAAATTCCGGAGTTGTAACTAGAGCCGTCGATGATGAAGGGAAGGTGACTAATTATTATGGAGTCATTAATGATATAATCGAGTACAAGTTTTTTGGAGATAAACAACTCAAAGTGGTGTTCTTCGATTGTGATTGGTTTTCTCCAAACTCAACGCGAGAAAATCAATATGGCATGGTGGAAGTCAAACACAACGATAGATTAAAAGGCCATGACACTATAATCCTTGCCCACCAATGCGAGCAGGTGTATTATATGACATATCCATCTAAGAAAAAGGGTTTGGTTGATTGGAGGGTAGTGTACAAAGTTAATCCTCGTGAACGACTATATGCTCCTGGTGATGCTGGTTATGTTGAAAGTCAAATCGAGCACGAAGTGGGGGCTGCTGAGATTTTCCAAGACGAAGAACTTACAAGGCCGAGTGGTCATCAATTTACTTGACGGAGGAGCAATACCTAGAGGTAAACAGGTTCTTGCCTCTCATATCGCACGAAGCCATGTATTTGCTTGCTTTATTTAAAAAATTTCATGTAGGTGTCGGTGCCGTGGATGGCCACCCGATCAGAGGGTTATCGGGCATTGTGCAGATGGTGGGCTTCCCCTGAGTTTCGTGCCATTTCCGAAAGGAACAGGGGAAACCGTGGGACCGAGTCGTTCCACAACTACGGTGTTGATGGTCATGTGCGCTTGGCTAAGCGAATGGTAAGTCACAGTTTGTTGTAACTTTTGAATTACATAGAAATGTGTCATTGTAACTTTTAAGTACAGGAAGTCAAATTCGGCCGTACGCCCACGGATGTGGAGGTGTATATGCAAGGGCATAGGGGTTCTGATCCTCAGAATCCTGATGTGTTATGCACTCAGACGGCCACCGACCGTCTAGTGAGTTTTTGATACTCTATTATGTGTTTGATATTGTTTGCAAGGGCATAGGGGTTATGCACTTATATTTGATATTGTTTGCCTCCAGGCTTCGTATGGGCAGGAGATGGTTCAACGCCATGGGGAGGAGTACGATTGGAGGAGCCAGCCAATCGACCCTCAGGCAGCATATGCTAGCGGAGGAGGACAAGCCCACGGACGGTGAGATTATTTGATTTGGATTACAAAATTGTCATCATATGCTTGCGATTCAACTGAGGCATGAGTTACTATACTTGTAGGTTGGGTATTTTTGATTCTACGATTGATTCCAGAGAGCTGAGACGCCGTGGACGACAGTCCACATCGTCGTCTTCATAGTCGTCCCGTTCACGATCATCCGCCCACGACATAGAGATGGCAGTGTTGCGTCAACAGGCAGAGTACCATCAATCAGTCTTGAGGGAACAATTGGAGTACCAGAGGCAACAATCTGAGTACCAGAGGCAACAAGCCGAGTACCAGAAGAAGAGGGACGAGTATTATGCAAACCTCCAGGCCCAAAATCAAGCTCTTCTCTCGGTAAGCTGAAGTAACATTTTGTAGCTTATTTTGCAAAACACTTGATGTGTATCTTATTAGCTCAACAATGACTTGTATATAATTTGTAGCAACTAGCCCAACAAGCGGGCGTCCCGATGCCGACATATGGGATGCCGCCTCCGGAGTTTGCACTGCCAATGCCAATGTTGGCGCCTCCACCTCCGCCTCCGCCTCCGTCACAATTCCCTATGGTATGTACACATATGCGTGTGTGACATGTTCATAGATGTCTTATATGTTTAAATGAACAACTGAGTGGTTACTATTTCATGTGCTTGTGTTATAGGGATTTCAGACACCACCCGCTTCAGTTGCCGCACCTGGTGATGGGTCTGGTCAAGACGACACAACACATTCGTGGGTGAACAACCTTTTCAACACGCAGAGTCCAGCCGGAGGAGGTGGCTATGGATATGATTGATGTGTCGTGATGTTAATTTATGAAACACTTTGCAACACTTGTTTGTGAGACACAATGTCAGTTTGCAACAACCGTCGGACCTATATGTTGATGTTAAATTTGTGAATGTTAATATTTATGTGAGAATATTTGTGATTGTGAATACTTATTTGAATGTGTATACTTGTGATTGTGAATGTGTATATGTGCATGAAATCTGTTTTTGTTTTGTAAATGTCAGATTTTTTAAAAAACAGAATTTTGTGTAAATTCTGTAATTTATTATGTCTGACGGCCTAGTGGTAGCCGTCGGACATAAGACAGCCTTATGTCCGACGGCCTAGCGCTGGGCCGTCGGATATAAGGCTTCATTATGTCCGACGGCCTAGCGCTGGGCCGTCGGACATAAGCCTGTGGGCCCCACAGGCTGACCGTTAAAACGGTTGCTGTGTATTACGTCCGACGGGCAGAGGCGGCCGTCGGACATAGCGTATATCCGACGGCAGCCGTCGGACATACCGTTATTTCCGACGAATTATCTCCGACGGCTTAAAGCCGTCGGAGATAAGGTAAAGTCGTCGGACATTATCTATCTCCAACGGTTTTAGCCTTATGTCCGACGGCTTCGGCCGTCGGACGTTTTTCTGTTTACTGTAGTGCATGGCCAAGCAGGGAAGCAGACGGTCGGTTGGGGGAGCTCAGGCTCGGCTCCAAGGTGCCTGCTCGCCTGGGCGGCCGTGGAGGGAAGCAGAGGTAGGGGCGCGTGGGAGAAATCTTGCCGTGGAGAGCGTTGAGCGGTGCTGCACAAAGGTGGCTTGGAGTGGTGGCCAAGGAGGGAGATGGGGGCGCACGGCTGGAGGAGCACGGCGGCCACCAGACGGAGTGCACGAGGAAGAAGGTGATGCTGCGTCCAGGGGAAATGAGGAAATTTTTTCCCCATTTTTGTGAGACCAAGGGCTATATATACGTGATTTCTAGTTTTGGGTTTTAGTGGGTTGGCCCAAAAATACTAATTGGCTCCACTAATTCATTTCTAGCTTATTTTCATATACGTTTGATTGAGCGCGTATTACCGATATCAGATAGCTTTTCCCTGCTAACTATCCAACTACTTCGATTATTAACTTCATGCTTGATTAAGTTTGGTAACGAGCATGTTCCAAAATAGTCAACGATTAAATTGACTTTGGTTAGTTTGGTTAACTTCGCTTGGTAACTTTTATTCTCGGGTTCAAATCAATTCGTTTGAAACAAAAGTCACAATACGAGATTGAGTTTCCGAATTCACATCCACTTTTCAATTAAGTCGAGTAGGACTTAGACTTGTTATAATTCCGAGCTTCACAAGATTCTTGACATCATCGAATTAGATGGAGATTGTTGGAACTTGCGCTCCTGAGCAAGTTGATCCAACGGGGGAGTGGAATGAGTGCAAACAAAGTTTATCGTGGAATCGCAATTGCTCTGTTCATCTAGCCTCTCAAGGGCACTATACGGGGGAATGTATAGGCGATCGATTGCCTATCGTCTCAATGTAAGGACGCTTATGCCATCAGACATCTGGATTATCCCCAGAATATTCCCATAAGGGAGGGTTACAGACCGTAATTACAGAAAAGCTTATTATAAATCAGGCCCGTAACACGCTTCTCCGTGCGGGGCCTGTTACAGTGGGCAGAATCTCACACAGGCCTCCAGAACGGTTTAGGACGTAGGATGGAGAGAGACTTCGTCGTAGGCCTTCGTCTTGTGGTGAGGTGGACAAAGGGTGGGCCGCGCCTGTCATCTTGCCACCATTGGTTGAGCGAGGTGGTGAAGTCCTGAAGCGAAGGGTAGCGTCTTTGCCTTCGCCCCAACATTTGCCCTCCGAGGGACCAGTTTGACTGAGTCATCTGGTGCCGAAGACGTCGCTAGATGGTGGAGACGCTGCCCTCGCTCGAAGTGGTTCCGCGGGGGTTTTTGAGTTGACCGTTGATGGGACGTGGCACTGTTGGACTGCGGGGTTTTCGAAGCGTCGCGCCGTATGTATAAAAAGGGGCGGCGTGGCGGGCTAATTCTCACACTTTGCGTGCGTCGGAAAACCCTAGTTTTTGAAAACCGCTTGCCCGCTCGCTTGCCCTCCTGGTTCTTTCTGCGTCGGAGATCTGGCCCGCGTCAAGCAAACCGCACGCCACCGCCGACAGTACGTAGCGATGTCGTCCTCTTCCTCATCTGCTGCAAACACGCCGTCGGCCGATTTATCATCCGAAGATACCATGAGCGATTTGGCGGCGACGGAGTTACAGTCGGGTCACATAGTGGAGTTCGTCGTTCCGAGGATTTCCTCGATTCGTGTGCAGGATATGCAACAGTTGGGGTATTTTGGGAACGACGTCGGGCGTGTCCCAGGGGCGGAAGAGGTTCCCGAGCCCGAGGGCCGAGGGCAAGTTAGTCGTGTTTGAGGCATTCTTCACCACCAGCCTTCGCCTACCTGCGCATCGTTTCGTGGCGGAGGTCTTGCAGAGATTTGAGGTCCAGGTCCACCAGCTGACGCCGAACGCCGTGGTGGCCCTGGCGAAGTATGTCTGGGCGGCGACTTCGTACGGTGGACAGCCCTCCGTAGAGGTCTTCGCCAAGAATTACTGTCTGCATTGGCAAAAAAGGAAGATTGGAGACAAGATTGCATAGTTTGGATCGTGCACTTTCACGCCGAGGACCGGTAAGACTTCGGTGGAAGTCGTGGAGTTAGTTCCCTATGCTCGCAACAAGTGAGGCAACTAGTGGGATTACTGGTTTTATGTTTCGGGAGGCGAAGTCAAAGACCTCCCAGGGCTCCCCGCGGCCGTGATGTGCTCCCATTTTTATGTGGCGTTCCCATGATTTGAGGTGGCGGAAGATGATGAGGACGAGGGGGCCCTCCGGTGCGCTGCCCGCATGAGCAGTGGGCGTGATTTGGTTGAAGAGTTCATTGGTTATGGAGTGTGGCCCCTAGCGCACGGCTGGGTGCTGGGCGAAGTATGCCCTCGCCAGATGCCTACTTTGGGCCAGCAGCTGGTGCGAAATCCAGCCTTCTCTTTGGATCTGTGCGGCCGAGACCCGGCCGCGTTCGTTAGTGAAGTGGAGGACGGGGCAGTGGGAATTGTGGGGCGGTATGCGCCGAGGACGGAGGGTCTGCGGAGTTGGGATATCCGAGGGTCCAATGTTCGCTTGAATCGGGTCTTCGAATTGAACTGTTTGCCATACGGTGGTTATCCTGGAGATGGCGCTGCTGCGGCTGCTGACCCCCGCGGGAAAAAATCAGTGGTCGTGGCTGAGGAAGGCCCTTCTCGGGAGGCTGCCCCAGCCACGAAGAAGAGAAAAATAGGTACTGCAGTGGGGGTTTGGGGGTCTCTGATCGCTTTGCTGTGGAGTTGATGGGGACTTGCGCGGCCCCCGAGGGGAGGATGTCTTCGCCCGAGCTCCGGGAATCTTCAACGTGAATGCTGAAGGTTACCGGGGGTCGATGGCCAAGGAACGTTCTGATCCCCCACGCGGCCGACGAAGACATGTTTACATCTCGTATGGCTCGTGAATTGAAGATTTTTCCTTATGGACGGAATATTGCTGTTGTTGTATCGGTAGTGATGGAGAAGGATCGTCAAGACGCGGCGTGGAAGCGCCGGGCGGTCACTAGGGTCGGGGACCCTTTCCGCGAAGCGAAGAAGGCGCGGGGGCGTGAAGTCTGCTGCCCCTGGCAGTAGCAAACCACCGCCGGCCGCCAAGCCGACCGCCCCCGGGCTCAGCAAGTCTGAGGCGGGTGCGAGGGCTGCTGCTGCTGGTGCGGGCAAGTTGGCCTCGGCCGAGGCCACAAAGGAGCGAAGGCCGCCGTCGCTGACGCGCGCTGACTTGGCAGCGGGGCGTGTTGCCGACTTCGACACGGATATTTGCGTGGGGGATTACCTCGTTGGTAAGTCTTTTTTGACGGGGACTAGGTCTTAAACGAGATCGTGGTGCAGGGTCGGATGTGGGACAGCTGGCTGTCCTCCCAGCTCCGGTGGCGACCACTTTGCCGACGGTGGTGGTTGGTGCGAAGGGTGCTTTGCAGGACCCGTGGACCGCCTTCTGCGCGAGCGGCATGATTTCATCGGCCGCCGCCGCTAAGGATGTTGCGGGCTCTATATCCCATCAGCTGAGGCATGCGTCACAGCAGCTGAAGCATGTAAGTCGTGTTAGACTTCGATAGTTCATTGTTTTTATGTGATTGCAAATCTCATAGGTTTTGTGGCAGGCGGCCGACTTCGCCGACCATGTTGCGTCCGGTGCTTTAACTTTGGAGTTTGCTGTCGAAATCGAGCGTCTCCGGGCGCAGCATACGGATGCGGTTCGGGAGAAGTCGACTGCGGAAAACAAAAGCCGCAAGCTGGCGGAGAGGTTGGCTGCTGCGGAGGCCGAGAGGGTGGATCTCCGGCGTCAGCTGGTGGAGGAGAGGAGGGACGCGGACAAGGCCATTGCCGATGCGCAGGCTACTCAGGCAGAGGCCAAACTTGCGCGGGCTGAGGCCAGTCTCGCCCGCCAACGCGCCGAGGAGCTAGAGGCGAGGCTCAACAGCCTGCGCAATCGCGTGGACAAAACTGAGGCGTCGACGCGCACGAAGGTCGAGCGGACGCATGCGCAGCTCGTGGACGCGTACCGGGAGCTGGGTGCGCGGACCGCCGCTTTCGAAGTGCCCGGCCAAGAGGTGGGCCTCCACTTCCTCGAGTGGCTACAGGAGGAGTTGGAGGTGCTCCCAACCATCGTGACGGGCCTCATGTCCTTTGCCTCCCTCGTTACCTGCGAGGGGGCCATGAATGCTTTGTCCCGCGAGGGGTGCAGGCATTTCGAGGTCTTCGACTAGTCGGACGAAGGCTTCGAACGCGAAATTTTCCAGGTCGAGGACCCGGTGCTTAAGCGGTCGGCGGGGGCACTCTTCGACAGGATGTGGGGTCCTCACGGCCGAGAGATGGTCTGGGAGAGATCCGACTGGGCAATGGATCAGGTAAAGGCTCATCTTGTGTGGTAATATGTGTGGGTATGTGTGTTTTTTGCTGAATGAATGTGCTATTGCTGCAGATGGCACATGACGAGGAGGTGGAGGACCTTGGCGATCTAGACAGCACGCTGCCCGACATCTCGCTTCCAGAGGCCTCGGGGGTGGACCTGGCGCCGCCGTCTGATGCGGGCAAGGGCCCCTCGTCGACCCCCGCGCTGACTTGAGATGGCGAAGACCCCGCGCTAGCCCCTGCGCCGACGGGCGAGGACGCCTCGAAGGCGGTGGTCGAACCAGCTGCTGAAGACACCGCGGCCGTGGCCGGGCCTTCGCAGGTGGCTGAATAGGTGTTGGGGAGTTTAAATGTAAATTTTGTTTGTGTGATACTGAACCTCGGTTGCTGCGCAGGTTCCGACGTTTGGGCCTGCGCACGCAACCGCTACTGACAATACTATTTTTGTGGCGGCCTCAACCGTAGTGCCTGCCGATGATGATTCATGTGGCTCTGTGTCTAAGTGTTTTGAGTCTGATGATTCTGGGAGTTCGTTTTCGTGGACGGAGGAGTTTTCAGATGAAGGCTTGGATTATTTTGCAGCGTTAGATGTGGCTGCAGCGGAGCCTTCGCCGCGCGTGGAGGGTTCCGAGGGTCTCCCGGGTGCGAGTACTGGGTATAGGCGGCGAAGGGCGGTGGCGAAACAGAGAGTGAGTGAATTTTTGCCAAGTGGTAGGCATCATCGTATTGGGATGGAGCATGGCCGTCTTTGCGTGGACCGGACTGGTAAACGAGAATTGTTGTCCTCGCCGATTGGGGCGAGCATAGGTGAAGGGGAGCTACGAAATCTTTTTGAGGGTGAGGAATTGAGGATAATGTTGTTCAATTACAGGGAGATGGGTATCATCCCGAAGGTTGAGCCAATGTAATATATGATGCCCTCGCTGTGTGTATGTAACCGTAATTTGTATGATGAGGCTGCGGGCCTTCGTTGATCCGGCTGCACCCATAGGCGACTTCTGCACGGAGTCTTTTGAAAAAGACTTCGATTTTTGCGCACTTATTGAGTTGTTCCGGCTGCACCCTTAGGCGACTTTTGCACGGAGAGTCTTTTAAGAAAAGACTTCGATTTTGCGCACTTATTGTGCTATTCCGGCTGCACCCTTAGGTGACTTTTGCACGGAGAGTCTTTTAGGAAACGACTTCGATTTTGCGTACTTATTGTGCTATTCCGGCTGCACCCTTAGGCGACTTTTGCACTGAGAGTCTTTTAGGAAAAGACTTCGATTTTGCGTACTTATTGTGCTATTCCGGCTGCACCCTTAGGCGACTTTTGCACAGAGAGTCTTTTAGGAAAAGACTTCGATTTTGCGCACTTATTGTGCTATTCCGGCTGCACCCATAGGCGACTTTTGCACAGAGAGTCTTTTAGGAAAAGACTTCGATTTTGTGCACTTATTGTGCTATTCCGGCTACGCCCTTAGGCGACTTTTGCGTGGAGTGTCGCACACGAGGGTAGTCTGCGCTGCCTCTCGTGGTGACTTCGGAGTGGTCGAATGCCGAAGACCGTCAATGCGGTCTTTTTCGACATGCTGTATCTGAGTTTTTGCGGGGGATTTTTGCAGGTATATTACATGGCTCCGCCTCGTTAAAAACCTCACCCCCTGGGAGGAAAAGAGTGCAGGCCGGAATAGTACTGTTTGGTGAATTACAAGGGCGCGTGGGCCCTGAAGTTTTAGACAAAAAATTTGCGGAGATTGTCAATATTCTAGGAATGCTCTAGGTCTTCGTCAGTTGGCGTTGTTAGCCTGTACGCACTGGGGGACGCCTTCGACTTGACGATGAATGGACCCTCCCATTTCAGCTCCAGCTTGCCCTGTGACTTTGTTCGGGTGGTCCGGACGAGTACGAGGTCTCCTTCGCTGAACTCTCTTAGGATGACTGCGTGGTCGCGCCAGGCCTTGGTTTGAGCTTGATATCTATTGAGGGCCTGTAGGGCGAAGACGCGGTCTCCGTCGATGAGGTCTTTGGACGTCGGTTCATCGATGTTGGGGACGACTGATGTGCTTGTTTGTAACACCTCAGGTGTTACACAGGGTGTCCACCCCAGGGTTACCCCTTTTAACCCATAATTACATAAGGGTTTATGGGAAAAGTACTTCAATCTTGGAATTCAAGGTCCTAATCAAGTGCAAACTATCTTGGATATCATGCCTTAGCTTGTCATGCCCATCTAAGTGGGGCTCTTCCAAAACCCTAGAGCAAAACCTCCATAGGCAATAAGAACCCTAATTGAAGCCATGATCAAAAGATCATGTAAACATCATGATCATGGTTTGGGCCAAATATAAAAGTTGTAATATACTTAATAACCTACAATTAATAGTAAGGAAGTACCCCCAAAAAGTTTTCAGAAAGGCCCTAAAAAGATCACCAAAGGTTGAACACAAGGGAGGAATTCAGGATTTGCCTAAGTCAAAAACCAACCCTTGAGCAAAGATCCCACATGTTCACCTTGATCCCCTTTTCAAAACCTGTCGACCCAATTAACAAAGTGGCGCCAAATTAACCCTAGAATGCCCTGGAAAAGTTTGAACCCAAGCCAAAACCGTTTGACACGAGTTGGCACTGGTTTTGTCTCGGTTTGAACAGTGCAGACAGACAAGACTTGGCACCACCATATCTCCTCAACCAGACCACATCTACTCTTGGAACTCACATGAACTAGGTAGCTCTAGGTGCAGGGAAGAGATCTCCCACAGGCGGTAGGGCAAGATTCGTACGCCTGGCCGCTCAGCAGAGCGAAGAACACGGGCAGAAGCAACATGCCACGTGTTCGACGCGCTCTGAGCTCGCCAGAGCACGCCCGCGCACGCCCCCGCGTGCCCCGCGTCGCGCCAAACGGCCGAGCCGGCGCCCTGGCCGCACCCCGGCTATAAAACCCGCCCCAGTGCTCGGCTGCCTTCCCCATTGCCTCCTTCGTACCTCGCCTGACTTGCCCGAGCCAGCCATTGCCTCCGGCGACCTCCCCGTGACCCGCCAGTGCCGCCCGAGAGCAACCACCATGGCCAACCCCTCTCCCGTCCTCCTCCGTTCGATCCAAGCCCCCAGATAGCTTCCTGGTGAGGCTGTGAGACTTGCTCAAGCTTGACCCGAGGACCCGCGTCACCGGAGTAGCCAAATCGTGCTCACCAGAGTTCAAGAACCCGCCGGCGCACGTGGACCGGGTAAGCCCCTGCACCATTTTCCAATTCGATGCGCGCATGGCCTCTGTGTCACCCCGTGAAGCTCCTCGTGCACCCTAATTGAACTATACCGCCGTGGTTTGGCCGGAGCAGGCGCCGCCGACGATCCCCGCCGCCTGTGTTCGTGGCCAGGGTAGCTCCGACCACCTCCGGCGACGACCCGCACATCGACGTGACCGTCGCGACCTCCCGAACGTCACTGACCACCTCGCCGGACCTCCCTCGCCGCCGGTAAGCCGCGCCATCCTTTTCTCTCCCGCGGCTACTGTTTCAGTTGGGGGAAGGACTGCGGGTGAGAGGGAGAGAAAGCCAGGGGGTTAAGTGAAATGTCAGAGACTCAGGGGAATAGTGGCGCGAGGGTAGATCTGCGAGGTTTGATTCGGTTTAAACCCAGGGACCTCGGCGCAAACTGCTTTTTCAGAAAAACTTTATTAAAACCTGATTTAAATTCAAACAGAAACTTTAAAAACCCATAACTTCTGTTTGGTTTATCCAAATTTGGTCAAACTAATTTTGCCAGACTCTAAATAATGTAACCTATCTAAGAAAAATATAAAACCCCATAAGTACTAGAGAAAAATATAAGGTTCTGATTTAATTTTAGTTTTGACCAAAAGCTTAATAATAGCAAGAAAAATGGTTGTACTATTTAACTAGGGTTAGAAAAATTTGGAGAAGTTTATATCTACCTACTGACCTAGTTAAAAATGTTAAACCCCTCTGTCCACTACATTAAGTTAGTTTTTACCCCTTATTCCATAATATGCTTAAGGTTAAGAAAAATAGAAAAGGTGACATAAATAATAAACCAGAGGGCACCCCTATTTTTGTTGAGATACTTAGTCAATGTAGTTCACTGGAAAAATATATCATACCCTGTTGTAGTGTAAAATAAGAAGGATACCTTTTAAATTAATAAAATAAGGATAACTTAGAAAAACCCTACAAAAATAACCCTAAGGTGAAACCTCCCCAAACCTTAGGATAACTAATGTTTTGATAATAAGAACTTAGGAAAAATCTGAAATCTGTTGTTTGATATTTTTCAAATGACAAGTTAGTTCTAAACACCCTTTTTGCACCAAATTTTAGAAATCCACCATTAATTAACCATCATGTGGCTCTCTGCCATTTTTGGTACAAGAGCTTATTATCACTGTTAGAGGCCAACAAAAATAACCCTTAGGTCAGGATCCACTTTAATAAAGGACTTGTAGTGCAAAGTGGCTTATTTACCCCACTTTTTGTTATTTTTGTATACAGCCTAGCCTTTTTATTTTGAATCCCATATTCCTAAGACAGGCCCTATTGACCAAGGGCAAGCCACTGTAATTTTTGTGGAATTATTGAAAATAGTTAATTCACCTTGGTAGTTCAAACCCCACTAGAATTCATAAATGAACACTAAAGAGAGGAAAATGAACAATGGGATTTAGTATCCCCCTAAGACCCTTGTAAGTTGTTCCCTAAAATAGAAATATACAAATGCAATACCAATTCTCCTTGTTTACCCCAAATAAAGACTTAAATATAAAAGTGCTAAATATAAACCACTAGGAGACCCACATAGCCAAGGCCCCCTAAGTTAATTCTTGACTTAGTTTCTGTAGCTTAATGTTCTTAAATCTTGCATAATCATGACACATATGTTCATTGCATTTCGATAGACTGTAATCTTGCTGACGGAGAGTACATCCTCGTGCCGGAGCAAGGAGCTGCCCAGGAGGTTGCCCCAGATCCAGCACCAGAGCCTGCACCAGAGGACCTGCCTGCCACTGCTTTGGAAGGCAAGCCCCGGTTTTATGCATAACCTGTTATTTATGCTATTTTACTACACTTAATGATTGTAGGATTGTTTGTGCACTTAGGTGTAGGAGTTGTTTTGAACCCTAGTTGCATGATCTCAGGAATCCTATTGAGATGAATACTAGTATGCTAGGTCGAGTAGCTGCTTTATTAATTAGGATCTCGGTAGAAGTCGAGTGATTTTTCTAGCACTCGCGCGAGATCAGGAATTGGCTGTATCCACCTTCTTATCATATTGATGTTGGTTTGTGGGCAACAATCCATGGGGATTGGTTGTTCACGGGATAAAAATTTGAATAAGGATTAAGGTGTGGTACCGTGAGTCAAGCGTTTGAACGTACTAAGCACATACCGAGAAATATGGTAAATCGGTAAGCCTAGTACCTGAGTGAACCTGCCCGCAGATTGCCCTCCTCACGCGACCTGAGACGTAGTCTCCCATTCCGGTTATGGTGGGTACAAGTACGGTCACTGCACGACGGCCAGTCGGGGTCAGTGGGGCATTGTACGCCAAGGCGGTGAGCCCCTTTCTGTTGCCAGGGAATCGATGGGGACGGTTGATGTGTGTGGGGACGGAGTGCCCCTACATATCGTGTGTTTAGGTTTACCTTGCAAGGATAAAAACTCGATTCGAATCGTCTGCTTCTCGCAGCTAATGAGACTGCTTGATCCATGCTGCTGCATTGAGTAACAAGTGGAACTGTGTTGAGATGATACAAGATTTTGATTGCTAAAAATGCTTGCTACTATGTATGAGTAGATAGTACACTTTTAGCCTTAAGAGAGTCACACTTAATCTTGACAAAGTTAAAATCTTGATTTAGAAACTCAGCTAGTGCTTTTGGCAACCAAACCCCACAGCCAAACAGCTGCATGTCTAGAGGTAGAGGAGTATAGACTCCTCACACCGGGTAAGTCTAGCTGAGTATTAGTATACTCAGCCTTGCTTGTGGCATAATTTTACAGGTTCTCTGGAGGAAATGGCTGCTGGAGTGACTTGGCCATCCACCCTGCCACCGGGTTGGACTGTCGAGTGGGACCCTGCCTCGGCTGAGGAGGAGCATGAGGAGTGATGGGACAGGCTTCCCCATCTCTCGTTTTATTTACCGTTAGTTTATTTCCGCTGCACTTCAGAACATTGATGGTCACTTTTGCAAAAACTCCGATGATGACAATGATGATGTAATAATTTAACACTCTTCCATGTATGGTTTTATGCTTTATTGTATTTGCTCTGTGACTCACCATCGAGTGAGATTGTGGTACTTGATCCTGTCAGTGGCCGTGTCGGACTAGATCCGAGGGATTGACGGGTTATTCCCATTTAAGTGTGGTCTAGCCTCTAAGGCAGGGCTTGGGCACTTAAGTTGGAATAATTCGGGCAGTTCTGCTACAGCTGGTATCGGAGCTTGTACCACCACAGAGGAATCAATAAACCATAAATGCCATCCCTTTTCTAAAGTAAAATTTGATAGAAACAATGTTGGATAGATCATAGGACGAGCAGGATAGACCTAGGACGTGAAGCCTTAGGATAATAGAAGGGTAGCTAGGTGGCTAAGTGACTAGGCCCTACAGGCCACTTTTAAAGGATGGGAGTTCTTCCCTAGTCCTTTTTATCTTCTGGAGAGGTCGTTCAGGACGCGCATGCATGCATTCTTAATTAAGCAAATGGATAACTAAGTAAAAGGACTTAAAAATGAGATAACAGCCAACTAGGTCCCCAAGCCTTTTTCTTTTAGTTATAGACAGGCTGAGTTTTATTTTCCTTGTTCTTTTTGTAATTTTTTTTCTTTTGCTTACGCTTAACCGTGCACAGATGACTTCCCACGGATCCTCCGAGGACGGAAATGCACTGACCCACACTGACGGACTTGCACGAGAGGGTTTTCCCCGCATCTTGTGGGAGGTACTTCAGGGGGCAGGATACTTGACACCCCCTCAGTACGCGGTGCAGCAGTTCGAGAAGCACCGGGTGCCTCGCTGTAGGGTGAGGATGACTTTGGAGCCTCATCCCCTGCAGCCAGGCTGGTGCTCCTTGGACTCTGAGTCTTTCGGGTACCGAGCGGAGGACACAATCGAGGCAATCGCTCTACATGGACTGACTACTTTCTGCGGATTCCATCCCTTGGAGCTGGCTACCCACCCCATTGGGTTGTTCCCTGCGGAAAAGGAGGACGACCCGATGTGGAAGGATCGGGTGGAGCATGCCAAGGACATCTGGGCTCTCTACCCAGGCCACACCTCTCACTTGTCGGTACGATGCATGAACGCTCTGCATCGTCTGCAAGTGATGCGTGGGGAGGCCATGTCTCATTTGATGGCACTACTGGAGGCCACCAAGATCACCCTGGACAATAGGGAGGAGCTCGTGGTGGACTTGTCCCAGGAGCTGGTGGAAAAAGATTTGCAAGTGGAGCAGCTGTCTGATGAGATTCATGAGTTGGAGGAGCTAGTGGGCACCCGGGAGAACACCATCGAGGTTCTCGAAGATCAGCTCCTCAACACTCAGCAGCAGCTAGCAGAAGCAAATGAGCACCTAGACATGCATCACCAAGAGATCCATGATGAGGAGGCTGACGAGGACGTTGACATCGAGGGAGGGGAGGAGCCTGCTTCCAGTGTAGACACCGCTGGCTCAGGGAGACCACCTTCCCCCGAGTCAAGCGTTGCCTCGTTCGCTCACTAGATGCCAGGGATAATACTAGAGGTTGGAAATAGTTGGACTCCTCGCCGCTAGCTTAGCTTTTGCACCCTTAGAGTACTAGGCTAGGTAGAGTTGAGTCTTTTGGATCATTGTTGTAACCGTGTTAAACTCTTTTGGAGGTTCAGGGATGATTAATGGCAGTTTAAATTGAACGGAAAGTTTATGCTTTTGGTTTATGACGGGATCTATTAAATTGCTATAACTCCCCTACCGTGTTTAAACCTTAAAATTGGAGATGTGTTATTAAGCAACCATGTGATTTTTCAGATGGCTGGGAGAGCGCGCCGTGGTCAGAATGAGCACGTTCCTCCACCGCCACCGCCTCCGACTCTGCAGGAGCTCATGGCCCAGCAGAATGAGATCCTGAGACAGTTAGCTCAGCGTCAGCCACCACCTCAGCATTATGGTGGAGACCATCAGCGTCACCTCGTCGCTGCTACCTACTAGGAGTTCCTCAGTACTCAGCCACCATTGTTTACCAGGGCAGAGGACCCGCTTGATGCAGATGTGTGGTTGAGGGTGGTGGAATCCAAATTCCCACTGCTCCATGGGGCTTGCTCAGAGGTCACCAAGGTCAGGTTCGCCACCCAGCAGCTTCGCGGACCCGCAAGGACTTGGTGGGACCATTTTCTTGCCATGCAGCCAGAAGGTAGAGAGGTGGAATGGAGGGAGTTCAAGGCAGCTTTCAGAGGGCACCATATTCCAGCTGACATCATGGACCAGAAGCTCAATGAGTTTCTGGCACTCACTCAGGGCAACAGGACAGTGTTACAGTATGCCCAGACCTTCAATGACTTGTGCCAGTATGCTGGATACCATGCAGACACGGATGAGAAGAAGAGGGACAGGTTCAGACGGGGGCTCAGCACCAAGCTCCGTGATCGTCTCAACACCGTCAGGGCCAACAGTTACAATGAGTTGGTCAACATGGCTATCTCCCAGGAGGACTGCATTTTAGCTCGACAGGCAGAGAAGAAGAGGAAGACCCCTGTGGCAGGACCCTCAGCTCAGCCACAGCGCTTCAGGATTGTGTCTGACACACAGAGCAAGGGACCTCAGCAGCAGCAAGGGAGATGGGTGATCAGACCACCACAGCAGCAGCAGGCACCCAACCGCACCCAATTTCCCGCTCAGAGGAGCAACCAGCAGCAGCAGCAGTACCGTCAGGCCAATGACAACAGGTGCTTCACTTGTGGCAGCACTGGGCATTATGCCAAGAATTGCCCCAGAAACCAGCAGAGGCAGGGGCAGAATGTTAATCAGAACCAAGGCAAGAGACAGAAGGTGCAAGTGAGGCAGGGCAAGCTGAACTTCACTACCATGGCTGACATTCCTGAGGGAGCACCCGTCATGACTGGTATCTTTACAGTTTTAAATTATCCCGCTATTGTTCTTTTTGATTCCGGTGCCTCACATAGTTTTATCAGTGCCAAGTTTAGTGCCAAATGCCAGTTGCCCTTTCACCATACCGATGGGGGCATTACAATTTCTACACCCGGAGGCAGAGTTGCCACTTATCAAATCAACAGGCAAGTGCCTATAAAATTTGGTAGTCTGGTGATTAGAACCACCCTCCTCATCTTAGGATTGGATAGCGTGGATATTATTCTGGGAGCTGACTGGTTGACCAGGCATCAGGCAGTATTGGACATTGCAGCCAGAGCCATTGAAATTCATTCCCCTGCTTATGGCGAGACTGTTTTGCATTTACCCAACTAGGGTTGTACCCGATCTTGTGCATTTGTTATGGTAGAATCCCCAGTGGAAAAGATCCTAGTGGTCTGTGACTACCCGGATGTGTTTCCAGATGAATTGCCAGGGATGCCACCGGACCGAGATATTGAGTTCGCCATCGAGTTGCAACCCGGGACTGCTCCTATCTCCAAGAGACCCTATAGGATGCCTCCCGCGGAATTGGCAGAACTGAAGAAGCAATTGCAAGAATTGTTGGACAAGGGGTTTATTCGTCCAAGCACTTCACCATGGGGATGTCCAGCTTTATTTGTGAAGAAAAAGGATGAGAGTTTGAGGATGTGTGTTGACTACCGTCCTCTCAATGCGGTGACTATAAAGAACAAATACCCGCTACCCCGCATTGATGTCCTGTTTGATCAGTTAGTGGGAGCCAAGGTTTTCTCCAAAATAGATCTTCGCTCGGGCTACCATCAGATCAAGATTCGAACCAGTGATATTCCCAAGACGGCCTTCTCTACCAGATATGGGCTGTATGAGTTTTTGGTGATGTCTTTTGGGCTGACCAATGCCCCGGCTTATTTTATGTACTTGATGAACTCAGTATTCATGCCAGAACTAGACAAGTTCGTGGTCGTTTTCATTGATGACATTCTGGTTTATTCCAAGAATGAAGCCGAGCACACTAAACATCTGCATACTGTACTTCAGATACTCCGTGACCATCAGTTGTATGCTAAGTTGTCTAAGTGTGAATTTTGGCTGAAGGAGATTAAATTCTTGGGTCACACAATTTCTCAGGATGGGATATCGGTTGACCCTGAAAAGGTACAGGAGGTGATGAATTGGAAACCCTCGACTACAGTGAGGCAAATTCGGAGTTTTCTGGGATTGGCAGGGTATTATCGACGATTTATTCCGGATTTCTCTAGAATTGCCAAACCAATGACTGAATTGTTGAAGAAGGGAGTCAGATTTGAGTGGAGCCAAAAGTGTGAGGATGCTTTTCATACCTTGAGGCAACATTTGACAACAGCTCCAGTGCTAGCTCAGCCAGATAATACCAAGCCATTTGAAGTTTATTGTGATGCTTCTGGTACAGGATTGGGTTGTGTCTTGATGCAAGATAACCGAGTTATTGCTTATGCTTCCCGAGCCCTCAGACCCCATGAGCAGAACTATCCTACACATGATCTAGAATTGGCAGCAGTGGTTCATGCTCTTAAGATATGGAGACACTATTTGATGGGAGCTCACTGCAACATCTACACTGATCATAAGAGCCTCAAATATATTTTCACTCAGGCTGATCTGAACATGAGGCAGAGGAGATGGTTGGAACTAATCAAGGATTATGACTTGGAAATGCATTACCATCCTGGCAAGGCCAATGTTGTGGCAGATGCCTTGAGCAGAAGTGGTTCCTTCCGGTGGATTGAGTTATATCTCAGTGGAGCCCACATTGCAAGAGCAAATAGTCAGGGCACAGATTGGGGACAAGGGAGTTCAGGTTATCAAAGGAATGATCAAGCAGAAGGCGGAGAAATACAAGTGTTTCCGTCAGGATAGCAAGGGAATTTTATGGTTTGGAGATCGATTGGTTGTTCCCAAGGACCCAGAGCTCAGAAAGAAGATATTGGATGAAGCTCACCTTTCCAAGTTCTCCATGCACCCTGGTAGCAACAAGATGTACCATGATCTCAGATCTCTGTATTGGTGGACCAGGATGAAGAGGGAAATTGCCAAGTACGTATCAGAGTGTGACACTTGCCAGAGAATCAAGGCCAGTCACTTGCAGGCCGCAGGCCCTTTGCAACCCCTTCCCATACCATCTTGGAAATGGGAGGACATTTGCATGGACTTCATAGTAGGATTACCCAATACCTCCAGGCACCATGATTCTATATGGGTTATTGTGGACAGATTGACCAAGACTGCTCATTTCTTGCCAGTGCACACCACCCACCGGGCGGAGAAGTATGCGGAGATCTACATCGACCAGATAGTTCGTCTGCATGGGATACCAAGGACTATAGTCTCCAACCGAGGAGCACCTTTTGTGGCACGATTTTGGGAGCAATTACAGGAATCACTTGGAACCCAGGTCATACGAAGCTCAGCATACCATCCCCAAACAGATGGTCAGACAGAAAGAGTAAATCAGATTTTGGAAGACATGCTGCGGGCATGCGCGCTACATTATGGAAAGGATTGGGACAAGTGTCTTTCCTTGGCAGAGTTTTCTTACAATAACAGCTATCAGTCCAGTCTCAAGATGGCACCTTTTGAGGCATTATATGGGAGAAGGTGTAGGACCCCACTAAATTGGTCTCAAGCAGGAGAAAGGGAAATTTTTGGGCCAGATTTGGTGCTTGAAGCAGAGGCAAAGGTTAGAATTATCAAGAAGAACCTAGAAGCTGCTCAGGCCAGACAAAAGAGTTATCATGACAAGAGGCGGAAGCCTCTACAGTTCACAATAAAATTCATAAATGACCCAAATTGGTATTTCCTAAGTTCACAATAAAATTCGAGGACAAGTTCTGCACAAGGCTTGAATTTAAAATTTGAATTCAAATTGAAGATGGGATAGAAATAAAAAAAAGAAAAAGGAAGAAATCCTAATTGGGCCAAAACTCCCCAAACCGGCCCATCCTCTCAACTCTCTTCCACGCGTACACCCGGCGCTGACGTGAGGACCCCACGGGTCAGGCTCCTGCGCGCGCGGGTCTCGCGTCCTCGCTGCACGTGGGGCCCGGCCTCCAGTCTCATATTCCTTTGTTTCACGCTTGCGCCAATAACTCTATGACTGGTGGACCCTCTACGCTGAGCAGCTCGTCCCTTCTCTGCACCGCGCGGACCGCTTCCTTCGCCGGCGAAGACGGACTCCGTTCAACCCTCCGCGCAGCCCAGGCGGGAGCATGACTAGCGTGCTGGCTCTGCTGACGCGTGGGACCCACTTGGCAGACACTCACTCGCACCTCGCACTGAAACGCGGGACCCGCACGACAGCTTCGTCTCCGTCAACAAACTTCCGCGCATGGCGGAGCGCGTGGACCTCGCGGGGATTGCGGAATTGCGGGTCTAAGCTCGCCGCGTCGTGGGGGAATAAAACCCTATGCGCCTCCGCAACTATTCCTGCTCGCCCGTATTTCTCTCCCCACCTCAATCCGCCGCACCACCGCCGCCCAACAATTCCATTGCCGCCGCCGGTGATTTACGTCGTGTTGGCGCACCGCCTTCATAGCTGGGGACCGAGACCTTGTTACGGTCACGTGGAGTGTGCCCGTGGACGCGTTGGGCTCGACGACCCGTTCGAACCCGAGGAATTGCTCGCCGACGTGTGCGCCTCCGCCGAGAAATCTAGTGCGCCGTGGACAGCTCTAGTGCATCATCTTCCTCGGTGAGTTCCGCATCCTAGTAATTCGTTTCGTCGTCCTTCACGCAAAACACCCCTCTGATTCGAGAATTGGGCCGTGGCTCGCCGGATTTAATACCCCGGTAATGTCCTCCGCCGTGGGTGACGGCGGCGCCGTCGGCCTCCCGGTCGAGATTGGGGCGCGCGCTGTGGGCCGTTGGATCGGTTCCCTACGGTTTAGATTAGAAGCAGAGCGTACCGATTCGACCGATCGCGCGCGACCGTCGATCCTGCGCTTAACGACTCAGATTAGATGCCCTCGGTAACCCTTCGCGTGTTTGGATCGTGACCGTCGGATGGTAGATCAATGACCAGCGATGGTTCTGGATCTCTTTAAATCGGGAGCGTCGATCTCGGATCGGTCGGTGCAAGTTGCATACCGGTTCAGATTTTAACAGTGGCTAATCTGGCGCGTCCAATTCCGATCGGACGGCCAGAACGGACCGATACCCCTTCGCTTGCGCAGTTTGCAAAGAAACCCTTATAATATTAGTGAATCAACCCGCGGTCCTCTGGGTGCTATTCGTTGTGTCTCTGGAAACTTACGCGCGGGCCCCTGCATTTTCCAGAAAATGACGCCCAGTCCAGAGGACAAATAAAACCAGAGAAATACATTTAAAAATGAATTTTTAGTATTAATTAAATGCCATAATTTGTATAATTCATAGAAAATTCATGTTAACTCCAAATTGACCCATTCCAATTTCTAAAATTTTGTAATATTATTCTCTATCATTTAGAATCACTGTTTTGACATGAACTCTGTTAGAAGATTAATTTATCATCTAATCCTATTATAATCACCTTAAACCTTAGGAAATTCATAACTTGAATACTATAACTCCAAATTTAGTGATTCCAGTTCCTAGGATTTTATTTTAGTGTGTAGATTTTTACTGTATATTTATTTTACATGTTTGGTGTGATGTTGATTTTGGCTATACTATGTATGTATTGTGTTGTTGCGAATAGACGAGCAAGCCACTGTGGAAACTGAGGTTCAACAAGTAGAAGTAGCTGAGCAGGAGCTCATTGCAGGCAAGTTGTGCCCTTGATCACTTACTTTTCCCAGCCATGTTCTTATTAATTTTAATGATCTGCATAGGTTAATTTTGATGAGAGCCTTTATGTTACCCCAGTTTTGATTACCTCTATACCTTGTTCACCCCTGAAATATTTTTGGGTAGTACTTGCTATTGCTTTATGTGGATTGGGTATGGAGATACACTATTCATGATTATTCTGTTATTATCTTGTTATTATTGTTGTTCATGTTAAGATCATTAAATTAATGGGAACATGGAGCGACCACCCGGGAAAACAGTGCTACCACAAGGGTTTAATGGGACGCCCTTGGCTGACTAATTAGGAAAGCTAGTGGAAGACTACCTTACCCGAAAGGGGCAAGGGCAGTAGGGGAGTGGTCAGTGTAGGGAGGTCCCTGGTTGATTTTGCTACGATGGCGGTCAGCCAGGAACCCTGCATTGGAACTTCCTATAAACTGTAGCGGGTTTTCGGAAGCTAGTGGAACTTTGTAAAGGCCTCGTAGTGGATCCCTAGCCATTCACCTCGGTAGTGTCTAAGGGCCTTGCAAACCCTGGCGACATGGGATACACGACTTGTGGGTAAAGATGCGCAACCTCTGCAGAGTGTAAAACTAGTATACTAGCCGTGCTCACGGTCAAGAGCGGCTCGGACCCTCACATGATTAATTATGGAACTTAAGTTTAATTTGACATTTGCATCGCATTTGGGATTATTTTACTATTACTGTTCTTTATTATTATTAAGGTTTGGTATTTACTTACACTTAGTAATTGCTAAATAAAATTTTGACCAACTTATAAAAGCAATGCTCAGCCTTAGCCTCTATTTCATTGATCAGCCTTACACTACATGAACTCCCACCTTTGGTGAGTTCATGCCACATTATTCCCCACGACTTGTTGAGCTATGATCGTATGTGAGCTCACTCTTGCTGTCTCACACCCCCCCACAGGAGAAGAACAGGTGGTCGAAGAGGAGCCGCCTAACACTGAGGAGTTCGATCTGATCTAGGTGGCGTTTCTCAGTCGACATTGGCGCCACGATCCTTAGTTCGTTTTGCATTTATTCTTTTATTTTGTAATAAGTCTTCCGCTATGTAACAAGTACTCTGATGTTTTATGACATTTATCTCTATACACTCTGTTATTATATATGTTGTCTTCTTGGCGCATGTATGAGATGCACCCGGCTTTGTTCCTTAAATCCGGGTGTTACAGAAGTGGTATCAGAGGAAATGTTGACTGTAGGACGAAACCTAGATAGAAATGGACAAAACCCTTATCTACTTATCTTACTCTGATTCATTCCATACTTACCTTATCTTGATCCTGTCTCACTTTCTACTGTTCTACTCTGATCATTCTTATCTTTTCTACTCTGAGACAAGATGGATTTCAAACCTTGGAATCCCTACCCCTATGACATTTTTAAGAGTTAGGGAACCCAAAACAAAAGTTAAAACTATTTTCTTAAAAAAAATGTTGGTTGATTGTGCTGATGCTAAATGTCTGATTTGCTTCTTTGATTGATTGAATTATTATAGATGGACATCTTAGCATGTACCAACATAAGGTATTGAATTAGCTATAGTAGGTGAAATATTAATCTGCTTAGCTAATAAATCCCCCAAAGTAACATGATTGTAATTACTGCCTTGTCTACTGCTCTTTCTTACCATATGTATCTAACTCAGATGGTCAATACCAGGAGGGGTGGTGGAATTGATTTGCCTCCTAACCGACACACTCGAAGAATTTATAGACAACCTCAGCCACAGCCTGCAGAGATGAATCCTCCTAATCCCCCACCAGGCGGAGTTGACCCACTGGTTGCTGCTCAGATGGCGGTGATGCAGCAAATGGCAGACACTATGGCTGATATGCGTGCCCAGATGCAGCAAGAACGCCAGGAAATGCGTCAGGAAAGAGAAGATATACGACAGGAGTTGCGCCAGGAGCGAGATGAGATACGCCAAGAAAGGAGGGCGCAACAACAGCAGCTACAACAACAGTTTCAACAACAGCAGCAACAGCAACAAGTGCCATTGCCTCCACCACCACCACCAGTTCCACCTCGTGATAAGCACCGGGAGTTTATGAGTCATAAGCCACCGACCTTCGCCAGTTCGCCAGATCCACTTGATGCAGATGATTGGCTGAAAGCAATTGAGAAGATGCTCAACATTGCACAATGCACTGACCGGGAGAAGGTTTTATATGCTTCTGGACGTCTGACTGGTCCTGCTGCTGACTGGTGGGATTCTTATACTGCTGCCCATGATGCTGCGGATACTATTACTTGGGCAGAGTTTAGTACACAGTTCAGGAACTACCATATTCCAGCTGGTATGATAAAGATCAAGAAGAAGGAGTTTCTGTCGCTGAAGCAAGGAAGTATGTCAGTCAGCGAGTACCGCGACAAGTTTATTCAGTTATCCAGATATGCCCCTGAAGAAGTTGCTGAAGACGAGAGGAAGCAGGAGCATTTCATTGAAGGACTTAATGGACCACTGCAGTATGCTCTAGTGGCACACACATTTCCATCATTTCAGAGACTGTTGGATAAGGCCCTGGCTATTGAACACAAGCGTGTTCAACTGGGCGATTTGAAGAGGAAGGCTATCTCACAGGGACAGGGTAGCAGCAGTGTTCGTCCTCGATACAGTTCCCCACAGGGTACACCGACTCGACCGGGAGGACCACGCCCAGTTCAGCAATCACCACTGAGGACTCCACCTCCTCGACAGGCTACTCCCACTGGCACCCCGACAAAGTTTTCAGGACAGAGTCCAGGCACTAATTGTTTCAAGTGTGGGAAGACTGGTCATTATGCAAATGTCTGCCCACAGAGGATTGCTACTACTCCAGCTCAGAACAAGCAACAGACCCCTGGCAAGGGATATTCTATAGCCAGGGTGAATCAAGTCAGCGTTGATGATACTCCTGATGGTGGGGACCTCGTAATTGGTATGTTTTATGTTAATGCAATTCTTGCAACCATATTATTTGATTCTGGTGCTACGCATTCATTCATGTCTGCTAGATATGCCAACACAAATGAAATACCACTGCTAAATATGAGAAAACCCATGATAGTAATTACACCTAAAGGGCCTGTTGAGGCGAATCAAATGACCCGTAGATTGACATTGACCATTATGGGTAGAGAATTTGGAGCTACTGCTATAATATTAGAGTCAAGCAGTATAGATCTAATACTTGGTATGTCATGGCTAAGAAAGGCAAAGGTCGTTATAGCATGTGGTAGAGGTACCATAGAACTCACTACTACTAAGGGAGAAAGATTTCAAGTTAATATTGCAGTAACCTCCTCATCCATGCGTGCAATGTTCTTTATGCCTGAGGAGTTTGTTGGTGACAACATCCGGGTGGTTAGAGATTTTCCGGATGTCTTTCCAGAGGAGTTACCAGGAATGCCACCTGATAGAGAAGTTGAGTTTGTTATTGATCTCTTACCTGGAACCGCCCCTATTTCTAAACGGCCATATAGAATGTCCGTAGAAGAGTTGAAGGAACTAAAGAAGCAGTTGACGGAGTTACAAGAGGCTGGTTACATTCGTCCGAGTTCCTCACCTTGGGGAGCACCGGTGTTATTTGTGCAGAAGAAGGATGGATCGCAACGGATGTGTGTGGATTATAGATCTCTTAATGATGTTACGGTGAAGAACAAGTATCCGTTGCCCCGTATTGAGGATTTATTTGATCAGATGCGAGGTGCTAGAGTATTCTCGAAGATTGATCTCCGATCGGGGTACCATCAGATGAGGATTAGACCATCGGATATTCCCAAGACAGCATTCTCGACTCGATATGGATTATATGAGTTTACTGTTATGTCGTTTGGATTAACCAATGCACCAGCTTACTTCATGAATTTGATGAATAAGGTGTTTATGGAGTATTTGGACAGATTCGTCGTGGTATTCATCGATGATATTCTTATCTATTCTAAGAATGAAAGTGATCATGAACAACATCTAAGGTTGGTGCTACAGAAGTTACGAGATAATCAACTCTACGCTAAGTTCAGCAAGTGCGAGTTTTGGATTGACAAGGTGCCATTCCTTGGTCATATTATTTCTAATGGAGGAATAGCAGTGGATCCTGCTAAGGTGAAGGAGATAATGGAGTGGAGAGTGCCCACTACAGTTATGGAGATTCGGAGTTTCTTGGGACTCGCAAGATATTATCGGAGATTTATTGAAGGATTCTCTAAGATTGCCAAGCCTATGACCTCGCTGTTGGAGAAGGGAAGAGAATTTAAGTGGGATGAGAAGTGCCAAGAAAGCTTTGATCAGTTGAAAGAGAGATTGATGTCACCTCCAGTATTGATTATGCCAGATCTGCAGAAGGGATTTGACATTTACTGTGATGCATGTGGCCAAGGACTTGGATGTGTGCTTATGCAAGATGGTCATGTGATTGCCTATGCATCTCATCAGTTGCGGAAGCATGAATTGAACTACCCCACTCATGACTTAGAGCTGGCAGCCGTTGTGCATGCACTTAAGATTTGGAGACACTATATTATGGGAACTAAGTGCCAAGTATACACGGATCATAAGAGTTTGAAGTATATATTCACTCAGAAGGATCTCAACCTGAGGCAACACCGTTGGTTGGAGCTCATTAAGGATTATGACTTGGAGATTCACTATCACCCAGGCAAGGCGAATTTGGTTGCAGATGCCTTGAGTCGGAAGGAGCATGTTCACTCCGCCTTCGTTGTCCAGCTACCTGATGAATTAGCAAAAGACTTTGAGAGGCTCAACCTGGGAATTGTTACACATACGGAAGGAGTGACTATTGAATTGGAACCTACCTTGGAGCAAGAAATTCGTAAAGGTCAGGTTGGTGATGCCAAAATCCAGGAGATCAAGGATCTGATAACAGAGGGTAGAGGCCCGGAATTCACAGAGGATGAGCAAGGCACGATATGGTTCAAGAATCGGATCTGTGTTCCCAATATTGATAGTCTTCGGGAAACCATATTGAAGGAGGCACATGATTCAGTTTATTCTATCCACCCTGGGAGCACTAAGATGTATCAGGATTTAAAGCAAAAATATTGGTGGTATGGATTGAAGAGAGATGTGGCTGCACATGTGGCTATGTGCGATGTATGCCAAAGAGTTAAAGCTGAACACCAGAGGCCAGCCGGACTATTGCACCCACTGAAGATACCTGAGTGGAAATGGGAAGAGATTGGCATGGACTTCATTGTTGGATTACCCCGCACGTCTGCTGGATATGATTCTATATGGGTGATTGTGGACAGGCTAACTAAAGTAGCCCACTTTATTCCAGTGAAGACCACGTATTCAGGTGCCAAGTTGGCAGAGTTGTACATGGCACGGATTGTCTGCCTGCATGGTGTGCCAAAGAAAATCGTGTCGGACCGGGGATCACAGTTTACTTCTCGATATTGGAAGAAGTTGCACGAGTCATTGGATACGAGATTGAATTTTAGTTCGGCTTACCATCCCCAGACTGATGGGCAGACTGAGAGGACTAACCAAGTACTGGAAGATATGTTAAGAGCTTGTGCCCTTAAGCATGGTGGAAGTTGGGATAAGAGTTTGCCGTATGCGGAGTTCTCATATAATAATAGCTACCAGGCCAGTTTGAAGATGTCACCGTTTGAGGCTTTGTATGGCAGAAAGTGCAGGACTCCCTTGTATTGGAATCAAACTGGTGAAAGGCAGTTGTTTGGACCTGAGATTATACAAGAAGCAGAGGAACAAGTTCAGCAAATAAGGGAGAATTTGAGAACTGCACAATCCAGGCAGAAAAGCTATGCTGATACCCGGAGAAGACTACTTGAGTTTAAGGAGGGAGATTATGTTTATTTGAAGGTGTCACCACTCCGGGGTATGAGAAGATTCAAAGTCAAAGGAAAGTTGTCCCCTCGCTTTATTGGACCCCTTTTAATCTTAAAGCGAGTGGGAGAGGTTGCATATCAATTGGAGTTACCGGATCATCTCGCGGATGTTCATGATGTATTCCATGTATCTCAGCTGAAGAAATGTCTCAGGGTGCCTGAAGAACAGTTACCAATGGAAGACCTTAGTGTTCAAGAGGACTTGACTTATGCTGAGTACCCCATCAAGATTTTGGATACTTTGACTCGAGTTACGAGAAATAAGGTTATAAAGATGTGCAAAGTTCAATGGAGCCACCACGGTGAAGATGAAGCGACTTGGGAAAGAGAAGAAGAGCTTCGTATAGATTTTCCCCACCTTTTCCCTAGATCTTCTTAAATCTCGAGGACGAGATTATTTTTAAGGGGGGTAGGATTTGTAACACTCAAAGTTGTATACCAAGAGTAATAGAGAGAGAGCTCCTCATTTTGTGTGTCTTATTTGCATCATAAAAAGAGCACCTATGTAATTGAGAGTGACTAAATAAAACAATTAATCTAAAATAAAGAAAAAGTGCATTTGTTGGAGTTTTATGTGTTTGTGCATTAAATAAAACCATGAGGATAAAAAAATAATAAGGTAATAATTATTTGAAGCTTGATTAAACCCTAAACTTGAAAATAGGGTTTTGAATATGAGAAGGATAAAGTATTAAAAAATATATATATAAAACAAATTTCATAAATGACCCAAATTGGTATTTCCTAAGTTCACAATAAAATTCGAGGACAAGTTCTGCACAAGGCTTGAATTTAAAATTTGAATTCAAATTGAAGATGGGATAGAAATAAAAAAAAGAAAAAGGAAGAAATCCTAATTGGGCCAAAACTCCCCAAACCGGCCCATCCTCTCAACTCTCTTCCACGCGTACACCCGGCGCTGACGTGAGGACCCCACGGGTCAGGCTCCTGCGCGCGCGGGTCTCGCGTCCTCGCTGCACGTGGGGCCCGGCCTCCAGTCTCATATTCCTTTGTTTCACGCTTGCGCCAATAACTCTATGACTGGTGGACCCTCTACGCTGAGCAGCTCGTCCCTTCTCTGCACCGCGCGGACCGCTTCCTTCGCCGGCGAAGACGGACTCCGTTCAACCCTCCGCGCAGCCCAGGCGGGAGCATGACTAGCGTGCTGGCTCTGCTGACGCGTGGGACCCACTTGGCAGACACTCACTCGCACCTCGCACTGAAACGCGGGACCCGCACGACAGCTTCGTCTCCGTCAACAAACTTCCGCGCATGGCGGAGCGCGTGGACCTCGCGGGGATTGCGGAATTGCGGGTCTAAGCTCGCCGCGTCGTGGGGGAATAAAACCCTATGCGCCTCCGCAACTATTCCTGCTCGCCCGTATTTCTCTCCCCACCTCAATCCGCCGCACCACCGCCGCCCAACAATTCCATTGCCGCCGCCGGTGATTTACGTCGTGTTGGCGCACCGCCTTCATAGCTGGGGACCGAGACCTTGTTACGGTCACGTGGAGTGTGCCCGTGGACGCGTTGGGCTCGACGACCCGTTCGAACCCGAGGAATTGCTCGCCGACGTGTGCGCCTCCGCCGAGAAATCTAGTGCGCCGTGGACAGCTCTAGTGCATCATCTTCCTCGGTGAGTTCCGCATCCTAGTAATTCGTTTCGTCGTTCTTCACGCAAAACACCCCTCTGATTCGAGAATTGGGCCGTGGCTCGCCGGATTTAATACCCCGGTAATGTCCTCCGCCGTGGGTGACGGCGGCGCCGCCGGCCTCCCGGTCGAGATTGGGGCGCGCGCTGTGGGCCGTTGGATCGGTTCCCTACGGTTTAGATTAGAAGCAGAGCGTACCGATTCGACCGATCGCGCGCGACCGTCGATCCTGCGCTTAACGACTCAGATTAGATGCCCTCGGTAACCCTTCGCGTGTTTGGATCGTGACCGTCGGATGGTAGATCAATGACCAGCGATGGTTCTGGATCTCTTTAAATCGGGAGCATCGATCTCGGATCGGTCGGTGCAAGTTGCATACCGGTTCAGATTTTAACAGTGGCTAATCTAGCGCGTCCAATTCCGATCGGACGGCCAGAACGGCCCGATACCCCTTCGCTTGCGCAGTTTGCAAAGAAACCCTTATAATATTAGTGAATCAACCCGCGGTCCTCTGGGTGCTATTCGTTGTGTCTCTGGAAACTTACGCGTGGGCCCCTGCATTTTCCAGAAAATGACGCCCAGTCCAGAGGACAAATAAAACCAGAGAAATACATTTAAAAATGAATTTTTAGTATTAATTAAATGCCAGAATTTGTATAATTCATAGAAAATTCATGTTAACTCCAAATTGACCCATTCCAATTTCTAAAATTTTGTAATATTATTCTCTATCATTTAGAATCACTGTTTTGACATGAACTCTGTTAGAAGATTAATTTTTCATCTAATCCTATTATAATCACCTTAAACCTTAGGAAATTCATAACTTGAATACTATAACTCCAAATTTAGTGATTCCAGTTCCTAGGATTTTATTTTAGTGTGTAGATTTTTACTGTATATTTATTTTACATGTTTGGTGTGATGTTGATTTTGGCTATACTATGTATGTATTGTGTTGTTGCGAATAGACGAGCAAGCCACTGTGGAAACTGAGGTTCAACAAGTAGAAGTAGCTGAGCAGGAGCTCATTGCAGGCAAGTTGTGCCCTTGATCACTTACCTTTCCCAGCCATGTTCTTATTAATTTTAATGATCTGCATAGGTTAATTTTGATGGGAGCCTTTATGTTACCCCAGTTTTGATTACCTCTATACCTTGTTCACCCCTGAAATATTTTTGGGTAGTACTTGCTATTGCTTTATGTGGATTGGGTATGGAGATACACTATTCATGATTATTCTGTTATTATCTTGTTATTATTGCTGTTCATGTTAAGATCATTAAATTAATGGGAACATGGAGCGACCACCCGGGAAAACAGTGCTACCACAAGGGTTTAATGGGACGTCCTTGGCTGACTAATTAGGAAAGCTAGTGGAAGACTACCTTACCCGAAAGGGGCAAGGGCAGTAGGGGAGTGGTCAGTGTAGGGAGGTCCCTGGTTGATTTTGCTGCGATGGCGGTCAGCCAGGAACCCTGCATTGGAACTTCCTATAAACTGTAGCGGGTTTTCGGAAGCTAGTGGAACTTTGTAAAGGCCTCGTAGTGGATCCCTAGCCATTCACCTCGGTAGTGTCTAAGGGCCTTGCAAACCCTGGCGACATGGGATACACGACTTGTGGGTAAAGATGCGCAACCTCTGCAGAGTGTAAAACTAGTATACTAGCCGTGCTCACGGTCAAGAGCGGCTCGGACCCTCACATGATTAATTATGGAACTTAAGTTTAATTTGACATTTGCATCGCATTTGGGATTATTTTACTATTACTGTTCTTTATTATTATTAAGGTTTGGTATTTACTTACACTTAGTAATTGCTAAATAAAATTTTGACCAACTTATAAAAGCAATGCTCAGCCTTAGCCTCTATTTCATTGATCAGCCTTACACTACATGAACTCCCACCTTTGGTGAGTTCATGCCACATTATTCCCCACGACTTGTTGAGCTATGATCGTATGTGAGCTCACTCTTGCTGTCTCACACCCCCCCCCACAGGAGAAGAACAGGTGGTCGAAGAGGAGCCGCCTAACACTGAGGAGTTCGATCTGATCTAGGTGGCGTTTCTCAGTCGACATTGGCGCCGACGATCCTTAGTTCGTTTTGCATTTATTCTTTTATTTTGTAATAAGTCTCCCGCTATGTAACAAGTACTCTGATGTTTTATGACATTTATCTCTATACACTCTGTTATTATATATGTTGTCTTCTTGGCGCATGTATGAGATGCACCCGGCTTTGTTCCTTAAATCCGGGTGTTACAGTGTCACCCCGTGAAGCTCCTCGTGCACCCTAATTAAACTATACCGCCGTGGTTTGGCCGGAGCAGGCGCCGCCGACGATCCCCGCCGCCTGTGTTCGTGGCCAGGGTAGCTCCGACCACCTCCGGCGACGACCCGCACATCGACGTGACCGTCGCGACCTCCCGAACGTCACTGACCACCTCGCCGGACCTCCCTCACCGCCGGTAAGCCGCGCCATCCTTTTCTCTCCCGCGGTTACTGTTTCAGTTGGGGGAAGGACTGCGGGTGAGAGGGAGAGAAAGCCAGGGGGTTAAGTGAAATGTCAGAGACTCAGGGGAATAGTGGCGCGAGGGTAGATCTGCGAGGTTTGATTCGGTTTAAACCCAGGGACCTCGGCGCAAACTGCTTTTTCAGAAAAACTTTATTAAAACCTGATTTAAATTCAAACAGAAACTTTAAAAACCCATAACTTCTGTTTGGTTTATCCAAATTTGGTCAAACTAATTTTGCCAGACTCTAAATAATGTAACCTATCTAAGAAAAATATAAAACCCCATAAGTACTAGAGAAAAATATAAGGTTCTGATTTAATTTTAGTTTTGACCAAAAGCTTAATAATAGCAAGAAAAATGGTTGTACTATTTAACTAGGGTTAGAAAAATTTGGAGAAGTTTATATCTACCTACTGACCTAGTTAAAAATGTTAAACCCCTCTGTCCACTACATTAAGTTAGTTTTTACCCCTTATTCCATAATATGCTTAAGGTTAAGAAAAATAGAAAAGGTGACATAAATAATAAACCAGAGGGCACCCCTATTTTTGTTGAGATACTTAGTCAATGTAGTTCACTGGAAAAATATATCATACCCTGTTGTAGTGTAAAATAAGAAGGATACCTTTTAAATTAATAAAATAAGGATAACTTAGAAAAACCCTACAAAAATAACCCTAAGGTGAAACCTCCCCAAACCTTAGGATAACTAATGTTTTGATAATAAGAACTTAGGAAAAATCTGAAATCTGTTGTTTGATATTTTTCAAATGACAAGTTAGTTCTAAACACCCTTTTTGCACCAAATTTTAGAAATCCACCATTAATTAACCATCATGTGGCTCTCTGCCATTTTTGGTACAAGAGCTTATTATCACTGTTAGAGGCCAACAAAAATAACCCTTAGGTCAGGATCCACTTTAATAAAGGACTTGTAGTGCAAAGTGGCTTATTTACCCCACTTTTTGTTATTTTTGTATACAGCCTAGCCTTTTTATTTTGAATCCCATATTCCTAAGACAGGCCCTATTGACCAAGGGCAAGCCACTGTAATTTTTGTGGAATTATTGAAAATAGTTAATTCACCTTGGTAGTTCAAACCCCACTAGAATTCATAAATGAACACTAAAGAGAGGAAAATGAACAATGGGATTTAGTATCCCCCTAAGACCCTTGTAAGTTGTTCCCTAAAATAGAAATATACAAATGCAATACCAATTCTCCTTGTTTACCCCAAATAAAGACTTAAATATAAAAGTGCTAAATATAAACCACTAGGAGACCCACATAGCCAAGGCCCCCTAAGTTAATTCTTGACTTAGTTTATGTAGCTTAATGTTCTTAAATCTTGCATAATCATGACACATATGTTCATTGCATTTCGATAGACTGTAATCTTGCTGACGGAGAGTACATCCTCGTGCCGGAGCAAGGAGCTGCCCAGGAGGTTGCCCCAGATCCAGCACCAGAGCCTGCACCAGAGGACCTGCCTGCCACTGCTTTGGAAGGCAAGCCCCGGTTTTATGCATAACCTGTTATTTATGCTATTTTACTACACTTAATGATTGTAGGATTGTTTGTGCACTTAGGTGTAGGAGTTGTTTTGAACCCTAGTTGCATGATCTCAGGAATCCTATTGAGATGAATACTAGTATGCTAGGTCGAGTAGCTGCTTTATTAATTAGGATCTCGGTAGAAGTCGAGTGATTTTTCTAGCACTCGCGCGAGGTCAGGAATTGGCTGTATCCACCTTCTTATCATATTGATGTTGGTTTGTGGGCAACAATCCATGGGGATTGGTTGTTCACGGGATAAAAATTTGAATAAGGATTAAGGTGTGGTACCGTGAGTCAAGCGTTTGAACGTACTAAGCACATACCGAGAAATATGGTAAATCGGTAAGCCTAGTACCTGAGTGAACCTGCCCGCAGATTGCCCTCCTCACGCGACCTGAGACGTAGTCTCCCATTCCGGTTATGGTGGGTACAAGTGCGGTCACTGCACGACGGCCAGTCGGGGTCAGTGGGGCATTGTACGCCAAGGCGGTGAGCCCCTTTCTGTTGCCAGGGAATCGATGGGGACGGTTGATGTGTGTGGGGACGGAGTGCCCCTACATATCGTGTGTTTAGGTTTACCTTGCAAGGATAAAAACTCGATTCGAATCGTCTGCTTCTCGCAGCTAATGAGACTGCTTGATCCATGCTGCTGCATTGAGTAACAAGTGGAACTGTGTTGAGATGATACAAGATTTTGATTGCTAAAAATGCTTGCTACTATGTATGAGTAGATAGTACACTTTTAGCCTTAAGAGAGTCACACTTAATCTTGACAAAGTTAAAATCTTGATTTAGAAACTCAGCTAGTGCTTTTGGCAACCAAACCCCACAGCCAAACAGCTGCATGTCTAGAGGTAGAGGAGTATAGACTCCTCACACCGGGTAAGTCTAGCTGAGTATTAGTATACTCAGCCTTGCTTGTGGCATAATTTTACAGGTTCTCTGGAGGAAATGGCTGCTGGAGTGACTTGGCCATCCACCCTGCCACCGGGTTGGACTGTCGAGTGGGACCCTGCCTCGGCTGAGGAGGAGCATGAGGAGTGATGGGACAGGCTTCCCCATCTCTCGTTTTATTTACCGTTAGTTTATTTCCGCTGCACTTCAGAACATTGATGGTCACTTTTGCAAAAACTCCGATGATGACAATGATGATGTAATAATTTAACACTCTTCCATGTATGGTTTTATGCTTTATTGTATTTGCTCTGTGACTCACCATCGAGTGAGATTGTGGTACTTGATCCTGTCAGTGGCCGTGTCGGACTAGATCCGAGGGATTGACGGGTTATTCCCATTTAAGTGTGGTCTAGCCTCTAAGGCAGGGCTTGGGCACTTAAGTTGGAATAATTCGGGCAGTTCCGCCACATTGTTCGGGGCGACCCATGCTTTATCTCCTGCGGCGTCATGGCCTCCAATCCATATAATAGGCGAAAATGTGTGAATCCGGTTGCCCGGCACTCGGTCGTGTTTAGGGCCCAGACTACCTCAGGTAGCTGGTCGGCCCATTTGCCCTTCTTGTCGTCGAGGAGCCTTTTCTTGATGGCAGTGAAAATCTTGCCGTTGGCGCGCTCGACGACGCCGTTGGATTGGGGGTGATACATCGAGGCGAAGGCAAGCTTGGTGCCGATGGAGAAGTAGAAGTCCCTGAAGTCCTGGCTGTCAAACTGTTTGCCATTATCGACTGTGAGCTCGGACGAGACTCCGAACCGGTAAATAATGTTCTGCTAGAAAAACTTCTGAGCAGTCTTCGACGTTATTGTGGATACTGCCCTGGCCTTGATCCACTTGGTAAAATATTCGACGGCGACGAAGGTGAACTTGAGGTTCCCTTGAGCCGTAGGTAGTGGCCCGATAATATCCAGCCCCCAGCGTTGAAGTGGCCATGTGTGGGCAATCAACTTGGTGAACTGTGAAGGGTTGCCCGAGCGAGGAGAAAATTTCTGGCAGGCTTCGCACGACCTCGTGACTCGATTTGCGGCGCAGATTATAGGGGGCCAGTAAAATTCTTAACGGATCACCTTGGCGACGAGGGCCCTGGGCCCTGAGTGAGAACCACAAGTTCCGCTGTGGACTTCGCGCAGGATTTGGATGCCTTCGGTTTCGGTGACGCATTTAAGCATGGGTTGACTGACCCCCTTCTTGTATAGCTGGCCCTCAATAAGTACGAAGTCCCGGCTTCGGTGCTTGAGGCGCTTGGCCTCGTTGATGACACTTGGGTGGCAATATCCTTGCAGGAACAGGGTTATTGGGGCCCGCCAATCTTCAGTCATGATGAGGTTGACGATGCGATGGCCCTCGGCGTCATTGGTTATCTGTAGACCCTCTGGATTACGGATGGCTGGCGTGCCAATGACATGGTAGAACACGTCGGAGGGCAAGGCTTCGCCTCTGGCCGCTGCTTTGGCCAATGCGTCGGCCTCTTCGTTCCTAGTGTGGTCCACATGCTACAAGGTGAAACCCTTGAATTGTCTCTCAAGACTGCGAATAGTCGTAAGATATTGCATGAGTGCGGGGTCTTTTGCTGAATATTCTTTTTTGACCTGGCCGGCAACGACTTTGGAGTCTGTCTTGACTATGCAGGTGGTGACGCCGAGTGCTCTCAGCTTGCGAAGGCCCAGGATGACGGCTTCGTACTCTACTATGTTGTTGGTGCACCTGTCGGATTCTAGAGCGAAGCTGAGGCGTGTTGCGTATCTGTGCTTGACGCCTGTGGGTGAGGTGATAATTGCAGCCACGCCTGCCCCCGCATGGCACCATGCGCCGTCACAGTGGATGGTCCACACCTTCTCTGACGGTTCTTCTTGTTGGCGTGTCGGCCCTGTCCAATCGACGATGAAGTCTGCTAGGACTTGCGACTTGATTGTTGTCCTAGGCTCGAAGGTGATATGGTACCCGGAGAGTTCGACTGCCCATTTGGCAATGCGGACGGACGCCTCTGGATTTCTGAATAGTTCGCCCAGTCCCCTGTCTGAGGTGACCCGCACCTTGAACGCTTCAAAATAATGGCGCAACTTGCGCAATGCCATGACGACTGCGTAAGAAATTTTTTAACTCCGTCATGTTGCATTTGGAAGTCGTGAGGACTTCGGAGACGTAGTAGACTAGGCACTGCCGGGTCGTGCCCTCTCTAACTTGCTCTTGGACCAACGCTGCGCTGACTGCATGTGGCGAGGCTATGACGTAGAGCAACAGAGGCAGCGAGGGGTCGGGATTGGTAAGAATTGCCAACTCTGACAGGTGCTGCTTGAGTGATGTGAAGGCTGCCGCTTGTTCTGGTCCCCATGCGAAGTCTTTTGCGCCGCACAGTGTCTTGAGGAAAGGTAGACTTCGCTCTGCGGACTTGGAAATGAATCTGTTGAGGGCGGCCAATCTGCCTGTCAGACATTGGATGTCCCTGGCTGAGTGCGGGGGTGTCATGTCGATCATTGCTTGAATCTTGGTCGGGTTCGCTTCGATCCCGCGGTGCGACACCAAGTAGCCCAGTATTTTTCCTTGACGGACACCGAAGACGCACTTCTTAGGGTTGAGGCGAAGTCATGCGTCCCGCATGTTTGCAAATGTTTCTGCGAGGTCAGCAAGGTGGTCTTCTTTATTTCTGCTTGCGACGACGATGTCGTCCACATACGTGAAGATGTTGCGGCCCACTTGGCTCTCAAGTACCATCTTGGTGAGGCGAGAGAAGGTTGAGCCAGCGTTCTTGAGTCCCTCCGACATTCTGATGAAGCAGTACGTGCCGAAGGGTGTGATGAAACTGGTGCTGGCCTTGTCTTCCTCCTTCATATATATCTGGTGGTAGCCAGAGAAATAGTAAAGGAGTGACATGACTTCGCATCCGGCTGCACTATCGACTATCTTGTCGATCTGTGGAAGCTGGAAATTATCCTTAGGGCAGGCCTTGTTGAGGCTGGTGAAATCGATGCACATCCGCCACTTGCCGCTTTTCTTTTGCACCATGACTACGTTGGCGAGCCACGTAGGATAGGCGATTGGTTCGATGAAATTGGCCTCCAGCAGGCGGTGTACTTTGGCTTTGGCGGCTTCTGTTTTTTCATCGAACATTTTGCGCAACCGCTGCTTCTTTGGGCGCACCGAAGGGTCGATGCCTAGGCTGTGCTCGATGACGGTTCGACTGACTCCAACCAGGTCGAGGGCGGACCAGGCGAAGACGTCCTTGTTTCTTGAGAGGCAGGAGATGAGTTTCTCCTCGTCCTGCGAAGTCAGGTCTTCGCTTATTACAACCGTCTGCTTGGGCGTTGCCGGGTCGAGGGGAACTGTCTTCGTACCGTCATTGCTCTGCAGCTGTGCCTTGACTTTTTCGTCGGTGGTTGGGCGGGTCGCCTCGGAGACTTCACGCTGTGTTGTAAGGCAGTGTACGTTCCACTGGCCTGGAACGAAGTCTCTCTCAATGTTGCACGCAGTCTGCTGGTTCCCGTAAACTATTATCACACCTTGTGGGCCCGGGATTTTCATGCACAGATATAGGCCGTCAATGGCCGCTTCAAATTTGTTAATGGAGCCCCGACCCATTATAGCATTGTAGGGGTAGACCATGTCGACGATGTCAAATGTGACCTGTTCGCTTTGCGCATTGGGAGCAATGCCGAATGACAGGGTAGCTCTATCTTGCCCACAGGGAAGGTGCCCTTGCCGCCGAAGCCATATAGGGGGTTGTCCGACGGCTTGAGTAAGCTGTGGCTGATGCCCATGCGATCGAAGGCATGCAGGAAGATGATGTCTGCCTAGCTGCCATTGTCAACTAGGACTTTGTGTAGGTCCTAGCCTGCCACACTGCAGTTGATTACCATGGCGTCGACATGGGGTGCGCTGCGCAGATCGACATCTCTGGCGTCGAAGGTTAGTGGCACATGTGACCACTTTGTCTGCACGACTGGGCCAGTGAGGGCGACGTGGTTGATGCTTCGATAGTGATCCCTCTTCTGCAGCTTCGACTCGAAGTCTGTGCTGGACCCTCCGGTGATCATGTGGATGACTCCGCGATACGGCTGATCGGCGAAGTCTTCTTGCTTCGGCGCTGGTGGGTGATTTTTGTGGTGTGGGATTGGTTGATGCGGAGGCAGGGGCGGGGTGGTATGACTTGTACCTCCTGGTGGTGCTGATATGCGTGATTGGGTAGATGTTGGGCGTGGCCGTGGTTGTATGGCTGTGGGTGGTGGTGGTGTTGATATGTGTGCGCGACAACTCTTTGGTTGTCGGCTGGTTGTGCCCGAGACATCCTGTCTCTGGTGGCCTTTGTTTCCGGGCAATCCCTTGTTGGATGCGCGCAGTCTTCGCCATGAAACAGGCAGTAAAATATGCGTGGTTGCTGCGCCCGTCCCCGGCCCCGGCCACGCGTGCCATTGCCGCGGCCCTGAGGGGGATAGTCTTGACGGCGAGCGGCTTCGCTGGCGGGGTGCTGGTTGGCTATGTTATGCACTTGCTGCTGACTGCGGTTGTCCCGTCCGGAGTCTGACTGCGAAGGCCTTGTCCAGGTTCGGCTGGACTGCGGAGGGTCCTTAGGCTTCCTCTGAGACTCGACCTTGCGCTGGTGGAGCTCTTCGGATCTGGCGTACTTCTCGAACAACTGATAGAGCTCTTGGAAATTCTTGGGTGGGTCCCTCATGCAGTGACTGTATAAGATGCCAGCCCGAAGGCCACTGATGGCGTAGTGTATGGCAATTTGGTCGTCGACCGAAGGCAGTTGTGACTTGAGAGTCAGGAACTTGTGGTAGTATCCCGCAGGGTTTCTTTCTCTTGCTGTTTGCAGAGCGACAATTCGGCCAAAGCGTCGGTGTCTGGGCGGTACCCTTGGAAATTGAGCAAAAACTTGTCTCGGAGACTTCTCCAGGAGTCGATGGACGATGGAGGCAACCTGGTGTACCAGGTCAAGGCTGGACCCTCGAGGGCGATGATGAAGGACTTGGCCATTGTGGCGTCGTCCCCTCCGGATGATGCGACGGCGACTTGATAGCTCATGATGTATTGTGCTGGGTCGGTGTTGCCGTTGTACTTGGGGTAGGTCCCTGCCCTGAAGTTGACGGGCCATGGCAACACTTAGAGTTGCGGCGCTAGGGGTCTTCGCTCATCAAGGTAGTTGATGCCTTGGAAAGCTCCGGTGTGCCGGATGAAGGGCCCGCGCTGGGAAATGAATAAGTCTCCGGCTGGCGCGCGCTGTTGGAGGGGTGGGCCATGCTGCAGATCGTAGTTTTCGTTGACAAGACGACTTCAAATGAAAAAGTTGCCAGCTACAAAATTCTATAACTTTTCAAGATCTATAAAGTTTATTTTGATTGTTTGGTCATTTATTCATCTCACATGATAGTTCTAACATTATTCACAAATCTTGTACATCTCTCTTTGCCGAGTGTAAAAAATAAAACACTCGGCAAAGGGTTTCTTTGTTGTGTGTTTTTTTTACCGAATGTTTTTTGTTTTCACTCGGCAAAAAATTTCTTTGCCGAGTGACCGAAAAAACACTCAATAAATCATTTGGCATTCGGCAAAGAGCCGAATTGCGGTAGTGAGTAGTATCAAAATCAAAAGTTCAGGTAGCAGTACTTAAATAGTAGGATGTAATAGTTCCATGTGAAAGATGTTGTCATTGTAATACAATTTGTAATCATTATTACCCTCATGTTTATATGTATATATATAACCCAAAACTTTATATATATATATATATATATATATATATATATATATATATATATATATATATATATATATATATATATATATATATATATTGTCATGTAACTTTATGAGACACGTGAATGAGTTGTAGTAATATTTGATTTAATGCAATACTAAAGAACCTTTTCTGAAATGGTGTTTAATCTATAGCAATTAATCAAGGGTCTGTGTAGATGTTAAAGAAAGCTGATTTCACACGAGCGTGAAAGGATTTAGCCAAAATTTGTATGAACTATGGTCTAACCTGATCAACCAGGTAAACCAAACACACCTCGATTAGATATTACCAAATAGACCTACCTACCTCAATGGCTAGTCAATCCACAACCAGCCTGTTTGACAGTGTGGGCAGAATTTGTACCAAATATATAGACCTCAGTGGTTAATTAGCCAGTAGCTAGCCTATCTCCGGAGGCAAGCCAGATCAAATTCTGGCCATCCTATCGAACAAGCCCTAGTGAAGGGAGTGCTTATGTTGAGAGAAGACAGAAGGGAGCAAATATATGTACACTTAACACTGCTAGCTAGCTGCTTTTTTCTTGTATTTACATCTCTTCTCTCTATGCTAGGAGTACTGATTAAGAGAGCCACAGCCATGTGCCTCAAAAATTCGCCGCGCTAAAAAAAGCTGGGGCCAAACTCGCCGGCTCCGATCCTTCAAATAACCCAGGCCGCCAGCAGGCAAATATAAAGGGAAGGGACGGCGGGTTTTCGAAAGGAAGAAGAAAAGGCACGCAGTACGTAGACTCTGGACTAGCTAGACCACAGCAGCGCGCGCGCTAAGGAGGAGAGGGAACAGCTATCTAGCTAGCGATCGAGCTAGAATGGCGCTGTAGCGACGTCGTCCCTGTCGTCGTCGGTGGAGCGCCGTCGTCGTCGACCATGAGAGCGCCGGCGGCGCCGCAACAGCGTTTGGTGGAGGAGCAGCAGCCGAGCTCGACGTCGTCGTCCGACGAGTAGTCGGTGGAGGTGGACTTCCGGACGGCCGTCCGCACGGGCTTGAGGCCCTCGGTGAAGATCCGGATCGCCTCCTCCTCCGTCTTGGTGCTCACCACGTACAGCGCCGCCTCCTGCAAAAAACACTCGCGCTATGTTATTCAACGACGTGTTCGTGTTTCCTTCCTTAAGTGATTAATTCAGACCTATTTTTTATTTAGTTTAACTAGTGATTATTACAGACCTACTACTACGTAACGTACGTAGTGCGAGTGTTGGTTTTTTTTGACACGTACGTACGTACGTACGTATATCGGTATATATATGAACTATACGTGTGAAGTACGTACGCAAAGACACGTCACAGCCGTCATCGTCACAAGTTATGCGACTTGGTGGGTAAGTCGTGACAGCTAGCTAGCACACAGCAGGAATTAACTAGAATAATTATTGTGCCGGCCGGGCCGGGCGGCACGTCGTCTCCGTCACAGCTGCACCCGATGACAACGTCGGGCGCATGGGGCACATGTACGACCAGGTTGCGTGACGGAGACCCGTCCGTCACGTACACATCATATACGTACGCCAATCATGCATGCATGCTTGTATCAGTTCCTGATTACTCCGTCGTCATATATAGGTTTCATTTCCTCTTTTCTAAAACAAAAGAATAACGCATGCATTGCATATGCATGTAACTCTTTTTCAACTATATATATATAGAGAGAGATTTTTGAGCTCGATCGTCAGATTCAATTTTAAGCAAGCCTGGTGGAATAATACATCCATCCTTAAAATGTACGTACAAATTATGAATACATCCATCCTTTATATTTCCGGGTGTACCTTAAAATGTACCGGCACTAAAAAAACTTAAAGGCTTTTAATCAGTTACAGAAAGGTTGGTGAGTCACTACATGGAAAGACGGAGTGCGTGGTGCAATGCATGGGTACCTAGTAAACACGTGGAAATGAAAGGACTGCCTAATTGAATTTGACCGGAACAGTGACACTCCAACTATTTCGGGATTTAATAATGCTTACACTAATACAGTATTAGTTATCGTAGTACGTACTTCCGAAATTAAAGGAAAAATACATAAATTTGTAACAGTCCGGAAGAAGATAGGAAACTCTGTATATATGTACGTACTTCATATTTCTTATAGTATGAATCATGAAACATACGTACTCGACAATGTTTTTCACTACGATCGAGAGGAAAAAGAAGGGAGCATGCATGGAGGGGAAGATGCATTTACACATAAAGATGAATCGAGTCGAGCGTGATATATACTTCCTTATTGGAAAAAAAAAATTTGGATTTATGAAAACAACAAATTTTAGATCACGCACACTAATCTGTATATATATGTTGTGCTTACCCTTGCGAACTTGATCTGGTCGACGGTCAGCGTCTTGGGCTCCCACTCTATGGACGACATCCGCCCCGCCTCCTCCACCCTGCTGGTCGCCGCCGGCGGCATGGATGTAGCAGCCAGCCTCTTCCTCTTCTCGATCGGTAGTATATATACCCGGCCGTATATATAAATCCGAAAAAAAGATACTCCAAGCGTACGTATGTACGTACGTATATATTGTATCCCGGCCGGCCTTGTACGTCGTCGACGTATGACCTATCCTCTGAATTCGAAATGATTTGCTAGCTCTGCCTGCGCCCTCTCGATCTGCGTTCGAGAGTCTTGGAGACCGATCGATGGAGTCCACTCCACAGAGACGACGAAGCCACGGCCGGGTATAAATATAGCAGGGCACAGCGAGAGACAAGGCGGGTGGACGTGTCGCTCCCGTACGGGCTGTCCGACCCCCACGTGGCGGCCGTGGAGTGGGGGGCGCGCGCGGCCACGCGGCGCCAGCTGCATATGCGCCGTCGCCATCCGGGACCGGCGGGCTTCGTTGCGTCCCGGCCCGAGGTGCTGCTGTGTGCAGTGCCTGTACGTGGTGTGGCTGTCAGGTACGTGCGCGCGCGGCGGCCGGCAGGGACACGTCGTGCGTGGCGTCCCCCGGGAGGTCAGCTCGCCGCGTCCAATCGAGGGGCGCCGCGTCGTCGTCGGCTTAATTTCACAGGCCGGCGCATCGGCTCCCGCGGGGATATTGCGTGCCGGGCCTGGACTCGCCACCGGCCGCGCGCGCGGCGGCGGCGGGTGGTTAAATAGTGGTTATCGTTCAGTGTTTCTACAAGCTCGTGCCGTGCGTGCTCCCCGTCCATACATACTGCATGCATGTGCGCATGCATGCATGCCGGCCGGCCATGGTCGTACGTGCATGCACGTGGATTCGAAACATGTAGGAGCTAGTATGCACGCAGTCGCATGCAGTGCATGGATGATGGCTCTCGACCAGTGCAATTCGATCACGGTGACAGGAAGGGGAGAGGCCAAGATGCATGTGTTGGGATTCGCTGTCGCACGTACGTGTACGTGCACGCGTTGGGTGAACCCGCCGTTGCTGCGCGCGCGGTCCATGACACACGTGACGTGACGCGGCACGACGCATGCCGTAGCGTGTAACGCAAACGGGGTAGTAGTTCTTCAACGCACGCAGGCCCCCGATCGAATATATAGTGACACTTGAGGTACCTACATGCGAAATGAATAGAGCGAAAGGAAAGATCATTTATTGTGTGTGAGTGGCTGGTCTGCATGCTGGGTGGGGACACGGCCCTTGTGACGGAGAGGCGCTCCACGTCCGGCAGGGGCACCACCCCGCCGGCCGGGGCCCGCGCCCGTGAGCTTCCGCCACGCCTCGCCGCCTCGGATCTCCGCGACATCGTCCTCATCGCTTTCGCCTCGATTCCATGCCAGCATGTCTGTTCTTCTCTACTACTAGCTTTTCATTCTCCCTGCCGCCTATTGCGCAACACGTCTACTCCACCAGCCTATATATACGTACTCCCTCCAGTGCAGTAAAGGTAGTCGTTTAGGACATGATTGTGCATACCAAGGAGTAATTAATTATCATAGAGTTTTCCCTGTTTGCCCCTATTAAATAGGGATATGAGTGCATTAATGTCACGAAAACAATCAGACTTGATTGGTTACTGCAGCACCTCCAATGCATTCTAGACTAGAGGTCTCAAGTTCGATTCCTCTTAAGTGCATCTTTTTTTGTGCAATTACTAGGGGCAACAATGTCCAAATCCCAGACCCACGCACGTTATGACTTCTTTTTGTGCACGCTTGGTCACGCGCAGGATGACTTCTTTTACTGTACCGGAGGGAGTACATGTGGAAGAATACAAGCTAAGTGACTCTTCGTTTTCATCTATATACTATTCTACGACCTTGCTTCACATTATATATAGGACATCTATACCAGTTAGAAACAGGCTACAGTATCAGATTTTCGATCAGTACTTTGGCATCCGAGACTAAAAATCTCGGTCTTTAGTCTCGGTTCCAACGTTCGGTCTACCTTTAATACCGGTTCAAGGCTTCAACCAGTAGCAGATTCAGGATTCATAAAAAGCCTAGACTAGTCTATGAACAAACATATATAAATACATGCATAAATTTATTTGTCCAACGATTTTTTTTACTGAATATATTACTTAATACACATGCCAATATTTTGAAGCATAAAAAGTTAACGATAATACCTCTAAAATGTTCGCAAAAGTATAAGATTTTGACTTCTAGAATCTCAAGATTACTCCCTCCGTCCCAGTATTGTCGGTGTTTCGAATCTACGCTCCGACAAATAAATTTGTGTGTGTGTTCCATCGTCCGGATGGTGTGATCGGTGGGCGCAAGATTTATACTAGTTCAGATAGAACATCTCTACATCCAGTCTTTGGCAGCTCGCGCTACCGGCACCTTTTTTGCTCAATGCTCATAGTAGGGGTTACAAGCCGGGGAGAGAGGGAGGAGCTCCTAAGTCTCTTTTGCGTGGATGGACCTATAGACTATGGGACTGGAATTCTAAGCTAACCTTGGACGTCATGCCTTTGCTCCAGCCTCCAGGTCTCTGGTCTCGTCAAGTGTGTGTGTGTTTGTCTTCTATTGAGTGTCGTCTCATGACTCTCCTTCGTTTCGTGACCGACCTCCTCCTTTTATGAGCCAAGGCAGGGGGCAGCTACTGGTAGCTTCCTTGAGAAGAAGCTATTGTGCCGTTGTAAAACTAGGTGTTTTACCCTGGTAAGGCTGCATTTGTCCGTATACACTTTGGTCATCCTGTTGTCTCTGACCGTGCCCTTTATGGTGGGCGACGTTTATGACCTGCCAAGAGAAGATAAGGACGTCATGATCCTACCAATTAGAAGATAAGGGTAATCTATATGAAAATATAGAGATAAGTATCCCATAATTAGGGATAGACTAAGTTAGTCCAATCCATATCTTTTTTTCTAGTGATTGTCTAGATAACCTTCCTATAACCACCGCCCCTCCTTGGACTATAAAAATAGGGATGGGGCATCCCAAGAGGATAGATCATCTAATCACATTGTATAGGCAATAGACACCACCATACATAGGTCATATGGTGTTATCTCACATTGAGTGCTTGAATCTATCTAAATTCTCGAGTCTCTTATGCCTTTACCTTTAGTTCTCGATCTCGTGACCTATTCCATAAATTCACTGCCAAATATTCCTCAACAATTGGTACATCAAGTAGAGGAAATCACGTTGATCATTGTAGACCTAATGTCAACCATGGGTTTTGCATAGGGAGAAAATATCTTCTTCGACACCTTCAAATTCATCATCGAAGCACTCGATAATCTTAGGGTTGCCCTAGGTACCTTAGCAATCTAGGTGTCCCCCACCTAGGCTTCAATAGATCCAAATTAATATACACTTCAACTTGGCTCCACCTCAACCCTAGTCTAGACTCAAACCTTACTCTGACTCGAATTCCAACTTAGACTCCTACAACTTAAGAGATCAGTTCGTGTTCAGGGCCAACTCTGGGCACCAAGATGGTCAACCTCATGACCATGACGGTAGCGACAATGATCAGGCAGCGAGAATACAGAGAAACCAAGAAGAGTTACAATGGCATGGCTGAGATGCACATGACCAAATTCAGATGGTCGACCTCAAGTCCACAACACAACGATGCAAAACATCATGATGGTTAAACTCCTTTTGAATAGAATCACCTCGCTACTTCCCTAGGACAATGCACAAACTCACAAAGACCTAAGGAAGATAAACAACATGATGGCATATGTGTTGGGGACTTGTTCTCAAATGCTTCGGATTAAGAACAAGGCAACATAAAAAGTGTTAAACGTTAAGGCCCTTCGTCCTATTGGACATTATTCCCCATCGGGAATAATGAGTTCCGGACGAAGGTCACAAGAGACATACCTTCGTAAATTCAACAAGTAATAACGAAGGACTCATATAAAACATGAAATGTAGATCACAGAATCATTTCTATTTTATTAACACAAAGAAATAGAAATGATTACAAATTACAAATGTACCTTCGGTCTTGAGAGAAGGTAAAAAGTACAAGCGTGACGCAAATGCCGATGCACAGTCAGCGTGAACAGTACGGGAGTACTGTTCATCTATTTATAGACGCGGGACGCAGCCCACGTAAAATTACATCCATGTCCATTATATTTGTTAACGGTTTATGAAAATCTGTCGAGGCCCCCGAAGTCTTTTCATCTTTAAGTCGGTTCTCCCTTATGTCTTCGCGCCGAAGCTTCCCTGCGTACAACTTCGGCTTCCCTCGACCTTCGTCTGGTTCAGGCTTCGTCCTGGTCGTGCTTCATATCCATAATTCTGAATCCGAAAATATCTGTTCATATAATCCACTTGGAAAACATTGTCAAATCATGTTTTTGAGGACCTTCGGAGGACGAAGGACCCCAACAGTAGCCCCTCGCAATATTAATTTGTAAATAATAAATTCAGATTGCGATATGGACGAAGGCCTTGAGCCGAAGGTCCGAAAAAACACCTTTCCTTTTGCTAGAATAGCAACATTCACTGACAAGCGGGGCCTTTCAATTTTCAACGCCCTAGGCGTATAAATAAGATCACATCGCGAACTCATTTGGTACGCACACTTGCCTTTTGCTTCGGCCCACTAAAATTTTTAGCGCTTGTTCATTAAGATTTGCTGTTCTTTTTGATTTCGAAGCTTCGGCCTCGGGAACAATTTTTTAACGTTCCCGAAGATGTCTGAAGGCAAGAAGACCCCTGCTGAGACGAAGCTGAAGATCCCTGCTGAGACGAAGCTGAGTCTCGAGGAGGAGAAGAACCTGGGGTTCCTGATAGCGATGGTAGAGACCAATACAGAGAAAATCACGAAGGAGATTCTCGAAGGTTTGTCCGAAGATACTGATGACAGCGACAGCTATGATGTGGAAAGTGGTGGGGAAGAGGCCGAAGATCGACCGTGGTGACCAAGTCACACAGTTTTTGGGAAAACGACCATCAAGCAGAGTCACATTGATAATATGAGGGGGCGATATTTCCGAGACATATCTATTGTGAGAGCTGATGCCGGGGAAAAGACTTCTCCCACCCCCGAAGAGGATGAAGTTGTGATTTTCCGAAGCTTCCTCAGGGCTGGGCTTCGATTCCCCCTGAGCAATTTTGTTGTTGAGGTACTAAAAACATTCCAAGTCTACCTTCATCAACTCACTCCCGAAGCTATTATAAGAATGGGGATTTTTGTCTGGGCTGCGAGAAGCCAAGGTTTGGAACCGAACGCTAAAAGCTTCTGCAACATTCATGAGTTATTATACGAGACGAAGCCCTGGGGAAAAGAGCAATACCACAACAACTTTGGGTGCTACAGCTTCGGCGCCCGCTCCGGGTCAAGCTGCCCTGTGCCGACCTTTCGGAAGAGGTGGCCCGGAGCCTGGATGACTGAATGGTTTTATGTAAAGAATGATCTAACAGCTCAAGAAAATGTGAAGAGTATTATTATGCACCCAATCTGGCAACGCTTCGGTCTTCGAAGGCCGAAGGTCGAAATGGACGAAGCCGCCGAAGAATGCCAAAGAGCCTTCGGGGTAGTCTGCTCATTTATTGGGACAAGGGACTTAGTCCAAGAACACATTGCCTTCAGGGTATGGCCACTTGCAGAAAAGTGGGAAATGCCGAAGGAAACCATCAAAGAGTCCGACGAAGGCGGACTAGTCAGATTAAAGTACACATTCAAATATGCAGATAAATTTATTGAACCTGATGATGACTGGCTGAAGAGCATTGAAACATTAAGTGATGAATTACTTGGGGCATATTCGAAGGCTGAAAATACCGCACTATCAGCAGCCTTCGGAGGCCGAAAAAAGAAGAGACTGAACCGAGTATTTGATGCAGTCGGGTTCTTCTACCCTGATTATTGTTATCCCATCCGAAGGCAAAAAAGGAAAAACATAACCTCTGAAAAAGAAGAAGCTGGAACCGCTCCTAGCGAGCCAGAACCAAAAGGAAAAAGGTTGAAGGTCCTCACACACCGAGCACGCCATATTGAACCAGCTTCGGTGCCTGAGTTTACTGGAGAAACTTCTTCGGCCGCCGAAGCTGAACAGCCAACCTTGCTGCCAGAAATTGCAGAGATGGCCGAAGCACCATCGACAGAAAAAATGGAAGAAGCGAAAAATCTGACTAAGGAAAAAGCATCAGAAATTTTGAGTCCTGTAGTAAATGTCGAAGCAGCAAAAATCCAAAAGGGGTCAATGGTGACCCCAAAAAGGAAGAGAATGGTAAATGTACTAGATGTCTTGGAGACAATTAAGTCTTCAAGCACAACTCCAAAAAAGAGTGTTGAAATTGCTGAAGCTTCCTCTGAAGCTCCGACGCAACAAGCTGAAGCTGAAGCTGGGCCTTCAGAGCCCTTCAGGGAGCAAACTTTGGAAGCCGAAGCAATAAAAATACCAGAACCAATTTTAATTGAAGAGACTGACACTGCCATCCCCGAAGCGCCTGCCAGCATGTGTGATTACATCATACGACATGCTTCGGGAAAAAAATTATCTGAAGAAGAAACTCATGAAGCTAACCATTATGCAAAGGAGCTAAAATATCCAAAGGGGGCAGTAATATTCAATGGGACAAATGAAGATGATTTTTTATACTGCCTGCCTGACAACAAAGAGCTCTCTGTCTGCCGAGAAATGGCTAGGAGTATTGGTTTCCCGAAGCTTGAATCTGGATTAAGCGCCATGATGAAAGAAGATCTCGCAGACAGTCTTGCGTACAACAGCCTGAAGGTACGGGAATTTAACGCTTGAAAAGAAAACCCCCTTATATATATATATATATATTTTTTTTTACGCGACTCATTCATTTTTTCTTATATGAATTCTTTTTCGTATAGGGCCTGATCCTAAGCAACGCGCTAAGAGCGCAAAAGAGCGCCGAAGATGAAAGTTATGAGATTGCGTTCAACAATTTGCGCTCCGAAGTTATCAAATTGAGAAACGAAGCTCTAGAAAAGGATAAAATTCTTCTTACGCTGATAGACAAAGTAAAAAAGGATGAAGCTGCTTCAAAAACCCAGGCCGAAGCCCACAAGCGTGAAATTAAAGATCTTCAGAAACAGCTGACTAGAGCTAGAGAGGAGCGCGTCCTTGAGGAAACAAAACGAGAGCTCAGTGATCATATGGTCAACAAATTGGAGTTAAGAGTTAAAGAGCTTCGTACATCTCAGGGAAAATGTTATGTCAAATCTATAGAATGTGTGAATAAAATTAAAACCAGCTTTGCCAGCGTGGGCGCCTTCTCCAGCGAAGAGAATTTCTCTCGAGGCAATCCCGAAGGTCCACTGGAATGGATTAGTCACGAAGCAGAGGCCTTCGAGGAGATCCTGAGCAGTCGTGGCGATATCTGCGCTTTTTCGGGCGCCAGAGGAATTGCTTCTGTCTTAGAGAAGAAAGGTTGCGATCATGTAAAATTTCTAGCTCAGTCCGAAGCTGCCTTATCTTCCGAAGACATTAAGGACCCCTCGGCCGAAGCAAGCGTGGTTGGCGGCAAATTTTTTACGGATATCTGGAACGACGGCGGCCGAGGAATGGCGCAAGAGATCATCCAAAGGAGCGAAAAAGGTATCCACGATGCTAGAAAAGTGGCGGAAACTGCTGAAAAAAGTACGGAACCCGAAAGGCAATTAGGTATTAATTAGTTGTTCTTATTGTGTTGTAATTTTTGTTTCAAACTCTGCACATAGTTTGTAATAGTGATGAAGAAATGTTCTCTTCCCTCAGAAGCTGCTGGGTCGACTGCCGACCCCCACACAAAAGGAGATGAAGAAATCAAACAAATGGCCGAAGGTATCATGGACAAAGTTGTTGATCAACTTTTAAATGAAGTCGCCGAAGCAGTATTAAGAGAGGACTAGATGCTATTAGAAAAACATTTAAATTGTGATCTATGTAATATTTTGTACATTTGGATGTAATATACAAGTTTGTTTTCGTTATTCAATTCTTCACGATGCATGAAACTCTATATACATACCTTTTTGAGCCTTTGGCGAAAAAACACCTTCCCTTCTTTTCATGCTTCGTGAAGAAGACATTCTTCGTTAAAATTATTCTGATGAATCACATCCATGCTTCGTGAAATCATCATCCGAAGCTATACTCCGAAGCTATACAATCTCAATATTGATCTGATAAAGCTCACCCATGTTTCATAAAAATATTCTCCGAAGCTGTATTGCGAAGCTATACAATTTCGATATCACTTTCTCAGAGCATCCTTTCGAAGGTTGAGAGTGTCACTTTCTTTTGCCAAATGCAATATGATGTATGATGCTTATGCTATGCAAAATGATGTAATGATGTTATGCTATGCATGTGACATTTGTTCCGAAGATACTCATAAAATATATTCGTAAGCTCTGCATTCCCTTAGGAACGTCTTTGGAGCTTCTTCGTCTTTTACTTAGACGATCTCAGCGTTGACTTTTCGCTGTAAGCCTCCCTTAGGAGCTTCTTCGCCCTTTACTTAGGCGGTATCAGCGTTGACTTTTCGCTGTAAGCCTCCCTTAGGAGCTTCTTCGCCTTTTACTTAGGCGGTATCAGCGTTGACTTTTCGCTGTAGGCTCTGCATTCCTTTAGGAACGACTTCTGAGCAGAAAACTTACACTGCGCTCCCTTTGGAACGGCTTTTTGTGACTTCGCAAACTTACTCTGCGCTCCTTAGAACGACTTTCTGTTACTTCGAAGGATTTTTAATTCGAAGGTCCTCCTTGGTAACGGAAAAAGAATTTTAAGCTTCGGCAACTTAAGCTTGTGGAGCAAATAGATCTTCCTCGTGGAAAACAACGAAATTATTACATGAAAACTATCAATGTTTTTAGCTTCACAGAAAATAAAACTGAAAAGAAAAGACTGCTATCAAAGGTAGGATATGTATCAATAAATGTGCTTCGACTCTGGCACAGTGCTGTTGACTGTGCGAGCTTCGGACTGTTCTCTGAAGTCCCTCTGATGTGGAGCGTGTTGACTCCCTTCTGGCTGTTGCCCTTGCTGCAATAGAGGTGGAGGCGGAAGCTGCTGCCAAGAAGCTTGAGGTTGACTTGCCGAAGCTACAGAAGCTGCAGGGTGATTGTCTATGTATTGTGGGATATAAGGCGGATGATACGAAGCAGTATGCATGACCTGCTTCGGCTGAGCTTGTTGAGATGCAGCTTCGGCAATTTCCTTTTGCTTCTGGATTGTAATATGGCACGACCTAGTGGTATGGCCCTTGCCTTCTCCACAGAACAAGCAAAACAGTCTCCTTGGCTGATCTCCGAATCTTCCGCCGAAGCCCCTGGCGCCTCTGCCTCTTGGAGCTGGTGGCCGGAAGGAAGTTTGTTGTTGCCCCGAAGCCTGTGAGGAGCATTGTGGTCTGTTCTGACTCCCCTTATCATCATTCTGAGTGTTATGGATGGAACGGACATGTCTCGGGTAGTATCTTCCTCCGAAGCCCCTGGTCATTTCAGAAAATCTGAAGGCCTCCTCCCTTCTTTGACGAAAGTCATTGTCAGCACGAATGTACTCATCCATCTTTTGGAGCAATTTCTCCAAGGTCTGAGGAGGCTTTCTAGCAAAGTATTGAGCTGCAGGCCCAGGACGAAGCCCCTTGATCATGGCTTCAATAACAATTTCATTGGGCACCATTGGTGCCTGCGCCCTCAATCGTAAAAACCTTCGGACATACGCCTGAAGGTACTCTTCGTGATCCTGAATACACTGGAACAGGGCTTGAGCTGTGACTGGCTTCGTCTGAAATCCTTGAAAGCTGGTCAGTAACATATCCTTCAGCTTCTGCCATGAAGTTATTGTTCCTGGCCGAAGGGAGGAATACCAGGTCTGAGCAACATTCCTGACGGCCATGACGAAAGACTTCGCCATGACTGCAGCATTGCCCCCGTACGAAGACACCGTTGCTTCGTAGCTCATCAAGAATTGCTTCGGGTCGGAGTGACCATCAAACATGGGGAGCTGGGGTGGCTTATAGGATGGAGGCCAAGGTGTAGCCTGCAGCTCAGCAGACAGAGGAGAAGCATCATCAAAAACAAAATTTCCCTGATGGAAATTATCATACCAGTCATCTTCGTTGACGAAGCCCTCTTGATGAAGGTCTTTCTGATGAGGCCTTCTGTTCTGCTCATCGTGAGTAAGATGGCGGACTTCCTCAGAGGCTTCGTCTATCTGCCTTTGCAACTCAGCTAGGCGGGCCATCTTCTCCTTCTTCCTTTGTACTTGTTGGTGTAGCATCTCCATATCCCTGATTTCTTGGTCTAACTCTTCTTCCTGAAGTGTGGGGCTGACAGCCTTTCTCTTCTGGCTTCGGGCCTCCCGAAGAGAGACGGTCTCCTGGTTGTGGTCCAGCGGTTGCAGTGCTGAAGCCCCAGTCGCTGAAGCTTTCTTCGGCGCCATAGCTTCCGAAGGTGTTCAAAAAAGCTCGAAGTGGAAGTGAGTTCACCGGAGGTGGGCGCCAATGTTGGGGACTTGTTCTCAAATGCTTCGGATTAAGAACAAGGCAACATAAAAAGTGTTAAACGTTAAGGCCCTTCGTCCTATTGGACATTATTCCCCATCGGGAATAATGAGTTCCGGACGAAGGTCACAAGAGACATACCTTCGTAAATTCAACAAGTAATAACGAAGGACTCATATAAAACATGAAATGTAGATCACAGAATCATTTCTATTTTATTAACACAAAGAAATAGAAATGATTACAAATTACAAATGTACCTTCGGTCTTGAGAGAAGGTAAAAAGTACAAGCGTGACGCAAATGCCGATGCACAGTCAGCGTGAACAGTACGGGAGTACTGTTCATCTATTTATAGACGCGGGACGCAGCCCACGTAAAATTACATCCATGTCCATTATATTTGTTAACGGTTTATGAAAATCTGTCGAGGCCCCCGAAGTCTTTTCATCTTTAAGTCGGTTCTCCCTTATGTCTTCGCGCCGAAGCTTCCCTGCGTACAACTTCGGCTTCCCTCGACCTTCGTCTGGTTCAGGCTTCGTCCTGGTCGTGCTTCATATCCATAATTCTGAATCCGAAAATATCTGTTCATATAATCCACTTGGAAAACATTGTCAAATCATGTTTTTGAGGACCTTCGGAGGACGAAGGACCCCAACAATATGCTTAGAGGCTCTCATGGCTCCAACACCAACTCAGGATGTTGTTGAGTCAATAGATGATCCAAATTGAGTCACATCAGGATATTCTTAGGAGAGTTAGAGTCATTGGCAGGATGGGTCATGGCATATCTCTCTCCGCCTTCACCTAAAGGGATTTCACCATCATCTCGATTCAATGGGATTCTAACTCATCGTCATGGGAAAAATCTTTGCGTTGAGTTGGATCGGTGCCATCTATAGTAGAGAAGGGGCATTCACAATCATGTAGATCGTGATTATGATGGCTACGAGGTAGAACACAAGAACTCTTGCTATAATCGTATCTGAAAGGGAAATGTGCCCTTGGGCCATTTCTAAGTATTTTGGTGATTGAGTGCCAACACATGTGCTTAATTGTGAATTTATGTACACGGATGAACAAGGTGCATATCATTAAGTAAAGGTATGTTTCTAAGCCTTAGTACATTGGTTTTGTGTACTAATATATTTGTCTAAGTGTTAGAAACAGGAAGAGAGAAGAGGAGAAAAGACTTGGCTGTGGGCTGCCAAGTCCCAGCTCGGTCTGGAGCACCGGACTGTCCGGTGTGCACCGGACAGTGTCCGGTGCGCCAGACTGACTCGACTCGAACTGGCTGCTCTCGGGAATTCGCCGACGGCGTACGGCTAAAATTCACCGGACTGTCCGGTGTACACCGGACTGTCCGGTGAGCCAACGGTCGGCCAGGGCCAACGGTCGGCCGCGCAATCCGCGTGGGACACGTGGCCGAGCCAACGGTCGGAAGACGGCACCGGACTGTCCGGTGTGCACCGGACTGTCCGGTGCGCCAACGGCTCTCAGATCTCCGCCGGTCTGCAACGGTCGGGAAGCGCTGGATAAGGAAAGAAATCGGTCACCGGACATGTCCGGTGTGCACCGGACTGTCCGGTGCCCCCGACGACAGAAGGCAAGGATGGCCTTCCGGATTTGCTCTCAACGGCTCCTAGCTGCCTTGGGGCTATAAAAGGAGCCCCTAGGCGCATGGAGGAGAGACACAAGCAACCTTTGAGCATTCTTGATCATCCACACTAAGTCTCTGCGCATTCGTTTGTGTTTCTAAGTGATTCGAGCTCTGTTCTAAGTGAGAACTCTGAGATAGTCTTGTGAGCTCGATTCTTGGCCGTGTGTGTGCGCTTTTGTTGTGGATTTGTGTGTGTTGCTTCCCTCCCTTACTCTGTGCTTTCTTTGTGATCATATACTTGTAAGGGCAAGAGACTCCAATTTGTGGAGATTCCTTGCAAACGGGATAGTGAAAGGAAAAGCAAAACACCGTGGTATTCAAGTGGGTCTTTGGACCGCTTGAGAGGGGTTGATTGCAACCCTCGTCCGTTGGGACGCCACAACGTGGAAGTAGGCAAGCATTGGCTTGGCCGAACCACGGGATAAACCACCGTGTCACCTCTGTCTTGATCTCTTGTGGTATTGTGTTTTGTTGAGACTTCACCTTAGCCACTTGGCAATAATCGTGCTAACACATAACAAGTTTTTGTGGCTTAAGTTTGAAGTTTTTACAGGATCACCTATTCACCCCCCCCCCCTCTAGGTGCTCTCAATTGGTATCGGAGCCGTTCTATTCACAAAGGGACTAACCGCCCGAATAGATGGATCCTAAGGGGAAGGGTATTGTGATCAACGACAAAGAAAAGGAGACCTTCGTCAACGAGCCGAAGGACGACAAGCCTACCGACTCCGGCTCGGGCCATAGACGAAAGGAAGGGAAGAAGAAGAAGACGAGGCGTATCAAGGAGATCATCTACTACGACGATAGTGATGAATCCACTTCTTCCCAAAAGGACGACGACAACGACTACAGGAAGACGGTCAATTCGAACTTTTCATTTGATTATTCCCGTATTCAACATAGTTCGAATTCGCATTTGCTTTCCATTCCTCTTGGCAAACCTCCACACTTCGATGGGGAGGACTACGGATTTTGGAGTCACAAAATGCGTAGTCACTTATTCTCTCTCCATCCTAGCATATGGGAGATTGTGGAGAACGGAATGAAATTCGATAGCTCGGATAGCCCTATGCTTATAAATGAACAGATTCATAAAAATGCACAGGCTACTACTGTTCTCTTAGCATCTTTGTGCAGGGAAGAGTACAATAAGGTGAGTGGCTTGGACAATGCCAAGCAGATATGGGACACCCTCAAGATCTCTCACGAGGGGAACGACATCACCATGCTCACCAAGATGGAGTTGGTGGAGGGCGAGCTTGGACGGTTCGCCATGATAAGGGGAGAGGAGCCAACTCAGACGTACAACCGGCTCAAGACCCTTATCAACAAAATAAGGAGCTACGGAAGCACGCGTTGGACGGATCACGATGTCGTCCGCCTAATGCTCAGGTCCTTTACCATACTTGATCCTCATCTCGTGAACAATATTCGTGAGAATCCCAGGTACACGATGATGACGCCCGAGGAAGTGCTTGGAAAATTCGTAAGTGGGCGGATGATGATCAAGGAGGCAAGATACGTCGACGAAGCGTTGAACGGTCCGATCAACGAGCCGCAACCCCTTGCTCTCAAGGCAACACGAAGCAAGGAGGCGCTACCTAGCAAGGTGGCACAGATTGAGGCGGCTGGCCTTAATGATGAAGAGATGGCTCTCATCATTAAAAGATTCAAGACGGTGCTTAAAGGTCACAAGGGACAACCAAGCAAGACCAAAGCCAAGGGGAAGCGCTCATGCTTCAAATGCGGTAAGCTTGGTCATTTCATTGCTAACTGTCCCGATAATGAAAGTGACCAGGAAAAGGGGAACAAAAGAGAGAAGAAGAAGCAATACAAGAAGGCAAAGGGCGAGGCGCATCTAGGAAAGGAGTGGGACTCGGATTGCTCCTCCTCCGACTCCGACAACGAAGGACTCGCCGCCACTGCCTTCAACAAATCGGCTCTCTTCCCCAACGAGCGTCTCACTTGCCTTATGGCAAGGGAGAAGAAGGTGAGTACTCAAGACTCCACTTATGCTTCTTCTAGTGATAGTGAGTCTAGTGACGATGATGACATAGATTATTCTTGCTTGTTCAAAGGCTTAGATAGATCTAAGATAGATAAAATCAATGAATTGATTGATGCTTTGAATGAAAAGGATAGGCTTTTAGAGAAGCAAGAGGATTTATTGTATGATGAACATGATAAGTTTATAGAGGCACAAAAATCATATGCTTTAGAAGTGAAAAGAAATGAAGTGCTTTCTAGTGAAATATCTTCTTGTCATGAAACCATTGCTACTTTACAAAGTGTTAACCATGATTTAAATGCTAAATTAGAAGTAACAAATAAATCTAAGTCTTGTGTTGAAAATGTTACAATTTGCACTAGGTGTAAAGATTTTGATGTTAACACTTGTAGCAAACACTTAGTTTCAATTTCAAAACTAAAAGATGAAGTGGCTAGTCTTAATGCTCAACTTAAGACTAGCAAGAGTGAAGTTGAAAAGATAAAATTTGCAAGGGATGCCTATACAATTGGAAGACATCCCTCAATTAAGGATGGGCTTGGCTTCAAGAGGGAAGCCAAGAACTTAACAAGCCATAAGGCTCCCATCTTCGTCAAGGAGAAGGGGAAGGCCCCGATGGCTAGTAATGCTAAAAAGAATCATGCTTTTATGTATTATGATAGGAGACATGCTAGAAATGCTTATAATCATTTTGATTCACATGTTTATGATTCTCATGCAATGTTTACTTCTAGTTCTTCTTATAATCATGGTAGAGATATGTGTAGGAGAAATGTTGTACATATGCCTAGGAGAGATATTGCTCATGTACCTAGAAAGAATGTTATTCATGCTCCTAGGAAAGTAGTGAATGAACCTTCTACCATTTATTATGCTTGTAATGCTCCCTTTGCTATTTGTAGAAAGGGTAAGAAGGTAGTTGCTAGGAAATTAGGGGCTAGATGCAAGGGAGATAAATCTTGCATTTGGGTCCCTAAAGACATTTGTGCTAACCTTGCAGGACCCAACATGAGTTGGGTACCTAAGACCCAAGCCTAAATTTGCCTTGCAGGTTTATGCATCCGGGGGTTCAAGCTGGATTATCGACAGCGGATGCACAAACCATATGACGGGGGAGAAGAAGATGTTCACCTCCTACGTCAAAAATAAGGATTCCCAAGATTCAATTATATTCGGTGATGGGAATCAAGGCAAGGTAAAAGGGTTAGGTAAAATTGCAATTTCTAATGAGCATTCTATATCAAATGTATTCCTAGTGGAGAGTCTTGGATATAATTTGCTATCTGTTAGTCAATTATGTCAAATGGGATATAATTGTTTATTTACAAATGTAGATGTGTCTGTCTTTAGAAGATGTGATGGTTCACTAGCTTTTAAGGGTGTACTAGACGGCAAGCTTTACTTAGTTGATTTTGCAAAAGAAGAGGCCGGTCTAGATGCATGCTTAATGGCTAAGACTTGCATGGGCTGGCTGTGGCATCGCCGCTTAGCACATGTGGGGATGAAGAATCTCCACAAGCTTCTAAAGGGAGAACACGTGATAGGTCTAACCAATGTTTATTTCGAAAAAGATAGACCTTGTGCAGCTTGTCAGGCAGGTAAACAAGTTGGAGGAGCACATCACAGCAAGAATGTGATGACCACGTCAAGACCTCTGGAGCTGCTGCATATGGACCTCTTCGGACCCGTCGCCTATCTAAGCATAGGAGGAAGTAAGTATGGTTTAGTTATTGTTGATGACTTTTCCCGCTTCACTTGGGTGTTCTTTTTGCAGGATAAGTCTGAAACCCAAGGGACCCTCAAGCGCTTCCTCAGGAGAGCTCAAAATGAGTTTGAGCTCAAGGTGAAGAAGATTAGGAGCGACAACGGGTCCGAGTTCAAGAACCTTCAAGTGGAGGAGTTTCTTGAGGAGGAAGGGATCAAGCATGAGTTCTCTGCTCCCTACACACCACAGCAAAATGGTGTGGTAGAGAGGAAGAACAGGACGCTAATCGATATGGCAAGGACGATGCTTGGAGAGTTCAAGACCCCCGAGTGTTTTTGGTCGGAAGCCGTGAACACGGCTTGCCACGCCATCAACAGGGTCTATCTTCATCGACTCCTCAAGAAGACTTCGTATGAGCTACTAACCGGTAACAAACCCAATGTATCTTATTTTCGTGTATTTGGGAGCAAGTGCTACATTCTAGTGAAGAAAGGTAGAAATTCTAAATTTGCTCCCAAAGCTGTAGAAGGGTTTTTATTAGGTTATGATTCAAATACAAAGGCGTATAGGGTCTTCAACAAATCATCGGGTTTGGTTGAAGTCTCTAGCGACGTTGTATTTGATGAGACTAATGGCTCTCCAAGAGAGCAAGTTGTTGATTGTGATGATGTAGATGAAGAAGATGTTCCGGCGGCCGCTATACGAACCATGGCGATTGGAGACGTTCGGCCACAAGAACTAGATGAACGAGATCAACCTTCTTCCTCAACGACGGTGCATCCCCCAACTCAAGACGATGAACAAGTTCATCAAAAGGAGGCGTGTGATCAAGGGGGAGCACAAGATGATCATGTGATGGAGGAAGAAGCGCAACCGGCACCTCCAACCCAAGTTCGAGCGATGATTCAAAGGGATCATCCCGTCGACCAAATTCTGGGTGACATCAGCAAGGGAGTAACTACTCGATCTCGATTAGTTAATTTTTGTGAGCATTACTCTTTTGTCTCCTCTATTGAGCCTTTCAGGGTAGAGGAGGCCTTGCTAGATCCGGATTGGGTGTTGGCCATGCAGGAGGAACTTAACAACTTCAAGCGCAATGAAGTTTGGACGCTGGTGCCTCGTCCCAAGCAAAACGTTGTGGGAACCAAGTGGGTGTTCCGCAACAAACAAGACGAGCACGGAGTGGTGACAAGGAACAAGGCTCGACTTGTGGCAAAAGGTTATGCCCAAGTCGCAGGTTTGGACTTTGAGGAGACTTTTGCTCCTGTGGCTAGGCTAGAGTCCATTCGTATCTTGCTAGCATATGCCGCTCACCATTCTTTCAGGTTGTACCAAATGGATGTGAAGAGCGCCTTCCTCAACGGGCCAATAAAGGAGGAGGTGTACGTGGAGCAACCCCCTGGCTTCGAGGATGAGCAGTACCCCGACCACGTGTGTAAGCTCTCTAAGGCGCTCTATGGACTTAAACAAGCCCCAAGAGCATGGTATGAATGCCTTAGAGGTTTCTTACTTGCTAATGCTTTCAAGGTTGGGAAAGCCGATCCAACTCTTTTTACAAAGACATGTGATGGTGATTTGTTTGTATGCCAAATTTATGTCGATGACATAATATTTGGTTCTACTAATCAAAAGTCTTGTGAAGAGTTTAGCAGGGTGATGACGCAAAAATTCGAGATGTCGATGATGGGCGAGTTGAACTACTTCCTTGGGTTCCAAGTGAAGCAACTCAAGGACGGCACCTTCATCTCCCAAACGAAGTACACGCAAGATCTGCTAAAGAGGTTTGGGATGAAGGACGCCAAGCCCGCAAAGACTCCGATGGGAACCGACGGACACACCGACCTCAACAAAGGAGGTAAGTCCGTTGATCAAAAAGCATACCGGTCAATGATAGGGTCTTTACTTTATTTATGTGCTAGTAGACCGGATATTATGCTTAGCGTATGCATGTGTGCTAGATTTCAATCCGATCCTAAGGAGTGTCACTTAGTGGCGGTGAAGCGAATTCTTAGATATTTAGTCGCTACGCCTTGCTTCGGGATCTGGTATCCAAAGGGGTCTAACTTTGACTTGATTGGGTACTCAGATTCCGACTATGCTGGATGTAAGGTCGATAGGAAGAGTACATCGGGGACGTGCCAATTCTTAGGAAGGTCCCTGGTGTCATGGAACTCTAAGAAACAAACCTCCGTTGCCCTATCCACCGCTGAGGCCGAGTATGTTGCCGCAGGACAGTGTTGCGCGCAACTACTTTGGATGAGGCAAACCCTCAGGGACTTTGGCTACAATCTGAGCAAAGTCCCACTCCTATGTGATAATGAGAGTGCTATCCGAATAGCGGAAAATCCTGTTGAGCACAGCCGCACAAAGCACATTGACATCCGGCATCACTTTTTGAGAGACCACCAGCAAAAGGGAGATATCGAAGTGTTTTATGTTAGCACCGAGAACCAGCTAGCCGATATCTTTACCAAGCCTTTAGATGAGAAGACCTTTTGCAGGCTGCGTAGTGAGCTAAATGTCTTAGATTCGCGGAACCTGGATTGAATTGTAGCATACATGTATTCATGCTTTTGATCATGTTCCTTTTTGCATTTTGTTGCTTATTATGGTGCTCAAGTTGTACAAACACTCCCTGGACCTCACAAGTCCGTTGCAAAGTGATGCACATGTTTAGGGGGAGATGTGTTACAACTTGACCCTTTGAGACTAACCATATGCTTGAGTTTGTTTGATTTAGTCACAAAGGAGAATTGAAAGGGAAAAGGTGGACTTGGATCATGCAAGACTTCCACTGCACTCCGATGAGAGAGGGTAACTTATTCCAAGTCCATCTCATGACCACTTATTGCCATTTGCTCTTAATTGAAGATTTTGGTGAGGCAATGGGGTTAAAGGGCCAAAATTGATCCCGTTTTGGTGCTTGATGCCAAAGGGGGAGAAAATAAAGGCCAAAGCAATAAATGGATCAGCTACCACTTGAGAGATTTTGAAAATAGTAGAATAGAGTTTTTTGGTTTGTCAAAATTCGTATTCGTATGTTGTCTCTCTTGCCAAAAGTTGGCTTCTTGCGGGGAGAAGTATTGATTATGGGAAAAAGGGGGAGTTTTTGAAATCTTTGATCAATCTTTTTTTTGAATGACTCTCTTTATGCTTAAACATGTGTGTTTAACTTAGAGATAGAGATTTGTGTTTGATTTGCAAAAACAAACCAAGTGGTGGCAAAGGATGATCCATATATGCCAAAATTGAATAAAACTTAAATTTATTTTATTTGAAGTGAGTTTGCACTTGTTCTATTTGCTTTATGTTGTGTTGGCATAAATCACCAAAAAGGGGGAGATTGAAAGGGAAATGTGCCCTTGGGCCATTTCTAAGTATTTTGGTGATTGAGTGCCAACACATGTGCTTAATTGTGAATTTATGTACACGGATGAACAAGGTGCATATCATTAAGTAAAGGTATGTTTCTAAGCCTTAGTACATTGGTTTTGTGTACTAATATATTTGTCTAAGTGTTAGAAACAGGAAGAGAGAAGAGGAGAAAAGACTTGGCTGTGGGCTGCCAAGTCCCAGCTCGGTCTGGAGCACCGGACTGTCCGGTGTGCACCGGACAGTGTCCGGTGCGCCAGACTGACTCGACTCGAACTGGCTGCTCTCGGGAATTCGCCGACGGCGTACGGCTAAAATTCACCGGACTGTCCGGTGTACACCGGACTGTCCGGTGAGCCAACGGTCGGCCAGGGCTAACGGTCGGCCGCGCAATCCGCGTGGGACACGTGGCCGAGCCAACGGTCGGAAGACGGCACCGGACTGTCCGGTGTGCACCGGACTGTCCGGTGCGCCAACGGCTCTCAGATCTCCGCCGGTCTGCAACGGTCGGGAAGCGCTGGATAAGGAAAGAAATCGGTCACCGGACATGTCCGGTGTGCACCGGACTGTCCGGTGCCCCCGACGACAGAAGGCAAGGATGGCCTTCCGGATTTGCTCTCAACGGCTCCTAGCTGCCTTGGGGCTATAAAAGGAGCCCCTAGGCGCATGGAGGAGAGACACAAGCAACCTTTGAGCATTCTTGATCATCCACACTAAGTCTCTGCGCATTCGTTTGTGTTTCTAAGTGATTCGAGCTCTGTTCTAAGTGAGAACTCTGAGATAGTCTTGTGAGCTCGATTCTTGGCCGTGTGTGTGCGCTTTTGTTGTGGATTTGTGTGTGTTGCTTCCCTCCCTTACTCTGTGCTTTCTTTGTGATCATATACTTGTAAGGGCAAGAGACTCCAATTTGTGGAGATTCCTTGCAAACGGGATAGTGAAAGGAAAAGCAAAACACCGTGGTATTCAAGTGGGTCTTTGGACCGCTTGAGAGGGGTTGATTGCAACCCTCGTCCGTTGGGACGCCACAACGTGGAAGTAGGCAAGCATTGGCTTGGCCGAACCACGGGATAAACCACCGTGTCACCTCTGTCTTGATCTCTTGTGGTATTGTGTTTTGTTGAGACTTCACCTTAGCCACTTGGCAATAATCGTGCTAACACATAACAAGTTTTTGTGGCTTAAGTTTGAAGTTTTTACAGGATCACCTATTCACCCCCCCCCTCTAGGTGCTCTCAGTATCCCATAGGGTCAAGCTTCAGGCAACCTCTTAGACACCATTATTAAGTCATTCAAGGATCAGCTAAGCCAAGCCCGTTGGCCCAAGAATTTGAAGCCTCCTTCGGTCAAGACGTACGATTGTCATTCATATCCATTGGACTAACTCACAATTTATCAACTCTCCATCACAGCGATAGGAGATACGTTTGTCATGGTGAATCATTACCATTGTGTCAAGGATCTAACATCAAAGTGGATGTTCGGCCTTCTGTTCAACTCTATTGTTTCATCGGAAGAGCTGAAGCACCACTTCGTTAACAACTTCAGCATGTCTCGTGAACAAGAGAAAACCCAATACGACCTCGAGCAAATCCTGTAGGAGGATGAGATTCTAGAGAGCTATGTTAAGCATTGGTGTGATGTGGAGGCTGACATCTCGAGCATGCCTGAGGAGGTGGCCATGGTGATTCCGCTAGGCTCACGGTTCCTCACATATTCTGAAGCTGGCCTTAGTCCTTTGCTTAAGGCATTCACTAACCCCAAACCAAGGAAAGGACGAATGTTGGGTGGAGGCTTGGCTTTGGGTCGAAGATCCAGGCATCATGGCTGAGCCCCGAGCGGTGGTCATAGTTTCGATTACTCAATGTGCCCCTTAACGTTGTGGGCCTCTTCGGGGGATGATGTTTTACGAGCAGCCAAGCCATCCTTTTCTACAAGAGGGTACACATGAGCATGGTCGATGGGTATAGCTCTTGAACCCTTGGTCAATCTAGAGAGTCGATTAGAGGGTCATCTTGGACTATGGTGCTCCTTCCAAAGATCTAGAATACTCCTCTGGTAGACTCTAGTCAGATATCTCGATTCTTGTTTTATCTGACATACCTGATAGTACCAGCATTTGAATCTAAAGATCTAAATAAAAATATGGAAACACATACAATACGAGTGATATCCGGTCGTGTTTGATTCGTACGCTACAATCGCTACTACTACACAACAATCAGAGGTGGATCCAGCTCCCAGGGCAGGGTAGGGCGGGCGCCCGGGCTCTATTTTGTGCCGCTGCTAAACATCTTGTCTCCTATACCGTTATGCGCACGCGTCTAGCTTTTCACCTCGACAACCACTTTCTACATGGTAATGTGTGGACATCAACAGACAACATGCTTGTTGTTTTGTCTCTCATGGTCCTGCTCCTGATTACGGACCATGGCCCAAGTACGTGATGCTCCCAGCACCGCTTTGTCGTTTCTCAATTTCTCAAGACTCGATTGACGGTTCCGCTCCTCGCACTTGCGCCGCAACGGCCAACGGTGTTGCTCTTGCTCCTTCGACCTTGCCACCTCGATTCCTCGTGCTATCAGATCTCATCAGCTTAGCAACCGACGGCAAGGACACTGTGACAGGGATCGTCTCTAGACTCCAATTGTCTTCAAATAAAGGTTTTCATATAAGGCCTTTAGAAACTCAAATCCCCTTGGTAATTAGAGGGGTTAGGAATTGGAGAGGATAAGAGGAAAATAAACTAATTTCCTCTCAGCCTCCTCCAATTCCCAAGGTCCTAAACTTATGTAATGTGCTCTCTATTATTGTTATCTTTGCAAGAGCATGTTGGTGGTATAAATAGTGCTCACAACAACTATGTTCAATACTTTGATTGTTCAACTTAATTTTTTTGAACTTTCATGATATATGTGTTGGCGTCGATCCGGGCGTCAAACACTAGAGATGAACCGCCTGGCGGTGCTCTCTGCAAAGGCATGAATGGTCTGCGGCACAGGGTTGGACGATCCGTGACCTGGCGCAGGAGCGACTCCTCCTATTGAAAGTTGCCTAGAGGGGGGGTGAATAGGCAAGTTAATACTTTTTCAACAAAACTAGAAACGAACTGGGTAAAACTGGTTCAACCGGTGTCAAAACCGGTTCAACCGGTTTGCACGAGCTCAACTAAAGAATGAGATATAAAACTGAATTGATCTCGAAATCCACTCAGTTAACTTTGGAAATGAGATGTTCTAAATGATCCATAGGGTTCATGGTAGTAGATCTGAGAAGGGCACTTCTCAAAATCCACACACCAAAAAGATATAAACAATTCTTTCACGGAATGGTGAGAGAACGACGAACACAAACAAACACAATGAGTAAGAACACAAGAGACACAAGATTTATCCCGAGGTTTGGTCACACCACTAAGGTGCCCTACTTCCTTGTTGAGGCACCCACAAAGAGCTGGGTCTCTTTCAACCCTAATCCTCCCTTTGCCGACCACAAAGGTCAAGCTCACACACTAATCTTTGCTCAAACGAGCGGGTAATACAAACTTTCTTATGGTCTTCCACAAGATTTGGAAACTCACAAGAGACACCTAGTCGTCTAGAAGCTAGAAGCTCCAAGTGTAATGAATCCACAAAGAACTCGATGTAGTACCAAAGCTTGAATGAAGAAGAGCAAGAGAGATTTGGATATGAAGCACAAAAACCGTAGCTCTCAAACTCACTCAAAGATTTCTCTCCAAAGATTTGAAATGGGAGAGGCAAGAGATGTGTGAGAGAGAGTGGGAGGTGTTCTTTAAGTTAGAAATGGAGTTTGGGTCGTGCCCTTGTGTGGGGAGAGAGAGGTAGGAGCGAGTATATATAGGTGGGGCTTCGAAACTAACCGTTGGGCTGATTTTGGTTGTGGAGGACCGGTTGAACCGCCCCTAGGACCGGTTCAATCGTTTGGGGCAGGCTGACAGTTAGTCTGCCAATCAGACTGGCAGACTGCAGGTCAGACTGCAAAAACAGGTCCTGACACCGGTTGAACTGCCCCTAGGGCCGGTTCAACCGCCTGGGGGTCAGACTGGCAGTCAGTCTGCCAGTCAGGAGGTCAGACCGGTCAGGTGACCCTGACACCGGTTGAACCTCCCCTAGGACCGGTTCAACCGGTATTGACTAGTGAGGTCCAGGGAAAAAACCCCGGCTGAACTTTTCTTGGACCCCGGTTGAACTTGCCCAGAACCCTGGTTGAACCTGCCTGGACCCCAGTTGAAGTTGAAGTTCAGCTGGAGTTGAGAAAGTTCAACTCAGCTGAAGTTCAGCTCAGCTGCAGCTGAAGAAGCTCAACTCAACTGAAGTTCAGCTCAGCTGAAAAGCTCAGCTGCAGTTGAAGAAGTTTAGCTGCTTTTCAACAAGAACACTCTAGGTTTCTCAAACCTAACCATGGTCTACCATAGAATGTTAAAGAGATTTTTGTTTTTCAAAAATAGCTTTTGAATAAAGAGGTTTGAGCTTTGGCAAACACCAACCTTCTTTTTGGATCCCCCTTTATAGTACGACGATTCCTATACTCAAATTAAATAAAATTAATTAAGTAAACTCCTTGAGTCATTGGTGTCTCATGTGTGATTTCTCCATGGCGTTGCTTCATAAGGATCACAAACATCTTTGTCTCACCTTTTAAAGCAAACACAAATCAAACCCTGTGACTTGTACCATATCACCATATATGAGTTCAAATCATGGTTTCAAGTCACCTTACTGATGCATCAACATGTTATAACTCTTCATAGCTGATTAGTTCATCGACTTAGTGCAAGTACTCTCTTCTTCACCTTAGCCATGGTACCTCGGTCTACAAGCCATTGCTTGGCCTTCACCTTCGCTTAGTTCCTCGAAGCCCTTTCCTTGCTATCTTCACCCTATCAAGCCATTCTTGAGTCACACCCTATTGAGCATCCATTGAGAGAATCATTTCTTCAATATTGTGAACCTTTCTTGAATGTCTTATAGATATAACTGTTAAGATTAATCAAGCTTTAGTTTGATTCTCATAGAAGCATATATGGACTGATAGTAATATGGTCAAGCCAATTCACGATTCCTCATATCTTATTCACTTTGGCTTGACCAATCTTCTTAATCACTTCATCCTCTATTTTGATCATATGTATGTAGTGATTTCTCAGGTCTTGTCCATATATTCAAACCAATATATAGAGATCATATTATATCCATTTGTATTGTCTCACTGGTTATTTAACCTTGTGTTGAATCTTTGTTCACTGATCATTATACACTATTCAAGTATGTTCATCATACTGAATTTCCTGTTCAACACTTAGCAAACTCGTTAGACCTTTAAATGTGTTATCCAAATCACCAAAACTCACAAAAGGGATGAATGCACTTTCAATCTCCCCCTTTTTGGTGATTGATGACAACACATTTAAAGCTTACATAAGATTTGATAAATAAGATTTTGAATCCTATGATATAGTTTCCTCCCCCTAAATATGTGCATTTCAGAAAATACAAATTTTGTACTCAAATTCCAAAAGCACATATTTGGGTCAAAGTATAGACAACTTATATCATACTATTCATGGGTTGCAGTGTGTCATAAAATAAACGTGATGCTCATGACATAGAATGCACTTATCAACTTTCTACATCTTATGTTTTTCTTATGATTCTCCCCCTTTTGTCAATTATTTCTCCCCTTTTCAAAATTCTTCTAACACTTAGTTACATAGGACTAGAGGTAAGCTTTAATGCACAATTTCTCCCCCTTTGTCATAAATCTCCAAAAAGGATACAAAGGATATAAAGGGAAGAAATTTTGATTAAGCAAGATTTAAACACACTATCATGAAAAGGGTCCTTAGATGGCATAAAGATAATGTAGAAGTGACATGAAGTGATGTACCTTTGCATTTTACCTTTTCAAGGGGTTTCCAGACTTATGTTGGATTTAGAATTCATTTGCAAGCTCTTGTTGGCATAATTGTGACATAGGTCCAAGATATCAAATGAATATTGTCATACTAGTTGAAAGATAAATCTTGATACCTGGAGTCTAGATGTCACCTAGCATTTTCTTATCATAACAAGAGGCAACATGAAAATTGCACAAGTATGTATTCTACAACTAGTGATCATGTACGAAAACACCAATTGAAAAACACCAATTGATACAATTTGATAGATAAACAGATCACTAATTTGCATATTACACTAAGTTCTCCTCAAGTTTTATTGCACACATATATATAATCATGAAACATAAGGACATGTGCACTATTTAATCAATTAAGTTCTAGACAGAAGAATTTATAAGCTATGATATTTTAGATATTTGCAATCCAAAAGGATGTGATACATGTTTACCAATTTTAGATGATGTTGGAGTAGCATATAAAAGAAACTCATTCCCTTATGAAATGTATAAAAGATACATTTATTGGAGCAAAGAATCTTTAATACCCATCAAAATTTACAGTGGAAGCGATTTTCTTTGCCCGAAGGTTCCTTTCTAATTTGAGACTACACACATAATAGACTTGAAAATGAAGTTAGTCTCAAAGATTCAAATTATAGACCATTCTCCCCCTAAATGTGTGCATACAAGTGATGAATACTTGTTTAGCTTACGCACTTGGACTTATGAGGCCAGGGGATTTAGTTCTATAATTTGAACCTTGGTACAAACAAAGTATGAAAATGTGAAATTGCACCAATTGAAGGAATTATTCATACTCAAAAAGTATATTAATAGATATGATATGCAATATTTTAAGCCAAGATTCTTGAGAAGTTAGCATGTTTGACTCATACCCTACTAAGATGACTTAAGACTAACTTATGATATCACCACAAGAGGTATTAATCAAATATCTAGAGATTCTTTAATCATCACCACAAGTGCAACCTTGTGATGTGACTTAAGATATTGCATATACATGCACACACTAGCATGTAAGAGCCTAGATACACAAATGTAATACAATAGTTCATGGAATGACACACCTTTATTCTATGCCACTTGGTCTCCATTATAATCATGAATTTCCATCTTAGCTTTTGACAGGCTTGACATTTCAAAGAGAAACTTATCCTCTTCAAACGATCAAGAGAAACTCATTTTCTTGATAGGTTCAAGAGAAACTCATTTTCATTTCTATGGAACCACTCATCCTCATTTGATGTTCTCCAAGATGTGGACTACACAACATGAACTTGAAAGAAATCATTAGTCTCACAAGATATAGGCTAAACTCTCCCTCAATTTGTGCATATAAGAATACACAAAGTACACTTATGCATATCAACAATACGAGGTTAAAGGAGATGTTTGCACTATATCTTGGTTTAACATAACATGCTTTACATAGATGATGAAAATTATACCAATTGAAGGTTTAAGGACTGAAAGTATATCAATTGAATTCCTGAAAGGTAAAGCATGCTGATATAAATCTCAAACCTCATAATGAAGGATATCATATAAATATGTCACTACATCTTCATTATTTGGTTGACAAAAAAATATAACTCCCTTTTTGAATCACTGTGATCTCTTTTCTCTTTACGATTTCATCCAACCACGTGATCTTGAACTTCTTTCATCTTTTCTTGATTCGATCATACTTGATATGAGATCAATTGAAACTCAATGATTGAAACAACCAAGACTCTTATATCCGTAGATTTTAAATCCATCTTGAAAACACTTGGAAGGACCTTATTGAAACACTTAGAAAATAGAGCATTAGAAACACAAGGGAGGGTTTCACAAATGATGATCCTTATATGTGGATGGCAAATGAATCATTATTCTTAGAACCCAAAAGGATAGATTAAATTCCTTTAAATTAGTGCACACATATGGTTGATGTCAAAGTTATATGCACTATTGAATATTTTATGTTGCAAGGAAATTAACCTATACTATGGTACATCCCACTAAGGATAGAATACTAAAACAACTGCAGGAGAGGAAGTTTTCATACCTTGGCCTCTTCTCAACTTCATCTTAATTTAATTGAATAGTATCCTTAAGCTTGTGATTTATCCGATTTAAAACAAGCACCATCTCTTAACATAGATTTTATATGGATAAACTCAACACAAGAGATGACATTAGTAGCACAAGCACTAGTTTCTTATTTTGCAACCCTTTATATGTGGAAGGCAAGCGAGTTGCTAAAATAGAGAAACCTCATAATATGGACTAAATTTCCCTTGAGCCCTCATGCACAATATATTTTGAATGACATGGATAATATGCATGGTTATTCAATGAAGTCTAAAGGGCTGACTTAATCCATATTATGGTGAGTGACTAATATAGAAGAAACAAATCCAAATTAACTAGATAGAGAATATGTCACATAATTTTGGATTGTTGACCATATGATAATATTCATTCATCTTCCAATTGGACCTTTATTTCATAATCAACAACTGATGTATATCCTCAAGTGCTTCTTTTCCCTTAGTGGCTACACAAGTCACAAAAGAGATAAGATTTGAAAATAATATGCACTTGAGATTCAGTTGTTACCACCCTTGCTACTATCTCCAAATATGATTTATACATTCATTATCGAGCACCCAACTTGATCCATTGAAGGAGTGATCCTGCAAAACAAGTTTAAGTTTCGTATCTTGGTACCCAATTTGAATTGGGTCCTTTGAGAAAAGTAGTAAGATCCTTGAGTACCAACACAATCCTTATTATGGCCTTTCTCTTTGTGTAGGCACCCACATATACTTGACAACCATCTTACATGGTTTCAAATCTATATTTAATCACACAGATAAAACCTAGAGTTAAGAATAGGAGCCTTTTCTCCTTTTCTTGATACATCATTATGTTTCCTTCTTGATGATGAACCTAGCTTGACCTTGGGTGCACCTAGCTTATCAAGGTTAGTCGCACAAGCATTCATATCATAAAGACAAGTTATGCATGGAATTTACAACTTAGTGATCCAATTCAATGTGAGGCATATGGATACCGATTGAAGTAGATTTCTAAGATATCAAAATATGGGTTTCCAAAATTTAGAGAGTATGGATCACTAATTGTACCTTTTACTGTTTTTTAAAACATATCCATGTTAGTGCATATGTATGTGATGAATATCAACAAAAAGGATTCTTATGCACTTTTAGATTTAACGATAAGGGAATTTTAAACTGCATCAAGAGTAGCTATTTGGAAAACAAAGATTACAATCCATATGAATGAGATACAAATTTACCATTTTGGATTGTCTTAGTATAGCTTACTCAAGGGAAACTTATTCTCTACGACACAAGATATATAATGTTCTCCCACTAAATATGTGCATCAAGTATTTGAATGACTTGCCACATGCACTTTCAATTCAGTTAAGAGTCTCATGAGGAGTACATTACATATCATGGTCAAGGCATGACAAATTTGCAATGAATTAACTTATCTTTAAGAATACTTACCACTAAGTAGAGCGTACCATTTGTTATACCAATTTGAAAGATCTTACTATCTGTGGTGGTGTCATCGTAGTATTCTTCTTTTCATCATTTGTGGAGACTTCCTTCTTTAGCTAGTTATCTCTTTTCCTTTTAATACTAGTTGAAAAAGAACTTTGAAAAGAGATATTAGTAGTACAAGGAAGTATTTAATGAATAGTGATCTTTAGATATGAATTGCAAACAAATCATCATTTATGAGGCATAAAGGCATAAGTTAAATTCCTTTTAAGTTAATGCACATGGAGGAGTGAATTAACAATATGCACCAATTTACAAATTTAAGCGAAAAGGAATTTTACCCTTTATATTGACATTTCTTTCCATGGAATAGATTATTACCAATTGAAAGAATGCCACTTAAAAGGAACTATTATTGGTCTCATACCAAATGAAACAACTAGTTCCATACCTTTGCCTTGAGCATTTCTAATCTTTTTTTAGGTGAAGTTTAACCTTTAATGCTTGTGATTTTACCAAATGAAAGAGCACAATCTCTACTTATGAATTTCCATGAAATGGCTTAAAAGAGATTGCATTAGAAACACAAACAATAGTCTCCTATTTAGAAACCTCTAGTATATGAATGGCAAGAAGGTTACTAAAATAAGGAAACCTCATGATATGAACTAAATTGCCCTTACAAGCATCACGCATAACCCCAAAATTAAACAAGGTGAAAAAAGCATGATTATTTAATTAAGTTTACATGGCAAGTTTAATTCATAGCATGGTGAGTGATTAATGTAGAGAACTCAAAACCAATTTAAATGAGAATGAATACATCACATAGTATTGGTTCGATCTTCTTTGAATGTTGAATGACACACTCCATTTGAGAAACACATTCTCATGTTCTGAGACTACATAAACACTTAGATAGAAACATTAGTCTCACAAGTCTAGTCATATAGAGAATTCCCCTTTTGGTAAGTGCTTTAAGAATTTGAATTTCTTACTTAGCACTCTATTCATTTAAGAACATGGGATAATCCTCTTTATGTCTAGGTCATGGCAATAATACGATAATAAATTAGAAATATGCCACAAGATACATACAACTAATTTAAATCATGTAGATTGTCACAATATAAAAATATAAACTTGCAATCTACCATATGATTGGAACTTTTCCAAGACAAGGTAAAATATTTTAAGTTCATTCTCAAGTGCTTCATTTTTTCCTATGTGGCTACAAAAGACACAAAGGAATATACTAATTAAAAATAATGTGCACTTAAGATTTAATTGTTACCATCCTTTGGATATCACTTGGTTGTAGGTCTTTTGCTTGATTCCCATAAAGGTTAATCCTTATTCCCTACAACACAAGTTCTTGCTAGAGATGAATATGAAGTTAGTGATATAACAACTCAATTCATCTTTGGGCCAATCTTAAAAGAATAGTCAATGTAAGATTGATAGCTTGAGATAAGGATTGAGTTAAACTGCTCAAGCACCCCAAAGCTTCATATCATCTCTAGGTACCTGCAAAAACTTATTAAGTATATTTTGGTACCCATCTCATGATGGGTCCATCAAGGTTAGCCAATAAGGACTTAGGCACCCAAATAGCCTTGGTCCTAGAATGTGGTGAACTCATCACCTTTCTAGCACAAGAGTCAAATTTGGGTCTCCTAAGCATATCTGAATGTATTGACAAGTTAGGCTTAGGAATTTTACCCTTTGGACAAACCTTGAATAGATGACCTTTCTCACGGCAATTGTAGCAAATGCGATGCTTGTCCTTGCAATGCATTTTCCTTTTGCTTTCATCTTTCTTGATCGTGCAAGGTCTTGATTCTTCATGTGGGGGCATGAATCAATTTCATGACCCTTCTCCTTGCATTCATAGCACCTTCTATCGCTTCTCTTTGATCTTTCTTTGTTGAAGCACATAGGTACATTGTTAGAGCAAATAGTATGAGCATTAATTTTCTTACCATGAATTTTGCTCATGCCCTTCTTGGAAAGCTTGGTATTCTTTTGAAGGGGTTTTGTGCATGCTACAGTGTCCCCTTCTCAAGCTTTTTCACCATATTATCACGGTTATCTTGAGAAGGTTGAGCATGACACTTTCCCTTCAAAAGAGTTAAGCTCCTTCTTAGCCTTCCAACTTCTTCCTTGAGCTCTTTATTTTCTTGTGTGATAGAAATATCACTAATTCCTGAAATTTTTAGCTCAATGGAAGATTGGCTTTCTTGAGAGCAACATTTGTTAGCACATGATAATATAGTTTCTTCTTGAGTACATGTAGTTTCTTCTTGAGTACATGTGCATATGTGAGGTTGGTATGATTTCAAATTAGTTAACACAACCTCATGAGCCATTTCTAACATGATATACGAATCCATAAATTTATTATGAGAGCACACAAGCATATCATGTTTTTCTTGCAAAGCTAGATTTTCAATATTTAGCCTTTCTATCGTGTTCTTGAACATAGCATTTTCATTTTCTAATTGAGCAATATATAATGAATGATTAACAACTTTAATTTGCTCAATTGAAATGTCTTCATACCTTTGGACCAAATCATCATGAGAGCACTTTAGCTTCTCATGCTCTTTGGTCAACCTCTTTAAGTCTTCGATTTTTCTGATGAGGAAGTCTTCTTGCTTATGAAGCATTTCTTTTTGTTCTTCCGCTCTTTTCATGAGTTTGAGCAAGCTCATCCGATTTTTCTTGCTTAGCTGAGCGAAGAATTGTTGAAGATCATCCTCATCTTCACTATCACTTTCTTGCTCCTCCTCATCCTCACTTTCGCTTTCATTATTACTCCCATTAGCAATAAAGCACATATGAGAAGTGGATTTGAAAGACGAACCTTGTGAAGAGGTGGATTCGTCGTTTGGTCTCCATCGATCATTTTCTTCTTCTTCTTCAATCTTGTTCTTTGCCTCATCTTCCTTCATTTTGAGGAACATCCTTTCGGCGATTCTCATGGCAAGATCTATTGCCCTGGGATCAACATATGCACCAAAAGATGAAGTCGAGGCAACCTCAACTTTTTCAAGCTTAGAAGCACTTTCGTTTCTTAGTCCCCCCGACATGATCTTTTCCTCACGCGGTTAAGCGTTAGAACGAGGATTAGGTTCTGATACCAATTGAAAGTTGCCTAGAGGGGGGGTGAATAAGCAAGTTAAAACTTTTTCAACAAAACTAGAAACGAACTGGGTAAAACTGGTTCAACCGGTGTCAAAACCGGTTCAACCGGTTTGCACGAGCTCAACTAAAGAATGAGATATAAAACTGAATTGATCTCGAAATCCACCCAGTTAACTTTGGAAATGAGATGTTCTAAATGATCCACAGGGTTCAAGGTAGTAGATCTGAGAAGGGCACTTCTCAAAATCCACACACCAAAAAGATATAAACAAATCTTTCACGGAATGGTGAGAGAACGACGAACACAAACAAACACAATGAGCAAGAACACAAGAGACACAAGATTTATCCCGAGGTTCGGTCACACCACTAAGGTGCCCTACTTCCTCGTTGAGGCGCCCACAAAGAGCCGGGTCTCTTTCAAACCTAATCCTCCCTTTGTCGACCACAAAGGTCAAGCTCACACACTAATCTTTGCTCAAACGAGCGGGTAATACAAACTTTCTTGTGGTCTTTGAAAGGGAAATGTGCCCTTGGGCCATTTGTATAATGTTTTGGTGATTAAGTGTCCAACACATATTAAGTGAGTTGATTATGTGCCAAACAAGCAAGAAGTGCAAATCATGTAACAAGGTACGTTTCTAGACTTAGTACATTGTTTTGAGTACTAACATATTTTTGTCTAAGTGCTAGAAATAGGAGAAAAGGAATTGGAAAAGAGTTGGCTGTGCCTGCTCGGTCTGGGTGCACCGGACTATGTCTGGTGGTGCACCGGACAGTGTCCGGTGCGCCAGGCGAGTCCAAGGTGAACTGGCCGCTCTCGGGACTCGACGGCGGCGTACGGCTATAATTCACCGGCGAGTCCATGGTGAACTGTCCGGTGAGTCGTCCGCGGTGAAGTCGTCGCTCTCGGGAAAAGGATCAGCGGCGTACGGCTAAAATTTACTGGACCGTCCGGTGGTGCACCGAACTGTCCGGTGAGCCAACGGTCGACTGCGCAACGGTCGGCCGCGCAATCCATGGGCGACGCGTGGCAGTGCCAACGGTCGGAAGGGGGCACCAGACTGTCCGGTGTGCACCGGACAGTGTCTGGTGCGCCAACTGCCACGAATCTACAATGGTCGTCTGCGCCAGAATAGGAAAGAGATCCGCACCGGACATGCTATAGTGACTGTCCGGTGGCGCACCGGACTGTCCGGTGCGCCACCCGACAGAAGGCAACTTTGGCCTTCCTTGTTGATCTCCAATGGCTCCTAGCTGCCTTGGGGCTATAAAAGGGACCCCTAGGCACATGGAGGAGTCACCCAAGCATTCACTAAGCATTCAAAGTCTCCCACACTCCGTCTCCGCGCACTTGATCGATTGTATTAGTGATTTGAGCTCCGTTCTAGTTGTGAACTCGTTGTGCTTCATTTTGAGATCAAGTCTTGGCTTGTGTGCGTGTGTGTTGCTGCGGATTTGTGTGTGTTGCTTCCCAACCTTACTCTTGTGCTTTCATTGTGATCTTTGTTGTAAGGGCGAGATACTCCAACTTGTGGAGATTCCTTGCAAACGGGAAAAAGAGATAAGCAAAGAAAAGTCATGGTATTCAAGTTGATCATTGGATCACTTGAAAGGGGTTGAGTGCAACCCTCGTCCAATGGGACACCACAACATGGAAGTAGGCAAGTGTTACTTGGCTGAGCCACGGGATAAAATCGCGTGTCTCTTGTGTTGATCTCTTTGTGATTGTCTTGCCCACAAGAACTCGCTTCTCAACTACTTAGTCGCACTAACATTTCTATAACCAAGTTTTGTGGCTATTTAGAGTTGAATTTTACAAGATCACCTATTCACCCCCCCTCTAGGTGCTCTCAATTGGTATCAGAGCCGTTCTCTTCCACAAGGGAGTAATCGCCCGAAGAGATGGATCCTAAGGGAAAGGGGATGGTGGTCAACGACAAGGAGAAGGAGTCCATCTTCAACGAGCCAAGAGATGACAAGCCCACTGACTCTAGCTCGAGTCACAAGAAGAAGGACGGGAAGAAGAAGAGGCGCATCAAGAAGATCGTCTACTACGACAGTGATGAATCTTCTTCTTCACCAAGAGACGACGACGATGACTCGTCTAAAAAGAAACCGGTTAATTCAAATTATTCATTTGATTATTCTCGTATTCCTTTCAATTCCAATGCTCATTTGCTTTCAATTCCTCTTGGTAAACCTCCACACTTTGATGGAGAGGACTACGCTTTTTGGAGTCACAAAATGCGTAGTCACTTATTTTCTCTCCATCCTAGTATTTGGGAGATAGTTGAAAATGGAATGCATTTTGACAGTACCGATAACCCTGTGTTTATCAATGAGCAAATTCATAAGAATGCACAAGCTACCACTGTCTTGCTAGCATCTTTGTGCAGGGATGAATACAACAAGGTGAGCGGCTTGGACAACGCCAAGCAAATATGGGACACCCTCAAGATATCGCATGAGAGAAATGACGCCACCATGATCACCAAAATGGAGTTGGTGGAAGGCGAGCTAGGAAGGTTCGCGATGATCAGGGGAGAGGAGCCAACACAAACATACAACAGGCTCAAGACCCTGGTCAACAAGATTAGGAGCTATGGAAGTACAAGATGGACGGACCACGACGTCGTCCGACTTATGCTAAGGTCATTCATAGTAATTGACCCCCATCTTGTTAACCTTATTCGTGAGAATCCCAGGTACACCAAGATGACGCTCGAGGAGATTCTTGGGAAGTTTGTGAGCGGGCGCATGATGGTGAAGGAGGCCCGATATGTGGACGACGCTCTTAATGGCCCTCTACCCGTCCATGAGCCTCAAACTGTTGCCCTCAAAGTAACCAGCAGCAGGGAGACGCTACCAAGCAAGGTGGCACAAGTGGAGGCTGCTGGCCTCAACGAAGATGAAATGGCGCTTATCATCAAGCGCTTCAAGACCGCTCTAAAAGGATGCATGGAGCACCCCAACAAAAACAAAGCAAAGGGGAAGCGCTCCTGCTTAAAATGCGGTAAGACTGGTCATTTTATAGCACAATGCCCCGATAATGAAAATGACCAGGAACAAGAAAAGCGTGGGAAGAGGGAGAAGAAGAAAGTTTACAAGAAGGCGAAGGGCGAGGCGCACCTTAGGAAAGAATGGAACTCGGACTGCTCTTCATCCGACTCCGACGATGAAGGACTGGCAGCCTCGGCCTTCAACTAGTCTTCTCTCTTCCCCAATGAACGCCACACTTGCCTCATGGCCAAGGAAAAGAAGGTAAGTGTTCGAGAAACCCCTAAGTATACTACTTCAAGCGATGATGATTCTAGTGATGATGAAGTAGATTATACTGATTTATTTAAGGGTTTAGATAGAACTAAGGTAGATAAAATCAATGAGTTAATTGATGCTTTAAATGAAAAAGATAGATTGCTAGAGAAGCAAGAGGATATTTTGTATGAAGAGCATGACAAATTTGTTAGTGTACAAAAGTCTCTGGCTTTAGAAACTAAAAGAAATGAGATATTATCCTCTGAATTGTCTGTGTGCCATGAATCAATCTCTAGTTTAAAGGTTTTGAATGATGATTTAAATGCTATGCTAGAGGTAGCTAATAAATCTAGTTCATGTGTAGAACATGTTGTAATTTGTAATAGATGCAAGGATTTTGATATTGATGCTTGTGATAAACATCTTGCGTCTATTACCAAATTAAATGATGAGGTGGCAAGTCTTAATGCTCAACTTAAGACTTGCAAGGTTTATTTTGATAAGTTAAAATTTGCTAAGGATGCCTACACCGTTGGTAGACACCCCTCAATTAAGGATGGACTTGGCTTTCGAAAGGAAGCCATGAACTTAATAAGCCAAAGGGCTCCCATTCCCAACAAGGAGAAAGGGAAGGCCCCTATGGCTAATAGTACTCAAAGGAATCATGCTTTCATTTATAATGATAGAAAATTTTCTAGAAATGCTCATTATAATAGGAGTTATGTTGATTATAATGATTCACATACTATCTTTGCCTCTAGCTCTACTTTTGTGCATGGTCGGCCTAGGAAAAGTAATGTTGTGCACCATGTGCCTAGGAGAATATGTAATAAACCTTCTACCATTTACCATGCTTGCAATACTTCATTTGCTCTTTTATGTAAGAATGAAAAAGTAGTTGCTAGAAAGTTGGGATCCAAATGCAAGGGAGACAAGACTTGCATTTGGGTTCCATGGGCTATTGTGACTAACTAACCTTGTAGGACCCAACAAGAGTTGGGTACCTAAAACCCAAGTGTAAATTGCCTTGCAGGTTTATGCATATGGGGGCTCAAGCTAGATTATCGACAGCGGATGCACAAACCACATGACGGGGGAGAAGAAGATGTTCACCTCCTACGTCAAGAACAAGGATTCCCAAGATTCGATCATCTTTGGAGATGGGAACCAAGGCAAGGTTAAAGGACTGGGAAAAATAGCCATTTCATCCGAGCATTCTATCTCAAATGTGTTCTTAGTTGAATCACTCGGGTACAACTTATTGTCTGTAAGTCAATTATGTAACATGGGTTATAATTGTCTATTTACCAATGTTGATGTTTCTATCTTTAGAAGGAGTGATGGTTCATTAGCATTTAAGGGTGTATTAGACGGCAAACTCTACTTAGTTGATTTTTCAAAAGAGGAGGCCGATCTAGATGCATGCTTAATAGCTAAGACTAGCATGGGCTGGTTGTGGCATCGCCGTCTAGCACATGTTGTGATGAAGAACCTTCACAAACTTCTAAAGGGAGAACATATGTTAGGACTAACCAATGTCTGCTTCGAAAAAGATAGACCTTGTGCAGCTTGTCAGGCAGGAAAACTGGTGGGAAGCACTCATCACAACAAGAATGTGATGATAACATCAAGACTGTTGGAGCGAAGGCAGAAACGCCACCCTTCGCCCGAAGTCTCCACAGCTCAGCCCCCGCTCTGACAGGCAAAGCAGGCAGGGACACCCTTCGCTTGATCGACACCAGGGACAACATGGCGACCCTCCGCTCGATTCGGCACCAGACGAAGGCCTGCGGCAACGCCTCCCTACGGCACGGCCTCGGTCGGTCCCGAGGCCCACATGAGGTCGGGCCCATTGTAACAGGCCCTGCGTGGCCGCGGTTGTGTTACGGGCCTAATTTGTAAAGGCGTACATGTAATTACAACTTGTAACCCCGCTTTATAGGAATATTCCGGGGATAAACTAGGTACCTGAGGGCACATGCGTCCTTAACGCAAGGCGCCGTGCACACGGATACCTATAAATACCCCCGCACTGTGCCCGTGAGAGGCCAGATTAACAGAGCTTTTGCCATCACGCGCGAGTGCCCTGTTGCCATCTCCATTCACCTGTGTTGGTTCTCCTTGCTGTCGAGAGACAGCCCCAACATTTGGCGCCCACCGTTCGTGCTACGAGACAACCACCCGCGATGGCACCCAAGAGAGCTAACCCGAAGGCTGACGAGGCTGCGAAGGCAGCACTGCTCGCCGCAAGAAAGGGCAAGGCCCTCGCCCTCACCCAATCCACCCACCAAGAGGCCCCCGAAGACGACACCCTCCGCACCAGCGACCCCGAGGGACAACCCTCAGGCTTCGCACCTCCCCCAGGCTTCGCACCTCCCTCAGGCTTCGCACCACCGGAGGGCGCGGACCTCGCCGAGGACGGTGAGGTCCTCGGCATCTCAGCAGAGGAACAACTACAGCTGCGCGCCCTGCGCCTCAAGAACCGCAACCTCCAGAGGCAGAAGGAGATACTGGAGGCCAAGCGCCAGCGTGTGTCTGCACTCGCCAAAGTGCGGCAGATGATCCGCGACGAAGAACTCAAGGCCCAGGAACTCGAGCGGGAGATCGCGCTGATGCAGCGCGAAGGCCACCTCAGCCCGCGGCACGAATCATCCCTCCAGCAGCGCGCACAAAACGAAGACACGCGCGAGGGCCACCCCGGCCTGCAGCATGGGCCACCCCTGCAACACCGCGCACAACCGGAGGACCCGCGTTTCCCCCAGCGCGACTTCACTTTCCAGCACGCCGCGCCATTCCAAGGGGTCAACTATCTCGATGAGCGAAGCCCCCTGGCGCCTCACCTGCAAGTGACGCCGTGGCCAGCTAACTTCCGGGCTGGGACCTACCCCAAGTACAACGGCAGCACCGACCCGGCTCAATACATAATGAGTTACCAGGTCGCCGTCGCATCGTCCGGAGGGGACGACGCCACAATGGCAAAGTCCTTCATCATCGCCCTCGAGGGCCCCGCGCTCACCTGGTTCACCAGGTTGCCCCCGTTGTCCATCGATTCCTGGAGAAGTCTCCGGGACAAGTTCCTCCTCAACTTCCAGGGGTACCGCCCGGACACCGACGCCCTGGCCGAGCTCTCGCTCTGCAAGCAGCTAGAGAAGGAGACCCTGAGGGAATATTACCGCAAATTCCTGACCCTCAAATCACAGCTACCCTCAGTCGATGACCAGATTGCCATCCATTATGCTATCAGTGGTCTTCGCGCGGGCGTCCTTTACAGCCATTGCATCAGGGACCCGCCCAAGAACCTCCAAGAGTTATACCAGCTGTTTGAAAAGTACGCCAGGTCCGAGGAGCTCCACCAGCGCAAGATTGAGTCCCAGCGGAAGCCAAAAGATGCTCCGCAGTCCAGCCGCACGTGGACAAGGACTCCGCAGCCAGACTCCGGTCGGGATGGCCGCGGTCAGCAGCAAGTGCACAACATCGCCAACCAGCAGCCGGCCGCTGACCCCCTTCGTCGCCAAGAATATCCCCCCCAGGGCCGCGGAAGTGGAACTCGCGGCAGGGGCCGAGGGCGTGCGCAGCCACTCCCTCCGCCGCGCCGATTTTACTGCCTTTTCCATGGCGAAGACTGCGCCCACCAAACTAAAGACTGCCCCGAAGTAAAGGCCACCAGAGACAGAATGGCGAGGGCGCAGCCAGCCGACAACCCCAGAATTGTCGCGCATAATTACCAGCCACCCCCTCCACCATATATCCACGCTCCCGCCCCGCATCCACCGCACCACGCTTACCAACATCATCAGGAAGTACAAATCGTACATCCTCCGCCTCCACCACCACACCAGCAACAACAAAACATCCCCCACGCCCCAAAACAGGAAGACTTCGCCGATCAACCGTATCGCGGAGTCATTCATATGATAACTGGGGGGTCCAGCACCGACTTCGACACCAAGCGGCAGAAGCGGGACCACTACCGCAGCGTAAACCATGTCGCTGTCACGGGCCCAGTTGTGCAGACGAAGTGGTCCCACATACCGCTCACCTTCGACGCACGGGACGTCGACTTGCGCAGTGCCCCCCACTGCGATGCCATGGTCATCAATTGCAGCGTGGCAGGCTGGGACCTGCACAAGGTCCTCGTCGACAACGGCAGCCAGGCGGACATCATCTTCCTCCATGCCTTCGATCGCATGGGCATCAGCCACAGCCTGCTCAAGCCGTCGGACAACCCGTTGTATGGCTTCGGCGGCAAGGGCACCTTCCCCGTCGGCAAAATAGAATTGCCCCTCTCCTTCGGTGTAGCACCCAATGCCCGAAGCGAGCAAGTGACTTTTGACATCGTGGATATGGTATATCCATACAACGCCATCATGGGTCGGGGCTCCATCAATAAGTTTGAAGCTGCCATCCACGGACTGTATTTGTGCATGAAGATACCAGGCCCTCTGGGCGTAATTACGGTCCGCGGTAACCAGCAAGCTGCGCGCAACATAGAGCGGGACTTCGTGCCTGGTCAGAGGAACGTGCACTGTCTCACGACACAGTGCGAGGTCCCTGCGCCCGCCAGCCCCACTGACAAGCAGCACGCCAAGGCTCAGTTGCAGAGTCAGGATGGGACCAAGACTGTCCCCCTCGATCAGGCAACGCCCAAGCAGACAGTCACCATCAGCGAAGACCTTACCCCGCATGAAGAAGAGAAGCTTCTCTGCTGCCTGGCCAAAAATAAAGATGTCTTCGCCTGGTCCGCCCTCGACCTGGTCGGAGTCAGCCGATCCATAATCGAGCACGGTCTGGGGATCGACCCCTCGGTGCGACCAAGAAAGCAAAAGCTTCGCAAAATGTCCGATGAAAAGACAGAGGCCGCCAAGGCGGAGGTGCACCGCCTCCTAGAGGCTAAATTTATTGAGCCAGTGGCTTATCCCACATGGCTCTCCAATGTTGTAATGGTGCAGAAAAAAAGCGGGAAATGGCGAATGTGCATAGACTTCACCAGTCTCAATAAGGCCTGCCCAAAAGACAATTTCCCGTTGCCGCGGATCGACAAAATAGTCGATAGCGCGGCCGGCTGCGAGGTCATGTCTCTCCTCGACTGCTTCTCCGGCTATCACCAGATATACATGAAGGAGGAAGACAAGGCCAGCACCAGTTTCATAACACCCTTCGGCACCTATTGCTTCATCAGAATGCCGGAGGGTCTCAAGAACGCCGGGTCCACATTCTCCAGACTCACCAAAACAGTACTCGAGGGCCAGGTCGGCAGAAATATATTTACATATGTCGACGACATCGTCGTCGCCAGCAAAAATAAGGAGGACCACCTCGCCGACCTGGCCGAGACATTCGCAAACATGCGAGACGCACGACTCCGCTTAAACCCGGAAAAGTGCATTTTCGGTGTTCGCCAGGGCAGGATATTGGGCTACCTGGTGTCACACCGCGGCATCGAGGCCAACCCAACCAAGATCCAGGCCATCATCGACATGTCGCCTCCGCAGTCCACCAGGGATGTCCAGCGTCTGACAGGCAGATTGGCTGCTCTCAACAGATTCATTTCCAGGTCGGCCGAGCGAAGTCTTCCTTTCCTCAAAACTCTCCGCGGCGCAAAAGACTTCGCTTGGGGGCCGGAGCAAGCAGCGGCCTTCGCCTCATTAAAGCAGTACTTAACGGAACTGGCCACCCTCACGAGCCCCGACTCCTCGCTCCCCTTATTGCTCTATGTCGCGGCTTCGCCGCACGCGGTCAGCGCGGCACTAGTGCAGGAGCAGACAGTCGAAGGCGCTGTCAGACAGTGCCCTGTTTATTACGTCTACGAGGTCCTGACTCCGTCCAAATGCAACATGACAGAGCTGGAGAAGATCGCCTACGCAGTCGTTATGTCCTCGCGCAAGCTGCGCCATTATTTTGAAGCATTCAAGGTCCGTGTCACCTCAGATAGGGGGCTCGGCGAATTGTTTAGAAACCCGGAGGCATCGGTAAGGATCGCCAAGTGGGCAGCCGAACTCTCCGGCTACCACATCAGTTTCGAGCCCAGGACAGCCATCAAATCACAAGTCCTGGCAGACTTCGTCGTCGACTGGACCGGGCCAGCAACACAGCCGGACCCGACCACAGAGAAGGTCTGGACGATCCATTGCGATGGCGCATGGTGCCATGCGGGGGCAGGCGTCGCTGCAATCATAACATCACCAGTCGGAGTCAAGCACAGATATGCAGCACGACTCAGCTTCAATCTGGAATCCGACAGGTGCACAAATAATATAGCAGAATACGAAGCAGTCATCCTCGGCCTCCGCAAGCTGAGGGCCCTCGGAGTCACCACTTGCATCATCAAAACAGACTCCAAGGTAGTCGCCGGCCAGGTCGACAAAGACTATGCAGCCAAGGACCCCGCGCTCATGCAGTACCTCGCGGCCATCCGAAGTCTTGAGAGACAGTTCAAGGGGTTCACCGTGCAGCATGTGGACCGGGCCAAGAATGAGGAGGCCGACGCATTGGCCAAGGCTGCGGCCAGGGGCGAAACTCTGCCCTCCGACGTGTTCTTCCACGTCATCGGCACGCCAGCAGTCCGGAGCCCCGAAGGGCTCCATATAACCAACGACATCGAGGGCCACCGTACAGTCAACCTCATCATGACCGAAGACTGGCGAGCACCCATTACCCTGTTCCTGCAGGGGTATTATCACCCGGCTGACATCAGTGAGGCTAAGCGCCTCAGACATCGAAGCCGGGACTTCGCTCTGATTGAAGGCCAGCTATACAAAAAAGGAGTCAGCCAACCAATGCTTAAGTGCGTCACCGAGGCCGAAGGCATGCAGATCCTACGTGAAGTCCACAGTGGCACTTGCGGCTCGCACGCGGGCCCAAGGGCCCTAGCTGCTAAGGTGATCCGCCAGGGTTTCTACTGGCCAGCAATGATTTGCGCCGCGAATCGGGTCACTCGGTCCTGCGAAGCCTGCCAGAAGTTCTCTCCTCGACCAGGCGGCCCTTCGCAGTACACAAAGCTGATCGCCCACACATGGCCTCTCCAGCGCTGGGGTCTCGACATTGTTGGACCCCTGCCCACCGCTCAGGGGAACCTCAAGTTCGCCTTCGTCGCGGTCGAGTACTTCACCAAATGGATCGAGGCACGGGCTGTCTCCACAATAACATCGAAGACTGCCCAGAAATTCTTCTGGCAGAATATCGTTTGCCGCTTCGGAGTACCGTCCGAGTTAACGGTCGACAACGGCAAACAGTTTGATAACCAAGACTTCAAGGATTTCTGTTTCTCCATTGGCACCAAGCTTGCCTTCGCCTCAGTCTATCATCCGCAGTCCAACGGGGTCGTGGAGCGCGCCAACGGAAAAATCTTCACAGCCATCAAAAAAATGCTCCTCGATGAAAAAAAGGGTAAATGGAGCGATTTCTTACCTGAGGCAGTCTGGGCACTAAACACGACTGAGTGCAGGGCGACCGGGTTCACTCCTTTCCGTCTGTTATACGGATCGGAGGCCATGACCCCGCAGGAAATAAGGCACGGGTCCCCGCGAACGGTCCCGTCAGCCGTCCCAGATGTGGACGAGCCGACTTCAAAGGATCTCATCGACGGAGACCGTGTCTTCGCCCTACAAGCTCTGAACAAGTATCAAGCCCAGACCAAAGCATGGCGCGACCACTCAGTCACCCCGAGGGAGTTCAGCGAGGGGGACCTCGTGCTCATTCGGACAGCTCGGACGGAGTCAAGGGGCAAACTGGAGCCCAGGTGGGAGGGCCCTTTCATCGTCAAGACGAAGGCCTCCCCCAGCGCATACAGGCTCACAACACAAGCCGGCGAGGACCTGGAGCATTCCTGGAACATTGACAACCTTCGCAAATTTTTTGTTTGATTCTTCAGGGCTGTCTTCGCCCTTGTAATTTGCAAAAACAATCTTGCACCGGCCCGCACTCTTTTCCTCCCGGGGGGTGAGGTTTTTAACGAGGCGGAGTCATGTAATATATGCGTAAAAAATCCCCCGCAAAAAGACATGCGTCGAAAAAGACCGTGTTGACGGTCTTCGACATTCGACCACCACGAGGTCACCGCGAGGCTAAGCGCTAGCCACCCTCGCGTGCGACAAATCCGCGCAGAAGTCGCCTACGGGTGCAGCCGGATCAGCACAACAAGTGCGGAAAAAATCTAAGTCTATCGCGAAGACTATCCGTGCGGAAGTCGCCTACGGGTGCAGCCGGATTAGCACAACAAGTGCGGAAAAAATCTAAGTCTATCGCGAAGACTATCCGTGCGGAAGTCGCCTACGGGTGCAGCCGGATTAGCACAACAAGTGCGGAAAAAATCTAAGTCTATCGCGAAGACTATCCGTGCGGAAGTCGCCTACGGGTGCAGCCGGATTAGCACAACAAGTGCGGAAAAAATCTAAGTCTATCGCGAAGACTATCCGTGCGGAAGTCGCCTACGGGTGCAGCCGGATTAGCACAACAAGTGCGGAAAAAATCTAAGTCTATCGCGAAGACTATCCGTGCGGAAGTCGCCTACGGGTGCAGCCGGATTAGCACAACAAGTGCGAAGAAAAATCGAGGTCTATCGCGAAGACTATCTGTGCCGAAGTCGCCTACGGGTGCAGCCGGATTAGCACAACAAGTGCGGAAAAAATTTAAGTCTATCGCGATTATCCGCGCCGAAGACACAGCAAGCGCGAAAAAAAAAAAAAAAAAAAAAAAAAAAAAAAAAAAAAAACCGAAGACTATCGGTGCAGAAGACACTTAAGGGTACACGTGGACTAGCACAACAACGGCCGAAACGACAACATCGAACCATTCACGCCAAGACCAATTATAATCAACCAAGCACAGCGCAGCCGAACGAATCAGTTAGTACAAAATGCCTTCACACACATGCACGCGAGGGCACACAATTCCACCATACAAGACTCTACATACACAAGCGAGGACACCACACTCTACATCGGTTCAACTTTAGGAATAATTCCCATCTCCCTATAATTAAATAACATTATCCTGAGCTCCTCACCCGCAAAAAGCCTTCGCAGTTCCCCCTCACCTACACCCTCGGCGGTCGGCAGAGACAACAGTTCCTGCCGACCGGCCCCACTCACACGAAGCAAAGCCCGCTCCTCCGCGCTAACCCTACGTTTTGCAACCGCCCTTCGTCGACGGCGCCCGGCGCTAGGGCCTGGCGCATCCGACGCATCCGCGGCGTGTGGCGCGGCCTCCGCCGCAGCCACGTCCAGGGCCGTAAAATAATCCAAATTCTCCTCCGACGACTCCTCAGTCCACTCAACCGAGCTCCCGGAGTCAGCAAAGTCAAAAAACTCAGATGCAGACCCACTATTTTGATTACCATCTTCCGCGGTCGAGGCCGCCAAAAACTCAGTAGCAGTGGTTGCGTGCGCAGGCCCAAAATCTTGAACCTGCGCAGCAACCAAAGTTCAGTACAAACATCCAAAATTTCCTAACCCTAGACAACCGCTATGCCACCTGCGAGGGCCCTGACGCGGCGGGCGCCTCCGCCGTTGTCTCCGCCGCCGCTCCCGCCATTCTTCCAGCCGCCTCCGCCGTCGGCTCTTCGACAGTCGGCGCAGCTGCTGCGAGGGCATCGGGAGCGCCTTCGGCCACCTTCACGGGCAGGTCTTCAACTGTCGCGGCAGATGCGGGGGCGCCTGGTGCGTCTCCCGTAGTCTCCGGGGCCGGCTCCGGGTCAGGCAGGGCGTCGTTCAGTGCTCCGAAATCGTCCACCCGCTCGCCTCGCTCCGCCTAAAACAAAACTTACAAAAAGTCAGCAAACACACGCACAGACCACATCCAGCAAACGCCAAACAAACGACAACGTTACCTGAGCCCTCGCAGCCTCGGCCCGCTCCCTGACCACTTCTCCACCATACAGACCCCACATCCGATCATAGAGGGCGCCGGCGGACTCCTTCACCACGGGGTTTTCGACCTTATAGATGTCTCGCCCAAAATCTTCATCTGCCTGGTCGAAGGCCTCATAGTGCCGGCACCCTTCGCGAGAGAGTGCGTTCATCGCCCCCTCGCAGGTAACCAAAGAGGCGTACGACATTAAGCCAGCCAAGACAGTGGGGAGCTCCCGCAGCTCCTCTTGCACCCATTCCAAGCAGCGAAGTCCGGCCTCTCGCTCCGGCACCACGAAGTCACCGGTCCGCGCACCCAGCTCGCGGTATGTGGCCATAAGCTGCGTGCGCGTCCGTTCGGCCTCCGTCCGTGCCGCGGCTTCGGCCCCCTTCGTGCGGCTCTCCAGAGCGGTGAGCCGCCCCCGCAGGTCCTCGGCGAGCCCCTTGGCAAGATTGGCCTCCGCCCGTGCCAGCCTAGCCTCCGCCTGCGCGGCCTGCTCTTTGGCGACGGCCTCGTTGGCCTCCCTCCTCTCCTCCGCCAGCTGGCGCCGGAGATCAGCCTTTTCTTCCTCCAGGGCGGCCACCTTGTCCGCCAGTTTACGACACTTGCTGTCGGAGGCAGACTTCTCACGGACAGCGTCAGCATGTTGCGTCCGAAGTCTCTCGACTTCGGCAGATAAGGCTGCCGTGAGCGCCCCCGACGCAGTGCGGCTGGTGAAGTCGGCCACCTGCAGAGAACACACAAGGCCAGGGCCGTAAAAAAAAAAAAAAAAAAAAAAAAAAAAAAAAAAAAAAAAAAAAAAAAACTCGGCGGACCTGACTCAGCGCCTCCGTCGCCTGATTCAGCGCCTCCGTCACTCCCTTCAGCCGGCGGGTCGCCGCGCCGGCCTCGTCCCTGACCTTCGCGAGGGCCGACACCTCGCCTCCGGCGCCAAGGACCCCGCCCTTCGCCGCCGCGATTGCCCCGGCAGGCACAGCTATAACAAGCCGGCCCTCGTCCGACCCTGTAGCGCATCAACAATCAAAAAAAAAAAATATATATATATATATAAAAAAAAAAAAAAAAAAAAAAAAAAAAAAAAAAAGCGGCCGGGTGACTTACCCCCAAGATAATCGTCCACGCTAATGTCGGTGCCGAAGTCGGCGACGCGCTTGCCCGGCGGCGGCAACGCTCGGGCCGCCTTCGCAGCCTCCGCCACTCCGCTGGCCGGCGGCACCACCTTCGTCGGCTTGGAGACTCCGGCGCCCGCCGCTGTCTCCGGCGCCTTGCTGGGCGCAGCGGCGCCCGCCTTCGCCGCCAGCGGCGGCTTGCCTCCACTGGAGGCCGCAGCCTTCGCCGTTCCCCGTTGCCTTTTCGGCCGGGCGTCGTGAATCCTTACGGTCGCCTGGCGTTTTTGCGCGGCCCCTTGGCGATCCTTGTCCATCACTGCCCACACAACAGTACCGATATTTCGCCCGTAAGGAAAAACCCTCCACTGACGAACCGTACGAGATGTAAAACAGTCTTCCTCAGCCGCGCAGGGGACAGGAACATTTCTAGGCCAGCAGCCCCCGGTAACCCTCAGCATCCGAGCCGAAGACTCCCGGAGCTCGGGCGAAGACATCCTCTCCCCCGGGGCCGCGCACGTCCTCATCAACTCCCTAGCAAAACTATCAGACACCCCGATTCCTCCCATCGCAGTACCTAATTTTCTCTTTTTTGAGGAGGGGGCGGCCGTCAGCGCAGGGTCGCCTCCAGTCTCCACCGCCGGCTTCTTCCCACGGCGGTCCGCTTCGTCTTGTCCAGGGTAGCCGTCGTACGGCAATTGATTCAGTTCGAAGACCCTGTTCAAACGTTCATTTGAGCCGCGAATATCGAAGCTGCGCTGGCCTTCCGTCCTCGCCACGTACCGCCCCACGAGCCGCACCGCCAAGTCCTCAGCATCACGCACAAAGGCGGCCGGGTCACGGTTTCGCAAATTCAGTGCGAAGGCTGGACTTCGCACCACCCTTCCTCCGTGAAAGGGCATCTGGCGAGGGCACACTTCGCCCAACGCCCAGCCGTGCGCCAAGGGCCAGACCCCGTACGCCACAAACTCTTCAACTAAATCACGACCACTGCTCTGGCCGGCGGCGCATCGAAGGGCCCCTTCGTCTGCATCCTCTTCTGCTACTTCGAAGTGCGGATACGCAGAGTAATAATGAGAGCACATCTCAGATACGGGCAGTCCTTCATGGCCTTCGACAGTAGCCTCAGCAACGTAAAACCAAAATTCATTCCAATTGCCCCACTTGTTGCGGGCGCACGGAACCAACTCCACTACTGGCATCGTGGTCTTGCCGGTCTTCGGCGTGAATGTGCACGACCCAAACTGGGCGACTCCGCCCTCAATCACCCTCTTCTGCCAATGCAAGCAGTAATTCTTCGCAAAAACTTCAACCGACGGCTGTCCGCCGTACGAAGTCGTCGCCCAGACATACTTCGCCAGCGCCACCACGGCGTTCGGTGTCAGCTGATGAATTTGCACGTTGAATCTACGCAGGACTTCGCCAACAAACCGGTGCGCAGGCAAGCGGAGACCGGCGACGAAGAACGCCTCGAAAACTACCAACTCACCCTCCGGCTCGGGGACTTCCTCCGTCCCCGGAGCACGAGCGACTCCGCCGCCAAAGTAGCCCAAGCGCTGCATTTCTTCGACGCGGGCCGACGTCATCCGCGACACACCAAAATCAACAGAGTCGCCAGCGCGCAGCTCCTCCACCATCACGCCACTCAACGTCTCCTCAGACGAGGCGGCGGCCGGCGCCGTGGCGTCGGCGGAAGAAGAAGAGGATGGCATTGCTACGTACCGTCGGCGGCGGCGGGCGGTCTGCTTCACTCGAGCCAGATCTCCGAGGAGCAAAGCGAGCAGTACAAGAAGAGGAGCAGAAAAAACGGCGGGCGGCTAGGGTTTTCACGGAGCGCGGAAGGCAAAGTGCAAGCAGCGCCGTCCCCCGCCCCCTTTTATAGGCAGGGCGCGGCTCCTCGGGAAACCCGCAATCCCACAGGGCGCGACGCTTCGGAAAACCCGCAGTCCAACAGTACGATGTCCATCAACGGTCACATCAAAAACCCCCGCGGAACCACTTCGAGCGAGGGCAGCGTCTCCGCCATCTAGCGACGTCTTCGGCACCAGGTGACTTTGTCGAACTGGTCCCTCGGAGGGCAAATGTTGGAGCGAAGGCAGAAACGCCACCCTTCGCCCGAAGTCTCCACAGCTCAGCCCCCGCTCTGACAGGCAAAGCAGGCAGGGACACCCTTCGCTTGATCGACACCAGGGACAACATGGCGACCCTCCGCTCGATTCGGCACCAGACGAAGGCCTGCGGCAACGCCTCCCTACGGCACGGCCTCGGTCGGTCCCGAGGCCCACATGAGGTCGGGCCCATTGTAACAGGCCCTGCGTGGCCGCGGTTGTGTTACGGGCCTAATTTGTAAAGGCGTACATGTAATTACAACTTGTAACCCCGCTTTATAGGAATATTCCGGGGATAAACTAGGTACCTGAGGGCACATGCGTCCTTAACGCAAGGCGCCGTGCACACGGATACCTATAAATACCCCCGCACTGTGCCCGTGAGAGGCCAGATTAACAGAGCTTTTGCCATCACGCGCGAGTGCCCTGTTGCCATCTCCATTCACCTGTGTTGGTTCTCCTTGCTGTCGAGAGACAGCCCCAACAAAGACCACTGGAGCTACTACATATGGACCTCTTTGGACCCGTCGCCTACCTTAGCATCGGGGGAAGTAAGTATGGTCTAGTAATTGTTGATGATTTTTCTCGCTTCACTTGGGTGTTCTTTTTGCAGGATAAATCAGAAACCCAAGGGACCCTAAAGCGCTTTCTAAGGAGGGCTCAAAACGAATTTGAGCTCAAGGTGAAAAAGATAAGAAGCGACAACGGGTCCGAGTTCAAGAATCTGCAAGTGGAGGACTATCTTGAGGAGGAAGGCATCAAGCACGAGTTCTCCGCTGCCTACACACCACAGCAAAATGGTGTGGTAGAGAGGAAGAACAGGACGCTTATCGACATGGCGAGGACGATGCTTAGTGAATTCAAGACGCCTAAGCGGTTTTGGTCAGAAGCTATGAACACAGCTTGCCATGCCATAAACCGGCTCTACCTTCATCGCCTCCTCAAGAAGACCTCGTATGAACTTCTTACCGGTAACAAACCCAACGTCTCATACTTTCGTGTATTTGGGAGTAAATGTTACATTCTAGTGAAGAAAGGTAGAAAATCTAAATTTGCTCCCAAGGCAGTAGAAGGGTTTTGACTAGGGTATGACTCAAATACAAGGGCGTATAGAGTCTTCAACAAATCATCAGGTTTGGTTGAAGTCTCTAGCGACGTTGTATTTGATGAGACTAATTGCTCTCCAAGAGAGCAAGTTGATCTTGATGATGTAGATGAAGATGATGTTCCAACGGCCGCAATACGCACGATGGCAATAGGTGATGTGCGACCATAGGAACAACAAGAGCAAGATCAGCCTTCTTCCTCAACAATGGTGCACCCCCAACTCAAGATGATGGACAGGTTCCTCAAGAAGAGGCGTATGATCAATAGGGAGCACAAGAAGACCAAGTTATGGAGGAAGAAGCACCACGGGCCCCTCCAACTCAAGTCCGAGCGACGATTCAATGGAATCATCCCATCGACCAGATTCTGGGTGATATAAGCAAGGGAGTAACTACTCACTCAAGACTAGCTAACTTTTGTGAACATTACTCGTTTGTCTCTTCTATTGAGCCTTTCAGGGTAGAAGAGGCCTTGCAAGATCCGGACTGGGTGTTGGCCATGCAGGAAGAGCTCAACAACTTCAAGAGGAATGAAGTTTAGAGCCTGGTGCCACGTCCAAAGCAAAACGTTGTGGGAACCAAGTGGGTGTTCCGCAATAAGCAAGACGAGCATGGGGTGGTGACACGAAACAAGGCTCGACTTGTAGCAAAAAGTTATGCACAAGTCGTAGGTTTGGATTTTGAGGAGACTTTTGCTCCTGTGGCTAGGCTAGAGTCTATTCGCATTCTATTAGCCTATGCCGCTCACCATTTGTCGGGGACCATAATTAGGGGTACCCTCAAGACGCCTAATTCTCAGCTGGTAACCCCCATCAGCATAAAGCTGCAGAGGCCTGATGGGTTTGATTAAGTCAGGGGTCAGTCCATACGAGCGACTCGATCACGCCACGCCCGAGCCTAGCCTCGGGCGAGGGCAGCCGACCCTGAGATGGTTCCGTCTCGCCCGAGGCCTCCTCTTTCACGGCAGACGCATCTCCGGCTCGCCCGAGGCCTTGCCTTCGATAAGAAGTAACCCTGACTAAATCACCGCGCCGACTGACCAAGTCACTAGGGCCTTTAACGCAAAAGGTAAGACTGACGGGCAGCCAGGCTTGGCCAAAAGCGCCAGAGGAAGCACCGCCCGACCCAGGGCTCGGACTCGGGCTAAAGCCCCAGAAGACGGCGAACTCCGCTCCGCCCGACCCAGGGCTCGGACTCGGGCTAAAGCCCCGGAAGACGGCGAACTCCGCTCCGCCCGACCCAGGGCTCGGACTCGGGCTAAGGCCCTGGAAGACGGCGAACTCCGCTCCGCCAGACCCAGGGCTCGGACTCGGGCTAAGGCCCCGGAAGACGGAGAACTCCGCTCCGCCCGACCCAGGGCTCGGACTCGGGCTAAGGCCCCGGAAGACGACGAACTCCGCTTCGCCCGACCCAGGGCTCGGACTCTACCCTGACCTCTGCCGAACGACCTCCGCCTCGCCCGACCCGGGAGCTCAGGTTCGGCCTCGGCCATGCAGGACAGACTCGACCTCGGCCTCGGAGGAGCCTCCACGTCGCCCGACCTAGGGCACAAGTCCGCCACGTCGACAGGAAGCGCCATCATCACCCTACCCCGAGCCGACTCGGGCCGCAGGGAACAGGACCGACGTCCCATCTGGCTAGCCCCGCCAGATAGGCAATGATGGCACCCCGCTGGACCCATGACGACGGCGGCTCTCAGCTCTCTTACGAAAGCAGGGGGACGTCAGCAAGGGCCCAACCACTCCGACAGCTGTCCCTCCGCCAAGCTCCATTGCTTCTCCGACAGCCACGACGCCACACTAGCCGGGTGCCAAGATCTCTCCGGCTGCCACCTTGGCATGTACTTAGGGTACTAGCTCTCCCCCGCTAGACACATAGCACCTTGCTACACCCCCATTTGTACACCTGGATCCTCTCCTTACGCCTATAAAAGGAAGGACCAGGGCCTTCTTAGAGAAGGTTGGCCTCGCGGGGACGAAGGGCAGGGGCAGGCGCTCTCTCGGGGCCGCTTGCTCCCTTCACCCGCGCGGACGCTTGTAACCCCCTACTGCAAGCGCACCCGACCTGGGCGCGGGACGAACACGAAGGCCGCGGGATTTCTCCGACTCCCTCACGACCCGGCTCCGGCCACCTCGCACTCGCTCTCTCCCCCCTTCGCGCTCGCCCACGCGCTCGACCCATCTGGGCTAGGGCACGCGGCACACTCACTCGTCGGCTCGGGGACCCCCCGGTCTCGGAACGCCGACAGTTGGCGCGCCAGGTAGGGGCCTGCTGCGTGTTGACGAGTAGTTTCCCGTCAAGCTCCAGATGGGCAGTCTCCAACGACCTCTTCAACCCGGGACGGTGCTCCGTTTCGGGAGTCTCGAGTTCATGTCTTTCGACGGCAACTACGACATGATACTCCTTCCACCGCCGCGCGACAGCGACAATGGTGGCGGACAGCCCGCCCGCCGGCGGCGGAATCGACGACGTCTTTCCCGCGTGGGGGAAGGACAACTTTCGAGCTCACCTCATCCTCTCCCTCGCCATCGGAGGAGGAGGCGGGGCAACCAAAGCCAAGCGGGAGGCTGCGCTCAGTCGACTGTCGAGCAAATCGACATCCCCAGCGCCCCAACGGAGGACGCGTCGGGCATCACCCGCGCGTTTGAGGCGAAGACGAGCGCCGTCCCCCCGCGTCACGCCGATCCCGAGCAAGTGGACGATGCCAGCACGCTCACGGAGGGCCCGCAGGACGTCGCCCTCGCACCCAGGACGACAGCACGATCAGCCCCCGATGCGACTTCGTCGATCCTCGTCGACCCAAAGGTACGGGCTGATTCCCATCCTTTGTCATTTCGACTCGGCCTCAACCCGCCTAGCAACCTCGCTTTGGCGGGCGCTCACACTGAGGCGAGTGCAACCTCTCTGGGGTTTCGTGTGCGGTCGCCTTGGGACCGATTGACGGGTGTCTCGACCTACGGACCCTCTGGGTCCGAGGAAGATGACGACCCCAGCATCTGCTGGGATTTCTCTGGATCTGGCAACCCTAGTGCCATGCGGGACTTCATGACCGCATGTAACTACTGCCTCTCCGACTGTTCCGACGGCAGCCGCAGCCTTGGCGACAAGGACTGCGGCCCGAGCCGCGAATGTTTCCATGTCGAGCTAGGGGATCCCTCCGGAGGCAGCTGTCTCGGCATGCCGGAGGATGGTGATCCCCCTAGGCCAGCGCCTCGCGCCGACATCCCGCGGGAGCTAGCTGTGGTCCCCGTTCCGGCGGGGGGTCACGACCCACAGCTCGAGCAAGTCCGCGGGGCGCAGGCCGGGCTCGATGAGGGAGCAGGAGCGCTCGAGGCAATCCGCCGGAACGTCGGGCAGGTATGGGCGAGCCAGCCCCCGGCCGGAGGAATACGTCACCTGCCCCAAGGTCTCCAGCACCGCATCACCAACGATGCCAGGGACAGACCGCCACCCGCATCCGACGGAACCGGTCAGGACCTGGCCGCCGCAGCGATGCTCCTCCGCGCGATGCCGGAGTCATCAACCACCGAGGGTCGGCGAATCCAGGGAGAGCTCAAGCATCTCCTGGAAGGCGCTGCGGCCCGGCGGGCCGAGAGCACTGCCTCCCGAAGGCAGGGGTACCCCTCGGAACCTCGTGCCGCGACTTCCCGACTCACGCGGGAAGCCTCGGTCTTCACCGGGCGCACGCGCAACACCGCGCCTGCGGCCCCGGGCCACCTCGGCGACGAGCACCCTCATCGCGACTGTCGGGCCTGCCTCGACGAAAGGGTGCGCCGAGGTTATCACCCCAGGCGTGGGGGACGCTACGACAGCGGGGAGGATCGGAGTCCCTCGCCCGAACCACCCGGTCCGCAGGTCTTCAGCCGAGCCATTCGACGGGCGCCGTTTCCGCCCCGATTCCGACCCCCGACTACTATCACGAAGTACTCGGGGGAAACGAGACCGGAATTGTGGCTTGCGGACTACCGCCTGGCCTGTCAACTGGGTGGGACGGACGACGACAACCTCATCATCCGCAACCTCCCCCTGTTCCTCTCCGACACCGCTCGCGCTTGGTTGGAGCACCTGCCTCCGGGGCAGATTTCCAACTGGGAGGATCTGGTCCAAGCTTTCGCCGGCAACTTCCAGGGCACGTACGTGCGCCCCGGGAATTCTTGGGACCTCCGAAGCTGTCGGCAGCAGCCGGGAGAGTCTCTTCGGGACTACATCCGGCGATTCTCGAAGCAGCGCACCGAGCTGCCCAACATCACCGACTCCGATGTCATCGGTGCGTTCCTTGCCGGCACCACCTGCCGTGACCTGGTGAGCAAGTTGGGTCGCAAGACCCCCACCAGGGCAAGCGAGCTGATGGACATCGCCACCAAGTTCGCCTCTGGTCAGGAGGCGGTCGAGGCCATCTTCCGAAAGGACAAGCAGCCCCAGGGCCGCCCGTCGGAAGATGCCCCCGAGGCGTCTACTCCGCTCGGCGCCAAGAAGAAAGGCAGGAGGAAGTCGCAAGCGAAACGCGACGCCGCCAGCACGGACCTTGTCGCCGCCGCCGAGTACAAGAACCCTCGGAAGCCCCCCGGAGGCGCCAACCTCTTCGACAAGGCACTCAAGGAGACGTGCCCCTACCATCAGGGGCCCGTCAAGCACACCCTCGAGGAGTGCGTCATGCTTCGGCGTCACTTCCACCGGGCCGGGCCGCCCGCAGAGGGCGACAGGGCCCGCGACGATGGCAAAAAGGAAGATCACCAAGCAGGGGAGTTCCCCGAGGTCCGCGACTGCTTCATGATCTACGGAGGGCATGCGGTGAATCCCTCGGCTCGGCATCGTAAGCAGGAGCGTCGGGAGGTCTGCTCGATGAAGGTGGCGGCGCCAGTCTACCTAGACTGGTCCGACAAGCCCATCACCTTTGACCAGGATGACCACCCCGACCACGTGCCGAGCCCAGGGAAGTATCCGCTCGTCGTCGATCCCGTCATCGGCGACGTCAGGCTCACCAAGGTCCTGATGGATGGGGGCAGCTGCCTCAACATCATCTACGCTGAGACCCTCAGGCTCCTGCGCGTCGATCTGTCATCCGTCCGAGCAGGCGCTGCGCCCTTCCACGGGATCATTCCCGGGAAGCGCGTCCAGCCCCTCGGACAGCTCGACCTTCCTGTCTGCTTCGGAACACCCTCCAACTTCCGAAGGGAGACTTTGACGTTCGAGGTGGTCGGGTTCCGAGGAACCTACCACGCAGTGTTGGGAAGGCCATGCTACGCGAAGTTCATGGCCATCCCCAACTACACCTACCTAAAGCTCAAGATGCCGGGCCCCAACGGGGTCATCACCGTCGGCCCCACGTACAAACACGCATTCGAATGCGATGTGGAGTGCGTGGAGTACGCCGAGGCCCTCGCCGAGTCCGAGGCCCTCATTGACGACCTGGAAAGCCTCTCCCGAGAGGTGCCGGACGTGAAGCGACATGCCGGCAACTTCGAGCCAGCGGAGACGGTTAAGGCCGTCCCTCTCGACCCCAGTGGCGACACCTCCAAGCAGATTCGGATCGGATCCGGGCTCGACCCCAAATAGGAAGCAGTGCTCGTCGACTTTCTCCGCGCAAACGCCGACGTCTTTGCGTGGAGTCCCTCGGACATGCCCGGCATACCGAGGGAAGTCGCCGAGCACTCGCTGGATATTCGGGCCGGAGCCCGACCGGTCAGACAGCCCCTGCGTCGATTCGACGAGGAAAGGCGCAGGGTGATAGGCGAGGAGATCCACAAGCTGATGGCAGCAGGGTTCATCAAAGAGGTATTCCATCCCGAATGGCTTGCCAACCCTGTACTTGTAAGGAAGAAAGGGGGGAAATGGCGGATGTGTGTAGACTACACTGGTCTCAACAAAGCATGTCCGAAAGTCCCCTACCCTCTACCTCGCATCGATCAAATCGTGGACTCCACTGCAGGGTGCGAAACCCTGTCTTTCCTCGATGCCTACTCAGGGTATCATCAAATCAAGATGAAAGAGTCCGACCAGCTCGCGACTTCTTTCATCACGCCCTTCGGCATGTACTGTTATGTCACCATGCCGTTCGGTCTGAGGAACGCGGGTGCGACATACCAGCGGTGCATGAACCATGTGTTCGGCAAACACATCGGTCGCACGGTCGAGGCCTACGTCGATGACATCGTAGTCAAGACGAGGAAAGCCTCCGACCTTCTCTCCGACCTTGAACTGACATTCCGGTGTCTCAAGGCGAAGGGTGTCAAGCTCAATCCCGAGAAGTGCGTCTTCGGGGTGCCCCGAGGCATGCTCTTGGGATTCATCGTCTCCGAGCGGGGCATCGAAGCCAACTCGGAGAAGATCGCAGCCATCACAAACATGGGGCCCATCAAGGACTTAAAAGGCGTACAGAGGGTCATGGGATGCCTCGCGGCCTTGAGCCGTTTCATCTCGCGCCTTGGCGAAAGAGGCCTGCCCCTGTACCGTCTCTTAAGGAAGGCCGAGTGCTTCACTTGGACTCCCGAGGCCGAGGAAGCCCTCGGGAACCTGAAGGCGCTCCTCACCCAGGCGCCCGTCTTGGTACCCCCCGCTGATGGAGAAGCCCTCCTGGTCTACGTCGCCGCTACCACTCAGGTGGTCAGCGCCGCGATCGTGGTCGAAAGGCAAGAAGAGGGGCATGCTTTGCCCATCCAGAGGCCAGTTTACTTCGTCAGCGAGGTGCTATCCGAGACCAAGATCCGCTACCCACAAGTACAGAAGCTGCTATATGCAGTGATCCTGACGAGGCGAAAGCTGCGACATTACTTCGAGTCTCATCCGGTGACTGTGGTGTCATCCTTCCCCCTGGGGGAGATCATCCAGTGCCGGGAAGCCTCGGGTCGGATCGCGAAGTGGGCGGTGGAAATCATGGGCGAGGCAATCTCGTTCGCCCCTCGGAAGGCCATCAAGTCCCAGGTACTGGCGGACTTCGTAGCCGAATGGGTCGACACCCAGTTGCCGACGGCTCCGATCCAACCGGAGCTCTGGACCATGTTTTTCGACGGGTCGCTGATGAAGACGGGAGCTGGCGCGGGCCTGCTCTTCGTCTCGCCCCTCGGGAAGCACCTGCGCTACGTGCTCCGCCTCCATTTCCCGGCGTCCAACAATGTGGCTGAGTATGAGGCTCTGATCAACGGATTGCGAATCGCCATCGAGCTAGGGGTCCGACGCCTCGATGCACGTGGCGACTCGCAGCTCGTCATCGACCAAGTCATGAAGAACTCCCACTGCCGCGACCCGAAGATGGAGGCCTACTGTGACGAGGTTCGACGCTTGGAAGACAAGTTCTACGGGCTTGAGCTTAACCACATCGCCCGGCGCTACAACGAGACTGCGGATGAGCTGGCGAAGATAGCCTCGGGGCGAACGACGGTTCCCCCGGATGTCTTCTCCCGGGATCTGCACCAACCCTCCGTCAAGATGCGTGGCACGCCCGAGCCCGAGGTACCCTCGGCCCCGTCCGAGGCAGCCTCGGCCCAGCCCGAGCCATCCTCGGCTCAGCCCGAGGAACCCTCGGCCCCCGAGGGCGAAGCACTGCACATCGAGGAGGAGCAGAGCGGGGTCGTGCCAGATCAAGATTGGCAGACCCCGTACCTGCAATATCTCCGCCAAGGAGAGCTGCCCCACGGCCGAGCCGAGGCTCGGCGGGTAGCGCGACGCGCCAAGTCGTTCGTCTTGCTGGGCGATGAGAAGGAGCTCTACCACCGTAGCCCCTCGGGCATCCTCCAGCGATGCATCTCCATCGCCGAGGGTCAGGAACTCCTGCAGGAAATACACTCGGGGGCTTGCGGCCATCATGCAGCACCTCGAACCCTCATCGGGAACGCTTTCCGCCAAGGCTTCTACTGGCCGACGGCGGTGGCTGACGCCACTAGAATTGTCCGCGCCTGCGAAGGGTGCCAATTCTACGCGAAGCAGACCCACCTGCCCGCTCAGGCTCTGCAGACAATACCCATCACCTGGCCCTTCGCTGTGTGGGGTCTGGACCTCGTCGGCCCTCTGCAGAAGGCGCCCGAGGGCTACACGCACCTGCTGGTCGCCGTCGACAAATTCTCCAAGTGGATCGAGGTCCGACCCCTGAATAGCATCAGATCCGAGCAGGCGGTGGCGTTCTTCACCAACATCATCCATCGCTTCGGGGTCCCGAACTCCATCATCACCGACAACGGCACCCAGTTTACCGGCAAAAAATTCTTGGATTTTTGCGAGGATCACAACATCCGGGTAGACTGGGCCGCCGTAGCTCATCCCATGTCAAATGGGCAAGTGGAACGTGCCAACGGCATGATTCTACAAGGGCTCAAGCCTCGGATTTACAATGATCTCAACAAGTTCGGCAAGCGATGGATGAAGGAACTCCCCTCGGTGGTCTGGAGCCTGAGGACGACGCCAAGCCGAGCCACAGGTTTCACGCCGTTCTTCCAGGTCTACGGGGCCGAGGCCGTCCTGCCCACTGACCTGGAATACGGCTCCCCGAGGACGAGGGCCTACAACGAAGAAAGCAACCAAGCTAGCCAAGAAGACTCGCTGGACCAGCTGGATGAGGCTCGAGACAAGGCCTTACTACACTCGGCGCGGTATCAGCAGTCCCTGCGACGCTACCACGCCCGAGAGGTCCGACCCCGAGACCTCCAGGTGGGCGATCTGGTGCTTCGGCTGCGGCAAGACACCCGAGGGAGGCACAAGCTCACGCCCCCCTGGGAGGGGCCGTTCGTCATCGCCAAAGTTCTGAAGCCCGGAACGTACAAGCTGGCCAACAGTCAAGGCGAGGTCTACGGCAACGCTTGGAACATCCAACAGCTACGTCGCTTCTACCCTTGAGATGTTTCCAAATTGTTCATATACCTCGCACCCACGCAAAGTTTAGTCAACAAGGAAGGGTCGGCCTCGCCTCGGCAAAGCCCGACCCTCCCTCGAGGGCTAAAAGGGGGGAAACCCCCTCTGCGTCAAAATTTTCCTCGAACAAAAAATCTCTTTTATCAGAATATCTTTCGTGCTTTTTGACTACTTCGAAAAGTGGGTCCTGGAAACGACAGGGTACACGTAAGCAGTCAAGGCTGACCGAGCCGAGGGACTCCTACGCCTCCGGGATACGGATACCTCACTCATCACCTTCTGCGATAAGTAACTCGCGTTCGGATAAGGTGACTCCGCGGATCGAACAAGTCTCTACGTTCGGAAGCTCTTCTGTCGAAGCGATTCTTCGAGTTTTCTCGACTAAGTCGGTGATAGGGCCTCATGGACGAGTAAAAGTGCGCGTAAGCGGCAAGGCCGACCGAGCCGAGGGACTCCCACGCCTCTGGGATACGGATACCTCACTCCTCACCTTCCGCGAGAAGCAACTTTCGCTTGCACAGACATCCCTGTTACCGACAAAAAGTCCAGATGCTTGGAACAGGAGGAAAAAGGACGCAGCCTTACAACACAGCAAGGGTGTGTGTTCTGGCCTCGACGGCCGCGCAAAGCGCACGCTACAAGACAAGCTGATCCTGCAGGCTCAAGTCTTGGCGCTGGAAGGGGGCAGCGACACCCTCGGCATCGACAGTACCTTCGGCAAGGCCCGAACTAGCCTCGGACGGCGACGCAGTCCGAGGGCCTCCGCTCCAAAGGACGGCGTCATCACCACGCCCCGGCGATCGTTGTCAGGGACTTCTCCGGGAATCCGGCCCGAGCAGGCGGCTCGGCCAGCCACCTCCGGGGCCTCGGCCAACCACCTTCCGAGGGCACGAGCCCGGTCCGAAGCCTCGGCTGACCGACTCCGGCGTCGATCCTGCTAGCGGACAACTCGGCTAGGCTCCGGCCAACCAGGTTTCATTTTCGAGCCAACTCTGCCTCTACTCATGCTGATATCGTTACCCCCGGCCTCGGCTCGTCGAAGAGCGGCCGAGGGGTCTCTTTAACTAAGCTAGAGGAGCCTCGGACAACAGGGCCGACCGAGCCGAGGGACTCCTACGCCTCCGGGATACGGATACCTCACTCGTCACCTTGACACGGGGCGACTCATGCTTAGTGAAGCGGTTCAGACAATCAGCAGACGAGTCTTAGTGCTCGAAAATGAGGAAAAAACACGGCTCCGTGCCGTAGTTACATACATGTTCAGGCCCCGAAAGCCAAAAATGAACAAAAAACCCGGCACTCGAAGTGCCATTACAAACGGAACTCTGGTTCCCCCTCCGCAGGTACGAACAACCCCACTCGATGGGGGTAGGCCTGCGGGGCAACAGAAGACCGACGAACGGCATGTCGCCGACCGCCCCGACAGCGGCGACGATGAAGACTTCTGCCCCGGGGAGCCGAACAGCAGCAGTGATGGCCTCAGGGCGGATACTGCTGCTAGGAGGCCCCCGCCCTTGCCCAAACTCGAGAGGCAAGGACGGGCAGAAGGCCGTAGAGTTGGAGGTCGGCCCATGGCCAACCTTGGCTGTCGCGCCGGCGGAAGAACCTCTTCCAGCTGCCGTGGCGGGAGGCGGCACCGGGAGCGATTCCGAAACTGCTCGGCTCAGAGAGCCGGGCACGGTGCAGCTGTTAGCGCCACGGACGGCTCCCGCCCTTCCCCCCGATCACTGAGGGAAGGAGCGGGCCACCGCCCGCGCAGGGAGCGACCCCAACCCGGCACACTCCCCTCCTCAGCCCTGGTGATGAAAATCCTTGAGGCTGAGGGAGGGGCGGAGGCCGCAGCCCGGCTCGCTTTCCCCCACCGTCAAGCTGGAGGTCGCCCTCTTGGGTGACCCCCGGTGGAGGGGTGCAGCCGGGCTGCATGATGAAAATCCTTGAAGCCGAACGATGGCCGAAAGGTACCCGCTCCCAAGGAGTGGTGTCCCCCGACGATGAGGCATGGAGACGGCGGTTTCCCCCACCCGGGGGCTTGAAAGGCGGAAAGACACGATACATAAGGAAGGAAGAAGACATGGTCGCCTTACGAAAGGGGTCACCCTCCTTTTAAAGGCAACTCTCCGTGCTTGCGCCCCCAACCGTCACGGGCTGAGTCTTCTCCAACACGCCTCCAAAGCCCTCCCCTGCGGCGCGAGGGCTGGGGCCCACCTGTCATGCAGACCGGCTCCGAGCAGAAGAAGCCAAACCGCCGCGCGCGGCGCGCGCGCGCAACCACCCAGCGGTTACAAGTGACCCTCCACTTTTGCCCAGACCAACGGGCGAAGGGGGTGGGCAGCCATGCGGGCGGCATGCAACCGCGCCAAGTGGACGCGCCTCTCCGACTCCTGACAGGCCAGCGCGGAGGCTCAAGCCCACGCGTCGCGCAACCGGCGCGCCGAATGCTGCATGTAAGCCACTATGCCACTTGCGCCATCACCGCACCTCCTCGGTTGCGGAACCAATACCGCAGCCCGAGGCGGCCCAGCACGCGGCCCAGCTGCGCCAGCCTGACGCAGCGGTCAAACACGGTCAAAAGTGGGCCGGCAGTAATGACAGTGGCAGGCGCGCAAGAGCAGCGGTCACGCCATCGGCCGAGCTCACATCCCATCCGGAGGCAGCAAGAGAACCCCCTCTCTCACGGTGTGAAGACGACACGCCCGTGACCCGTTCCTCGAACAGCTCGCGCACGCGCAACGGCAGCCTCGCCAACTACTCACCCCGGCGCATTAACTCCGCGGCTCGACGGGCAGCGCTACTGGCGGGAGCAGCTCGCGACGTTTCGCCTTCGCCAAAACGGCCACACCAAAAAAGGTACGCCACGACGTTCAATTTCGCATCCTTTTTCCCTTTTTCCTCTTTCTCTATCTCTTGCAACAGGGACCGGGAAAGGGGATACCCCCAAAGGGATCCTTCCCCGTGAAGGAACTAGGCTCCGAGCCTCCTTACTGATCAGGGGTTCGAAGGCTGGCCCCCCGAAGGGTTCGACAGCCGCCTCAGATCGCGTGGGCCCGACACCCACTACTGGTCAGGGGTTCGAAGGTCGGCCCCCCGAAAGGTTCCACGACCGCCTCAGGCTACTCGGGCTCCGCGCCCATTACTGATCAGGGGTTCGAAGGCTGGCCCCCCGAAGGGTTCACAGTCGCCTCAGACACCGAGCGAGGGATGACCAGGGGTACGTTCGATACATAACCAAGGCTCGGGCTGCGCTCCCGAGGTACCCTAGGACATTTCCGAGACCAGCGGGAACGACTCTGTAACGGAATCCCATCGGAGGGAGGCAATGAGCCCTCGGACCCCGTCGCCAGGGGACCGGGTCCGGCAGATCACCCGCAGGTACTTTTGGGCGTGCCTCCGGGCCCCTAGCCGACCCCCAACGAACGGGGCACGGACGTCCACTCGGATTACCCGATTGCAGCTCACCGGAGACACCATGTTCGGTACCCATCGAGGGTAACATGGCGCTCTCCCCCCCTCCTCCTTGTGGAAAGGCGACGTAGGGGCGTATGTAAAAAAGCCGAGTCTGTCCCTGATCGTCCTCTTGCTCTGTGCGGAGGCTCGGGGGCTGCTCTCGCAAACCCGGCTCCGGCCGAACCGTTGACAGCGTCAACATACCAGCCCGAGAACTTGGGCCCCGACAGTGCACCTGGGCTACGGCCTGTTCGCATGAGGGAACCACCAGACCAGCCGAAGCATTACGCAAGGCATTAAGACCTCGAAGGAGTGAAACCACTCCTCCGAGGCCTCGGGGGCTACACCCGGTGGGTGCGCTCGCGCGCACCCACCGGAACAAAGTACAACCGAGAAAGGCTGGTCCCCTTGCAAAAAAGTGCGACGAAAGCCTCCAAGCGAGTGTTAACACTCCCTTCGGGGCTCGGGGGCTACTGTCGGGGACCATAATTAGGGGTACCCTCAAGACGCCTAATTCTCAGCTGGTAACCCCCATCAGCATAAAGCTGCAGAGGCCTGATGGGTTTGATTAAGTCAGGGGTCAGTCCATACGAGCGACTCGATCACGCCACGCCCGAGCCTAGCCTCGGGCGAGGGCAGCCGACCCTGAGATGGTTCCGTCTCGCCCGAGGCCTCCTCTTTCACGGCAGACGCATCTCCGGCTCGCCCGAGGCCTTGCCTTCGATAAGAAGTAACCCTGACTAAATCACCGCGCCGACCGACCAAGTCACTGGGGCCTTTAACGCAAAAGGTAAGACTGACGGGCAGCCAGGCTTGGCCAAAAGCGCCAGAGGAAGCACCGCCCGACCCAGGGCTCGGACTCGGGCTAAAGCCCCAGAAGACGGCGAACTCCGCTCCGCCCGACCCAGGGCTCGGACTCGGGCTAAAGCCCCGGAAGACGGCGAACTCCGCTCCGCCCGACCCAGGGCTCGGACTCGGGCTAAGGCCCCGGAAGACGGCGAACTCCGCTCCACCCGACCCAGGGCTCGGACTCGGGCTAAGGCCCCGGAAGACGGCGAACTCCGCTCCGCCCGACCCAGGGCTCGGACTCGGGCTAAGGCCCCGGAAGACGACGAACTCCGCTTCGCCCGACCCAGGTCTCGGACTCTACCCTGACCTCTGCCGAACGACCTCCGCCTCGCCCGACCCGGGAGCTCAGGTTCGGCCTCGGCCATGCAGGACAGACTCGACCTCGGCCTCGGAGGAGCCTCCACGTCGCCCGACCTAGGGCACAAGTCCGCCACGTCGACAGGAAGCGCCATCATCACCCTACCCCGAGCCGACTCGGGCCGCAGGGAACAGGACCGACGTCCCATCTGGCTAGCCCCGCCAGATAGGCAATGATGGCACCCCGCTGGACCCATGACGACGGCGGCTCTCAGCTCTCTTACGAAAGCAGGGGGACGTCAGCAAGGGCCCAACCACTCCGACAGCTGTCCCTCCGCCAAGCTCCATTGCTTCTCCGACAGCCACGACGCCACACTAGCCGGGTGCCAAGATCTCTCCGGCTGCCACCTTGGCATGTACTTAGGGTACTAGCTCTCCCCCGCTAGACACGTAGCACCTTGCTACACCCTCATTTGTACACCTGGATCCTCTCCTTACGCCTATAAAAGGAAGGACCAGGGCCTTCTTAGAGAAGGTTGGCCTCGCGGGGACGAAGGGCAGGGGCAGGCGCTCTCTCGGGGCCGCTCGCTCCCTTCACCCGCGCGGACGCTTGTAACCCCCTACTGCAAGCGCACCCGACCTGGGCGCGGGACGAACACGAAGGCCGCGGGATTTCTCCGACTCCCTCACGACCCGGCTCCGGCCACCTCGCACTCGCTCTCTCCCCCCTTCGCGCTCGCCCACGCGCTCGACCCATCTGGGCTGGGGCACGCGGCACACTCACTCGTCGGCTCGGGGACCCCCCGGTCTCGGAACGCCGACACCATTCTTTCAGGTTGTTTCAAATGGACGTGAAGAGCGCTTTCCTCAACGGGCCAATCAAGGAGGTGGTGTATGTGGAACAACCCCCTGGCTTTGAGGATGACAGCAGGGTGATGACTCAAAAGTTTGAGATGTCGATGATGGGCGAGTTGAACAACTTCCTTGGGTCCAAGTAAAGCAACTCAAGGATGGCACCTTCATCTCCCAAACGAAGTACACTCAAGACCTTCTCAAGCGGTTTGGGATGAAGGACGCCAAGCCCGTGAAGACACCAATCGGAACCGACGGACATGTCGACCTCAACAAAGGAGGTAAGTCCGTTGATCAAAAGGCATACCGGTCTATGATAGGGTCATTACTTTATTTATGTGCTAGTAGACCGGATATTATGCTTAGCGTATGCATGTGTGATAGATTTCAATCCGACCCAAGGGAGTGTCACCTTGTGGCCGTAAGCGGATTCTTAGATATTTAGTTGCTACGCCTTGCTTCAGGATCTGGTATCCAATGGGTCTACCTTTGACTTAATTGGATATTCAGACTTCGATTATGCTGGATGCAAGGTTGATAGGAAGAGTACATCAGGGACGTGCCAATTCCTAGGAAGGTCCCTGGTGTATTGGAGTTCAAAGAAACAGACATCCGTTGCCCTATCCACCGCTGAGGCCGAGTATGTTGCTGCAGGACAGTGTTGTGCGCAACTACTTTGGATGAGGCAAACCCTCCGGGACTTTGGCTATAATCTGAGCAAAGTCCCACTCCTATGTGACAATGAGAGTGCAATCCGCATGACGGATAATCCTGTTGAACACAGCCGCACTAAGCACATAGACATCCGGCATCACTTCCTAAGAGACCACCAGCAAAAGGGGGATATCGAGGTGTACCACATTAACATCGAAAACCAGCTAGCTGATATCTTCACCAAGCCTTTAGATGAGAAAAGGTTTTGCAGGTTGCGTAGTGAGCTAAATGTCTTAGATTCACGTAACTTGGATTGATCTGTAGCATACATGTGTTCTATGCCCTTTGATCATGTTACTTATACATCTATGCAATTTTTGCTTAATTGATGGTGCTCAAGTTGTGCAAGGGATCCTCGGACCTCACAAGTCCATGTGTGAATGATGCACATATTTAGGGGAGAAGTGCTACAACTTGACCCTTTGAGACTAATCCTTGTGTTTGAGTTACTTGATGTAGTCTCAAAGGTGCATTGAAAGGGAAAGGTGAACTTGGACCATGCAAAGACTTCCACTGCACTTCGGTATTAGTGTACTCACCTCCAAGTTCATTCTTATGCTCTTATTGCCTTTTGCTCTTAATTGATAATTTTTGGTGAGGCAATGGGGTTAAAGGGCCAAAAATGATCCCGTTTTGGTGCTTAATGCCAAAGGGGGAGAAATTAAGGCCAAAGCAAATGGATCAGCTACCACTTGAGAATTTTGAAAATAGTAGAGTTAGAATTTTGATTTGACCAAAATGCTCTTATTGCGCAATTCTGTCTCTTGTGGGGGAGAATTTATGATTATGGGAAAAAGGGGAGTTTTTGGCACTCGATCAATTTTTCCATTGGAATATCTCTCTTTGTGCCTAAACAAGTGTGTTTGACTTAGAGATAGGAAAATGAATTTGATTTGCAGAAACAAACCAAGTGGTGGCAAAGAATGATCCAAATATGCCAAATTAGAGTCAAAAACAATTTTGCATCGATGTTGCACTTATTTGTGTTGCTTTTTGATGTGTTGGCATAAATCACCAAAAAGGGGGAGATTGAAAGGGAAATGTGCCCTTGGGCCATTTGTATAATGTTTTGGTGATTAAGTGTCCAACACATATTAAGTGAGTTGATTATGTGCCAAACAAGCAAGAAGTGCAAATCATGTAACAAGGTACGTTTCTAGACTTAGTACATTGTTTTGAGTACTAACATATTTTGTCTAAGTACTAGAAACAGGAGAAAAGGAATTGGAAAAGAGTTGCTCCTGCTCGGACTGGGTGCACCGGACTGTCCAGTGGTGCACCGGACAGTGTCCGGTGCGCCAGGCGAGTCCAAGGTGAACTGGCCGCTCTCAGGACTCGACGGCAGCGTACGGCTATAATTCACCGGACTATCCGGTGGCGCACCGGACTATCCGGTGAGTCGTCCGTGGCGAAGTCATCGCTCTCGGGAAAAGGATCAGCGGTGTACGGCTAAAATTCACCGGACTGTCCAGTGGTGCACCGGATTGTCCGGTGAGCCAACGGTCGACTGCGTAACGGTTGGCCACGCAATCCGCGGGCGACGCGTGGCAGCGCCAACAGTTGGCAGGGGCACCGGACTGTCTGGTGCGCCAACTACCACGAATCTGCAACGGTCGTCTGCGCCAGAATAGGAAGGAGTCCGCACCGGACATGCTACAGTGACTGTCTGGTGGCGCACCGGATTGTCCGGTGCACCACCCGACAGAAGGCAACTTTGGCCTTCCTTGTTGATCTCCAACGGCTCCTAGCTACCTTGGGGCTATAAAAGGGACCCCTAGGCGCATGGAGGAGTCACCCAAGCATTCACTAAGCATTCAAAGTCCCCACACTCCGTCTCCGCGCACTTGATCGATTGTGTTAGTGATTTGAGCTCCGTTCTAGTTGTGAACTCGTTGTGCTTCATTTTGAGCTCAAGTCTTGGCTTGTGTGCGTGTGTGTTGCTGCGGATTTGTGTGTGTTACTTCCCAACCTTACTCTTGTGCTTTCATTGTGATCTTTGTTGTAAGGGCGAGAGACTCCAACTTGTGGAGATTCCTCGCAAACGGGAAAAAGAGATAAGCAAAGAAAAGTCGTGGTATTCAAGTTGATCATTGGATCACTTGAAAGGGGTTAAGTGCAACCCTCATCCATTAGGACGCCACAACGTGGAAGTAGGCAAGTGTTACTTGGCCGAACCACGGGATAAAATCGCGTGTCTCTTGTGTTGATCTCTTTGTGATTGTCTTGCCCACAAGAACTCGCTTCTCAACTACTTAGTCGCACTAACATTTCTATAACCAAGTTTTGTGGCTATTTTGAGTTGGATTTTACAGGATCACCTATTCATCCCCCACTAGGTGCTCTCAGTCTTCCACAAGATTTGGAGACTCACAAGAGACACCTAGTCGTCTAGGAGCTAGAAGCTCCAAGAGTAATGAATCCACAAAGAACTCGATGTAGTACCAAAGCTCGAATGAAGAAGAGCAAGAGAGATTTGGATATGAAGCACAAAAACCGTAGCTCTCAAACTCACTCAAAGATTTCTCTCCAAAGATTTGAAATGGGAGAGGCAAGAGATGTGTGAGAGAGAGTGGGAGGTGTTCTTCAAGTTAGAAATGGAGTTTGGGTCATGCCCTTGTGTGGGGAGAGAGGTAGGAGTGAGTATATATAGGTGGGGCTTCAAAACTAGCCGTTGGGCTGATTTTGGCTGTGGAGGACCGGTTGAACCGCCCCTAGGACCGGTTCAATCGCCTGGGGCAGGCTGACAGTCAGTCTGCCAATCAGACTGGCAGATTGCAGGTCAGACTGCAAAAATAGGTCCTGACACCGGTTGAACTGCCCCTAGGGTCGGTTCAACCGCCTGGGAGTCAAACTGGCAGTCAGTCTGTCAGTCAGGAGGTCAGATCGGTCAGGTGACCCTGAAGCCGGTTGAACCTCCCCTAGGACCGGTTCAACCGGTATTGACCAGTAAGGTCCAGGGAAAAAACCCCGGCTGAACTTTTCTTGGACCCCGGTTGAACCTCTCTGGACCCCAGTTGAACTTGCCCAGAACCCCGGTTGAACCTGCCTGGACCCCAGTTGAAGTTGAAGTTCAGCTGGAGTTGAGAAAGTTCAACTCAGCTGAAGTTCAGCTCAGCTGTAGCTGAAGTTCAGCTCAGCTGCAGTTGAAGAAGCTCAATTCAGCTGAAGTTCAGCTCAACTAAAAAGCTCAGTTGCAGTTGAAGAAGTTCAGCTGCTTTTCAACAAGAACACTCTAGGTTTCTCAAACCTAACCATGGTCTACCATAGAATGTTAAAGAGATTTTTGTTTTTCAAAAATAGCTTTTGAATAAAGAGGTTTGAGCTTTGGCAAACACCAACCTTCTTTTTGGATCCCCCTTTATAGTACGACGATTCCTATACTCAAATTAAATAAAATTAATTAAGTAAACTCCTTGAGTCATTGGTGTCTCATGTGTGATTTCTCCATGGCGTTGCTTCATAAGGATCACAAACATCTTTGTCTCACCTTTTGAAGCAAACACAAATCAAACCCTGTGACTTGTACCATATCACCATATATGAGTTCAAATCATGGTTTCAAGTCACCTTACTGATGCATCAACATGTTATAACTCTTCATAGCTGATTAGTTCATCGACTTAGTGCAAGTACTCTCTTCTTCACCTTAGCCATGGTACCTCGGTCTACAAGCCATCGCTTGGCCTTCACCTTCGCTTAGTTCCTCGAAGCCCTTTCCTTGCTATCTTCATCCTATCAAGCCATTCTTGAGTCACACCCTATTGAGCATCCATTGAGAGAATCATTTCTTCAATATTGTGAACCTTGCTTGAATGTCTTATAGATATAACTGTTAAGATTAATCAAGCTTTAGTTTGATTCTCATAGAAGCATATATGGACTGATAGTAATATGGTCAAGCCAATTCACGATTCCTCATATCTTATTCACTTTGGCTTGACCAATCTTCTTAATCACTTCATCCTCTATTTTGATCATATGTATGTAGTGATTTCTCAGGTCTTGTCCATATATTCAAACCAATATAGAGATCATATTATATTCATTTGTATTGTCACTAGTTATTTAACCTTGTGTTGAATCTTTGTTCACTGATCATTATACACTATTCAAGTATGTTCATCATACTGAATTTCCTGTTCAACACTTAGCAAACTCATTAGACCTTTAAATGTGTTGTTATCCAAATCACCAAAACTCACAAAAGGGATGAATGCACTTTCACCTATGCGTACGTCCGGACGGTCCGTGTCTGGGGCTCGGATGGTTCGCGATGGCGCAGAGGGTCTTCTTCTTCGCAGCAGACCTAGATCTCGCCTCCCGTGAGGGACCCCATCGGGGAGGAGAGAATGTAGGGGGTGTCTTAGCATTGGTAGGCCACCCAAGACGCCTCTAGTCGACGTAGAGCCAAAGAGAGGTGAAGATTTGAGGTAGAAGGAGGCTAAACTAGGGCTAAACTCGAACTACTCCTAATGCATAAGGTAAAAACGAGAAATAGACTTGATTTGATCGATTGTGGGGGGTTCAATTGGTTGTAGCCCTTCATCTATATAAAGTGGGAGGTCTAGACCCGTTACAAGTTGTTTCCTGAGCTAATCCTGCGGTTTTAGCTAACAAATCCCGCGAGAAACTTGGAACCCTAACTGACTCTGCGCACGCGCAGACCGTCTAGCCTCAAGGTCGGACCGTCAGCGAGGACATTTCTAGTGCTCAACATATGTCCCCTGCCTTTTGGTGAAGGTTGACGAACCAAAAGCATATGAACTAAGTCTGATGCATGCCACCAGCTTTTTCAACCCAATATGTTGATCATTCAATATAGCCCCAATGCATACAGGTTGTTCAGGATTGCATCTTTCTCGGTCGTGACCATTTGATCAATGGATCAAAAGGAATAGAATGGAGGTGCCCCCAGCCTGAATAGACAAAAGGAGTACACATGTACCATGGGTTCATCGTCGTACCATTCCATATTTGAACAGGATAATACATTGACGATGAGTATGTGGGTGGAAATCATCCTGACATGACAGGATGAACAGGCGATGCTTGTTACGTCGTCTTTTGGACCATTTTACTCAGTTGTTTTGTTTTAGTGGGTGACCGGGGTTTCTTTGTTGGCCGATCACGTGGAACGGTCTTCTCGCTAGCATATTTGGCTAGCAATTGACCGAAAGTAGGGCCGACTTTTACCAGCCGACCATGTGCGTCATGTTGGCTTTGCCCTTGCGTCTCTTTTCTTGCTTTGTGTGGACGCAACGCCTCTAGCCATGGGTGGACTGTCTGGCTGAGTCAGCCGGGCCGTCTGTCTGAGTACCAGATCGTCCGCACATAGGTGTCGGACCGTCCGCGATGCTCGGGTCAGGTTTCCATGCTCGGCTCCTCAATTGAGTCTACCCCCGGTGCCTCTAGATTTGTTAGTCTTCTTGTCCGGAGCCTTCCGAGCAATCTCTTCTTGTGATATATTTCACGTGCAAGGATCTCTAATGATGATGTTTTTACCTTTGCTTTTATCGGCCATTTTGGGCTGAACCAAGACCTCTTTTCATGTGGATTCTATGGTATTGATAGGAAATTGTTGCGTGTCCACTTGCATCTCCTGAAAAGCCAACCGGCTCTCATTTATGGCCGATTGTATCTATCGACGAAAAACATTACAATCATTGGTGGTATGGGAAAAATAATTATGCCACTTACAATAAGCATGTCTCTCTAATTCATCCATAGGAGGAATAGTATGAGTTAATTTATGTTGCCATTTTTAGTAGTTCGTCAAATATCCTATCGCATTTGGCAACATTAAAGGTAAGTTTAATCTCTTCTTGTCAATTCTTTTGAACCGGCTGTAAGGAAGAACATGCAGAAGATTTCGCCTTTGTTGGCCAAACAAACTCAGCGGTTTATACATCTGCGGATTCATCTGAATTATCACGCTCTACTAGATGCATAGTACGGGCGATCGATTTTGATGTCTTTTTAAATCGACTTTCACAGGCTAAAGCCCGCTGATGTAGCTGAGCTATTGAAAAGAACTGGGTCCCATCTAATTTGTCTCTTAAGTAGAATAGCAACCCATTAAAAGCCAGCCATGCTAGCTCTTTGTCTGCGACATGGATACGAAAGCATCGGTTTCTAGTGTCCCGGAACCTCCGGATATAATCATTAACTGATTCTTCGTATCCCTGTCGGACTAAAGCTAAATCAGCTAGCCCTAATTCATATTCCTCGGAAAAGAAATGTTCATGAAATTTACTCTCTAAATCATTCCAGAAATTAATGGAATTAGGAGGCAGGGTGGCGTACCATGCAAAAGCGGTACCAGTAAGGGATAAAGAAAATAAACGAACACGAAATGCTTCCCCATCAGCCAATTCGCCTAAGTGTGCTAGGAACTAGCCTATATGTTCGTGTGTGCTTCTCCCATTTTCACCAGAAAACTTAGAAAACTCTGGTATCCTTGCCCCTTGTGGATATGGGACAGTGTCAAACCGGTGATCATATGGCTTCTGATATGATTGCCCCACTCTAGCTACACTAACTCCGAGCCTATCTCGAAATAGTTCAGTCATCTCTTCTCTAATTTTTTCCATTGCGCCTAGTGGCAGACCACCGGACCCTAGGCTATGGGGCTCATTTGGTTGGGCATTGTTATGCCGACCTTTTTTGCCATGACCGATCGATAATGTTGATCGACCTAGGATCGTATGGTGTGCTGTGGTTTAAATATGTATGGGCGGAACGTACTGCTGTTGTGGTATGTAATAATTTGGTGCATAGTGTGCGACAGTAGGTTCTGCGTATGCGTATCCGGTCTGTCTGGTGGTACATCCGAACTGGCTGGTCATGTTTGCTATAAAAAGTGTGTTGGCGCCGATCTAGGCAGCGCCAATCACTAGGGGTGTACCGCCTGGCTGTGCCCTCTGCGGCGGCGCGCACGGTCCGCGGCTCAGGGTCGGACGGTCCGCGACCTGGGCGCAGGAGCGACGCTACCCTGCGTCGCACCGGACGGTCCGCAATGGTGCAGGTTCGTCTTCCTCCTCCTCTATCGGTCGTACCCCTTTATATTTATAGGGAAGAAGGTCTGGACATGTTCCTAGAAGATAGCCAACAACTCTCACATGATTAAATGGATAACCACGTACGAGATAAGAATAATCACCTGAATTGATCTGATCGTGGGCCCACGGATCGTCTGGGCTCTAGGGCGGGACCGTTCATCACTTTTGATGCTCAACAGTATGATATGCTAATGATATATATTTATATTGCAGGGTCTTTTATATTTCATGACAAACGATGTGCTAGTACGTGTTAGGTAATGCATATAGCAAAATATTTATCAGGGTCGAACAAATTTGTGCATGGCATTGTATATACGACACAGTTGTTCGTAGTTATCATAGATTAGCCCAAGCTCTTCATAAATCCTGGATCGGCCACTGACAACAATCGATGGAAAGCAAATAAAGCAAAGGAGGCGTGACTGCCATCATGATGATGAGAAGCCGAGAAGTGCGGTTGCCAAACGGTTCCCGCCAGGCTATATATTATACGGCCGGATTAGTTATATGAACAGGTGGATGATGGAAGAATCTGATCTCATGTCCCTGTCAACCAACCGCAAATTAGAGAAACCGGACCGCGAAGGACGAAAGCTTACAATGAATTATAAACGCGTGCAGTGCGGTAGCTACTGCTAGTGGCCGCCAACCCCAACAAGCAGCAGGCAGCAGTAGCTGTAACCACTGTTTGTTTGGTGGACCGGCCGACTAAACGGTCGGGACCGCAATAATCAGGAATAAAATCAAGAGCGGGATAAACGGAATTGTAAAAACGAACGAAAACAAAATATGAATGGAAACTCATAATGTAATATAAAAAAATGGTATTGGTAGTTGACTATCAATTGATTGTCAGGACAAAATAACATAAAACAAATAGATACAGACGTTCTATTATTGTTTGGTTGCTAATGGTGTATATTTAGCTACATCGACATTGTTTAAGGCTTTAAACCACTTGTAATTGAAAAGAGCGGATAATTACAGTGTTTATTTGTGTTATAATTTGTCACTTAAAGACACGGGTGCATATTAGGCTCGTCCCATAGTTATTTAATTCTTTTCTATAGTATAAGAAAAATGAATTAAATGAAATTCGTGTTCTATAGTATAAGAAAAATGAATTAAATGAAATTCATGAATTTAGCACGACCTTGGTTGTGACCTCATAGATAAAAATGCAAAATTTCTATCTTCGAGACGACTGAAAAAAGGCATTGAACGAGAAAGAAATCGTCCACAGGTAATCAAATTATCGTATGCCCTGAAAATAATATGAGGTGCTCGAAAATGGTTGAAGTAATTGAATAGGAGGATCACTATGACTATAGCCGTTGGTAGAGTTATTAAAGAAGAAAATGATCTATTTGATATTATGGATGACTGGTTATAAAGGGACCATTTTGTTTTTAGGATGGTTTGGCTTATTGCTCTTTCCTTATGCTTATTTCAGGTTTGATCCATATAAAAACGGGATAAAAAAACAGACAGAATAAACTTTCTCTCCTGTTTCCGTTCTATTTACATATTCTTTTTCATAAATACAGAAATAATCGGTCACACGTAGAAAATGGTACGGATCAATACGAGTTTTTACCCATCCGTTTTTCAACCCTATCTCCCCTCCTGCCGGCCATCCTACTCCTATCCCCCGCCGGCCGGCCCGTGACAAAATTTTCTTTTCATGCAATGGGCGGCGTCCCTCTCTCTCTCTCTCGCGCGTCGACACGCGCTGGCTACCTCCTAGCTGGACCATTTGGTTAATCCATCCACCATTGCATCATTATTATTAATGGGCCGGGTTGGGGAGTTGGAGCGTACGGCCGGGCCCATGCATAATCCGGTCGTTACGTCTCGGTCAGGCTGGCAGCTGGCTGTGGTTGCTGCCAATCGAATCCCCGGCGCCGGTCTCCGCTATCGCCGCCGGCGATCATGGCCGCGGGGTCGTCCGTCACTTGTCACAGGCACCGAATTATCACTTTTATAATTGTTCGACATCAAAAGGAGAAGGGCGGACGGTCCGGCCCTGGGGCCGGACGGTCCGCGCCTGTGGGCCGGACGGTCCGCGTGTGCGCAGAAAAGATTAGGGTTCTGAGTTTTGTGCTACGGTTGTTAGCTAAATTCGCGAGATTCGCTCGGAAATTAGTTTGTAAAGGGTCCAGCCCCCCTCCTCTATAAATAGAGAGGTATACGGCCGATTTTTGTAATCATCAATCGAATCAATACAACTTCTATTTCGCATTTATTTCCTGTACAATTAGGAGTAGTTCTAGTCTAGTTCTAGTTTAGCCTCTCAATCCCCAAATTCTCCGCCTCTCCTCGACTCTACGTCGATTAGAGGAGTCTAGGTCGGCCTGCCCGAGCCTAGACAACTCCTAAGATCTCTCCTCCCTGACGGGGTCCCTCCCGGGAGCGAGATCCAGGCGCCACCGGCGATCTTCCGCCGCCCCTGCGCATGCGCGGACCGTCCGACCGTCAGGCAGGGAACCCGAGCTCCTGCACCAGGTCGCGGACCGTCCGGTCCTGTGCCGCGGACCGTCCGCGCCTGACCAGAGAGCACCACCGCCTCACGCCAGGTCGCGGACCGTCCGGCGCTGTGCCGCGGACCGTCCGCGCCTGACCAGAGAGCACCGCCGCTGGTTCTTTTGAAGTGATTGGCGCCTCCAAAAAGGTATCAACATACTTTTTGGCGACTCCGCTGGGGAAGACAAATATAGACGCATCAAATCGGCCCTCAATGGCCGGTTCAAGGGATAGCTCTGATATTTCCCCAAGCAACATCATAGAGCCGACTTGGGAAACCTTGCCGGCTGACGAACAGCTCCAGTTTGAGGAGCACAAGGAGCGTATGATCCAGGAGGCAAAAGCAAAATTCTTGGCCAACTTCAAAGTGCACAGGAACAACAAGGTCGTCCGACATCGGGCGACGGATCCGTCTTCGCTCCAACCAACACCAGATATCCCCAATGTAAGTAATACCAACGAGCTACAATCTCTTAGAAATTATGTAGAAGAGCAACGTGAACAAATGCAGAACATCATAGGGGGTATGCAAAGCGATTTTAAGAGACTAGTACGTGCATTTGATAAATCTAATATCACAAATTTTCCTTCACACGAGGTTGAGTTAGGGGGTAACACGCGTAATACATCGGCTACAGGTTGTAACGACCAGTCACAACCCCTTTATGGGATGCCGATGGAAACATACCCTGAGCAACCGCAAATCGGCAGCAAATTAGTCGATCTGCACATGCCCGGACCGTCCGCACGTGAGCGCGGACCGTCCGGGCCAGCAACAGTCGGGCCTATTTTTAATGAGTTACCTAGATATGCGCCCGAGCCACTACACATGACACAAAATCTAAACTACCCAGTCGGACCGTCCGCATACAACAACGGACGGTCCGCGTATAATCACGGACGGTCCGGGCCAATGTCCGGACAGTCCGCTCATGACCTTTTTGAGGAGGATTGTTACCTGAATCCTCACCCGTCCCAGCAACATTTCCCATCGCGCTATGCAATGCATCAACCCATTAATTCGAGATCTAGAGCCGAGGAAAACTTTTCGGTCCCACCTAGAAGGCCGGAAAGGAACGATCAAACATATGAACCATATAGGGCAAGTGGCAATGCACCACGTAGCTCAAACCAATGGGGGGAAAGACAACATGCTAATATCTAGCCAACCCCACCTATGTTTGACCAGAGAGCCGGTGGTCTCGCACCGGCTGCCATTGATATAGTAAGGGAAGAAATAGCCGGGGCGTTCCGAGATAAGCTCAGAGTAAGCATGGTCCCTGGGGGGCAATCGTATCGGAAACCTTATGACAGCCGATTTGATCACCACCCATACCCACAGGGAACCAGGATACCCGAATTCACAAAATTTTCGGGTGATCAAGGAAAGAACACACGTGAACACATAGGCCAATTTTTAGCACAATTAGGAGAGTTGGCCGACACAGAGGCATTTCGCGTACGTTTATTCTCATTATCTTTAACAGGAACTGCGTTTGCATGGTACGCCACTTTACCTCCTAATTCCATTTCATCATGGGGGGATCTAGAACAAAAATTTCATGATCATTTTTTCTCCGGTGACTATGAGTTGGATTTGGTAGATTTAGTGTCATTACGACAAGCAAAAGATGAATCGGTTAATGATTACATCCGGAGATTCCGAGATACAAGAAACCGATGCTTCCAAATTCATTTAGCAGAAAAACAGCTAGCAGGATTAGCCTTTAATGGTCTACGATATTATTTAAAAGAAAGATTAGAAGGCATCCAATTTTTTACACTGGCACAGTTACACCAGAGAGCTTCGGTTTGTGAAAGCCGAAGCAAAGAAACTGCTAAAACAATTCGTCACAACGTATATATAGTAGAATGCGACCAAAGTAGCTCAGATGACGAATCAGCAGAAGTATATGCTGCTGAAATGGTTTGGCCAAAACAGGCTAAATCTTCAGCTTGTTCCTCCTTACAGCCGGTTCAAAAGAAACGGCAAGAGGAGGTTAAGTTTACGTTTAATGTTGGTAAGTGTGATAAAATATTTGATGAATTACTCAAAAATGGCAACATTAAAATAAATCACACTGTTCCATCCGCTGACGAGTTAAAACGTCGGGCATACTGCAAGTGGCATAACTCATTTTCTCATGCCACTAATGATTGTAATGTATTCCGTCGACAGATTCAATCGACCATTAATGAGGGACGATTGAAATTTCAGGAAATGCAGGTAGATACAGAGCCCTTTCCGATGAACATGATTGACTTCGAGGGCAAGAAAATCCTGGTTCGGCCAAACACAGCCGATAAAGGCAAAGGCAAAGAGACAATCATCGGCAATACTAAAGAGGCTGATGAGGGTCGTAAAGTTTCTTGCAGGAAAGTGGTGGCCGAGAAGACTCCCGATGGAGGGGAGACCCTGAAGGTGACCATCACAGCCTCTAGCACTGGGGGGCAAGCGCAGATAGGGAGACAGATGCTGGAACCCGTGCTGCGCATCCCGGACGGTCCGGCACATAGGCGCGGACGGTCTGGTACCCCGCTGGACGGTCCGGAGAACTCCAGCGGACGGTCCGGCCGTGCTCAAGACTCACAACGGTCACGTACTTTCAAACCACGACGACCAGAGATAGGTACGTGGAAAACAAATACATTCAAGGCAGCTGGTCGGTTGGTCAAAGTTGGCCCAACTTTTGATCAATTATTGTCTAAATACGTAAAAAAGAAGGTCGGCCCCAGTGACCGGCCAGCAAAGCGACCCCGCTCACCCATTCATGAGCAGCGTCAGGGAAGGCCGATTGGACCACCTCACCAATCGGAAGAAATGAAAGGTCATACTGTGCAACTGAGACCTAACAGACCTGCATGGACACCTCCACCTTATCCGCCTATGCCATATCCATATCCATATTTACCTCCACCATATGTCCCAAATCAAATGTGGGGCATGCCACCATATCCATTTGGGATGCCACAGTACCCCGCTTGGGAGGCACCCCAAACATCTGTTTTTGACAGGTTGACGCCACCAGTACAAGACCGATTAAGCAACGCTCAATCCGGTCACCAGGCATAGACCCAACAGGATTGCCGGACTACTCGGCCTCCAAGGCCGACCAATACGGCAGGGGGCATGTACCTACAGCAACCAAAAGGACAACAAAGAAGGACGTCATCAAAATAGGTACTGCAGACGTTATCATACAGGAAGATAATAAAGGGCCGATGATTTTTGGTGAGTCGGCCAACACAACCAAAAAAGAAGATACGGCTACCATCAAAACAGCCGATCCAAAATACTCCATGCCTCGATGGTGCCCAGCGGGATTGACACGGTCCCAAAAGCGGAAATTACAACGCCTAAGAGCGAAGGAGAGCCAGGAAAAGGAGGCGGAAAAGATATTCAATGACACACATCCACAGTACCCGCCACCGCAAAAGAAATGGAGACCAAAGGCCGTTGAGGAAAAACAAACGGCCACAAAACTAGAAAATGAAACAACACTTGTACAACACTCTGCAGGTATGGCGGGTAGCCTGGCCAGCAAGATTGGGCAATCTGCACCAGGCGCAGACCGTCCGCCCCCGGAGTCCAGACCGTCCGCACCACACCAGGAAGCCTCCAACGACATGCCAACATCAATGGAAGAAGACAACCTGCTGGGAGAGGACTTGGTCGACTACGAGGCTTCTCCAGAACGCCCAGGCATGGATGTAAATGTTATTACATTTTCTGTCGATTGTACTATTATCGGCGACGATGAACCTGTTGTTGCCCAGTTTGAGTTTGGTCCTAAAGAAGCCGCCTTTACTAAACCAAAGGAATCGGTAAATCATTTAAAGCCGCTCTTCGTGCGCGGTCACATTGATGGAATACTGATTGCTAAGATGTTGGTAGATAGAGGGGCGGCTGTAAATCTAATGCCTTATTCATTATACAGAAAATTAGGTAAACAAGATGACGAACTTGTCAAGACCAACATGACCCTCAGCGGTGTTGGGGATAGTTCGATTAAAGCCAGGGGAGTCACGTCCGTTGAATTAACCATCGGGACTAAGACCCTTGCTGCTGCATTCTCCGTCGCTGATGTAGAAGGAAATTACAGTTTAATTCTAGGCAGAGATTGGATTCATGCCAATTAATGTATACCTTCTACATTACATCAAATGCTAATACAATGGGTAGGCGATGACGTAGAACAAGTACATGCTGATGTATCGGCCTGCATCGCTGTGGCAGATGCCCCTGTACTCTAGACTTATGAGACTGCTACATGTCTCACAGGAGTAGATTTTTCTGACTATCAGTTCATAAGTATAGATAAGAAAGGTTTCATTCCTGTAATGCTAGAGCCAATGGAGAATTTGCTAAATCCTAAATAAAGTTTAAATGATGAATACACACAAAGTTCATGAGTCTTTGATCACGGACAGTTCGGCTCTCAAAGCCGGATGGTCTGGTCTTTCACAAAATAGTTCGGACTTTAAGACCGAACATCTACCGCAGCGAAAAGACAGTATTATGGATGATCCGGTCCCCGAGACTGGAAAGTCCGCCATCACACAAAGATCATCTGATTCCTCTGTGGGGGACATGATAGAGGAATTCAGAGATCTTGATAAACTAGGACAAGGGTTTACATCGGCTGATCCTTTGGAGGAGATTGACATAGGAGATGGTAACACTCCAAGGCCGACTTTTGTAAACAAGACCCTGGAGACCGATCCTAGAAATGGGATGATCGGTCTATTGAAGGAATATTCAGATTGTTTTGCTTGGAATTACACTGAGATGCCTGGACTAAGCCGAGAGATCGTCGAACATCGGCTTCCTATTAAGTCCGGTTTCAGACCTTTCAAGCACAAAGCTAGAACCTTTCGTCCAGATCTTCTCCCGCGAATCAAGGACGAAATCCACCGGCTGCTAGAAGCTAATTTTATTAGACCTTGCAGATACGCAGAGTGGGTCTCCAATATTGTGCCGGTAGAGAAGAAGGAGTCAGGTAAGCTTAGGGTATGCATTGATTTTCGCAATTTAAATAGAGCAACTCCTAAAGATGAATATCCTATGCCCATAGCCGACACATTAATCAATAATGCATCAGGAAATAGAATTATTAGCTTTCTTGATGGTAATGCCGGATATAACTAGATTTTCATGGCCGAAGAGGATGCGTCTAAAACGGCCTTTATATGTCTAGGCTTCATTGGTTTATTTGAATGGGTTGTCATGACATTCGGTCTTAAAAATGCTGGTGCTACTTATCAGAGGGCTATGAATCTGATCTTCCATGAGTTGTTAGGAAACACTGTGGAAGTCTACATTGATGATATTGTAGTCAAATCGGCTGAGTTTGGTCCTCATATAGCTGATTTGCGCAAAGCCTTTGATAAAATGCGTCGATATGGTTTGAAAATGAACCCACGTAAATGTGCTTTTGGAGTGTCGGCTGGTAAGTTTTTAGGATTTGTCATCCATGAACATGGTATAGAAATAGACCCTGACCGAATCAAGTCTATTCAGAATGTGGGACCTCCGACTTGTAAGGTCGAAGTACAGAAGTTTCTCGGCAAGGTGAATTATTTACGAAGGTTTATTTCTAACCTAGCCAGGAAGATTGATGCGTTCACCCCTATTCTTCGGTTTAAGAATGATGCCGAATTCGCTTGGGGGCAGAACAGCAAGAAGCATTTGATCTCATCAAAAAATACTTATCTTCGGCTCCCGTATTAAAAGCACCACGAGCAGGAGTACCATTCCGATTATACATTGCAGCTGAAGATAAGGTCATTGGGGCTGTTCTGACACAAGAAACTGAGGGGAAGGAGCATGTGGTGACATATCTAAGCCGAAGGTTGGTGGATGCTGAAACAAGGTACACTTTTATTGAGAAGTTATGCTTATGTTTGTTTTATGCATGCACCAAATGTAGATGTTATTTACTGTCTAGTCATTGCAATATTTCTGGTCAAGCCGATGTGATCAAATACATGTTGCATAACCCAATCATGAGTGGTAGAATTGGTAAGTGGGCTTATGCACTCATAGAATATGACTTGGCCTATGAACCATTGAAATCTATGAAAGGCCAAGTCGTAGCGGATTTCATTGTAGAACATCGGATGAATGATATTCATAAACTAGACATGTCATACCTCACTATTACTCCTTGGACTTTATATTTTGATGGATCGGTTTGCAATGAAGGGCAAGGAATTGGCATCGTACTTGTTTCACCAAGTAATGTCTCCGTCAACTTCTCTAGCCGATTGAAAACTTATTGCACTAATAATCAAGCTGAATATGAGGCCCTCCTATTCGGCTTGGAACTTTTAAATGGTATGGGAGTAAAACATGTGAAGGTATTTGGTGATTCTCAGCTGGTTGTCCAACAAGTGTTAGAAGAATATCAATGTTTTGATGCTACTCTAAATAGTTACCTTGAAAAATGTTGGGGTATAATTCATTCTTTTGACGAATTCAATATTCGACATATCTCTAGAGTTGAGAATCATAGAGCTAACAATTTGGCACAAGACGCATCAGGTTATCGGATAAAGCGAGGGAGATTTCACAACACTGAAAATCTGATAATCGGTGCAGGGCCAAATCCCCAGGTCACGGACCGTCCGCGTCGAGACACCGGACCGTCCGGGGTTACCAGAAATGTTCTCTTAATTGATTCGGCTGATAATGAAGCCGATGCAAGTGATTGGAGGACACCTATACTTAATTATTTACGAAACCCCAATGTCAGGACAGATAAGAACATTCGGCGTACAGCTTTCAAGTATGTCTTGATGAGTGATGAACTTTATCGCCGAATAGTCAACGACGTCCTGCTTAAGTGCTTGGGCCCAGATGATGCTATATTAGCCATGGCCGAAGTACATGAAGGGATTTGTGGTACCCATCAATCGGCTCCAAAGATGAAGTGGTTGTTGCGAAGGTCTGGTTTTTATTGGCCTAATATGATAGCTGATTGTTTCAAGTACTACAAGGGCCGCCAAGTGTGTCAAAAATTCGGCGACCTGCAGTTGGTCCCTGTAACCGAATTGCATCCTATCATCAAGCCTTGGCCTTTCAGAGGATGGGGATTATACTTTATTGGGGAAATCCATCCTTCATCCTCAAAGGGGCATCTGTTCGTGTTAGTTGCCACTGATTACTTTACCAAATGGACTGAAGCCGTTGCTCTGAAGAACATGACACACAAGGAGGTAATTGAGTTCATAACTGAGCATATCATTCATAGATTCGGCATTCCCCAGACCTTAACTACAGATCAAGGAACTTCTTTTATGTCAAAAGAGGTACGTGAATTTGCTGAATTATATAGGATTAAGTTGCTTAATTCATCCTCATATTATGCTCAGGCCAATGGACAGGCCGAGTCTAGTAATAGGACATTGATTAATTTGATAAAAAAGAAGATATCCGATAATCCTAAGCATTGGCATAAGATTTTGTCCGAAGCTGTCGGCGTTTCGAGACCGGGGGGTCCCCGAGCCGACGAGTGAGTGTGCCGCGTGCCCCAGCCCAGATGGGTCGAGCGCGTGGGCGAGCGCGAAGGGGGGAGAGCGAGGTGGCCGGAGCCGGGTCGTGAGGGAGGCGGAGATCCCGCGGCCTTCGTGTTCGTCCCGCGCCCAGGTCGGGTGCGCTTGCAGTAGGGGGTTACAAGCGTCCGCGCGGGTGAGGGGAGCGAGCGGCCCCAAGAGAGCGCCTGCCCCTACCCTCGTTCCCGCGAGGCCAACCTCCTCTAAGAAGGCCCTGGTCCTTCCTTTTATAGGCGCAAGGAGAGGATCCAGGTGTACAATGGGGATGCAGCAGAGTGCTACGTGTCTAGCGGGGGAGAGCTAGCGCCCTGGGTACATGCTAATGTGGCAGCCGGAGAGAACTTGGCGCCCAGCTGGTGTGGTGTCGTGGCTGTCGGAGGAGTAACGGAGCCTGGTGGAGGGACAGCTGTTGGAACAGTTGGGCTCTTGCTGACGTCCCCCTGCTTCCGTAAGGGAGCCGAGAGCCGCCATCGTCATGGGTCTAGCGGGGCGCCATCATTGCCTATCTGGCGGAGCTAGCCAGATGGGACGTCGGTCTTGTTCTCTGCGACCCAAGTCGGCTCGGGGCAGGGTGATGATGGCGCTTCCTGTTGACGTGGCGGACTTGTGCCCTAGGTCGGGCGACGTGGGGGCTCCTCCGAGGCCGAGGTCGAGTCTGTCTTCCATGGCCGAGGCCGAGCCCGAGCTCCTGGGTCGGGCGAGGCGGAGGTCGTTCGGCAGAGGCCAGGGCGGAGTCCGAGCCCTGGGTCGGGCGAAGCGGAGTTCGTCGTCTTCCGGGGCCTTAGCCCGAGTCCGAGCCCTGGGTCGGGCGGAGCGGAGTTCGCCGTCTTCCGGGGCCTTAGCCCGAGTCCGAGCCCTGGGTCGGGCGGAGCAGAGTTCGCCGTCTTCCGGGGCCTTAGCCCGAGTCCGAGCCCTGGGTCGGGCGGAGCGGAGTTCGCCGTCTTCCGGGGCCTTAGCCCGAGTCCGAGCCCTGGGTCGGGCGGAGCGGAGTTCGCCGTCTTCCGGGGCCTTAGCCCGAGTCCGAGCCCTGGGTCGGGCGGAGCGGAGTTCGCCGTCTTCCGGGGCCTTAGCCCGAGTCCGAGCCCTGGGTCGGGCGGAGCGGAGTTCGCCGTCTTCCGGGGCCTTAGCCCGAGTCCGAGCCCTGGGTCGGGCGGAGCTTCCTATGGCGCCTTTGGCAAGGCCTGGCCGCCCGTTAGTCTCACTCTTTGCGTTAAATGCCCCTGTGACTTGGTCGGTCGGCGCGGTGATTTAGTCAGGGTTGCTTCTTAACGAAGGCAAGGCCTCGGGCGAGCCGGAGATGCGTCTGCCGTAAAAAAGGGGGCCTCGGGCGAGACGGAAACACCTCAGGGTCGGCTGCCCTTGCCCGAGGCTAGGCTCGGGCGTGGCGTGATCGAGTCGCTCGTATGGACTGATCCCTGACTTAATCAAACCCATCAGGCCTCTGCAGCTTTATGCTGATGGGGGTTACCAGCTGAGAATTAGGCGTCTTGAGGGTACCCCTAATTATGGTCCCCGACAGTAGCCCCCGAGCCTCGAAGGGAGTGTTAGCACTCGCTTGGAGGCTTTCGTCGCACTTTTTTGCAAGGGGACCAGCCTTTCTCGGTTGCACTTTGTTCCGGTGGGTGCGCGCGAGCGCACCCGCCGGGTGTAGCCCCCGAGGCCTCGGAGGAGTGGTTTCACTCCTTCGAGGTCTTAATGCCTTGCGTAATGCTTCGGCTGGTCTGGCGGTTCCCTCATGCGAACAGGCCGTAGCCCGGGTGCACTGTCGGGGCCCAAGTTCTCGGGCTGGTATGTTGACGCTGTCAACGGTTTGGCCGGAGCCGGGTTTGCGAGAGCAGCCCCCGAGCCTCCGCACAGGGCGAGAGGGCGATCAGGGACAGACTCGGCTTTTTTACATACGCCCCTACGTCGCCTTTCCGCAAGGAGGAGGGGGGGAGAGCGCCATGTTACCCTCGATGGGCACCGAACATGGTGTCTCCGGTGAGCTGCAAGCGGGTAATCCGAGTGGACATCCGTGCCCCGTTCGTTGGGGGTCGGCTAGGGGCCCGGAGGCACGCCCAAAAGTACCTGCGGGTGATCTGCCGGACCCGGTCCCCTGGCGACGGGGTCCGAGGGCTCGTTGCCTCCCTCCGATGGGATTCCGTTACAGGATCGTTCCCGCTGGTCTCGGAAATGTCCTAGGGTACCTCGGGAGCGCAGCCCGAGCCTTGGTTATGTATCGAACGTACCCCTGGTCATCCCTCGCTCGGTGTCTGAGGCGATTGTGAACCCTTCGGGGGGCCAGCCTTCGAACCCCTGATCAGTATTGGGCGCGGAGCCCGAGTAGCCTGAGGCGGTCGTGGAACCTTTCGGGAGGCCGACCTTCGAACCCCTGACCAGTAGTGGGTGTCGGGCCCACGCGATCTGAGGCGGCTGTTGAACCCTTCGGGGGGCCAGCCTTCGAACCCCTGATCAGTAAGGAGGCTCGGAGCCTAGTTCCTTCACGGGGAAGGATCCCTTTGAAGGTATCCCCTTTCCCGGTCCCTATTGCAAGAGATAGAGAAAGAGGAAAAAGGAAAAAAGGATACGAAATTGAACGACGTGGCGTACCTTTTTTGGTGGGGTCGTTTTGGCGAAGGCGAAGCGTCGCCAGCGGCTTCTGCCAGAAGCGCCGCCTGTCCAGCCGCGGAGTTAATGCGCCGGGGCGAGTAGTTGGCGAGGCTGCCGTTGCGCGTGCGCGAGCCGTTCGAGGAACGGGTCACGGGCGCGTCGTCTTCACACCGTGAGAGGGGGTTCTCTCGCTGCCTCCGGATGGGACGTGAGCTTGGCTGACGGCGTGACCGCTGCTCCCGCGCGCCTGCCACCGTCATTACTGCCGGCCCACTTTTGACCGCGTTTGACCGCTGCGTCAGGCTGGCGCTGCTGGGTCGCGCGCTGGGTCGCCTCGGGTCGCGGTATTGGTTCCGCAATCGAGGAGGTGCGGTGGTGGCGCAAGTGGTACAGTTGCTTGCATGCAGCATCCGGCGCGCCGGTCGCGCGACGCGTGGGCTTGGGCCTCCGTGCTGGCAGGTCAGGAGTCGGAGAAGCGCGTCCACTTGGCGCGGTTGCATGCCGCCTGCATGGCTGCCCGCCCCTTTCGCCCGTTGGTCTGGGCAAAAGTGGAGGGTCACTTGTAACCGCTGGGTGGTTGCGTGCGCCGTGCGCGGCGGTTCGGCTTCTTCTGCTCGGAGCCGGTCTGCATGACATGTGGGTCCCAGCCCCCGCGCCGCAGGGGAGGGCTTTGGAGGCGTGTTGGAGAAGACTCAGCCCGTGACGGTTGGGGGCGCAAGCAGGGAGAGTTGCCTTTAAAAGGAGGGCGACCCCTTTCGTAAGGCGACCATGTCTTCTTCCTCCCTTATGCATCGTGTCTTTCCACCTTTCAAGCCCCCGGATGGGGGAAACCGCCGTCTTTTCGCCCCATCGTTGGCGGAACGCAACTCCGTGGGAGTTGGTACCTTTCAGCCATCGTTCGGCTTCAAGGATTTTCATCATGCAGCCCGGCTGCACCCCTCCACCGGCGGTCACCCAAGATGGTGACCTCCGGCTTGATGGTGGGGGAAAGCGAGCCGGGCTGCGGCCTCCGCCCCTTCCTCAGCCTCAAGGATTTTCATCACCAGGGCTGAGGAGGGGAGTGTGCCGAGTTGGGGTCGGCCCCTGCGCGGGCGGTGGCCCGCTCCTTCCCTCAGTGATCGAGGGGAAGGGCGGGAGTCGTCCGTGGCGCTAACAGCTGCACCGTGCCCGGCTCTCTGAGCCGAGCAGTTTCGGAGCCGCTCCCGGTGCCGCCTCCCGCCACGGCAGCTGGAAGAGGTTCTTCCGCCGGCGCGATAGCCAAGGTTGGCCATGGACCAACCTCTAACTCTACGGCCTTCTGCCCGTCCTTGCCTCTCGAGTTTGGGCAAGGGCGGGGGCCTCCTAGCAGCAGCATCCACCCTGAGGCCATCATTGCTGCTGTTCGGCCCCCCGGGGCAGAAGTCTTCATCGTCGCTGCTGTCGGGGCGGGCGGCGACATGCCGTTCGTCGGTCTTCTGTTGCCCCGCAGGCCCACCCCTATCGAGTGGGGTTGTTCGTACCTGCGGAGGGGGAACCAGAGTTCCGTTTGTAATGGCACTTCGAGTGCCGGGTTTTTTGTTCATTTCGGCTTTCGGGGCCTGAACATGTATGTAACGTCAGCACAGAGCCGTATTTTTTCCTCATTTCCGAGCACTATGACTCGTCTGCTGATTATCTGAACCGCTTCACCAAGCATGAGTCGCCCCGTGTCAAGGTGACGAGTGAGGTATCCGTATCCCGGAGGCGTAGGAGTCCCTCGGCTCGGTCGGCCCTGTTGTCCGAGGCTCCTCTAGCTTAGTTAAAGAGACCCCTCGGCTGCTCTTCGACGAGCCGAGGCCAGGGGTAGCGATATCAGCATGTGCAGAGGCGGAGTTGGCTCGAAAATGAAACCTGTTTGGCCGGAGCCTAGCCGAGTTGTCCGTTGGCAGGATCGACGCCGGAGTTGGTCAGCCGAGGCTTCGGACCGGGCTGGTGCCCTTGGAAGGTGGTTGGCCGAGGCCCCAGAGGTGGCCGGCCGAGCCGCCCGCTCGGGCCGGATTCCCGGAGAAGTCCCTGACAGCGATTGCCCGGGCGCGGTGATGACGTTGTCCTTCGGAGCGGAGGCTCTCGGACCGCGTCGCCGTCCGAGGCTAGGTCGGGCCTCGCCGAAGGTGCCGTCGATGCCGAGGGTGTCGCCGCCCCCTTCCAGCGTCAAGACCCGAGCCTGCAGGATCAGATTGTCTTGTAGCGTGTGCCTTGTGCGGCCGTCGAGGCCAAAACACACACCCTTTCTGCGTTGTAAAGCTGCGTCTCTTTTCCTCTTGTTTCGAGTATCTGGACTTTTTATCGGTAACAGGGATGTTAGTGCGAGCGAGAGTTGCTTCTCGCGGAAGGTGATGAGTGAGGTATCCGTATCCCGGAGGCGTGGGAGTCCCTCGGCTCGGTCGGCCTTGCCGCTTACGCGTACTTTCACCCGTCCATGAGGCCCCGTCACCGACTTGGTCGAGAAGGCTCGAAAGATCGCTTCGGCAGAAGGGCTTCCGAACGTAAAGACTTGTTCGATCCGTGGAGCCGCTTTATCCGAACGCGAGTTACTTATCGCAGAAGGTGATGAGTGAGGTATCCGTATCTCGGAGGCGTAGGAGTCCCTCGGCTCGGTCAGCCTTGGCTGCTTACGTGTACCCCGTCGTTTCCAGGACCCACTTTTCGAAGTAGTCAAAAAGCACGAAAGACATTCTGGTAAAAGAGATTTTTTTTTCGAGGAAAATTTTGACGCAGAGGGGGTTTCCCCCCTTTTAGCCCCCAAGGGAGGGTCGGGCTTTGCCGAGGCGAGGCCGACCCTTCCTTGTTGACTAAACTTTGCGTGGGTGCGAGGTATATGAACAACTTGGAAACATCTTAAGGGTAGAAGCGACGTAGCTGTTGGATGTTCCAAGCGTTGCCGTAGACCTCGCCTTGACTGTTGGCCAGCTTGTACGTTCCGGGCTTCAGAACTTTGGCGATGACGAATGGCCCCTCCCAGGGGGGCGTGAGCTTGTGCCTCCCTCGGGCATCTTGCCGCAGCCGAAGCACTAGGTCGCCCACCTGGAGGTCTCGGGGTCGGACCCCTCGGGCGTGGTAGCGTCGCAGGGACTGCTGATACCGCGCCGAGTGTAGTAAGGCCTTGTCCCGAGCCTCTTCCAGCTAGTCCAGCGAGTCTTCTCGGCTAGCTTGGTTGCTTTGATCGTCGTAGGCTCTCGTCCTCGGGGAGCCGTATTCCAGGAAGAACGGCGTGAAACCCGTGGCTCGGCTTGGCATCGTCCTCAGGCTCCAGACCACCGAGGGGAGTTCCTTCATCCATCGCTTGCCGAACTTGTTGAGGTCATTGTAAATCCGAGGCTTGAGCCCTTGTAGAATCATGCCATTGGCACGCTCTACTTGCCCATTCGACATGGGATGAGCTACGGCAGCCCAGTCCACCCGGATGTTGTGATCCTTGCAAAAATCCAAGAATTTTTTGCCGGTGAACTGGGTGCCGTTGTCGGTGATGATGGAGTTCGGGACCCCGAAGCGATGGATGATGTTGGTGAAGAACGCCACCGCCTGCTCGGACCTGATGCTGTTCAGGGGTCGGACCTCGATCCACTTGGAGCATTTGTCGACGGCGACAAGTAGGTGCGTGTAGCCCCCGGGCGCCTTCTGCAGAGGGCCGACGAGGTCCAGACCCCACACAGCGAAGGGCCAGGTGATGGGTATCGTCTGCAGAGCCTGAGCGGGCAGGTGGGTCTGCTTTGCATAGAATTGGCACCCTTCGCAGGTGCGGACAATTCTAGTGGCGTCAGCCACCGCCGTCGGCCAGTAGAAGCCTTGCCGGAAAGCATTCCCGACGAGGGCTCGAGGTGCTGCATGATGGCCGCAAGCCCCCGAGTGTATTTCCTGCAGGAGTTTCTGACCTTCGGCGATGGAGATGCATCGCTGGAGGATGCCCGAGGGGCTACGGTGGTAGAGCTCCTTCTCATCGCCCAGCAAGACGAACGACTTGGCGCGTCGCGCTACCCGCCGAGCCTCGGCTCAGTCGAGGGGCAGTTCTCCTTGGCGGAGATATTGCAGGTATGGGGTCTGCCAATCTTGATCTGGCGTGACCCCGCTCCGCTCCTCCTCGATGCGCAGTGCCTCGCCCTCGGGGGCCGAGGGTTCCTCGGGCTGAACCGAGGATGGCTCGGGCTGGGCCGAGGTCACCTCGGACGGGGCCGAGGGCGCCTCGGGCTCGGGCGTGTCGCCGATCTTGACGGAGGGTTGGTGCAGATCCCGGGAGAAGACGTCCGGGGGAACCGTCGTTCGCCCCGAGGCTATCTTTGCCAGCTCGTCCGCAGTCTCGTTGTAGCGCCGGGCGATGTGGTTAAGCTCGAGCCCGTAGAACTTGTCTTCCAGGCGTCGAACCTCATCACAGTAGGCCTCCATCTTCGGGTCGCGGCAGTGGGAGTTCTTCATGACTTGGTCGATGACGAGCTGCGAGTCGCCGCGAGCGTCGAGGCGTCGGACCCCTAGCTCGATGGCGATTCGCAATCCGTTGATCAGAGCCTCGTACTCAGCCACATTGTTGGACGCCGGGAAATGGAGGCGTAGCACGTAGCGCAGGTGTTCCCCGAGGGGCGAGACGAAGAGCAGGCCCGCGCCGGCTCCCGTCTTCATCAGCGACCCGTCGAAAAACATGGTCCAGAGCTCCGGTTGGATCGGAGCCGTCGGCAACTGGGTGTCGACCCATTCGGCTACGAAGTCTGCCAGTACCTGGGACTTGATGGCCTTCCGAGGGGCGAACGAGATTGTCTCGCCCATGATTTCCACCGCCCACTTTGCGATCCGTCCCGAGGCCTCTCGGCACTGGATGATCTCCCCCAGGGGGAAGGATGACACCACAGTCACCGAATGAGACTCGAAGTAATGTCGCAACTTTCGCCTCGTCAGGATCACTGCATACAGCAGCTTCTGGACTTGTGGGTAGCGGATCTTGGTCTCAGACAGCACCTCGCTGACGAAGTAAACTGGCCTCTGAATGGGCAAAGCATGCCCCTCTTCTTGCCTTTCGACCACGATCGCGGCGCTGACCACCTGAGTGGTAGCGGCAACGTAGACCAAGAGGGCTTCTCCATCAGCTGGGGGTACCAGGACGGGCGCCTGGGTGAGGAGCGCCTTCAGGTTCCCGAGAGCTTCCTCGGCCTCGGGAGTCCAAGTGAAGCACTCGGCCTTCCTTAAGAGACGGTACAGGGGCAGGCCTCTTTCGCCGAGGCGCGAGATGAAACGGCTCAAGGCCGCGAGACATCCCATGACCCTCTGTACGCCTTTTAAGTCCTTGATGGGCCCCATGCTTGTGATGGCTGCGATCTTCTCCGGGTTGGCTTCGATGCCCCGCTCGGAGACGATGAATCCCAGGAGCATGCCTCGGGGCACCCCGAAGACGCACTTCTCGGGATTGAGCTTGACGCCCTTCGCCTTGAGACACCGGAATGTCACTTCAAGGTCGGAGAGAAGGTCGGAGGCTTTCCTTGTCTTGACTACGATGTCATCGACGTAGGCCTCGACCGTGCGACCGATGTGTTCGCCGAACACATGGTTCATGCACCGCTGGTACGTCGCACCCGCGTTCCTCAAACCGAACGGCATGGTGACATAACAGTACATGCCGAAGGGCGTGATGAAAGAAGTCGCGAGCTGGTCGGACTCTTTCATCTTGATTTGATGATACCCTGAGTAGGCATCGAGGAAAGACAGGGTTTCGCACCCAGCAGTGGAGTCCACGATTTGATCGATGCGAGGTAGAGGGTAGGGAACCTTCGGACATGCTTTGTTGAGACCAGTGTAGTCTACACACATCCGCCATTTCCCCCCTTTCTTCCTCACAAGTACAGGGTTGGCAAGCCATTCGGGATGGAATACCTCTTTGATGAACCCTGCTGCCATCAGCTTGTGGATCTCCTCGCCTATCACCCTGCGCCTTTCCTCGTCGAATCGGCGCAGAGGCTGTCTGACCGGTCGGGCTCCGGCCCGAATATCCAGCGAGTGCTCGGCGACATCCCTCGGTATGCCGGGCATGTCCGAGGGACTCCACGCAAAGACGTCGGCGTTTGCGCGGAGAAAGTCGACGAGCACTGCTTCCTATTTGGGGTCGAGCCCGGAACCGATCCGGATCTGCTTGGAGGTGTCGCCACTAGGGTCGAGAGGGACGGCCTTAACCGTCTCCGCTGGCTCGAAGTTGCCGGCGTGTCGCTTCACGTCTGGCACCTCTCGGGAGAGGCTTTCCAGGTCGGCGATGAGGGCCTCGGACTCGGCGAGGGCCTCGGCGTACTCCACGCACTCCACATCGCATTCGAACGCGTGTTTGTACGTGGGGCCGACGGTGATGACCCTGTTGGGGCCCGGCATCTTGAGCTTCAGGTAGGTGTAGTTGGGGATGGCCATGAACTTCGCGTAGCATGGCCTTCCCAATACTGCGTGGTAGGTTCCTCGGAACCCGACCACCTCGAACGTCAAAGTCTCCCTTCGGAAGTTGGAGGGTGTTCCGAAGCAGACAGGAAGGTCGAGCTGTCCGAGGGGCTGGACGCGCTTCCCAGGAATGATCCCGTGGAAGGGCGCAGCGCCTGCTCGGACGGATGACAGATCGACGCGCAGGAGCCTGAGGGTCTCGGCGTAGATGATATTGAGGCAGCTGCCCCCATCCATCAGGACCTTGGTGAGCCTGACGTCGCCGATGACGGGATCGACGACGAGCGGGTACTTCCCCGGGCTCGGCACGTGGTCGGGGTGGTCATCTTGGTCGAAGGTGATGGGCTTGTCGGACCAGTCTAGGTAGACTGGTGCCGCCACCTTCACCGAGCAGACCTCCCGGCGCTCTCGCTTGCGATGCCGAGCCGAGGCATTCGCCGCATGCCCTCCGCAGATCATGAAGCAGTCGTGGACCTCGGGGAACTCTCCTGCTTGGTGATCTTCCTTTTTGTCGTCGTCGCGGGCCCTGCCACCCTCTGCGGGTGGCCCGGCCTTGTGGAAGTGGCGCCGAAGCATGACGCACTCCTCGAGAGTGTGCTTGACGGGCCCCTGATGGTAAGGGCACGTCTCCTTGAGCATCTTGTCAAAGAGGTTGGCACCTCCGGGGGGCTTCCGAGGGTTCTTGTATTCGGCGGCGGCGACAAGGTCCGTGCCGGCGGCGTCGCGTTTCGCTTGCGACTTCCCCCTGCCTTTCTTCTTGGCGCCGAGCAGAGTAGACGCCTCGGGAGCATCTTCCGACGGGCGGCCCTGGGGCTGCTTGTCCTTTCGGAAGATGGCCTCGACCGCCTCCTGACCAGAGGCGAACTTGGTGGCGATGTCCATCAGCTCGCTCGCCCTGGTGGGGGTCTTGCGACCCAACTTGCTCACCAGGTCACGGTAGGTGGTGCCGGCAAGGAACGCGCCGATGACATCGGAGTCGGTGATGTTGGGCAGCTCGGTGCGCTGCTTCGAGAATCGCCGGATGTAGTCCCGAAGAGACTCTCCCGGCTGTTGCCGGCAGCTTCGGAGGTCCCAGGAATTCCCGGGGCGCACGTACGTGCCCTGGAAGTTGCCGGCGAAAGCTTGGACCAAATCCTCCCAGTTGGAAATTTGCCCCGGAGGCAGGTGCTCCAACCAAGCGCGAGCAGTGTCGGAGAGGAACAGGGGGAGGTTGCGGATGATGAGGTTGTCGTCGTCCGTTCCACCCAGTTGACAGGCCAGGCGGTAGTCCGCGAGCCACAATTCCGGTCTCGTTTCCCCCGAGTACTTTGTGATAGTAGTCGGGGGTCGGAATCGGGTCGGAAACGACGCCCGCCGAATGGCCCAGCTGAAGACCTGCGGACCGGGTGGTTCGGGCGAGGGACTCCGATCCTCCCCGCTGTCGTAGCGTCCCCCACGCTTGGGGTGATAGCCTCGGCGCACCTTTTCGTCGAGGCGGGCCCGACGGTCGCGATGAGGGTGCTCGTCGCTGAGGTGGCCCGGGGCCGCAGGCGCGGTGTTGCGCGTGCGCCCGGTGTAGACCGAGGCTTCCCGCATGAGTCGGGAAGTCGCGGCACGAGGTTCCGAGGGGTACCCCTGCCTTCGGGAGGCAGAGCTCTCGGCCCGCCGGGCCGCAGCGCCTTCCAGGAGATGCTTGAGCTCTCCCTGGATTCGCCGACCCTCGGTGGTTGATGATTCCGGCATTGCGCGGAGGAGCATCGCTGCGGCTGCCAGGTCCTGACCGGTTCCGCCGGATGCGGGTGGCGGCCTGTCCCTGGCATCGTTGGCGATGCGGTGCTGGAGACCCTGGGGTAGGTGACGTATTTCTCCGGCCGGGGGCTGGCCCGCCCATACCTGCCCGACGTCCCGGCGGAGTGCCTCGAGCGCTCCTGCCCCCTCTTCGAGCCCGGCCTGCGCCCCGCGGACTTGCTCGAGCTGTGGGTCGTGACCCCCCGCCGGAATGGGGACCACAGCTAGCTCCCGCGGGATGTCGGCGCGAGGCACTGGCCTAGGGAGATCACCATCCTTCGGCATGCCGAGACAGCTGCCTCCGGAGGGATCCCCTAGCTCGACGTGGAAACATTCGCGGCTCGGGCCGTAGTCCTTGTCGTCAAGGCTGCGGCTGCCGTCGGAACAGTCGGAGAGGCAGTAGTCGCATGCGGTCATGAAGTCCCGCATGGCACTGGGGTTGCCAGATCCAGAGAAATCCCAGCAGACGCTGGGGCCGTCGTCTTCCTCGGACCCAGAGGGCCTGTAGGTCGAGACGCCCGTCAATCGGTCCCAAGGCGACCGCACACGAAACCCGAAAGGGGTTGCACTCGCCTCAACGTGAGCGCCCGCCAAAGCGAGGTCACTAGGCGGGTTGAGGTCGAGTCGAAATGATGAAAGATGGGAAGCAGCCGGTACCTTTTGGTCGACGAGGAGCGACGAAGTCACATCGGGGGCTGATCGCGCCGTCGTCCTGGGTACGAGGGCGACGTCCTGCAGGCCCTCCGTGAGCGCGCTGGCGTCGTCCACTTGCTCGGGGTTGGCGTGTTGCGGGGGGACGGCGCTCGCCTTCGCCTCAAACGCGAGGGTGACGCCCGTCGCGTCCTCCGTTGGGGCGCTGGGGATGTCGATTTGCTCGACAGCCGGCTGAGCGCAGCCTCCCACTCGGCCCTGGCTGCCCCGTCTCCTCCTCCGATGGCGAGGGAGAGGATGGGGCGAGCTCGGAAGTTGTCCTTCCCCCACGCGGGAAAGACGTCGTCGATTCCGCCGCCGGCGAGCGGGCTGTCGGCCACCGTTGTCGCCGTCGCGCGGCGGTGGAAGGAGTATCATGTCGTAGCTGTCGTCGAAAGACATGAACTCGAGGCTCCCGAAACGGAGCACCGTCCCGGGTTCAAGAGGTCGTTGGAGACTGCCCATCTGGAGCTTGACGGGAAACTGCTCGTCAACACGCAGCAGACCCCTACCTGGCGCGCCAACTGTCGGCGTTTCGAGACCAGGGGGTCCCCGAGCCGACGAGTGAGTGTGCCGCGTGCCCCAGCCCAGATGGGTCGAGCGCGTGGGCGAGCGCGAAGGGGGGAGAGCGAGGTGGCCGGAGCCGGGTCGTGAGGGAGGCGGAGATCCCGTGGCCTTCGTGTTCGTCCCGCGCCCAGGTCGGGTGCGCTTGCAGTAGGGGGTTACAAGCGTCCGCGCGGGTGAGGGGAGCGAGCGGCCCCAAGAGAGCGCCTGCCCCTGCCCTCATTCCCGCGAGGCCAACCTCCTCTAAGAAGGCCCTGGTCCTTCCTTTTATAGGCGCAAGGAGAGGATCCAGGTGTACAATGGGGATGCAGCAGAGTGCTACGTGTCTAGCGGGGGAGAGCTAGCGCCCTGGGTACATGCCAATGTGGCAGCCGGAGAGAACTTGGCGCCCAGCTGGTGTGGTGTCGTGGCTGTCGGAGGAGTAACGGAGCCTGGTGGAGGGACAGCTGTTGGAACAGTTGGGCTCTTGCTGACGTCCCCCTGCTTCCGTAAGGGAGCCGAGAGCCGCCGTCGTCATGGGTCTAGTGGGGCGCCATCATTGCCTATCTGGCGGAGCTAGCCAGATGGGACGTCGGTCTTGTTCTCTGCGACCCAAGTCGGCTCGGGGCAGGGTGACGATGGCGCTTCCTATTGACGTGGCGGACTTGTGCCCTAGGTCGGGCGACATGGGGGCTCCTCCGAGGCCGAGGTCGAGTCTGTCTTCCATGGCCGAGGCCGAGCCCGAGCTCCTGGGTCGGGCGAGGCGGAGGTCGTTCGGCAGAGGCCAGGGCGGAGTCCGAGCCCTGGGTCGGGCGAAGCGGAGTTCATCGTCTTCCGGGGCCTTAGCCCGAGTCCGAGCCCTGGGTCGGGCGGAGCGGAGTTCGCCGTCTTCCGGGGCCTTAGCCCGAGTCCGAGCCCTGGGTCGGGCAGAGCGGAGTTCGCCGTCTTCCGGGGCCTTAGCCCGAGTCCGAGCCCTGGGTCGGGCGGAGCGGAGTTCGCCGTCTTCCGGGGCCTTAGCCCGAGTCCGAGCCCTGGGTCGGGCGGAGCGTAGTTCGCCATCTTCCAGGGCCTTAGCCCGAGTCCGAGCCCTGGGTCGGGCGGAGCGGAGTTCGCCGTCTTCCGGGGCCTTAGCCCGAGTCCGAGCCCTGGGTCGGGCGGAGCGGAGTTCGCCGTCTTCCGGGGCCTTAGCCCGAGTCCGAGCCCTGGGTCGGGCGGAGCGGAGTTCGCCGTCTTCCGGGGCCTTAGCCCGAGTCCGAGCCCTGGGTCGGGCGGAGCTTCCTATGGCGCCTTTGGCAAGGCCTGGCCGCCCGTCAGTCTCACTCTTTGCGTTAAATGCCCCTGTGACTTGGTCGGTCGGCGCGGTGATTTAGTCAGGGTTGCTTCTTAACAAAGGCAAGGCCTCGGGCGAGCCAGAGATGCGTCTGCCGTAAAAAAGGGGGCCTCGGGCGAGACGGAAACACCTCAGGGTCGGCTGCCCTTGCCCGAGGCTAGGCTCGGGCGTGGCGTGATCGAGTCGCTCGTATGGACTGATCCCTGACTTAATCAAACCCATCAGGCCTCTGCAGCTTTATGCTGATGGGGGTTACCAGCTGAGAATTAGGCGTCTTGAGGGTACCCCTAATTATGGTCCCCGACAGAAGCCTTATGGGCTCATAGAATATCTAAACATAGTGCTACTAAAGTATCTCCTTTTGAGCTTGTCTATGGGCATGAAGCAGTGTTGCCTGTGGAAATAAGTTTGAATGCTGTCAGGTTTGCCAGACAAAATGATCTAACCATCACTGATTATTATGATTCAATGATGGATAATATTGATGAGGTAACCGACAAGAGGGTGACAGCTTTGGGAGCAATAGAGAAGGACAAGATCATGGTAGCCAGGGCCTACAACAAGAAGGTCAAAGCAAAGTCATTTCAAGTAGGGGATCTGGTGTGGAAGACCATCTTGCCTCTAAGGAATAAAGACCGGAAGTTTGGGAAATGGTCGCCAAGCTAGGAGGGTCCTTATAAAGTAAAACAGGTAATGTCTGGTAACGCCTATTTGCTACAAACATTGCAAGGCAAGGATTTGCCTAAGGCTTTGAATGGGCGCTTCCTCAAGCAGTATCATCCTAGTATGTGGCAAGATGCTTAAGAAAACTGATGTAATCACATCGTGTTAAGATGCTTTTGGTTCGCTCAGCTCCACCAAAAGGCAGGGGGGCATATGTTCGACACCAAAAGGAGAAGGGCGGACGGTCCGGCCCTGAGGCCGGACGGTCCGCGCCTGTGGGCTGGACGGTCCGCACGTGCGCAGAACAGATTAGGGTTCCGAGTTTTGTGCTACGGTTGTTAGCTAAATTCGCGGGATTCGCTCGGAAATTAGTTTGTAAAGGGTCCAGCCCCCTCCTCTATAAATAGAGAGGTATACGGCCGATTTGTAATCATCAATCGAATCAATACAACTTCTATTTCGCATTTATTTCCTGTACAATTAGGAGTAGTTCTAGTCTAGTTCTAGTTTAGCCTCTCGATCCCCAAATTCTCCGCCTCTCCTCGACTCTACATCGATTAGAGGAGTCTAGGTCGGCCTGCTCGAGCCTAGACAACTCCTAGGATCTCTCCTCCCCGACGGGGTCCCTCCCAGGAGCGAGATCTAGGCGCCGCCGGCGATCTTCCGCCGCCCCTGCGCACGCGCGGACCGTCCGGCCCTAGGGCGTGGACCGTCCGGCCGTCAGGCAGGGAACCCGAGCTCCTGCACCAGGTCGCGGACCGTCCGGCCCTGTGCCGCGGACCGTCCGCGCCTGACCAGAGAGCACCACCGCCTCACGCCAGGTCGCGGACCGTCCGGCCCTGTGCCGCGGACCGTTCGCGCGTGACCAAAGAGCACCGCCGTTGGTTCTTTTGAAGTGATTGGCGCCTCCAAAAAGGTGTCAACAATAATTTTATTTTTTTTTAAAAAACTAAACGTGCGTGCTACTGTTCCAACTGCAGCTTTCTGCTTGCTTCTCTTCTTGCTTCAAGCCATTCCAAGCTAGCTAGCTCCACCAATTCTTTTTTTCGTCTGTCCGTGTCTAATAACCCAGACAGTTAAGCCTCGCCAACCAAGAACAAGTTATAATTATATTAAATAAGATGTCATGATCCATCTTTAGGATGTGTGTGGTTCGACGTCAAAGTAGTATGAGACGCGCTTGATTTTTTGGATCACGCCGCCACAAAAAATTGCTTTGTTGTTCATCTCATCTCCGTGTGACTCTTATCCAAACATTATAGAAAATGTGGCTGCCCCTTCCAACCCTCCTCATACATTCAACCAAGCGTAAGCTGGTTTCAAAACTCAAATTCTTTTGGTGTGTTTTCTAGTGAGCAATTGGAGAGGTATCATTTGAATAAGACATTATGGGAGATTTTTTTTGTCTTTCCTTGCTTCCAAACATAAACTCAAATACCCTTGGAAATTAGAGAAAATTAAGGGCGAAATCATTTCGTTTTTTTTCTCAAACCCCAAGGGGATTTGAGTCTCCAAACTGGCAAGTCCATTTTTTAAGGGATTCTTATTTTCCTAACATAAAATAAACTAATTTCTTTTGAAAAAATAGAAATCTCTTGGAAAATTGGGGTTGTCAAACTAGCTTTAAGTGTAATAAGTAAATAGGTAGTGTGCCATTGACTGGTTTCTAGTATTCCTCTTAATATTGGTTGATAGAGCTAGGGTTCATAACTCGGTAGCTAGGTGTCGGTGTTTCGATCTAACTCCGACAAGTAAATTTGTGTGCGTGTTTTGGGCTCTAGACGGTGTGCGTGGTGGGCACACGATTTATACTGGTTCGGGTACAACACCCCTATATCCAGTCATCGGTGGCTTGCGCTACCAGCACGTATGTTGAATGCGGATGAATGCTCGTAGTAGGGGTTACAAGCGAACGAGAGAGGGAAGAGAGGCTCCCAAGTCTCTTATATGGAGGAGGTGGAGCTAAGGGCTACAGAGCTGGAGTCCTAACTAAGTCTTGGCTTGGCGATGGGGCTCCGATCTCCAGGTCTTCGTCGGTATCCCCCTCCTCCTTTCGTCGGTTCGCCCGTCCGTCATCTATGTGTGTGTGTGTTCCTCTCTATTCATCTGGTGATCGACCTCCTCCTTTTATAGGCCAAGGAGGGGTCGGTCAGCGATGGCTTCCTCGAGAAGGAGTCATCGGGCAATGGTAGAATCGAGTGTTCTACCCTAGTGAAATCGCGTGCGTTCGTGAGCCTTGGGGTCGCCTGGTTCGTCTCGTATTCTTTATAGCAGACTATGTGGGCATCGTGGGGCTCGGGTGCCATAATTCGAGGTATGTCGACCCTTGGCCTATGTAGCCTGGGTCTCGGTGCGGCTTCTTTCATTGTGCTCTGCAGGAGGCCTGCGCACTCAAGCCTAGCCCCGATATGTCATTAGTGTGCCATAGGCCAGGGGCACGCGGACCATAAATGCACCATAGTCTGAGGGGTTCCTAGGTTATGAGTGCATTGTAACCCAAGGGGGTCGTAAGTCATGAGCGGGAGGCGGACCGACGCCTCTGCTGTAGCTCGGTGCCAGACGTAGTTAATGTGGTCGATCACTTATAGTGGGTCAGTCTCAGGCTGGGCGAGGGGTCCACTCGATTGATTTCCCTTCGATACGTCCCCCCTATACAGCTCCGCCATGCCTGACCCCGGCCTCGTGCCTCGGGGTTCATCCGAGGCCGGGCGCTTCAAGGACAGACGTCTCCTTTCTCCTCCTGTTGACCAATGGGCTCCGGTTGCAAGAGACCTTTCCCCAGCATTCACGAAGATGATTTCTGGAGGCCGGGCGAAGTCATGACTGAGAGTACCTAGAGGGGGGTGAATAGGTGATCCTATAAAATCAAGAGCTAAATAGCCACAAAACTAAGATATTAAAGTGTTAGTGTGACTAAGTAGCTTTGAAGCGAGTTCTTGTGAACACAACAATCACAGAGAATCCAACACAAGAGACACGTGATTTTTATTCCATGGTTCGGCCAAGTAACACTTGCCTACTTCCACGTTGTGGCGTCCCAATGGACGAGGGTTGCACTCAACCCCTTTCAAGTGATCCAATGATCAACTTGAATACCACGGTCTTTTTGTTTAGAGTATCTTCCCGTTTACGAGGAATCTCCACAATTTGGAGTCTCTCGCCCTTACAATAGAGATCACAGAGAAAGCACAGATTAAGGTTGGGAAAAGCAACACACACAAGATTCAATCCGCAGCACACACACGCACACAAGTCAAGACTTGAGCTCAAAGGACAACACAGGGAGTTCACAACTCGAAATGAAGCTCAAATCACTATCACAATAAATCAAATGCGTGGGAGTGGAGTCTAGATATCTTAGTATGCTTGGAGAATGCTTGGTTTGTGCTCCATGCGCCTAGAGGTCCCTTTTATAGCCCCAAGGTAGCTAGGAGCCGTTGGAGATCAACATGGAAGGCTATCCTTGCCTTCTGTCGAGTGGCGCACCGGACAACCACTGTAGCATGTCCGGTGCACGATTTCCTTCCAAATCGGGCACAGTCGACCGTTGCTCCTCGGAATCGGTTGGCGCACCGGACACTGTCCGGTGCACACCGGAGAATCTGGTGCACCCAGCCGACCGTTGGAGCAGCCACGTGTCGCGTGTTGATCGCGCGGATGACTGTTGGCGTGGGCGCCGTTGGCTCACCGGACAGTTTGGTGCACCACCGGTCAGTCCGGTGAATTATAGCCACGTCGCCCCGTTCCTTTTTCCCAAGAGCGACAAGTTCGCCGCGGATGACTCACCGGACAGTCCGGTGAATTATAGTCGTACGACTCCGTCGATTCCCGAGAGCAGATAGTTCACCGGAAGCCAGCCTGGGGCACCGGACACTGTCCGGTGCGCCAGGCCGAGCTGGAGTTGGCTATACACGGCCAACTCTTCTTCAATTCAACTTTTCTCTTCTTGGCTCTGTTTCTAGCACTTAGATAAACACATTAGTATTAAAAAACAATGTACTAAGTCTAGAAACATACCTCGTGCCTTGATTTGCACTTTTCTCACATTTAGCACACAAGGATTCAATTAATATGTGTTGGACATCTAATCACCAAAATACTTATAGAAATTGCCCAAGGGCATATTTCCCTTTCAATCTCCCCCTTTTTGGTGATTTATGCCAACACATCAAAAAGCAACTAAAAAGTGCAACATCAAAACAATTTAAGACCAAATTGTTTTAGCTTATGATTTGGCATATTTGGATTGCTCTTTGCCACCACTTGGTTTGTTTTTGCAAATCAAATTCATTTGCCTATCTCTAAGTCAAACACGCTTGTTTTGGCACATAGAGAGATATTTCAAGAGTAAAATTGATTCAAGTGCCCGAAAACTCCCCATTTTCCCACAATCAAAACTCTCCCCCACAAGAGATCAAATTTTGCAATAAGAGCATTTTGGACAAGTAAAAAATTCTAACTCTATTATTTTCAAAATTCACAAGTGGTTGGCTGATCCATTTGCTTTGGCCTTAATTTCTCCCCCTTTGGCATTAAGCACCAAAACAGGATCATTTTTGGCCCTTTAACCCCATTGCCTCACCAAAAATGTCAATTCAGAGCAAAAGGCAAATAGAGCATAAGAATGAACTTGGAATTAAATACACTAATACCGGAGTGCAGTGGAAGTCTTTGCATCGTTCAAGTCCATTTTTCCCTTTCAATGCACCTTTGAGACTGCATCAAGGGTACTCAACCAAACAGGTAAGTCTCAAAGGGTCAAGTTGTAGCACATCTCCCCCTTAATATGTGCACCATTTGCATATGGACTTGTGAGGTCCGAGGATGACGTGTACAACTTGAGCACCACAAATAAACAATACTAGATTTAAACGCATAAAGTGACATGATCAAAGGCATAGAAGATATGTATGCTATAGATCAATCCAAGTTACGCTAATCTAAGACATTTGGCTCACTACGCAACCTGCAAAACCTTTTCTCATCTAAAGGCTTAGTGAAGATATTGGCTAGCTGGTTCTCAGTGCTAATATGGTACACCTCGATATCTCCCTTTTGCTGGTGGTCTCTTAGGAAGTGATGTCGGGTGTCTATGTGCTTAGTGCGACTGTGTTCAACAGGATTATCCGCCAAGCGGATTGCACTCTCATTGTCACATAGGAGTGGGACTTTGCTCAGATTGTAGCCAAAGTCCCAGAGGGTTTGCCTCATCCAAAGTAGTTGCGCGCAACACTGTCCTGTGGCAACATACTCGGCCTCAGCGGTGGATAGGGCAACGGATGTTTGTTTCTTTGAACTCCAGGACACCAGGGACCTTCCTAGAAATTGGCACGTCCCTGATGTGCTCTTCCTATCAACCTTGCACCCGGCATAATCGGAGTCTGAGTATCCAATTAAGTCAAAGGTAGACCCCTTTGGATACCAGATCCCAAAGCAAGGCATAGAAACTAAATATCTAAGAATTCGCTTAACGGCCACAAGGTGACATTGCTTGGGGTCGAATTGATATCTAGCACACATGCATACACTAAGCATAATGTCCGGTCAACTAGCACATAAATAAAGCAATGAACCTATCATGGACTGGTATGCCTTTTGATCAACGGACTTACCTCCTTTGTTGAGGTCAACATGCCCGTCAGTTCCCATCGGTGTCTTTGCGGGCTTGGCATCCTTCATCCCAAACCTCTTGAGAAGATCTTGAGTATACTTTGTTTGGGAGATGAAGGTGACGTCCTTGAGTTGCTTCACTTGGAACCCAAGGAAGTAAATCAACTCACCCATCATCGACATCTCGAACTTTTGTGTCATCACCCTGCTAAACTCCTCACAAGACTTTTGATTAGTAGAGCCAAATATTATGTCGTTGACATAAATTTGGAACACGAAGAGATCACCATCACAAGTCTTTGTAAAAAGAGTGGGATCAGCTTTCCCAACCTTGAAAGCATTAGTAATTAAGAAATCTCTAAGGCATTCATACCATGCTCTTGGGGCTTGCTTAAGTCCATAGAGCGGCTTAGAGAGCTTATACACGTGGTTGGGATACCTGTCATCCTCAAAGCCAGGGGGTTGTTCTACGTATACCTCCTCCTTGATTGGCCCATTGAGGAAAGCGCTCTTTACGTCCATTTGAAACAGCCTAAAAGAGTGGTGAGCGGCATAGGCTAATAATATTCGAATAGACTCTAGCCTAGCCACAGGAGCAAAAGTCTCCTCGAAATCCAAACCTGCGACTTGGGCATAACCTTTTGCCACAAGTCGAGCATTGTTTCTTGTCACCACTCCGTGCTCGTCTTGCTTGTTGCGGAACACCCACTTGGTTCCCACAACGTTTTGCTTTAGACGTGGCACCAGGCTCCAAACTTCATTTCTCTTGAAGTTGTTGAGTTCTTCCTACATGGCCAACACCCAGTCTGGATCCTGCAAGGCCTCTTCTACCCTGAAAGGCTCAATAGGAGAGACAAACGAGTAATGCTCACAAAAATTAGCTAAGCATGAGCGAGTAGTTACTCCCTTGCTGATATCACCCAGAATCTGATCGACGGGGTGATGTCTTTGGATCGTTGCTCGGACTTGAGTTGGAGGGACCCGTGGTGCTTCTTCCTCCATTGCTTGATCTTCTTGTGCTCCCCCTTGATCATGCCCTTCTTCTTGCGGTACCTGTTCATCGTCTTGAGTTGGGGGATGCACCATCATGGAGGAAGATGGCTGATCTTGCTACTGTTGTTCCTATGGTCGCACATCATCTATCGCCATCATGCGCATTGCGGCTGTCAGAACTCCATCTTCATCTATGTCATCAAGATCAACTTGCTCTCTTGGAGAGCCATTAGTCTCATCAAATACAACATCGCTAGAGACTTCAACCAATCCTGATGATTTGTTGAAGACCCTATACGCCTTTGTATTTGAGTCATACCCTAGTAAAAACCCTTCTACTACCTTGGGAGCAAATTTAGAATGTCTACCTTTCTTCACCAGAATGTAGCTTTTGCTCCCAAATACATGAAAGTAAGAGACATTGGGTTTGTTACCCGTAAGGAGTTCGTAGGAGGTCTTCTTTAGGAGGCAATGCAGGTAGAGCCGGTTTATGGCATGGCAGGCTGTGTTCACAGCTTTCGACCAAAACTGCTCGGGTGTCTTGAACTCTCCAAGCATCGTTCTCGCCATGTCGATTAGCGTCCTGTTCTTCCTCTCTACTACATCGTTTTGCTGTGGTGTGTAGGGAGCGGAGAACTCGTGCTTGATGCCTTCCTCCTCAAGATACTCCTCAACTTGCAGATTCTTGAACTCGGACCCATTGTCGCTCCTTATCTTTTTCACCTTTAGCTCAAATTCGTTTTGAGCCCTCCTTAGAAAGCGCTTTAGGGTCCCTTGGGTTTCTGATTTGTCCTGCAAAAAGAACACCTAAGTGAAGCGGGAAAGTCATTAATAATTACAAGATCATACTTACCTCCTCCGATGCTGAGGTAGGCAATGGGTCCAAAGAGGTCCATGTGAAGAAGCTCCAGTGGTCTTGATGTTGTCATCACATTCTTGTTATGATGAGTGCTTCCCACCTGTTTCCCTGCCTGACATGCTGCATAGGGTCTGTCTTTCTCAAAACAGACATTGGTTAGTCCTAACACATGTTCTCCCTTTAGAAGTTTATGAAGGTTCTTCATCCCAACATGTGCTAGACAGTGATGCCAAAGCCAGCCCATACTAGTCTTAGCCATTAAGCATGCATCTAGATCGGCATTCTCTTTCGAAAAATCAACTAAATAGAGCTTGCCGTCTAATGCACCCTTAAAAGCTAATGAACCATCACTCCTTCTAAAGACAGATACATCAACATTTGTAAACAAACAATTGTAACCCATGTGGCACAATTGACTTACAGACAGAAGGTTTTATCCTAGCGACTCTACTAAAAATACATTTGAAATGGAGTGCTCGCTTGTGATGGCTATCTTTCCCAAACCTTTGACCTTGCCTTGATTCCCATCTCCAAATATGATTGTATCCTGGGAATCCTTGTTCTTGACATAGGAGGTGAACATATTCTTCTCCCCCGTCATGTGGTTTGTGCATCCGCTGTCGATAATCCAGCTTGAGCCCCCGGATGCATAAACCTGCAAGGCAATTTAAGCTTGGGTTTTAGGTACCCAACTCTTGTTGGGTCCTACAAGGTTAGTCACAATAACTTTTGGTACCCAAATACAAGTCTTGTCTCCCTTGCATTTGGATCCCAATTTTCTAGCCACTACTTTTGTATTTTTGCATGTAAGTACAAAAGAAGTATTGCAAGCATGATAAATAGTAGAGGGTTTATTGCACATTTTTTAGGAGCATGAAACACAACATGATTTCTCCTAGGCCTATTTCTACCATAATCATGAGTGGAGTTAGAAGCAAACATAGCATTTGAATCATAATAAGCAGCATGATCATAACTCCTATGAGAATGACTAGCAATTTTCCTATCATAAATAAAGGCATGATTCCTTTGAGGACTACTAGCCATAGGGGCCTTCCCTTTCTCCTTGTTGAGAATAGGAGTCCTTTGGCTTGTTAAGTTCTTGGTTTTCTTTTGAAAACCAAGTCCATCCTTAATTAAGGGGTGTCTACCAACGGTGTAGGCATCTGTAACACCCGGTTTTAAAGAACAAAGCCGGGTGCATCTCATACATGCGCCAAGAAGACAACACATATAATAACAGAGTGTATAGAGATAAATGTCATTAACATCAGAGTATTTATTACATAGCGGAAGACTTATTACAAAATGAAATAATAAAGATAAAACGAACTAAGGATCGTCGGCGCCAATGTCGACTGGGAAACGCCACCTAGATCAGATCGAACTCCTCAGTGTTAGGCAGCTCCTCCTGAACCACCTGATCATCTCCTGTGGGGGGGGGTGTGAGACAGCAAGGGTGAGCTCACACATGATCATAGCTCAACAAGTTGTGGGGAACCAGTGGACACAAACTCACAAAGGTGTGAGTTCATGTGATGTGTAAGGCTTAATCAAAGATAAGGGTTAAAGCTGAGCATTGCTTTTAAGTAGTTGGTCAAACTTTTATTAGCAATTACTAAGTGTAAGTAAATACCAAACCATAAGTAAAGTAATAGAACAAAATTAATAATAAACCCATGCAATGCAAATGACAAAGTTGAATTTAAGTTCCATAATTAAACATCAGAGAGTCCTGAGCTGCTCATGACCGTGAGCTCGGCTAGTATACCAGTTTTACACTCTGCAGAGGTTGTACCCTTTACCCACAAGTCATGTTACCCATCTGCCAAGGGGTCATGAATCCCATATACCTCTACCTAGGAAGCACGGCAGGGCAACACTACGAGGCCTTTACAAAGTTCCACTAGCTTCCGAAAACCCGCTACAGTTTATGGGAAGATCCAGTAAAGGGTTCCTGGCTGATAGCCATCGCAGCAAAATCAACCAGGGACCTCCCCGCACTGACCTCTCCCCTACTGCCCTTGCCCCTTTCGGGTAAGGTAGTCTTCCACTAGCTTTCCTAATTAGTCAGCCAAGGGCGTCCCATTCCACCCTTGTGGTGGCACGTGGTTCTCAAGTTAAGCTCTATGTTCCAATTAACATTAATGATAACAACATGAACATGAACAGAGTAACAACAAAAATTGGAACATAGAGGTAATAATTGATTATCCCAAAACCATATAAAGCAATAGCAAACTACCCAAGTGATTTAGGGGTAAACAAGGTGATGAGATAAACAATCTAGGGAATCCTATTGGGTCCCATCAAAATTAACCTATGCATGGATATGTAATATTAAAGAACATTATTGGGTAAAAAGTGGTCAAGGGCACAACTTGCCTGCAATGAGCTCCTGCTCAGCTACTTCAACCTGCTGCTCACCAGTATCCTCAGCAACGGGCTCTTCTACTCGCCACAATACAAACAAGCACAGTGCATATAGAGAAATTAACATTACACCAAACATATAAACTAAATGCACAGAGATATTCTACATATTAAAATAAAATCCTAGGAACAGAAATCATATTTTTCTGAGTTATAGATTTTAAGTTATGCATTTTCAAAGGTTCTATGTGCTTTAAGTAGGATCAAGTGATAAATAAATTTTCTTACTGTTTTTATGCCAAAACAGAGGCACTAAGTGCTAGAGAATAAAATTACAAAATTTTAGGAACTGGAATGAATTAATTTGGAGTTAGTATGAATTTTCTATGAATTTATAAAGTTCTAGCAATTATTTTCCTATTAAAAATCTATTTAATAATCATTTTCTCTGGTTTTATAAAGTCCTGGACTGGGCCTCAATTCTGGAGAAACCCAGGGGTCTCGGTGTAAATTTTTACAGACACAGAGAACAGTGGAGATGGATGGCGGGTTGGTTTCTAGTAAGTGTAGGGGTTCTTTTGTAATACGCGCAAACTGAAGGGGTATCCATCCATATGGGCCGTCCGATCGGCAGTCAATGCGCCAGATTAGATCTCAGACTTAATGAATCGGTATGCGACGACAGTTGTTGGATCCTAAACCCACGGCCCAGATTTAATGAGTCGCGGATCCACTCCGCGCCACTGGATCACGCATCAACGGTCTCTGTGCGATCGAGCGAAGGGGTATCCCCTGGCCTAATCACAGCCGTTCCTGCCCCGATCGACGGCCGCGAACGCTCCTTCCCCAGTTCAACCCGCGCCACCCCATCTTGCCTCTGCGCACGGCGGAGGAGCCGCCGGAGTCCACGAAATCCGGCCACTCCGAGCGCCAGACTCCAATTCAACCGACTCACGCGAGATTCGAGACGTCCCGAACCCGATTCTCCCCTCAATTTCGATCGTTACACGACGCAGACCCCAGGTCCACGTTGCTTCGCGGTTTAAGGCGACCGGCGTTGCTTCGGTGAGAAATTCCGGGAGCGCTCGCCGTGATTTCTACGCGGCGCTGCATCTACTGCTTCCTACCAACACCAGAGAAGGGCTCGGTGCTTACCTCGTTGTCCCGGTGGATGCAGAGCCCCCAATCCGCGGTGGCGCGCCGTTCGTCGCCCGCGGCCAGCCTTCCTCCGAAGCTTACGAGCGGTCCGAGGGTGGACTGGTGGTGGCGGCGCGATGCGAATGCGACGGGGTCGTGGGAGGTGGGTTGGCCTTTATCGCCCGGGTCGCGGAGTCGGAGCCCAGCTAGCGCGGAAGGTGGGCGAGCTCCGCCGCGCGACGCGGTCTGTTTGTTAGCGCGCGACGACCGGGATGACAGGTGGGTCCGTTTGTCAGCGTCTGTTCCCTGAGCGCGCAAGCGATGTGGGCGGCTGGTCGAGCGGGCCCCGCCATCCAGTGAGGGAACGGCGAGCGCGCGGTTGAGGTGCAGAAGTGGGCCGTCGCGGTGAGTGAACGGTAGATGGGCTGAAATGGGAGTTGCCGGCCCAGGTAGGTATTTTATCTTTTTCTTTTTATTTTCTGTTTCATTTCTTTCTCAAATTCAAACTTCAATCCAAATTCAAACTTTGTAGCATTTTATATACTGGCTAATCATTTAATTTGATCATACCAACTGTGATGAAGTAATTTTAATGATAATTTTATTTGTATTAATTAATATTCCTTTCTCTTCTCTATTCTCAAGAATTTCTTTCAGGTTTTAAATTCCCTTTTTTTTGGTCTTTAATATTTTTCTTGTCACAAAATGCACACCAAAAATAAAATATTCAGCATGATGCAACAATTTAGTAGCATATCTTTTATTATTTGTTCTTGGACATGGTGTTCTCATATGATGATGCATAAAGATCGACTCACATAAAGAGTAAATGTTTCTCTTTTGATATTATTCCTAGCACTTACAAAGTAGGTGTTACAAATCCTACCCCCCTTAAAAATAATCTCGTCCTCGAGATTTAAGAAGAACTAGAGAAAAGGTGGGGGAAATCTATGCGAAGCTCTTCTTCTCTTTTCCAAGTTGCTTCATCTTCACTGTGGTGACTCCATTGAACTTTGCACATTTTTATCACCTTATTCCTTGTAACTCGAGTCAAAGTATCCAAAATCTTGATCGGGTACTCCGTGTAAGTCAAATCACCTTGAACACTGAGCTCTTCCATGGGTAACTGTTCCTCGGGAACACGGAGACACTTCTTAAGTTGAGATACGTGGAACACATTATGCACATCTGATAGACTAGCAGGTAACTCGAGTTGATATGCCATCTCTCCAACTCTTCTAAAGATCAAGAATGGTCCAATGTAGCGAGGGGACAATTTGCCCTTGACTTTAAATCTCCTCATTCCACGAAGTGGTGACACTTTGAGATACACATAATCTCCTTCTTCAAATTCCAGTGGTCTCCTTCTATTATCAGCATAACTCTTTTGCCTGGTTTGAGCCACTCTCAAATTCTCTCGAATTATACGAACTTGCTCCTCTGCTTCTTGAATCAATTCAGGACCAAAGAACTGTCTCTCTCCAGTCTGATCCCAATATAGAGGAGTCCTGCACTTCCTCCCATATAAAGCTTCAAAAGGTGACATCTTCAGACTGGCCTGATAACTATTATTATATGAGAATTCAGCATAAGGCAGACTCTTATCCCAACTTCCTCCATGCTGAAGGGCACATGCTCTCAACATATCCTCCAATACTTGATTAGTCCTTTCAGTCTGTCCATCAGTCTGAGGGTGATAAGCCGTACTGAAATTCAACTTCGTGCTCATGTTCTCATGAAAGCTTCTCCAAAATCTTGAGGTAAACTGCGAACCTCGGTCAGACACGATCTTCTTTGGTACTCCATGTAAACACACAATCCGAGCCATATATAACTCTGCTAACTGAGAACCTTTATAAGTGGTCTTGACAGGAATAAAGTGAGCCACTTTAGTCAATCTATCCACAATCACCCATATAGCATCATATCCTTTCTGGGTGCGAGGCAATCCAGTAATGAAATCCATACCAATCTCTTCCCACTTCCACTCGGGTATCTTCAGTGGATGCAATAGTCCAGCTGGCCTCTGGTGTTCAGCCTTAACTCTTTGACATACATCGCACATAGCCACATGTGCAGCTACATCTCTTTTCAATCCATACCACCAATACTTCCGCTTCAAATCCTGGTACATCTTGGTACTACCGGGATGAATAGAATAATCCGAGTCATGGGCCTCCTTTAAAATAGTCTCTCGAAGGCTTTTAATATCAGGAACACATATCCTGTCCTTGAACCATATAGTGCCCTGCTCATCTTCCGTGAATTCCGGAACTCGACCTTCAGTAATCAGATCCTTAATCTCTTTTATCTTATCATCACCAATTTGTCCCTTGCGGATCTCTTGCTCCAAAGTAGGTTCCACATCAATAGTAACTCCCTCAGTGTGAGCAACTATCCCCAGGTTAAGTCTCCTGAAGTCCTCAACAATCTCATCGGGTAGCTGGGCAACAACAGCTGAATGAACATGCTCCTTGCGACTCAAGGCATCTGCAACCAAATTTGCCTTGCCCGGGTGATAGTGAATCTCCAAATCATAATCTTTAATAAGCTCCAACCAACGGCGTTGCCTAAGGTTGAGATCCTTCTGAGTGAATATATACTTCAAACTCTTATGATCCGTATATACTTGGCACTTGGTCCCCATGATATAATGTCTCCAAATCTTAAGCGCATGCACAACGGCTGCCAATTCCAAGTCATGAGTGGGGTAGTTCAATTCATGTCTCCGCAACTGACGAGAAGCATAAGCAATCACATGTCCTTCTTGCATGAGCACACATCCCAAGCCTTGGCCACATGCATCACAATAAATATCAAATCCTTTCTGCAGGTCTGGCATAACCAATACTGGTGGCGACATCAACCTCTTCTTCAATAGATCAAAGCTGTCTTGACACTTCTCGTCCCACTTAAATTCTTTTCCTTTCTCCAAAAGCGAAGTCATCGGCTTAGCAATCTTAGAAAATCCTTCAATAAACCTCCGATAATATCCAGCAAGTCCTAAGAAACTTCGAATCTCAGTAACTGTAGTGGGGACTTTCCACTCCATTATCTCCTTAACCTTAGCAGGATCCACTGCTATTCCTCCATTAGAAATAATATGACCAAGAAATGGCACTTCGCCAATCCAAAACTCGCACTTGCTGAACTTAGCATAGAGTTGATTATCTCGTAGCTTCTGTAGCACCATCCTCAGATGTTCCTCGTGATCACTCTCACTCTGAGAGTAAATAAGAATATCGTCGATGAATACCACGACGAATCTGTCCAAATACTCCATAAACACCTTGTTCATTAAGTTCATAAAATAGGCTGGTGCGTTAGTCAATCCAAACGACATAACTGTGAACTCATACAATCCATATCTAGTCGAGAAAGCCGTCTTGGGAATATCCGATGGTCTAATCCTCATCTGATGGTATCCTGATCGGAGATCAATCTTCGAAAATACTCTAGCACCTCTCATTTGATCAAACAAATCTTCAATACGGGGCAACGGATACTTGTTCTTCACTGTAACATCATTAAGAGATCTATAATCCACACACATCCGTTGCGATCCATCCTTCTTCTGTACAAACAAGACCGGTGCTCCCCAAGGTGAGGAACTCGGACGAATGTACCCAGCCTCTTGTAACTCAGTTAACTGCTTCTTAAGTTCCTTCAACTCCTCTACGGACATCCTATATGGCCGTTTAGAAATAGGGGCGGTTCCAGGTAAGAGGTCAATAACAAACTCAACTTCTCTATCAGGTGGCATTCCTGGTAACTCTTCTGGAAAGACATCCGGAAAATCTCTAACCACCCGGATATTGTTACCAACAAACTCCTCAGGCATAAAGAACATTGCACGCATAGATGAGGAGGTTACTGCAATATTAACTTGAAATCTTTCTCCCTTAGTAGTAGTGAGTTCTACGGTACCTCTACCACATGCTATAACGGCCTTTGCCTTTCTTAGCCACGACATACCAAGAATCAAATCTATACTGCTTGACTCCAATATTATAGCAGTAGCTCCAAATTCTCTACCCATAATGGTTAATGTCAATTTACGTGTCATTTGATTCGCCTCAACAGGCCCTTTAGGTGTAATTACTATCAGGGGTGTTCTCATATTTAGCAGTGGTATTTCATTTGTGTTGGCATATCTAGCAGACATGAATGAATGTGTAGCACCAGAATCAAATAATATGGTTGCAGGAATTGCATTAACATAAAACATACCAATTACGAGGTCCCCTCCATCCGGAGTAGCATCAACGCTGACTTGATTAACCTTGGCAATAGAATATCCCTTGCCAGTTCCTGGAGTTTGCTGCCTGTTCTGAACTGGAGTAGTAGCAATCCTCTGTGGGCAGACATTTGCATAATGACCAATCTTCCCACACTTGTAACATTGAGTGCCCGGACTCTGTCCTGAAAACTTCGTCGGGGTGCCAGTAGGGGTAGCCTGTCGAGGAGGTGGAGTCCTCAGTGGTGACTGCTGAATTGGGCGTGGTCCTCCTGGTCGAGTCGGTGTACTCTGGGGTGAACTGTAGCGAGGACGAACACTGCTGCTTCCTTGTCCTTGAGATATGGCCTTTCTCTTCAAATCTCCCAGTTGAACACGCTTGTGTTCAATAGCCAGTGCCTTATCAAGCAGCCTCTGAAATGATGGAAATGTGTGTGCCACAAGAGCATACTGCAGTGGTCCATTAAGTCCTTCAATGAAATGCTCCTGCTTCCTCTCGTCTTCAGCCACTTCTTCAGGGGCATATCTGGATAACTGAATGAACTTGTCGCGGTACTCGCTGACTGACATACTCCCTTGCTTCAGTGACAGAAATTCCTTCTTCTTAATCTTTATCATACCAGCTGGAATATGATAGTTCCTGAATTGTGTGCTAAACTTTGCCCAGGTAATAGTATCTGCAGCATCATGGGCAGCAGTATAAGAATCCCACCAGTCAGCAGCAGGACCAATCAGACGTCCAGAAGCATATAAAACCTTCTCCCGGTCAGTGCATTGTGCAATATTCAGCATCTTCTCAATTGCTTTCAGCCAATCATCTGCATCAAGTGGATCTGGTGAGCTTGCAAATGTGGGTGGCTTATGGCTCATGAACTCTCTATGCTTGTCTCGGGGAGGCACTGGTGGTGGTGGTGGAGGCAGTGGTACTTGTTGCTGTTGTTGTTGCATTTGCTGTTGCAGCTGCTGTTGTTGCGCCCTCCTTTCCTGGCGTATCTCATCTCGCTCCTGGCGCAACTCCTGTCGTATATCCTCTCTTTCTTGACGCATCTCTTGGCGTTCCTGCTGCATCTGAGCACGCATATCCGCCATAGTATCTGCCATTTGCTGCATCATTGCCATCTGAGCAGCAACTAGTGGGTCAACTCCGCCCGGTGGAGGATTGGGAGGATTCATCCCAGCAGGTTGTGGCTGAGGTTGTCTTCGAGTGTGTTGGTTAGGAGGCAAGTCAATTCCACCACCCCGCCTGGTATTGACCATCTGAGTTAGATACATATGGTAAGAAGATAATAGACAAGGCAGGTATTTACAAATCAGGTTACTTTGGGGAACTTATTAGCTAAGCAGATTAATATTTCACCTATCCTAGCTAATTCAATACCTTATGGTGGTACATACTAAGATGTCCATCTATAATTCAATCAATCAAAGAAGCAAATCAGGCATTTAGCATCAGCACAATCAAACAACATTTTTAAAGAAAGTAGTTTTGAATTTTGTCTTAGGTCCCCTATATCTTAAAAAGATCATAGTGGTAGGATTCCAAGGTGTGAAATCCATCTTGTCTTAGAGTAGAGAAGATAAGAATGATCAGAGTAGAACAGTGGAAGGTGAGACAGGATTAAGATAAGTGTAGAAAGAATCAGAGTAAGGTGAGTGTAGAATGAATCAGAATGAGATAAGTAGGGAAGGGTTTTGTCCATTTCTATCTAGGTTTCGTCCTACAGTCAACATTTCCTCTGATACCACTTCTGTAACACCCGGTTTTAAAGAACAAAGCCGGGTGCATCTCATACATGCGCCAAGAAGACAACACATATAATAACAGAGTGTATAGAGATAAATGTCATTAACATCAGAGTATTTATTACATAGCGGAAGACTTATTACAAAATGAAATAATAAAGATAAAACGAACTAAGGATCGTCGGCGCCAATGTCGACTGGGAAACGCCACCTAGATCAGATCGAACTCCTCAGTGTTAGGCAGCTCCTCCTGAACCACCTGATCATCTCCTGTGGGGGGGGTGTGAGACAGCAAGGGTGAGCTCACACATGATCATAGCTCAACAAGTTGTGGGGAACCAGTGGACACAAACTCACAAAGGTGTGAGTTCATGTGATGTGTAAGGCTTAATCAAAGATAAGGGTTAAAGCTGAGCATTGCTTTTAAGTAGTTGGTCAAACTTTTATTAGCAATTACTAAGTGTAAGTAAATACCAAACCATAAGTAAAGTAATAGAACAAAATTAATAATAAACCCATGCAATGCAAATGACAAAGTTGAATTTAAGTTCCATAATTAAACATCAGAGAGTCCTGAGCTGCTCATGACCGTGAGCTCGGCTAGTATACCAGTTTTACACTCTGCAGAGGTTGTACCCTTTACCCACAAGTCATGTTACCCATCTGCCAAGGGGTCATGAATCCCATATACCTCTACCTAGGAAGCACGGCAGGGCAACACTACGAGGCCTTTACAAAGTTCCACTAGCTTCCGAAAACCCGCTACAGTTTATGGGAAGATCCAGTAAAGGGTTCCTGGCTGATAGCCATCGCAGCAAAATCAACCAGGGACCTCCCCGCACTGACCTCTCCCCTACTGCCCTTGCCCCTTTCGGGTAAGGTAGTCTTCCACTAGCTTTCCTAATTAGTCAGCCAAGGGCGTCCCATTCCACCCTTGTGGTGGCACGTGGTTCTCAAGTTAAGCTCTATGTTCCAATTAACATTAATGATAACAACATGAACATGAACAGAATAACAACAAAAATTGGAACATAGAGGTAATAATTGATTATCCCAAAACCATATAAAGCAATAGCAAACTACCCAAGTGATTTAGGGGTAAACAAGGTGATGAGATAAACAATCTAGGGAATCCTATTGGGTCCCATCAAAATTAACCTATGCATGGATATGTAATATTAAAGAACATTATTGGGTAAAAAGTGGTCAAGGGCACAACTTGCCTGCAATGAGCTCCTGCTCAGCTACTTCAACCTGCTGCTCACCAGTATCCTCAGCAACGGGCTCTTCTACTCGCCACAATACAAACAAGCACAGTGCATATAGAGAAATTAACATTACACCAAACATATAAACTAAATGCACAGAGATATTCTACATATTAAAATAAAATCCTAGGAACAGAAATCATATTTTTCTGAGTTATAGATTTTAAGTTATGCATTTTCAAAGGTTCTATGTGCTTTAAGTAGGATCAAGTGATAAATAAATTTTCTTACTGTTTTTATGCCAAAACAGAGGCACTAAGTGCTAGAGAATAAAATTACAAAATTTTAGGAACTGGAATGAATTAATTTGGAGTTAGTATGAATTTTCTATGAATTTATAAAGTTCTAGCAATTATTTTCCTATTAAAAATCTATTTAATAATCATTTTCTCTGGTTTTATAAAGTCCTGGACTGGGCCTCAATTCTGGAGAAACCCAGGGGTCTCGGTGTAAATTTTTACAGACACAGAGAACAGTGGAGATGGATGGCGGGTTGGTTTCTAGTAAGTGTAGGGGTTCTTTTGTAATACGCGCAAACTGAAGGGGTATCCATCCATATGGGCCGTCCGATCGGCAGTCAATGCGCCAGATTAGATCTCAGACTTAATGAATCGGTATGCGACGACAGTTGTTGGATCCTAAACCCACGGCCCAGATTTAATGAGTCGCGGATCCACTCCGCGCCACTGGATCACGCATCAACGGTCTCTGTGCGATCGAGCGAAGGGGTATCCCCTGGCCTAATCACAGCCGTTCCTGCCCCGATCGACGGCCGCGAACGCTCCTTCCCCAGTTCAACCCGCGCCACCCCATCTTGCCTCTGCGCACGGCGGAGGAGCCGCCGGAGTCCACGAAATCCGGCCACTCCGAGCGCCAGACTCCAATTCAACCGACTCACGCGAGATTCGAGACGTCCCGAACCCGATTCTCCCCTCAATTTCGATCGTTACACGACGCAGACCCCAGGTCCACGTTGCTTCGCGGTTTAAGGCGACCGGCGTTGCTTCGGTGAGAAATTCCGGGAGCGCTCGCCGTGATTTCTACGCGGCGCTGCATCTACTGCTTCCTACCAACACCAGAGAAGGGCTCGGTGCTTACCTCGTTGTCCCGGTGGATGCAGAGCCCCCAATCCGCGGTGGCGCGCCGTTCGTCGCCCGTGGCCAGCCTTCCTCCGAAGCTTACGAGCGGTCCGAGGGTGGACTGGTGGTGGCGGCGCGATGCGAATGCGACGGGGTCGTGGGAGGTGGGTTGGCCTTTATCGCCCGGGTCGCGGAGTCGGAGCCCAGCTAGCGCGGAAGGTGGGCGAGCTCCGCCGCGCGACGCGGTCTGTTTGTTAGCGCGCGACGACCGGGATGACAGGTGGGTCCGTTTGTCAGCGTCTGTTCCCTGAGCGCGCAAGCGATGTGGGCGGCTGGTCGAGCGGGCCCCGCCATCCAGTGAGGGAACGGCGAGCGCGCGGTTGAGGTGCAGAAGTGGGCCGTCGCGGTGAGTGAACGGTAGATGGGCTGAAATGGGAGTTGCCGGCCCAGGTAGGTATTTTATCTTTTTCTTTTTATTTTCTGTTTCATTTCTTTCTCAAATTCAAACTTCAATCCAAATTCAAACTTTGTAGCATTTTATATACTGGCTAATCATTTAATTTGATCATACCAACTGTGATGAAGTAATTTTAATGATAATTTTATTTGTATTAATTAATATTCCTTTCTCTTCTCTATTCTCAAGAATTTCTTTCAGGTTTTAAATTCCCTTTTTTTTGGTCTTTAATATTTTTCTTGTCACAAAATGCACACCAAAAATAAAATATTCAGCATGATGCAACAATTTAGTAGCATATCTTTTATTATTTGTTCTTGGACATGGTGTTCTCATATGATGATGCATAAAGATCGACTCACATAAAGAGTAAATGTTTCTCTTTTGATATTATTCCTAGCACTTACAAAGTAGGTGTTACAGCATCCCTAGCAAATTTCAATTTATCAAAATCAACTTTGCAAGTCTTAAGTTGAGCATTAAGACTTGCCACCTCATTGTTCAATTTAGTAATAGAAGCAAGATGTTCATCACAAGTATCAACATCAAAATCCTTACATCTATTACAAATAACAACATGCTCTACACATGAACTAGTTTTGTTGACTTCCTTTAGCTTAGCATTTAATTCATCATTTAAACTCCTTAAACTAGAGACAGATTCATGGCAAGCAGATAACTCAGAGGATAGCATTTCATTTCTCTTAATTTCTAAAGCAAGAGATTTTTGCACGCTAACAAATTTGTCATGCTCCTCATATAAAATATCCTCTTGCTTTTCTAGTAGTCTATCTTTTCATTGATAGCATCGATTAATTCATTAATTTTCTCTACTTTAGCTCGATCTAACCCCTTAAATAAATCCGAGTAATCTATCTCATCGTCAGAAGCTTCCTCATCGCTAGAAGAAGTGTACTTGGGGGTATCTCGAATGTGTACCTTCTTTTCCTTGGCCATAAGGCATGTATGGCGTTCGTTGGGGAAGAGTGAGGACTTGTCGAAGGCCGAGGCAGCAAGTCCTTCGTCGTTGGAGTCTGATGAAGAGCAGTCAGAATCTCATTCCTTTCCTAGATGCGCCTCGCCCTTCGCCTTCCTGTAATTCTTCTTCTCCTCCTTCTTCCCATGTCTTTCTTGTGCTTGGTCATTTTTATTATCGGGACATTGAGCAATAAAGTGACCAGTCTTACCGCATTTGAAGCAGGAGTGCTTTCTCCTTGTTTTGTTCTTGTTGGGGTACTCCTTACGTCCTTTAAGCGTGGTTTTGAAGCGCTTGATGATAAGCGTCATTTCGTCCTCATTGAGGCTGGCAGCCTCCACTTGTGCTACCTTACTTGGTAGCGCCTCCTTGCTGCTTGTTGCCTTGAGAGCAATGGGCTGCGGCTCGTAGACGGGCAGTGGACCATTCAAGGCGTCATCTACAATTTTGCCTCCTTAACCATCATGCGCCCGCTTACAAATTTTTCGAGGATCTCCTCGGGCATCATTTTGGTGTACCTGGGGTTTTCACGAATAAGATTCACAAGATGGGGATCAATTACAGTAAATGACCTTAGCATGAGTCGGACGACATCATGATCCGTCCATCTTGTGCTTCCATAGCTTCAAATCTTGTTGACCAGGATCTTGAGCATGTTGTAGGTCTGAGTTGGCTCCTCTCCCCTGATCATCGCGAACCTCCCCAGCTCGCCTTCCACTAATTTCATCTTTGTGATCATAGTGGCGCTGTTTCCCTTATGAGATATCTTGAGGGTGTCCCAGATTTGCTTAGCGTTGTCCAAGCCACTCACCTTATTATATTCATCCCTGCAAAGTGAAGCTAGCAAGACAGTAGTAGCTTGGGCATTTTTATGGATTTGCTCATTTATAAAAACAGGATTATTAGTGCTATCTGAAAGTGCATTCATCCCTTTTGTGAGTTTTGGTGATTTGGATAACAACACATTTAAAGGTCTAACAAGTTTGCTAAGTGTTGAACAGGAAATCCAATATGATGAACATACTTGAATAGTGTATAATGATCAGTGAACAAGGTTCAACACAAGGTCAAATAACCAGTGAGACAATGCAAATGGATATAATATGGTCTCTATATTGGTTTGAATATATGGACAAGACCTGAGAAATCACTATGCATAAATATGATCATAATAGAGGTTGAAGTGATTAAGAGGATTGGTCAAGCCAAAGTGAATAAGATGAGGAATCGTGAATTGGCTTGACCATATTACTATTAGTCCATATATGAATATATGAGAATCAAACTAGAGCTTGATTGATCTTAGCAGTTATATCTAAATGACATTCAAGCAAGGTTCACAATATTGAAGAAATGATTCTCTCAATGGATGCTCAATAGGATGTGACTCAAGAATGGCTTGATAGGGTGAAGATAGCAAGGAAAGGGCTTTGAGGAACTAAGCGAAGGTGAAGGCCAAGCGACGGCTTGTAGACCGAGGTACCATGGCCAAGGTGAAGAAGAGAGTACTTGCACTAAGTCGATGAACTAATCAGCTATAAAGAGTTACAACATGTTGATGCATCAGTAAGGTGACTTGAAGCCATGATTTGAACTCATATATGGTGAAATGGTACAAGTCACAGGGTTTGTTTTGTGTTTGCTTCAAAAGGTGAGACAAGGATGTTTGTGATCCTTATGAAGCAACGCCATGGAGAAATCACACTTGAGACACAAATGACTCAAGGAGTTTACTTAATTATATTTTATTTAACTTGAGCATAGGAATCGTCGTACTATCAAGGGGGATCCATAAAGAAGGTTGGTGTTGGTACTAAAGCTCGAAATCCTTGATCCAAAACTTCCATTTTACCCTTGTTAATCCTTAGTGAACGTATGTAGTACAACCTTTTTAAGTCTATCTTGGCCAAAATTGCTCTCTGGAAAATTCTGGTTCAGCCGGACACTCAACCGGTTTTTGTCTGGTGGAAACAGGTTCAACCAGTTTTAATACAGGTTCAACCAGTTTTTGCACTATTCACCTTTTTTTAAAATACTGGTTCAGCCGGACACTCAACCGGTTTTTGTCTGGTGGAAACAGGTTCAACCTGTTTTTAAACAGGTTCAACCGGTTTTTGCACTGTTCACTTTTTTCTGCCAGTCTGCTGTGTCAGCCAAAAAGTTGTGCGTAGCTTTTTGAAAACCGGTTGTCGGCGTTTCGAGACCGGGGGGTCCCTAAGCCGACGAGTGAATGTCGCCGCGTGCCCCAGCCCAGATGGGTCGACACGAGGCCGAGCGCGAAGGGGGGAAGTGAGGTGGCCGGAGATGGGCGTGAGAGAGGTGGAAATCCCGCGGCCTTCGTGTTCGTCCCGCGCCCAGGTTGGGTGCGCTTGCAGTAGGGGGTTACAAGCGTCCACGCGGGAGAGGGAAGCGAGCGGCCCCAAGAGAGCGCCTGTCCCGTCCTCGTCCCCGCGCGGCCAACCCTCTCTAAGAGGGCCCTGGTCCTTCCTTTTATAGGCGTAAGGAGAGGATCCAGGTGTACAATGGGGGTGTAGCAGAGTGCTACGTGTCTAGCGGGGGAGAGCTAGCGCCCTAAGTACATGCCGATGTGGCAGCCGGAGAGATTTTGGCACCCAGCTGGTGTGATGTCGTGGCCGTCGGAGGAGCGACGGAGCCTGGCGGAGGGACAGCTGTCGGAGCGGTTGAGTCCTTGCTGACGTCCTCCTGCTTTCATAAGAGAGCTGAGAGCCGTCGTCGTCACAGAGCATGCGGGGCACCATCATTGCCTATCCGGCGGAGCTAGCCAGATGGGACACCGGTCTGTTTCTCTGCGGCCCGAGTCAGCTCGGGGTAGGGTGATGATGGCGCTTCCTGTTGACGTGGCTGGCCTGCGCCCTAGGTTGGGCGACGTGGAGGCTCCTCCGAAGCCGAGGTCGAGTCTGTCTTCCATGGCCGAGGCCGAGTCCGAGCCCCTAGGTCGGGCGAGGCGGAGGTCGTTCGGCAGAGGCCAGGGCGGAGTTCGAGCCCTGGGGTCGGGCGGAGCGGAGTTCGCCGTCTTCCGGGACTTAGCCCGAGTCCGAGCCCTGGGTCGGGCGGAGCGGAGTTCGCAGTCTTCCGGGGCTTAGCCCGAGTCCGAGCCCAGGGTCGGGCGGAGCGGAGTTCGCCGTCTTCCGGGACTTAGCTCGTGTCCGAGCCCTGGGTCGGGCGGAGCTTCCTATGGTGCCTTTGGCAGGGCCTGACTGCCTGTCAGTCTCACTCTGTCAAGTGGCACTGCGGTCGGAGTGGCGCAGGCGGCGCTGTCCTTCTGTCAGGCCGGTCAGGTGGAGTGACGGCGGTCACTTCGGCTCTGCTGGGGGGCGCGCGTCAGGACAAAGGTGTCAGGTCACCTTTGCATTAAATGCTCCTGCGACTTGGTCGGTCGGTGCGGCGATTTAGTCAGGGTTGCTTCTTAGCGAAGGCAGGGCCTCGGGCGAGCCGGAAATATGTCCGCCGTTGGAGGGGGGCCTCGAGCGAGACGGAAATCCTCCGGGGTCGGCTGCCCTTGTCCGAGGCTAGGCTCGGGCGAGGCGTGATCGAGTCGCTCGAATGGACTGATCCCTGACTTAATCGCACCCATTAGGCCTTAGCAGCTTTATGCTGATGGGGGTTACCAGCTGAGAATTAGGAGTCTTGAGGGTACCCCTAATTATGGTCCCCGACAGTAGCCCCCGAGCCTCGAAGGGAGTGTTAGCACTCACTTGGAGGCTTTCGTCGCACTTTTTTGCAAGGGGACCAGCCTTTCTCGGTCGCATTTTGTTCCGGTGGGTGTGCGCGAGCGCACCCGCCGGGTGTAGCCCCCGAGGCCTCGGAGGAGTGGTTTCACTCCTTCGAGGTCTTAATGCCTCGCCTAATGCTTCGGCTGGTCTGGTTGTTCCCTCATGCGAACTGGCCGTAGCCCGGGTGTACGGTCGGGGCCCAAGTTCTCGGGCTGGTATGTTGACGCTGTCAACGATTCGGCCGGAGCCGGGTTTGCGAGAGCAGCCCCCGAGCCTCCACACAGGGCGAGAGGGCGATCAGGGACAGACTCGGCTTTTTTACATACGCCCCTGCGTCGCCTTTCCGCAAGGAGGAGGGGGGGGGAAAGCGCCATGTTACCCTCGATGGGCGCCGAATATGGTGTCTCCGGTGAGCTGCAAGCGGGTAATCCGAGTGGACGTCCGTGCCCCGTTCGTTAGGGCTCGGCTAGGGGCCCAGAGGCACGCCCAAAAGTACCTGCGGGTGATCTGCCAGACCCGGTCCCCTGGCGACGGGGTCCGAGGGCTCGATGCCTCCCTCTGATGGGATTCCGTTACAAGATCGCTCCCGCTGGTCTCGGAAATGTCCTAGGGTACCTCGGGAGCGCAGCCCGAGCCTTGGTTATGTATCGAACGTACCCCTGGTCATCCCTCGCTCGGCGTCTGAGGCGACTGTGAACCCTTCGGGGGCCAGCCTTCGAACACCCTGATCAGTAATGGGCGCGGAGCCCGAGTAGCCTGAGGCGGCCGTGGAACCCTTCGGGGGGCCGGCCTTCGAACCTCTGACCAGTAGTGGGTGTAGGGCCCACGCGATCTGAGGCGGCTGTTGAAACCCTTCGGGGGGCCAGCCTTCGAACCTCTGATCAGTAAGGAAGCTCGGAGCCTGGTTCCTTCATGGGGAAGGATCCTTTTCGGGGTATCCCCCTTTCCCGGTCCCTGCTGCAAGAGATAGAGAAAGAGGAAAAAAGGAAAAAGGATACGAAATCGAACGACGCAGCGTACCTTTTTTTTGTCGCAGTTATTACGGCGAAGGCGAAGCGTCGCCCACTGCTCCCGCCGGAAGCGCCGCCTGTCCTGCCGCGGAGTTAATGCGACGGGGCGAGCGGTTGGCGGGGCGGCCGTTGCGCGTGCGCGAGCCGTTCGAGGAACGGATCACGGGCGTGTTGTCTTCACGCCGTGAGAGGGGGTTCTCTTGCTGCCCCGGATGGGACGTGAGCTTGTGCCTCCCGCGGGCGTCTTGCCGCAGCCGAAGCACCAGGTCGCCCACCTGGAGGTCTCGGGGCCGGACCCCTCGGGCGTGGTAGCGTCGCAGGGACTGCTGGTACCGCATCGAGTGTAGCAAGGCCTTGTCCCGAGCCTCTTCCAGCTGGTCCAGCGAGTCTTCTCGGCTAGCTTGGTTGCTTTGATCGCTGTAGGCCCTCGTCCTCGGGGAGCCGTACTCCAGGTCAGTGGGCAAGACGGCCTCGGCCCCGTAGACCAGGAAGAACAGCGTGAAACCCGTGGCCCGGCTCGGCGTTGTCCTCAGGCTCTAGACCACCGAGGGGAGTTCCTTCATCCATCGCTTGCCGAACTTGTTGAGGTCGTTGTAGATCCGAGGCTTGAGCCCTTGTAGAATCATGCCGTTGGCATGCTCTACTTGCCCATTCGACATGGGATGAGCCACGGCGACCCAGTCCACCCGGATGTGGTGATCCTCGCAGAAGTCCAAGAATTTTCTGCTGGTGAACTGGGTACCGTTGTCGGTGATGATGGAGTTCGGGACCCCGAAGCGATGGATGATGTTGGTGAAGAACATCACTGCCTGCTCGGACCTGATGCAGTTCAGAGGTCAGACCTCGACCCACTTGGAGAATTTGTCGATGGCGACCAGCAGGTGCGTGTAGCCCCCGGGCGCCTTCTGCAAGGGGCCGACGAGGTCCAGCCCCCACACAGCAAAGGGCCAGGTGATGGGTATCGTCTGCAAAGCCTGAGCGGGCTGGTGGGTTTGCTTCGCATAGAATTGACACCCTTCGCAGGTGCGGACAATTCTATTGGCGTCAGCCACCGCCGTTGGCCAGTAGAAGCCTTGCCGGAAAGCATTCCCGACAAGGGCTCGAGGCGCTGCGTGATGGCCGCAAGCCCCCGAGTGTATCTCTTGCAGGAGTTCCTGACCTTCGGCGATGGAGATGCATCGCTGGAGGATGCCCGAGGGGTTGCGGTGGTAGAGCTCCTTCTCATCGCCCAGCAAGACGAACGACTTGGCGCGTCGCGCTACCCGCCGAGCCTCGGCTCGGTCGAGGGGTAGCTCTCCTTGGCGGAGATATTGCAGGTACGGGGTCTACCAATTTTGATCAGGCGTGGCCCCGCTTCGCTCCTCCTCGATGCGCAGTGCCTCACCCTCGGAGGCCGAGGGTACCTCGGGTCGAACTGAGGCCGCCTCGGGCCGAGCTGAGGGTGCCTCCGGCTGTGCCGAGGGCACCTCGGGCTGGACCGAGGGCGCCTCAGGCTCGGGCGCGTCGTCGATCTTGATGGAGGGTTGATGCAGATCCCGGGAGAAGACATCCGGGGGAACCGTTGTTCGCCCCGAGGCTATTTTTGCTAGCTCGTCCGCAGTCTCATTGTAGCGCTGAGCGATGTGGTTAAGCTCGAGCCCGTAGAACTTGTCTTCCAGGCGCCGAACCTCATCGCAGTAGGCCTCCATCTTCGGGTTGCGGTAGTGGGAGTTCTTCATGACTTGGTCGATGATGAGCTGTGAGTCACCGCGAGCGTCGAGGCGCCTGACCCCTAGCTCGATGGCGATCCGCAACCCGTTGACCAGAGCCTCGTACTCAGCCACATTGTTGGACGCCGGGAAGTGGAGGCGTAGCACATAGCGTAGGCGTTTCCCGAGGGGCGAGATGAAGAGTAGGCCCGCGCCGGCTCCCGTCTTCATCAGCGACCCGTCGAAAAACATGGTCCAGAGCTCTGGTTGGATCGGAGCCGTCGGTAGCTGGGTGTCGACCCATTCGGCTACGAAGTCCGCCAAGACCTGAGACTTGATGGCCTTCCGAGGGGCGAACGAGATTGTCTCGCCCATGATTTCCACTGCCCACTTTGCAATCCTGCCCGAGGCCTCTCGGCACTGGATGATCTCCCCCAGGGGGAAGGACGACACCACAGTTACCGGATGAGACTCGAAGTAGTGTCGCAACTTCCGCCGCGTCAAGATCACTGCATACAGCAGCTTCTGAACTTGTGGGTAGCGGATCTTGGTTTTGGACAGTACCTCGCTGACGAAGTAAACTGGCCTCTGAACGGGCAATGCATGCCCCTCTTCTTGCCTCTCGACCACAATCGCGGCGCTAACCACCTGGGTGGTCGCGGCGATGTAGACCAAGAGGGCTTCTCCGTCAGCTGGGGGCACCAAGATAGGCGCCTTTGTGAGGAGCGCCTTCAGGTTCCCGAGAGCTTCCTCGGCCTCAGGGGTCCAAGTGAAGCGCTCGGCCTTCCTTAAGAGGTGGTACAGAGGCAGGCCTCTTTCGCTGAGGCGTGAGATGAAGCGGCTCAGAGCCGCGAGACATCCCATGACCCTCTGTACGCCCTTTAAGTCCTTGATGGGACCCATGCTGGTGATGGCTGCGATCTTCTCGGGGTTGTCTTCGATGCCCCGCTCGGAGACGATGAACCCCAAGAGCATGCCCCGGGGCACCCCGAAGACACACTTCTCGGGATTGAGCTTGACGCCTTTCGCCTTGAGACATTGGAATGTCACTTCAAGGTCGGAGAGGAGGTCGGAAGCTTTCCTCGTCTTGACTACGATGTCATCGACGTAGGCTTCGACCGTGCGACCGATGTGTTCGCCGAACACATGGTTCATGCACCGCTGGTACGTCGCGCCCGCATTCCTCAAACCGAACAGCATGGTGACATAGCAGTACATGCCGAAGGGCGTGATGAAAGAAGTCGCGAGCTGGTCGGACTCTTTCATCCTGATTTGGTGATACCCTGAGTAGGCGTCGAGGAAAGACAGGGCTTCGCACCCAGCAGTGGAATCCACGATTTGATCGATGCGAGGCAGAGGGTAGGGAACCTTTGGACATGCTTTGTTGAGACCAGTGTAGTCCACACACATCCGCCATTTCCCCCCTTTCTTTCTCACAAGCACAGGGTTGGCAAGCCATTCGGGATGGAATACCTCTTTGATGAACCCGGCTGCCATTAGCTTGTGGATCTCCTCGCCTATCGCTCTGCGCTTCTCCTCGTCGAATCGGCGCAGAGGCTGCTTGACGGGTCGGGCTCCGGCCCGAATATCCAGTGAGTGCTCGGCGACATCCCTCGGTATGCCGGGCATGTCCGAGGGACTCCACGCGAAGACGTCGGCGTTCGCGCGGAGAAAGTCGACGAGCACTGTTTCCTATTTGGGGTCGAGCCCGGAACCGATCCGGACCTGCTTGGAGGCGTCGCCACTAGGGTCGAGGGGGACGGCCTTAACCGTCTCCACTGGCTCGAAGTTGCCGGCATGACGCTTCACGTCTGGCACCTTTTTGGAGAGGCTTTCCAGGTCGGCGATGAGGGCCTCGGACTCGGCGAGGGCCTCGGCGTACTCCACGCACTCCACGTCGCATTCGAACGCGTGTTTGTACGTGGGGCCGACGGTGATGACCCCGTTGGGGCCCGACATCTTGAGCTTCAGGTAGGTGTAGTTGGGGACGACCATGAACTTCGCGTAGCATGGCCTCCCCAGTACCGCATGGTAGGTTCCATGGAACCCGACCACCTCGAACGTCAGAGTCTCCCTTCGGAAGTTGGAGGGCGTTCCGAAGCAGACAGGAAGGTCGAGTCGCCCGAGGGGCTGGACGCGCTTCCCGGGAATGATCCCGTGGAAGGGCGCAGCGCCTGCTCGGACGGAGGACAGATCGACGCGCATGAGCCTGAGGGTCTCGGCGTAGATGATGTTGAGGCTGCTGCCCCCGTCTATATGGTCCTTGGTGAGCCTGACGTCGCCGATGACGGGGTCGACGACGAGCGGGTATTTCCCCGGGCTCGGCATGTGGTCGGGGTGATCGTCTTGGTCGAAGGTGATGGGCTTATCGGACCAGTCTAGATAGACCGGCGCCGCCACCTTGACCGAGCAGACCTCCCGGCGCTCTTGCTTGCGGTGCCGAGCCGAGGCATTCGCCGCTTGCCCACCGTAGATCATGAAGCAGTCGCGGACCTCGGGGAACTCTCCTGCTTGGTGATCTTCCTTCTTGTCGTCGTCGCGGGCCCTGCCACCCTCCGCGGGTGGCCCGGCCCTGTGGAAGTGGCGCCGAAGCATGACGCACTCCTCAAGGGTGTGCTTGACGGGCCCCTGATGATAGGGGCACGGCTCCTTGAGCATCTTGTCGAAGAGGTAGGCACCTCCGGGGGGCTTCCGAGGGTTCTTGTGCTCGGCGGCGGCGACAAGGTCCGCGTCGGCGGCGTCGCGTTTCGCTTGCGACTTCTTCTTGCCTTTCTTCTTGGCGCCGCGCTGAGTAGACGCCTCGGGAGCATCTTCCGGTGGGCGGCCCTGGGGCTGCTTGTCCTTTCGGAAGATAGCCTCGACCGCCTCCTGGCCAGAGGCGAACTTGGTGGCGATGTCCATCAGCTCGCTCGCCCTTGTGGGGGTCTTGCGACCCAACTTGCTCACCAGGTCGCGGCAGGTGGTGCCGGCAAGGAACGAGCCGATGACATCCGAGTCGGTGATGTTGGGCAGCTCGGTGCGCTGCTTCGAGAATCGCCGGATGTAGTCCCGGAGAGACTCTCCCGGCTGCTGTCGGCAGCTTCGGAGGTCCCAGGAATTCCCGGGGCGCACATATGTGCCCTGGAAATTGCCGGCGAAGGCTTGGACCAGGTCATCCCAGTTGGAGATCTGCCCCGGAGGCAGGTGCTCCAACCAGGCGCGAGCGGTATCGGAGAGGAATAGGGGGAGGTTGCGGATGATGAGGTTGTCGTCGTCCGTTCCACCCAGCTGGCAGGCCAGGCGGTAGTCCGCGAGCCACAATTCCGGTCTCGTTTCCCCCGAGTACTTTGTGATAGTAGTCGGGGGTCGGAACCTGGTCGGGAACGGTGCCCGCCGGATGGCCCGGCTGAAGGCCTGCGGACCGGGTGGTTCGGGCGAGGGACTCCGATCCTCCCCGCTGTCGTAGCGTCCCCCACGCCTGGGGTGATAGCCTCGGCGCACCCTCTCGTCGAGGTGGGCCTGACGGTCGCGATGATGGTGCTCGTTGCCGAGGTGGCCCGGGGCCGCAGGCGCGGTGTTGCGCGTGCGCCCGGTATAGACCGAGGCTTCCCGCATGAATCGGGAAGTCGCGGCATGAGGTTCTGCGGGGTATCCTTGCCTTCGGGAGGCAGAGCTCTCGGCCCGTCGGACCGCAGCGCCTTCCAGGAGATTCTTGAGCTCTCCTTGGATTTGCCGACCCTCGGTGGTTGATGGCTCCAGCATTGCGCGGAGAAGCATCGCTGCTGCAGCCAGGTTCTGACCGACCCCACTGGATGCGGGTGGCAGCCTGACCCTGACGTCGTTGGCGACGCGGAGCTGGAGACCCTGGGGCAGGTGACGTATTTCTCCGGCCGGGGGTTGGCCCGCCCATGCCTGCCCGACGTCCCGGCGGATCGGCTCAAGCGCTCCTGCTCCCTCGTCGAGCCTGGCCTGCGCCCCGCGGACTTGCTCGAGCTGTGGGTCGTGACCCCCCGCCGGAATGGGGACCACAGCTAGCTCCCGCGGGATGTCAGCGTGGGGCACCGGCCTAGGGAGATCACCGTCCTCCGGCACGCCGAGATGATTGCCTTCGGAGGGACCCCCTAGATCGACGTGGAAACATTCGCGGCTTGGGCCGCAGTCCTCATCGTCGAGGCTGCGGCTACCGTCGGAACAGTTGGAGAGGCAGTAGTCACATGCGGTCATGAAGTCCCGCATGGCACTAGGGTTGCCAAGTCCAGAGAAATCCCAACAGATGCTGGGGTTGTCGTCTTCCTCGGACCCGGAGGGCCCATAGGTTGAGACGTCCGTCAGTCGGTCCCAAGGCGACCGCGTGCGAAACCCCAGAGGGTTTGAATTTGCCTCTTTTGGTCGACGAACGGCGATGAAGTCGCGTCGGGGACTGACTGCACCGTCATCTCAGGTACGAGGGTGATGCCCAGCAAGCCTTCCCCAAGCGTGCTGGCGTCGTCCGCTTGCTCGGGATTGGCGTGTCGCGGGGAGACGGCGCTCGCCTTTGTCTCAAACGCGAGGTCGTCGCCCGACGCGCCCCCTGTTGGGGCGCTAGGGACGTCGATTCGTTCGACAGCCAACGAGGCGCGGCCTCCCGCTTGGCCTTGGTTGCCCCGCCTCCTCCTCCGTTGGCGGGGGAGAGGACGGGGCGAGCTCGAATGTTGTTCTTCCACCACGCGGGGAAGACGTCGTCGATTCCGCCGCCGGCGGGCGGGCTGTCGGCCGCCATTGTCGTCGTCGCACGGCGGTGGAAGGAGTATCATGTCGTAGCTGCCGTCGAAGGACATGAACTCAAGACTCCCGAAACGGAGCACCGTCCCGGGTTGGAGAGGTTGCTGGAGACTGCCCATCTGGAGCTTGACGGGAAGCTGTTCGTCAACACGCAGCAGGCCCCTACCTGGCGCGCCAACTGTCGGCGTTTCGAGACCGGGGGGTCCCTAAGCCGACGAGTGAATGTCGCCGCGTGCCCCAGCCCAGATGGGTCGACGCGAGGCCGAGCGCGAAGGGGGGAAGTGAGGTGGTCGTAGATGGGCGTGAGAGAGGTGGAAATCCCGCGGCCTTCGTGTTCGTCCCGCGCCCAGGTCGGGTGCGCTTGCAGTAGGGGGTTACAAGCGTCCACGCGGGAGAGGGAAGCGAGCGGCCCCAAGAGAGCGCCTGTCCCGTCCTCGTCCCCGCGCGGCCAACCCTCTCTAAGAGGGCCCTGGTCCTTCCTTTTATAGGCGTAAGGAGAGGATCCAGGTGTACAATGGGGGTGTAGCAGAGTGCTACGTGTCTAGCGGGGGAGAGCTAGCGCCCTAAGTACATGCCTATGTGGCAGCAGGAGAGATTTTGGCACCCAGCTGGTGTGATGTCGTGGCCGTCGGAGGAGCGACGGAGCCTGGCGGAGGGACAGCTGTCGGAGCGGTTGAGTCCTTGCTGACGTCCTCCTGCTTCCGTAAGAGAGCTGAGAGCCGTCGTCATCACAGAGCATGCGGGGCGCCATCATTGCCTATCCGGCGGAGCTAGCCAGATGGGACACCGGTCTTGTTCTCTGCGGCCCGAGTCAGCTCGGGGTAGGGTGATGATGGCACTTCCTGTTGACGTGGCTGGCCTGCGCCCTAGGTTGGGCGACGTGGAGGCTCCTCCGAAGCCGAGGTCGAGTCCGAGCCCTGGGTCGGGCGGAGCGGAGTTCGCCGTCTTCCGGGGCTTAGCCCGAGTCCGAGCCCTAGGTCGGGCGGAGCGGAGTTCGCCGCCTTCCGGGACTTAGCCCGAGTCCGAGCCCTGGGTCGGGCGGAGCTTCCTATGGTGCCTTTGGCAGGGCCTGACTGCCTGTCAGTCTCATTCTGTCAAGTGGCACTGCGGTCAGAGTGGCGCAGGCGGCGCTGTCCTTCTGTCAGGCCGGTCAGGTGGAGTGACGGCGGTCACTTCGGCTCTGCCGGGGGCGCGCGTCAGGACAAAGGTGTCAGGTCACCTTTGCATTAAATGCTCCTGCGACTTGGTCGGTCGGTGCGGCGATTTAGTCAGGGTTGCTTCTTAGCGAAGGCAGGGCCTCGGGCGAGCCGGAAATATGTCCGCCGTTGGAGGGGGGCCTCGGGCAAGACAGAAATCCTCCGGGGTCGGCTGCCCTTGTCCGAGGCTAGGCTCGGGCGAGGCGTGATCGAGTCGCTCGAATGGACTGATCCCTGACTTAATCGCACCCATCAGGCCTTAGCAGCTTTATGCTGATGGGGGTTACCAGCTGAGAATTAGGAGTCTTGAGGGTACCCCTAATTATGGTCCCCGACACCGGTTCAACTGGTTTTGGGACCGGTTCAACCGGTTTTTGGGCAGAAAAGTCAAAAACGGCTAGTTTTGGAGCCCCACCTATATATACTCACTCCTACCTCTCTCCCCATAGGAGAGCACGACTTGGACTCCATTCCTAGCCTGAGAAACACCTCCCACTCTCTCTCACACACCTCTTGCCTCTCCCATTTCAAATCTTTGGAGAGAAATCTTTGAGTGAGTTTGAGAGCTGCGGTTTTTGTGCTTCATCTCCAAATCTCTCTTGCTCTTCTTCATTCAAGCTTTGGTACTACATCGAATTCTTTGTGGATTCATTACTCTTGGAGCTTCTAGCTCCTAGACGACTAGGTGTCTCTTGTGAGTCTCCAAATCTTGTGGAAGACCACAAGAAAGTTTGTATTACCCACTCGTTTGAGCAAAGATTATTGTGCGGGCTTGACCTTTGTGGTCGGCAAAGGGAGGATTAGGGTTGAAAGAGACCCGGCTCTTTGTGGGCGCCTCAACGAGGAAGTAGGGCACCTTGGTGGTGTGACCGAACCTCGGGATAAATCTCGTGTCTCTTGTGTTCTTGCTCATTGTGTTTGTTTATGTTCTTCGTTCTCTCACCATTCCGTGAAAGATTTGTTTATATCTTTTTGGTGTGTGGATTTTGAGAAGTGCCCTTCTCAGATCTACTACTTTGAACCCTGTGGATCATTTAGAACATCTCATTTCCAAAGTTAACTGGGTGAATTTCGAGATCAATTCAGTTTTACCCAGTTTGCTTCTAGTTTTTGTTGAAAAAGTTTTAACTTGTCTATTCACCCCCCTCTAGGCAACTTTCAATTGGTATCAGAGGCTAAGCCTCGTTCTAACGCTTAACCGCGTGAGGAAAAGATCATGTCGGGGGGACTAAGAAACGAAAGTGCTTCTAAGCTTGAAAAAGTTGAGGTTGCCTCGACTTTATCTTTTGGTGTAGATGTTGATCCTAGGGCAATAGATCTTGCCATGAGAATCGCCGAAAGGATGTTCCTCAAAATGAAGGAAGATGAGGCGAAGAACAAGATTGAAGAAGAAGAAAATGATCGATGGAGACCAAACGATGAATCCACCTCTTCACAAGGTTCATCTTTCAAATCCACTTCTCATATGTGCTTTATCGCTAATGGGAGTGATAGTGAAAGCGAAAGTGAGGATGAGGAGGAGCATGAAAGTGATAGTGAAGATGAGGGTGATCTCCAACAATTCTTCGCTCAACTAAGCAAGAAAAATCGGATGAGCCTGCTCAAACTCATGAAAAGAGTACAAGAACAAAAAGAAATGCTTCATAAGCAAGAAGATTTCCTCATCAGAAAAATTGAAGATTTAGAAAAGTTGACCAAAGAGCATGAGAAGCTAAAGTGCTCTCATGATGATTTGGTCCAAAGGTATGAAGACATTTCAATTGAGCAAATTAAAGCTGTTAATCATTCATCATATATTGCTCAATTAGAAAGTAAAAAAATGCTATGCTCAAGAACATAATAGAAAAGCTAAATATTGAAAATCTAGCTTTCCAAGAAAAACATGATATGCTTGTGTGCTCTCATAATAAATTGATGGATTCACATATCATGTTAGAAATGGCTCATGAGGTTGTGTTAACTAATTTGAAATCATACCAACCTCACATATGCATATGTACTCAAGTAGAAACTATATTATCATGTGCTAACAAATGTTGCTCTCAAGAAAGCCAATCTTCCATTGAGCTAGATATTTCAGGAATTAGTGATATTTCTATCACACAAGAAAATAAAGAGCTCAAGGAAGAAGTTGGAATGCTAAGAAGGAGATTAACTCGTTTGAAGGGAAAGTGTCATGCTCAACCTTCTCAATATAACTGTGATAATATGGTGAAAAAGCTTGAGAAGGGGACAACCGTAGCATGCACAAAACCCCTTCAAAAGAATACCAAGCTTTCCAAGAAGGGCATGAGCAAAATCCATGGTGAGAAAATTAATGCTCATATGATTTTCTCTAACAATGTACCTATGTGCTTCAACAAAGAAAGATCAAAGAGAAGCGATAGGAGGTGCTATGGATGCAAGGAGAAGGGCCATGAAATTGATTCATGCCCCCACATGAAGAATCAAGACCTTGCACGATCAAGAAAGATGACCATCAAAAAGGATGAAAGTAAAAGGCAAATGCATTGCAAGGACAAGCATCGCATTTGCTACAATTGCCGTGAAAAAGGTCATCTATTCAAGGTTTGTCCAAAGGGTAAAACTCCGAAACCTAACTTGTCAATATATTCAAATATGCTTAGGAGACCCAAATTTGACTCTTGTGCTAGAAAGGTGATGAGTTCACCACATTCTAGGACTAAGGCTATTTGGGTGCCTAAGTCCTTATTGCCTAACCTTGATGGACCCATCATGAGATGGGTACCAAAATGTGTTTGAAACTATTTGCAGGTACCCCAAAGATGATATGAAGCTTTGGGGTGCTTGAGCGGTTTAACTCAATTCTTATCTCAAGGTATCAATCTTATATTGTCTATCCTTTAAGATTGACCCAAAGATGAATTGAGTTGTTATATCACTAACTTCATATTCATCTCTAGCAAGAACTTGTGTTGTAGGGAATAAGGATTAACCTTTGTGGGAATCAAGCAAAAGGCCTACAACCAAGTGATATCCAAAGGATGGTAACAATTAATTCTTAAGTGCACATTGCTTTTAATTGGTATATTCCTTTGTGTCTTTTGTAGCCACATAGGAAAAATGAAGCACTTAAGAATGAACTTAAAAGATTTTACCTTGCTTTGGAAAGGATCTAATTATATGGTAGATTGCAAGTTCATATTTTTATATTGTGACAATCTACATGATTTAAATTGATTGTATGTATCTTGTGGCATATTTCCAATTTATTATCGTATTATTGCCATGACCTAGACATAAAGAGTATTATCCCATGTTCTTAAATGAATAGAGTGCTAAGTAAGAAATTCAAATTCTTAAAGCACTTACCAAAAGGGAATTCTCTATATGACTAGAGTTGTGAGACTAATGTTTCTATCCAAGTGTTTATGTAGTCTCACAACATGAGAATGTGTTTCCCAAATGGAGTGTGCCATTCAACATTCAAAGAAGATCGAACCAATACTATGTGATGTATTCATTCTTGTTTAAATTGGTTTTGAGTCTTCTACATTAATCACTCACCATGCTATGAATTAAACTTGCCATGTAAACTTAATTAAATAATCATGCTACTTTCATCTTTTTTTACAATTGATGTTATGCATGATGCTTGTAAGGGTAATTTAGTTCATATCATGAGGTTTCCTTGTTTTAGTAACCTTCTTGTCATTCATATACTAGAGGTTGCTAAATAGGAAACTATTGCTTGTGTTACTAATACAATCTCTTTTAAGATATTTCATGGAAATTCGTAAGTAGAGATTGTGCTCTTTTAATTGGCAAAATCACAAGCTTTAAAGGTTAATCTTCACCTAAAAGAAAGATTAGGAATGCTTAAGGCAAAGGTATAGAACAAATTGCTTCAATTGGTAGTTGATCAATAGTAGTTCCTTCCAAGTGGCATTCTTTCAATTGGTAATAATATATTCTATGGAAAGGAATGTCAATATGAAGGTTAAATTCCTTTTGGCTTAAATTTGTAAATTAGTGCATATTGTGAATTCACTGCTCCATGTGCATTAACTTAAAAGGAATTTAATTTATGCTTTTACGCCTCATAAATGATGATTTGTTTGCCATTCATATATAGATATCATCATTCATTAAATACTTCCTTGTACTACTAATACCTCTTTTCAAAGTGTTTTATCGACTAATTTTAAAAGGAAAAGAGATAACAAAGAAGGAAGTCTTCACAAATGATGAAAAGAAGAATACTAAGGTGACACCACCACAGATAGTAAGATCTGTCAAATTGGTATAACAAATGGTACATTCTATATGGTGGTAAGTATTCTTAGGCATAAGTTAATTCATTATAAATTTGTCATGCCTTGACCATGATATGTAATATACTCCTCATGAGACTCTTAACTGAATTGAAAGTGCATGTGGCAAGTCATTCAAATACTTGATGCACATATCTAGTGGGAGATCATTATATATCTTGTGTCATAGAGAATAAGTTTCACTTGAGTAAACTATACTAAGACAATCCAAAATGGTAAATTTGTATCTCATTCATATGGATTATAATCTTTGTTTTCTAAATAGCTACTCTTGATGCAGTTTAAAATTCCCTTATCGTTAATTCTAAAAGTGCATAAGAATCTTTTTGTTGATATTCATCACATACATATGCACTAACATGGATATGATTTTTAAACTGTAAAAGGTACAATTAGTGATCCATACTCTCTAAATTTTGAAAACCCATATTTTGATATTTTAGAAATCTACTTCAATCGATATCCATATGCTTCACATTGAATTGGATCACTAAGTTGTAAATTCCATGTATAACTTGTCTTTATGATATGAATGCTTGTGCAACTAATCTTGATAAGCTAGGTGCACCCAAAGTCAAGGTAGGTTCATCATCAAGAAGGCAACACAACGATGTATTAATAAAAGGAGAAAAGGCTCCTATTCTTAACTCTAGTTTTTATCTATGTGATTAAATATTACTTAAAACCTTGTAAGATGGTTGTCAAGTATATGTGGGTGCCTACACAAAGAGAAAGGCCACAATAAGGATTGTGTGGGTACTCAAAGCTCTTACTACTAATATCAAAGGACCCAATTCAAATTGGGTACCAAGATATGAAACTTAAACTTGTTTTGCAGGATCACTCCTTCAATGGATCAAGTTGGGTGCTCGATAATGAATGTATAAATCATCTTTGGAGATAGTAGCTAGGGTGGTAACAACTGAATCTCAAGTGCATATTATTTTCAAATCTTATCTTTTTGTGACTTGTGTAGCCACTAAGGAAAAAGAAGCACTTGAGGATATACATCAGTTGTTGATTATGAAATAAAGGTCTAATTGGAAGTTGAATGAATATTATCATATGGTGAACAATCCAAAATTATGTGACGCATTCTCTATCTAGTTAATTTGGATTTGATTCTTCTATATTAAACACTCACCATAATATGGATTAAGTCATCCCTTTAGACTTCATTGAATAACCATGCATATTATCCATGTCATTCAAAATATATTGTGCATGAGGGTTCAAGGAAATTTAGTCCATATTATGATGTTTCTCTATTTTAGCAACACGCTTGTCTTCCATATATAAAGGGTTGCTAAATAAGAAACTAGTGCTTGTGCTACTAATGCCATCTCTTGTGTTGAGTTTATCCATAGAAAATCTATGTTAAGAGATGGTGCTTGTTTTAAATTGGATAAATCACAAGCTTAAAGGATACTATTCAACTAAAGTAAGATGAAGTTGATAAGAGGCCAAGGTATGAAAACTTCCTCTCCTTCAGTTGTTTTAGTATTCTATCCTTAGTGGGATGTACCATAGTATAGGTTAATTTCCTTGCAATATAAAATGTTCAATAGTGCATATAACTTTGACATCAACTATATGTGTGCACTAATTTAAAGGAATTTAATCTATCTCTTTGGGTTTCAAGAATGATGATTCATTCTCCATCCACATATAAGGATTATCATTTGTGAAACCCTCCCTTGTGTTTCTAATGCTCTCTTTTCTAAGTATTTCAATAAGGTCTTTCCAAGTGCTTTCAAGATGGATTCAAAATCTATGGATATAAGAGTCTTGGTTGTTTCAATCATAGAGTTTCAATGGGTCTCATATCAAGTATGATTAAACCAAGCCAAGATGAATGAAGTTCAAGATCGCCTGGTTGGATGAAATCATAAAGAGAAAAGAAATCACAGTGATTCAAGAAGGGAGTTACACTTTTTGTCAACCAAATAATGAAGTTGTAGTGACATATTTATATGATATCCTTCATTATGAGGTTTGAGGTTCATATTAGCATGCTTTACCCTTCAGAATTTCAATTGATATACTTTTAATTCTTAAACTTTTAATTGGTATAATTTTCATCATCTATTTAAAGCATGTTATGTTAAATCAAGATATAGTGCAAACTTCACCTTTAACCTCATATTGTTGTATGCATAAGTATACTATGTGTACCCTTGCATGCACAAATTGAGGAAGAGTTTAGCCTATATCTTGTGAGGCTAATGATTTCTTCAAGTTCATGTTTTGTAGTCTCACACCTTGGAGAACATCAAATGAGGATGAGTGGTTCCAAGGAAATGATCAAATATTTACCACATGTCACCCCATGGATTAGTTCTATTGGGGAACGATATGTGTTCTCTAGCATAAATTCAATTGTTTCAAATATATTATGCCTTGACCAAGATATATGATGAACTCCTCTAAGAATCTTAATTGAATCAAGTGCATGTTACAAGTAATTCGAGTACTTGATGCATACATTTAGGGAGAGCTCATTCTATATCTTGTGTCCTTAAAGACTAACATTTTCTTTTAGTAGTTCTTTGAAGAGAATGAGTTTCTCTTGATCGTTTAAAGAGGATAAGTTTCTCTTTGAAATGTCAAGCCTATCAAAAGCTAAGATAGAAATTCATGATTATAATGAAGACCATATGGCATGGAACAAAGGTGTGTCACTCCATGAACTATTGTATTACATTTTTGTATCTAGGCTCTTACATGCTAGTGTGTGCATGTATATGCAATATCTTAAGTCACACCATAAGGTTGCAGTTGTGGCGACGATTAAAGAATCTTTAGATATTTGATTAATACCTCTTGTGGTGATGTCATAAGTTAGTCTTGAGTCATCTTAGTGAGGTATGAGTCAAACATGCTAACTTCTCAAGAATCTTGGCTTAAAATATTGCATATCATGTCTATTAGTATACCTTTTGATTATGAGTAATTCCTTCAATTGGTACAATTTCACATTTTCATACTTTATTTGTACCAAGGTTCAAATTGTAGAACTTAATCCCCGGGCCTCACAAGTCCAAGTGCATAAGCTAAACAAGTATTCATCACTTGTATGCATACATTTAGGGGAGAATGGTCTATAATTTGAATCTTTGAGACTAACTTAATTTTCAAGTCTACTATGTGTGTAGTCTAAAATTAGAAAGGAATCTTCAAGCAAAGACAATCGCTTCCACTGCAAAATTTGTTGGGTATCAAAGATTCTTTGCTCAAATAAATGTATCTTCTATACATTTCATAAGAGAATGAGTTTCTCTTGTATATGCTACTCCAACGACATCTAAAATTGGTAAATATGTATCACATCCTTTTGGATTGCAAATGTCTGAAGTAGCATAGCTTATAAATTCTCTTGTCTAGAACTTAATTGATTAAATAGTGCACATGTTTCTTATGTTGCATGATTATGTTCAATTGATACTCCTTTTATGCCAATGGTACTTTAAGTTGCAAATAAGTAATCTCAATAGATATCAATTGAATTCATATATATATGTGTGCACTAAAACTTGAGGAAAACTTAGTGTAATATGCTATTAGTGATCTGCTTATCTATCAAATTGTATCAATTGGTGTTTTTCAATTGATATTTTTCATACATGATCACTAGTTGTATAATCCATACTTGTGCAATTTTCATGCTGCCTCTTGTTATGATAAGAAAATGCTAGGTGACATCTAGACTCCAGGTATCAAGATTTATCTTTCAATTAGTATGACAATATTCATTTGATATCTTGGACCTATGTCACAATTATGCCAACAAGAGATTGCAAAATGAACTCTAAATACAACACAAGTGTGGAACACCCTTTTGAAAAGGTAAAACGCAAAGGTACATCACTTATGACACTTCTCCATTACCTTTATGCCATCTAAGGACCCTCTTCATGATAGTGTGTTCACATCATGCTTACTCATAATTTCTACCCTTTATATTCTTTTTTGGAGATTTATGACAAAGGGGGAGAAATTTTGCATTAAAGCTTACCTTTAGTCTTATGTAACTAAGTGTTAGAAGACTTTTGAAATGGGGAGAAATAATTAACAAAAAGGGGTAATCATAAGAAAAACATAAGATGTAGAAAGTTGATGAGTGCATACTATGTCATGAGCATCACGTTTATTTTATGACACACTGCACCCCACGAATAGTATGATATAAGTGAGAGCATCTAGAGGGGGGTGAATAGGTGATCCTATAAAAACTTGAAACTTAAAGCCACAACACTTGGTTATGAGTTAGCACAATAAAATCAAGTGGCTAAGGAGAGCTCTTGTGAAGCACAATAGACACAGTGAGAACAAGCACAAGAGACACAAGGATTTATCCCGTGGTTCGGCCAAGTACAACACTTGCCTACTCCACGTTGTGGCGTCCCAACGGACGAGAGTTGCACTCAACTCCTCTCAAGTGATCCAATGATCAACTTGAATACCACGATGTTCTTCTTTTCTTTACTCTTTCCCGTTTGCGAGGAATCTCCACAACTTGGAGTCTCTCGCCCTTACAATAAGGATCAAAGTGAAAGCACTAGAGTAAGGGAGGAAAGCAACACACATAAATCCACAGCAATACGCACACACACGGCCAAGACTCGAGCTCAAATGAATATCATAAGGTTCTCACTAGAACGGAGCTCAAATCACTAAGAATGTCAAACGAGTGCGCAAAGACGAAGTGTGAATGATCAAGAATGCTCAAAGTATGCTTGGTATTTTCCTCCATGCGCCTAGGGGTCCCTTTTATAGCCCCAAGGCAGGTAGGAGCCGTTGAGAGCAATCCAGGAAGGCAATTCTTGCCTTCTGTCGACTGGCGCACCGGACAGTCCGGTGCGGATTTCTTTCCTATTCTGGCGCAGCCGACCGTTGAAGACTTGGAGCCGTTGGCGCACCGGACAGTCCGGTGCTCCCATCCGACCGTTGGCTTGACTACGCGTCACGCGCGGATTGCGTGGCCGACCGTTGGCGCGCCCGACCGTTGGCTCACCGGACAGTCCGGTGCCTCACCGGACAGTCCGGTGAATTAGAGTCGTACGCTGTTGACTTGGTTCCCGAGAGCGGCGACTTCGCCGCAGCCGACTCACCGGACATTGTCCGGTGCACCACCGGACAGTCCGGTGATTTATAGCCGTACGTCGCCGTCGAGACCCGAGAGCAGCCAGTTGACCAGACGCCAGCCTGGCACACCGGACACTGTCTGGTGCACCACCAGACAGTCCGATGCACCCAGACTGAGCAGAGTCTTGGCTGCTCGAGCCAAGTCTTTTCCAATTGTCTTTTCTCTGATTCTAGCACTTAGACAAATATGTTAGTACACAAAAACCAATGTACTAAGTCTAGAATCATACCTTTGTGTTGACTTTGCACTTCTTCCACCATTTGGCATAGTTCCACACTTAAACCATTTGTGTTGGCACTAGATCACCAAAATACTTAGAAATGGCCCAAGGGCACATTTCCCTTTAAATCTCCCCCTTTTTGGTGATTTATGCCAACACAACAAAAAGCAACTAAAAGAAGTGCAACATCAATGCAAATAAGAACACAAATTTGTTTTGATTCAAATTTGGCATATTTGGATCATTCTTTGCCACCACTTGGTTTGTTTTTGCAAATCAAACTCAATTTCCTATCTCTAAGTCAAACACACTTGTTGAGGCATAGAGAGAGGTATTCCAAGAGAAATTGATCAAGAATTCAAAAACTCCCCCTTTTTCCCATAATCAAACATTCTCCCCTCAAGAGACCAACTTTTGACAATAAGAGACAATAAGAGTATTATGACAAACCAAAAGCTCTAATTCTATTATTTTCAAAATTCTCAAGTGGTAGCTGATCCATTTCTTGCTTTGGCCTTATTTTCTCCCCCTTTGGCATCAAGCACCAAAACGGGATCAATCTTGGCCCCTAAACCCCATTGCCTCACCAAAATCTTCAAATAAGAGTAAAAAGGCAATAAGAATATGAGATGAACTTGGAGTGAGTTACCCTCTCATCGGAGTGCAGTGGAAGTCTTTCATGGTCCAAGTCCATCTTTCCCTTTCAATCCACTTTTGAGACTAAATCAAGCAAGCTCAAACACATGGTTAGTCTCAAAAGGGTCAAGTTGTAGCACATCTCCCCCTAAATATGTGCATCACTCGCAAATGGACTTGTGAGGTCCGGGGAGTGCTTGTACAACTTGAGCACCATCAATAAACAACGATATGCATAAGGGAACATGATCAAGGCATAATACACATGTATGCTACACATCAATCCAAGTTCCGCGAATCTAAGACATTTAGCTCACTACGCAGCCTGCAAAAGGTCTTTTCATCTAAAGGCTTGGTAAAGATATCGGCTAGCTGGTTTTCGGTGCTAACATAAAACACTTCGATATCTCCCTTTTGCTGGTGGTCTCTCAAAAAGTGATGCCGGATGTCAATGTGCTTTGTGCGGCTGTGCTCAACAGGATTGTCCACCATGCGGATAGCACTCTCATTGTCACATAGGAGTGGGACTTTGCTCAGATTGTAGCCAAAGTCCCGGAGGGTTTGCCTCATCCAAAGTAGTTGCGTGCAACACTGTCCTGCGGCAACGTACTCGGCCTCAGCGGTGGATAGGGCAACGGAGGTTTGTTTCTTAGAACTCCACGACACCAGGGACCTTCCTAGGAGTTGGCATGTCCCTAATGTACTCTTCCTATCGACCTTACATCCAGCATAATCGGAGTCTGAATATCCAATCAAGTCAAAGGTAGACCCCTTTGGATACCAGATCCCGAAGCAAGGCGTAGCGACTAAATATCTAAGAATTCGCTTCACGGCCACTAAGTGACACTCCCTTGGATCGGATTGAAATCTAGCACACATGCATACACTAAGCATAATATCCAGTCTACTAGCACATAAGTAGAGCAAGGAACCTATCATGGACCGGTATGCTTTTTGATCAACGGACTTACCTCCTTTGTTGAGGTCGACGTGTCCGTCAGTTCCCATTGGAGCCTTCGCGGGCTTGGCGTCCTTCATCCCAAACCGCTTGAGCAAGTCTTGCGTATACTTCGTTTGGGAGATGAAAGTGCCATCCTTGAGTTACTTCTCTTGGAACCCAAGGAAGTAGTTCAACTCGCCCATCATCGACATCTCAAATTTTTGAGTCATCACCCTGCTAAACTCTTCACAAGACATTTGGTTAATAGAACCAAATATTATGTCATCGACATATATTTGGCACACAAATAGATCACTGTCACAAGTCTTAGTGAAAAGAGTTGGATCGGCTTTCCCAACCTTGAAAGCATTTGCAATTAAAAAGTCTCTAAGGCATTCATACCATGCTCTTGGGGCTTGCTTAAGTCCATAGAGCGCCTTAGAGAGCTTACACACATGGTCGGGGTACCGTTCATCCTCAAAGCCAGGGGGTTGCTCCACGTACACCTCCTCCTTGATTGGCCCATTGAGGAAAGCGCTCTTCATGTCCATTTGGAATAACCTGAAAAAATGGTGAGCGGCATAGGCTAACAAAATACGAATCGACTCTAGCCTAGCCACAGGAGCGAAAGTCTCCTCAAAGTCCAAACCTGCGACTTGGGCATAACCTTTTGCCACAAGTCGAGCTTTGTTCCTTGTCACCACCCCGTGCTCGTCCTGTTTGTTGCGGAACACCCACTTGGTTTCCACAACATTTTGCTTGGGACGTGGCACTAGTGTCCAAACTTCATTTCGCTTGAAGTTGTTGAGCTCTTCCTGCATGGCCAACACCTAGTCGGGATCTAGCAAGGCCTCTTCTACCCTAAAAGGCTCAATAGAAGAGACAAAAGAGTAATGCTCACAGAAATTAGCTAATCTAGAGCGAGTGGTTACTCCCTTGCTAATGTCACCCAAAATCTGGTTGACGGGATGGTTCCTTTGAATCATCGCTCGAACTTGAGTTGCAGGGGCCTGTGGTGCTTCTTCCTCTTCAACTTGGACATCTTGTGCTCCCCCTTGATCACACGCCTCTTCTTGAGGAACCTGTTCATCATCTTGAGTTGGGGGTTGCACCATTGTTGAGGAAGAAGGCTGATCTTGTTCCTTGTGTTCCTGCAGTCGCACGTCTCCAATCGCCATGGTACGAATCTCGTCCGTTGGAACATCATCCTCATCTACATCATCAAGCTCAACTTGCTCTCTTGGAGAGCCATTAGTCTCATCAAATACAACATCGCTAGAGACTTCAACCAAACCCGATGATTTGTTGAAGACTCTATACGCCTTTGTATTTGAGTCATAACCTAACAAAAACCCTTCTACAGCTTTGGGAGCAAATTTTGAATTTCTACCTTTCTTCACCAGAATGTAGCATTTACTCCCAAAAACTCGAAAATACGAAACGTTGGGTTTGTTACCGGTTAGTAGCTCGTATGACGTCTTCTTGAGGAGGCGATGAAGGTAGACCCGGTTTATGGCGTGGCAAGCCGTGTTCATAGCTTCTGACCAAAACCGCTCGGGCATCTTGAATTCTCCAAGCATCGTCCTTGCCATGTCTATAAGCGTCCTGTTCTTCCTCTCTACCACACCATTTTGATGTGGTGTGTAGGGAGCGGAGAACTCGTGCTTGATTCCTTCCTCCTCAAGGTACTCCTCCACTTGAAGGTTCTTGAACTCAGACCCGTTGTCGCTCCTTATCTTCTTCACCTTGAGCTCAAACTCATTTTGAGCTCTCCTTAGGAAGCACTTGAGGGTCCTTTGGGTTTCAGATTTATCCTGCAAAAAGAATACCCAAGTGAAGCGGGAAAAATCATCAACAATTACTAAACCATACTTACTTCCCCCGATGCTAAGGTAGGCGACGGGTCCGAAGAGGTCCATATGCAGCAGCTCCAGGGGTCTTGATGTGGTCATCACATTCTTGCTGTGATGCGCATTTCCCACTTGTTTACCTACTTGACAAGCTACACAAGGTCTATCTTTTTCGAAATACACATTTGTTAGACCTAACACATGTTCTCCCTTTAGAAGTTTGTGAAGGTTCTTCATCCCCACATGTGCTAGACGGCGATGCCACAACCAGCCCATGCTAGTCTTAGCAATTAAGCATGCATCTAGACCGGCCTCCTCCTTTGTAAAATCAACTAAATAGAGTTTGTCGTCTAGTACACCCTTAAAAGCTAATGAACCATCACTCCTTCTAAAGACAGACACATCTACATTTTGTCGGCGTTTCGAGACCGGGGGGTCCCTAAGCCGACGAGTGAATGTCGCCGCGTGCCCCAGCCCAGATGGGTCGACGCGAGGCCGAGCGCGAAGGGGGGAAGTGAGGTGGCCGGAGATGGGCGTGAGAGAGGTGGAAATCCCGTGGCCTTCGTGTTCGTCCCGCGCCCAGGTCGGGTGCGCTTGCAGTAGGGGGTTACAAGCGTCCACGCGGGAGAGGGAAGCGAGCGGCCCCAAGAGAGCGCCTGTCCCGTCCTCGTCCTCGCGTGGCCAACCCTCTCTAAGAGGGCCCTGGTCCTTCCTTTTATAGGCGTAAGGAGAGGATCCAGGTGTACAATGGGGGTGTAGCAGAGTGCTACGTGTCTAGCGGGGGAGAGCTAGCGCCCTAAGTACATGCCGATGTGGCAGCCGGAGAGATTTTGGCACCCAGCTGGTATGATGTCGTGGCCGTCGGAGGAGCGATGGAGCCTGGCGGAGGGACAGCTGTCGGAGCGGTTGAGTCCTTGCTGACGTCCTCCTGCTTCCGTAAGAGAGCTGAGAGCCGTCGTCGTCACAGAGCATGCGGGGCGCCATCATTGCCTATCCGGCGGAGCTAGCCAGATGGGACACCGGTCTTGTTCTCTGCGGCCCGAGTCAGCTCGGGGTAGGGTGATGATGGCGCTTCCTGTTGACGTGGCTGGCCTGCGCCCTAGGTTGGGCGACGTGGAGGCTCCTCCGAAGCCGAGGTCGAGTCTGTCTTCCATGGCCGAGGCCGAGTCCGAGCCCCTGGGTCGGGCGAGGCGGAGGTCGTTCGGCAGAGGCCAGGGCGGAGTCCGAGCCCTGGGGTCGGGCGGAGCGGAGTTCGCCGTCTTCCGGGACTTAGCCCGAGTCCGAGCCCTGGGTCGGGCGGAGCGGAGTTCGCCGTCTTCCGGGGCTTAGCCCGAGTCCGAGCCCTGGGTCGGGCGGAGCGGAGTTCGCCGTCTTCCGGGACTTAGCCCGAGTCCGAGCCCTGGGTCAGGCGGAGCTTCCTATGGTGCCTTTGGCAGGGCCTGACTGCCTGTCAGTCTCACTCTGTCAAGTGGCACTGCGGTCGGAGTGGCGCAGGCGGCGCTGTCCTTCTGTCAGGCTGGTCAGGTGGAGTGACGGCGGTCACTTCGGCTCTGCCGGGGGGCGCGCGTCAGGACAAAGGTGTCAGGTCACCTTTACATTAAATGCTCCTGCGACTTGGTCGGTCGGTGCGGCGATTTAGTCAGGGTTGCTTCTTAGCGAAGGCAGGTCCTCGGGCGAGCCAGAAATATGTCCGCCGTTGGAGGGGGGCCTCGGGTGAGACAGAAATCCTCCGGGGTCGGCTGCCCTAGTCCGAGGCTAGGCTCGGGCGAGGCGTGATCGAGTCGCTCGAATGGACTGATCCCTGACTTAATCGCACCCATCAGGCCTTAGCAGCTTTATGCTGATGGGGGTTACCAGCTGAGAATTAGGAGTCTTGAGGGTACCCCTAATTATGGTCCCCGACAGTAGCCCCCGAGCCTCGAAGGGAGTGTTAGCACTCGCTTGGAGGCTTTCGTCGCACTTTTTTGCAAGGGGATCAGCCTTTCTCGGTCGCATTTTGTTCCGGTGGGTGCGCGCGAGCGCACCCGCCGGGTGTAGCCCCTGAGGCCTCGGAGGAGTGGTTTCACTCCTTCGAGGTCTTAATGCCTCGCGTAATGCTTCGGCTAGTCTAGTTGTTCCCTCATGCGAACTGGCCGTAGCCCGGGTGTACGGTCAGGGCCCAAGTTCTCGGGCTGGTATGTTGACGCTGTCAACGGTTCGGCCGGAGCCGGGTTTGCGAGAGCAGCCCCCGAGCCTCCACACAGGGCGAGAGGGCGATCAGGGACAGACTCGGCTTTTTTACATACGCCCCTGCGTCGCCTTTCCGCAAGGAGGAGGGGGGAAAGCGCCATGTTACCCTCGATGGGCGCCGAACATGGTGTCTCCGGTGAGCTACAAGCGGGTAATCCGAGTGGACGTCCGTGCCCCATTCGTTAGGGGTCGGCTAGGGGCCCAGAGGCACGCCCAAAAGTACCTGCGGGTGATCTACCGGACCCGGTCCCCTAGCGACAGGGTCCAAGGGCTCGATGCCTCCCTCTGATGGGATTCCGTTACAAGATCGCTCCCGCTGGTCTCGGAAATGTCCTAGGGTACCTCGGGAGCGCAGCCCGAGCCTTGGTTATGTATCGAACGTACCCCTGGTCATCCCTCGCTCGGCGTCTGAGGCGACTGTGAACCCTTCGGGGGCCAGCCTTCGAACCCCTGATCAGTAATGGGCGCGGAGCCCGAGTAGCCTGAGGCGGCCGTGGAACCCTTCGGGGGGCCGGCCTTCGAACCTCTGACCAGTAGTGGGTGTAGGGCCCATGCGATCTGAGGCGGCTGTTGAAACCCTTCGGGGGGGCAGCCTTCGAACCTCTGATCAGTAAGGAGGCTCGGAGCCTGGTTCCTTCACGGGGAAGGATCCTTTTCGGGGTATCCCCCTTTCCCGGTCCCTGCTGCAAGAGATAGAGAAAGAGGAAAAAAGGAAAAAGGATACGAAATCGAACGACGCGGCGTACCTTTTTTTTGTCGCAGTTATTACGGCGAAGGCGAAGCGTCGCCCACTGCTCCCACCGGAAGCGCCGCCTGTCCTGCCGCGGAGTTAATGTGACGGGGCGAGCGGTTGGCGGGGAGGCCGTTGCGCGTGCGCGAGCCGTTCGAGGAACGGATCATGGGCGCGTTGTCTTCACGCCGTGAGAGGGGGTTCTCTTGCTGCCCCCGGATGGGACGTGAGCTTGGCTGACGACGTGACCGCTGCTCCCGCCCGCCTGCCACCGTCATTACTGCCGGCCCACTTTTGGCCGCATTGACCGCCGCGTCAGGCTGGCGCTGCTGGGTCGTGCGCCTGGTCGCCTCGAGTCGCGGTATTGGTTCCGCAATCGAGGAGGCGTGGTGGTGGCGCAAGTGGCGGTGCAGTTGCTTGCATGCAGCATCCGGCGCGCCGGTTGCGTGGCGCGTGGGCCTGGGCCTCCATGCCGGCGTGTCGGGAGTCGGAGAAGCGTGTCCACTTGGCGCGGTTGCATGCCGCCTGCATGGCTGCCCGCCTCTTTCGCCCGTTGGTCTGGGCAAAAGTGGAGGGTCACTTGTAACCGCTGGGCGGTTGTGTGCACCACGCGCGGCGGTTTGGCTTCTTCTGCTCTGAGCCGGTTTGCATGACATGCGGGACCCAGCCCCCGCGCCGCAGGGGAGGGCCTTGGAGCGTGTTGGAGAAGACTCAGCCCGTGACGGTTGGAGGCGCAAGTAGGGAGAGTTGCCTTTAAAAGGAGGGTGACCCCCTTCGAAAGGCGACCATGTCCTCTCGCTCCCTTATGCATTGTGTCTTTCCACCTTCCAAGCCCCTGGATGGGGGATACCCGCCGTCTTTTCGCCTCATCGTTGGAGGAACGCAACTCCATAGGAGTTGGTACCTTTCAGCCATCGTTCGGCTTCAAGGATTTTCATCATGCAGCCCGGCTGCATCCCTCCACCGGCAGTCACCCAAGATGGTGACCTCTAGCTTGATGGTGGGGGAAAGCGAGCCGGGCCGCAGCCTCTGCCCCTCCCTCAGCCTCAAGGATTTTCATCACCAGGGCTGGGGAGGGGAGTGTGCCGAGTTGGGGTCGGCCCCTGTGTGGGCGGCGGCCCGCTCCTTCACTCAGTGACCGGAGGGAAGGGCGGTCGTCGTCCGTGGCGCTGGCAGCTGCACCGTGCCTGGCTCTCGGACGCGAGTGGCTTCGGAGCCGCTCGCGGCGCCGGCGTCTGCCACGACAGCTGGAAGAGGTTCTCCCGCCGGCGAGATAGCCAAGGCCGGCCACGGACCGACCTCCAACTCTACGGCCTTCTGCCCGTCCTTGCCTCACGAGTTTGGGCATGGGCGGGGGCCTCCTGGCAGCAGCATCCGCCCTGAGGTCAGTGCTGCCGCTGTTCGGCCCCCCGGAGCAGAAGTCGTCGTCGTCGCCGCTGCTGGAGCGGGTGACGGCGCGCCGTTTGTCGGTCTTCTGTTGCTCCGCAGGCCCACCCCTATCGAGTGGGGTTGTTCGTACCTGCGGAGGGGGAACCGGAGTTCCGTTTGTAATGGCACTTCGAATGCCAGGGTTTTTTGTTCATTGCGGCTGTCGAGGCCTGAACATGTATGTAATTTTGGCACGGAGCCGTGTTTTTTTCTCATTTTCGAGCACTAAGACTCGCCTGTTGGTTGTCTGAACCGCTTCACCAAGCATGAGTCGCCCCGTGTCAAGGTGACGAGTGAGGTATCCGTATCCCGGAGGCGTAGGAGTCCCTCGGCTCGGTCGGCCTTGTTGTCTGAGGCTCCTCTAGCTCAGTTAAAGGGACCCCTTGGCCGCTCTTCGATGAGCCGAGGCCAGGGGTAGCGATATCAGCATGAACAGAGGCGGAGTTGGCTCGAAAATGAAACCTGGTTGGCCGGAGCCTAGTCGGGTTGTCCGTTAGCGGGACCGACGCCGGAGTCGATCAGCCGAGGCCTCGGGTCGGGCTAGCGCCCTTGGAAGATGGTTGGCCGAGGCCCCAGGGGTAACCGGCCGAGCCGCCTGCTCGAGCCGGATTCCCGGAGAAGTCCCTGGCAGCGATTGTCCGGGCGTGACGATGACGTCGTCCTCCAGAGTGGGGATCCTTGGACCGCGTCGCCGTCCGAGGCTAGGTCGGACCTTGCTGAAGGTGTCGTCGATGCCAAGGGTGTTACTGCCCCCTTCCAGCGTCAAGACCCGAGCCTGCAGGATCAGAGTGTCTTGTAGCGTGTGCCTTCTGCGACCGCTGAGGCCAGAATATGCACACCCTCGCTGTGTTGTAAAGTTGCGTCTCCTTTCCTCTTGTTTCGAGTATCTGGACTTTTTTGTCGGTAACAGGGATGTTTGTGCGAGCGAGAGTTGCTTCTCGCGGAAGGTGATGAGTGAGGTATCCGTATCTCGGAGGCGTGGGAGTCCCTCGGCTCGGTCGGCCTTGCCGCTTACGCGCACTTTCACCCGTCCATGAGGCCCTGTCACCGACTCAGTCGAGAAGGCTCGAAGGATCGCTTCGGCAGAAGAGCTTCCGAACGTGAAGACTTGTTCAGTCCGCGGAATCACTTTATCCAAACGCGAGTTACTTATCACAGAAGGTGATGAGTGAGGTATTCGTATCCCGGAGGCGTAGGAGTCCCTCAGCTCGGTCAGCCTTGGCTGCTTACATGTACTACGTCGTTTTCAGGATCCACTTTTCGAAGTAGTCAGAAAGCACGAAAGATATTCTGGCAGAAGAGATCTCTCTTTTTTCTTTTTTTTCGAGGAAAATTTCAACGCAGAGGGGGTTCCCCCCCTTTTAGCCCCCGAGGGAGGGTCGGGCTTTGCCGAGGCAAGGCCGACCCTTCCTTGATGACTAAACTTTGCGCGGGTGCGAGGTATATGAACAACTTGAAAACATCTTAAGGGTAGAAGCGACGTAGCTGTTGGATGTTCCAGGCGTTGCCATAGACCTCGCCTTGACTGTTGGCCAGCTTGTACGTTCCGGGCTTCAGAACTTTGGCGATGACGAATGGCCCCTCCCAGGGGGGCGTGAGCTTGTGCCTCCCTCGGGCGTCTTGCCGCAGCCGAAGCACCAGGTCGCCCACCTGGAGGTCTCGGGGCCGGACCCCTCGGGCGTGGTAGCGTCGCAGGGACTGCTGGTACCGCGCCGAGTGTAGCAAGGCCTTGTCCCGAGCCTCTTCCAGCTGGTCCAGCGAGTCTTCTCGGCTAGCTTGGTTGCTTTGATCGTTGTAGGCCCTCGTCCTCGGGGAGCCGTACTCCAGGTCAGTGGGCAAGACGGCCTCGGCCCCGTAGACCAGGAAGAACGGCGTGAAACCCGTGGCCCGGCTCGGCGTTGTCCTCAAGCTCCAGACCACCGAGGGGAGTTCCTTCATCCATCGCTTGCCGAACTTGTTGAGGTCGTTGTAGATCCGAGGCTTGAGCCCTTGTAGAATCATGCCGTTGGCACGCTCTACTTGCCCATTCGACATGGGATGAGCCACGGCGGCCCAGTCCACCCGGACGTGGTGATCCTCGCAGAAGTCCAAGAATTTTCTGCCGGTGAACTGCGTACCGTTGTCGGTGATAATGGAGTTCGGGACCCGGAAGCGATGGATGATGTTGGTGAAGAACGTCACTGCCTGCTCGGACCTGATGCAGTTCAGAGGTCGGACCTCGACCCACTTGGAGAATTTGTCGATGGCGACCAGCAGGTGCGTGTAGCCCCCGGGCGCCTTCTGCAAGGGGCCGACAAGGTCCAGCCCCCACACAGCAAAGGGCCAGGTGATGGGTATCGTCTGCAGAGCCTGAGCGGGCAGGTGGGTTTGCTTCGCATAGAATTGACACCCTTCGCAGGTGCGGACAATTCTAGTGGCGTCAGCCACCGCCGTTGGCCAGTAGAAGCCTTACCGGAAAGCATTCCCGACAAGGGCTCGAGGCGCTGCGTGATGGCCGCAAGCCCCCGAGTGTATCTCTTGCAGGAGTTCCTGACCTTCGGCGATGGAGATGCATCCCTGGAGGATGCCCGAGGGGCTGTGGTGGTAGAGCTCCTTCTCATCGCCCAGCAAGACGAACGACTTGGCGCGTCGCGCTACCCACCGAGCCTCGGCTCGGTCGAGGGGTAGCTCTCCTTGGCGGAGATATTGCAGGTACGGGGTCTGCCAATTTCGATCAGGCGTGGCCCCGCTCCGCTCCTCCTCGATGCGCAATGCCTCACCCTCGGAGGCCGAGGGTACCTCGGGTTGAACCGAGGCCGCCTCGGGCTGAGCTGAGGGTGCCTCCGGCTGTGCCGAGGGCACCTCGGGCTGGACCAAGGGCGCCTCAGGCTCGGGCGCGTCGTCGATCTTGACGGAGGGTTGATGCAGATCCCGGGAGAAGACGTCCGGGGGAACCGTTGTTTGCCCCGAGGCTATTTTTGCTAGCTCGTCCGCAGTCTCGTTGTAGCGCCGAGCGATGTGGTTAAGCTCGAGCCCGTAGAACTTGTCTTCCAGGCGCCGAACCTCATCGCAGTAGGCCTCCATCTTCGGGTCGCGGCAGTGGGAGTTCTTCATGACTTGGTCGATGACGAGCTGCGAGTCACCGCGAGCGTCGAGGCGCCTGACCCCTAGCTCGATGGCGATCCGCAACCCGTTGACCAGAGCCTCGTACTCAGCCACATTGTTGGACGCCGGGAAGTGGAGGCGTAGCACATAGCGTAGGTGTTTCCCGAGGGGCGAGATGAAGAGTAGGCCCGCGCCGGCTCCCGTCTTCATCAGCGACCCGTCGAAAAACATGGTCCAAAGCTCTGGTTGGATCGGAGCCGTCGGTAGCTGGGTGTCGACCCATTCGGCTACGAAGTCCGCCAAGACCTGGGACTTGATGGCCTTCCGAGGGGCGAACGAGATTGTCTCGCCTATAATTTCCACTGCCCACTTCGCAATCCTGCCCGAGGCCTCTCGGCACTGGATGATCTCCCTAGGGGGAAGGATGACACCACAGTTACCGGATGAGACTCGAAGTAGTGTCGCAACTTCCGCCGCGTCAGGATCACTGCATATAGCAGCTTCTGAACTTGTGGGTAGCGGATCTTGGTTTCGGATAGTACCTCGCTGATGAAGTAAACTGGCCTCTGAACGGGCAATGCATGCCCCTCTTCTTGCCTCTCGACCACAATCGCGGCGCTAACCACCTGGGTGGTCGCGGCGACATAGACCAAGAGGGCTTCTCCGTCAGCTGGGGGCACCAAGATAGGCGCCTTTGTGAGGAGCGCCTTCAGGTTCCCGAGAGCTTCCTCGGCCTCGGGAGTCCAAGTGAAGCGCTCGGCCTTCCTTAAGAGGCGGTACAGAGGCAGGCCTCTTTCGCCGAGGCGTGAGATGAAGCGGCTCAGAGCCGCGAGACATCCCATGACCCTCTGTACGCCCTTTAAGTCCTTGATGGGACCCATGCTGGTGATGGCTGCGATCTTCTCGGGGTTGGCTTCGATGCCCCGCTCGGAGACGATGAACCCCAAGAGCATGCCCCGGGGCACCCCGAAGACACACTTCTCGGGATTGAGCTTGACGCCTTTCGCCTTGAGACATCGGAATGTCACTTCAAGGTCGGAGAGGAGGTCGGAAGCTTTCCTCGTCTTGACTACGATGTCATCGACGTAGGCTTCGACCGTGCGACCGATGTGTTCGCCGAACACATGGTTCATGCACCGCTGGTACGTCGCGCCCGCATTCCTCAAACCGAACGGCATGGTGACATAGCAGTACATGCCGAAGGGCGTGATGAAAGAAGTCGCGAGCTGGTCGGACTCTTTCATCCTGATTTGGTGATACCCTGAGTAGGCGTCGAGGAAAGACAGGGCTTCGCACCCAGCAATGGAATCCACGATTTGATCGATGCGAGGCAGAGGGTAGGGAACCTTCGGACATGCTTTGTTGAGACCAGTGTAGTCTACACACATCCGCCATTTCCCTCCTTTCTTTCTCACAAGCACAGGGTTGGCAAGCCATTCGGGATGGAGTACCTCTTTGATGAACCCGGCTGCCATTAGCTTGTGGATCTCCTCGCCTATCGCTCTGCGCTTCTCCTCGTCGAATCGGCGCAGAGGCTGCTTGACGGGTCGGGCTCCGGCCCGAATATCCAGTGAGTGCTCGGCGACATCCCTCGGTATACCGGGCATGTCCGAGGGACTCCACGCGAAGACGTCGGCGTTCACGCGAAGAAAGTCGACAAGCACTGTTTCCTATTTGGGGTCGAGCCCGGAACCGATCCGGATCTGCTTGGAGGCGTCGCCACTGGGGTCGAGGGGGACGGCCTTAACCGTCTCCACTGGCTCGAAGTTGCTGGCATGACGCTTCACGTTCGGCACCTCTTTGGAGAGGCTTTCCAGGTCGGCGATGAGGGCCTCGGACTCGGCGAGGGCCTTGTCGTACTCCACACACTCCACGTCGCATTCGAACGCGTGTTTGTACGTGGGGCCGACGGTGATGACCCCGTTGGGGCCCGGCATCTTGAGCTTCAGGTAGGTGTAGTTGGGGACGGCCATGAACTTCGCGTAGCATGGCCTCCCCAGTACCGCGTGGTAGGTTCCTCGGAACCCGACCACCTCGAACGTCAGAGTCTCCCTTCGGAAGTTGGAGGGCGTTCCGAAGCAGACGGGAAGGTCGAGTCGCCCGAGGGGCTGGACGCGCTTCCCGGGAATGATCCCGTGGAAGGGCGCAGCGCCTGCTCGGACGGAGGACAGATCAACGCGCAGGAGCCTGAGGGTCTCGGCGTAGATGATGTTGAGGCTGCTGCCCCCGTCCATAAGGACCTTGGTGAGCCTGACGTCGCCGATGACGGGGTCGACGACGAGCGGGTATTTCCCCGGGCTCGGCACGTGGTTGGGGTGATCGTCTTGGTCGAAGGTGATGGGCTTGTCGGACCAGTCTAGATAGACCGGCGCCGCCACCTTGACCGAGCAGACCTCCCGGCGCTCTTGCTTGCGGTGCTGAGCCGAGGCATTCGCCGCTTGCCCACCGTAGATCATGAAGCAGTCACGGACCTCGGGGAACTCTCCTGCTTGGTGATCTTCCTTCTTGTCGTCGTCGTGGGCCCTGCCACCCTCCGCGGGTGGCCCGGCCCTATGGAAGTGGCGCCGAAGCATGACGCACTCCTCAAGGGTGTGCTTGACGGGCCCCTGATGATAGGGGCATGGCTCCTTGAGCATCTTGTCGAAGAGGTTAGCACCTCCGGGGGGCTTCCGAGGGTTCTTGTGCTCGGCGGCGGCGACAAGGTCCGCGTCGGTGGCGTCGCGTTTCGCTTGCGACTTCTTCTTGCCTTTCTTCTTGGCGCCGCGCTGAGTAGACGCCTCGAGAGCATCTTCCGGTGGGCGGCCCTAGGGCTGCTTGTCCTTTCGGAAGATAGCCTCGACCGCCTCCTGGCCAGAGGCGAACTTGGTGGCGATGTCCATCAGCTCGCTCGCCCTGGTGGGGGTCTTGCGACCCAACTTGCTCACCAGGTCGCGGCAGGTGGTGCCGGCAAGGAACGCGCTGATGACATCCGAGTCGGTGATGTTGGGCAGCTCGGTGCGCTGCTTTGAGAATCGCTGGATGTAGTCCCGGAGAGACTCTCCCGGCTGCTGTCGGCAGCTTCGGAGGTCCCAGGAATTCCCAGGGCGCACAAACGTGCCCTGGAAATTGCCGGCGAAGGCTTGGACCAGGTCATCCCAGTTGGAGATCTGCCCCGGAGGCAGGTGCTCCAACCAGGCGCGAGCGGTGTCGGAGAGGAACAGGGGGAGGTTGCGGATGATGAGGTTTTCGTCGTCCGTTCCACCCAGCTGGCAGGCCAGGCGGTAGTCCGCGAGCCACAATTCTGGTCTCGTTTCCCCCCGAGTACTTTGTGATAGTAGTCGGGGGTCGGAACCGGGTCGGGAACGGTGCCCGCCGGATGGCCCGGCTGAAGGCCTGCGGACCGGGTGGTTCGGGCGAGGGACTCCGATCCTCCCCGCTATCGTAGCGTCCCCCACGCCTGGGGTGATAGCCTCGGCGCACCCTCTCGTCGAGGTGGGCCCGACGGTCGCGATGATGGTGCTCGTTGCCGAGGTGGCCCGGGGCCGCAGGCGCGGTGTTGCGCGTGCGCCCGGTGTAGACCGAGGCTTCCCGCATGAATCGAGAAGTCGCGGCATGAGGTTCCGAGGGGTATCCTTGCCTTCGGGAGGCAGAGCTCTCGGCCCGTCGGACCGCAGTGCCTTCCAGGAGATTCTTGAGCTCTCCTTGGATTCGCCGACCCTCGGTGGTTGATGGCTCCGGCATTGCGCGGAGAAGCATCGCTGCTGCAGCCAGGTTCTGACCGACCCCACTGGATGCGGGTGGCGGCCTGACCCTGACGTCGTTGGCGACGCGGAGCTGGAGACCCTGGGGCAGGTGACGTATTTCTCCGGCCGGGGGTTGGCCCGCCCATGCCTGCCCGACGTCCCGGTGGATCGGCTCAAGCGCTCCTGCTCCCTCGTCGAGCCTGGCCTGCGCCCCGCGGACTTGCTCGAGCTGTGGGTCATGACCCCCCGCCGGAACGGGGACCACAGCTAGCTCCCGCGGGATGTCAGCGCGGGGCACTGGCCTAGGGAGATCACCGTCCTCCGGCACGCCGAGATGATTGCCTTCGGAGGGACCCCCTAGAACGACGTGGAAACATTCGCGGCTTGGGCCGCAGTCCTCGTCGTCGAGGCTGCGGCTACCGTCGGAACAGTCGGAGAGGCAGTAGTCACATGCGGTCATGAAGTCCCGCATGGCACTAGGGTTGCCAAGTCCAGAGAAATCCCAACAGATGCTGGGGTCGTCGTCTTCCTCGGACCCGGAGGGCCCATAGGTCGAGACGTCCGTCAGCCGGTCCCAAGGCGACCGCGTGCGAAACCCCAGAGGGTTTGAATTTGCCTCTACGAGAGTGCCCGCCAAAGCAAGGTCGCTAGGCGGGTTGAGGCTGAATCTAAATGACGTAGGATGGGAATCGGTCGGTACCTTTTGGTCGACGAACAGCGATGAAGTCGCGTCGGGGACTGACTGCACCGTCATCTCAGGTACGAGGGTGACGCCCAGCAAGCCTTCCGCGAGCGTGCTGGCGTCGTCCGCTTGCTCGGGATTGGCGTGTCGCGGGGAGACGGCGCTCGCCTTTGTCTCAAACGCGAGGTCGTCGCCCGACGCGCCCCCCGTTGGGGCGCTAGGGACGTCGATTCGCTCGACAGCCGACGAGGCGCGGCCTCCCGCTTGGCCTTGGTTGCCCCGCCTCCTCCTCCATTGGCGTGGGAGAGGACGGGGCGAGCTCGAATGTTGTTCTTCCACCACGCGGGGAAGACGTCGTCGATTCCGCCGCCGGCGGGCGGGCTGTCGGTCGCCATTGTCGTCGTCGCGCGGCGGTGGAAGGAGTATCATGTCGTAGCTGCCGTCGAAGGACATGAACTCAAGACTCCCGAAACGGAGCACCGTCCCGGGTTAGAGAGGTTGCTGGAGACTGCCCATCTGGAGCTTGACGGGAAGCTGTTCGTCAACACGGAGCAGGCCCCTACCTGGCGCGCCAACTGTCGGCGTTTCGAGACCGGGGGGTCCCTAAACCGATGAGTGAATGTCGCCGCGTGCCCCAGCCCAGATGGGTCGACGCGAGGCCGAGCGCGAAGGGGGGAAGTGAGGTGGCCGGAGATGGGCGTGAGAGAGGTGGAAATCCCGCGGCCTTCGTGTTCGTCCCGCGCCCAGGTCGGGTGCGCTTGCAGTAGGGGGTTACAAGCGTCCACGCGGGAGAGGGAAGCGAGCGGCCCCAAGAGAGCGTCTGTCCCGTCCTCGTCCCCGCGCGGCCAACCCTCTCTAAGAGGGCCCTGGTCCTTCCTTTTATAGGCGTAAGGAGAGGATCCAGGTGTACAATGGGGGTGTAGCAGAGTGCTACGTGTCTAGCGGGGGAGAGCTAGCGCCCTAAGTACATGCCGATGTGGCAGCCGGAGAGATTTTGGCACCCAGCTGGTGTGATGTCGTGGCCGTCGGAGGAGCGACGGAGCCTGGCGGAGGGACAGCTGTCGGAGCGGTTGAGTCCTTGCTGACGTCCTCCTGCTTCCGTAAGAGAGCTGAGAGCCGTCGTCGTCACAGAGCATGCGGGGCGCCATCATTGCCTATCCGGCGGAGCTAGCCAGATGGGACACCGGTCTTGTTCTCTGCGGCTCGAGTCAGCTCGGGGTAGGGTGATGATGGCGCTTCCTGTTGACGTGGCTGGCCTGCGCCCTAGGTTGGGCGACGTGGAGGCTCCTCCGAAGCCGAGGTCGAGTCTGTCTTCCATGGCCGAGGCCGAGTCCGAGCCCCTGGGTCGGGCGAGGCGGAGGTCGTTCGGCAGAGGCCAGGGCGGAGTCCGAGCCCTGGGGTCGGGCGGAGCGGAGTTCGCCGTCTTCCGGGACTTAGCCCGAGTCCGAGACCTGGGTCGGGCGGAGCGAAGTTCGCCATCTACCGGGGCTTAGCCCGAGTTCGAGCCCTGGGTCGGGCGGAGCGGAGTTCGCCGTCTTCCGGGACTTAGCCCGAGTCCGAGCCCTAGGTCGGGCGGAGCTTCCTATGGTGCCTTTGGCAGGGCCTGACTGCCTGTCAGTCTCACTCTGTCAAGTGGCACTGCGGTCGGAGTGGCGCAGGCGGCGCTGTCCTTCTGTCAGGCTGGTCAGGTGGAGTGACGGCGGTCACTTCGGCTCTGCCGCGGGGAGCGCGTCAGGACAAAGGTGTCAGGTCACCTTTGCATTAAATGCTCCTGCGACTTGGTCGGTCGGTGCGGCGATTTAGTCAGGGTTGCTTCTTAGCGAAGGCAGGGCCTCGGGCGAGCCGGAAATATGTCCGCCGTTGGAGGGAGGCCTCGGGCGAGACGGAAATCCTCCGGGGTCGGCTGCCCTTGTCCGAGGCTAGGCTTGGGCGAGGCGTGATCGAGTCGCTCGAATGGACTGATCCCTGACTTAATCGCACCCATCAGGCCTTAGCAGCTTTATGCTGATGGGGGTTACCAGCTGAGAATTAGGAGTCTTGAGGGTACCCTAATTATGGTCCCCGACAGTGAATAAGCAATTGTATCCCATATTACATAATTGACTAACCAACAGAAGATTATAACCTAGCGACTACTAAAAATACATTGGAGATAGAGTGCTCATTTGAGATGGCTATCTTGCCTAAGCCTTTAACCTTGCCTTGATTCCCGTCACCGAATATGATTGAATCTTGGGAATCTTTATTCTTGACGTAGGAGGTGAACATCTTCTTCTCCCCCGTCATGTGGTTTGTGCATCCGCTGTTGATAATCCAGCTTGATCCCCCGGATGCATAAACCTGCAAGGCAAATTAGGCTTGGGTCTTAGGTACCCAACTCTTGTTGGGTCCTACAAGGTTAGTTATAATAGCCTTAGGGACCCAAATGCAAGTCTTATCTCCCTTGCATTTTGCCCCTAATTTCCTAGCAATCACTTTCTTATCCTTTCTACAAATTGCAAAGGAAGTATTGCAAGCATGGTAAATTGTAGAGTTTTCATTACTTACATTTCTAGGAACATGAGCAACATTTCTTCTAGGCATATGATGAATAACATTTTTCCTAGCCAAATTTCTACCATGCATAGAAGAACTTGAAGCAATCATGGTATGTGAATCAAAAGCATTATAACTTCTATCATAATGAACATTCCTAGAATATCTCCTATCATGATACATGAAAGCATGGTTCTTTTTAGCACTATTAGTCATTGGAGCCTTCCCTTTCTCCTTGGCGGAGATGGGAGCCTTATGACTTGTTAAGTTCTTGGCTTCCTTCTTAAAGCCAAGCCCATCCTTAATTGAGGAGTGTCTACCAATAGTGTAGGCATCCCTTGCAAATTTTAATTTATGAAATTCATTTTTGCTAGTCTTAAGTTGAGCATTAAGACTAGCCACTTCATCACTTAATTTAGAAATGGAAACTAGGTGTTCACTACAAGCATCAACATTAAAATCTTTACACCTATTGCAAATCACAACATGTTCTACACAAGAGGTTGATTTATTAGCTATTTCTAACTTAGCACTCAAGGCATCATTGATACTTTTTAATCTAGAGATAGATTCATGGCATGTAGACAATTCACATGAAAGCATTTCATTTCTCTTAACTTGTAGAGCAAGAGAATTTTGCGCACTAACAAATTTATCATGCTCATCATACAAAAGATCTTCTTGCTTTTCTAAAAGTTTATTCTTCTCATTCAAGGCATCAATCAATTCATTGATCTTATCAATTTTGGTTCTATCTAATCCTTTGAATAAACATGCAGTCTATTTCATCATCACTAGATTCATCATCACTTGAAGGCGTAAGTACTAGTATTGCGAGTGCTTACCTTCTTCTCTTTTGCCATGAGACAGGTGTGATGCTCGTTGGGGAAGAGGGATGATTTGTTGAAGGCGGTGGCAGCGAGTCCTTCGTCATCGGAGTCGGACGAAGAACAATCCGAGTCCCATTCTTTGCCAAGGTGCACCTCGCCTTTAGCCTTCTTGTAAGTCTTCTTCTTTTCCCTCTTCTTTTCTTGATCCTGGTCACTATCATTATCGGGACAATTAGCAATAAAGTGACCAACCTTACCGCACTTGAAGTGGCTATGCATTTTGTGACTCCAAAATACATAGTCCTCTCCATCAAAGTGAGGAGTTTACCGAGGGGAATGGAAAGCAAATGAGCATTGGAACTTTGCGGAATACGAGAGTAATCAAAAGAAAAGTTCGAGTTAACCGTCTTCTTTTTCTCGTAGTCATTGTCGTCGTCGTCCTTTTGGGAAGAAGAAGACTCGTCGCTGTCGTCATAGTAGACGATCTTCTTGATACACCTTTTCTTCTTCCCGTCCTTCTTCTTATAACTTGAGCCTGAGTCAGTGGGCTTGTCGTCTTTTGGCTCATTGATGAAGGACTCCTTCTCCTTGTCGTTGATCACCATCCCCTTTCCTTTAGGATCCATCCCTTCAGGCGATTAGTCCCTTTCTTGAAGAGAACGGCTCTGATACCAATTGAGAGCACCTAGAGGGGGGGTGAATAGGTGATCCTGTAAAAACTTGAAACTTAAAGCTACAACACTTGGTTATGAGATAGCACAATAAAATCAAGTGGCTAAGGAGAGCTCTTGTGAAGCACAATAGACACAGTGAGAACAAGCACAAGAGACACAAGGATTTATCCCGTGGTTCGGCCAAGTACAACACTTGCCTACTCCACGTTGTGGTGTCCCAACGGACGAGAGTTGCACTAAACTCCTCTCAAGTGATCCAATGATCAACTTGAATACCACGGTGTTCTTCTTTTCTTTACTCTTTCTCATTTGCGAGGAATCTCCACAACTTGGAGTCTCTCGCCCTTACAATAAGGATCAAAGTGAAAGCACTAGAGTAAGGGAGGAAAGCAACACACATAAATCCATAGCAATACGCACACACACGGCCAAAACTCGAGCTCAAATGAATATCACAAGGTTCTCACTAGAACGGAGCTCAAATCACTAAGAATGTCAAACGAGTGCGCAAAGACGAAGTGTGAATGATCAAGAATGCTCAAATATGCTTGGTCTTTTCCTCCATGCGCCTAGGGGTCCCTTTTATAGCCCCAAGGCAGGTAGGAGCCGTTGAGAGCAATCCAGGAAGGCAATTCTTGCCTTCTGTCGACTGGCGCACCGGACAGTCCGGTGCGGATTTCTTTCCTATTCTTGCGCAGCCGACCATTGAAGACTTGGAGCCGTTGGCACACCGGACAGTCCGGTGCTCCCATCCGACCGTTGGCTTGACCACGCGTCACACGCAGATTGCGCGGCCGACCGTTGGTGCGCCCGACCGTTGGCTCACCGGACAGTCCGGTGCCTCACCAGACAGTCTGGTGAATTATAGCTGTACGCTGTTGACTTGGTTCCTGAGAGCGACGACTTCGCCGCAGCCGACTCACCGGACACTGTCCGGTGCACCACCGGACAGTCCGATGATTTATAGTCGTACGTCGCCGTCGAGACCCGAGAGCAGCCAGTTGACCAGACGCTAGCCTAGCACACCGGACACTGTCCGGTGCACCACCGGACAGTCCGGTGCACCCAGACTAAGCAGAGTCTTGGCTGCTCGAGCCAAGTCTTTTCCAATTGTCTTTTCTCTGATTCTAGCACTTAGACAAATATGTTAGTACACAAAAACCAATGTACTAAGTCTAGAATCATACCTTTGTGTTGACTTTGCACTTCTTCCACCATTTGGCATAGTTTCACACTTAATCCATTTGTGTTGGCACTAGAACACCAAAATACTTAGAAATGGCCCAAGGGCACATTTCCTTTCAATAAGTTGTCTCCATACTTTGACCCAAATATGTGCTTTTGGCATTTGAGTACAAAACTGGTATTTTCTGAAATGCACATATTTAGGGGGAGGAAACTATATCATAGGATTCAAAATCTTATTTATCAAATCTTATGTAAGCTTTAAATGTGTTGTCATCAATCACCAAAAAGGGGGAGATTGAAAGTGCATTCATCCCTTTTGTGAATTTTGGTGATTTGGATAACAACACATTTAAAGGTTTAACAAGTTTGCTAAGTGTTGAACGGGAAATTCAGTATGATGAACATACTTGAATAGTGTATAATGATCAGTGAACAAGGTTCAACACAAGGTCAAATAACCAGTGAGACAATGCAAATGGATATAATATGGTCTCTATATTGGTTTGAATATATGGACAAGACCTGAGAAATCACTATGCATAAATATGATCATAATAGAGGTTGAAGTGATTAAGAGGATTGGTCAAGCCAAAGTGAATAAGATATGAGGAATCGTGAATTGGCTTGACCATATTACTATTAGTCCATATATGAATATATGAGAATCAAACTAGAGCTTGATTGACCTTAGCAGTTATATCTAAATGACATTCAAGCAACGTTCACAATATTGAAGAAATGATTCTCTCAATGGATGCTCAATAGGATGTGACTCAAGAATGGCTTGATAGGGTGAAGATAGCAAGGAAAGGGCTTCGAGGAACTAAGCAAAGGTGAAGGCCAAGCGACGGCTTGTAGACCGAGGTACCATGGCTAAGGTGAAGAAGAGAGTACTTGCATTAAGTCGATGAACTAATCAGCTATAAAGAGTTACAACATGTTGATGCATCAGTAAGGTGACTGGAAGCCATGATTTGAACTCATAAATGGTGAAATGGTACAAATCATAGGGTTTGTTTTGTGTTTGCTTCAAAAGGTGAGACAAGGATGTTTGTGATCCTTACGAAGCAATGCCATGGAGAAATCACACTTGAGACACAAATGACTCAAGGAGTTTACTTAATTATATTTTATTTAACTTGAGTATAGGAATCGTCGTACTATCAAGGGGGATCCATAAAGAAGGTTGGTGTTGGTACTAAAGCTCAAAATCCTTGATCCAAAACTTCCATTTTACCCTTGTTAATCCTTAGTGAAAGTATGTAGTACAACCTTTTTAAGTCTATCTTGGCCAAAATTGCTCTCTGGAAAATTCTTGTTCAGCCAGACACTCAACCGGACACTCAACCGGTTTTTGTCTGGTGGAAACAGATTCAACCGGTTTTAAAACAGGTTCAACCAGTTTTTGCATTGTTCACCTTTTTTGAAAATATTGGTTCAGCCGGACACTCAACCGGACACTCAACCGGTTTTTGTCTGGTGGAAACAGGTTCAACCGGTTTTATAACAGGTTCAACCGGTTTTTGCACTGTTCACTTTTTCTACCAGTCTGCTGTGTCAGCCAAAAAGCTGTGTGCAGCTTTTTGAAAACCGGTTCAACCGGTTTTGGGACCGATTCAACCGGTTTTTGGGCAGAAAAGTAAAAAACGGCTAGTTTTGGAGCCCCACCTATATATACTCACTCCTACCTCTCTCCCCATAGGAGAGCACGACTTGGACTCCATTCCTAACCTAAAAAACTGTTGGGGCCGTGCTTCGGTGCGCCGAAGGTCTTACACGAAGAAGCAGCTTCGGCTGAAGTCGTCTCCAAGAGATGGCCGAAGGTTCCTTTTCATGGAGCTTCGGCGTTACGAACCGACATAGAGATAGAATGACCTTTTTATCCATAGAGGTCTGAGTCAATGTTGTAAACTCTTGTAAGGGGCATAATTGTAATTTGTCACAGGCTGCGACCTGTGCCTATAAATAGATGAACAGTACCTCTGTACTGTTCACGCGAACTTGCTATTTGCCTTCGCATCACACTTGTTCCTTTGCTTTCCTCAGGACCAGAGGTACATTTGTAACTTGAAGTTATTTATATTCATTCATTTATGATAATAAAGATGGAAATAATTCCATGATTATATTTAATATTTATTTCATGTTTCATGATTTATATGATATAAATGCTTCGTTCCTTGATATTATGTTTTACGAAGGTACGTCCTTTGTAACCTTCGTCCAAAATTCTTTATATCCTGAGGGGATATAATGTTTTGGAGGACGAAGGGTCTTATCACCTAACATTTTCTATGTTGCCTTGTTCTTAATTCTTAGCATTTGAGAACAAGCCCCCAACACATTCATTTATGATAATAAAGATGGAAATAATTCCATGATTATATTTAATATTTATTTCATGTTTCATGATTTATATGATATAAATGCTTCGTTCCTTGATATTATGTTTTACGAAGGTACGTCCTTTGTAACCTTCGTCCAAAATTCTTTATATCCTGAGGGGATATAATGTTTTGGAGGACGAAGGGTCTTATCACCTAACATTTTCTATGTTGCCTTGTTCTTAATTCTTAGCATTTGAGAACAAGCCCCCAACAAAAACACCTCCCACTCTCTCTCACACACCTCTTGCCTCTCCCATTTCAAATCTTTGGAGAGAAATCTTTGAGTGAGTTTGAGAGCTGCGGTTTTTGTGCTTCATCTCCAAATCTCTCTTGCTCTTCTTCATTCGAGCTTTGGTACTACATCGAATTCTTTGTGGATTCATTACTCTTAGAGCTTCTAGCTCCTAGACGACTAGGTGTCTCTTGTGAGTCTCCAAATCTTGTGGAAGACCACAAGAAAGTTTGTATTACCCGCTCATTTGAGCAAAGATTATTGTGTGGGCTTGACCTTTGTGGTCGGCAAAGGGAGCATTAAGGTTGAAAGAGACCCGGCTCTTTGTGGGCGCCTCAACGAGGAAGTAGGGCACCTTGGTGGTGTGATCGAACCTCGGGATAAATCTTGTGTCTCTTGTGTTCTTGCTCATTGTGTTTGTTTATGTTCTTCGTTCTCTCACCATTCTGTGAAAGATTTGTTTATATCTTTTTGGTGTGTGGATTTTGAGAAGTGCCCTTCTCAGATCTACTACTTTGAACCCTGTGGATCATTTAGAACATCTCATTTCCAAAGTTAACTGGGTGAATTTCGAGATCAATTCAGTTTTACCCAGTTTGCTTCTAGTTTTTGTTGAAAAAGTTTTAACTTGCCTATTCACCCCCCTCTAGGCAACTTTCACTATCAAAATGCATTCCATTTTCTACAATTTCCCATATGCTATGATGGAGAGAGAATAAATGACTACGCATTTTATGGCTCCAAAACGAATAGTCCTCTCCATCAAAGTGTGGAGGTTTTCCAAGGGGAATTGAAAGAAGATGCGCATTTGAATTATAGGGAATGCGAGAGTAATCAAACGAATAATTTTGATTGATCGTTTTCTTCTTTGATGAGGAGTCGTCGTCGTCGTCCCTTGGTGAAGAAGAAGATGCAGCGCTGTCGTAGTAGATGATCTTCTTGATGCATCTCTTCTTCTTCCCGTCCCTCTTCTTGTGACTTGAGCCTGAATTGGTAGGCTTATCGTCTCTTGGCTCGTTGAAGACAAACTCCTTTTCCTTATCATTGATGACCATGCCCTTTCCCTTAGGATCCATCTCTTCAGGCGGTTAGTCCCTTGAATAAAGAGTATGGCTCCGATACCAATTGAGAGTATCTAGAGGGGGGTGAATAGGTGATCCTATAAAATCAAGAGCTAAATAGCCACAAAACTAAGATATTGAAGTGTTAGCATGACTAAGTAGCTTTGAGGCGAGTTCTTGTGAACACAACAATCACAGAGAATCCAACACAAGAGACACGTGATTTTTATCCCGTGGTTCGGCCAAGTAACACTTGCCTACTTCCATGTTGTGGCGTCCCAATGGACGAGGGTTGCACTCAACCCCTTTCAAGTGATCCAATGATCAACTTGAATACCACGGTCTTTTTGTTTAGAGTATCTTCCCGTTTGCGAGGAATCTCCATAATTTGGAGTCTCTCGCCCTTACAAAGAGATCACAGAGAAAGCACAGAGTAAGGTTGGGAGAAGCAACACACACAAGATTCAATCCGCAGCACACACACGCACACAAGTCTAGACTTGAGCTCAAAGGACAACACAGGGAGTTCACAACTCGAAATGAAGCTCAAATCACTATCACAATGAATCAAATGCGTGGGAGTGGAGTCTAGATGTCTTAGTATGCTTGGAGAATGCTTGGTTTGTGCTCCATGCGCCTATGGTTCTCTTTTATAGCCCCCAGGCAGCTAGGAGCCGTTGAAGATCAACATGGAAGGCTATCCTTGCCTTTTGTCGAGTGGCGCACCGGACAGTCCGATGCGCACCGGACAGCCACTATAGCATGTCAGGTGCGCGATTTTCTTCCAAATCGGGCACAGTCGACCATTGCTCCTCGGAACCGGTTGGCGCACCGGACACTGTCTGGTGCACACCGGACAGTCCGGTGCACCTAGCAGACTGTTGGAGCAGCCACGTGTCGCACGTTGATCGTGCGGATGACCGTTGGCGTGGGTGCCGTTGGCTCACCGGACAGTCCGGTGCACCACCGGTCAGTCCGGTGAATTATAGCCATGTCGGCCCGTTCCTTTTTCCCGAGAGCGATGAGTTCGCCGCGGATGACTCACCGGACAGTCCGGTGCACCACCGGACAGTCCGGTGAATTATAGTCGTATGACTCCGTCGATTCCCGAGAGCAGATAGTTCACCGGAAGCCAGCCTGAGGCACCAGACACTGTCCGGTGCGCCACCAGACAGTCCGGTGTGCCAGGCCGAGCTAGAGTTGGTTGTACACGGCCAACTCTTCTTCAATTCAACTTTTCTCTTCTTGGCTCTGTTTCTAGCACTTAGATAAACACATTAGTATTCAAAAACAATGTACTAAGTCTAGAAACATACCTCGTGCCTTGATTTGCACTTTTCCCACATTTAGCACACAAGGATTCAATTAATATGTGTTGGGCATCTAATCACCAAAATACTTATAGAAATTGCCCAAGGGCATATTTCCCTTTCAATGACCTCCCCAGGCCTAGCGCATGTCTCCGCCAACTCCTCAACAAAACCACTTGAGACCCTCGAACCCCTGTAACACCCGGATCTAAGGGACAAATCTGGGTGCATCTCATATGTGCGCCAAGGAAGAACAACACACATAATAACAGAGTGCATAGAGATAAATGTCATAAATATCATAAATGTACTTATTACATAGCGGAAGACTTACAAAAATAAATAATAAAATAAAACAAACTAAGTAATAATCCCTGGTGCCACAAAGCTGACTGGGAGACGCCACCTAGATCAAGTCGAATGCCTCGGTGTTAGGCGGCTCCTCTTCGACCACCTGTTTTTCTCCTGTTGGGGGTGTGAGACAGCAAGAGTGAGCTCACATACGTTCATAGCTCAACAAGTCATGGGGAATAATGTGGCATGAACTCACTAAAGGTGGGAGTTCATGAAGTGTAAGGCTGGTCAATGAAATAAAGGCTGAAGCTGAGCATTGCTTTTATAAGTTGGTCAAAATTTTATTAGCAATTACTAAGTGTAAGTAAATACCAAACCTTAATAATAATAAAGAAAAGTAGTAGTAAAATAATCCCAAATGCGATGCAAATGTCAAATTAAATTTAAGTTCCATAATTAATCATGTGAGGGTCCGAGCCGCTCATGACCGTGAGCACGGCTAGTATACTAGTTTTACACTCTGCAGAGGTTGCGCATCTTTACCCACAAGTCATGTTACCCATCTGCCAAGAGACGGCCAATCCCATACACCTCTACCGAGGAGGCGAGGCAGGGTAACACTACGAGGCCTTTACAAAGTTCCACTAGCTTCAGAAATCCAGCTACAGTTTATCGGAAGCTCTAGTGCAGGAATCCCTCGCCTGACCACCATCGCAGCAAAATCTACCTAAGGACCTCCCTACACTGACCACTCCCCTACTGCCCTTGCCCCTTTCGGGTAAGGAAGACCTCCACTAGCTTTCCTAGTTAATCAGACAAGGGCGTCCCATTAAACCCTTGTGGTAGCACTGTTTTCCCGGGTGGTCGCTCTATGTTCCCATTAACATAATGATCTTAACATGAACAGTAATAATAAAAAGATAATAAAAGAGTAATTATGAATAGTGTATCTCCATACCCAAATCCACATAAAGCCATAGCAGGTACTACCCAAAAATATTTCAGTGGTGAACAAGGTATAAAGATAACCAAAACTGGGGTAACCTAAAGGATCCCATCAAAATTAACCTATGCAGATCATTATAATTAATAAAAACATGACTGGGAAAAAAGTAAGTGATCAAGGGCACAACTTGCCTTCAATGAGCTCCTGCTCAGCTATCTCTACTTGCTGAACCTCAGATTCCACAGTGGCTTGCTCGTCTACTCGCATCAACACAATACATACATAGTATAGCATACATTAACATCGCATCAAACATGCAAATAAAATATACAGTAAAAATCTACACATTAAAATGAGATCATAGGAACTAGAATCATTAAATTTGGAGTTATAGATTTCGAGTTATAAATTTCCTAAGGTTTAATGTGCTTGAAATGGGATTAAATGAGAAATTGATTTTCTAACTGTTTTCGTGCTAAAACAGAGACTCTAAGTGGTAGAGAATAAAATTACAAAATTTTAGGAACTGGAATGGACCAATTTGGAGTTCATATGCATTTTCTATGAATTATACAAATTCTAGGGTTTATTTCCATATTAAAAATCCAATTTCCAATTCATTTTATCAATTTAACTTTGTATTGGACTGGGCCTCAATTTCTAGAGAGATCAGGGGTGCTGGCGCAAAATATCCTAGACACAGAGCACAGAAGTTCAAGACTGCGGGTTGATTTGTGTATTGGTTAGGGTCTTTTTAACAAAATGTACCCGCGAAGTGGTACGGTTCAATACCGGCCGTTAGATTAGATCTGAACGATCCAGATTAGACCAGCGCGCTGCGAATCGGTATGCAACCAGGGACCCTGGATCCCGATCCGACGGTCGCAGTTTAATGAAATCTCGATCAGTTTTCCACCACCGGATTCCGCATCAACGGTCACGGTCCGCTTGGATTGAATCGTTATTTAGTTCTAATCCTGACCGTAGATCGCCAATCCAACGTTCCAACCCAGCTCGGCCATCCACGGTCGGTTCTGGCGGCGCCGTCCGCCTGGCCGCGGCGGAGCATCACCGGAGCCGAGCCCAATCCTAGCGTAAGGGATCTGAACTCGAAAGGAAATAGTGCTACACGTTGGTGAAGGCAAGGCGAAACTTATGGGGGGCGTTTTACCTACGGTACCGGTGCAGAGGGCCCCAGTGACGAGGATGTGCGGCCCACGGCAATCCGAGCAGCGCCGGCGAGCAATTCTTGGTCGTCCGCCGTGCGATCCACCAAGGCGAAGTTCCGGCCGTGACCCGCCCGACCAGGTGAAGCTCCCGCACCCCAAACCGAGGCCTAATCGTCGGGGAATCGACCGATCAACGATGGCGGCCCGAATTTCTTCTCGTGCGGTGCGCGGCGGTGTGTTTTCGAGGTATGGCCTCGCGCGAGAAGACAGAAGAGGGAGGAACGAGTCACGGGGGCGTCCATTTATCCCCGGGGTCTCGGTTCGGAGAGGGGAAAAGATCTTTCGCGTCCTGGCCATGGCGGCGACATTTATGCCCGCCGTTGCGAAGGGGAACGACGCACCAACGTGCGGAGCCCGCTTTCCAGTGCACGGCACGCGCGCGAGACTCGGTTACCGACCTGGCGGACCCACAACTCCACCGAAGCCCGCGAGAATTCCGGCGGCATCCCGTGGAAGTTTGTTAGCGCGGTCCGAGATTTGCGCCTGCGGAGGAAGACGGACCTGTCCAAGGGGTCCCACCGGCAGCGGGCGTGGCGGAGGAGAGCTGGCTGCCGCGCGGGGAAGCGAAGAGGGAAGTGCACTGGCTGACGTGCGGGCCCGATATGTCGGCGCCGGTCACCAAGCAGGACTGCGCGGGCTGAATGAAACAGTGGGCCGAAATCGAGATCAGGGCCCAGTTAGGGTTAGGTTCACTTTTATTCTTTTCTTTTTTATTCCTTTTCCCTTTTATTTTCAAATCTAGGATTTAAATTCAAATTTTGTACTCAATTTATCCTCAAATCATATTGTGAATCCAAGGTACAAATTTTGGAGATATTTTTAGATATATATTATATATATATATATATATTTATATCATTTCTCTTGTTCTTATTATCATACCCTAAATTCAAATTTAGGGTTTAATCCAACTTTTAGAATTATTATTTTATTATCATTAACCTTATTATTTTATTTAATGCACAAACATACAAAACTCCAACAAGATGCACTTTATTTTATTTTAATATCATTTGTTTTAATTAAGCACTAATTATTATATGGGTGCTCTTTTTATGATGCAATTAAGGCACATAAAATTGAGGAGATTTCTCTATTATTCTTTGTATACAATTTTGAGTATTACAACCCCTAATGCCTTCATTGTACCTTTCACCTCAATTTTTCTTTTTCTGGTCGCCGCAACTACAGCCTTCCCTTTTGAGCAGCCTTCGTCTGCCCGGATCGTCACCTTCTTCTTTCCTCATTCATCCCTAACATTGGTAGAACCCTCCTAAGGATATGGGCCATACCAAAGGCCATTCAATTCAAAAACATAGTTCAGCCTGACATTTGAACCTCGTATATCCCAACTCCTCGTCAGCTTCATCTTTGCCGAGTACTTTCCAATCATTTTCAATGCCTCCGCTTCCACCTTCCTAACGAAGGCGGCCGCATCCCGCCCCCACAACTCAATGGCAAAGGCGGGGCTCAGCACCATCCGATTATTCAAGAAGGGCACCGGGTGCAGCTTAACTGCACCTAGATCCCAACCATGAGCGAGTAGCCACACCCCGCACGCGGTAAATTCTTGCACCAAATCGCGTCCGCTACTCGTCCTAGCTGCGCACCAAAGGGTGTCTTCACCCTTATCTCCCTTCTTCAGCCTAAACCGCGAGAACGCGATATAACAATGCGAACACATAATAGATGGAGGCAGCCCAGGAACCCCTTCGGTGTCTTCTAGTGCCACATAGAACCAAAAATCCCACCAATTACCCCACTTATTCTTAGCGCACAACACAATTTCCACTACTTCACCCGAAGTATTTCCAGTCCTCGGCGTAAAGGTGCAAGTTCCAAACTATGCAACCTTACCACCAATCACCTTTTTGCCAATGGAGACAGTAATTCTTAGCGATGACTTCGACCGAAGGCTCTTCGCCGTACGAAGTCACCCCCACTAAAACTTCGCTAGGGCCACCATGGCATTCGGCGTTAGCTGATGAACCGGTGCACAGACAAACAAAGTCTGGCAGTGAAAACGCTTAAAAATAACCAATTCCCCTCCGGCTCTAGGACCTCTTCGGCCCTCGAAGCGCGCCCCAAACCATTCCCAAAATAACCCAAATGTTGCATCTCTTGCACGCGGCCTGAGTAAATCCTCGATGTTCCAAACTCAATAGTATGACCTGGTAGCAACTCCACTATCACTGCAGGATCGCTAACTATCTTCTCTAATGACATCTCGTTTGACGACTCAGTCGCGGCAGACGATGACTAAGAAGAAGACGACGACATAACGTACCGTCTGCGGCAGCGGGCGATCTGCTTCACATGGGCCAGTTCACCGACGACGAGTAAAGCAGGAGATGCACATCAGGTGATAAGGCAAAGAAACTAGGGTTTTCTGTAAACCAGCGGGTAAAAGTTTCTCCACCACGCGCCGCAACGGCTTTTATAGACCCGAAAAGGTGCCTCAGGAAACCAACAGTCCCACAATAAAACGTCACCTGTCAACGATCACATTTCAAAAAAAACTTGTGGGGACCACTTCAACCTGACGAGGGCAACGTTTCGGCCATCTCCTGGAAAAGACTTCGGGACTAGCTCACCAAGTTGAACTGGCCCCTCGGGGGGGGGCCAGTGTTGGAGCGAAGGTCATCCGTCCCCTCGTTCAGTCTTCTTCAATATAAATTAAATAGGTTCCATTACAGACACAGGAGGCGAAGGGTACTTCAACCCGTATCGAAGGCAAGGCCTCGGTCGGAGAACTGACGAAGGCTTGGAGGCGAAGGGACCTACCGCTTAAGGCAGGGGCTCCTCAAGACTTCGCCCGCTATCACCACCCTCTTGGGTGGCTCTGTGTACAAGTCTTGGCAAGGTTGGAAGACCCGACGCCCTAGAGCGAAGACTGTCGCTCCTTGCCCGCATGGCCTGTGGGATGGGCCCATGCGGCACCTCGCTGGCCATTCGGCTCCATTTGTAAGCCCCATCCTGGAGTAGGGTTTGTAGTGTATTTAATCAGGCCATACTTAACCTCGTTGTAATTACCTGTAATGGCCTCCAAGGGGCAAATATTCCTAGGCGAAAGCAGGTATCCGGGGACATAATCGTACTTAGAAGGGCACACGCCACCCACCTAGTTACCTATAAATACTCCCATACTGTACATTGATAGGACACGCTTATAAGACACTGTCACTCCCTACCCATTGTTTTGTTGAGCACCTTAGCATTCCCACTTCCCGTTGTTTGGGCCCACTCAACTACGTGTTAGTCGGTTCCAATAAGGTACTTGTGTCATATAGTGCTAGCATGATACGATTATGCATTATAGTATCATGTCTGGGCTGATGGATGGATATGTTTACGGACACGACATGTGCTTGATAGTGTCATGTCTAATAGTGTCGTGATTTATAGTGTTCATGCCTATGACGTGTCGTGCAGTGCGGCACATCTGGCCATCTATATCTTAGCTTAATCCCCGAACCGTGGTGGAGAAGCTACAATACAGGGGCTAATTTGGGAGGACGGAAGGAAAACCTATGGAAGGGAAATCCTATATAAATAACTAAATATCTTATTTAAATGACACAATTGGTATTACTATCCAGAAAAATGTTAGGTATCCGAAGGTGATTTGGATTCCCAAACTAGCCTAGATGGTTTGTTTGCACCATGAGACAGTATTGCAGGCATGCATGCGTGAATCATGATATGGCTGATTAATGGATGCATCATGCATGTGTGTAGGCGACAACGGTGGGAAAAATTGAACAGTGAAATTACTGATTAGCTGTGACAAGGTCTCTAGGGTAATGGTTAAGTCTTTCGAGTAGCATCTATAGGTCTCGAGTTCGATCCCCTCGGGAGCGAATTTCGGGTTTGGTTAAAAAATTCTCTTGTTGTGCTTCGTCCGCTCCTGGTTTACCTCATACGCGTCACTCTTTGGCCGGACCGTTGTAGAGTAAACGGTGATAGCCATCTAGTGATGGAGACCAAGATTCGGAGGTTGTCTCGATCGAGACTATATTTCAGTCTCTTTTTAATATAATATCGAGTGGGTGATCTTTCTCTCACCCGCCGCCGAGCTTTTTTAGATTACTGATTAGCTGGCCGGGCATGGGGATGATGGAGGGAGGGAGGGAGGAACTCTGTACACGAAAGCTCAAGCCTTGGCCGCTTTAAACCAAAGGAAAGCGATGATGTGTCCGATGCGTGACACACAGGAGGCTCCAACGAATTCGACGGGAGAGCCGCGCGCGCCTTCACACACACAAAAAATTATATGCCGTTGCGCAGAAAAGCTGCAACGGCAACTTTGCTCTCCGCTTTCTCTGCACACCACTATCATTATTATTATTATTAGCAGCAGCAGGTGAGCACGCCGGTCGCGCGCGGCCCAAGCTCGCTCCGTTCACCCCGCCGACTGTACTCATGAAGAGCTTAGATTAGGTAATAAACCGTCATCCTACTACACAATCGTTCAAAGGATTAAACATGCATGGAACAGCGATACAAGCGTTAATATGCTAGCGTCTTGCTGTCTTAGAAGTTATCAATGTATAACCACCAGGAGGAGGTAGAATCTAGTAAGTTGCAAAGATTCAGTTAGTTAATACCATGCGCTGTCATTCCCTTGAGGGTATCTATCTAATCTACCTTGTCCTTGTTCCTCGTAAACATCACTTCTGTTCTGGGGTAAAAAGACTAGCTTGTTGACGTAGAGTGATTTTGTGATGTTTGGTTTTTAAACATAGCTGCACTTTACTTGGAATCAACGAGGGAAAGGTGTAAAGCTAGCGTTTAGCGTGACCCTAGCCCCAGGAGGGCGTGGGGGTATCTGATCGAGGCAAGATAATTTACTGATGATATGTCAAGTATAGCTTCATCTAAACTTAATTGCAAGCTAACTGGACAATGATAAGTTATTGCTCGGGAAATAAATTAAAGCACCAGCGAATCTATATTTACTCTATTAATAACCTAATGTCGGCATCTGATGCTACCACGGTTTCACTCTCCACGCTGACACTCTGAGCACGCCCCACACGTCCACGCAACACTCTCTCAGCTACTGCCCTGTGGACCCCACGCCCATGCAGCTAGCTATTGCGCCTGTCCAGCACCCGACCCCACCTGCGCAACTATCACACCACACAAAAAATAGTGCAGAGCGAGCACTCGAACTCATACCCCGCTGTCCCAGAAATTTAGGTCTAACTACCTGACCACGCGTACCTTAGTGCTTAGAAATAAACAATAATTATATTTGAATGAATATCTCAATATATGTCTAAACTTATTATTCGTTGCTTTTTCATGTGATTTTTTGCATGGTCCTAAAGTCATTTGATCATAATTTCACTACAAACCTCGTGGATGATATCTCTAAGTCTATTCTAGAAGCATATGTATCCTCTCATGTAGACGATTAGAAATAAGTAGTCCATAGCGAGATGGACTCCATCATGGCTAATGGAACATGAGAAATTATAGGTCGTCCATTCAGTTGCAAATCAGTTGGGTGCAAGTGGGTGTATAAGAAAAAGCTTACGCCTAATGGTACTATTGAAAAATATAAGACTATACTTGTGGATAATGGGTATACATAAAAATAAGGAAATGCTTCTTTGATAATTACTCACATGTTTCTAGAATGACTATGATCTAGACACTCTTATTATTGGATGCATCATATGGTCTTCTAGTCCATCAAATAGATGTGAAGACGGACTTCCTTAATAGAGAGTTGGATGAGGAAAGCTATATGAATTAACCTCAAAGTTTCGTATTACCTATGCAAGAAGGTCCATGAAACTTGATTTGTGGTTCGTTGCTATGGATAGATCTTAGATTGTCAAGCCTTGTGAAGATCCTCTAAAAATCAAATAGGCAAAATGTGACAATAATAATATGGTAGCAATAGGTTGTATGGCTCTATGATATTTACATGAACATAATTAGTGTAAGAAAGCACATGAATGCTATCAAATATAAGTATGGTGCCTTCAATGTTGGACATGAGTTATATGCCATCGAGCTTTATCATGAATACAAAATGGTTGACAATCGCTCAGTGGTTGAGTAATCTCATGAGATACAACCTGTTGTTGGTCAGCTCCAGCAACTTGGACATATCTTGCTTGATGCATTTGCGTCAGGGGCATCATTGCCAAATTTCCTCTAACTTGGAGGGATTTCTCTATGGCTGTGAAAGCCTCTCTTGATGTTGAAGAAAAGGCTTGGTCAATAGATGGTGCATCAAAGGCATGTGAGGCATATTCTAGTGACAATGTCATATAACATGTTGGGAAAAAAGAAGGGAAAGCCAAAGGTTATATAGACCACCAACCTTAAGAAGAATAATATAAACATAAAAGATATTATCTGCTATGTTTGTGGTAACCCTAGACACTTTACTAAGACATGCCACAACAGGAAGGGCAACAAGAGAGTCAACAAGAGCAAAATAATTATGTTAGCATGGTTGTGAGTTATGCTGGAGCAACAAGGTATGATAATACTTATATTGCTTTAGCATTATAATCTAATGAATGGTGGGTTCATATGTGTGGGAATAGCTAAAAAATGCAGCATGTGCCAGCAAACAAGAATCTTGTTAGCAGTTCTTTGCTTTGTCGAGATGGTTTTAAGTCAGTGTTTGAGTCTAATAAAGTAGTTGTGTCTTGCTTTAGACTATTTATAGGAAAAGGCAATGATATCAGAGACTTGTTTCATTTTCCCTATTAGATTTTAATAATTTTGTTGTGAATCATATTAATAATTTGGACAATGACGATGAACTCTATGTGTGGCACTCTCATTTATGTCATGTTAATTTTTAAATCGTCTCTTGACTATATACTTTGTGTTTAATTTTTAAATTGTCTATGGTTAAAGGTTCAAAATGTCAAGCTTGTGTGGAAGCTAAACAACTAAGCAACCTTCAATCAAATAGAGTTGCCAAAATTGAGTCATACATAAAATAACTCCTCCCTGCTTGCCCAATCAAACAGAGTTGTCAAAATGAAGAACTGCACCATTACTGGCATAGTTAATACTATATTAGATAATGTGGGTTTATCTAAGGCGCGGTGGGGGAGGTTGTTCTAAGAGTGAAACGTGTATTGAATAGAGTTCTTGGGAGAATAGTTAGAAAACTCCATATGAAGAGTAAAAGAGGAGAAAAATAATCTCTTTCACTTTTACATGTATGGGGTTGTTTGGTGAAAGTTAGTATAACAATAATTAAAAACGCAAGCTTAGACCAAAAAAAATTGATGATGTCTTTTTGGGTTATGCTTATTATACCACTGCTTATAGATTTCTAGTTGTTAGTTCTAAATCACATGATGTGCTCATTGATACAATAATTGAATCTAGAGATGCTATATTGTTTGACATTATATTTCCTATGAAAGATACATATAATACTTCTAATTAAGAAATTAAGTCATGTTCTAACCAATCTATGTTTGTATGCTAATTACATATTAATCTTTGAGACATATATTGATGTTATAAATGAGGTGAAGTCATTATTGTCCCAAAACTTTGATATAAAAGATTTGGGTGAGGCTATTGCTATCCTGGACATTAAGCTAGTCAAAAATAAGAATGACATTACACTTATGCAATCTCACTATGCTCAGAAGGTGTTGGGCCACTTTGGCCATAAAGACTGCAAGCATTCTTCAACACCATATGATCATAGTTTAATTCTTCAAAAAATAAGTGGTTAGGAAGAGACCAACGTAGGTATTCACAGATAATTGGTTCATGCATGTACTTAGCTTATGCCACTTATCCTAATATATCCTTTGTGATTAGCAAATTGAACTGGCATACTGCTAATCGGGGAGATTATCATCGGCATATGCTTGTGAGAGTTATACGCTACTTGAGTGGTACAATGGGTTATGGGCTTCACTATACTGGTTATCCTAAGGTACTTGAGAAATATAATGATTTCAATTGGATTTCAGATGCTGATGTGATAAAGGCAATGACATGGTATGTTCTTACTCATGGAGGAGTTGTCTCATGGAGGTTGTGCAAACATGTTATATTGATGAGGTAAACCAAGAAGGTGGATCTTACTACATGAGATATAACTACTATGGAAGCCAAATGACTAAGAGAGCTCATGATGGATTTACCCATAGTGGAAAAACACATTTGACAGATCCTTATGAATTGTTATAATCAAAAGGATATCGAGAAAGTGTCAAGTTCAAAGGATAATATGAAATCACCAAGGCATGTGAAAAGATAGTTGACGTCTATTAGAAAATTGAGAAACTCTAGAATGATAGTTGTTGGTTATATAAACATAGATAAAAATTTGGTAGATCCATTTATGAAAGGTCTATCTTGAAACATGATAGATAATGCATCAAAGTAGATGGGTTTGAGACCCACTTGAGTTGCACGCGTCGACAACCCAACCCTTTGTGATTGGAGATCTCATGAATTTATATTTTGGGAAAAACAAGTTATGGGTAAACTAGGAGAGTATACATTATATTACCCACTCAAGAGAAGGTCCAATACTCTCTAGTCAGTAAGGTAGGATGACTTTGTCTTAATGTGTTCGGAAGCTTAACAACAAGATCTCGTCCTGTAGGGTATTCTAAACGAACACACTCATATGAGTTCACCATTGGTCGTGGTATATGAGTTGTGGGGATTCTCAAAAAGCTTATGAAAGAGACACAGGAGTATGACTTACAAGCTCCACCTGAGGAGGTAACCTAAAGGGCACCAAGTATGAGTTAGATTCTTGAGTGAAACTAGTTTGTGCAAAACTATAAATTCAAGGCATAGTCTATTAAGTAGTTGTGAGATGGTTTAACTATACATAAGTTATATGTCATTGAACGTTATCATTACTACAAGATGGTTGACAACCGCTCTGTGGTTGAGCAATCTAATGACATACAACTTATTGTTGGTGAGCTCTAGCAACTTAGATGTATCTTGTCTAATGCATTTATGGTAGGGTGCATCATTGCCAAATTACCTCTAACTTGTAGGAATTTTGCCATGACTCTAAAACACAAGAGGGAAAACATATCTATTGAGAATTTGTTTGCCTCTCGTGATGCTAACGAAAAAGCTAATGCAAAGGATGGTGTATCCAAGACGCATGAGGCACATTTTAGTGCAAATGTAATATAACATGCTGGAAAAAGATGGAAAAGCCAAAGGTCGTATAGATCACCAACTTCAAGTATAAGAAGATCAACATAGAGGACATTGTCTGTTATGTCTGTGGTAAGAGTGAGCACTTCACTCAGAAATGCCATGACAGGAAGGGCAACAAGAAGAGTCAACAAGGGTATAATAATTCTAGGAACATGGTTGTGAGCAAGGCTAGAGCAACAGGTAGTACTATTTTTCAGCATGTCAATCTATTGAATAGTGGGTTGATACATGTGCTAATGCTTAATATTCATGTTTGTGCTGATATATATCTATTTTCTTCTTACAAGGCCATAAACGGTGCCTTCGTCTTGATGGGGAACGACTCATGTGCTTGTGTTCATGATGTCGGTATGGTTGATCTGAAGTTTACTTTGATAAAGATTGTACGCCATAGAACATATGAAATGCATGAAATAAACAAGAATCTCATTAGAATTTCTTTGCTTTGTCTAGATGGTTTTAAGATAGTGTTTGAGTCTCATAAAGCAATCGTGTCTCGCTTTGGACTATTTTTGGTGAAGGCTATGACAGCGGAGAATTGTTCCACTTTTTTCCTTTCAGATTTTAATAATTTGGTTGTGAACTACGTTAATCATTTGATAATGATGATGAGCTCAATGTGTGGAACCCTCATTAATGTCATGTTCATTTTCAAAGCATCTCTTAGCTATCTACTTTCTGTTTAATTCCTAAATTATCTATGGGCAAAGGTTTGAAGTGTCAAACTTTTGTGTAAGCTTAGAAATGAAGAAAACCTCACTTTGGTGTAGAGGAAAGGGATTCAACACATTTAGAACTCATACATTCTAATCTTTGTGAAATAAATGTTGTGCTGACTAAAGGTAGACTAGATATTGCCATATGTACTTACTAAAAACAAAAGGATAAAGCATTAGATTACTTTTTTCACGTGATTATTCGAGTGACTTGTTACTTGCGATGTGGCGGCTGATGCTAATTATGTTTCTATCTTTTATTATTTTCTATAATAATCTAACTTTGACTTGCACGACAAGTTTGAAACTAAATCCATCATATCATGGAGATCATCACCAAGTTAGCTTCCTACCTTTTTGTGTGGTTATCCTGAGCCTAACCGCTCTATATAACAGAGAAGGGGTTCTCCCCAAAAGGTAGGAAAAATAACCAATCTACTATAGGTTGGAGTTTAGATAAGGGAGTCATCGGTGTTGCACTATGAAAAGGTAGGGAAAACAACCAATCTCAAGCTCTTCCATTCCTAACATTGGTGTGGCGTAGCAATGGGGAGGGGATTGTCTTTGAAACCTCGCTTCACTAAAAAAACCTAAAGGGGTGAGGCAAATAAAGTTTTTGGGCAGTGATCACGCGATTGCTCATTGAGTTGATCTACACGGTGACATCTATGAGCTTCAACAACACTATGAACTCATCTTTGACCAGGCTAGAGCAATCCCTGCAATAATTAAGGACGAGTTTCTTACTCTTGTTTCTGCTAGATGTGTTCAATATAAATTTAATCTGTTGTATGGGCATGCTTTTATTTTTTATGTGTGATTTGTCCATCGTTCATATAGTGATTGCTTTAGATAATTTAATGAGTAAATGCATCACCGGTTCTCAAACTTAGAACGTTGTGTTATTTGGATCCCCGAACTAAGAAAACCAACAAACGAGTCCTCTAACTTAGTGGCCGATACAAAACCATCTAAAACTGGGTTTGTTCAAACCTGATGTCAACGTGGCATACCACATTAGAGTCATTTGGGTCCTCGAACTCGGCATGATGTGTCACTTGAGTCCCTAAACTTAGCATGATATGTCACTTGGGTCATCGAGCTTTGATTAGTGTGATCCAATGTAGCATGCTATATCAGTATCTGATTTAAGCAAACCTAGTTTTGTATGGGCCGACTAAGTACCGCTACTTCATTTTACTCTAGTTTAATCTTAAAAGTGTGCAAAACTTCTAACAGGTCCATCCATATTAGATACACTTGGATTACTACAGCTTAAGTCACTAAAATATAAGAGCGGTAGCAGTTTACTTTTTTATCTTCAAACAATGAGAAACATGCCTTTTTCCACACACTCTGTCTCTCTCTCTCTCTCTTAAAAAAATCCACTAACTACAACTACAACCACCAATTCTGCAGCCATAAACATCTCACTGAACATAGCTTTTATTTGCGACTAATATTTTTCTATGATAATGAACAATAAACTATTACAATTCGGACAATGATGAGCCCAACACAAGAATATTGTACAATTCCAACATTAGAAACAATTGCAATCATCATTCACGTATAGTATGTACCCAAACCTTTAGGTGCACTTGCCGATGCCACCTAGCAAAAACCGCCACATAAACAAACTCTTCCGAGCTATAGCGCGCACCTACATAACGTGCTCGCCTTCCGCTTCCTCCGACCGATACATACGCCAACCCGATGCCGACGACGACGAGCGCATCGACGACGGGGGCGGCGCAGCGCCGCCGGAGACGCTGCAAAGGTCCACCGCCACGCCAGCCATGGTGCTGCTCCTTAGGCCTCGACCCCTCCACGGTCTCCGCCACCGCCGCCGGCCGGAGCCCCCTCCCCGCACCGCCGCACCAGGTCGCGCCGCCGCTCTCCCGCCGCATCCGCTCCCCGGGACGCGTATCCCCCATCGACGACCCGACCTTGCCTGCCTCCGTGGGTTCGTCTGTTTCCGTGCGGCTGTCGTCCGTCACCGAATGCCCGCCTCCTGCCCTGCTGGGTCCGCCGCCCCCGGGCGCTGTGGAGAAGCCGAGGGAAATTCTGAACCTGAGGCTGGTGGACAAAGGCGTGGTCTTGGAGGTGAATGAGTTGGAGAGGGTGCGCGGGGAGAGCGAGGTGGTGAGGAAGGTTCTTGGGGAACTAGGCGGCGAGTTGACGGTGGAAGGGATGGTGGAGGTGGAGGCCTTCAGGGAAGCGGTGGACATGATGTTGGAAGACGGAGACGAGGCCGCTGCGATGAGGCGGCTCGCTCGTGGTGGTGTTGCGCGAGCCATCGACGTGCTCGAGGTGAGCTAGCTCTCCGCTGTTATATTACGCTGCTACTGCTTGCTTATTGATTTGTGCTCAAATTTTACTCTTTGTATGCCTGTTAACTTACCAAGTTGTCTGAAAATGTGTACTGGTTTTATGCTAACTAGTAAACAAATTTTACTATCAAATTTTACTCTTTATATGCCTGTTAACGAGTAAACAAATTTCTCAGGTATCATTGTCACTCGTGTTTGACAGAGGGGTTAAGAGCTGTGTAAGGTACCTGGACGCTGTTCCGTGGAGCGAATCTGAAGAGGAGACAATCAAGAGGCTGATGTCTCAGCATCCTTCGTACAAGGCAGCTTTGAGAAACCTGCTGGCGGCGAGGCTGCAGCCCGCCGAGAGGCCTGCCTCGTCGGCAGAAGCAGAACTGGTCGTTGAACTAGCCGACTCCATCACGAAGGGGACCAACAACAACGCCCGGAAAGAGCTGCGGAACCTAGTCAACGGGATCCTGTCCAAGTCATCCGTCTACGTAAAGCAGGGTGACAAAGAGCTGGACCGGAGGAGCATCTACCGCATCTGCCATTCGTGCCTGAACTCTCTGGCGGGATTGCTGGGAGAAGAATCCCCGGAGCCGGATCAGACGTCCTTGCCATCAGTTGGAAGAGGAGGAGTACCGCCACCTGAGACTGAGACGGAGAGCATCTACAGGCTAGTCGAGGACATCAACTGGCTGCTGCAGATTCTGATCGACAGGCAGATGGGGGAGGAGTTCGTCGAGCTGTGGGCCGACCAAACGAGCCTCAGCGGCGTGCACGGACGGGCGTCGCCGATGGTACGCCACGAGCTGAGCCGGATCTCGGCCACGGTTTTCATCGGCATGGGGAGCGGCAGGCTCCAGTGCGCCGGAGCCAGACGGTTCCGCGTCTTCCAGGCCTGGTTCAGGCCGATGCTGGCGGACTTCGGTTGGCTCCGGAGGTACCCCAAGGGCCTGAACGTGACGGCCCTGGAGGAAGGGATCGGGCAGGCGCTGCTGACGCTCACGCTGGAGCAGCAGCAGGCGCTGTTCTTGGAGTGGTTCGGGGCTTTCGGCAGCCACGGCCGGGAGTGCCCGGACCTGATGAGAGCCTTCCAGATCTGGTGGCGCCGGTCGTTCGTGAGATCATTAGGTAGTTAGTGATCGATAGCTCAGTGTCCTTCCATTCGTCTAGTCTACAAAAGAAAACAGTTATTCTATAGCCAAATAAAAAAAACAGTTATTATTCTACAGAAGATTGGTTGTTTTTATGGACTTTAGACGTGTGTTTGTTTAGCGGGTTGATATGGGTTAGAACGGGTACCCACAACAACTCGTGTTTGGTTCAAAAGGCTCGCGGGTTTGGTTGGTTTTAGGTCGAAACACTTCTTTAAAATGTGGGTTCTAAGAATTTCTCAAAAAATAAGCGAACCATTTCGACTCATTTCCTCTCCACCCTTCTGTCATGCCTTATCCAATCGAGACCAGCATAGGGGCGTGCCGTCACTGTCGGCCTGCTGGGACAAGGGACCCCTGTCGGCATACCCTCCGACGTTAGTCCACCGCCTGTCTCCCGTCGTTAGTCCCCCACTGGCCTGCCCTCCAGCGTGCTGGCCTCCGTCAGCGCCATCATACTCCCCTGTCGGCTTGCTGCGCTTCCCACCATCGGTCCCCGCTGGCCTGCCCTCCGATGTCGGTGTGTTTTACGGTGGATACAACCCGCGAGCCTTGCTAGTACTGTCGTCGAACAAGTAAAGGTCAGTGCTCGTCATCATCTAGACAAGTCTGCTAGTCATGACAAATGTTACAAATTCACTGAAATGCATCTTAATGTTGTTGGGATGTTCCTTTAATCATGACCGAAATGTAACGGTAGGACTTCATCACTAAAAAAATTATGGCTTGGTTAATAATGACTTTAATTTATGTATATCTTGTGATTATGGATTTCTCAAATATTAAAATAGTGTCGTTTCATTCATTTTGAATGTTATCATCTTATTGAATTGAAGATATCATCTTGAGTGTGGTAATATGACCAGTAAGGTGACCATATTTAATTCATCCCTCATCGCGAGACAAACAAAAGATGGTGCAGCTCTAATCCATTTTAACCCCGTAATCAAACAAGAAACTAGATTTAACCTGTCACTGAAACCAAACAAGAAATATGTCCGATCCAACATAAAAAAATGGGTCGGCTCCGACGTCGTTCCGAAACCAAACACACGTAGAATTGTTGGGGTGGTAAACGGCCATAACATACCACGTATGACGTATGGGCGGTTGGCCATTAGTTTCCGGTGGGCCCACATTCTCTTATGGCAATATGAGTTGGAATGTCATCATCAGTGATCACCCAAGTAACTAACCATGGTCCATCAAGTATCCAACCACTGGGCACGTGTCTGCTTGTCACTGGCAGTCCCAACCCTGTGGTCACCCCTCTGCTTATTGGCATCACCAGCAGCAGCTCTACAAAAAAATCTGCAGCTCCCAATTGCTTGTTTAAGTATGACTGTTAATAATGTACAGTATAATAAAAGATTGACACTACTAAATAAACCCAATATAAGGCCCATATATATAACTAATTTTATTAAAAATATTTATATACATAGCGCTGGTCAAAGTTTTTTTAAAAAAATACTTGTAAAGGACTTCTAGTTATGAACTTATGATCGGCCGAAGTTACATGTTGTTCTACATCACCACAGATTTGTACTAAAAAAGTAATAAAAGTTTGAGGCCTAAACATTTGAAAATATAGTAGGAATCATAGAGAAAGTACTTATCCATCCTAGAAAATTTGATATTTTAGTTTTATTCGCTACTGCAGAATAGATCTTGACTATTAGCCTACCAATCACTCTGAAACCGGCAGTAGTGATAAACCTCACCTTATCGCCGTTATCGGTTAGCATTCAACTATTTATGGTTTGAATCGATAGTGGTATACTAGTGACAATGATTGATTTGGGACATTAAAAGATAGTGATTTTATGGTCATCACGGTTAGTCCACCACATGAATCGGTAGAGATAGCTACGCTACATGAAAAACTTCATAACTTTTTATACGATGTTCAATAAAATTAAAATTTATATCAAAGTTGCAGTACTTGACAAGACCTACAACTTTTGCAGTTCATGATTCTTTAATCTAAAGTCACTTTGATATCAAAATATTTGGTTCATAAGAATTTAGAGTTAATACCAAAGGAATCCATATGCTATGTGGACATAAGTGAGTGTGTAGTGATAATAATAAAAGTTTTAGAATCTCAAAAAATTATGCGACTTTATCGACAGTTTTTTATGTGAAGTTCTTTTATGCTGAAATATTTAATTCACAAGATATTATAGAGTTAATACCAAATAAATCAATATGCAGTTTAGTCACAAGTCATAATGGTATAGTGGTAGGGGTAGGGAATGATAGTAGATAGAGAAAACAATACCAAAATAAAATTTATAAATCTCAATAAAAATATACAACTTTTTAGTTGGCACCCTTTTATTTTGAAATCATCTACTAAGGGAAAATTACATTTAAATTTTCCCATTTAAAATTAAAATCCACCACTGTTGGGGCCATGCTTCGTTGCGCCGAAGGTCTTGCACGAAGAAGCAGCTTCGGCTGAAGTTGTTCCCAGGAGATGGCCGAAAGTTCCTCTTCATGAAGCTTCGGCAGTACAAACCGACATAGAGATAGAATGACCTTTTAATCCATAAAGGTCTGAGTCAATGATGTAAACTTTTATGAGGGGCATAATTGTAATTCGTCACAGGCTGTGTCCTGTGTCTATAAATAGATGAACAGTACCCCCGTACTGTTCACGCTAACTTGTATTCACTCGCGCGACACGCTTGATCTTTTGCCTTCTGTCAAGCCGAAGGTAAAAATGTAACTCAATATTATTCAAGTACATTCATGATCATATGATTAAATGATATTAATGATGACACGAGATTATTCATGTTATCTTTCATGTTTTATATGTTTCTCTTTCCAATGAGATATATTATAATGCCGAAGGTACGTCCTTCATGACCTTCGTCCGAAGATCGTTATATCCCAAGGGAGATAATGCTTTGAAGGACGAAGGGCATTAATCATTAACCTTTTTTGTGTTGCCTTGTTCTTAATTCACAGCACTTGAGAACAAGTCCCCAACATTGGCGCCCACCTCCGGTGAACTCACTTCCACTTTTCTGAGCTGATGGCTTCGTTCAACAATCAAGCTGAAGCTGCTTCGGCTTCGAAGATGGTGCTCCCGATAACAGGCGGTTCTTGCTCAGAGCCGGCTAACAAGAAGCAGAAGAAGGAGGCTCAGAGAAGGGTGCAGCATGTTGGAGTGCAGGGACCCTTCATCAAGTCAAAATGGTCCCACATTCCAATTACTTTCTCTCAGGAAGACCTTCAGCTTAAGGATTATCCTCACAATGATGCCATGGTTATCTCTTGCGTGATCAAAGGATTTCTGGTCCACAATGTCTTAGTTGATACAGGCAGTGCAGCTGATATTATATTTGCTAAGGCCTTCAGACAAATGCAAGAGCCCGAAGACAAGATCCACGATGCTACGCACCCTCTTTGTGGCTTCGGAGGGCGGCAGATTGTAGCACTTGGGAAGATTACCATGCCGGTAACCTTCGGATTTGTTAACAACACAAGGACTGAGCAAATTGTGTTTGATATTGTTGACATGGAGTATCCTTACAATGCTATCATTGGTCGCAGTACTCTTAATGCCTTCGAAGCAATTCTTCACCCAGCTTATCTCTGCATGAAGATACCCTCGGACCAAGGGCCTATTGCTATTCATGGAAGCCAGGAAGCTGCTAGAAGGGCCGAAGGAAGCTGGACTAACTCCAAAGCAATCCATAACATAGATGGAGCTGAAGCTTGTGAACAGTACAAATTCAGAAGGGAGAAAGCAGCTTCAGCAGATCAGCCGAAGCCCATGCTATTGTGTGAGGATATAGCAGAGCAGAAAGTGCTGTTGGGCTCGCAATTATCTGAAGACCAGGAGAAAACCTTGATAAGGTTTTTGTTCAACAACAAGGATGTTTTTGCATGGTCAGCTAATAATATCTGTGGAGTAAATCGGGATGTTATTGAACATTCGCTCAATGTTGACCCATCCTTCAGACCCCGAAAGCAGAGGCTTCGGAAAATGTCTGATGACAAGGCCGAAGGGGCTCGCAATGAAGTAAAAAGACTCCTCAGTGCAGGAGTTATCAGAGAAGTAAAGTATCCAGAGTGGCTAGCTAACACTGTTATGGTGAAGAAGGCCAATGGCAAGTGGAGAATGTGTATCGATTTCACAGATCTCAACAAGGCTTGTCCGAAGGACGAATTCCCGCTGCCAAGGATAGACTCTTTAGTCGATGCAGCAGCTTCTTCAGAGCTCATGAGTCTCCTAGACTGCTACTCAGGCTATCATCAAATCTGGATGAAGAAGGAAGATGAGCCGAAGACTAGCTTCATAACCCCAAGTGGCACATATTGCTATCTTCGGATGCCTGAGGGGCTCAAAAATGCTGGAGGGAGTTTCAGCAGAATGACTGCGAAGGTTCTCCAGTCTCAGATAGGCAGAAATGTGTTGACCTATGTTGATGACATTATTGTAAAAAGCACGAAGCAGGAAAATCATATTGCTGATTTGCAGGAGACCTTCGCCAGTTTCAGACAAGCTGGTTTGAAGCTGAATCCAGAAAAATGTGTCTTCGGAGTGAAGAAGGGGAAATTTCTCGGATGCTTGGTTTCAACAAAGGGAATCGAAGCTAATCCAAATAAAATCGAAGCTATACTTCGAATGGAGCCACCAACTACAAGAAAGGGGGCCCAAAGATTGACAGGAAGGCTGGCATCTCTCAACAGATTCATATCCAGATCAGCAGAAAGAAATTTACCATTCTTCGAGGTGCTGAAGTCAGCTGAAGTCTTTCAATGGGGACCAAGTCAACAAAAAGCTTTCGAAGAGCTGAAGCAATATTTGATAGATCTAACAACATTAACTCCGCCAACGCCAGGGGCTCCTCTGTTGTTATATGTGGCAGCTTCGCACTCAGCAGTAAGTGCAGCACTTGTCCAGGAGAAGCTTGATGGCCAAGTCAAGAAGCAAGTTCCAGTGTATTTTGTATCTGAAGTCCTTAGTGTATCAAAGAAAAATTATACAGAGCTGGAGAAGGTATTGTATCCAGGAAGCTTCGGCATTATTTTCAGGCATACAATATTATTGTTCCTTCTTCGCAGCCGTTGAAGGATATCATGAGAAATAGAGAAGCTACTGGACGGATTGGAAAATGGGCTGCAGAGCTCAATGAATTTTACATTGATTATGTGCATAGATCCTCGATCCAGTCTCAAGCATTAGCAGATTTCATTGCCGACTGGATGCCAGGGGCTCAGGATGAAGAAGCAAATAAAGATGCCGAAGTGTGGACAGTGTTTTGTGATGGCTCTTGGGGAACCTTCGGAGCAGGTGCAGCTGCTGTGTTGGTCTCACCATCCAAGGTTAAAACTTGTTATGCAGCAAGACTTGACTTCAGCTGTACAAACAATATTACTGAGTACGAAGCCCTGCTCCTGGGCCTTCGGAAATTAAAGGCAATGGGAATCAGAAGGGCGATTCTTAAAACTGATTCCCAGGTTGTTTCGGGTCATATTGACAAAAGTTGCAAGGCTAAAGATCCGAAGCTTGAAAAATATCTAGACACGGTCCGAAGGATCGAAGCCTCCTTCGAAGGATTTTCTGTCAAGAATATCCCTCGAGGACAAAATGAGCATGCTGATTTGCTAGCCAAGTCTGCAGCACAGGGGCTGCCGTTACCTTCGGATGTGTTCTTCGAAACAATAAAGGCACCTTCAGTGGAGCTCCTTGAAAGAGCAGTCCTCAACATATCTCCTGTTTACAGCGAAGATTGGAGAACTGAAATAATCTCTTACCTTCAGGGTAAGTTCCTTTCAGATGACGAAGCTTACAATAAAAGGATAGAGGCAAGAGCTCGTCCGTATGTCATGATAGAAGGGGAATTATACAAACATGGAGTTTGCGCTCCGCTGCTCAAGTGCTTGTCTAGAACCGAAGGTATAGAGTTAATGAAAGAAATACATGCAGGCCTGTGTGGATCCCACATCGGATCTAGGCCGTTACTTGGAAAAGTTTTCCGCCAAGGGTTTTATTGGCCGAAGGCAGCTTCGGATGCAGCGGAGTTAGTTCAAAAGTGCGAAGGTTGTCAGAAATGTGCAAGAGATCAAAAGCAACCTTCGTCTTTGACACAGCTGATACAACCTATCTGGCCATTGCAAAGGTGGGGCCTTGACTTGTTAGGTCCATTACCACCGGCTCAAGGGAATCTAAAATATGTTATAGTGGCTGTGGAGTATTTTTCTAAATGGATTGAGGCGAAGCCATTAGCCACAATAACTTCGGCCACTGTCCAAAAGTTTTTCTGGCAGAATATTGTCTGTCGCTTCGGGGTACCGAAGGCCATCACTGTAGATAATGGAACGCAGTTCGACTCTGAAGCTTTCAGAAATTTTTGTGATCAAATCGGTACGAAGATCCACTTTGCATCAGTCAGGCATCCGGAGTCAAATGGGCTCGTTGAAAGAGCCAACGGCATTATAATGACAGGAATAATGAAGTTAATCTTCAATCAACCCAGGGGAAAGTGGCCAGATCAGTTAACCAAAGTGGTGTGGAGCCACAATACAACAACATCAAGGTCTACAGGCTTTACTCCATTCAAATTATTATTCGGTGACGAAGCAGTAACTCCGGAAGAAGCTAAAGCTGGATCAATAAGAGTAGTAGCTTCGGCAGAATCAGGTCCTGAAGATGCCTGCCTTGTGGAAAAAGATGCCTTAGAGGGGATCAGGCTTCAGGCCGTGGAGAATATCAATAAATATCAAGCTGAAACAGTCAAGTGGCGAGATAGAAAGGTCCGGTTAAAAAATATTGAGCCGGGACACTTGGTGCTTCGGAGAGTAGCCAACCCAGATACAGTGGGCAAGCTACAGTTGAAATGGGAAGGACCTTTCTTAGTGGTATCCTCGTCAAGGCCTGGTTCGTACAGATTGAAGGACATGGATGGCAACGAAATTCCAAGATCTTGGAATGCGGATGAGCTTCGGCGATATTATGTATAGCTTGATGTAACTTTTTATGTTTTTTTTCTTTTCTTTTTCATGGCACCCTTTTCCTTTCTAAAGGGGGAGAAAGGTTTTTAATGGGGCCATCATATGTAATTTCCTTTTTAGTCTTATAAGAGCAAAATCCCCCAAAAAATGTAAATGTAAAAACTGAGAACGCACCATCGAGTGCCGAAACTGAAAAAGCGAAGAAGCTCCAAAGACGTCCCTAAGGGGATGCAGAGCTCACAGCGAAAAGTCAACGCTGATTCCGCCGAAAGTAAAAGGCGAAGAAGCTCCAAAGACGTTCCTAAGGGGATGCAGAGCTTACAGCGAAAAGTCAACGCTGATACCGCCTAAGTAAAAGGCGAAGAAGCTCCAAAGACGTTCCTAAGGGAATGCAGAGCTGATGTGTGGTTGTTTCTAAGGAAATAATGGCTGAGAGTGTGGCTTCGGATATATGTTTTGGACATTCATTCGCACATTACATTACATCATAGCATTTGCATTCATAAGCATTCATTCATACCATTTGCGTTCCTAAGTGGTTGTTTCGGCAAAAAGAAGAAGCGGTCTTTTATGCTTCGTTGTGTACAAAAAAGAAAAGCTTCGGCAAAAAGAAGAAGCAGTCTTTTATGCTTCGTTGTGTACGAAAAGAAGGGAAGGTGTTTTTTCGCCTTCGACTGTTGGGGGCCTTCGTCCTCCGAAGGTCCTCAAAAACATGATTTGACAATGTTTTCCAAGTGGATTATATGAACAGGTATTTTCGGATTCAGAATTATGGATATAGAGCACGACCAGGACGAAGCCCGGACCAGACGAAGGTCGAGGGCAGCCGAAGCTGTGCGCAGGGAAGCTTCGGTGCGATGGCATAAGGGGGAACCGACTTAAAGATGAAAAGACTTCGGGGGCCTCGACAGATTTCCATAAACCGTTAACAAATGTAATGGGCATGGATGTAATTTTACGTGGGCTGCGTCCCGCGTCTATAAATAGATGAACAGTACTCCCGTACTGTTCACGCTGACTGTGCATCGGCATTTGCGTCACGCTTGTACTTTTTACCTTCTCTCAAGACCGAAGGTACATTTGTAATTTGTAATCATTTATATTTCTTTGTATTAATAAAATAGAAATGGTTCTGTGATTTACATTTCATGTTTTATATGAGTCCTTCGTTATTACTTGTTGAATTTACGAAGGTATGCCTCTTGTGACCTTCGTCCGGAGCTCATTATTCCCGATGGGGAATAATGTCCAATAGGACGAAGGGCCTTAACGTTTAACACTTTTTATGTTGCCTTGTTCTTAATCCGAAGCATTTGAGAACAAGTCCCCAACATTGGCGCCCACCGTGGGGTGAACTCACTTCCACTTCGAGCTTTTTTGAACACCTTCGGAAGCTATGGCGCCGAAGAAAGCTTCAGCGACTGGGGCTTCAACACTGCAACCGCTGGACCACAACCAGGAGACCGTCTCTCTTCGGGAGGCCCGAAGCCAGAAGAGAAAGGCTGTCAGCCCCACACTTCAGGAAGAAGAGTTAGACCAAGAAATCAGGGATATGGAGATGCTACACCAACAAGTACAAAGGAAGAAGGAGAAGATGGCCCGCCTAGCTGAGTTGCAAAGGCAGATAGACGAAGCCTCTGAGGAAGTCCGCCATCTTACTCACGATGAGCAGAACAGAAGGCCTCATCAGAAAGACCTTCATCAAGAGGGCTTCGTCAACGAAGATGACTGGTATGATAATTTCCATCAGGGAAATTTTGTTTTTGATGATGCTTCTCCTCTGTCTGCTGAGCTGCAGGCTACACCTTGGCCTCCATCCTATAAGCCACCCCAGCTCCCCATGTTTGATGGTCACTCCGACCCGAAGCAATTCTTGATGAGCTACGAAGCAACGGTGTCTTCGTACGGGGGCAATGCTGCAGTTATGGCGAAGTCTTTCGTCATGGCCGTCAGGAATGTTGCTCAGACCTGGTATTCCTCCCTTCGGCCAGGAACAATAACTTCATGGCAGAAGTTGAAGGATATGTTACTGACCAGCTTTCAAGGATTTCAGACGAAACCAGTCACAGCTCAAGCCCTGTTCCAGTGTATTCAGGATCACGAAGAGTACCTTCAGGCGTATGTCCGAAGGTTTTTACGATTGAGGGCGCAGGCACCAACGGTGCCCAATGAAATTGTTATTGAAGCCATGATCAAGGGGCTTCGTCCTGGGCCTGCAGCTCAATACTTTGCTAGAAAGCCTCCTCAGACCTTGGAGAAATTGCTCCAAAAGATGGATGAGTACATTCGCGCTGACAATGACTTTCGTCAAAGAAGGGAGGAGGCCTTCAGATTTTCTGAAATGACCAGGGGCTTCGGAGGAAGATACTACCCGAGACATGTCCGTTCCATCCATAACACTCAGAATGATGATAAGGGGAGTCAGAACAGACCACAATGCTCCTCACAGGCTTCGGGGCAACAACAAACTTCCTTCCGGCCACCAGCTCCAAGAGGCAGAGGCGCCAGGGGCTTCGGCGGAAGATTCGGAGATCAGCCAAGGAGACTGTTTTGCTTGTTCTGTGGAGAAGGCAAGGGTCATACTACTAGGTCGTGCCATATTACAATTCAGAAGCAAAAGGAAATTGCCGAAGCTGCATCTCAACAAGCTCAGCCGAAGCAGGTCATGCATACTGCTTCGTATCATCCGCCTTATATCCCACAATACATAGACAATCACCCTGCAGCTTCTGTAGCTTCGGCAAGTCAACCTCAAGCTTCTTGGCAGCAGCTTCCGCCTCCACCTCTATTGCAGCAAGGGCAACAGCCAGAAGGGAGTCAACACGCTCCACATCAGAGGGACTTCAGAGAACAGTCCGAAGCTCGCACAGTCAACAGCACTGTGCCAGAGTCGAAGCACATTTATTGATACATATCCTACCTTTGATAGCAGTCTTTTCTTTTCAGTTTTATTTTCTGTGAAGCAAAAAACATTGATAGTTTTCATGTAATAATTTCGTTGTTTTCCACGAGGAAGATCTATTTGCTCCACAAGCTTAAGTTGCCGAAGCTTAAAATTCTTTTTCCGTTACCAAGGACGACCTTCGAATTAAAAATCCTTCGGAGTAACAGAAAGTCGTTCTAAGGAGCGCAGAGTAAGTTTGCGAAGTCACAAAAAGCCGTTCCAAAGGGAGCGCAGTGTAAGTTTTCTGCTCAGAAGTCGTTCCTAAAGGAATGCAGAGCCTACAGCGAAAAGTCAACGCTGATACCGCCTAAGTAAAAGGCGAAGAAGCTCCTAAGGGAGGCTTACAGCGAAAAGTCAACGCTGATACCGCCTAAGTAAAGGGCGAAGAAGCTCCTAAGGGAGGCTTACAGCGAAAAGTCAACGCTGAGATCGTCTAAGTAAAAGACGAAGAAGCTCCAAAGACGTTCCTAAGGGAATGCAGAGCTTACGAATATATTTTATGAGTATCTTCGGAACAAATGTCACATGCATAGCATAACATCATTACATCATTTTGCATAGCATAAGCATCATACATCATGTTGCATTTGGCAAAAGAAAGTGACACTCTCAACCTTCGAAAGGATGCTCTGAGAAAGTGATATCGAAATTGTATAGCTTCGCAATACAGCTTCGGAGAATATTTTTATGAAACATGGGTGAGCTTTATCAGATCAATATTGAGATTGTATAGCTTCGGAGTTTAGCTTCGGATGATGATTTCACGAAGCATGGATGTGATTCATCAGAATAATTTTAACGAAGAATGTCTTCTTCACGAAGCATGAAAAGAAGGGAAGGTGTTTTTTTCGCCGAAGGCTCAAAAAGGTATGTATATAGAGTTTCATGCATCGTGAAGAATTGAATAACGAAAACAAACTTGTATATTACATCCAAATGTACAAAATATTACATAGATCACAATTTAAATGTTTTTCTAATAGCATTTAGTCCTCTCTTAATACTGCTTCGGCGACTTCATTTAAAAGTTGATCAACAACTTTGTCCATGATACCTTCGGCCATTTGTTTGATTTCTTCATCTCCTTTTGTGTGGGGGTCGGCAGTCGACCCAGCAGCTTCTGAGGGAAGAGAACATTTCTTCATCACTATTACAAACTATGTGCAGAGTTTGAAACAAAAATTACAACACAATAAGAACAACTAATTAATACCTAATTGCCTTTCGGGTTCCGTGCTTTTTTCAGCAGTTTCCGCCACTTTTCTAGCATCGTGGATACCTTTTTCGCTCCTTTGGATGATCTCTTGCGCCATTCCTCGGCCGCCGTCGTTCCAGATATCCGTAAAAAATTTGCCGCCAACCACGCTTGCTTCGGCCGAGGGGTCCTTAATGTCTTCGGAAGATAAGGCAGCTTCGGACTGAGCTAGAAATTTTACATGATCGCAACCTTTCTTCTCTAAGACAGAAGCAATTCCTCTGGCGCCCGAAAAAGCGCAGATATCGCCACGACTGCTCAGGATCTCCTCGAAGGCCTCTGCTTCGTGACTAATCCATTCCAGTGGACCTTCGGGATTGCCTCGAGAGAAATTCTCTTCGCTGGAGAAGGCGCCCACGCTGGCAAAACTGGTTTTAATTTTATTCACACATTCTATAGATTTGACATAACATTTTCCCTGAGATGTACGAAGCTCTTTAACTCTTAACTCCAATTTGTTGACCATATGATCACTGAGCTCTCGTTTTGTTTCCTCAAGGACGCGCTCCTCTCTAGCTCTAGTCAGCTGTTTCTGAAGATCTTTAATTTCACGCTTGTGGGCTTCGGCCTGGGTTTTTGAAGCAGCTTCATCCTTTTTTACTTTGTCTATCAGCGTAAGAAGAATTTTATCCTTTTCTAGGGCTTCGTTTCTCAATTTGATAACTTCGGAGCGCAAATTGTTGAACGCAATCTCATAACTTTCATCTTCGGCGCTCTTTTGCGCTCTTAGCGCGTTGCTTAGGATCAGGCCCTATACGAAAAAGAATTCATATAACAAAAAATGAATGAGTCGCGTAAAAAAAAAAATATATATATATATATATATATATATAAGGGGGTTTTCTTTTCAAGCGTTAAATTCCCGTACCTTCAGGCTGTTGTATGCAAGACTGTCTGCGAGATCTTCTTTCGTCATGGCGCTTAATCCAGATTCAAGCTTCGGGAAACCAATACTCCTAGCCATTTCTCGGCAGACAGAGAGCTCTTTGTTGTCAGGCAGGCAGTATAAAAAATCATCTTCATTTGTCCCATTGAATATTACTGCCCCCTTTGGATATTTTAGTTCCTTTGCATAATGGTTAGCTTCGTGAGTTTCTTCTTCAGATAATTTTTTCCCCGAAGCATGTCGTATGATGTAATCACACATGCTGGCAGGCGCTTCGGGGATGGCAGTGTCAGTCTCTTCAATTAAAATTGGTTCTGGTATTTTTAGTGCTTCGGCTTCCAAAGTTTGCTCCCTGAAGGGCTCTGAAGGCCCAGCTTCAGCTTCAGCTTGTTGCGTCGGAGCTTCAGAGGAAGCTTCAGCAATTTCAACACTCTTTTTTGGAGTTGTGCTTGAAGACTTAATTGTCTCCAAGACATCTAGTACATTTACCATTCTCTTCCTTTTTGGGGTCACCATTGGACCCTTTTGGATTTTTGCTGCTTCGACATTTACTACAGGACTCAAAATTTCTGATGCTTTTTCCTTCGTCGAATTTTTTGCTTCTTCCATTTTTTCTGTCGATGGTGCTTCGGCCATCTCTGCAATTTCTGGCAGCAAGGTTGGCTGTTCAGCTTCGGCGGCCGAAGAAGTTTCTCCAGTGAACTCAGGCACCGAAGCTGGTTCAATATGGCGTGGTCGATGTGTGAGGACCTTCAACCTTTTTCCTTACAGAACAAGGCAACATAAAAAGTGTTAAACGTTAAGGCCCTTCGTCCTATTGGACATTATTCCCCATCGGGAATAATGAGCTCCGGACGAAGGTCACAAGAGGCATACCTTCGTAAATTCAACAAGTAATAACGAAGGACTCATATAAAACATGAAATGTAAATCACAGAATCATTTCTATTTTATTAATACAAAGAAATATAAATGATTACAAATTACAAATGTACCTTCGGTCTTGAGAGAAGATAAAAAGTACAAGCGTGACGCAAATGCCGATGCACAGTCAGCGTGAACAGTACGGGAGTACTGTTCATCTATTTATAGACGCGGGACGCAGCCCACGTAAAATTACATCCATGCCCATTACATTTGTTAACGGTTTATGGAAATCTGTCGAGGCCCCCGAAGTCTTTTCATCTTTAAGTCGGTTCCCCCTTATGCCATCGCACCGAAGCTTCCCTGCGCACAGCTTCGGCTGCCCTCGACCTTCGTCTGGTCCGGGCTTCGTCCTGGTCGTGCTCTATATCCATAATTCTGAATCCGAAAATACCTGTTCATATAATCCACTTGGAAAACATTGTCAAATCATGTTTTTGAGGACCTTCGGAGGACGAAGGCCCCCAACAGGCTCAAAATACTAATTTCGTCCACATCAAAGCGCCTCAATAGAAGGGTAAGAATATATTACAAGGTATGTACAAAGTTCCTTGAGAACAGTTTAATTGTATTTACAAAAGTTGTTACAAAAGTCTCCTGAGTTTTTTCTGTAGTATACTCCTACTGATCTCCACTGAGCTTCAGCTTCGGCGACATATTTTAAGCATCATCTTCAGCTTCGTCATCCTACATGAATCAAGGTATCGCGAGTAAAAATCAAGTGTGAAGGAGAAGGTAAGTACAAAGTATGATTTCTTACTGGTTCAAGATGACTTCGAGCTTCGTCTCCAGCCTTCTCTCGCCCGCCTTTTGTCCATATCATTTTTATAAATCTATTTGAGATGCTTCGGGCGAGGTCAGGAATGTCATCTAGAATTGATGGAGACAGGGTGAAGTTGGGCCTGTTGACGATTTTTCCATGCTCGCAGCCGGCCTTCAGGAACGCTGCAGCGGTACCCCGAGAAGCTACCCAGGCACAGAAGTCACCGTGCCCGGCTATAACTTCGTCAAGCTCTTCAATTTCTGCTTCGATATGATCGAAGGCTTTTGGCAAATTTTCAGCTGAAGGGTTGAACTTCCCACTGCTGGCTCCAACTGAGTAAAAGATCTTTTTTAATTGTCCAATACAGTTATTGCTAAATTTCAAACATTTGTCTTGGAGGCTTGTTAATAATTTCTTCAAATCTGAGCTGGCTTGGACTTCGGCCTCAAGTTTTGAATTAAGCTCTAGCTTCTCTTGTTCAAATTGTTTTGATTGGCAGATAAGCTTCGAATTCAATTCTGATACTTTAGCTTCAGTCTCTGCCAGCAAGCCTTCGGTTGATTGGAGTTCGAAGTCTTTCTTTTCAATAATAGCTGATTGCTCTTTTATCTTGCTCTCTAGATTTTCGATTATAGCTTCGTGTTTCTTATCCTCTAGATCTTGCTGCATCCTCAAAGCTTTGCTTAGTAACATGCTCTGCAAATAAACAACCTTCGTTAGGAATATTTCCTTTATTAAAAAACAATAGAAGTCAGAGAAAAGTTGTTTACCTTGAAATTGGAATAAAATAAGCTGCCGACGATATGTTGTCGTCGGTAGCGGCTGATATCTGTCTCTAGCTTCGGAAAACCGATACTCTTTGATAGAGTACCGATGACCTTAGCTCCAGTTTGGTCTCGGATGCAGCCTAATTTTTCATCGTCCACACCTCCGAAAAGAAGAGCTCCTGGCCTGTATCCGCAAGATTTGGCATAGTCTTTAAGCTCTTCTATTTCGTCCTTCGACAGTTTTTGCCCAACTAAATTTTGAAATATATAGGCTTCGTCTTCCGAAGTATCTTCGGCTATTTCTTTTCCTTTTCCAGGCATTGTGGCCGTGGTTTCTTCAGCAGCAGTGGCAGCTTCTTCTGCGGCCATGTCTAGTAAAATTTTGTCGATGTCTTCAATGGTGGTTTCTAAGTTCAAATCTTCGGCTGAAGTGGCTTCGGTAGCCGCGACCTCCGAAGGTGCGACTTCGGCATTTGTTGTGCCCTCAACAGCTGGTGTTTTCTGAATTGACGCCCTCGGCGGCGTCTTGTCGATAACTTCGGTCACTGTAATAATCCTTTGCCTCTTTGTTTTGGTTATCTTCGTTTTTTCCGGCTCCTCCACCTTTCGAAAAAGCTTCGTCAGTTGGGGCCCTAGTGGACTTAGCTTCGCGGGCAGAGGTTCAGTCATTACCTTTAAGATTTCCTCTACGTCGTCGGTAGAAGGTGGTGCAGGAGACCCTTCGTCATCGGATAATTTTCGCTTTGGAGTTGATATTTTTCTCTTCTTGGGAATTTTCTTCTCTTTTGGTGGTTGTTCTTCATCCTTGTTCAAAGTTTCGGCCACTCTTTTTCTTTTTCGGCCCTCAGCACCCTTGTTCAGCCGTTCATAGTCAGGGTACTCGAAGCCCAGGGCATCAAGCACTCGGTTCAGCCTTCGCTTCGGACGGGTGCCGAAGGCCGCGGTCATCAGTTGATCTTCTTTTTTGGAATAATTCCCAAGAATTTCATTGCACATCACCTCAACTGTGTCCAGCCACTCTTGGCAAGGCTTTTTAAAGTATTTCTTGAATTTGAAATGGTAAGGAAGCCGGACAAGCTCCCCCTTCTTCTTCTCCCCCTCTAGCTTTGGCATTTCCCATTCTTTCAGAGTAGGGAAGACTCTGAACGCCAAGAATTCTTGAACCAGATCCCTGGTACCGATATGCTCTGAAATAATTTCAAACTCACCCAGTGCAGCCCAGGTGGGACCTTCTAATTTCATGTGGCATCGCGGCCTTGTCTCTCCGAAGATTAGTTCAAGTGGGCTTTGTACCAATTTCTCTTCATCTTCGTCAACCTTCACATAAAACCACTCAGATTTCCAGCCTGCTGGCCATTTGCTTCGGTAGCTGATAACAGGAAACTTTGTTGTCTTCCGGTAGGCAAAATTGTAGCAACCGAAGTTATCATGTAGTCCATCTTTTCTGGCCTTTGTTTGGTAATGTAACTCATGAACTCGACAAAAACTGTCAGCAAACGGTTCCACAGCCTGGCTTCGGAGGGCCCAGATATAGACATTAAGCCTAACAATAGCATTAGGAGTCAATTGATGAAAGTAAATACCAAACTTCTTCAATACATCTGCAATAATTCCATGAAGGGGGAATCTCAGCCCAGCCTTTAAAAAGCTCTTAAAAATAACTATCTCGTCCTTCTTTGGCTTCGTGGTAGTCTCTTCTCCCCCGAAGCGAAGTAGTTTCTTCTGATTTTCACTGAAATAACCAGATTTTACCATCATGGAGAGATCAGCCTTTGAAATGGTCGACTTTCCGAAGTCTAAGTGGCTGGGTTTGCTGGGCATGGCAATGCGATAGTCATCTTCGGGATCAGTTCCTTCAATGTTCTCTTCTCCTTCTTCGGCAGTTGTCGGGTCTGCTTCGGCGGCGGGCGTTTCTTCTGCGGTTACTAGCCCGGATCGTTGCATTGCTTCGGAGATGGGAACAGTCTCCGAACCTTCAGCTTCGTTCCCTTCACGCTCAACCCTAGCAGTGGATCGCACTCTGGCCATTTGATTCTGAGTCTGGGGAAATTGAATACTTTTTTCTTTTTTCTCACCCGAAGCCTTTCTTTCTGACGAAGCAGACTTCGAGATTGACCTTCATTCGATTCTGAGTATCAAGCTTCGGCTATGGTTAAAAATTTTGGCAGCAAAACAGTGCAAATAGTAATGAATGCTGTGGTAACTTCACACCTACTCGCCTGTTTATATAGTGCTGCAGGTAAGAAGGCGAAGCGCCAGGATTTTTACACCAGGCGGGCAGTCACTTGCACTCGCTGCGCGGTGGACCGCAAAGATCAAACAGTAACTCTGCAAGGTGGGCCTGGCACGCGCTCGGAAACCGGATCGTTTCTTGGCAACGAGCTCAGGGAAGGTGTTTTTTGGACCTTCGGCTTCCCGAAGCTGAAGAGGCTTTTTCACGGATCAAGCTCGTTACGAAAAACGATCTAGCACCGCGAAAGGGGCTACTGTTGGGGCCATGCTTCGTTGCGCCGAAGGTCTTGCACGAAGAAGCAGCTTCGGCTGAAGTTGTTCCCAGGAGATGGCCGAAGGTTCCTCTTCATGAAGCTTCGGCAGTACAAACCGACATAGAGATAGAATGACCTTTTAATCCATAAAGGTCTGAGTCAATGATGTAAACTTTTATGAGGGGCATAATTGTAATTCGTCACAGGCTGTGTCCTGTGTCTATAAATAGATGAACAGTACCCCCGTACTGTTCACGCTAACTTGTATTCACTCGCGCGACACGCTTGATCTTTTGCCTTCTGTCAAGCCGAAGGTAAAAATGTAACTCAATATTATTCAAGTACATTCATGATCATATGATTAAATGATATTAATGATGACACGAGATTATTCATGTTATCTTTCATGTTTTATATGTTTCTCTTTCCAATGAGATATATTATAATGCCGAAGGTACGTCCTTCATGACCTTCGTCCGAAGATCGTTATATCCCAAGGGAGATAATGCTTTGAAGGACGAAGGGCATTAATCATTAACCTTTTTTGTGTTGCCTTGTTCTTAATTCATAGCACTTGAGAACAAGTCCCCAACAATCACATCTTAGATAAAGAAATAACCAAAATAAAAATTGTAATACTCGTAAAGTTATAAAACTTTATAGTTGACAACTTTTTTATTTAAATATGTTTATAGTCTAAATACTAATTTTAAAACCGGATGAACGAAACCTCAAACGGACCTGAGTGTCTTGTGAATGGAGTGATTAGATGGTGAACATGTGAAACATGGAGTCATGGGTTTCTGAAAAATCGCGTGACTTAGGTCATTTCAAATGGAGTTTCATAACAAATTTCGTAACATAAATTAGGCTATCCGCACTCATACTACTCTAAATTTCTACCCTAAAAAAGAATATTATGTCCTTATCAGCAAAACTTTTCTCTATATCATAATCCTCTACAATTACGTTTACTCTGTATCTCAACACTATACCAATTACCATATATAATCTTTTTTTCCAAATCTCTTTCTCTTTCCCGTCAACTACCACAAGGAGAGAGTAAACTCTACAAATAGCGTTTCTCAAGCTCTCCCTAATTTTGCAGTAGCAGTTAGGGAGTGCCTTGCAGCATTTGTCTACATATGTAATTCAAAGATATAGCGTTTTCTTTAGCGTTCGTCACTACGCTGAGCCTTAGTATACCATATAAGATTTTTGATGACATAACGGTATATTTATTATAAAATAGGTGAAACTAGTTTGATTACCATGAAACTATGTCAACAAATTTCTAAATCATATTTGATACACATAAAATTAATTTAATATTAAAATGAACACATGGTTCACATATCAGATATTACTTACACTTTATCTTTGCTAAAAGGATGGGAAATGTATGAGTTGAAAAGGGGTCTGACTCCTTTTTCATAGCTTGCTTAATCGCTTGTCCTCCTTTAGCTAGTAAAATGATACTATGTGTGACCTGAAAGCATCTAGGCCCCTGGTTGGTTTTAGTGATTAATGACAACGTAATATTACATGTGACTAACGTGTGTTTTGCAGAGACAAATGGTAAGTTAGGTCGCATGACAGGTAGAAGTACTACAACGGTGAAAACAATCCCGGACATAAGAACTCGAAGCGACGGCTAAAACGACGAAACAAAAGGTGAAGGTCTACGGAGTCCGAGTGTCAAGGAGATGTGGACACTCGCATTTTAGTTAGGTCTTTTATTCTCTTTTAGCCGTACTATAAAGAGGGGTTGTCGATGAGTAGTTTGACCAAGAGAGTTCTAGTGTAGTGTTGGTGCACAATCACACTCATACACAGTGCTAGGTGTCACTCTAGAACTCACACTCAAGTTAGAACGAAAACCGATTTGAAAATCAGCTGAAAAACAAGGGGTAGTGTTTCTGGCGTTGGGGCACCGGACTGTCCGGTGTGCACCGGACTGTCCGGTGCACCCTCTGCCAGGTGGGGCCAGGCTGGTCCGCGGCAGAAGCTTTCCCTCCGCAGAAACCTGAGAGCGCAGCTTTCAGAGTTGAATTTTAGTGGCACGCACCGGACTGTCCGGTGTGCACCGGACAGTGGACTGTTCACTGTCCGGTGCGCCATGAGTCCAACGGCTACCTGTCAGAACTAGCCGTTGGAAACGACCGTTGGCGCACCGGTGGCGCACCATTGGCGCACCGGTGGCGCACCGGACTGTCCGGTGCGCCATCGCGCAGTGAACTGCCTGTAACGGCTAGTTGGTGGGTGAGGGCTATTTATACCCCCTCCACCCACCATATTCAATGTCTTGCACTCCACATTTATTCCAGCACATTGCTAGAGCTTTGCAAGCACCAAAAGCCTAGTGAGGAGATTAGAGAATCATAATTCGCGCTTGTTCCTCATTAGCGCTAGTGAGAGCCACCTAGAGCACACACCACTTGCATTAGGCTTCTCTTGGTCAAGCGAAAGTCTACGGCTTGTTACTCTTGGTGATCGGCATCACCTAGACGGCTTGGTGGTGTTGGGAGCTCGGTGATCACCGTGAAGATCTTGTTGGTGACCCGACTCAAGTTTGTAAGCGGTCTCGAGGGATCCACCGCGCCGGAGTGGCAAAGGATCATCTCGTAGTGAGCACTTGGTTCTTGCGAGGACCAAGGGGGAGCGATACCCTTGCGCGGGTGCTCCAACGAGGACTAGTGGAGAGTGCCGACTCTTCGATACCTCGGGAAAAAATTGGAGGAGTCTTCTAAACTTTGCTTTACATTCCGCACTTAATTCAAGCACTTTACATTGTGTATTTGTTTAGCAAGTATTTGAAGTATTATCTTAGCTTTGTTGCATTTCTAGTATTATATTCTTAGTGCTAGTTGTTGGGGTGAAGTTGGGCTCTTGCTTATCTCTTGCTTAGGTTTTAATTAGTGTTGATTTTTAGAAAAGCCCAATTCACCCCCCCCCTCTTGGGCATCGTGATCCTTTCAATTGGTATCAAAGCCTTGTTGCTCATAGATTAGCTTAACCGCTAGAGTTACGATGTCCGGTGGGGATGGACCTCCTCCCGTTTTTGATGGTGACGATTTTCCTTATTGGAAAATTCGTATGGAAGCATACTTAGAGGCTATAGACATTGGTGTCTATAAAGCCGCCACACAAGGGTTCCCCGAACCTAGAGATCCCACAAATCTTGTAGGTGATGAGTTCAATTATGAGAAATGGAATGCTAAAGCCAAAAACACCCTTTTTAGAGGCCTTTGCAAAGATGTGTTCAATAGAGTAAGGAATCATAAAAATGCTCATGATTTGTGGATGGACATTTGTGCTCTACACGAAGGAACTAGAAGTGAACGTGAGGAAAGATATCACATAGCCATGCGAAAGTTAAATTCTTTTGAAATGCTTACTAATGAAAATGCAAATGCTATGTACTCACGACTTAATATTCTTGTAGAGGAAGTCAATGGATTGGGGCTTACTCAAATCTCACAACCGGATGTTGTGAGGAAGATTCTCAGTGTCCTCCCAATAGACAAATATGGACACATTGTCACTGTGCTACATCAAATGGATCTTTCGGTTACCACACCTACACAAATTTTGGGAAAGATCAATGCCCATGAAATGTACATGCACATCAACGACAAAGAAGAATCATCTTCCAAAAGAAAGGATTTGGCTCTCAAAGCAAATCATGAAAGAAAAGGAAAAGCAAAAATACAAGTTGAGGAAGAATCCTCAAGTGATGATGACCTTGATGCAAACATTGCCTTGATGGTAAGGAAGACCACCAAGATGTTGAAAAAGCTAAATAGAGAAGGCATCAAATTTGATTCAAGAAAGAAGAAGTTCTTTTCCAACAAAAGAAAGCCCATTTCTGAGATGGACTGCTACAACTGTGGTGAGCTTGGTCATCTTGCTCATCAATGCAACAAGCCCAAGAAGAACAAGTTCAAGGGCAAGAAAGAAGATGACAGCGATGATGAAAAGAAGGAAAAGAAATTCTTCAAGAGGAAGGATGGAAAGCAAAAGAAGTTTCACAAGAAGAAGAATGGAAAGGCATATATTGTTGGCGACTGGCTCACCGACATCGAATCATCAAGTGGGTCTTCTTCAAGTGAAGAAGAAAATGATGAAAAAGTTGCCGCCATCGCCGGGGACTTCTCTTCACCACCACCATCGCCATCATCCACTTCTCACCTATGTCTCATGGCTAGGGGTGAACGGAAGGTACAAAATGATATTAATATTGCTGATGATAGTGATAGTGATAGTGATGAAGAATTTGCTTCACCTTCATATGATGAGTTAGCTGACTTACTTAAAGAATATACTCAAATCATTAGAAAGTCAAAAGCTAAATGTGATAGGTTGAAAAATGAAAATGAATCTTTAAATGCCAAGTATGACATAGTTATAAAGGCTAGTGATGAAATAAAAGAAGAAAATAAAACTATGTCATCAACTGTAAATAAGCTCACAAACTCCCTAAAAGATGCTAAGGAAAAATATGACAAATTAAATGAAGCTAATAGGGAGTTGCAAAATAGACTAGTAAAGATCAAGGAAGACTATACTCAAATTAAATTTGATCATGACAATCTTCTTGTTGAAAATGAACTTTTATCTTGCAAAACACATGAGGCTATTAACCCTGTTGTCAAGTTTGATGTAGCAACCTCATGTGATGATTTGTTTCAAGAAGAGCAAACTAGTCTACATGCTGAATTGACTGAAAAATTTGAAGTCCTGACCTTAGACAACCAAAAATTGAAGAATTACTTGACTGATGCAACTACTAGAGGAAAAATTGCTATTGAGAACAATGATTTCAACAATGAGTTGGCAGTGGATAATCAAAGGCTTAAGAATGAGGTCAAGAAACTAAAAAGTGAAAATGAACATCTTGCAACAAGTGTGCAAAAGTTCAACAAGGGTCAATACCTTCAAAATGAGCTGCTTATGAACACTGTTATGAAAAATAACAAGAGTGGTATTGGATACAATGCTTTTGTGCAAAAGAAAGCTATCACTCAATACAAACCAAAGCAGACTCACAAGCCTATCAAATGCTTTGAGTGTGGAAATGAAGGTCATTTTGCCCACAACTGCAAAGCCAAACCACCAACTCCCTTGCCTAAGCACTCAAGACCATTTGCTTTCAATGCTCACTATGTTCTAAGAAAGGTTGCAAATGGAAAGGTTAAGGTTACATTCCTAGGTCCACCAAACAAGAATAGACCTAGACAAATCTGGGTGGCAAAGTCCTTAATTGAGAGAGTCACTGGTCCTATGCAATATAGGGCCCTCAAAACTCAAGCTTGAATTGTCTATGAATGTAGGTGAACTACAAGACCGGTGGGAGCCATTGGGTTATTGACAGTGGATGCACACAACATATGACAGGCAACCCACGGATGTTCACCTCACTAGATGAAAATGTTGATGGACAAGATAAAATCACATTTGGAGACAATTCAAAAGGAAAAGTGCAAGGACTTGGCAAGGTGGCAATCTCAAATGATTTATCAATATCAAATGTTCTCTTAGTTGCACCTTTGAGCTTCAATTTATTATCAGTGGGTCAACTCTGTGATCTTGGACTTCAATGCTTATTCACTCCAACAGAGGTTATTGTAACAAAAATGGATGATGAATCAATGGTATTCAAGGGATTTAGATACAACAACCTCTACTTAGTGGATTTCACTTCAGAAGATGCAGACTTAAGAACTTGCCTCTTCACCAAAGCTTCTCTTGGATGGCTTTGGCATAGGAGGCTTGCACATGTTGGGATGAGCACACTCAAGAAGGTATTAAAGAAAGATATGGTTAGAGGATTAAAGGATGTGGTGTTTGAAAAAGACAAGCCATGCAGTGCATGTCAAGCTGGAAAGCAGGTTGCTAATACACATCCCACTAAAGCTTTCATGTCAACATCAAGGCCACTGGAATTACTTCATATGGATTTGTTTGGACCTACAAATTATGTCAGTGCCGGTGGCAACCTCTACTGTCTAGTGATTGTTGATGACTTCTCAAGATACACTTGGGTGTTCTTTCTCCATGACAAATCTGAAGTTGCATCTATATTCAAGAAGTTTGCCAAGAAAGCACAAAATGAATTTGATTGCAAGATTAAGAAAATTAGAAGTGACAATGGCAAAGAATTTGACAACACCAACATTCATGAGTACTGTGATGAAATTGGGATCAAACATGAAGTATCTGCCACATACACACCTCAACAAAATGGAGTTGTTGAAAGGAAAAACAGGACCTTGATCACTCTTGCAAGAACAATGATTGATGAGTATAACACACCGGAGAGGTTTTGGGCCGAAGCTGTCAACACTGCTTGTTATGCATCAAACAGGCTATTTCCTCACCGGCTACTTGAGAAGACTCCTTATGAACTGCTAAATGGGAAAAAGCTAGACGTCTCCTTCTTCCGGGTGTTTGGGTGCAAATGCTACATCTACAAGAAACGCCATCACCTAGGGAAGTTTCAAAGACGTTGTGATATTGGTTTTCTTTTGGGTTATTCATTAAAGTCCAAAGCATATCGAGTATTCAACCATGCCACTGGTATGGTAGAAGAAACATATGATGTGGAATTTGATGAGACTAATGGCTCCCAAGGAGCACTTGAAAATCTTGATGATATAGGTGATGAGCCACTAAGGGAAGCAATGAAGAACATGCCTATTGGAGCTATCAAACCAAAAGAAGATGAAGAAGAAGTGCAAATCATTGACAGGCCTTCTTCATCAAATGTACCACAAGATGATGAAAAAGATGAGAGGCATGCAAATGAAGATACATTTGTCTCTCATGAACAAGCAAGGGTACAAGCCGAAGATGTTGATGCTCCAGGATCTTCTTCCCAAGTGGTTAACAGGAGAAACTCATCACTACTTCAAGCTCATCCTCAAAACCAAATCATCGGGAGTCCTTCACAAGGGGTTATTACTCGATCACATAGACATGCTTCTTTTATTGAACATCACTCTTTTGTTTCTTGTGTTGAGCCTACTTGTATAGATGAGGCGCTACAGGATCCGGACTGGGTGAATGCCATGCATGAAGAACTTAACAACTTCACCCGTAACGAAGTTTGGACCCTAGAGAAGCCTCCACAAGATGCAAGAATCATTGGAACAAAGTGGGTGTTCAGAAACAAACAAGATGATCAAGGTGTAATTGTAAGAAACAAGGCAAGACTTGTCGCGAAGGGATTCTCTCAAGTTGAAGGCTTGGATTTTGGAGAGACCTTTGCACCGGTTGCTCGACTGGAAGCCATCCGTATCCTACTTGCATATGCATCATGCTATGATATAAAACTTTATCAAATGGATGTAAAAAGTGCATTTTTAAATGGCTTCATAAATGAACTTGTATATGTTGAGCAACCGCCTGGATTTGAAGACCCTAGATATCCTAACCATGCTTACAGGTTGTCCAAGGCGCTTTATGGGCTAAAGCAAGCTCCAAGGGCTTGGTATGAGCGTCTTCGCGACTTCCTCATCGAAAAGGGCTTCAAGATCGGGACCGTCGACACAACTCTCTTCACAAAGAAACATAACAGTGATATTTTCATTTGTCAAGTATATGTTGATGATATAATCTTTGGCTCGACAAATGACTATCATTGCAAGGAATTTGGTGAGTTGATGTCGAAGGAGTTTGAGATGTCAATGATTGGTGAGCTAACGTACTTCCTCGGCTTTCAAGTCAAGCAAATGAAAGATGGTAACTTTCTCTCACAAGAGAAGTATACCAAAGACTTGTTGAAAAGGTTCAACATGGAGAAGTGCAAACCAATCAAGACCCCCATGCCTACAAATGGACATCTCGACTTAGATGAGGGAGGTAACCCGGTTAATCAAACTCTCTACCGTTCTATGATTGGTAGTTTATTATACCTTACCGCATCTAGGCCCGATATTATGTTTAGTGTCTGCATGTGTGCTAGATTTCAATCTAATCCTAAGAAAGCTCATGTTCGCGCTGTTAAGAGAATTCTTAGGTATCTCAGGCACACCACAAGCGTTGGTCTGTGGTATCCCAAAGGAGCTACTTTTGATTTAATTGGCTATTCTGATTCAGATTATGCCGGTTGCAAAATTGATAGGAAAAGTACTTCTGGGGGATGCCATCTGCTTGGCAGATCACTAGTTTCATGGACATCCAAAAAGCAAAACAGTGTTGCCTTGTCAACTGCCGAAGCGGAATACATTGCCGCGGGTGCTTGTTGCACACAGATTTTATATATGAAACAAACCCTTCTAGACTATGGCGTAGTTCTAGAAAAGGTACCTTTGTTGTGTGACAATGAGAGTGCTATTAAAATTGCTAATAATCCTATTCAACACTCTCGCACCAAGCATATTGATATCCGTCATCACTTCCTTAGAGATCATGTTGCTAAAGGAGATATCATTTTAGAAGGAGTGAGGTCGGAAGATCAATTAGCGGATATTTTCACTAAGCCACTTGATAAGACCCGCTTTTGCATGTTGAGGAATGAACTAAATATTCTTGATCTCAGAAATTTTATGTAAAATATCAAATGGTGTTGTCAAGCCTGCATTGCATGCTTAAATTCCTTGTATTGCATCTAGGGCTTGTCTAACCTAGTTAAGATAACCGCCAACAAAGCGAGTGAAAAAGCTTAACTCGGGTCAAACTTGACAAGTCTTAGTTTTTAAGCTTTTAGCACTTGAATTCTTACTTTTTATGCAATTATTGGTTCTTGAAATATGCATGAGGTACTGCACTTAGGGGGAGTATTCAAAACTCAAATCTCTTATAAAAACCCCTTAGTGTAAACCAAAATGCAAATTTCACCATTTGCCTATTTTCTCTAAAAATTATCTAGCCTATGGCAAAATATTTTGAAAAGTATATGAGGGTGCCAATACCTGTCCCAACAAGTGTTATTTTGTGTGATTATAAGTTGGGATTTGGTTTGGTTGGGAGTTAGATAGAAATTCAAAATTTTCCAAACTCTCCTCTGTCTGGGCTCACCGGACAGTCCGGTGTGCACCGGACACTGCACTGTGCAATGTCCGGTGCACCGGCAGCCGCGCGCTATAAATCAGATTTCCTGTGCGCTGTCCGGTGGTTCACCGGACAGCTACTGTGCGCTGTCCGGTGTACATCGGACAGGCACTGTAGACTGTCCGGTGCGCCCATCTCGCGTTTTAAAAAAAGGCCTCCAGCCCGTGGCCGAGCCAGAGGCTCATTTTTCAGGCGTGCCAGCGCCCGCTCTCTGTCTCTGTCTCTGTCTGGCGATTTCCCCTCCCCCACCGGCGATCTCCAGCCACCGGCGGCCACCGTTCCCGACTGGGCTCCGGCGACCCCGTCTCCCTCTTCTTCTCCCTCGGTGAGCAGCTCTGGCTCCCTCTCCCTCTCTGTTCTCTGCCACAGTTAAGCACCCTTTTCCACCTTTTTGTGAAATTCTCCAATTCCTGTGAATCCCAGTGAATCCAATTGGTGGAATGAGTTCAAGTGTCACTATTGTGTATCCCCGCAAGCTTTTAGCTCCTTCGGAAGGGTATTCCCACCTCAAATAGCCGTTTCACCAAAACCCTAGCTCCCCGCACGCCACATGCTCGGTGAAATGTCCAAACCAGCCAAAAATGCTCCAATTGAACCCAAATTTTTCAGGCACCTTCACAACACTTCCAGTAACCTACTTGCCAAATTTCACGCCAATCCGAGATTCCAGGCTTAAATTTCACTCAATTCCCCATTTCGAGCGATCGTTTCCGAGCCGAGTGCCCTAATCCCTTTTTCTTCGCCTAAATTCAAACCAAGCACTCACTTCACTCATATTCACCTATATAAACCTACTCATGAAGTATCGGCTCAATTCCATATCGTTTTGTGCCTCATTTCGAATTCCAAACATCCTATGACATTATTTATCCTTCAAACGTCGTTTTCACGTCGTTTGACTTCTCGATCGTCTCGTCTCGTGTTTTCTGTGCCATATCTCTCTGTGTATGTATTTATTCACATTTCATATGCTTATGACTATGTGACTAATACGTGCTCACCTCTTCTGTCATTTCAGTGACCTTGTTTGACCGTGTGCCGTCTCCCGTCCTGCCTGGCTCGTCACCTCTCGTGTGAGCTTTCCAGGTAGTCATCTCATTCCTTGGTCAATCTATCGGTGATTTTTGCTCTGTGCTTAGTCTTTCTATCTCATTTGCAGCCATTGGTTCAGGATGCCGCGCACGAAGAATGTGTCGGCGCCAGGGGGAGGCGATGATGAGGATCCTCGTCGCCCCTTCAGGCAGGTCAAGGGATCGACTGTTTACTTGGAGCAGCAGGAAGGCCACAAGAAGCGGCGTACGGACAGAGCAGCCCGTGCAGCAGCAGCAGCTGCAGCAGCCGCTGCGCAGGCCGAGCTTGGAGATCAGCCGCAGACTCCGTCAGATCAGATCGCATATCGTGTTCGTCGTCTCGCCTCCCGGCGCTCCTCTTCTCACACCACCTCTGCTTCCACTCCGCCACCCACTCTGCCTGCTCCCGTCACTCCTATTGCGCCATCCACCACCACAGACATACCCACTACCTCCACCACGTCAGCTTCCACTGCTCCTCCTCCTCCCGCTCCCGCTTCAGCTCCTCCTGTCCCTCCACCTCGTTTCCGGGAGCGCGATGAGACTGAGGTTCAACCACTTGCTGCGGATCCTCGTCTGTTTGACCTTCAGCGTGCTACAGCAGCACGGGTACGTAGGTTCAGATACGTACCCGTGGAGTCTTGGCTACCAGCTCAGAGAGACCCTGCAGCAGGTGACCTTTTCAGCACACGTACTCAGGAGTCGTTTTTCTGAGCTCAGATGTCTGCTCAGATAGCTCTGCGAGTGCACCGGCTTTTGGATCTTCCAGCCTTTCTGCTTGCAGCCGGTGCTGACTCTGAGGCGCACCTCACCTATCTGCCTGGCCTTCAGACTCTTTTGACTACCAGCGGCAGGTACGTTGAGGAGTGGGTACGAGTCTTCTACGCCTCTGTTTGGATTGACCCGGATCATCACTGGATGAGGTTTCGGTTTGAGCGCGAGGATGTCACTATCACTGCCAGTCAGATCCGCCAGCTTTTTGGATTTCTCGAGTCGACGACTCGTCTTCACAGCCTTTGCTACGGCACTTCTGACCCTCCTCGTCGCCCTCACGGCGGTGTGGCTCCGGGTACAGCTCACATCGCGGCTCTGTTCCGCCCGCCCTTCTCAGATGGGTCGCGATGTTCACCAGCAGATTTTACTACCGCAGCAAAGTACTTATATGAGCTTATCAGACGGACTCTTCTGCCGAGGATGGGATACAGGGAGGCTACCACTCATATTCAGCTTTGGCTCCTTGGTGCCCTGGTCTCCCACTCTGAGTTTGACGTTGTGGACTTCCTGATTTGTGAGATCGAGGACACCGTTTTGGATGGGATTCGTGCTCGTCGGCAGTTGCCCTATGCTCACTACTTGTGCCACATCTTTGCGCAGCTGATTCAGCCCCCTCGATTTCAGAGCACCCTTGAGGCCTCACGCCTCGTTTTTGGATCCTATCGTCCTGCGCCTGAGATTCCTGTGCCAGCTTCTGCTACTGTTTTTGACTCTCAGGCCGAGGATGCTGCTCTTCGACAGTTTGACACTCAAGGTACAGCAGCTGATGATGATGATGATGATGATGATTTTGGGGTTCCTCCTCCGCCTCCTATGCCTCCACGCTCACATGATCATGAGGCTGGGAGTTCTAGTGCTGCCCCTGCTCCTCCTCAGGCTATGGACCCTGCTCTTGCTTCGATTCTCCAGACTCTCGCTCAGCAGCAGGCTCACATGGCAGCGCAGCAGGCTCACATTGTAGCCGAGTAGGCTCACCTGGCAGCCGAGCAGGCCCGGTTATCCGAGAGGATGCTCTCGATGTTTCAGACCATGCAGGACAGGCAGGATTCGTTTCAGCAGCAGCTTCTTCAGGATCGGGCTGAGAGTAGGGCATTCATGGCTCTCATGCTGCAGCAGTCTGGTGTCTCAGTTCCTCCGGTTCTGTCTGCTCCACCTCCTCCGCTTCTCGCTCCTGTGGTGCCATCGATTTTGTCAGGACCCCCTGTTATTACCTCTCCGCTCCGGCCGGTCACTTTGGCGTTCACCTCTCCGGCTCTCAGCTCTGTCTGCCCACAGCCGCCAGTGCCACCAGCATCTGCTGTTATCACTACCGCTGTGGCAGTATCTGTCTCCGCTTCTGTTCCGGTAGCTCCTGCAGCGCGGCCTCAGTCCGAGTCAGTACCAGCTCCAGCTTCTACCACAGATCCTGGATCCGAGACTGACTCTGACCCTCCGCCAGCGTTCGCTCTGCTGCCTCGACCGCGATCGGATGTGTCCCCGCCGCCTCCTCCTGCTTCAGATGTTTAGGTTCAGGACCCTTTTGGTGTTTGACGCCAAAGGGGGAGAGATATGAGTTGTGAGAGTTAGGGGGAGTTAGAGAGTTAGTAGAGAGTCATGTTGATGTAATATATGTGCTTGCTACTCTCTGTACTAGCTTGATGTTTTTGGCTCACAAACTCGTCATATACTCTCGTTGCTTGATTGACTGTGTGTATTATGTTTTCACCCTATATTTTATCACCAGTCTTCTAGTTCTTGTTTCATTGTTTTAACTTCACTTTTATATGAACAAGAATCTTATGATGTGTATGCGCTTACTCTTATTATTATGGTACACGTTTTTTCTGTCAAAGATTACTGAGTATAACTAACCATTCTTTCTATTGACAGAAACTTCAAAACAAACTACTCTCACAAAACTTGTAGGGTTGTCATCAATCACCAAAAAGGGGGAGATTGAAAGCATCTAGGCCCCTGGTTGGTTTTAGTGATTAATGACAACGTAATATTACATGTGACTAACGTGTGTTTTGCAGAGACAAATGGTAAGTTAGGTCGCATGACAGGTAGAAGTACTACAACGGTGAAAACAATCCCGGACATAAGAACTCGAAGCGACGGCTAAAACGACGAAACAAAAGGTGAAGGTCTACGGAGTCCGAGTGTCAAGGAGATGTGGACACTCGCATTTTAGTTAGGTCTTTTATTCTCTTTTAGCCGTACTATAAAGAGGGGTTGTCGATGAGTAGTTTGACCAAGAGAGTTCTAGTGTAGTGTTGGTGCACAATCACACTCATACACAGTGCTAGGTGTCACTCTAGAACTCACACTCAAGTTAGAACGAAAACCGATTTGAAAATCAGCTGAAAAACAAGGGGTAGTGTTTCTGGCGTTGGGGCACCGGACTGTCCGGTGCACCCTCTGCCAGGTGGGGCCAGGCTGGTCCGCGGCAGAAGCTTTCCCTCCGCAGAAACCCGAGAGCGCAGCTTTCAGAGTTGAATTTTAGTGGCACACCGGACACCGCACCGGACTGTCCGGTGTGCACCGGACAGTGGACTGTTCACTGTCCGGTGCGCCATGAGTCCAACGGCTACCTGTCAGAACTAGCCGTTGGAAACGACCGTTGGCGCACCGGTGGCGCACCGTTGGCGCACCGGTGGCGCACCGGACTGTCCGGTGCGCCATCGCGCAGTGAACTGCCTGTAACGGCTAGTTGGTGGGTGAGGGCTATTTATACCCCCTCCACCCACCATATTCAATGTCTTGCACTCCACATTTATTCCAGCACATTGCTAGAGCTTTGCAAGCACCAAAAGCCTAGTGAGGAGATTAGAGAATCATAATTCGCGCTTGTTCCTCATTAGCGCTAGTGAGAGCCACCTAGAGCACACACCACTTGCATTAGGCTTCTCTTGGTCAAGCGAAAGTCTACGGCTTGTTACTCTTGGTGATCGGCATCACCTAGACGGCTTGGTGGTGTTGGGAGCTCGGTGATCACCGTGAAGATCTTGTTGGTGACCCGACTCAAGTTTGTAAGCGGTCTCGAGGGATCCACCGCGCCGGAGTGGCAAAGGATCATCTCGTAGTGAGCACTTGGTTCTTGCGAGGACCAAGGGGGAGCGATACCCTTGCGCGGGTGCTCCAACGAGGACTAGTGGAGAGTGCCGACTCTTCGATACCTCGGGAAAAAATTGGAGGAGTCTTCTAAACTTTGCTTTACATTCCGCACTTAATTCAAGCACTTTACATTGTGTATTTGTTTAGCAAGTATTTGAAGTATTATCTTAGCTTTGTTGCATTTCTAGTATTATATTCTTAGTGCTAGTTGTTGGGGTGAAGTTGGGCTCTTGCTTATCTCTTGCTTAGGTTTTAATTAGTGTTGATTTTTAGAAAAGCCCAATTCACCCCCCCCTCTTGGGCATCGTGATCCTTTCAGTGACCGTTGTGTTGCGTGTGGCTTCTTATCGTTTTGGACTTGGTGCTTTTTCGTGGCCCATATGTAGTGCAATGACCTATTGGACACATTGTTAGGCGAGAAGCCAAGAAAGGGACATACCTACATTACATCAAAATCGCTCAAAGGCGACATGACTATCTATGGCACTAGCTAAAAATACGTCACTAATACGTCACTAATTTGTCACAAATGTATCACTAACAAAATTATCTTTATGATGTCTATTATAAAAACATGTCACTAACAAAATGTGGCAATAACTTAGTGACGTTTTTTATTTTACATGTCTCTACTATGATCTATTTAGTGACATGTATTTAAATCAATGTCACTAATACATATACATACTGACGTGTATATGTAAACACATCACTGGCTTCGGACATTAGATCTGTTTAGTGACATGTATATATAAACATATAACTGGCTTCAGACATCAGATCTCTATTTAGCAACATATATTTAAATCAATGTCACTAATACATGTACATTAATACATATACATTAGTGTAACACCCTAGATCTCATTTTGAGAATATAGTAAAAAATTTCAAAGATCTTGAATTAGAATATTTTTTCTTTAGAATTCCCATAACATTTGAAGTCACATCTCCTTAAATAAAAGTTTATAACTAAAATTCAATAAAAAGATTCTTTTATAAATTAGCATTTATTGAAGTTTATAAGTATTAAGATGTGAACTATTCTCTATTTCATGATTGGAATCATGAATAAATGAACTAAAATAAAACAAATATATATATATATAGTTTTGCATTCATGTTGGTGTTTTATTTATGCATCTCTTTAGGATTCAAACTTGTGTTGATTTGAAATTCAAATAGAAATAAAATGAAATAAAAAGGGAAAAGGAAAAGCAAACCTGTGCCAGATCTTCTTCCACTCGGCCCAGCTCGCCCTCAAAAAACCTGTGGCCCGCACGGCCCACTACTTGACGCGCACAGCCCAACCCACACAGACGCACGCGCCTGGTCATGTGCCAATACCAACGGCCTAGCCCCACCTGGCAGCCTCCCTGTCCGTTCTCCCTGTTGCGCGATTGCATGCTGGCCACAGCCGTGTGGGCCCTACATGCCAGTCTGTCACGTGCACGCCTAGAAATACTTGTGCCACTGATGGGTAGACCCGTGGCGATAGCTTCCCCTTCCATCTCGGCCGCAGGCTCGGAACAGAAGCGCGCGGCTTCCGGACGAATCCTCCCCTATCCATCCGATGAGCTCGTGCCCAGCCTTCTTGAAAGGGAATTAGGCTTACACCTATTTTCCTAAATGATTTTGGTGGTTGAATTGCCCAACACAAGTAATTGGACTAACTAGTTTGCTCTAGTGTATAAGTTCTACAGGTGCAAAAGGTTCACACTTAGCCAATAAAAAGACCAAGAATTGGGTTCAACAAAGAGAGCAAGGGATAACCGAAGGCAGCCGTGGTCTGGCGCACCGGACTGTCCGGTGTGCCACCGGACAGTGTCCGGTGCACCAGGGCACTCCAGGCTGAACTCTTCACCTTTGGGAAAATCCAGAGGCGCTCCGCTATAATTCACCGGACTGTCCGGTGTACACCGGACAGTGTCCGGTGCCCCAGAGGAAAGCGGCTCTGGAACTCGCCAGCTTCGGGATTTCGTCCACTATAATTCACCGGACAGGTCCGGTGCACACCGGACTGTCCGATGTGACAGCGGGCAACAGCTACTTCGCGCGCCAACGGTCACCTGCAGAGCATTTAATGCGCGTCAGCGCGCGCAGAGGAGCAGAGCACGCACGGGTGGCACACCGGACAGTCTACAGTGCTTGTCCGGTGCGCCACCGGACAGCCAGGCGGGTCCACAAGTCAGAGCTCAACGGTCGAACCCCAACAGTCTGCTGACGTGGGCTGGCGCACCGGACAGTGTCCGGTGGCGCACCGGACTGTCCGGTGCGCCATGCGACAGCAGCCCTCCAATGGCCACTTTGTGGTGGTTGGGGCTATAAATACCCCAACCACCCCACATTCAATGGCATCCAAGTTTCTACACTTCAACACCTTACAAGAGCTCTAGCATTCATTCCAAAGCACACAAAAGAGATCGAATCCTCTCCCAACTCCACATCAAGCCTTGTGATTAGAGAGAGTGATTTGTCGTGTTCATTTGAGCTCTTGCGCTTGGATCGCTTCTTTTCTTTCTCATTTGTTCTTGTGATCAACACTCATTTGTAACCAAGGCAAGAGACACCAATTGTGTGGTGGTCCTTGCGGGGAAGTTTCGTTCCCGGGTGAATTGAGAAGAAGAAGCTCACTCGGTCCGAGGGACCGTTTGAGAGAGGGAAAGGGTTGAAAAAGACCCGGCCTTTGTGGCCTCCTCAATGGGGAGTAGGTTTGCAAGAACTGAACCTCGGTAAAACAAATCCACGTGTCTCACTCTTCATTCGCTTGCGATTTGTTTTGCGCCCTCTCTCGCGGACTCGTTATTGTTTCTAACGCTAACTCAGCTTGTAGTTGTGATTATCTTTGTAAATTTTAGTTTCGCCCTATTCACCCCCCTCTAGGCGACTTTCAATTGGTATCGGAGCCCAGTGCTTCATTAGAGCCTAACCGCTCGAAGTGATGTCGGGAGATCACGCCAAGAGGGAGATGGAGACCGGCGACAAGCCCACTACGAGCCACTCATCGGAAGAGTCCCGCAACAAGGGGAAGGGGAAGGAGAAGAAATCTTCTTCCCACAAGTCGCATCGGAGTAGCGACAAGCACAAGAAGATGAGGAAGGTGGTCTACTACGAGACCGAAACTTCGTCACCATCCACATCCGGCTCCGATGCACCGTCCGTCACTTCTAAGCGCCATGAGCGCAAGAAGTTTAGTAAGATCCCCCTACGCTATCCCCGCATTCCTAAGCATACACCTCTACTTTCCGTCCCATTAGGCAAACCACCAACTTTTGATGGTGAAGATTATGCAAGGTGGAGTGATTTAATGAAATTTCATCTAACCTCACTCCACAAAAGTATATGGGATGTAGTTGAGTTTGGTGTGCAGGTACCATCCGTAGGGGATGAGGATTATGATGCGGACGAGGTGGCCCAAATCGAGCACTTCAACTCCCAAGCAACAACCATCCTCCTCGCCTCTCTAAGTAGGGAGGAATACAACAAGGTGCAAGGACTAAAGAGCGCCAAGGAAGTTTGGGATGTGCTCAAGACTGCGCACGAGGGTGATGAACTAACCAAGATCACCAAGCGGGAAACGATCAAGGGGGAGCTCGATCGCTTCCGTCTTCGCCAAGGGGAGGAGCCACAAGATATGTACAACCGGCTCAAAACCTTGGTGAACCAAGTGCGCAACCTCGGGAGCAAGAAATGGGATGACCACAAGGTGGTTAAGGTTATTCTAAGATCACTTATTTTCCTTAACCCTACTCAAGTACAATTAATTCGTGGCAATCCTAGATATACACTAATGACTCCCGAGGAAGTAATCGGGAATTTTGTGAGCTTTGAGTATATGATCAAGGGCTCAAGGAAGATCAACGAGCTTGATGATCCCTCCACGTCTGAAGCACAACCGGTGGCACTTAAGGCGACGGAGGAGAAGAAGGAGGAGTCTACGCCAAGTAGACAACCAATCGACGCCTCAAAGCTCGACAACGAGGAAATGACGCTCATCATCAAGAGCTTTCGCCAAATCCTCAAACAAAGGAGGGGGAAAGATTACAAACCCCGCTCCAAGAAGGTTTGCTACAAATGTGGTAAGCCCGGTCATTTCATAGCTAAATGTCCATTATCTAGTGATAGTGACAGGGGCGACGACAAGAAGGGAAGAAGGAAGGAAAAGAAGAGGTACCACAAGAAGAAGGGCGGCGATGCCCATGTGTGCCGCGAGTGGGACTCCGATGAGAGCTCCACCGACTCCTCCTTCGACGAGGACGCCGCCAACATCGCCGTCACCAAGGGCCTCCTCTTCCCCAACGTCGGCCACAAATGCCTCATGGCCAAGGACGACAAAAAGAAGAAGGTAAAATCAAGGTCCTCCACTAAATATGAAACCTCTAGTGATGAGGATGATGCTAAAAATGAGGAGGATAACTTGCGCACTCTTTTTGCCAACTTAAACATGCAACAAAAGGAGAAATTAAATGAATTAATTAGTGCTATCCATGAGAAGGATGATCTCTTGGACTCCCAAGAGGACTTCCTTATTAAAGAAAACAAGAAGCATGTTAAAGTTAAAAATGCTTACGCTCTAGAAGTAGAAAAATGTGAAAAACTATCTAATGAGCTAAGCACATGCCATGATTTAATTGCCAACCTTAGAAATGAAAATGCTAGTTTAAATGCTAAGGTTGATTCTCATGTTTGTAATGTTTCAATTCCCAATCTTAAAGATGATAATGTTGATTTACTTGCTAAGATTGATGAATTGAACATTTCTCTTGCTAGCCTTAGAGATGAAAATAAAAAATTGCTTGCTAAGGCTAAAGAATTAGATGTTTGCAATGTTACAATTTCCGACCTTAGAAGTAAGAATGATATATTGCATGCTAAGGTTGTAGAATTAAAATCTTGCAAACCCTCTACATCTATCGTTGAGCATACTTCCATTTGTACTAGATGTAGAGATATTAATGTTGATGCTATCCATGATCACCTAGCTCTAATTAAGAAACAAAATGATCACATAGCTCAACTTAATGCTAAGATTAGTGAGCATGACTTAGAAAATAAAAAATTTAAATTTACTAGAAGCATGCTCTTTAATGGGAGACGCCCTGGCATCAAGGATAGCATTGGCTTCCAAAGGGGAGACAATGTCAAACTTAATGCCCCTCCTAAGAAATTGTCTAATTTTGTTAAGGGCAAGTCTCCCATGCCTCAGGATAACGAGGGTTACATTTTGTACCCTGCCGGTTATCCTGAGAGCAAAATTAGGAGAATTCATTCTAGAAAGTCTCACTCTGGCCCTAACCATGCTTTTATGTATAAGGGTGAGACATCTAGCTCTAGGCAACCAACCCGTGCTAAGTTGCCTAAGAAAAAATCTCCTAATGCATCAAATGATCATAGCATTTCATTCAAAACTTTTGATGCTTCCTATGTGCTTACTAACAAATCCGGCAAGGTAGTTGCCAAGTTTGTTGGGGGCAAACACAAGGGCTCCAAGACTTGTGTTTGGGTACCCAAAGTTCTTGTTTCTAATGTCAAAGAACCCAAAACCGTTTGGGTACCTAAAGTCAAGAACTAAATTTTTTTTGTAGGTTTATGCATCCGGGGCACAAGTTGGATCATTGATAGCGGGTGCACAAACCACATGACAGGGGAGAAGAAAATGTTCTCCTTATACGAGAAAAACCAAGATCCCCAACGAGCTATCACATTCGGGGATGGAAATCAAGGTTTGGTCAAAGGTTTGGGTAAAATTGCTATATCTACTGACCATTCCATTTCCAATGTTTTTCTTGTTGATTCATTAGATTACAATTTGCTTTCCGTATCCCAATTATGTCAAATGGGCTACAACTGTCTCTTTACTGATGTAGGTGTCACTGTCTTTAGAAGAAGTGATGATTCAATAGCTTTTAAGGGAGTGTTAGAGGGTCAGCTATACTTGGTAGATTTTGATAGAGGTGAACTCGACACTTGCTTAATCGCTAAGACTAATATGGGTTGGCTCTGGCACCGCCGACTAGCCCATGTTGGAATGAAGAATCTTCATAAGCTTATAAAGGGGAGAACACATTTTAGGACTAACAAATGTTCATTTTGAGAAAGACAGGATTTGTAGCGCTTGCCAAGCTGGGAAGCAAGTTGGTGTTCACCATCCACATAAGAACATCATGACGACTGACAGGCCATTGGAACTCCTACACATGGACCTATTCGGCCCGATAGCTTACATAAGCATCGGCGGGAGTAGGTACTGTCTAGTTATTGTGGATGACTATTCTCGCTTCACTTGGGTATTCTTTTTGCAGGAAAAATCACAAGCCCAAGAGACTTTAAAGGGATTCTTGAGACGGGCTCAAAATGAGTTTGGCTTAAGGATCAAGAAAATAAGAAGCGACAACGGGACGGAGTTCAAGAACTCTCAAATTGAAGGCTTTCTTGAGGAGGAGGGCATCAAGCATGAGTTTTCTTCTCCCTACACCCCACAACAAAATGGTGTAGTGGAGAGGAAGAATCGAACTCTATTGGACATGGCAAGAACCATGCTTGATGAATACAAGACACCGGATCGGTTTTGGGCCGAAGCAGTTAACACCGCTTGCTACGCCATCAACCGGTTATATCTACACCGAATCCTCAAGAAGACATCATACGAACTCCTAACCGGTAAAAAGCCAAATATTTCATATTTTAGAGTCTTTGGTAGCAAATGCTTTATCCTTGTTAAGAGAGGTAGAAAATCTAAATTTGCTCCTAAGACTGTAGAAGGCTTTTTACTAGGATATGACTCAAACACAAGGGCATATAGAGTCTTTAACAAGTCCTCGGGACTTGGTGAAGTTTCTTGTGACGTTGTGTTTGATGAGACTAACGGCTCTGAAGTAGAGCAAGTTGATCTTGATGAGATAGGTGATGAAGAGGATCCATGCATCGCGCTAAGGAACATGTCCATTGGGGACGTGTGTCCTAAGGAATCCGAAGAGCCTCCAAATGCACAAGATCAACCATCCTCCTCCACGCAAGCATCTCCACCAACTCAAAATAAAGACGAAGCTCAAGTTGATGAAGGAGAAAATCAAAATGATGAGCCACCTCAAAATGATGGCATTGATCAAGGGGGAGATGCAAAGGATCAAGACAAGGAGGATGAACAACCAAGACCGCCACACCCAAGAGTCCACCAAGCAATCCAACGAGATCACCCCGTCGACACCATCCTCGGTGATATTCAAAAGGGGGTAACCACTAGATCTCATGTTGCACATTTTTGTGAGCATTACTCTTTTGTTTCCTCTATTGAGCCAACCTGGGTAGAGGAAGCACTTCAAGATTCGGATTGGGTGGTGGCGATGCAAGAGGAGCTCAACAACTTCACTAGAAATGAGGTATGGCACTTAGTTCCACGTCCTAATCAAAATGTTGTAGGAACCAAATGGGTCTTCCGCAACAAGCAAGACGAGCATGGTGTGGTGACAAGGAACAAAGCTCGACTCGTGGCCAAGGGGTATTCACAAGTCGAAGGTTTGGATTTCGGTGAAACCTATGCACCTATAGCTAGGCTTGAGTCAATTCGTATATTATTAGCCTATGCTACTTACCATGGCTTCAAGCTCTATCAAATGGATGTGAAGAGTGCCATCCTCAATGGACCAATCAAGGAAGAGGTCTATGTTGAGCAACCTCCCGGCTTTGAAGACAGTGAGTACCCTAACCATGTCTATAGGCTCTCTAAGGCGCTTTATGGGCTCAAGCAAGCCCCACGAGCATGGTATGAATGCCTAAGAGATTTCCTTATTGCTAATGGCTTCAAAGTCGGCAAGGCCGATCCTACTTTATTCACTAAGACTCTTGCAAATGATTTGTTCGTATGCCAAATTTATGTTGATGATATTATATTTGGGTCTACTAACGAGTCTACATGTGAGGAATTTAGTAGGATCATGACACAAAAATTCGAGATGTCGATGATGGGGGAGTTGAAGTATTTTCTAGGATTTCAAGTAAAGCAACTCCAAGAGGGCACCTTCATTTGCCAAACGAAGTATACTCAAGACATTCTAAACAAGTTTGGAATGAAGGATGCCAAGCCCATCAAGACACCCTGTAAGGAAAATGGACCCCGGCCATTTGGCTAATTGAGTTTTGGTGTTTGATGAACAACACAATCCGTGAACTAATAAGTTTTCTAGTGTTTATGATTGTAGTTCACAGGATGCAAGATTTACTTGGACTAAGGAATTGAGGAAAGCAACACCTCAAAAGAAGACATTAAGAAGATCCAAGAAAAGTCCAAGTGTGCTGCTGCGGACTGTCTGTGCGATGGCGCACCGGACTGTCCGGTGGCACACCGGACTGTCCGGTGCCCACACGCCGGACTGTTCGGTGCACCAGGGAACAGTAGCCCAACGGCTAGTTCCAGGTGGCACCCGGAGAGAAGACCACCGGACTGTCCGGTGGCGCACCAGACATGTCCGGTGTGAAAAGCCTGCGCGCCCAACGATCGACTGCTCTGTCAGAGCAACGGATAGGCGCACCGGACATGCTACAGTGCAGTGTCCGGTGGTGCACCGGACTGTCCGGTGCACCCGACGACAGAAAGTTCCAGCTTTCTGTCCAACGGCTAGATTGGGGTGTGAAGGCTATAAATACCACCCCAACCGGCCATTCTCAAGTGTGAGAGCCCAAGCAACATACCAAGGCACATAGTGCACATTTCCAAGAGCTCAAACACCCAAGTGCTTAATAGAATCACTCGGTGATTAGCGTAGGTGCTTTGCGAAGTGCTTAGGTTAGTTAGACCGCTTTAGCGCTTGCTCTAGGTGAATCCTAGTTAGTTGAGTGAGTTTAGAAAAACCACACAACCCCTCGGCTCTTGCGCGAGCCATTGTAATTGTACCGAGTGGGGCGAGAGTCTTGCGAGACCGTGACAACCGCGTTTGTGTCACGGCCGCCACTCTGTACCGGAGGGAACGAGGCCCGCGGCATTTCGGCCGGAAGCTCGATAGTGGAGACGACGGGGAGCGTCCGAGAGGAGCCGGAAGCGGAGCACCACTTGCGCGTGGAGAAGGCCCGCGGCTCTCTACGGAGTTACTCGACCGTGGCGCTTGGCCCTCGCGTGGGCTTCCCTTTGCGTAGGGGCACCAACGAGGATTAGTCGGGACCTTGCGCGGTTCCGGATACCTCGGTAAAAATACCGGCGTCATCCACGAGAGTTTGCATCTCTACTTTGCTCTTTAAGATTCCACATTTACATTAAGCATTTAAGTTTCAATCTTGTATTCATACTTATCTAGTGTAGATTGAAACTTAGCCTTTGCGGTAGAGATAGCAACACTTAGACAAAACCTAGATTGCACTCTCTAGTTTGATTATTTGCATAGGTTTTGCTCTAGGGATTTTATTGTGGCCTAGTTTAGAAATAGTTTTTAGAAGTCCTAATTCACCCCCCTCTTAGGCGTCACCTGTTCCCTTCAATTGGTATTAGAGCCCGGTTTGGCTCATTTGAAACACTTTAGCTTCACCGCTAAAAGAGCCGACGCTTTTTAGAGGAAGGGATGGATACCCATTGGCCACCACACTTCGATGGCACTAACTTTCCCTATTATAGTGCTAGAATGGCTTGTTACCTAGAGGTCGTTGATCTAGGTGTTTGGAGAGTCACTCGTGATGGGATGAAACCCCTCAAGAATCCCGAGAAACCCACCACGAGTGAGGAAAAAGAAATTCATTTAAATGCTAGAGCCAAAAATTGCTTGTATGAATCTCTTAGCATGGATGTTTTTAATCAAGTATTTACCTTGAAAACTGCTAATGAGATTTGGCTAAAATTGCATGAGCTCCATGATGGCACATCCAATGTCCGTGAGCAAAAACATTGCCTAGTCCTAAATGAGTATAATTCTTTTGCCATGAAAGATGATGAGCTTGTTAGAGACATGTATTCTCGTTTGAATCTAATTATCAATGAGCTCAATTCGATTGGCATTAATAAGCTAGGTGATGCGGACATTGTGAGGAAGATTATCTCCCTGCTACCACAACAAAGATATGGGAGCATCATCACCATCCTTCACAACATGGAAGACTTGAGCAACATGACCCCAACCATTGTGATTGGGAAAATCGCGGCTTTTGAGATGTCGCGAAAAATGAGTCGGGGAGAGGAGCCAACTTCCTCAAGACCATATGCTTTTGCATGTGATGAAAGGAAGGGCAAAAAGAAGGCTCCCACTCCAAGTTCCTCAAGTGAAGAAGAGGAAGAAGAACAAAGTGATGATGATGAAGATAATCAACCATGCACATCATCCTCCGAGGACGAAGAAACAATCCGACGCGTCGGAAAGGTAATGAGGATGATCCGCAAGATTAATCTAATGGGTGTGCCCCTGCAGGTCGAGGATCTTCTCTTTAACATTGACAGGAAAAAGCAAAGGAAGAGAGGATGCTTCGCATGTGGAGAGAAGGGCCACTTCAGGGACAACTGTCCAAATATGGCCAAACCCAAAAAGGAGAGGAGCAAAGGCCAGACGCTAACAAGTGTTAGAACTTGGGATGATTCTTCAAGTGAAGATGAACCTCCAAGGACACGCAGTCATCGGTCCTCATCACGATCATCACGGACATCACACAAATGCCTTATGGCAAGAGGTAACAAAAGCATTCCATCCTCTAGTGATGAAAGTAGTAGTGATGATGAAGGTGAGGGAAAGGCCTCTCTAGATGAGCTTGCGGAAGCCGTTAATTTTTTCCAGGATGTTTGCACTAAGCAAAAAGCTCAGCTAAAAACTTTGAAAAATAAGTTGATTAGCTCCCAAAATGATTACAAAGGTTTGCTAGAAAAATTTGAAACTTTTGCAAACTTAAATAGTGAGCTATCAACTAAAATTGAGCTATTAGAATCTAGTGCTCCATCCAATGCTACCGATGATGGCCTTATTAAAAAGAATGAAAAACTAAAGGCTAAGTTAGCTAGCTCTCAAGAAGCTATTGAAAATTTGCTAGAGAAAATGAAAATTCTTAGCATACACAATAATGAGCTAACTACTAAGCTAGAAAACATTGGTAACACCCCAGCAACATCTTTAGTTGAAATACCTGAAATAATTAAGAAAGATGCTTCTACTTCCTGCTTTGATTTAATTGATGATTCTAACCCCTGCAACCAAGTCGTTGTTGAGAATATTGTTGTAGAAACATGTTCGGACGAGGTTGCAAAGGAAAATGAACAATTAAAGCAAGAAGTGGCTCGCCTTGGCAAGGCTTTGTATGACAAGAAAGGCAAAGCCAAACAAATCCGACCTCCACAGGATAACACCACTGCGGGAGTGAACAAGCCTATGGAGGGAGAAACTGTGATTTGCAGGCTATGCTACAAGGAAGGCCACAAGTCTTTCCAATGCAAGGCGATGACCGGGGATAAACAAAGGCAAAAGCTCAAGCAAAAGCCAACAAGCAAAATCTCCAACACCTACATCAAAAAGGTGAACAAAAAGGATGCTACACCATATTTGATCAAGAAGAAAAAGAATGGAAAGGTGATAGCAATCAAGGCCAACAAGCAAGCCAACAAAGGAAAGGGGGCCAAACGCATCTGGGTGCCAAAGGAAATAATTTTAACCATGAAAAGCACCAAGAAGGTTTGGATCCCGAAAGGGAAGTGAGTGGACCAAAGGTCTTCGGGAAATTTGGAGACTTGGCAAAGTTGGGATGTATATCATGGGATACATCATATTGGATCAAGTTTATTGCCAAGTGGGTTAATGAAAATTTTGGACCCAAATTTCCCACCCATGACTAAGGTAACTAGATTTATTGTATCTCTTATTTTTTAGATATGCGTATCTATTTACTTTGCATATAGTTTACCCTTCTTTCCTAGTATTACATTTGTTATGTACTTGTGTTTAAAATCATGCATACTAGGTAAATCATATGGTAGGATTGCTTTATTTCAATTCATACACTTAAGCAAACCTACATGGTTTTAAGATGTTAATTTGAGCACGGCACATAGCTTTTATCACTCCATAGTAAATGATGCATCTATTGAAAATTGTGATTCCTACAAGTGGTATGATTTCCACAAGTGGTGATTCCTACAAGTTGTATCATTTAACTTATATGTGCCAAAGTCTGGATTATGGATAATTTGCCCCTCTTGATATCAAATCAAAGTGCATGTCTCCTACAAGTATTCAAAACTTGTATGCACACCTTTAGGGGGAGGTTACTCTATAATCTAATACTTTGAGACTAACACCTTTTCAAGTTTATTTCATGTGATAGTCTCATTGTAAGGAAAATAAGGTCCCCGGAGAAAGACAACAATCTTCCACTGCAAAATCTCCAAGAACTCTCATGTCTCTCAAGCTCGCCATTGACTTTCAATTGGTATCTTTTGAGACTACTTTGTATATCATTTACATGTCTTCTCCAACATTTGATTAGACTATATTTCATATCATATGCTTCCATGTTGCTAAAAATGCATAAGTACTTAACTCATATTCTGTTACCTATGCATAAGGGAAGTTAGTCTATTCAAATCATGACTTGCACCTCTATTTTTCACATACTTTTTTCTAAGTAGAGGATCTCTGTTAGGGGGAGTATTTCTTCATCTCAAAAAAAGGGGGAGAAGCTTCTTTCTAAAGAGAACACTCATTTAGGGAGAGTAATCCTTTCATCTGATATCATTCATGTGGTTTAATTTAGTACCCTTCAAATGGTATCACCTTGTATGAGAGCAAGCTTTTATTTACTTCCTACATGTTTTTAATGTCTTCCTTTTCGGTGGTTGATGCCAAAGGGGGAGAAGTTTTAGGGACCAAAGCAATGAAAACTATATCAAACACCAAACACCACCAATTTAAAATTTTATATCTCCAAATGTTTTTTAGTGGTTTTGGTTATTTGGTCCAAAAATAGGAAGTAAGTGAATTATGGAGTTAGGGGGAGGCTTAAGTCCATAATATCACATTGTGGGGACAATAAATGCATCTTAGCAAGTAGATTGCATATTTTAATTCAAATAGTTGTATTATTTGCTTGCTTTGGTTGTGTTGTCATCAATCACCAAAAAGGGGGAGATTGTAAGGAAAATGGACCCCGGCCATTTGGCTAATTGAGTTTTGGTGTTTGATGAACAACACAATCCGTGAACTAATAAGTTTTCTAGTGTTTATGATTGTAGTTCACAGGATGCAAGATTTACTTGGACTAAGGAATTGAGGAAAGCAACATCTCAAAAGAAGACATTAAGAAGATCCAAGAAAAGTCCAAGTGTGCTGCTGCGGACTGTCTGTGCGATGGCGCACCGGACTGTCCGGTGGCACACTGGACTGTCTGGTGTCCACACGCCGGACTGTCCGGTGCACCAGGGAACAGTAGCCCAACGGCTAGTTCCAGGTGGCACCCGGAGAGAAGACCACCAGACTGTCCGGTGGCACCTCGGACATGTTCGGTGTGAAAAGCCTGCGCGCCCAATGGTCAACTGCTCTGTCAGAGCAACGGATAGGCGCACCGGACATGCTACAGTGCAGTGTCCGGTGGTGCACCGGACTGTCCGGTGCACCCGACGACAGAAAGTTCCAGCTTTCTGTCCAATGGCTAGATTGGGGTGTGGAGGCTATAAATACCACCCCAACCGGCCATTCTCAAGTGTGAGAGCCCAAGCAACATACCAAGGCACATAGTGCACATTTCCAAGAGCTCAAACACCCAAGTGCTTAATAGAATCACTCGGTGATTAGCGTAGGTGCTTTGCGAAGTGCTTAGGTTAGTTAGACCGCTTTAGTGCTTGCTCTAGGTGAATCCTAGTTAGTTGAGTGAGTTTAGAAAAACCACACAACCCCTCGGCTCTTGCGCGAGCCGTTGTAATTGTACCGAGTGGGGCGAGAGTCTTGCGAGACCGTGACAACCGCGTTTGTGTCACGGCCGCCACCGTGTACCGGAGGGAACGAGGCCCGCGGCATTTCGGCCGGAAGCTCGATAGTGGAGACGGCGGGGAGCGTCCGAGAGGAGCCGGAAGCGGAGCACCACTTGCGCGTGGAGAAGGCCCGCGGCTCTCTACGGAGTTACTCGACCGTGGCGCTTGGCCCTCGCGTGGGCTTCCCTTTGCGTAGGGGCACCAACGAGGATTAGTCGGGACCTTGCGCGGTTCCGGATACCTCGGTAAAAATACCGGCGTCATCCACGAGAGTTTGCATCTCTACTTTGCTCTTTAAGATTCCGCATTTACATTAAGCATTTAAGTTTCAATCTTGTATTCATACTTATCTAGTGTAGATTGAAACTTAGCCTTTGCGGTAGAGACAACAACGCTTAGACAAAACCTAGATTGCACTCTCTAGTTCGATTATTTGCATAGGTTTTGCTCTAGGGATTTTATTGTGGCCAAGTTTAGAAATAGTTTTTAGAAGTCCTAATTCACCCCCCCCCCTCTTAGGCGTCACCTGTTCCCTTCACACCCATGGGAACCAATGGGCATCTCGATCTCGACACGGGAGGTAAATCCGTAGATCAAAAGGTATACCGGTCGATGATAGGTTCACTACTCTATTTATGTGCATCTCGACCGGACATTATGCTTTCCGTATGCATGTGTGCAAGATTCCAATCTGACCCTAAGGAATCACACCTTACGGCCATAAAATGAATCTTGAGATATTTAGCTTACACTCCTAAGTTTGGGCTTTGGTACCCTCGGGGATCCACTTTTGATTTAATTGGTTATTCGGATGCCGATTGGGTAGGGTGTAAGATTAATAGAAAGAGCACATCGGGGACTTGCCAGTTCTTGGGAAGATCCTTGGTGTCTTGGGCTTAAAAGAAGCAAAATTCGATCGCTCTTTCTACCGCCGAAGCCGAGTACATTGCCGCAGGCCATTGTTGCGCGCAATTGCTTTGGATGAGGCAAACCCTGCGGGACTATGGTTACAAATTAACCAAAGTTCCTCTTCTATGTGATAATGAGAGTGCAATCCGCATGGCGGATAATCCCGTTGAGCATAGCCGCACTAAACACATAGCCATTTGGTATCATTTTCTTAGGGATCACCAACAAAAGGGGGATATCGAGATTGCATATATTAATACTAAAGATCAATTGGCTGATATCTTTACCAAGCCACTAGATGAACAAACTTTTACCAAACTTAGGCATGAGTTGAATATTCTCGATTCTAGGAATTTCTTTTGATGTCTTGCACACATAGCTCAGACATACCTTTGATCATGTCTCTTTTATATGCTATGACTAATGTGTTTTCAAGTCTATTTCAAACCAAGTCATAGGTGAAAGGGAATTGGAGTCTTCGGCGAAGACAAAGGCTTCCACTCCGTAACTCATCCTTCGTCGTCGCTCCGTGCGAGCGCATAAAGCAAAAGGACTCCGGCTTTGGTATAATCTTCACTCGTATGTTTTATTTGCCAAAGGGGAGAAAGTAGCTTAAAAAGGGCTTATATTTCACTCTAAGTATCCGTTTTTGGCGATTCATGCCAAAGGGGGAGAAAGTATTAGCCCAAAGCAAAAGGACCGCACCACCACCCTTTAAAATGATTTTCGATTAGTAATTTTCAAACCACCCTTTAAAATGATTTTCGATTGGTAATTTTCAAATTGGCATCTTATTGTGTTTAAAAGAGGGGATTTCAAAAATTGGTATCTTGAAACCCTCTTGAACACTAAGAGGAGAATTCATTGAGGGGGAGTTTTGTTTAAGTCAAAGGAAAAGCATTTGAAATAGGGGGAGAAAATTTCAAATCTTGAAAAATGCTTCGCAAAATCTCATTCATTTACCTTTGACTATTTGCAAAAGAACTTTGAAAAGCATTTGCAAAACAAAACATGTGATGCAAGCGTGGTCCAAAATGTTAAAAATTAAAGAAACAATCCATGTGCATCTTATAAGTATTTATATTGGCTCAATTCCAAGTAACCTTTGCACTTACGTTTTGCAAACTGGTTCAATTATGCACTTCTATATTTGCTTTGGTTTGTGTTGGCATCAATCACCAAAAAGGGGGAGATTGAAAAGGAACTAGGCTTACACCTATTTTCCTAAATGATTTTGGTGGTTGAATTGCCCAACACAAGTAATTGGACTAACTAGTTTGCTCTAGTGTATAAGTTCTACAGGTGCAAAAGGTTCATACTTAGCCAATAAAAAGACTAAGAATTGGGTTGAACAAAGAGAGCAAGGGATAACCGAAGGCAGCCCTAGTCTGGCGCACCGGACAGTGTCCGGTGCACCAGGGCACTCCAGGCTGAACTCTTCACCTTCGGGAAAATCCAGAGGCGCTCCGCTATAATTCACCGGATAGTGTCCGGTGCCCCAGAGGAAAGCGGCTCTGGAACTCGCCAGCTTCGGGATTTCGTCCACTATAATTCACCGGACATGTCCGGTGCACACCGGACTGTCCGGTGTGACAGCGGGCAACAGCTACTTCGCGCGCCAACGGTCACCTGCAGAGCATTTAATGCGCGCCAGCGCGCGTAGAGGAGCAGAGCACACGCGGGTGGCACACCGGACAGCCTACAGTGCTTGTCCGGTGCGCCACTGGACAGCCAGGCGGGCCCACAAGTCAGAGCTCAACGGTTGAACCCCAACGGTCTGCTGACGTGGGCTGGCGCACCGGACAGTGTCCGGTGGCGCACCGGACTGTCTGGTGCGCCAGGCGACAGCAGCCCTCCAACGACCACTTTGTGGTGGTTGGGGCTATAAATACCCCAACCACCCCACATTCAATGGCATCCAAGTTTCTATACTTCAACACCTTACAAGAGCTCTAGCATTCATTCCAAAGCACACAAAAGAGATCGAATCCTCTCCCTACTCCACATCAAGCCTTAGTAATTAGAGAGAGTGATTTGCCGTGTTCATTTGAGCTCTTGCGCTTGGATCGCTTCTTTTCTTTCTCATTTGTTCTTGTGATCAACACTCATTTGTAACCAAGGCAAGAGACACCAATTGTGTGGTGGTCCTTGCGGAGAAGTTTTGTTCCCGGGTGAATTGAGAAGAAGAAGCTCACTCGGTCCGAGGGACCGTTTGAGAGAGGGAAAGGGTTGAAAAAGACCCGGCCTTTGTGGCCTCCTCAACGGGGAGTAGGTTTGCAAGAACCGAACCTCGGTAAAACAAATCCACGTGTCTCACTCTTCATTCGCTTGCGATTTGTTTTGCGCCCTCTCTCGCGGACTCGTTATTGTTTCTAACGCTAACCCGGCTTGTAGTTGTGATTATCTTTGTAAATTTCAGTTTCGCCTTATTCACCCCCCTCTAGGCGACTTTCACTTCTTCCTCCCGGCATATAAAACCGAGTCCTCCTCTGGACCAACCACCCCATGGGCGCCATTGCCTCCGATTGAATCGCCAGTAGGAGCTATGGGGCAGGGAGATCCGCCGCCGCCGTGGCACCATGGTCGTCGCGATTTGCTAGCGTCTGATTGCGGGTCGTGGCCTGGTGATCTTCGCAAAGGCACGCGGATGTTTATCATGCCCTCACCATGCGGTTCTGGGGCCAGGGCGGCGAGGAATTGTCAAGACGCACCCCTCCATGGTCGAAGGTCGCTTCGGCAGGAACTTCGGTGAGCTTCTTGACCCTTTGGTTCACTTGCTGGTCCGCTCTGCATAGCTCAAACCGTAGGGGGGAAGTGGAGCTCTGGTGCTCGATTTGACGGGACAACGGCGGGGCGCCACCGCGACTGGCGAGCGCTGCTGCGCCTGTCGCATGGCCTGGGCGACCTGAGGAGGAAGACGAGGGGAGATCCGTTGATCGTGGAGCGGACGCTCCAGATTAGAAGTGAGTACCCCTTCATCATTTTAAATCCGAGCCATCTAACTTTAATCGTGTGGTTCGGGGAGGATTGAATCGTGGGCATTCGTGGACCGTGGATCCCTGATCATATGGTTGATGTTGCGTAAAGTGCTCGTATCTAATCTGCACCATTGGATCTCATTTGGGCGGTTCGCGTTCACCCGTACCCCTTTGGCCTGGCCGTTTTTCAAAAGAGCCCTTCCACTCTTATAAAACTAACCCGCCATCCTTTTTGTTGAAACTAATCGCAAGCAGGTCCCTGGTTTATACAAAATCACCCCTGGGCTTTGTTAAAATAATGTCCCCAGTCCAATCAGAGAATAAAAGGGATAAAAACAATTCAGAAAATGATTTTTAGTTTAGAAATAAATTCAGAAATTTGTATAATTCATATTTAATTCATTTTAACTCCAAATTGAGTCATTTCAGTTGCAATAATCTTGTTTTAATATTGTCTATCAATTAGTAGCACTGTTTAGCCATGAAATTTGAATTAAAATTGTTCATTTGAAGTAATCTATTCTAAGCACTAAATAATTTTAGAAATTCATAACTTAATAACCGTAGCTCCGAATTTAGTGGTTCTTATTTCTACGATCTCGTAGCGACACGTAGAATATTATTATGTAGTTTGTTCTTATGTTTGGTGTGATGTTAATTTTGCCTATACACTGTTTGTTTGTATTGCTACGACTAGCGTGAGGTCACTAGTCATCTGAAAAGCAAGTTGGTACCTGTAAACTCAAGTCCTAGGCAAGTTGTGCCCTTGATCACTTCCTTTTACCCAGTCATGTTCTGATTAATCATAATGATCTGCATAGGTTAATTTTGATGGGACCCAATAGGTTACCCCAGTTTGACTATCTTTATACCTTGATCACCACTGAATTTTTGGGTAGTACTTGCTATTGCTTTATGTAGTTTTGGGTATGGAGATACACTATTTATGATTATACTTTTATTATCAGTTGTTATTTACTGTTCATGATAAGATCATTATGTTAATTGGAACATGGAGAACCACCCGGGAAAACAGTGCTACCACAAGGGTTTAATGGGACGCCCTTGGCCAACTAACTAGGAAAGCTAGTGGAAGACTACCTTACCCGAAAGGGGCAAGGGCAGTAGGGGAGTGGTCAGTGTAGGGAGGCCCTTGGGATGATTTTGCTGCGATGGCGGTCATGCGAGAGATTCCTGCATTGGAGCTTCCTATAAACTGTAGTGGGTTTTCTGAAGCTAGTGGAACTTTGTAAAGGCCTCGTAGTGTTACCCTGACTCGCCTCCTCGGTAGAGGTGTATGGGATTGGCCGTCTCTTGGCAGATGGGTAACATGACTTGTGGGTAAAGATGTGCAACCTCTGCAGAGTGTAAAACTGGTATACTAGCCGTGCTCACGGTCATGAGCAGCTCGGACACTCACATGATTAATTTATGGAACTAAATTCAATTTGTCATATGCATTGCATCGCAGGTGATGTTGTTACTTTTGTTCTACCATTTAATTGGGTTGGTATTTACTTATACTTAGTAACTGCTAATAAAATTTTGACCAACTTTAAAAGCAATGCTCAGCTCTAACCATCGTCTTTGGTAAGCCTTACACTTCATGTGAGCTCTCACCTTTGGTGAGTTCATGCACATTATTCCCCACAACTTGTTGAGCTATGAACGTATGTGAGCTCACTCTTGCTGTCTCACACCCCCCACAGGTCAAGAACATGTACCACAGGATGAGGCGCATGGAGGATGCTGCAATGTGTTCGTGAGAGGTCTAGGCCGTCGTCTCCCAGTCAACTTTGGGTTGCTGGACCGTTGTCTCCTTATAATGTAATTATTTATTTTGTATAGAACTCCTGTTATATATAAAGATGTGACATTCGATCCTGTGCCACTATACATCATATGTGTGAGACTTGGTCCCAGCATACCTGGTGTTTATGTTCGCGCCCGGGTCTTGGTGCCCCTAAAACCCGGGTGTGACAATTAGAGACATATACATCACTAGCTTCGACCTTCACGACGTAGTTAAAATTTGAATTTTTTTTAAAAGACCTCAGATGGAAAAACAACCAAAATGAAAGTTATAAGTCTCGAAAATGTATGAAACTTTGTAGTTGACAACGTTTTAATTTAAAATCATCTTGTAATAGAAATTATTTTGAAGTTTTCAAATTTTATAAATAAACTCGGATGATAAAACTACCAAAATAAAAGTTGTAGATAACAAAATAAACCACTAGACACAGATCGTGACCCCCTTTAGCCTTGGGAAGATAGAAATAAGATATATGTTGTTTCATATATCAATGCCTTTTGGTACGCTTACATATATTGCAAATAGTATCCGATCAGACATTACATTTGCAATGAATCTATTTGCAAAGGTATAGGGTCACTCCCACCAAATGATATTGGCTAGGGTTAAGAGATATCTTTCGCTATCTTAAAGGCATAAGATATCTTAGTATCCTTTACAAAAGAAATTGAGATTCGACTTTTACGGGATAGATCTGGGTATCTTTTTACAAAAGAAACCGAGATGTTTGCATTTTTTTATTCTTGAAAAAGACAGCTCATAGTTAAATTTTGTATACTCATTCTGCGAAAAAGGTCCCATTTGAGATGTCTTTAATAAGGATATCTATGACGATGTCCACCAATCATTCTGGTAATTAATCATATCGATTATATGAAGTCCCTCAGAAATGGGATTGACTTTAAAGAATGATAAACTACATAATACAATCTTGTGGCATTGGTTTCATTGAATCTCCAACCATTTTCTATGAAGATAATAATGTATGTGTGATTTATAATATATTAAGAGCAATATTACAAAGCATATTGCTCCCAAAATTATTTTATCCTCATGAGTTTGCAAAATAGCTAGATATAAATATACCATAAACTTACATTTAAAAAAGATATATATATATATATATATATATATATATATATATATATATATATATATATATAATTGAGGTAATGGAAGCCTTGGGCTTCCATTAGTACCAGAAAGCCCCAACCAGGTATAGCCACGTCCCGTACCAACGTGCGTCCCATCGGGCACGGATTCTTACTCGGACAGATTTTAGCGTAAAACATGAACTAAAACAGCATAAATTGTCGGGGACCATAATTAGGGGTACCCCGAGGTTCCTAAATCTCAGCTGGTAAACCATATTAGCACAAAGCTGCAAATGACTGATGGGTGCGACTAACTCAAGGGACATGATCCCGCCTCGCCCGAGCCCAGCCTCGGGCAAGGTCAGCCGACCCCAGAGGATTCACGCCTCGCCCGAGGTACCCCCTCAAGCAACGGGCACACCCTCGGCTCACCCGATGCCCAATCTTCGCCAAGAAGCAACCTTGGCCAGATCGCCACACCGACCGACCGAATCGCAGAAGCATTTAATGCAAGGGTGGCCTGATACCTTATCCTGACGCGCGCCCCTCATTCGACAGAGCTGAAGTGACCGCAGTCACTTCGCCGCTCCATTGACTGGCCTGACAAGGGGACAACGTCGCCTGCGTCACTCCGACTGCCGTGCCACTCGACAGAGTGAGGCTGACAGCAGCCAAGTCTGGCTTCGGGTGCCATAGGAAACTCCGCCTCGTCCGACCTAGGGCTCGGACTCGGCTACGGCCTCGGAAGACGACGGACTCCGCCTTGCCCGACCCAGGGCTCGGACTAGGCTACGGCCTCGGAAGACGACGGACTCCGCCTCGCCCGACCCAGGGCTCGGACTCGGCTACGGCCTCGGAAGACGACGGACTCTGCCTCGCCCGACCCAGGGCTCGGACTCGGCTACGGCCTCGGAAGACGACGGACTCCACCTCGCCCGATCCAGGGCTCGGACTCGGCTACGGCTTCGAAAGACGACGGACTCCGCCTCGCCCGATCCAGGGCTCAGACTCGGCTACGGCCTCGGAAGACGACGAACTCCGCTTCGCCCGACCCCAGAGCTCGGACTCGACCCCGACCCCAGGGCTCGGACTCGACCTCGACCTCGGAGGAGCCTCCGCCTCGCCTGACCGAGGGCTCGGACCGACCACGCCACAAGAAGGGCCATCATTACCCTACCCCTAGCTAGCTCAGGCTACGGGGAACAAGACCGGCGTCCCATCCAGCTCGCCCCGGTAAAACAAGTAATGATGGCGCCCCGCGTGCTCCATGACGATGGCGGCTCTCAACCCCTTACGGAAGCAAGGAGACGTCAGCAAGGACTCGGCAGCCCCGACAGCTGTCCTTCCGCAAAGCTCCAGCGCTCCTCCGACGGCCACGACATCACAGGAACAGGGTGCCAAAACCCCTCCAGCTGCCACGACGGCATGTACTAAGGGCGCTAGCTCCTCTCTGCTAGACACGTTAGCACACTGCTACACCCCCTATTGTACACCTGGACCCTCTCCTTACGCCTATAAAAGGAAGGTCCAGGGCACTCCTACGAGGAGGTTGGCCGCGCGGGAGGACGGGCTGGCGGACGGTCCCTCTCTCACTCTCCCTCGCGAACGCTTGTAACCCCCTACTGCAAGCGCACCCGACCTAGCGCAGGGCAACACGGAGGCCGCGGGATTCCCCCTTTGTCTGTCTCTTCCCCCCTTCGTGCCCCACCTTGCGTCGACCCATCTGGGCTGAGGCACGCGGCGACAATTTACTCGTCGGTCCAGGGACCCCCCGGGGTCGAAACGTCGACATAAATGATTATGAATTTTAGCGTAAATCGTAGATCTGTTTCGAAACGGCAAATGCGGGCCAAAAATTACGGCGTAAAAATCTCGCGCGTCCCATCGTGATCAGGTTCTGACTCGGACAGATTTTAGCGTAAAACATGAGCCAAAACAACGTAAATGATTATGAATTTTAGCGTAAATCATAGATCTGTTTCGAAACGGCGAATGCGGCCCGAAAATTACGGCGTAAATATCTCGCGCGTCCCATCGTGATCGGATTCTGACTTGGACATATTTTTAGCGTAAAACATGAACCAAAACAGCGTAAATGATTACGAATTTTAGCGTAAATCGTATATCTATTTCGAAACGGTGAATGGGACCCAGAAATTACGGCGTGAAAATCTCACGCGTGGTACACGGGTTCTGACTCTGGTAGATTTCAGCGTAAAATGTGAACCAAAATAGCATAAATCATCGATATGTTTCGTAACGACGAATGGGGCCTAAATTACTCCGTGAAAATCGCACGCGTACGATCATACGCAAGTTCTGGCTCGAGCGGATTTAAACGTAAAACATGAACCAAAACAGCACAACGTAAATGAGTATAAATTTTAGCATAAATTGTCGATCTATTTCATAATGGCAAATGCCATGCATGAGGTTGCCGCAAAACACATCAATAAATGTCGTAAATTGGCGTAAAACATATTAATAGATGTCATAAATTGGTGAAAAAGGCAACACGTGATTTGAGGTAATTATAGCATAAAATGCAAGCTATCCATCTACATAACAAATGTTTCATATTTTACAATAAGATACAAGAGATAATTATTCTTGTACTCAACAATGAGAGGGACATCTTTTGGCAAGGCTTTCATAAAAGAGTACGCATTCATCATCAGTGTTACCACTGAACTTCTACGGTGAACTCTCATGTTCACCCATGTTCAGTGCTCCGAATTAATGCAATAAAAAACAGAATTAATAAGGCGTCTTTGAGGTGGTATATGTATGAGTACATGATGAACTGCACAGTCCAAATACTCAGCTGACTTCAAGAAGAGATCAACAGTGGCTTCCCTACTCCCTGCATGCAACCACATGTTTTATGTTGTCATCAGTTGTCACAGTGCACCAGCTGTAAAATATTTAGATCCAAGCGACTACTACTAATAAATGCATATGACAATCTAGAGCCGGTAGTTTATACCTCAATTATTAGCTCTACACTTGTACAGCAAGCTTATCCATCTAAATGCTAGAGTCTATGACCACTTATTACTACAAACTTACGCGAAGTGTGGCTACTAGGAAAGCTCTTGCATCCATCTTGTAAGGAGTTTTTCTCACCATGCAAACATACCATAAGTAGGGCTAGATGGCTGACTTACTGATGCCTGTTCATGTAGGGAAGCAGAAGCATCAGATGAGTCTGAATCATTGGGTACTGATGCATGATCATGTGAGGACCAATTCAAAACAGCATAAGAGGAAGTTTGAAATTGAAGAAATAGATGAAGTTTGGCTAGTTTTTAGCATGAACACCGGAATATTCAATATAATCATCTTTCATTCATGCATTACTTGTTACATGTTCTACTACAATTAAGAACCATCTTGCCCATAGAATCAATTTTAGAAACTGTTGCTTATACAGCGTAAGTTTGGCTAGTTTGAAATTGAAGAAATAGAGGAAGTTTGGCTAGTTTAGTGCACATTATGCCAATATATAAGCCTAACCATCTACTAAAGGATGATACATTTTATCTAAACTAGCATAAAATTCTTCTGTGTATTGCATAAAAAATGATCCTTTTATTCCATTAGTTGAAGTTCTTTTCCTACTATTGGTCCATGTGTTGAGGTTCTTTTCCTCCCATGTTCCAATTTGCAAAGAGAAAAAACTGGTGATTGCATAAAATACTACAACAAGCATGCCAAAATACACCTTCAGAAATAAAATATTACAACGTAACGTGAGCTATATGAATGAAAGAATGAAACCGGGATTGTGAGAATGGTTTACCTGGCACCGGTCCCGGTATTCCTCAGGAAGCTGTTCTGCAGCCAGTAAACCATCAAGCATGCCAAAATACACCTTCAGAAACAAAAACGTCACATTAGCTATTTTACTGGACTGGAGAAAAGCGCAAACTGCTGTAGGACTTATGTATCGTTGAGAACTGTGAGCAAAATAGCATGTCCAAAACTAAGATCAACTATAATTTGGAATGTACGGAGTATTCATCTTCAAGCCTACAAGGGTCCTTGGTCACCCCTCAAATTATTTTGGAGAAGAGAGAGCACAATAATAGTATGCCTATGGACTACCAACGGCAGAGCAAACCAAAATGGCGAACGCAAAATAACTCCTTATGCTTAAGCGGCGTAGTTTACCGTCATATCTCCCAAGGATTTGCAGCAGATTGGACAAGTGTAATGGGTACAAGTATATGCCTGAAATAGTAAGGTCGAATGTATTTGTCGGCGTTTCGAGACCGGGGGGTCCCCGAGCCGATGAGTGAGTGTGCCGCGTGCCCCAGCCCAGATGGGTCGAGCGCGTGGGCGAGCGCGAAGGGGGGAGAGCGAGGTGGCCGGAGCCGGGTCGTGAGGGAGGCGGAGATCCCGCGGCCTTCGTGTTCGTCCCGCGCCCAGGTCGGGTGCGCTTGCAGTAGGGGGTTACAAGCGTCCGCGCGGGTGAGGGGAGCGAGCGGCCCCAAGAGAGCGCCTGCCCCTGCCCTCGTTCCCGCGAGGCCAAACCTTCTCTAAGAAGGCCCTGGTCCTTCCTTTTATAGGCGCAAGGAGAGGATCCAGGTGTACAATGGGGATGCAGCAGAGTGCTACGTGTCTAGCGGGGGAGAGCTAGCGCCCTGGGTACATGCCAATGTGGCAGCCGGAGAGAACTTGGCACCCAGCTGGTGTGGTGTCGTGGCTGTCGGAGGAGTAACGGAGCCTGGTGGAGGGACAGCTGTTGGAGCAGTTGGGCTCTTGCTGACGTCCCCCTGCTTCCGTAAGGGAGCCGAGAGCCGCCGTCGTCATGGGTCTAGCGGGGCGCCATCATTGCCTATCTGGCGGAGCTAGCCAGATGGGACGTCGGTCTTATTTTCTGCGGCCCAAGTTGGCTCGGGGCAGGGTGATGATGGCGCTTCCTGTTGACGTGGCGGACTTGTGCCCTAGGTCGGGCGACGTGGAGGCTCCTCCGAGGCCGAGGTCGAGTCTGTCGTCCATGGCCGAGGCCGAGCCCGAGCCCCTGGGTCGGGCGAGGCGGAGGTCGTTCGGCAGAGGCCGGGGCGGAGTCCGAGCCCTGGGTCGGGCGAAGCGGAGTTCGTCGTCTTCCGGGGCCTTAGCCCGAGTCCGAGCCCTGGGTCGGGCGGAGCGGAGTTCGTCGTCTTCCGGGGCCTTAGCCCGAGTCCGAGCCCTGGGTCGGGCGGAGCGGAGTTCGCCGTCTTCCGGGGCCTTAGCCCGAGTCCGAGCCCTGGGTCGGGCGGAGCGGAGTTCGCCGTCTTCCGGGGCCTTAGCCCGAGTCCGAGCCCTGGGTCGGGCGGAGCGGAGTTCGCCGTCTTCCGGGGCCTTAGCCCGAGTCCGAGCCCTGGGTCGGGCGGAGCGGAGTTCGCCGTCTTCCGGGGCCTTAGCCCGAGTCCGAGCCCTGGGTCGGGCGGAGCTTCCTATGGCGCCTTTGGCAAGGCCTGGCTGCCCGTCAGTCTCACTCTTTGCGTTAAATGCCCCTGTGACTTGGTCGGTCGGCGCGGTGATTTAGTCAGGGTTGCTTCTTAACGAAGGCAAGGCCTCGGGCGAGCCGGAGATGCGTCTGCCGTAAAAAAAGGGGGCCTCGGGCGAGACGGAAATACCTCGGGGTCGGCTGCCCTTGCCCGAGGCTAGGCTCGGGCGAGGCGTGATCGAGTCGCTCGTACGGACTGATCCCTGACTTAATCAAACCCATCAGGCCTCTGCAGCTTTATGCTGATGGGGGTTACCAGCTGAGAATTAGGCGTCTTGAGGGTACCCCTAATTATGGTCCCCGACAGTAGCCCCCGAGCCTCGAAGGGAGTGTTAGCACTCGCTTGGAGGCTTTCGTCGCACTTTTTTGCAAGGGGACCAGCCTTTCTCGGTTGCACTTTGTTCCGGTGGGTGCGCGCGAGCGCACCCGCCGGGTGTAGCCCCCGAGGCCTCGGAGGAGTGGTTTCACTCCTTCGAGGTCTTAATGCCTTGTGCAATGCTTCGGCTGGTCTGGCGGTTCCCTCATGCGAACAGGCCGTAGCCCGGGTGCACTGTCGGGGCCCAAGTTCTCGGGCTGGTATGTTGACGCTGTCAACGGTTTGGCCGGAGCCGGGTTTGCGAGAGCAGCCCCCGAGCCTCCGCACAGGGCGAGAGGGCGGTCAGGGACAGACTCGACTTTTTTACATACGCCCCTACGTCGCCTTTCCGCAAGGAGGGGGGGAGAGCGCCATGTTACCCTCGATGGGCACCGAACATGGTGTCTCCGGTGAGCTGCAAGCGGGTAATCCGAGTGGACGTCCGTGCCCCGTTCGTTGGGGGTCGGCTAGGGGCCCGGAGGCACGCCCAAAAGTACCTGCGGGTGATCTGCCGGACCCGGTCCCCTGGCGACGGGGTCCGAGGGCTCGTTGTCTCCCTCCGATGGGATTCCGTTACAGGATCGTTCCCGCTGGTCTCGGAAATGTCCTAGGGTACCTCGGGAGCGCAGCCCGAGCCTTGGTTATGTATCGAACGTACCCCTGGTCATCCCTCGCTCAGTGTCTGAGGCGACTGTGAACCCTTCGGGGGGCCAGCCTTCGAACCCCTGATCAGTAATGGGCGCGGAGCCCGAGTAGCCTGAGGCGGTCGTGGAACCTTTCAGGAGGCTGACCTTCGAACCCCTGACCAGTAGTGGGTGTCGGGCCCACGCGATCTGAGGCGACTGTTGAACCCTTCGGGGGGCCAGCCTTCGAACCCCTGATCAGTAAGGAGGCTCGGAGCCTAGTTCCTTCACGGGGAAGGATCCCTTTGGGGGTATCCCCTTTCCCGGTCCCTGTTGCAAGAGATAGAGAAAGAGGAAAAAGGGAAAAAAGGATACGAAATGGAACGACGTGGCGTACCTTTTTTGGTGTGGTCGTTTTGGCGAAGACGAAGCGTCGCCAGCTGCTTCTGCCAGAAGCGCCGCCTGTCCAGCCGCGGAGTTAATACGCCGGGGCGAGTAGTTGGCGAGGCTGCCGTTGCGCGTGCGCGAGCCGTTCGAGGAACGGGTCACGGGCGCGTCGTCTTCACATCGTGAGAGGGGGTTCTCTCGCTGCCTCCAGATGGGACGTGAGCTTGGCTGACGGCGTAACCGCTGCTCCCGCGCGCCTGCCACCGTCATTACTGCCGGCCCACTTTTGACCGTGTTTGACCGCTGCGTCAGGCTAGCGCTGCTAGGTCGCGCGCTGGGTCGCCTCGGGTCGCGGTATTGGTTCCGCAATCGAGGAGGTGCGGTGGTGGCGCAAGTGGTACAGTTGCTTGCATGCAGCATCCGGCGCGCCGGTCGCGCGACGCGTGGGCTTGGGCCTCCGTGCTGGCAGGTCAGGAGTCGGAGAGGCGCGTCCACTTGGCGCGGTTGCATGCCGCCTGCATGGCTGCCCGCCCCTTTCGCCCGTTGGTCTGGGCAAAAGTGGAGGGTCACTTGTATCCGCTGGGTGGTTGCGTGCGCCGCAGCGGTTTGGCTTCTTCTGCTCGGAGCCGGTCTGCAAGACATACGGGTCCCAGCCCCCGCGCCGCAGGGGAAGGCTTTGGAGGCGTGTTGGAGAAGACTCCGCCCGTGACGGTCGGGGGCGCAAGCAGGGAGAGTCGCCTTTAAAAGGAGGGCGACCCCTTTCGTAAGGCGACCATGTCTTCTTCCTCCCTTATGCGTCGTGTCTTTCCACCTTTCAAGCCCCCGGATGGGGGAAACCGCCGTCTTTTCGCCCCATCGTTGGAGGAACGCAACTCCGTGGGAGTTGGTACCTTTCAGCCATCGTTCGGCTTCAAGGATTTTCATCATGCAGCCCGGCTGCACCCCTCCACCGGCGGTCACCCAAGATGGTGACCTCCGGCTTGATGGTGGGGGAAAGCGAGCCGGGCTGCGGCCTCCGCCCCTTCCTCAGCCTCAAGGATTTTCATCACCAGGGCTGAGGAGGGGAGTGTGCCGAGTTGGGGTCGGCCCCTGCGCGGGCGGTGGCCCGCTCCTTCCCTCAGTGATCGGGGGGAAGGGCGGGAGTCGTCCGTGGTGCTAACAGCTGCACCGTGCCCGGCTCTCTGAGCCGAGCAGTTTCGGAGCCGCTCCCGGTGCCGCCTCCCGCCACGACAGCTGGAAGAGGTTCTTCCGCCGGCGCGACAGCCAAGGTTGGCCATGGACCGACCTTCAACTCTACGGCCTTCTGCCCGTCCTTGCCTCTCGAGTTTGGGCAAGGGCGGGGGCCTCCTAGCAGCAGCATCCGCCCTGAGGCCATCATTGCTGCTGTTCGGCCCCCCGGGGCAGAAGTCTTCATCGCCGCCGCTGTAGGGGCGGGCGGCGACATGCCGTTCGTCGGTCTTCTGTTGCCCCGCAGGCCCACCCCTATCGAGTGGGGTTGTTCGTACCTGCGGAGGGGGAACCAGAGTTCCGTTTGTAATGGCACTTCGAATGCCGGGTTTTTTGTTCATTTCGGCTTTCGGGGCCTGAACATGCATGTAATTTCGGCACGGAGCCGTGTTTTTTCCTCATTTTTGAGCACTAAGACTCGTCTGCTGATTATCTGAACCGCTTCACCAAGCATGAGTCGCCCCGTGTCAAGGTGACGAGTGAGGTATCCGTATCCCGGAGGCGTAGGAGTCCCTCGGCTCGGTCGGCCCTGCCGTCCGAGGCTCCTCTAGCTTAGTTAAAGAGACCCCTCGGCCGCTCTTCGACGAGCCGAGGCCAGGGGTAGCGATATCAGTATGGACAGAGGCGGAGTTGGCTCGAAAATGAAACATGTTCGGCCGGAGCCCAGCCGGGTTGTCCGTCGGCAGGATCGACGCCGGAGTTGGTCAGCCGAGGCTTCGGACCGGGCCGGCGCCCTTGGAAGGTAGTTGGCCGAGGCCCCGGAGGTGGCCGGCCGAGCCGTCTGCTCGGGCCGGATCCCGGAGAAGTCCCTGACAGCGATTGCTCGGGCGTGGTGATGACGTCGTCCTTCGGAGCGGAGACCCTCGGACCGCGTCGCCGTCCGAGGCTAGGTCGGGCCTCGCCGAAGGTGCCATTGATGCTGAGGGTGTTGCTGCCCCCTTTCCGGTGTCAAGACCCAAGCCTGCAGGATCAGATTGTCTTGTAGCGTGTGCCTTGTGCGGCCGTCGAGGCCAGAACACACACCCTCGCTGCGTTGTAAAGCTGCGTCTCTTTTCCTCTTGTTTCGAGTATCTAGACTTTTTGTCGGTAACAGGGATGTTAGTGCGAGCGAGAGTTGCTTCTCGCGGAAGGTGATGAGTGAGGTATCCGTATCCCGGAGGCGTGGGAGTCCCTCGGCTCGGTCGGCCTTGCCGCTTACGCGTACTTTCACCCGTCCATGAGGCCCCGTCACCGACCTGGTCGAGAAGGCTCGAAGGATCGCTTCGGCAGAAGGGCTTCCGAACGTAAAGACTTGTTCGATCCGTGGAGCCACTTTATCCGATCGCGAGTTACTTATCGCAGAAGGTGATGAGTGAGGTATCCGTATCCCGGAGGCGTAGGAGTCCCTCGGCTCGGTCAGCCTTGACTGCTTACGTGTACCCCGTCGTTTCCAGGACCCACTTTTCGAAGTAGTCAAAAAGCACGAAAGACATTCTGGTAAAAGAGATTTTTTTTCGAGGAAAATTTTGACGCAGATGGGGTTTCCCCCCTTTTAGCCCCCGAGGGAGGGTCGGGCTTTGCTGAGGCGAGGCCGACCCTTCCTTGTTGACTAAACTTTGCGTGGGTGCGAGGTATATGAACAACTTGGAAACATCTTAAGGGTAGAAGCGACGTAGCTGTTGGATGTTCCAAGCGTTGCCGTAGACCTCGCCTTGTCTGTTGGCCAGCTTGTACGTTCCGGGCTTCAGAACTTTGGCGATGACGAATGGCCCCTCCCAGGGGGGCGTGAGCTTGTGCCTCCCTCGGGCGTCTTGCCGCAGCCGAAGCACCAGGTCGCCCACCTGGAGGTCTCGGGGTCGGACCCCTCGGGCGTGGTAGCGTCGCAGGGACTGCTGATACCGCGCCGAGTGTAGTAAGGCCTTGTCCCGAGCCTCTTCCAGCTGGTCCAGCGAGTCTTCTCGGCTAGCTTGGTTGCTTTGATCGTCGTAGGCTCTCGTCCTCGGGGAGCCGTATTCCAGGTCCGTGGGCAAGACGGCCTCGGCCCCGTAGACCAGGAAGAACGACGTGAAACCCGTGGCTCGGCTTGGCGTCGTCCTCAGGCTCCAGACCACCGAGGGGAGTTCCTTCATCCATCGCTTGCCGAACTTGTTGAGGTCATTGTAAATCCGAGTCTTGAGCCCTTGTAGAATCATGCCATTGGCACGCTCTACTTGCCCATTCGACATGGGATGAGCTACGGCAGCCCAGTCCACCCGGATGTTGTGATCCTCGCAAAAATCCAAGAATTTTTTGCCGGTGAACTGGGTGCCGTTGTCGGTGATGATGGAGTTCGGGACCCCGAAGCGATGGATGATGTTGGTGAAGAACGCCACCGCCTGCTCGGACCTGATGCTGTTCAGGGGTCGGACCTCGATCCACTTGGAGAATTTGTCGACGGCGACCAGTAGGTGCGTGTAGCCCCTGGGCGCCTTCTGCAGAGGGCCGACGAGGTCCAGACCCCACACAGCGAAGGGCCAGGTGATGGGTATCGTCTGCAGAGCCTGAGCGGGCAGGTGGGTCTGCTTCGCATAGAATTGGCACCCTTCGCAGGTGCGGACAATTCTAGTGGCGTCAGCCACCGCCGTTGGCCAGTAGAAGCCTTGCCGGAAAGCGTTCCCGACGAGGGCTCGAGGCGCTGCATGATGGCCGCAAGCCCCCGAGTGTATCTCCTGCAGGAGTTCCTGACCTTCGGCGACGGAGATGCATCGCTGGAGGATGCCCGAGGGGTTGCGGTGGTAGAGCTCCTTCTCATCGCCCAGCAAGACGAACGACTTGGCGCGTCGCGCTACCCGCCGAGCCTCGGCTCGGTCGAGGGGCAGTTCTCCTTGGCGGAGATATTGCAGGTACGGGGTCTGCCAATCTTGATCAGGCGTGACCCCGCTCCGCTCCTCCTCGATGCGCAGTGCCTCGCCCTCGGGGGCCGAGGGTTCCTCGGGCTGAACCGAGGATGGCTCGGGCTGGGCCGAGGTCCCCTCGGACGGGGCCGAGGGCGCCTCGGGCGCGGGCGTGTCGCTGATCTTGACGGAGGGTTGGTGCAGATCCCGGGAGAAGACGTCCGGGGGAACCGTCGTTCGCCCCGAGGCTATCTTTGCCAGCTCGTCCGCAGTCTCGTTGTAGCGCCGGGCGATGTGGTTAAGCTAGAGCCCGTAGAACTTGTCTTCCAGGCGTCGAACTTCATCACAGTAGGCCTCCATCTTCGGGTCGCGGCAGTGGGAGTTCTTCATGACTTGGTCGATGACGAGCTGCGAGTCGCCGCGAGCGTCGAGGCGTCGGACCCCTAGCTCGATGGCGATTCGCAATCCGTTGATCAAAGCTTCGTACTCAGCCACATTGTTGGACGCCGGGAAATGGAGGCGTAGCACGTAGCGCAAGTATTTCCCGAGGGGCGAGACGAAGAGCAAGCCCGCGCCGGCTCCCGTCTTCATCAGCGACCCGTCGAAAAACATGGTCCAGAGCTCCGGTTGGATCGGAGCCGTCGGCAACTGGGTGTCGACCCATTCGGCTACGAAGTCCGCCAGTACCTGGGACTTGATGGCTTTCCGAGGGGCGAACGAGATTGTCTCGCCCATGATTTCCACCGCCCACTTTGCGATCCGTCCCGAGGCCTCTCGGCACTGGATGATCTCCCCCAGGGGGAAGGACGACACCACAGTCACCGGATGAGACTCGAAGTAATGTCGCAGCTTTCGCCTCGTCAGGATTACTGCATACAGCAGCTTCTGGACTTGTGGGTAGCGGATCTTGGTTTCGGACAGCACCTCGCTGACGAAGTAAACTGGCCTCTGAATGGGAAAAGCATGCCCCTCTTCTTGCCTTTCGACCACGATCGCGGCGCTGACCACCTGAGTGGTAGCGGCGACGTAGACCAAGAGGGCTTCTCCATCAGCTGGGGGTACCAAGACGGGCGCCTGGGTGAGGAGCGCCTTCAGGTTCCCGAGAGCTTCCTCTGCCTCGGGAGTCCAAGTGAAGCACTCGGCCTTCCTTAAGAGACGGTACAGGGGCAGGCCTCTTTCGCCGAGGCGTGAGATGAAACGGCTCAAGGCCGCGAGACATCCCATGACCCTCTGTACGCCTTTTAAGTCCTTGATGGGCCCCATGCTTGTGATGGCTGCGATCTTCTCCGGGTTGGCTTCGATGCCCCGCTCGGAGACGATGAATCCCAGGAGCATGCCTCGGGGCACCCCGAAGACGCACTTCTCGGGATTGAGCTTGACGCCCTTCGCCTTGAGACACCGGAATGTCACTTCAAGGTCGGAGAGAAGGTCGGATGCTTTCCTTGTCTTGACTACGATGTCATCGACGTAGGCCTCGACCGTGCGACCGATGTGTTCGCCGAACACATGGTTCATGCACCGCTGGTACGTTGCACCCGCGTTCCTCAAACTGAACGGCATGGTGACATAACAGTACATGCCGAAGGGCGTGATGAAAGAAGTCGCGAGCTGGTCGGACTCTTTCATCCTGATTTGATGATACCCTGAGTAGGCATCGAGGAAAGACAGGGTTTCGCACCCAGCAGTGGAATCCACGATTTGATCGATGCGAGGTAGAGGGTAGGGAACCTTTGGACATGCTTTGTTGAGACCAGTGTAGTCTACACACATCCGCCATTTCCCCCCTTTCTTCCTCACAAGCACAGGGTTGGCAAGCCATTCGGGATGGAATACCTCTTTGATGAACCCTGCTGCCATCAGCTTGTGGATCTCCTCGCCTATCACCCTGCGCCTTTCCTCGTCGAATCGGCGCAGAGGCTGTCTGACCGGTCGGGCTCCGGCCCGAATATCCAGCGAGTGCTCGGCGACATCCCTCGGTATGCCGGGCATGTCCGAGGGACTCCACGCAAAGACGTCGGCGTTTGCGCGGAGAAAGTCGACGAGCACTGCTTCCTATTTGGGGTCGATCCCGGAACCGATCCGGATCTGCTTGAAGGTGTCGCCACTGGGGTCGAGAGGGACGGCCTTAAACGTCTCCGCTGGCTCGAAGTTGCCGGCGTGTCGCTTCACGTCCGGCACCTCTCGGGAGAGGTTTTCCAGGTCGGCGATGAGGGCCTCGGACTCGGCGAGGGCCTCGGCGTACTCCACGCACTCCACATCGCATTCAAACGCGTGTTTGTACGTGGGGCCGACGGTGATGACCCCGTTGGGGCCCGGCATCTTGAGCTTCAGGTAGGTGTAGTTGGGGATGGCCATGAACTTCGCGTAGCATGGCCTTCCCAATACTGCGTGGTAGGTTCCTCGGAACCCGACCACCTCGAACGTCAAAGTCTCCCTTCGGAAGTTGGAGGGTGTTCCGAAGCAGACAGGAAGGTCGAGTCGTCCGAGGGGCTGGACGCGCTTCCCAGGAATGATCCCGTGGAAGGGCGCAGCGCCTGCTCGGACGGAGGACAGATCGACGCGCAGGAGCCTGAGGGTCTCGGCGTAGATGATATTGAGGCAGCTGCCCCCATCCATCAGGACCTTGGTGAGCCTGACGTCGCCGATGATGGGATCGACGACGAGCGGGTACTTCCCCGGGCTTGGCACGTGGTCGGGATGGTCATCTTGGTCGAAGGTGATGGGCTTGTCGGCCCAGTCTAGGTAGACTGGTGCCGCCACCTTCACCGAGCAGACCTCCCGGCGCTCTCGCTTGCGATGCCGAGCCGAGGCATTCGCCGCATGCCCTCCGCAGATCATGAAGCAGTCGCGGACCTCGGGGAACTCTCCTGCTTGGTGATCTTCCTTTTTGTCGTCGTCGCGGGCCCTGCCACCCTCTGCGGGTGGCCCGGCCTTGTGGAAGTGGCGCCGAAGCATGACGCACTCCTCGAGAGTGTGCTTGACGGGCCCCTGATGGTAAGGGCACGTCTCCTTGAGCATCTTGTCGAAGAGGTTGGCACCTCCGGGGGCTTCCGAGGGTTCTTGTACTCGGCGGCGGCGACAAGGTCCGTGCTGGCGGCGTCGCGTTTCGCTTGCGACTTCCTCCTGCCTTTCTTCTTGGCGCCGAGCGGAGTAGACGCCTCGGGTGCATCTTCCGACGGGCGGCCCTGGGGCTGCTTGTCCTTTCGGAAGATGGCCTCGACCGCCTCCTGGCCAGAGGCGAACTTGGTGGCGATGTCCATCAGCTCGCTCGCCCTGGTGGGGGTCTTGCGACCCAACTTGCTCACCAGGTCACGGCAGGTGGTGCCGGCAAGGAACGCGCCGATGACATCGGAGTCGGTGATGTTGGGCAGCTCGGTGCGCTGCTTCGAGAATCGCCGGATGTAGTCCCGAAGAGACTCTCCCGGCTGTTGCCGGCAGCTTCGGAGGTCTCAGGAATTCCCGGGGCGCACGTACGTGCCCTGGAAGTTGCCGGCGAAAGCTTGGACCAGATCCTCCCAGTTGGAAATCTGCCCCGGAGGCAGGTGCTCCAACCAAGCGCGAGCAGTGTCGGAGAGGAACAGGGGGAGGTTGCGGATGATGAGGTTGTCGTCGTCCGTTCCACCCAGTTGACAGGCCAGGCGGTAGTCCGCGAGCCACAATTCCGGTCTCGTTTCCCCCGAGTACTTTGTGATAGTAGTCGGGGGTCGGAATCGGGTCGGAAACGGCGCCCGCCGAATGGCCCGGCTGAAGACCTGCGGACCGGGTGGTTCGGGCGAGGGACTCTGATCCTCCCCGCTGTCGTAGCGTCCCCCACGCCTGGGGTGATAACCTCGGCGCACCCTTTCGTCGAGGCGGGCCCGACGGTCGCGATGAGGGTGCTCGTCGCCGAGGTGGCCCGGGGCCGCAGGCGCGGTGTTGCGCGTGCGCCCGGTGTAGACCGAGGCTTCCCGCATGAGTCGGGAAGTCGCGGCACGAGGTTCCGAGGGGTACCCCTGCCTTCGGGAGGCAGAGCTCTCGGCCCGCCGGGCCGCAGCGCCTTCCAGGAGATGCTTGAGCTCTCCCTGGATTCGCCGACCCTCGGTGGTTGATGACTCCGGCATCGCGCGGAGGAGCATCGCTGCGGCTGCCAGGTCCTGACCGGTTCCGCCGGATGCGGGTGGCGGCCTGTCCCTGGCATCGTTGGCGATGCGGTGCTGGAGACCCTGGGGCAGGTGACGTATTTCTCCGGCCGGGGGCTGGCCCGCCCATACCTGCCCGACGTCCCGGCGGATTGCCTCGAGCGCTCCTGCCCCCTCATCGAGCCCGGCCTGCGCCCCGCGGACTTGCTCGAGCTGTGGGTCGTGACCCCCCGCCGGAACGGGGACCACAGCTAGCTCCCGCGGGATGTCGGCGCGAGGCGCTGGCCTAGGGAGATCACCATCCTCCGGCATGCCGAGACAGCTGCCTCCGGAGGGATCCCCTAGCTCGACGTGGAAACATTCGCGGCTCGGGCCACAGTCCTTGTCGTCAAGGCTGCGGCTGCCGTCGGAACAGTCAGAGAGGCAGTAGTTGCATGCGGTCATGAAGTCCCGCATGGCACTGGGGTTGCCAGTTCCAGAGAAATCCCAGCAGATGCTGGGGTCGTCGTCTTCCTCGGACCCAGAGGGCCCGTAGGTCGAGACGCCCGTCAATCGGTCCCAAGGCGACCGCACACGAAACCCGAAAGGGGTTGCACTCGCCTCAACGTGAGCGCCCGCCAGAGCGAGGCCACTAGGCGGGTTGAGGTCGAGTCGAAATGACGAAAGATGGGAAGCAGCCGGTACCTTTTGGTCGACGAGGAGCGACGAAGTCACATCGGGGGCTGATCGCGCCGTCGTCCTGGGTACGAGGGCGACGTCCCGCAGGCCCTCCGTGAGCGCGCTGGCGTCGTCCACTTGCTCGGGGTTGGCGTGTTGCGGGGGGACGGCGCTCGCCTTCGCCTCAAACGCGAGGGTGACGCCCGACGCGTCCTCCGTTGGGGCGCTGGGGATGTCGATTTGCTCGACAGCCGGCTGAGCGCAGCCTCCCGCTCGGCCCTGGTTGCCCCGTCTCCTCCTCCGATGGCGAGGGAGAGGATGGGGCGAGCTCGAATGTTGTTCTTCCCCCACGCGGGAAAGACGTCGTCGATTCCGCCGCCGGCGAGCGGGCTGTCGGCCACCGTTGTCGCCGTCGCGCGGCGGTGGAAGGAGTATCATGTCGTAGCTGCCGTCAAAAGACATGAACTCGAGGCTCCCGAAACGGAGCACCGTCCCGGGTTGAAGAGGTCGTTGGAGACTGCCCATCTGGAGCTTGACGGGAAACTGCTCGTCAACACGCAGCAGGCCCCTACCTGGCGCGCCAACTATCGGTGTTTCGAGACCGGGGGGTCCCCGAGCCAACGAGTGAGTGTGCCGCGTGCCCCAGCCCAGATGGGTCGAGCGCGTGGGCGAGCGCGAAGGGGGGAGAGCGAGGTGGCCGGAGCCGGGTCGTGAGGGAGGCGGAGATCCCGCGGCCTTCGTGTTCGTCCCGCGCCCAGGTCGGGTGCGCTTGCAGTAGGGGGTTACAAGCGTCCGCGCGGGTGAGGGGAGCGAGCGGCCCCAAGAGAGCGCCTGCCCCTGCCCTCGTTCCCGCGAGGCCAAACCTTCTCTAAGAAGGCCCTGGTCCTTCCTTTTATAGGCGCAAGGAGAGGATCCAGGTGTACAATAGGGATGCAGCAGAGTGCTACGTGTCTAGCGGGGGAGAGCTAGCGCCCTGGGTACATGCCAATGTGGCAGCCGGAGAGAACTTGGCACCCAGCTGGTGTGGTGTCGTGGCTGTCGGAGGAGTAACGGAGCCTGGTGGAGGGACAGCTGTTGGAGCAGTTGGGCTCTTGCTGACGTCCCCCTGCTTCCGTAAGGGAGCCGAGAGCCGCCGTCGTCATGGGTCTAGCGGGGCGCCATCATTGCCTATCTGGCGGAGCTAGCCAGATGGGACGTCGGTCTTGTTTTCTGCGGCCCAAGTCGGCTCGGGGCAGGGTGATGATGGCGCTTCCTGTTGATGTGGCGGACTTGTGCCCTAGGTCGGGCGACGTGGAGGCTCCTCCGAGGCCGAGGTCGAGTCTGTCGTCCATGGCCGAGGCCGAGCCCGAGCCCCTGGGTCGGGCGAGGCGGAGGTCGTTCGGCAGAGGCCAGGGCGGAGTCCGAGCCCTGGGTCGGGCGAAGCGGAGTTCGTCGTCTTCCGGGGCCTTAGCCCGAGTCCGAGCCCTGGGTCGGGCGGAGCGGAGTTCGTCGTCTTCCGGGGCCTTAGCCCGAGTCCGAGCCCTGGGTCGGGCGGAGCGGAGTTCGCCGTCTTCCGGGGCCTAGCCCGAGTCCGAGCCCTGGGTCGGGCGGAGCGGAGTTCGCCGTCTTCTGGGGCCTTAGCCCGAGTCCGAGCCCTGGGTCGGGCGGAGCGGAGTTCGCCGTCTTCCGGGGCCTTAGCCCGAGTCCGAGCCCTGGGTCGGGCGGAGCGGAGTTCGCCGTCTTCCGGGGCCTTAGCCCGAGTCCGAGCCCTGGGTCGGGCGGAGCTTCCTATGGCGCCTTTGGCAAGGCCTGGCTGCCCGTCAGTCTCACTCTTTGCGTTAAATGCCCTGTGACTTGGTCGGTCGGCGCGGTGATTTAGTCAGGGTTGCTTCTTAACGAAGGCAAGGCCTCGGGCGAGCCGGAGATGCGTCTGCCGTAAAAAAAGGGGGCCTCGGGCGAGACGGAAATACCTCGGGGTCGGCTGCCCTTGCCCGAGGCTAGGCTCGGGCGAGGCGTGATCGAGTCGCTCGTACGGACTGATCCCTGACTTAATCAAACCCATCAGGCCTCTGCAGCTTTATGCTGATGGGGGTTACCAGCTGAGAATTAGGCGTCTTGAGGGTACCCCTAATTATGGTCCCCGACAGTATTAGAACAGCACTTACCCCGTCCATAATAGCAAACCATACAAGTAAGTTCTTTTGTCCTTATTATGCAAAGCTGGTATACTAAGAGCCAGGTATCCCACTAAAAATAAAAAGCTTTGACCAAAATCATAATCTACATTATAGAGAAGAAAATAAAGTAGATATTCTAGCATATGGCTAGTATTTTCACATCTTAACTGTGGCACCTGGTGTGTCTAAAGCATGTATAAGAACACTAACAATTTGTTGTCACAACACATGTAATATAATGCACAACTGAATAAGTAACAACAAGTAACACTATAAAAAAAGATTCACATGATTTGAGATTTGAAGGTTCGTACCTATGGAAAATGCACACATCTGTAATAAATTGTAGCCTCATATTAAATCCTGCTATGTCAGAAAAATCTCCAGACTGATGTATCCTTTTAGTCTCCTCTGCTATATCACTCAGTTCTCTCAGAACAGCATTGTGCCAATACAGAATCTCATCAATTGGATGAGTGACAAGCTGACTTGATTCTATAGACTTCCTCTTTCCAATTTTAGTGTGTTCAAGTGAATATGCATGTTTATCTGTTTGGCCAGATCTAGACTCACATGTAGAACTGCTTTATGATTTCCCTCTAAACTACAACTCGACCACCTTGTGCCGTACACACAATCAGATTATATTATAAGCGACACAATAAAAAGAAAGGTGTTGTAAGCACTCATTGGGTTTCCAATGGCATATACTTTCTGACCAACCAGTAGGTCTGCTGACACACCAACAGGTATAGGTCTTAGTTTATCCTTTGGTGCTTTGATACGCAAAACAGCAACTCGAAATTGGGATGCAAGGAACTTGTAGAGCAAGCAGCCAGCCGGGATTGGCACTGGACGGAACCGGGGTCGGGAGGCCCACTGGACGAGAGCCGGGATTGGCAGGCACGAAACCGGGGCGGGGAGGCCCACCTGACGGCGAGGTTGGTGATGTAGACGACGGAGGGTGTGTTCTCCTGGAAGAGGTGCACGGTGGCGAGCTCGTCCACCTGCAGCTTCCGCGGCGTGGATACGACGAACGCGGAGGCCACGCCGGCGTCACCGATGACGAGCGACGTGGATGCGAGCACGACGATGAGGGAGCCCGCGGTCGATGACAGCAACCGGTCGGCGGGTACCAGGTCGCGGAGCCACCGCGCCCATGGCCATGGCGGCGGGTACCATTCTTGATGTCGGGGAGGGAGGGATCCAGTGCCATTCCTTGAGTCCTCCAAGGGGGAGATGAGGCAGATGGGGATGGGAGGATGAGGCGGCGGCGAGTGCGTGCATGGAGACGGCGAGGGTGGGTTCCGCGATGCGTGCGGGGGAACGACGACGGCGGATGTGGGATGGAGAGCAATTAGGTTTTTGGGTGTGGGTGGGATAACAATCCGACGGCTGGATTTATGTGTGTGCGCGTGTGGGGCTTGCATATCCACAATATGGAGGTCGGACCCGTGCGATGCGTGCAACGCACCTGGTCGGCTGTCCGGTGGTGAGGGCTCTCTTTAGTTAGAGGGAGCCTAGAGCTTCAAATACATTATATATATATATATATATATATATATATATATATATATATATATATATATATATATATATATTGCAAACTAAATTTTCAGTGATAATCTTGATGGGTTATTTAGCAAGTCTCTACCATACTCAATATTCTCGAATATGTTGAGGGAATTAGAATGAGATGGCTTAGACTTAGAGACTTAGGTGGTATTTGTTTGGGATTATAATCTGCACGGGTTATATAATCCAAAACATTTTAAACTAAGTGTAGTTCAAATATTTTGGATTATATAATCTGTGCAGATTATAATCCCAAACAAACATGACTATACAGCAACTAGAGAAAATATGTTTCTATGATGTATGACCCGATTAACATCATAATGCACTTTTTTCTTTATGCGAGTTTCAATACTAGGGGATACATCTTTTTTTGTTGCGCCCTTTCATCTTTATATATAAAAAACAGAACAATAAAGATAAGAGAGCTTTCATCTGTACCGACATGTACTGCTTATACAATGTTTTTATCTCTATATATTACAACTGTAGTGGTGCAAACAGACGTTTTAATCCGAAGCCAACTGCCCCCACAAGGAGGACTGGTGACGAGAGGATAAACTTGACAGTGGATAGGTGAGCTGTAATGTAACGGGCTACTGTTTGCCTGTTTCGGCGTAACACCAGGCTTTTTTTTTTCTACAGTTATCTTGTCCTTCGGTCCCAATGACGCCGGCTTTGCTTTTAAAAAAAAAACCAGGTTATGCCCGAATTTCTACTAGCACGCTGCACACCTGTGTGGACAAGGTTGGAGTACAGTAGGAATGACCGGAGTGAGCGTCCGCCGGCGGCACGGCGAGTGACAGCACTAGCCGTGGGTGGTGGACGTGACGCCTCCCATCACCATTCACCACCACTGACACCGCAGACGCCAGGCCACAGCCAAGCCCCGTCACGCGACGCGAGAGGAAACAAAGCCGCACACACACCACACGAACGCGAGAGGAAGAGCGGCGAGGCTGTAGCGGACCCGCCGCGTCGCGTCCCCCTCATCCTCGGGGTCCACATTCCACGTGGGACCGGCGCGTCAGCGAGGCAGGGCGGGCAGCCGGTCCGGCGGTCGCGGATCTTAACGGAATCCAATGCGGTTGCGAGGTTTTGACGTCCGCAAACAATGACGGGTCCCGGGGGCACGCGCACGCACGCACCCGAGTCGCAGGATTTTCTACTGCTCTGCTGACTGCTACTGCCTTCTCTCCCCTTCCTTTCGTTCGCTTCCCTTCCCTTCCTCCGGTAGCTCCCGCTTCCGCTTTCCTCCTCCTCCTGCTCGCTCGGCACGCGGGGAAGTCCGGCGGAGTCGCCCTCGCCGGAGTGCGGCCCGGCGGCGCCACCTCGGCGCCGGAGGAGAGGGACGTTTGCGCGCCCGCCGCGGAGGGCCGAGGCCCGGATCGACGTGGCGCGGGCGGCGGGCTGTAATCCCCGCGGTGGCTCGCTCTGCTTCTGGAGACGCGGGGCGCGCTGTGGACCTCCCGTGCGCGCTTCGGTTCTGACCAACCCGCGCCTGCTTTCCTTGCCCCTCGGCCCTCGGGCTCGGCCGGCCTCTGCTCGGTGCTGCAACTCGCCCAGTCAGTCGCTCGCTCGCTCGCTTCCGCTGGGATTCCAGGACGGAAGGCGGCGTGTGGAGGCGCGCGCGTTTCGCCCGGCTCCGGTTTTCTGCCGGGCGCCGGAGTCGCTCGCAGCCTCGCCTAGATTTGCCGCGCACCGCGGCGGATGTTCCCCGACGCGCGGCGGATCTCGGCAGTTTTTGCTGCGGCGCGGAGTGAAGCGTGAAGGTACGGTCCCCGACTGGATTTCGCGGAGATGGTGCCGTCGGGGCAGCCCAACCCGATGGGCCCTGGACAGCAGGTGGGCGCGTCGCTGCTCCGGACGACCTCCAGCCTCCTCGGCGGCGCAGGCGGCGGCGGCGGCGGCCAGCCGGGGATGGGGATGGTCGGCGGGGTGCTGCCCTCGCAGTCGTCGCCCTTCTCGTCCCTCGTCTCGCCGCGCACGCAGTATGGCGGCGGCAGTGGGAACGGCTTGCTGGCGGGCGCGTCCAGTGTCGCGTCCATGCTCAGCAGGCAGCACTCGTTTGGGAATGGGGGGACTGGGGCAATGCCGGGCAGCGGCGCCGGTCTCCCCATCGGTGGGCTGCAGCACAGAGGCGGCCTTGATGGTGTTGGTGATTTGATTGGCACTGGAGGGCCCGATTCCATGGTGTTCTCGTCCTCCGCCGCCCCTGGTAGTTTCGGCAATCACCTTGGTGCCGACGGCTTACAGCAGCAGCAGCAGCAGCAGCTGGATGCACCACACGATTCACAAAATCAACAGCAGCAGCAACAGCAAACGCCAATGACATATAATCAGCAGCATATGATGCCACAAACTCAGCAGCAGCAGCAGCCTGCAGTAAAGCTGGAGAATGGAGGCGTCCTGGGTGGGGTCAAATTGGAGCAGCAGATGGGGCAGCCGGATCAGAGTGTTTCCACACAGATGCAGCGCAGTTCGAGTGGCGGTGTGAAGCTTGAGCCGCAGTTGCAAGCGCTGAGGAGCTTGGGTGCTGCCAAGATGGAGTACCAAAGCTCCGATCCATCTGTGGTCCTACAGCAACAGCAGCATCAGCAGCAACGACATATGTTGCAGCTGTCTAAGCAGAACCCCCAGGCTGCAGCTACTCAGTTGAGCCTCCTACAACAGCAGCAGCTGTTCTTGCAGCTGCAACAGCAACAACAACAACATCAACAACAGCAGCAGATTCTCAAGAACCTGCCTTTGCAGAGAAACCAATTGCAGCAGCAGCAGCAGCAGCAGCAGCAACAACATCAGCACCAGCAGTTGCTTCGTCAACAAAGTCTAAATATGCGGGCTGGTAAAACACCTGCTTATGAACCAGGGACCTGTGCAAAGAGATTGACACATTACATGTATCACCAGCAAAACAGGCCACAGGTAAACATTTGTCACAAATAAATATTGCCATTATTGCAACCTAGGTGGATGCTTATTATTAAATATGTGGTATCTTATTATTAAATATGTGGTATTAGGACAATAACATCGAGTACTGGAGGAACTTTGTCAATGAATACTTTGCCCCGAGTGCCAAGAAGAGGTGGTGTGTATCTCTGTATGGCAATGGCCGTCAAACTACCGGAGTTTTCCCTCAGGTTTACCTTCTCTCTGTGGCATCGAGTATAGGCTGGTAGTTCAATTTATGTACTGGGTGTTTGTTATGATTAATAGCAATCATGAAGTATTTTGTTTACATGCGATATGTTTTTGGGAATACCCCAATCTGATCTTTTTGATTATTTTTTAACCTGTATACAATTTCATTTTATGTTTAGGATGTTTGGCATTGTGAGATATGCAGTAGGAAGCCAGGGCGAGGTTTTGGTGAGTATTATTGTGATTTAAATGCTAGATATTTTCTATTTGTGTGCTATTATGCATCACTACTAACTATTTGATGGTATCGTACCTTCTATAGAAACGACAGTTGAGGTCTTGCCACGATTGTGCCAAATCAAATATGCCAGTGGTACACTTGAGGAACTTCTGTATGTTGATATGCCGAAAGAGTCCCAGAATTCATCTGGACAGATTGTTTTGGACTATACCAAAGCGATCCAGGAGAGTGTCTTTGAGCAGCTGCGTGTAGTTCGTGAGGGGCATCTAAGAATTGTATTCAACCAAGACCTTAAGGTAATATGTTCTCTAGTGGAGATACTTTGTTATTTTGTTGGAATAGTGTCCCTGCACAATTTTTTTTTTTTTAACTACGCAGGAGAGCCGCGTGTCATTTTATATAAGGTAGAAAAAGAAGCAAAGGGGATAGGTTAGACCCGTCCTGAGTACAAGAACAACACCCCTTAAACCCTAAACTCTATAACAGACGCGCCACACTAAAAAACAAAAGGTTCGACCAAAGGGACACATAAACATCCATGGTCGGAGCCTTGACCAAGAGCTGATGGAGCTTTCTTGCACCAGCCCTACACCAAAGGGCGCCTTCAGCATTGACAGCACTCAGAACCTCTTGGACGCTTGGTGTAGCATTTTCAAACACGCAAGAATTGCGATGCTTCCACACTTCCCAAGCCACCAAAATGATCAGAGAGTTAAGGCCCATCCCGTTTTTCAAAATGGTGGATATCAATCTCGAAAAAAACTGTTTGGCATTCTAGGGTAAACTGATTGATGGTCTGGTCTGAAATTACCATTCTAGCCTTGTTAATTAATGTCGTCATGCCATGGTGCATTTATTTCGTTTTCTTTCTCGTGTTATTAAAGAGAAACTTTTGTAAATTACTGCAACTACTGAAATTTATTACACTAGGCAGTGTTCTATGCCCCCCCCACATGCATGCATTGATGAATTCATTCGTAGAGCTATAATTCGGTGGAAGGCAGTAAGGTAGCCTTTTTGTCTCTCTTTATTGTGGAAGGCAAAATGGTTTAAAGGGATGCAAAGTTGCTAACTAAACCACCTCAAAACATAGCATGACATACATTTGTGAACGAAGAAAAGACCCATAATGATGCATATTGTGTAATTGTGTAGTACAGTACTAGTAGTAGTTTGTTACACTTCATATGAATTTAACAATATTTGATAAACTGTTGTGTCCATTGTACTCATTAGATTGCATCGTGGGAGTTTTGTGCTCGGCGTCATGAGGAACTTATTCCTCGGAGATCAATCATTCCACAGGTATCGTCTTCCCAAAGATAATGGATTGTGCATCTTTCATTTGCGTTGTGATTCTGATCATGGAGGACTTAATTTCGTGCACCTTGGCCTTCTACTAGGTCAGTCAACTTGGTGCTGTGGTGCAAAAGTACCAGTCTTCCGTTCAAAGTTCAGCGTCACTCTCAAGTCAGGACTTGCAAAACAATTGTAATTCGTAAGGGCACTTCTTTGATATGCTTATGCTTTTGAACTTCAAATCCAGTTCTTTGTTAGATTCAATTTTTTGCCAAGCCTTTGTTCTGAGCTTAGTTATCCAATCTGGCAATCTCCCCACAATGCTACGCTGATATAGTTATCCATACTTGTGGCACATGGTTTCTTGATCTTTGCAGATTTTGCCTCTTCTATTGCATTGGTGCTTCTAGTGCTTGTATGGTTGTACTTCTATATACATTAACCATAGTTTGCATCCTCATAGTAGAACCAGTTATTTTCTGTTTGCTATCTTTTTTAAAACAAGATACCTGAGTCCTGATTTGAATTTTGCATGCCATAACCTTCATTGTATAGAATATTAGTGCATGTAAGTATATTGTACTTTGCATTTGAACACTGCACAGAATGGAGAATTTAAAAGGGCTTTGTTAAGCTAACTAGAAAATGCGTAGACATCATCCTATGTGTTGTGTGCTTTGGAAGCTGCTTGTATAGCATGCATGCCATGTGCGTTGAGGAAGCAGTCAATACACTTATACCAGAAACACGGTTCCTGTTTCTAAGGAATATTTTATTGAGCAAAAAAATTCTGAAAGATGCAACTGGGAGCAGGAGTGTCAAAATACTTCAATGAATAACTAAATCTGTTGCTATTGGACATTTGAACTTCCTTTGACATAAGTACATTCCAAATTATAAGATGTTTTGTCTTTTGTAGATACATAACTTTTGGTATGCACTTAGCTATACATTATGTCTAGATACATAGTGAAAGCAATGTATTTAGAAAAGCCAAAACGTGTTACAATTTGGAATGGAGGGAGCAGTATACAAGCTATTGAACACATACATATTTTTCTATGCTGCTGTGAGCCACCTAGGGTTTGAACTATACTGCTATCTATATAGCCAACATTTTTATATGCTGCAAGTGGTGACTTTGTAGTTAATACAGCCTTGATTATTAATGGCCCCTGACTTGCTTTGTTGCTTTTACCTTTCTCAACTATTATGGCATTTCCGTCTTGGTGGGTGCTGAGTTGATTTCTTTAATGGGTTGAGAGCAGTAATGAGCACCTTAATTAATAATTATCTATCCTGCACGGGTTTTGGGCTGTAGCTACTTAATGGGTTTTGGATGTAGCTCCTGCATGGGTTTATGGGAGCAGCGATTTATAATTTCTTGCCATACATGTCGCTGGCCTGGTCCCATGAAGTTTGGTCTTGTGTAATATTTACAGATGTTTGTCGCTCCTGTAATCTAGTATTCCCTTGGTACTAAAATATAAAGCGTGATTTAACTAGGTGCAGTCATCAAGGTCACACTTTGACCACTAATTTCTCCTATGATATGTAATTGATGGCAACATATGTTTGATCATTGGAAAATATTTTTAAATAAAAATTCATATGATTAGGATATTTGCTGGGCAAAGATAATAAAATTTGAATTTTGAAATACATGCATGCATTACATTTTAAGATGGTGGGAATGTGATAACAGACCTCCAATATTTGATCTCATTTTACCCTGAATTAAGAGAACTGCTTTTATTTCCCTCCTTATGGCTTCTGTTTGCATTGACACGTGTGATTGCCACTTCCATTTACTCATCCACATTAATTGTTCTAATACATGAAATTATCGAACTAGGTTTGTCGCATGCGCTCGTCAGTTGGCTAAGGCACTGGAAGTGCCATTGGTAAATGATTTAGGATACACGAAAAGATATGTCCGCTGCCTCCAGGTACAGACTGTTTCATGAGTCCTTACGCGTTGCGATCTAAGTTTGATTCTGTTATTATTGTGTCCTACTTTCTTGCAATATGTGTCCACAACACCACATGACTCTATTGTACTTAGCCATGTCGATTTAGCTACCAATTTCATCTTCTTTTATGCCACTCTCCTATTAAGTGAAGTTATCACCCTGATTAATCTTTTCTTTTGTCTAAACATTGATAATCAGATTGCAGAGGTGGTCAATTGTATGAAAGATTTGATCGATCACAGCAGGCAGACTGGGTCTGGTCCAATAGGTGCAGTATTACTTACCGTTTTTTATCCTGTTCTTGTGGCTTAATATATTCTTGCTTTGAAACATAATTTGTTCAATATGGAGAAAGGAAAATGTTATTTGTACCAGTTCACCCCAATTCTGAACAGTTCTGCTTCTGTGTTCTGCAGCCCATATCTTTCTTACATTATCTTAGTGAGATTTGGGATATGTTATGTTCAAACGCAGAATCAGGAGAACTAAAACAATATGGACACTTTCTATTGGCTAATGTTCATCACATTTTTTATTCTTATACAGCTCTTATCCATCGAAATCTCTATATCTTAGTTTCTTAGGCTGCTGTCTAGATGAAAAGCTAATTAAATACATTATTGAACATACAACATATAGTTACTGGCTCTGAGTTGGCTTGCATTATAATATATTACTATATACTATTGACGAGTTGTTTGTCATTTTTTAATGTGACAAGCCTTGGTATGAATCATTTTCTTCTGCTCGTTTTTAACGCACACAATCATGTTGTTTCTTTTTTGCAGAGAGCTTGCATAAGTTCCCTAGGAGGGGGAATTCAGGGGTTAGTTCTGTTCAAGCCCAGCAGCAGTCTGAGGGGCAGAAACCTGTCCCACAGAATTCTAACCAGAGTGGCCAAAATTCTGCTCCTGCAACTGGAATGGAAGCCTCTGCCTCCGGCAATGGTGATGCTACGTCAAACAATTCACTCAATTGTGCACCATCTACTTCCGCACCATCTTCTTCATCTGTTGTTGGTCTCCTCCAAGGCTCAGTAAGTTACAGACAAGACCATCCAACAAGCAGTGGCAATGGTATCTATAATGGCGGAAACAGTGGTCCAGCTGCCAAGGCCAACTCAACGAACTCCATGCAATCAAATGGACCGGCGTCTTTTCCCTCACCAGCACCCTCAGCATCAAATGGCAATATGATGCCTGCTCCCCAGCACTCTAGCCAAATGAACTCGCCGACCATGCCATCAAGCCTACCTCCTATGCAAACACCTGCAAGTCGGCCTCAAGAACCCGAGCCAAACGAGCCTCAAAGCTCAGTCCAGAGGATACTGCAAGACCTGATGATGCAGTCCCATATTAACAGCGTTGGGCCAGTGGGAAGCAATATGAAGACAGCAAACACGGTTACTCCTGGTCTTAACGGTGCCAACTCCTTAGCTGGCAATCCCATGACAAATAGCCCTGGAATCATCAACGGAATGGGATTCGGGGCTATGGGTGGCCTTGGTCAGCAGATGAGAACAGCAATGGGGAACAACGCGTTGGCGATGAACGGAAGGACCGGCACCATGAATCACAGCGCGCATGACCTGGCACAGCTGAGCCACCAGCAGCAGCAACAGCGAGATTTAGGAAACCAATTGCTCGGGGGCCTTAGGGCTGCCAACAGTTTCAATAGCCTCCAGTACGACTGGAAGTCGTCTCAGTAGAGTGAGCAGGAGCCAGAGAGCTCGCACCTGATATTTATACTCGTTGGGTCCATCACTGACAGCATAAACGTTACATCCCTCAGAAGCGGCGGGTTCTTATGTTACAGCAAAAAAGGAAACATTAGCAATGTTACGACAAGTGTCTGTATGGCTGTGTTCCTTTGTAATCCGCAAAAAAGGAGGACCGTACCCAACCCATTGGGGGCTGGGGCAAGTGTCGGCGGATTCCCAACTGGGGGAAGATCAGAGCGTCTTTCCCCTGTTTTTTTTCGGGTTGGATGACGATGATTTCTCTCTTGCAGTTTGTGTACCATGGCTCACCGTACTCTTGTGTACCTTTTGATGGCCAAGAATCTCACTGTAGCTGTGCTATACTATGTATAAGCTGTTATTTACTAGTGGAAAGCATCAGGAAAAGTTTCTGAATCTTGGATGACGACCCATCTGTGTAACTGTTTTTTTTCTTTTCTTTTCTGATGAATGTTCACTAGCATCTCTACTACTTATTAAGGCTACAAGGGGTAGCCTGTCTCTCTATTGTTCTGCCTCCCGTTAATCTGCGTCGTCCACGCGCGTTAATCTGCATCGTTCGTCGCTCGCGTGTGTGACCCCCTGCCCCCAAGCAACCCTAGCTCTCCCATCCCCTCCGCGTTCGCCGTCGAAGAAGAGCAGCTAGCCCGCCTTCCACGATCAGTCTGCCTCCCCGCCAAAGAAGAGCAGCCGGCCCGCGAAGGCGCGTGCGATGTCAGCGTCGTCCGCGAAGATGGACCCCAACGCCTCCTTGATCGACATGAGCGAGGAGCGGTTCAGGATCACGCCGACGGGGCCCAGCGACGACAGCAGCAGGATCACCGTGCGCTCGAAGATGTGCGAGCCGTCCAGCTTCTCCGTGGCGATCAAGAGGCACCCCTTCTCGAGCTCCGCTAGAGGGTGCGCCCACCTGTCGCTGCCGGTCTGACGTACTTGCCGGACTTCTTCAAGGTGTCCCTTGACATTGCTAAGGAGACTTGGATCGTCGGCGGTGATGACGCGGTCCTGCGTTGCCGGAGCTGGAAGAGATGATCGCAGTGACTGTTCAACAAGGATTGTATGTGCCTTTTGTTTACCTTTTACTCCTCCGCTTGCTTTTTTCTTCTTTTTTTTCCGACCCTCTTGATGATTACTACTACTCTTGCATAAGGCTCGTGTGAAGGGTATGATCAACATACAACAGAATTGGTTTAGCCAAGGCCACTGTATGTCTGTATTGGCCTCACTTTGCAAAACATTCTTGCTCTGTAAATAGTGTTGTAAAGTCGCTTATTAAAATGTTGCCCAGGTATACTTTTTCCGTGAGGGTTGATTTGATAACTAGAGAATTGGAGAGATATGAGGAAGAAATTTCCTTACTATTCTATAGATCCCCTCTTAATTCACTTGTCACCAAATTAAACCAGCCATGATATGTAAGACTTAGTACTCGCACATACGATGAACTTGACAACTCATCCTTTCGTGCCAGTAAAGCTTCCATCTTGGCAGTCAGATAAAATTCTCTAGATGCTTTACTCTGGCCTAATAAGTGGGCACATAATGCACCAAAAACATGTAGCTGTTGTGCTCATGAAAAAATTAACAACGTTAGGCATTAATTCAAATTTATCCTTCTTTTTCGATTCTGCTGGGGCCAGTCCCCAAATATCTAGATGACATTTGATCCTGAAAAGATACCAATACTACCAGGTTCCCAAGATCGGTAAAATGTGCCAAATAGGGAATTAATGACCAGCAAAATGTGCCAAATCGCCCCCTTCCAAGTTCCAAACATATGCACCTGTTACTTATGTTTTGTGGGTTTTGAAAAGAGAGTGTATAATTATTTATAGTTGGAGTGAAAGCAAGCTATTGTACATCAATCTAGCAAAATAAGAGAATTTCACCTCGCATTCAACATATTGCTTGTCTACTAGAGCCAGAGGAGCCAACACTTTAGCAAGATCTTGAGGCAAGTATCCAAGCATCTCCTCACATTCAGACCCTGCATACAACACCTACCCATTCTAGAATGATTCCAGAACATTTTTCAGTAGGTATTTTTTATAGTTATGTTATGTACTAGAATGATTTCGGAGACCATGTAGATATCCAAAATGAATCTTTTTGTTGTGACCGAAGGGAGTAAATTTTAAGGTTTTGTGGTTACTTTTTCAAAAAATTATCTATTTTGTTCACTATAACTACAAAATAGTAAGCCAGTGTACTGCAAGAACAATGTTCTTCTTGAATACTCAAAAGAACAATGTCCATCATGGATTCTGCTACGTGACCATGTGGTCCAGCTTGTTTGGTACACGAGGCCATATCTTTGTGTTCGCTTTATGTATATGTTCCCTTTTTATTCCTCAGTTTATTCATTTCTATCTTGTAGTTGCAGGTTTCTTACTCCTAGATAGGTTTCATTTGTCTTAAACAGCTTTAGAGCACCACCTTTTGATATCTCCTTTTGACTATGATTATTTTCCTATGAATAATTTTTCTAGGAATACTATTAAGATACCCACTAATCTTTGATATCCTCTAAACCAAACGCTTCGTGATAGATGATTCTTGAGGTTGTTGAATGAATTAGTCTTGCGTGTGTTTGTAGGCCTGTATTGGCCTACTAATCTTTGATACCCACTAATCTTTGTGCTCTCAATTGGCTCTGATATCCTCTAAACTAATCTTTGATACCCACTAATCTTTGTGCTCTGAATTGGCTCTGATATCCTCTAAACTAATCTATGATACCCACTAATCTTCGTGCTTTGAATTGGCCTAATTAATGATCAAGTGGTCGTGGTGTATGTCAACTAATCACTTTCTCTTCATGTACTACTGGGTTATAATTATTTGATGTGGAGTATAAACATGCTTCTTGTAACATACATACTGATGGTTAGGTACCTATCCTAGCCGTGTTTGTAGGCCTTTCAGATTGAACTGATTACTTCAACGGTGTCATACATGATTGGTAGGGACGTGACGGAGGGAGGGGGCAATGCAGGTGCAGGTGCGTTCCGAATTTCCTTCCCTTTCTCTGGATTCTATTGTTCTTCATTTCCTTTTATTCATTTCTGTAGTGAGAAATGTCTTCAGTAAGATTTGGTTGGTGGAAATTCACTACATTTACTTCTTATTGTTTCCCAATTTCCTCTTCATAGACAGGAACTTTCTGGTTCAGTGGAAATGTGGAATTGTACCAATGTAAAGTCTGGAATAAGCGTGCCCTTATCCTCCCGGTTAGCATAATGTGGGTACTTCATTTGTCATGTATAGGGCATAGTGCAATACAGATCCTTGTGTTAATTAATAATGGTTCAGGGATGCCTTGTTGTCCATGTAGCATCCAAACTGCCCACACACACATCAAATTTTGGCATGATAACCTTGTTCATTACATCTGTTTTGTTTGTAAATCACAAACAAATATGTTAACATTTTATTGAAGTGTGAGATACTCAATCATGTGGTGTTTTTTGGTTTTCTATTTTGAGTATATAGGTAAAATTTAGAATTTTAACAGCATGATACCCTGCTTGTATTTGGCTTGGGAGTAAGTGGATGTTAGCAACAGTGGAGTATGTGTGGGAAGGGGAGGTTGACGATAGCTCTTACGCTATAGTTTGTTGTAATTTAGCTTCTTTCAATTAGACTTAATGTAATTTTGCATCCTTGTCTGAACAGTCTAAAGAGGTGGAAGAATCAAAAAAAAGGTGAAGAGGTTACTGAGGTTATTTCTGTGTCAGTGTAATATTGAAAGTCGCCTAGAGGGGGGTGAATAGGGCGAATCTGAAATTTACAAATTTTAAGCACAACTACAAGCCGGGGTTAGCGTTAGAATTAAAATCGAGTCCGAGAGAGAGGGCGAAAACAAATCACAAGCAAATAAAGAGTGTGACACGGTGATTTGTTTTACCGAGGTTCGGTTCTTGCAAACCTACTCCCCGTTGAGGTGGTCACAAAGACCGGGTCTCTTTCAACCCTTTCCCTCTCTCAAACGGTCACTTAGACCGAGTGAGCTTCTCTTCTCAATCAAACAGGACACTAAGTCCTCGCAAGGACCACCACACAATTGGTGTCTCTTGCCTCGGTTACAATTGAGTTGATCACAAGAAAGAATGAGAAAGAAAAAAACAATCCAAGCGTAAGAGCTCAAATGAACACAAGTCACTCTCTCACTAGTCACTATTTGATTGGAATGGTCTTTGGACTTGGGAGAGGATTTGATCTCTTTGGTGTGTCTTGTATTGAATGCTATAGCTCTTGTAAGGTGTAGGAAGTCTGAAAACTTGGATGAAATGAATGTGGGGTGGTTGGGGGTATTTATAGCCCCACCCACCAAAAGTGGCCGTTGGGAGGCTGTCTGTCGCATGGCGCACCGGACTGTCCGGTGCGCCAGCCACGTCACCCGATCGTTAGGGTTCGACCGTTGGAGCTTCTGTCTTCTGGGTCACCGGACAGTCCGGTGGCGCACCAGACAGTCACTGTATACTGTCCGGTGCGTCTTCTGGCGCTGCTCTGACTCTGGCGCGCACTGTAGCGCATTGAATGCGTTTTGCAGACAGCCGTTGGCGCGAAGTAGCCGTTGCTCCGCTGGCACACCGGACAGTCCGGTGGTGCACCGGACAGTCCAGTGAATTATAGCGGAGCGGCTCCCAGAATTCCCGAAGGTGGCAAGTTCGGAGTTGGATTCCCTGGTGCACCGGACACTGTCCGGTGGCGCACCGGACAGTCCGGTGCGCCAGACCAGGGCACACTTTTTGCTCTCTTTGTTTGAACCCTTTCTTGGTCTTTTATTGATCTATTGTGAACCTTTGGCACCTGTAAAACTTATAATCTAAAGCAAACTAGTTAGTCCAATTATTTGTGTTGGGTAATTCAACCACCAAAAACAATTAGGAAAAGGTGTAAGCCTATTTCCCTTTCAATCTCCCCCTTTTTGGTGATTGATGCCAACACAAACCAAAACAAATATAGAAGTGCAGAATTGAACTAGTTTGCATAATGTAAGTGCAAAGGTTGCTTGGAATGAAACCAATAATTATTTCTACTAGATATGCATGGATGGCTTTCTTCTTATTTAAAATTTTGGACCACATTTGCACCACGAGTTTTGTTTTGCAAATCCTTTGTAAAATTCTTTTCAAAATTATTTTGCAAATAGTCAAAGGTAAATGAATAAGATTTTGAGAAGCATTTTCAAGATTTGAAATTTTCTCCCCCTGTTTCAAATGCTTTTCCTTTGACTAAACAAAACTCCCCCTTAATGAAATCCTCCTCTTAGAGTTCAAGAGGGTTTTAGATATTAATTTTGAAGAGGGTATACCAATTTGAAATTATATCAAAGATACCAATTGAAAAATTCTTTTCTTAACTCAAATTTAAAAGACTACATTTTTGAAATTGGTGGTGGTGCAGTCCTTTTGCTTTGGGTGGTGCGGTCCTTTTGCTTTGGGCTAATACTCTCTCCCCCTTTGGCATGAATCGCCAAAAACGGATACTTGTGAGTGAAATATAAGCCCTGTTAACTACTTTCTCCCCTATGGTAAATAGTATATGAGTGAAGATTATACCAGAGTTGGAGAGTTTGTGCGGAGCGACAGCGAAGGATGAATGATTCGATGGAGTGGAGTGGAAGCCTTGTCTTCGCCGAAGACACCATTTCCTCTTTCAATCTATGACTTAGCAAATATGCACTTGAAAAACGCATTAGTCATAGCACATGAAAGAGAAGATTAAAGGTATATATATGAGCTATATGTGCAAAACATCAATCAAAATTCCTAGAATCAAAAATATTTAGCTCATGCCTAAGTTTGGTAAATGTTTGCTCATCTAATGGTTTGGTAAAGATATCGGCTAATTGTTCTTTGGTGTTAACATATGCAATCTCGATATCCCGCTTTTGTTGGTGATCCCTTAGAAAATGATACCGAATGGCTATGTGTTTAGTGCGGCTATGCTCAACGGGATTATCCGCCATGCGGATTGCACTCTCATTATCACATAGAAGAGGAACTTTGGTTAATTTGTAACCATAGTCCCTAAGGGTTTGCCTCATCCAAAGCAATTGCGCGCAACAATGGCCTGCGGCAATATATTCGGCTTCGGCGGTAGAAAGAGTGACAGAATTTTGCTTCTTTGAAGCCCAAGACACCAGAGATCTTCCCAAGAACTGGCAAGTCCCTGATATGCTTTTTCTATTAATTTTACACCCTGCCTAATCAGCATCGGAATAACCAATTAAATTAAATGTGGATCCTCTAGGGTACCAAAGGCCAAACTTAGGAGTATAAACTAAATATCTCAAGATTCGTTTTACGGCCCTAAGGTGAACTTCCTTAGGATCGGCTTGGAATCTTGCACACATGCATACGGAAGCATAATATCCAGTCATGAAGCACATAAATAGAGTAAGGAACCTATCATCGACCGGTATACCTTTTGATCGACGGATTTACCTCCCGTGTCGAGGTTGAGATGCCCATTTGTTCCCATGGGTGTCTTGATGGGCTTGGCATCCTTCATCCCAAACATTGTGAGTATGTCTTGAATGTACTTTGTTTGGCTAATAAAGGTGCCCTCTTGGAGTTGCTTGACTTGAAATCCTAAGAAATATTTTAACTCCCCCATCATAGACATCTCGAATTTTTGTGTCATGATCCTACTAAATTCTTCATATGTAGATTCGTTAGTAGACCCAAATATGATATCATCAACATAAATTTGGCATACAAACAAATCATTTGCAAGTGTTTTAGTAAAGAGAGTAGGATCGGCTTTTCCGACTTTGAAGCCATTAGCAATAAGAAAATCTCTTAGGCATTCATACCATGCTCTTGGGGCTTGCTTGAGCCCATAAAGCGCCTTAGAGAGCCTATAAACATGGTTAGGATACTCACTATCTTCAAAGCCGGGAGGTTGCTCAACATAGACCTCTTCCTTGATTGGTCCATTGAGGAAGGCACTTTTCACATCCATTTGATAAAGCTTAAAGCCATGGTAAGTAGCATAGGCAAGTAAAATGCGAATTGACTCGAGCCTAGCTACAGGTGCATAGGTTTCACCGAAATCCAAACCTTCGACTTGTGAGTATCCCTTGGCCACAAGTCGGGCTTTGTTCCTTGTCACCACACCATGCTCATCTTGCTTGTTGCGGAAGACCCACTTGGTTCCTACAACATTTTGGTTAGGACGTGGAACTAAATGCCATACCTCATTCCTCGTGAAGTTGTTGAGATCCTCTTGCATCGCCACCACCCAATCCGAATCTTGAAGTGCTTCCTCTACCCTGTGTGGTTCAATAGAGGAAACAAAAGAGTAATGCTCACAAAAATGTGCAACACGAGATCTAGTGGTTACCCCATTATGAATGTCGCCGAGGATGGTGTTCATGGGGTGATCTCGTTGGATTGCTTGGTGGACTCTTGGGTGTGGCGTCCTTGAAACTTGCTCATCCTCCTTGTCTTGATCATTTGCATCTCCCCCTTGATCATTGCCGTCGTCTTGAGGTGGCTCATCCTCTTGATCTTCTTCTTCATCATCTTGAGCCTCATCCTCATCTTGAGTTGGTGGAGATGCTTGCATGGAGGAGGATGGTTGATCTTGTGCTTGAATAGGCTCTTCGGATTCCTTAGGACACACATCCCCAATGGACATGTTCCTTAACGCGACGCACGGAGCCTCTTCATCATCTAATTCATCAAGATCAACTTGCTCTACTTGAGAGCCGTTAGTCTCATCAAACACAATGTCACAAGAAACTTCAACTAGTCCAGTGGACTTGTTAAAGACTCTATATGCCCTTGTGTTTGAATCATATCCTAGTAAAAAGCCTTCTACAGCCTTAGGAGCAAATTTGGATTTTCTACCTCTTTTAACAAGAATAAAAAATTTGCTACCAAAGACTCTAAAATATGAAACATTTGGCTTTTTACCGGTGAGGAGTTCATATGATGTCTTCTTGAGGATTCGGTGTAGATACAATCGGTTGATGGCGTAGCAAGCGGTGTTGACCGCCTCGGCCCAAAACTGATCCGAAGTCTTGTACTCATCAAGCATGGTCCTTGCCATGTCCAATAGAGTTCTATTCTTCCTCTCCACTACACCATTTTGTTGTGGCGTGTAGGGAGAAGAGAACTCATGCTTGATCCCTTCCTCCTCAAGAAAACCTTCTATTTGAGAGTTCATGAACTCCGTCCCATTATCGCTTCTAATTTTCTTGATCCTCAAGCCGAACTCATTTTGAGCCCGTCTCAAGAATCCCTTTAAGGTTTCTTGGGTTTGAGATTTTTCCTATAAAAAGAATACCCAAGTGAAGCGAGAATAGTCATCCACAATAACTAGACAGTACTTACTCCCACCGATGCTTATGTAAGCTATCGGGCCGAATAAATCCATGTGGAGTAACTCCAGTGGCCTGTCAGTCGTCATGATGTTCTTGTGTGGATGATGAACACCAACTTGCTTCCCTGCTTGGCATGCGCTACAAATCCTGCCTTTCTCAAAATGCACATTTGTTAGTCCCAAAATGTGTTCTCCCTTTAGAAGCTTGTGAAGATTCTTCATCCCAACATGGGCTAGTCGGCGATGCCAGAGCCAACCCATGTTAGTCTTAGCGATTAAGCAAGTATCGAGTTCAGCTCTATTGAAATCAACTAAGTATAGCTGACCCTCTAATACTCCCTTAAAAGCTATTGAATCATCACTTCTTCTAAAGACAGTGACACCTGTATCCGTAAAAAGACAGTTGTAGCCCATTTTACATAATTGAGAAACAGAAAGTAAGTTGTAATCTAAAGAATCTACAAGAAAAACATTGGAAATAGAATGGTCAGGTGATATAGCAATTTTACCCAATCCTTTGACCAAACCTTGATTTCCATCCCCGAATGTGATAGCTCGTTGGGGATCTTGGTTTTTCTCATAGGAGGAGAACATCTTTTTCTCCCCAGTCATATGGTTTCTGCACCCGCTGTCAATGATCCAACTTGAGCCCCCAGATGCATAAACCTACAAAACAAATTTAGTTCTTGATTTTAGGTACCCAAACGGTTTTGGGTCCTTTGACATTAGATACAAGAACTTTGGGTACCCAAACACAAGTTTTTGATCCCTTGTGTTTGCCCCCAACATACTTTGCAACTACCTTGCCTGATTTGTTGGTTAGCACATAAGAAGCATCAAAAGTTCTAAATGAAACATTATGATCATTTGATGCTTTAGGAGTTTTCTTCTTAGGCAATTTAGCATGGGTTGATTGCCTAGAACTAGATGCCTCACTCTTATACATAAAAGCATGATTAGGGCCAGAGTGAGATTTCCTAGAGTGTATTCTCCTAATTTTGTGTTCGAGATAACTGGCAGGGTATAAAATGTAACCCTCGTTATCCTAAACCATGGGAGCCTTGCCCTTAACAAAATTGGACAATCTTTTAGGTGGGGCATTAAGCTTGACATTGTCTCCCCGTTGGAAGCCAATGCCATCCTTAATGCCAGGGCGTCTCCCACTATAGAGCATGCTTCTAGCAAACTTAAATTTTTCATTTTCTAAGTCATGCTCATTGATTTTGGCATTAAGTTGAGCTATGTGATCATTTTATTGTTTAATTAAAGCTAGGTGATCATGAATAGCATCAACATTAATATCTCTACATCTAGTGCAAATAGTAACATGCTCAACGGAAGATGTAGAGGTTTTGCAGGTATTAAATTCAACAATCTTAGCATGCAAAATATCATTCTCATCTCTAAGATTGGAAATAGTAGCATTGCAAACATCTAGTTCCTTAGCCTTAGCAATCAATTTTTCATTCTCATTCCTAAGGCTAGCAAGAGAGGTATTCAATTGATCAATCTTAGCAATTAAATTGGCATTATCATTTCTAAGACTAACAATTGAAACATCACAATCATCAAGCTTCCCAACCTTAGTAATTAAATTGGCATTCTCATTTCTAAGGTTGGAAATAATATCATGGCAAGTGCTTAGCTCACTAGTTAATTTTTCATATTTTCAACTTCTAGGGCATAAGCATTTTTTACCTTAACATGCTTCTTGTTTTCTTTAATTAGGAAGTCCTCTTGGCTATCCAAGAGTTCATCCTTTTCATGAATAGCACTAATTAATTCATTTAATTTTTCTTTTTGTTGCATGTTTAAGTTGGTAAAAAGAGTAAACAAGTCATCCTCATTATCACTAGAATTAGCCTCATCGCTAGATGTTGCATATTTAGTTGAGGATTTTGATTTTACCTTCTTCCTTTTACCGTCCTTTGCCATGAGGCACTTGTGGCCGACGTTGGGGAAGAGGAGTCCTTTGTTGACGGCGATGTTGGCGGTGTCCTCGTCGGAGGAGGAGTCGGTGGAGCTCTCGTCGGAGTCCCACTCCCGGCAAACATGGGCATCGCCGCCCTTCTTCTTGTAGTATCTCTTCTTTTCTCTCCTCTTTCCCTTCTTGTCGTCGCCCCTGTCACTATCACTAGATAATGGACATTTGGCAATGAAATGACCGGGCTTACCACACTTGTAGCACACTTTCTTGGAACGGGGCTTGTAATCTTTCCCCTTCCTTTGTTTGAGGATTTGACGGAAGCTCTTGATGATGAGCGTCATCTCCTCATTATCGAGCTTGGAGGCGTCGATGGGAATTCTACTTGGAGTAGAATCTTCTTTCTTCTCCTCCGTTGCTTTGAATGCAACGGGTTGTGCTTCGGGTATGGAGGAGGATGTGTCTTGCTCGATGATCTTTTTGGAGCCTTTGATCATTAGTTCAAAGCTCACAAATTTACCTATCACTTCCTCGAGAGACATTAGTTTGTATCTAGGATCACCACGAATTAATTGTACTTGAGTAGGATTAAGAAAAACTAGTGATCTTAGAATAACCTTGACCATCTCATGGTCATCCCATTTGGTGCTCCCGAGGTTGCGCACTTGGTTCACCAAGGTCTTGAGTCGGTTGTACATCGCTTGTGGCTCCGCCCCTTGGTGAAGCATGAATCGACCGAGCTCCCCCTCGATCGTCTCTCTTTTGGTGATCTTGGTCACCTCATCTCCTTCGTGCGCCGTTTTGAGGACGTCCTAAATCTCCTTGGCGCTCTTCAATCCTTGCACCTTGTTATACTCCTCTTGACTTAAAGAGGCGAGGAGTATTGTGGTGGCTTGTGAGTTGAAGTGCCGGATTTGGGCAACTTCGTCCGAATCATAGTCCTCATCCCCTACGGATGGTACCTGTACACCAAACTCAACAATGTTCCAAATGCTAGTGTGAAGTGAGGTTAGGTGATGCCTCATTTTGTCACTCCACATGTTATAATCTTCACTGTAAAAAACCGGTGGTTTGCCTAGTGGAACGGAAAGTAATGGAGTACGTTTAGAAATGCGAGGGTAGTGTAGGGGAATCTTACTAAACTTCTTGCGCTCATGGCGCTTAGAAGTTATGGATGGCGCGTCGGAGCCGGAGGTGGATGGCGATGAAGAGTCGGTCTCGTAGTAGACCACCTTCCTCACCTTCTTTTTCTTTTCGCTGCTCCGATGCGACTTGTGTGAAGGGGATTCCTTCTCCTTCCCCTTGTTGCGGGACTCTCCCGATGGAGCCTTCCCGTGGCTTGTAACGGGCTTGTCGCCGGTCACCATCTCCTTCTTGGCGTGATCTCCCGACATCACTTCGAGCGGTTAGGCTCTAATGAAGCACCGGGCTCCGATACCAATTGAAAGTCGCCTAGAGGGGGGGTGAATAGGGCGAATCTGAAATTTACAAATTTTAAGCACAACTACAAGCCGGGGTTAGCGTTAGAATTAAAATCGAGTCCGAGAGAGAGGGCGAAAACAAATCACAAGCAAATAAAGAGTGTGACATGGTGATTTGTTTTACCGAGGTTTGGTTCTTGCAAACCTACTCCCCGTTGAGGTGGTCACAAAGACCGGGTCTCTTTCAACCCTTTCTCTCTCTCAAACGGTCACTTAGACCGAGTGAGCTTCTCTTCTCAATCAAATGGGACACTAAGTCCTCGCAAGGACCACCACACAATTGGTGTCTCTTGCCTCGATTACAATTGAGTTGATCACAAGAAAGAATGAGAAAGAAAAAAGCAATCCAAGCGCAAGAGCTCAAATGAACACAACTACACAAGTCACTCTCTCACTAGTCACTATTTGATTGGAATGATCTTTGTACTTGGGAGAGGATTTGATCTCTTTGGTGTGTCTTGTATTGAATGCTATGGCTCTTGTAAAGTGTAGGAAGTCTGAAAACTTGGATGAAATTAATGTGGGGTGGTTGGGGGTATTTATAGCCCCACCCACCAAAAGTGGCCGTTGGGAGGCTGTCTGTCGCATGGCGCACCGGACAGTCTGGTGCGCCACCGGACACTGTCCGGTGCGCCTGCCACGTCACCCGACCGTTAGGGTTCAATCGTTGGAGCTTCTGTCTTCTGGGTCACCGGACAGTCCGGTGGTGCACCGGATAGTCACTGTATACTGTCTGGTGCGTCTTCTGACGCTGCTCTGACTCTAGCGCGCACTATAGCGCATTGAATGCGTTTTGTAGACGACCGTTGGCGCGAAGTAGCCGTTGCTCCGCTGGCACACTAGACAGTCCGGTGGTGCACCGGACAGTCCGGTGAATTATAGCGGAGCGGCTCACAGAATTCCCGAAGGTGGCAAGTTCGGAGTTGGATTCCCTGGTGCACCGGACACTGTCCGGTGGTGCACCGGACACTGTCTAGTGGCGCACCAGACAGTCCGGTGCGCCAGACCAGGGCACACTTTTTGCTCTCTTTGTTTGAACCCTTTCTTGGTCTTTTATTGATCTATTGTGAACCTTTGGCACCTGTAAAACTTATAATCTAGAGCAAACTAGTTAGTCTAATTATTTGTGTTGGGTAATTCAACCACCAAAAACAATTAGGAAAAGGTGTAAGCCTATTTCCCTTTCAAATATGTTGCTCGTTTTCATGTAATAATTGCATTCTAATATTATAGAATCCGGATAGGCGGATAAGAACATGTTGATGATTTTGATATTTTCATAAAAAGGATTTCTATGGTGCATGTGATTTAAAAAACAAGCCAACTATTTTTTTGTGAGTTGCTGAGCAATGTATTTTATGTTCCCTTTCCTTGCATAAAGGAGAATTTTATGCCCATGTGTGCTAGACACCTGTTTGTTTTATTGACTCAATAGGAAAAAGGGCTCCTGTACACATCGATATTTGATTATGTCATCCTAAATGACATTGCTTAGCTTCAAATGACATCAAGGTATGTTCAGTTTTTACAAGGCCCTTCTTACATTTGTTTGCATTTTTGCCTTGTTATGGTAACTGTTAACCTTCCATCTCTGTCCAAATTTCCTCTCTGTTGCTACCAGTCCTTTCTACATGACTACATGTACTACTAATTAATATGACCCTCTTCTGTATTAGGAGCTTCAGACTATTGGAGAAAGTAGACAAGTGGTTTAAAGTAAAATTGGATCTCAAATATGAAGTGATTTAATTTGTTATTGTTGAAAATAGTTGTTCAAATATATGATTGGATATGTCCTTTAGCTTTGTGTGGTACTTGATACTTTTTCCTTATGATTCAGTCTATGGTGTTGTACTGAAAGCAGAGTTGCATGAGGGAAATAAAATTGCAGTGCTTCTACCATAGATGTCCTAGGCAAGCCTGCTCCCAGCAGATACAAGTATTACTTCAATATTGGTAGCTTTGATTCATTTGAAGATAAGTTAGAAGAAGCCTAGGAAGCTTTGGGAATAGATTCACATGATCTTGTCCCAGTAACTTGTGTTACTGAAGTAAATTGGTTCCAAAAAGTTATGAGGTTTGCCCCAACATCATTTCTTGTTGGTTTGATATATTTGATGGGAAATAAGATGTAGAGTGATTTCAGTATTGGAGGTGGTCCTAGCAAAGGAAGCTGAGGTATTTTCAGCATTGGAAAAGCTACAGCGACGAAGATGGACAAAAACTCCAAAAATAAGGTATGCTATTTCTTCTCTTACAACACTCGTTTTACTGTTTTTACATCACTCGTTTTACTGTTTAACTCAGTTCTATTTTGATGATAAAAACGATCTAGCCCAAATGATTTTTCATGCACATGCTAATCCTTGACCTCTGATAACTCCAATTGCTTAATTTTGCAGTAGCTTTATTTACTCTTTCCTTAAGAACAAAGCAAGCTACATGAAATTTGGATTTGTCTTTTCACTAACGCCCACTTTTCTATCGGTCCAGGTGTTTTAAAGGATGTAGGCGGTTGTGACAAAGCAAAACAAGAAATAAGGGAATTTGTGCATTTGCTTAAAAACCCCAAGAAGTATGAAGATTTTGGAGCTAAAATACCCAAAGGTGCTCTACTTGTAGGTCCTCCTGGGACATGGAAGAATTTGCTCGCCAAAGCTACAACAAGAGTCTGGTGTGGCATTTTTTTGTCTATTTCTGGTTCAAATTTCATGGAAATGTTTGTTTGTGTTGGACCATGCAAGCTACAACATAAGTAGATTTATTATCTAAAATTACTTTTACAACATATAGCTATTTTTATTTGGTATAGATATTACCTCAAATATTTTTGTAAGAAGTTTGACTTAGGATAAATCTTATTTGTGATCAATGTAGTATGAATTTGCTTTGTGCTTTGTTGGTCTGTATTCATATTCGTAGGTAGCTGTCTGTGTTAGACCATTTTCATGAAAGCGTAAATTTGATGTTTGTAAGTGCTCGAAAAAACTGTGTTCATGAAAATATTAGAAATTCATTGCTTATTTGATGCCTACTAGAGTCCAAGATTACATGCTAGCGTAACAACTTCCTCTTCCATTGACATGGAGCCATGTGGCTAAGGCACACAAAGGATTCCAATCTATCATTATTAATATTAGACAAAGTTTTTTAATTTTTTGTGTTTTGTTTTGCATGAAATCTAGCATCTAGGCCAATCTTATGATTGAATATCAGGTCCTCATCACTCTAAAAATGAAAAAACTCAGTTCTCGTGGCGAGTGTCTTTGATAACCATGTGTGATAAGTACCTTATTTCTGAGACCTTGAATAGAGAAAATGTTTTATAAGGAAAATGGTTAGTTTCACTGAAACCAATAGAGAGTGCAAACATTAGCTAAAACATAATTATCTTGATATAAAGACTACTACATTATCACTTTTATGAGAACAGTGTCTGTTCCCTTCAAATTATACAGTATGGTAGCATAGTTGCATTTTAGCAGGTGTTACTTCATAAATTGTTTAGTAGAAAAGAAGTGGCTCATCAATCATCAGGAATGTATTGGAGCTCACCAGTTGTCTTTTTAAATAGTTGATTCACCAATTTTTCTCGTCAATGATGCATATCAGCAGATGTTTGAGAGGAAGATTGGTCGTCTTAGTACATTTTTCCTGGCCATGGAGGAAGGCTTCCTCGCGCTCGTGTCAAGCCTGTGAGAGGCCTAATCGGACCTCGCAACGGCTAGGACGTGCTGCCATGTCTGCTTCATGCACGATAGGGCCCTTTTCCTCGCTAACCTCGATGACTCTTATTGCCCTCTAATATTAACTTGACATTCTCTAATATTCGTGTATTGGTTTTCGGCAAAGAATTTATAAGATATTAAGATTGTTTTCATATAATCGTTGTACACTACCATTTTATCGAATAATTTATGTGTCGTTGCAACGCACTGGCACTTGACTATTACCATGAAGATGCATATGACACTGAATTATAATGGTTACCACATATAAATCAACTTCATTTCAATTCACTGGATCATCAATATTTCACCAAATGTTACTGAAAGTCGCCTAGAGGGGGGTGAATAGGGTGAACCTGAAATTTACAAAGTTTGAGCACAACTACAAGCCGGGGTTAGCGTTAGAAATATAAGCGAGTCCAAAAGAGAGGGCGCAAAACAAATCACAAGCAAATAGAGAGTGAGAAACGGTGATTTGTTTTACCGAGGTTCGGTTCTTGCAAACCTACTCCCTGTTGAGGTGGTCACAAAGACCGGGTTTCTTTCAACCCTTTTCCCTCTCTCAAACGGTCACTCAGACCGAGTGAGCTTCTCTTCTCAATCACATGGGACACTAAGTCCCCGCAAGGACCACCACACAATTGGTGTCTCTTGCCTCAGTTACAATTGAGTTGATCACAAGAAAGAATGAGAAAGAAAAGAAGCAATCCAAGCGCAAGAGCTCAAATGAACACAAATGTCACTCTCTCACTAGTCACTATTGATTGGAATTGAACTAGAGACTTGGGAGAGGATTTGATCTCTTTTGTGTGTCTTGTATTGAATGCTATAGCTCTTGTAATGTGTTGGAAGGTGGAAAACTTGGATGCCATGAATGGTGGGGTGGTTGGGGTATTTATAGCTCCAACCACCAAACTAGTTGTTTGGTGGAGGCTGTTGTCGCATGGCGCACCGTACAGTCCGGTGCGCCACCGGACACTGTCCGGTGCGCCAGCCACATCACCCGGCCGTTAGGGTTCGACCGTTGGAGCTCTGACAGGTGGGGCCTTCTGGCTGTCCTGTGATGCACCGGACAAGTACTGTAGACTGTCTGGTGCGCCTCCTGACACTGCTCTGACTCTGGCGCGCACTGTAGCGCATTGAATGCGTTGCAGGTGACCGTTGGCGCTGAAGTAGTCGTTGCTCCGCTGGCACACCGGACAGTCCGGTGCTTCACCGGACAGTCTGGTGAATTATCGGAGCGCCCTCTGATTGTCCCGAAGGTGACGAGTTTGGAGCTGAGTTCCCTGGTACACCGGACAGTCCGGTGCACCAGACCAGGGCTGCCTTCGGTTATCTTTTGCTCCCTTTGTTTGAACCCTTTCTTGGTCATTTTATTGGTCTATTGTGAACCTTTGGCACCTATAAAACTTATAATCTAGAGCAAACTAGTTATTCCAATTATTTGTGTTGGGCAATTCAATCACCAAAATCAATTAGGAAAAGGTGTAAGCCTATTTCCCTTTCAATCTCCCCCTTTTTGGTGATTGATGCCAACACAAACCAAAGCAAATATGGAAGTGCAGAATTGAACTAGTTTGCATAATGTAAGTGCAAAGGTTGCTTGGAATAAAACCAATAAATATTACTACTAGATGCACATGGATGGCTTTTCTTCTTATTAACATTTTGGACCACATTTGCACCACATGTTTTGTTTTGCAAAATGTTTTGGAAATTCTTTTCAAAGTTCTTTTGCAAATAGTCAAAGGTAAATGAATAAGATTTTGAGAAGCATTTTCAAGTTTTGAAATTTTTCTCCCCTTGTTTCAAATGTTATTCCTTTGACTAAACAAAACTCCCCCTTAATGAAATCCTCCTCTTATTGTTCAAGAGGGTTTTAGATATTAATTTTGAAGAGGGTATACTAATTTGAAATTATATAAAAAATAAGATACCAATTGAAAAACTTCTTTTAATACCAATTGAAAGATTATATTTTTGAAATTGGTGGTGGTGCGGTCCTTTTGCTTTGGGCTAATACTTTCTCCCCCTTTGGCATGAATCGCCAAAAACGGATACTTGAGAGTGAAATATAAGCCCTTTTAAACTACTCTCTCCCCCTTTGGATAGAAGTATAGAAGTGAACATTATACCAAAGTTGGAGAGTTTGTGTGGAGCGACGGCGAAGGATGAATGATTCGATGGAGCGGAGTGGAAGCCTTGTCTTCGCCGAAGACTCCTTTTCCCTTTCAATCTATGACTTAGCATGAAATGGACTTGAAAGAACACATTAGTCATAGCACATGAAAGAGATGATCAAAGGTATATATATGAGCTATGTGTGCAAAATATCATTCAAAATTCCTAGAATCAAGAATATTTAGCTCATGCCTAAGTTTGGTAAAAGTTTGTTCATCCAATGGCTTGGTAAAGATATCGGCTAATTGTTCTTTGGTGCTAACATATGCAATCTCGATATCCCCCTTTTGTTGGTGATCCCTTAGAAAATGATACCGAATGGCTATGTGTTTAGTGCGGCTATGCTCAACGGGATTATCCGCCATGCGGATAGCACTCTCATTATCACATAGAAGAGGAACTTTGGTTAATTTGTAACCATAGTCCCTAAGGGTTTGCCTCATCCAAAGCAATTGCGCGCAACAATGGCCTGCGGCAATATACTCGGCTTCGACGGTAGAAAGAGCAACAGAATTTTGCTTCTTTGAAGCCCAAGACACCAGAGATCTTCCCAAGAGCTGGCAAGTCCCTGATGTGCTCTTTCTATTAATTTTACACCCTACCCAATCGGCATCAGAATAACCAATTAGATCAAATGTGGATCCCCTGGGGTACCAAAGGCCAAACTTAGGAGTATAAACTAAATATCTCAAGATTCGTTTTACGGCCCTAAGGTGAGCTTCCTTAGGATCGGCTTGGAATCTTGCACACATGCACACGGAAAGCATAATATCCGGTCGTGAAGCACATAAATAGAGTAAGGAACCTATCATTGACCGGTATACCTTTTGATTACAGATTTACCTCCCATGTCGAGGTCGAGATGCCCATTAGTTCCCATGGGTGTCTTGATGGGCTTGGCGTCCTTCATCCCAAACTTGGTTAGAATGTCTTGAATGTACTTCGTTTGGCTAATGAAGGTGCCCTCTTGGAGTTGCTTCACTTGAAATCCTAGAAAATACTTCAACTCCCCCATCATCGACATCTCGAATTTTTATGTCATGATCCTACTAAACTCTTCACATGTAGATTCGTTAGTAGACCCAAATATAATATCATCAACATAAATTTGGCATACAAACAAATCACTTGCGAGTGTCTTAGTAAAGAGTGTAGGATCGGCTTTTCTGACTTTGAAGCCATTAGCAATAAGAAAATCTCTTAGGCATTCATACCATGCTCTTGGGGCTTGCTTGAGCCCATAAAGCGCCTTAAAGAGTCTATAAACATGGTTAGGATACTCACTGTCTTCAAAGCCGGGAGGTTGCTCAACATAGACCTCTTCCTTGATTGGTCCATTGAGGAAGGCACTTTTTACGTCCATTTGATAAAGCTTGAAGCCATGGTAAGCAGCATAGGCAAGTAAAATGCGAATTGACTCAAGCCTAGCTATGGGTGCATAGGTTTCACCGAAATCCAAACCTTCGACTTGTGAATATCCTTTGGCCACAAGTCGGGCTTTGTTCCTTGTCACCACACCATGCTCGTCTTGTTTGTTGTGGAAGACCCACTTGGTTCCTACAACATTTTGGTTAGGACGTGGAACTAAATGCCATACCTCATTCCTCATGAAGATGTTGAGCTCCTCTTCATCGCCACCACCCAATTCGAATCTTGAAGTGCTTCCTCTACCCTGTGTGGCTCAATAGAGGAAACAAAAGAGTAATGCTCACAAAAATGTGCAACACGAGATCTAGTGGTTACCCCCTTATGAATGTCGCCGAGGATGGTGTTCACGGGGTGATCTCGTTGGATTGCTTGGTGGACTCTTGGGTGTGGCGTCCTTGGAACTTGCTCATCCTCCTTGTCTTGATCATTTGCATCTCCCCCTTGATCATTGTCGTCGTCTTGAGGTGGCTCATCCTCTTGATCTTCTTCATCATCATCTTGAGCCTCATCCTCATCTTGAGTTGGTGGAGATGTTTGCATGGAGGAGGATGGTTGATCTTGTGCTTGAATGGGCTCTTCGGATTCCTTAGGACACACATCCCCAATGGACATGTTCCTTAGCACGACGCACGGAGCCTCTTCATCATCTAATTCATCAAGATCAACTTGCTCTACTTGAGAGCCGTTAGTCTCATCAAACACAATGTCACAAGAAACTTCAACTAGTCCAGTGGACTTGTTAAAGACTCTATATGCCCTTGTGTTTGAATCATATCCTAGTAAAAAGCCTTCTACAGCCTTAGGAGCAAATTTGGATTTCCTACCTCTTTTAACAAGAATAAAGCATTTGCTACCAAAGACTCTAAAATATGAAACATTGGGCTTTTTATCGGTGAGGAGTTCGTATGATGTCTTCTTGAGGATTCGGTGTAGATACAACCGGTTGATGGCGTAGCAAGCGGTGTTGACCGCCTCGGCCCAAAACCGATCCGAAGTCTTGTACTCATCAAGCATGGTTTTTGCCATGTCCAATAGAGTTCTATTCTTCCTCTCCACTACACCACTTTGTTGTGGTGTGTAGGGAGAAGAGAACTCATGCTTAATGCCCTCCTCCTCAAGGAAGCCTTCAATTTGTGAATTCTTGAACTCCGTCCCATTATCGCTTCTAATTTTCTTGATCCTCAAGCCGAACTCATTTTGAGCCCGTCTCAAGAATTCCTTTAAGGTCTCTTGGGTTTGAGATTTTTCCTGTAAAAAGAATACCCAAGTGAAGCGAGAATAGTCATCCACAATAACTAGACAGTACTTACTCCCGTCGATGCTTATGTAAGCGATCGGGCCGAATAGGTCCATGTGGAGGAGCTCGAGTGGCCTGTCAGTCGTCAAGATGTTCTTATGTGGATGATGAACACCAACTTGCTTCCCTGCTTGGCATGCGCTACAAATCCTGTCTTTCTCAAAATGCACATTTGTTAGTCCCAAAATGTGCTCTCCCTTTAGAAGCTTGTGAAGATTCTTCATCCCAACATGGGCTAGTCGGCGATGCTAGAGCCAACCCATGTTAGTCTTAGCAATTAAGCAAGTATTGAGTTCAGCTCTATTGGAATCAACTAAGTATAGCTGACCCTCTAATACTCCCTTAAAAGCTACTGAACCATCACTTCTTCTAAAGACAGTAACACCTGTATCCGTGAAAAGACAGTTGTAGCCCATTTTACATAATTGGGAAACAGAAAGCAAGTTGTAATCTAAAGAGTCTACAAGAAAAACATTGGAAATGGAATGGTCAGGTGATATAGCAATTTTACCCAATCCTTTGACCAAACCTTGGTTTCCATCCCCGAATGTGATAGCTCGTTGGGGATCTTGGTCTTTCTCGTAGGAGGAGAACATTCTTTTCTCCCCAGTCATGTGGTTTGTGCACCCGCTATCGATGATCCAACTTGAGCCCCCGGATGCATAAACCTACAAAACAAATTTAGTTCTTGATTTTAGGTACCCAATCAGTTTTAGGTCCTTTGACATTAGATACAAGAACTTTGGGTACCCAAACACAAGTCTTTGAACCCTTGTGTTTGTCCCCAACATACTTGGCAACTACCTTGCCGGATTTGTTAGTCAAAACATAAGATGCATCAAAAGTTTTAAATGAAATGCTAGGTTCATTTGATGCACTAGGAGCTTTCTTCTTAGGCAATTTAGCATGGGTTGATTGCCTAGAACTAGATGCCTCACTCTTATACAAAAAGGCATGATTAGGGCCAGAGTGAGACTTCCTAGAATGAATTCTCCTAATCTTATGCTCAGGATAACCGGCAGGGTACAAAATGTAACCCTTGTTATTCTGAGGCATGGGAGCCTTGCCCTTAACAAAGTTAGATAATCTTTTAGGAGGGGCATTAAGTTTGACATTGTCTCCCCTTTGGAAGCCAATGCCATCCTTGATGCCAGGGCGTCTCCCACTATAAAGCATACTACAAGCAAATTTAAATTTTTCATTATCTAGCTCATGCTCGGCAATTTTAGCATCTAATTTTGCTATATGATCATTTTGTTGTTTAATTAAAGTCATGTGATCATGAATAGCATCAATGTTAACATCTCTACATCTAGTGCAAATAGAAACATGCTCAATGGTGGATGTAGAGGGTTTGCAAGTTTTTAGTTCAACAATCTTAGCATGTAAAATGTCATTTTCACTTCTAAGATCGGAAATGGAAGCATTGCAAACATCTAAGTCTTTAGCCTTAGCAATCAATTTTTCATTTTCAATTCTAAGGCTAGCAAGAGAGGCATTTAATTTTTCAATCTTAGCAATAGAAATAGCATGATCATTTCTAAGATTGGCATATGAATCATCACATATATTTGAATCAACCTTAGCATTTAAACTAGCATTTTCATTCCTAAGGTTGGCAATCAAATCATGGCAAGTGCTTAGCTCACTAGATAATTGTTCACATTTTTCCACCTCTAGAGCATAAGCATTTTTAACCTTAACATGCTTCTTGTTTTCCTTAATTAGGAAGTCCTCTTGGGTGTCCAAGAGTTCATCCTTCTCATGAATAGCACTAATTAATTCATTCAATTTTTTCTTTTGTTGCATGTTAAGATCGGCAAAAAGGGTAAGTAAATTGTCCTCATCATCACTAGAATTATTCTCATCACTAGAGGTTTTATATTTAGTGGAGGATTTGGATTTAACCTTCTTCTTTTTGCCGTCCTTTGCCATGAGGCACTTGTGGCCGACGTTGGGGAAGAGGAGTCCCTTGTTGACGGCGATGTTGGCGGCGTCCTCATCGGAGGAGGAGTCGGTGGAGCTCTCGTCGGAGTCCCACTCCCGGCAAACATGGGCATCGTCGCCCTTCTTCTTGTAGTACTTCTTCTTTTCCTTTCTTCTCCCCTTCTTTTCGTTGGCCCTGTCACTGTTACTAGAAATAGGACATTTTGCTATAAAGTGACCGGGCTTACCACATTTGTAGCAAACCTTCTTGGAGCGGGGCTTGTAATCCTTCCCCCTCCTTTGCTTGAGGATTTGTAGAAAGCTTTTGATGATTAAAGTCATCTCATTGTCGAGCTTTGAGGCGTCGATGGGGAGCCTACTTGATGTAGACTCTTCCTTCTTCTCCTCCGTTGCCTTGAATGTGACGGGTTGTGCCTCGGGTGTGGAGGAGGCGCCTTGCTCGATGATTTTCTTTGAGCCTTTGATCATTAGCTCAAAGCTCACAAACTTCCCTATAACCTCCTCAGGAGACATTAGCGTGTATCTAGGATCACCTCGAATTAATTGAACTTGCGTAGGGTTAAGAAAAACGAGGGATCTAAGAATAACATTGACCATCTCATGGTCATCCCATTTGGTGCTCCCGATGTTACACACTTGGTTCACCAAGGTCTTCAAGCGGTTGCACATGGCTTGCGGATCCTCTCCTTGGTGAAGCATGAAGCGACCGAGCTCCCCCTCGATCGTCTCCCGCTTGGTGATCTTGGTCACCTCATCTCCTTCGTGCGCGGTCTTGAGCACGTCCCAAATTTCCTTTGCGATCTTCAATCCTTGCACCTTATTATACTCCTCTCGACTTAGAGAGGCGAGGAGTATAGTAGTGGCTTGGGAGTTGAAGTGGTGGATTTGGGCCACTTCGTCCGAATAATAGTCTTCATCCCCTACGGATGGTACCTGTACACCAAACTCAACAATGTTCCAAATGCTAGTGTGGAGTGAGGTTAGGTGATGCCTCATTTTGTCACTCCACATATTATAATCTTCACCGTCAAAAACCGGTGGTTTGCCTAATGGAACGGAAAGTAAAGGAGTACGCTTTGAAATACGAGGGTAGCGTAGGGGAATCTTACTAAACTTCTTCCGCTCATGGCGCTTAGAAGTTACGGACGGCGCGTCGGAGCCGGAGGTGGATGGCGATGAAGAGTCGGTCTCATAGTAGACCACCTTCCTCATCTTCTTCTTCTTGTCGCTACTCCGATGCGATTTTATGAGGAGGATTCCTTATCCTTCCCCTTGTTGCGGGATTCTCCCGATGGAGCCTTCCTGTGGCTTGTAACGGGCTTGTCGCCGGTCACCATCTCCTTCTTGGCGTGATCTCCCGACATCACTTCGAGCGGTTAGGCTCTAATGAAGCACCAGGCTCTGATACCAATTGAAAGTCGCCTAGAGGGGGGTGAATAGGGCGAATCTGAAATTTACAAAGTTTGAGCACAACTACAAGCCGGGGTTAGCGTTAGAAATATAAGCGAGTCCAAAAGAGAGGGCGCAAAACAAATCACAAGCAAATAGAGAGTGAGACACGGTGATTTGTTTTACCGAGGTTCGGTTCTTGCAAGCCTACTCCCCGTTGAGGTGGTCAAAAAGACCGGGTCTCTTTCAACCCTTTTCCCTCTCTCTCAAACAGTCACTCAGACCGAGTGAACTTCTCTTCTCAATCACACGGGACACTAAGTCCCCGCAAGGACCACCACACAATTGGTGTCTCTTGCCTCAGTTACAATTGAGTTGATCACAAGAAAGAATGAGAAAGAAAAGTAGCAATCCAAGCGCAAGAGCTCAAATGAACACAAATGTCACTCTCTCACTAGTCACTATTGATTGGAATTGAACTAGAGACTTGGGAGAGGATTTGATCTCTTTAGCGTGTCTTGTATTGAATGCTATAGCTCTTGTAATATGTTGGAAGGTGGAAAACTTGGATGCCATGAATGGTGGGGTGGTTGAGGTATTTATAGCCCCAATCACCAAACTAGCCGTTTGGTGGAGGCTGCTGTCGCATGGTGCACCGGACAGTCCGGTACGCCACCGGACACTGTCCGGTGCGCCAGCCACGTCACCCGGCCGTTAGGTTTCGACCGTTGGAGCTCTGACAGGTGGGGCCTTCTGGCTGTCCGGTGGTGCACCAGACAAGTACTGTAGACTGTCCGGTGCGCCTCCTGACGCTGCTCTGACTCTGGCGCGCACTGTAGCGCATTGAATGCGTTGCAGGTGACCGTTGGCGCTGAAGGAGCCGTGGCTCCGCTGGCACACCGGACAGTCCGGTGCGCCACCAGACAGTCCGGTGAATTACAGCGGAGCGCCCTCTGATTGTCCCAAAGGTGACGAGTTTGGAGCTGAGTTCCCTGGTACACCGGACACTGTCCGGTGGCACACCGGACAGTCCGGTGCGTCAGACCAGGGCTGCCTTCGGTTATCTTTTGCTCCCTTTGTTTGAACCCTTTCTTGGTCATTTTATTGGTCTATTGTGAACCTTTGGCACCTGTAAAACTTATAATCTAGAGCAAACTAGTTAGTCCAATTATTTGTGTTGGGCAATTCAATCACCAAAATCAATTAGGAAAAGGTGTAAGTCTATTTCCCTTTCAGTTACCACTGCTAACAAGCTAAGGATATTCACAGAGTCAGTAATATTATACAAATCAAAGAATCTGCAACCAGTGACCTTACTGGCTAACTGGGATGTCAATTAGGCATCAAATGTTTTGACACATGCAAATTGAGGGATACTTCTAAATCTCTCCAGCTCTAGATTTCAATGTTAGCAGTAAGAACATCCAAATGATCGTTACTCATATTTCACCATTCTAGCTCTCTCGAGGATGTCACTCGAGTAAAACAACAAAGCAAAATTTTACCCATCTTTCGTCATTCTAGCTCTCAAGTGACATGAAAACAACAAAGCAATATTTTACTCTGATGCATGCTTCGTAATAATTTTTGATGCTAGGTCCGCTCCTCTCGACGTGCGGTGGGGTCTGGCCCACCTCGTCGGGCCGACGGGCCGCGGCATCGCAGGCTCCTCTGATCGAGGATAACCCTGAGGGCCACGATGACTTGCTCTGGTGGCGCGACCTCACGCGCTGCCACGCCGGTGAAGTCTCTATCGTCGTCACTCAGATCAAATAAGTGCTTGAGGACCTTTTCTCATAACAGTATATCATATATTTGTACATAAGTTATCGTGGTATTATATATTTCCGTTGCAACGCACGTGCACTCACTTAGTTAATTAATATATACACAGATGAATTAATACACACAGATGAATTAATATATATATATATATATATATATATATATATATATATATATATATATATATATATATATATATATACTGAATCGAAATCGTGAACTGAAACTAATTAATGTACTTTGGATTCGACATAGAGTATTTATAACACAGGCAGTAGCAGACGGCTGGCTGCTTGAATTGATCATATCCCGTATGCAAAGGCTACTAGAGATACACATATGTGTTTAGTCGTTGATGCATGTATGCATGGCATGGCATGCTCATGAGCTACCGATGTACTTGTCGATGAGGGTGGTGAGCGTGGACTTCGGGACGGCGCCGATGACGCTCTCCTTCTTCTCGCCGCCCTTGAAGATGAGCACGGTGGGGATGCTGCGGATGCCGTAGGTGGACGCCACGTTGGGGCTGTCGTCCGTGTTCACCTTGCAGCACGTGATCTTGCCGGCGTAGTCCTTGGCCAGCTCGTCGATCACCGGCGCGATCATCCGGCACGGCCCGCACCACGGCGCCCAGAACTCCACCAGCACCGGCGTCTCGCACGCCATCACCAACCCGTCCCAGTTCTTCTCGTCCGCCACCAGAACTGCCCCGACAAGCATATATCGGCGAGGGTCATCGTCAGTCAGTTCACTACTTCACTTCATATATATATTGGCAGCTAGCAACTGTGTATCCAATTATTACCTTCGTCCACTGCGTTCTTGGACTGGCAGACGTGCCGCGGCCGGCGCGTGGCGACGCGGCCGACGGACAGCGGCGCGAGCGCCCGCTTCGACGGCAGCACCAGGTTGCCGACGAGGAGCCTGTCCTTGCTGCCAGCGGGGGCGTGCAGCGCCCACGCTCTGAAGCACGTCTCCATGGCCATTGTTGTCTCTCGGTGGACGAACGTGAGTAGTGATGACTAGCTAGGTGGGTGAGTGAATGGCCGGGGCGTAGGAGGGGATAGGATTTGTTTCCCTGCCAGATATTTGGGAGCAGCAACGTGAGGTGGGCAGGGCCTTCGTCTCTGCGTGTGGATGAGGTGTTTTCTCACATGAACTTCCTTTTCTGTGTGGCACCGCACCGCTTCTCCGCGCTGCTGTCTGGCCTGGGCCACCGGCCACCACCTCTGATTCAATTCAATGAACGAACATGGTAAATAAAAAGACCTTTGGAAAAAAATATCATGGTAAATCTATACACATTTTGGAATCCAAACTTTGTCAAATTTTGATCAACAATTATGTATGCTAACTTTAAGTCGCATGCTCGCGCCTAGTAATACAAAGGTGATACTGTTAATTCTTAATTTTATATTTTAGTACAGTGTTCGTTGTCATGTTTTTGTTGCCAGCTGCAATATATTCTAGAGTCACCTGCAGTGCGAAATCGATCTGGAGGAGGACCATGCCAAGCTGAACCAAACAGTAATCAACCTTTCATATTATCTGGCAGACAACAAAAGACTACATGGCATACATGAAGTTAGTGGGACCCAATCATATGGACAGGGAGGTTGTATCGACAAGAATTGATACATGGATCTCTCTTCTTATATCTGTTCAACAAGTAGACATTTTCAGATTAATTTCTCAACTAGGTGGGTGCCCGTGCGTTGTAACAGAAATATATCGTCAGCATAGGGAACGCAGCTCCTACCAATCTAGTATCAAAGGTTTCGACGATCATGAGCTCTACCGCTGCCCCCAGGCAGCAGCCGCCGCCAGCATCAGGCGGCCCCCCAACAACGTCCAGCGCGCTGGTCGCAGCCCCTGCTTCGTCGGGAGCCATGATGCTTCGCCGATAATCCCCCAAATACCCAGCCTTCTTGCCGGGCAGCGCCACTGGGGGCATGGCGGCCCCACAGTCAATGGAACGCTGTATGGCGTGGTAGACGGGCTGCTCTTCCAAGAGCGCAGCAGCCTGCTGCCCCACGTAAATGGACAAACAAAAAAGTTATTGCTACAAACTTATGATCAGATAGACAAACAAAAAAAACACTGTAAATGATATATAAAGTTGTTATTATGAGTAAGTTAGAAAGCGCTACAACAATACGACAACCCCATGAGGCCATGATGCACAATAACATAGATCCACTATGCATAAAACTCCCAAGTGAACAACACCTGTGATGAATCTGCTACTGACGCTAGAGCTGTCAATGCTCCCCCGTGCACCATTTGCTTGCCATTCTAGAATATGAACATGAGCAGTTAGCATTGTTTACTAACCATGATAACAAATATATTTGAAGCAATCTGAAACCTAATTCAACACAAGTAATTGTGTACCTAAAGAAGAACAAGTAATTTATTCATGATTCCATCCAGGTAAGGCGTCAAAAATTCTGGTGTACAATTCTCACTAAAATTCAAAATCACTGAAACATCATGTGCCTATAAACAAGAAGAGCAATACATGTCAAAATAGATTACCAGGTCCTAAGATGTATGACATGAACATGTAATCAGGTATAGTAGAATATAGACATACAAATTATATAAACTTAATATCTCAATGCACACAAAAGACTTAGGGCCTGTTTGGTTTGTGGCTAACTGTGCTACACTTTGCCTAAGGTTAGTCGTTCGAATTGAAGAACTAACCTTAGGCAAAAAAGTTAGGCAAAGTGTGGTAAGTTAGGCAGCGAACCAAACATGCCCTTAAACAACATTCAGTTTAGAGGTCTGGCATACATAAAGTTAGTAGTTGTTCATAATCAAATTACTTTTTTATCGAAGAAACTTGTAAGCTCAAAGATCAAAAGGGATTTGTTTGACATTTAGATGTGCTAGCTGCCCACATATATTTATATTTAAAACATGTAAACCACACACAAACCATATTGGTCTACATCAACCTATTTATTGATGCAACCTCAATTAAAATTGTGATGTCTTACAATTTTTAATAATAGGCAAATATGTCGACAACCGTACATTAATCTAATCCTTTTTAGCGATATTGATAAGTTGTTGTTGTATGTTTGCAGGGATGGCATAGCGGCATGAATTGTCCTCGTAACTTAACAGATCAATTACAAAGTTCCTTCGAAGAATCTTTGCATCCTACACACAGACATAAGAGAACAAAATGTCAAATTTATATTATGTAACTGAAATGTATGTTTGAACATGAAACAAACGTACTCCACTCACCCTATCAAATTCCATTCGTCTAGCACTCCCCCACATGATCATAGCTTGTAGAACGAAGTAGCTAGTATTAACCCTATAGAATAATGTTTGGCCAACTATATTATATACAATGGTTATCATAGAAAAAATTTAAACTGTTGAGAACATGGTATTGAGAAAATACCCTTTTAAGTCAATTGGAACACCAGATCGAATTGTATTTTCCCACTTAAAAATATCCTCTACCCATCTAGAACGTTTCTTGTTGTAGGCAATCTTATATTTCTTTGAGGCCATGATAATTGCTTCCGCAAACCTCTTGTATGGCATGTGTTTACACCAATCTTGAGTGGGTGTAAAGTCTATAAAAGTTACATGCTTTTTACCATGATCGATTACGAAAAGTGTGTAGCATCCATTGAATTTCCATGGCATAAGAACCTACAAAATATCAGTCATCAGGATTGCAACGGAGTGCCTTTCATAAATACATTCGAAATGAACACATACTTACATATTTACAATCAGTGATATAATAGTTCAATGAAGGCCAACAGTCGAGTGTTTTGGCTAACTCTTCTGCTGTAGGATCCTGATGGTACTTTGGAAGTTTACCAAAACCAACCATTCTCTGGATAAATATATATACATGTCCACATGAGGATTATATGTATAGATACAATATATTACTACATTATTGATTGGAAACAAACTTACCCAGAAGCACATGTCCATATAATGTTTTTTATCCTTTATCATTTCATCTTTCGACATATGTGACTCTTTAATGGCCAACAATCGAACAGCCATGTCAAAACATTTTAGAGTCATATCTAGATTTACCCTTAATATGTTTTGCAGGTTTTTGACAGATATTTCTATCTTAAAAGGGTTGAAACTTCGCACCCATGTCATCCTGTAATGCAGCATGACAGAAGTCTATATCAAAACTCTACGTAGTTGGTACCTATAAAATAGATAAAACAATGAGCACTGACTCTAATGTCGTATCATCTTGGATTGTCATGATGTAATCACATAGAACATCTATTAAATCGGCTTTGTTCACTGGCATATCCTTTGTGGAAAGGTCACTCAGTAAAAATTCATTAGTGCACTCATCGGTCGAGAGTTTTATAGGAGTTCTTTTATCCCAATCATGAACAAACCACCTTTCTGAAAGCTCTCTTGTGAGTTTTGGTGTTTGGATGACAACTCAATTAAAGGACTAACAGTGTACTAAGTGTTGAACAGGTGCTTAAGGTAGAGCTAACAGGGTTCAACACAAGTGAACAAATGTGATTGTCCAAGAACTGGATTATGGATACATAATGGACATCACAAGTAAGATGGACATTGCATAAAGTGAGACTCGGGTGCGTAGCTCGGAGACAACTGATCAAGCCAAGGACGGAGGCAAGAAGAGCTTCGAGGTACCAAGTGCATGGGAGAAGGTCAAGGAGGCTGAGGAACCCAAAGCCAAGGGTGAAAAAGAAGGCTTGCAAAGTCAAGGGTGATCGAGTTGAGAACAGCTACGACACATCAAGGATCACTACATAAGGACGTGACTTACAGCCAATGAGGTAACAGCTACAGTTATGTGGTGTAAGTCATGAGGCAGATCAAGCTCTAAGAAGGAGATCAAGGTCACTAGAAGGAGAACAAGTGTCAAAACTAGAACTGGAAGCAGCCCAAAAGAGCTAAGTTCACCTTAATCTTTAGTTTGGGTTGTTCCTATGTTTGGAGATGTTCTATGTGACCTTTGCAGGATGTTGGAGCTAAGAAATGTCAATCTAGATCAAGTCAAGCTGACTTGATGATTTATGAGTCCAACATCAAAGCTCAAGCATGACAAATGCTATAGATGTAATAATTAAGAGAAGGTATGTTTCTAGACTTAGTACATTGGTTTTGTGGACTAATATACTTGTCTAAGTGTTAGAAACAGAAATAAGAAGAAAAGAAAAAAGGTGCAAAAGGCTTGGCTGTGTACAGCCAAGACTCAGCTCAGTCTGGCACACCGGACTGTCCGGTGGTGCACCGGACAGTGTCCGGTGGTGCACCGGACAGTGTCTGGTGCGCCAGATTGAACTCCGGCGAAAAGGTCGCTCTCGGGAGGTGTCTGGCGACGTACGGCTATAATTCACCGGACTGTCCGGTGGTGCACCGGTCTGTCCGGTGAGCCAACGGTCGGCTGGGCCAACGGTCGGCCGCGCAATCCGCGCGTGACGCGTGGCCGAGCCAACGGTCATATGGGGGCACCGGACTGTCCGGTGTGCACCAGACAGTGTCCGGTGCGCCAACGGCTCCAAGACAGCAACAGTCGACTGCGCCATTTTGGGAAGGAAATCGGGCACCGGAAGGTGTCTGGTGGAGCACCGGACTGTCCGGTGCACCACCCGACAGAAAGCTGATATTGCCTTCCAAATGCAGTCCAACGGCTCCTAGGCCCCTTGGGTCTATAAAAGGGACTCCTAGGCGCCTCCAAGAAGTGAACAAGCACAGCCAACAAGTGTAGACATCACTCGAATCAATTCTCACTCTCCCTCTTGTGTGTAACTCTATAGTTTGTGTAGAAGGCACAGCTATAAGCCTTAAGAGAGAGGAGAAGTGCTGCTTAGAGCTAGAGCAAGGTCTTGAGCGTATCGTTACTCTACCGAGGTGCTGCCGAGAAGTTTGTAAGCAGCCACGATGTTGTTGTAACCCATCTCAATAGTGAAAGGCTCTATCTGTCATACTGACAGATCTGAGCAAACGGAGGAAGGAGTTGAAATAGACTCCAAGCCCAGGTGTGGCTAACTCCAACGAGGACTAGGCAAGCATTTCAGGCTTGGCCGAACCTCGGGATAAATCCTTGCGTCTGTGTGCTCTGTTCTGTATTGTACTCTGACTCTCTGTCTTACTCGCTTTTACATCTGCACTTCACTACTTACTTGTGGTACTAGCTTTCCTTGAAGTGCAGGATATTCTTAAGACAGGAACTTCAATTCCACTGCAACCTACTCGAAGGGTTCTTCACTCCACTGCGATCCTGTCTTCGAGTAGAGTAAGATTTAAGTTTTAAAGTGATAATTTTTTATTCGCCTATTCACCCCCCCTCTAGGCGACATCCAGATCCTGTTCCCGGGCCAAAGGGAACTTTCAATTGGTATCATAGCTAGGCCTCTCCAGTGTGGGCTTAGCCGTCCGGAGATGACGCGTCACAAGAGGTAACTGTAGAACTTCTTTTAGGTGATGGCTCTAATTACAAGTCTTGGTCTGTCTCTATTTATAGTGCTTTCATGAGTGTTGATCCCGATTTGAGACAGGTCTTTAGTAGTAGTATTTTTCCCTCTAATATTAGTAAAAATCCTTCCAATGAAGAACTAAGATGTCTAACTCTAAATCACCATGCATGCAACATCTTAGTTGATTCTCTATCTAGAGGTGCCTATTTTGCCATCATGAGTAGTGATAGCGATCTATTTGTTGATGCTCATGATTTATGGAATAGGATTAAAGAAAAATATTTTGTGGCAAACTGTGATGCTCCTACTCCCTATATTACTTGTGATACTAACCATTCAAAGGGAGAAGAACAAGAACGATGGCACCCAAACGATGAATCCACCTCGTCGACAGGTTTGTTCTCCACTAGTGATAAATGTTTTATTGCTAACAATGACGGTGGAGACGAAAGCCATGATGAGAAGGAATGTGAGGATGATTGCGAGGATGAATCTTCATCATCACAAGGTACTTTTTCCTATATTGCTTCCACTGACATTAATGACAGGGAAAATGAGACCGATGATGTGGTAGAAGAGGAGATTCGCCGTTTCTACAACCATCTCAACAAAGCGGACAAAGCTCTCTTGATTAAGTTGTTGAGAAGGAACAAGGAACAAGGCGAGATGCTTCTCAGGCTAGAGGAGACTCTCATCAAAACAAACAACAGCCTGGAGAAGATGACCAAAGAACATGAGGAGCTAAGGTGCTCACATGATGTCTTGGTCCAACGGTATGAATCGATTTTAATTGAGCAAAGAAATAATCATGATGTATTATCTAATGCTGCTCAACTTAAAATTGAAGATTCTATGCTTAGGAATCAAGTAGAATTGTTAAGTCATGATAACCTTGCTCTTACTGAAAAATATGACTTATTGTCTTGTTATCATGATAATCTCTTGGATAGACATATCATGCTTGAAGTTGCTCATGAGGTCGTAATTACGAACTTAAATTCATGTGAACTTCATTCTTGCACAAGTACACATTTAGATAATTCATCACCATGTGCTAACCCCTGTTGTTCAAAAGAAAGCCAATGTTTGAATAAGCATCAAGCTGCAGGGTCACAAAAGAAATTGTGTGGGAACAAGAAACAAAGACAACTGAGGAGAAGACACATTGCTCAACTCTCTCAAGATATCCATGGGCGCGTGGTGAAGAAGCTTGAGAAAGAAAAAACGGCAGCAAGTGTCAAGCTCAATAAGAAAAATGTTCCTAAAGATGAAGAAATCAACATGAGCTTGGAAAAAGGTAAAGATTCAATTAATCATGTTGTTTGCACTGACCTTCTCTCCATGTCATTCAAATACAAAAAGGGAAAAGGAAAAAGGAGGTGTTTCAAGTGCAAGAAGTTAGGCCACCTCATCGCGTCTTGTCCGTACAAAGACAAGAATGAAGGGACAAGGAGTTGTTTTGGATGCAACAATAAGGACCACACGATCAATTCATATCCGGTCATGAAGAATCAAGGATGTGCATCCTCCAAGGTGACCCTCACCAAGGAAAATGACACACAGCAAGCGTCATGTCAGGTTGAGCGACGCTTCTGCTACAAGTGTGGTGAGCAGGGTCATCTATCCAAGGTATGTTATAAAGGTAAGATTCCTAAGCAAGTGAATTTGTCTAAATTTTATTCGCGTAGGAGACCCAAATCATACACATGTGCTAGATCTATAACGAGATCACCTAGAACTAGCACAAAGGCAATTTGGGTACCAAAGACACATTTAGATGATCATTATGGTCCCATCCCGAGATGGGTACCAAACTATGCTAACTAGACCATGCAGGTGCTTTGAGATGGACTGGAGACCATGGGAGAGCTTAAGACGGTTCTTAATTGTTTTGGTGTTTATTGACCCAAGGTTGAATTATTGTGAAACACTAATCCCATTCATCTCAAGTGAAATAAGGTGTATAGGTCCTGAATCATTATTGGTGAATCAAGTAAAGGACTTTGATGAGAATCTACAACTTGCTCTCTAAAGGATGGTACCCGTGTATTTTAAGTACATAATTGCAATTTAGTATTGCTCTTAAGTTGGCTTGTTGTGCTACCTGTCTTTGGAGTAGTTATGCTTTATGATTGCCTGTGTTGAATGAATCATAATGATGTTTGCTTAATCATGACTGGTGCTATATAGAGTATATCTTTTGAATCATTCATGGGTAGCTCTTTCATTTGTTATATCCACAACGATTAACTCTCTTGGTGTATATGGATAAACCTGTAACTTTTTGTAAGTCATGCTATGTGCAAATATGACATTTTGTTTAGTCCATGTTCACATGATTACCCTAGTTTGGCATTGTGTGAATTTCAAATCCATGTCGTGCCCTTTTGAGCTATGAGGTGCATGAGCAAAAGGAGCCCTGAACTGGTGATAACAAGTGCTCTCATAAAGGCAAAGGTAAGGAAAATGGAACTGTGCAATTTTATTGAATATCTTGAAGTTCCATTGATAGTGATCATAGCTGTGTTCTTGCATTTCATTGGTAGTATCGTGGCTTAGGAGACTTATGCCTTAAAATGTTGTTTCTTTTGGTGTACCTAAAGAACCTTCTTAACTATGATGTGCTTAGACATGATCATGTTGTTTTTCAATTAGTATATGTGATGCAATGATAGTTAAGTATGAAGCATGTCTAAGTTGCGTGTAAATGTTATACTTCCTGTGAGTTTTCAATTGGCTTAGGTGCCACTGAGGCATGCATTGTTGTATTTAGTCAACCTTTCATTTAGCCTTCAATTGGTGTTAAGTGGCTTTTCATTTGATATTCAAATTGGCATCTTTGTGTGATGAAAGTGATAGAGTATGCCTTGACCAAGGTATGTTGTGATCCCCTCTAGTTCTGAGGAAGCTAGAATGTGCAAAATGCAAGTCATTCAAATACTTGATACACAACTTGAGGGGGAGCACACATAACTTGTGTCTTTTGAGACTAACTTTCTTGAGCAATGTTGTACAGTCTCAAGGTGGAAAGGAGAAAATGAGCATGAAATGGAGCAATCAGGACTTGGGTACCTCTGTAAGTCAAGTAATTGGTATCTTAAGTCATGAGTAATTGTATATCCCTAGATTGCTCATGCTCTATAATATTTGGTGATACTCTATATCATGGAGCTATGATAATAAATGATCTTGCAATTGGTATCTTTCAATTGGTAGCCGTAATAGTTTGCTTCAATTGACATCTTTTGATAATCATTAGAATAGAAGTTTCTTTTTTGTGCCCAATACTATAACTTGTTCTAAGTTTGGTGTCTTAGCAACAAGAAAAGGTTAGGATAAAGAATCAGGCACAAGTGTGGAGAAGCTATCGAGAGATTAAATACTTTCAAGATGGGAAGTGCACCACAACATGGTAAAAGTTCAAAAGGAAGTATTAATCTTTTTGCGTATATGTATCTTACTTAAATGTTGGTGGTGCATATGTTCAATAAGTAAGGGGAGTGTTGATAATGTGTTTTTCCTCCTAAACACCCTGTTGTCCCTTGACATCATCCTATGTTTTTGCTTGAGTATGGTTTTTGGTGTTTGATGTCAAAGGGGGAGAAGTTGTGCATTAAAGCTTATCTCAACCTGAGAGGAAAGCTTATCCTAAGGGGTGATGTGTTAGTTTGTTATGTGTTAGTTTGAGCTTTGCCAAGTGTGATATTCATATGCTTCTTGCAGTATTATATGTGTTGCATCATATGGACTAGACTAGTGTTTCCGCTGCGATGAATTATTTGGCTTCTATAGTGTAATAGATAGTCATGTGGTCAATGGTGCTTTAAGATTAAAGGTGCTTTAAGATTGCTTTAAATTGGTATCTTAGTTTAAATTGGTATCTTAATGGTGAATAGTGGTAAGTTGATATTCCTGTGATATATCCACTAATTTGAATGGTGTTTAACTTTGATTATGTGCATTTGTGTGTTATAGCATCATGGTTTGATTCTTGACACAATGCATCCTAAAGGTGTATAAATGTTTCGAATTGCCTAAGTATGTGCAAATTGGCGCCTGAGGCCAAAATTATGTTTTTGAAGTAAGCACATATTTAGGGGGAGCATTCTATAAACTTAGAATTCAAAATTTGTGCTTCAAATCTTATTCTTATGTAAGCTTTAATTGTGTTGCCATCAATCACCAAAAAGGGGGAGATTGAAAGCTCTCTTGTGAGTTTTGGTGTTTGGATGACAACTCAATTAAAGGACTAACAATGTACTAAGTGTTGAACAGGTGCTTAAGGTAGAGCTAACAGGGTTCAACACAAGTGAACAAATGTGATTGTCCAAGAACTGGATTATGGATACATAATGGACATCACAAGTAAGATGGACATTGCATAAAGTGAGACTCGGGTGCGTAGCTCGAAGACAACTGATCAAGCCAAGGACGGAGGCAAGAAGAGCTTCGAGGTACCAAGTGCACGGGAGAAGGTCAAGGAGGCTAAGGAACCCAAAGCCAAGGGTGAAGAAGAAGGCTTGCAAAGTCAAGGGTGATCGAGTTGAGAACAGCTACGGCACATCAAGGATCACTACATAAGGACGTGACTTACAACCAATGAGGTAACAGCTATAGTTATGTGGTGTAAGTCATGAGGCTCAAGATCAAGCTCTAAGAAGGAGATCAAGGTCACTAGAAGGAGAACAAGTGTCAAAACCAGAACTGGAAGCAGCCCAAAAGAGCTAAGTTCACCTTAATCTTTAGTTTGGGTTGTTCCTATGTTTGGAGATGTTCTATGTGACCTTTGCAGGATGTTGGAGCTAGGAAATGTCAATCTAGATCAAGTCAAGCTGACTTGATGATTTATGAGTCCAACATCAAAGCTCAAGCATGACAAATGCTATAGATGTAATAATTAAGAGAAGGTATGTTTCTAGACTTAGTACATTGGTTTTGTGGACTAATATACTTGTCTAAGTGTTAGAAACAGAAAGAAGAAGAAAAGAAAAAAGTGCAAAAGGCTTGGCTGTGTACAGCCAAGACTCAGCTCAGTCTGGCACACCGGACTGTCCGGTGGTGTACCGGACAGTGTCCGGTGCGCCAGATTGAACTCCGGCGAAAAGGTCGCTCTCGGGAGGTGTCTCGTGACGTACGACTATAATTCACCGGACTGTTCGGTGGTGCACCGGACTGTCCGGTGAGCCAACTGTCGGCCGCGCAATCCGCGCGTGACGCGTGGCCGAGCCAACGGTCATATGGGGGCACCGGACTGTACGGTGTGCACCGGACAGTGTCCGGTGCGCCAACGGCTCCAAGACAGCAACGGTCGACTGCACCATTTTGGGAAGGAAATCGGGCACCGGAAGGTGTCCGGTGGAGCACCGGACTGTCCGGTGCACCACCCGACAGAAAGCTGATATTGCCTTCCAAATGCAGTCCAACAGCTCCTAGGCCCCTTGGGTCTATAAAAGGGACTCCTAGGCGCCTCCAAGAAGTGAACAAGCACAGCCAACAAGTGTAGACATCACTCGAATCAATTCTCACTCTCCCTCTTGTGTGTAACTCTATAGTTTGTGTAGAAGGCACAGCTATAAGCCTTAAGAGAGAGGAGAAGTGCTGCTTAGAGCTAGAGCAAGGTCTTGAGCGTATCGTTACTCTACCGAGGTGCTGTCGAGAAGTTTGTAAGCAGCCACGGTGTTGTTGTAACCCATCTCAATAGTGAAAGGCTCTATCTGTCATACTGACAGATCTGAGCAAACAGAGGAAGGAGTTGAAATAGACTCCAAGCCCAGGTGTGGCTAACTCCAACGAGGACTAGGCAAGCATTTCAGGCTTGGCCGAACCTCGGGATAAATCCTTGCGTCTGTGTGCTCTGTTCTGTATTGTACTCTGACTCTCTGTCTTACTCGCTTTTACATCTGCACTTCACTACTTACTTGTGGTACTAGCTTTCCTTGAAGTGCAGGATATTCTTAAGACAGGAACTTCAATTCCACTGCAACCTACTCAAAGGGTTCTTCACTCCACTGCGATCCTGTCTTCGAGTAGAGTAAGATTTAAGTTTTAAAGTGATAATTTTTTATTCGCCTATTCACCCCCCTCTAGGCGACATCCAGATCCTGTTCCCGGGCCAAAGGGAACTTTCACTTTCTAAGTCTGCTTGAGTGATGGGGCCATCATTATCTTCCATCAATACTTCGCTATCTTCAGATACACAAAGTAGTTTCCTCTTCTTAGGATTTGTGGGACTATCTAATATCTGAACATCAGAGGAGCTTCCAGCATCGAATTCTTTGTCATACTTGTATAACGGACACCCCTTTCTCTTGTTTATATCTGAAGATAGTAATATAGCAGCCAATTTTTTCTAAAGTGTGACATGTCATCCTGCAAATAAGAAACAATTTATTTAGAAATTATATGTATCATTGACTATAGATGTGGATACTATTTCATAGTAATAATAATATACGTGGGTAAAATTATCAGATAATTCATCCCCTGTCCAGTATTCGATATAGTTTAGTAGAAAGAGGCCACACAAGGAGCTACATCAACCAGATGATAAAAATGTCAAGATTAACAGCAATGAATATTAATAGCAACTAAGAAGAATGTATGGTGTACCTATCTGTTTGCTTTGCATATTCCATTTCTATTTCTCTAAGTGGCCAAGAAGCAACTCGGAGGTCTGGCCACCTGTGATCTTTTAACTCCCTACACTGAGATACCATATCGATTTGTCTTTGGAGTCCTTTTATCTTGATATTATTATAAAAACATAGAATTAGAAGTTGAGATTTTTTTAAAGTTAATAAGGGGTTATTAATTGTTGAGTTTGTGTAAACTCACAGTGTCAATGAGGTCATTGCGACCGGATGATGTACCAAGTGAGTCGAGCACTTGTATCTCCATATTTCTTGCATTGATCATGGCAAGATACCAGTGCATTTCTTGGATATTTATTGGAATAAACACCTACATCTCAATTATAAATATTGCAACAAAAATACATGTAAACACTAACCGTGTAGATTGCAAACTCGTATTTACCATGTCATGGTCTAGATAAAGTAAAACCCTTCTTTCAGCGCTAGATATTTGTGCCATGTCTTTAATTGGATATAACTCATCTGTTTTAGTTTCAACATCACCGTCTCGCTTTAGAAAGTTGAACTGAAAAGCATTTTCTATGTATACATGACCTCTAGATCGGCATTTTAGATGCTCTTGAGCTTTTATTAAATTTATGTAACAGTCTATCACCTGGAAGTGTGTAAGTTATGGTTAAAAATACCATGGTGGGTAATATTTTTATATATAGTAGGATCATCAAATGAAAAACTAATCATGAATTACCTCATCACCTAGATATGCGTCCGGTTGAAATAGGCATTCCATCCACTTCCTTTCCACAAAGGCATCATCAATAAGCACGACTTCTACCCTTGGTTCACAAGGGATTTCTTTAATCCAATCGATGAGTGCAAGATCACCCTATGTGAAAATATAATCTAGGAACAAAATAGTCGTGAAATCAAACATAAATCACTTACAATAAAAACAATACAAATTGATCCATACGGTACTATGGAAGTTATCATACCTTTCAGAACATTTTCCTCTTTGAATGACGGTAAGTGCAACATTTTCCTCTTGAGATTCCATCCACGGGAGACAAAAACCTATAATCATTGTTCCTTCATATTATTTGATACACGATTCAAAGGTTTCTACTATAACCAGCTAAACAATTATACATGCATTAGTGATAACATAACAATGAACAATTAATATTGCAAATAAAATGATATAAACATATTGTAGAGGGAAGGCGGGGGCAGTCTACAATCAATCATTTGAATGCAGATTTACGTAACATTATTCTCTAGAGACTAACATACTGCACTGCAGTTATTAACTTCAATAAATAAAATCTGAGATAGGTTGTACAGTTTTTGACCCCAATAAAATATGAAACTACATTCAACCTCAAATTGGCCACAACCCGAAACATCCGCATATAGTGTTCACAGTTCAGATATGGCGTAAGGACCTCCTTATAGACGATAATAGGGATGGCAATTTTGTAACACCCCTGGTGTTACTTTAACTAAAACTTGAGCATGACATCATGAGCACGGGCATTGCATATGTTTGACACACCTAGAGTGCATTCACTAGGCCAAAAATTTCAAACAAGTTGTATTGTTTTACTGTTTTACAAATAGGACCCTGGTTTAAGGACTTAACCCTAAATAGTGGTTAAAGGGACAAAACTTAATCCAAGTTGAGAAACACTTTAGGGCTTGTGAGAAAAGTCATAAAATATCCCCAACCACTAAGTTGAATCACATTTATACCCCTGGAATACTAGAAACCCTAATTAGAACCCTGGGAAAACCCTAAAACCAAACCCTAGGGACCTAAGTGCAAAATTAGTCCACTTTTGGGCTAAAGTGCAAAAACCAAGTCAAACAAATGTTTCAAGTCTATTGGATCACAAAAATGTGGACTTGAAAGCAAAACCCTAAGTTTTGGACTAAAGTGCAAAATGGACCTCATTTGAGTTTATACTAAGTCTGGATTTCAGTGATATTGGCTCAACTTTGGAGCTTTGTATCTTTCTGGATATAGAGTTTTTGCCCTAGGTCACCACATCAAAGTTGAAGCCTAATCATAGGGGAACAACTTTGCTAAAGGGTGCAAGCATAGTTGTTATGAAAAAATTGAGAGAAAAACCCAATCAAAGTATGACTGTCAGACTTGTTCCTTCTGAAAATCAGTTTTCAGTGTAACAGAGTCGACTTTGTGGGAGAATTAAACCATGATCCAGTGCTCAAATGGGTTTGATCCCTATAAGGGAATTGTAGCTGGTATATAGCACTACAATTTTGGTGCAGAGACTTGGACAAGTTACCACAGGAATTTGGGAGAAAATTCAAGTTAAACATCGACTAACAGTCGCTCTGATGAGGTGTTCTGATGGTACAGTACTCGAACTGATAAGATCGCCAGCGAACCACCGCCGGTGGCTTTCCGCCGCGATTCACGTCGCCGGCGTCGCGATTCGTGCTCGGGCGTGTGGATAACTTCGCGGCATCAAAAAAATCTTCACCGCCCGTGGACCGAACACTGCTCCGGCTAGCCGTAATCCACCCCCCCTGGCTCACCGCCCGCAGTAAAGGGCTCACCGTCGACCGCCGCCTCTCGACCGGGTGCCATGTGTCCAAGCCTTTCCATAGCGTCGCCAAGACTTCCTCTACCCGTCCCATCACCGCCGGAGAGCTTGCCACGACAGTTGCCACGGTTTCACCACGGCACCTTCGTTCTTATCTCCGGCCGCCAACACTTCATGATCAAATCAAGAGCCACCGCTCTTGAAGCCTATAAATTGAGCCCCCTCTCGTCTGCTCCAGGTTTTTGGCTAGCTATTGCACCCACTCCCGCACCCAATCGCTCACTGTCTCGCCGGAATTTCGCATTGCCACCAAATCAGTTTTCCGCCGCCGCGTTGTGAGCTCGCCGTGGTCAGCCTTTCTTAGGTCAGTACCGGTCCTCTGTTGCCTTGTTTGAGCACCCTCTCACCTCCGTGATGCTTGCCGAGCCGTTCAATTGAACTCTACCAGCGCCTATCGCCGGGAACACGATCACCTTGCCATTGTGCTTGCGGCCATCGTGGCCGGAGCTCTATGAGCCACCAACGGTGCAATTAGGTTAGGGGAAATGCTCCTTAGGTACTGAATTTCGTGTATGCCGCTCGGAGAACTCAGCCACTGCCTCAATCGTCCGGTCTGCTGCTCGCCGGAGCGCGGCCGTGAGTGACCGACGTCGAGGACCTCGTGTTGCGAATTAATAGAACCCCGAGGGTCTTTTCGTGATCTGTCAGCGACATAGAACAATAGTGAACAGACCTATGTCGGTTTAACCGTTAAGCCGAGGGCATTTGTGCAAAGTCACCTCGCGGGCGCGGGCGCGCGCGCGAAACCGCTTGGGCCTGGGCCGGCTGGACCTGAAACGGCCCAGTTCTGTTTAAAAGCTTTTCTTTTTCTTTTACGGCAGAGCTTTAGAAATGTATAGAAAAGTGTAGAAAAATGCTAAAATTATGAGACCAATTTTCCTAGGTTTGTTATTTTCCATAGAATTTATTAAAAATAGTTTCATGATTTTTAGATCAAGTAGGGAATTTTAGGATATTTAAAACAGCCTAAATCAATGGTTCTGGATTTTTAGAAATTAAATAGTTAGTCCAAAATTTCCCAAACTTTTTATGTGAGTTTTTCACATTATTTAGAAGCCATGGGTAGAATTTGGGTCAGTTTGGGCCTTGTTTGATCACTAAACCCAAAACCACCCCCCCTTGCTCCATGAACTCCTTTACCGACTCCGGAAACCCTAGGTTCCCGGAACTCCGTGAAGGAAAGTTGTACTCAAGACATAAATAATAAGTTTATGTTACCTTTGCATCCTCATGAGCATTCCATGACATCCATCCTTATGTATGTATATGGTTATATTAGAGCAAGAAGAAGAAGAAGAAGTTCTTGAAGAAGGGATACCACCCACCTCTGATCCTCAGGCCGACAACTGCTTTTATTTTGATATCTGTGGATCTGAGCAGGACACCTCTGACAACAAAGGCAAGCCCCGGTGCATTTGCCACTTACCTTGATGTTTTTTTAAAATCTTTCTCACTTACTTGCTGCATTAGGTGATAGGAGTTGATTGATTAAACAATTCCTGCATTGCCTTCCTTGATTTGGATTACCCTCCTTGAAATCCTGTTTTTACAAAAAGGTTTTACTTTGCTTAGTATTGCTTTAGAGAAACAAAAGGATTTGTTTTACAAAAGATGTTTGGCAAAGTGGGAGGGATGTTTTCGAAAATAAAACTTGATGGTGGATCCATCACGGCCGTGATGGATTCAACATCGGAAAAGATGTACCTCTGCCAGGTACCAAACTTTGGGTTTGAAATGATTAAGCTGAGACCGGGCGGGTGACTTGCACGAGAAGAGAGTCTCGGTGTAGTGTCTCCGTCTGAGTCGATTAAGGACCGTCTCGATGTAGGCTTGATGATCGAGGACCCTTTAACTGGTCACATGCCTCGTCATGGGTAAGCCTTGCCTCGGGCAGACTAAGGCCGGAATAAGATAACACGAAATGGGAGTGGAGCGGTGGCGGGAGTAGCGTGTACCCTCCGTGGCAAGAGGCTGGACGGTGGTGTATCTGTGCTCTCGGTTTGCGTGAACCTGATCCGGTCTTAAGAACCCCGGTGGCGGGTTGACATATGCAAGGGTTAAGTGCTACATATGTCGTGTGATTGGAGATCCTCAGCTGAGTATAATCGATTCGGATCGCCGTACCTTCGCGGTTATGAAGACTTGGTCACTGACCTACACGTAGCATTCCACTAAAGATGATGGGTTTTGGTTAAGAAATTGGCTAGTGCAGGACCAGTGATTGAACTAGGGTAGAAAGAACTCTAGTGCAGGTAATTCTACCTAACTTGACAAATAAAATTGGATTTTTAAGGATCCACTTTAGTAAGCATTTCTGCAAAACAGAGTCTTTGACTATTGAAAAGCCTTACCTTGACTCCCATATATCCAGCATACCCTTGAGAGTCTTTTCCTTAGTCGGGTAAGACTTGCTGAGTAATTCCATACTCAGGGTTTATCCCTTTGTTGTTTTTAGGAGGGGAAGTAGCAGACTTCTGCTGCTTCTGTGCTAAGGTGGTTCCCAAGGATGAAACCCAAGACTGAAGTGCGGGAGGACTCGGTCCTCCATCTTAGATCTTTTGTTTATAGTCCTTCGGGAGAAGTTGTGTCTCCCCGGTTTGTATAGTTAATACTTTATGCACTCGTTTTTAGACCTGGTCTGTAATAACTTAACTTGGGCTTACTTTTGGAAATAAATGTAAGTTATGTAATTCGCTTCCGCATATCTGTATCTCCGATGATCTGTAATGTCTGCAAGACGGGTGAAACGTTCCTGGTGAGGTAAGGAAAGATACCGAGCTTGTCAAGTAACTTAGGAACATCTACAGGGTGTCTGATGTCTGTTAGACAAGGACAACTGTAGGTGGGCCTGATTACTTGGGAGGTTCCGTCACAGCTGGTATCGGAGCGTAGCCCTTCTTTGCAGATATTCCAGGGCATCTTCAAAAGATTTTCAAAAGTCTTACCTAAAGATTCTTTTCTCTTCTTACCTAAGTAGTCTGAAGAGTTTATATTAAAGACCAGTTAGGAAGAGTGCAACATATAGAAGGTTGAATCAACCAAGGTTGGTTCTGTACTTACTCATGCATCATGCTAAGAATTATACTAATAAATTTCCCCTTTAGAAAATGCCGCCGCGCACAAGAAAGACCGCGCGTAAGTCGACTGGACCTCTTGGAGTGCCTCGACATCAGCTTGCTCCGCGAGATGAAGATAGTAGTAGCGGGAGCAATGATCCCATCGGGGATCTGGAGGCAGAAGTAAACAGGCTCCAATTGGAACTCCGCCGCAGGACAGCTATATGGATTGGAGATGGTGACCGTATAAATGAGTTACGAGCATACGTTCGCCATCTACAAGACCAGCTGGCCGATCGAGATTTGGCACTCGATTGGGCTGTTCAATCTCGTTCACGGGCATGGGCCAAGGAGGCAAAGGCTCAGGCCCGAGTTAGAGAACTCAGCTCGGCTGTGGACGACTTACAGGTGTACTGCAATACACTCCATGAAGAAGTTCATGTGCTCTACTCGCAGCTACACCCCAGTGAGCCTGCCCATCCTACTGAGGCAGAAGCCGGACCCTCCCACGTTGCGGGACGCGCGTCGGGTGGGGAGCTAGATCTTTTTGAGCCCCCTCCTTCTTTAAGGTTGGTGGACATCTGGACTCCTACCCCCGACAATGAAGTTGCCAAAAGCGATGGGAAGCAAGACTAGTGGTATAGTAAGAGTAGAGTAGTATATTGTAAGGTGTACTATTGTATTAGAGTAATGTATTGTAGGATGTACTAATGTATAATAGGGTAAACTTTTGTAAAATGGGTTATGTATCCTGTTGTATAATATCGAGTCTGTACCATTACTTTTTACAGTAATGTAAAATGGAGGGCTTTCTTTGGCACATTATGTTTATTCAAATGTTTTTGCCTCAGATGCCGACCCGTACTCGAGGACAGGATGCAGCTGGAACATCCGGGGGTGGGGATGCTACCCCGAATCCACCTCCCGTTCCACCCACACTGGCCGAGGCAATCGCTGCCTTGGTAAATGCTACAGCTGACAACACCCGCTTTCTGAGGGAGATGGCGGGTCAGCAACAGCTTCAACAACAAGCAGGACGAGGATTCCAGCAGGGTCCCCGTGAGACTACATATTTGGATTTCTCGGAGACTCGTCCGCCTCTCTTTATTAAAGCAGAAGATCCGCTTGAGGCCGACGAATGGATACGGGTCATAGAGCAGAAATTTGGCCTTCTTCGCTGCTCAGAAACCCAGAAGCCACTGTTTGCAGCTCAGCAACTTCGAGGCCCTGCCAGCACTTGGTGGGGGAACTTTGTGGCCATCCAGCTGGATAATCACCAGATTACATGGAATGAGTTCAAAGCAGCATTCCGCGAGCATTATATTCCTGAGGGAGTGTTGCACATGAAGCAGGAAGAGTTTATGAAGTTGAAACAAGGGGGAGATACTGTTAACCAGTATCTCAACAAATTCAATCACCTGTCCCAGTACGCAATTGATCAGGTGAACACAGATTTGAAAAAGAAGAATTGTTTTATGAGAGGTCTGAACGACAGGATGCAGCGGAAGATGGCTGCATGTATTGATCTTACTTATGGCAAGGCTGTCAGCACAGCCTTATCCGTGGAGGCCAAATATGCAAATTCTGGGAAAAGCAAGGGATTTAGTGGTGATCGGTCTACTCAGGGCCCGGTTAAGAGGCAACGGTTTGTTCTCCGGCCCTCTAACCAGAATCGCTCAAGTACACCATCTTTCCCTTTTAAGCAGCCTATCATTATTCGGCCTAACAAAGCCCCTACTGCCTCAAGTCAGCCGGGTGCCCCAGGCACTCGATTCCCTGCACTGCCAAGTTCTTCCACTGGATGCTTTAACTGTGGCAAATCTGGGCACTTCATTAAAGACTGTCCCTATCCCCGGCAAAATCAGGCCAATAATCAGCAAGGATCGGGAACTTCAGCTCCAGGCAAGGGAACTACTTCGGGCAGAAATACCAAAAAGACGGGGCGAGTCTATTATACGCAAGTGGCTACCACACCGGAAGGAGAGCCGGTGATGATGGGTACGTTCCCTGTGGCCAGTCACCCTGCAATAATTCTTTTTGATTCTGGTGCTTCACATACTTTCATTAGCAAGACATTTGTGGAGCAACATCACATTACATGTCATGAATCAAAAGAGGGTTTTAAAATTCATTCACCTGGGGGATACATTTTTACTAAAGAAGTGGCCTATGGAGTGCCAGTAACTATGGCCGAACGGAACTTTCCTGCCAACATGATTGTTCTAAAAGGCCAAGATATAGATGTAATTTTGGGGATGAATTGGTTAACTCAACACAAGGCAGTACTCAACACTGAACTCAGAACCGTCAGGTTGAGTTATAATCAAGAAGAAATTCTCCTATCTCTCCCCAAGACCAATCCAGTCAAAGCTTCTGGTAGAATCTTTGAAGCCATTGTACCGGAGATCAAGAACATTCCGGTAGTGTGTGAGTTTCCAGATGTGTTTCCGGAAGATTTGCCTGGACTGCCCCCAGAACGAGATGTAGAATTTGTAATTGAGCTAAAACCCGGTACGGCTCCCATTTCCCGAAGGTCGTACCGTATGCCCCCTAATGAATTAGCAGAATTGAAGATCCAATTGCAAGATCTGCTGAATAAAGGATTTATCCGGCCAAGCTCGTCCCCTTGGGGTTGTCCCGCCATCTTTGTGAAGAAGAAGGATCAAACCTTGCGAATGTGTGTGGACTATCGGCCCCTAAATGAGGTCACCATCAAGAATAAGTACCCTCTTCCAAGGATTGATATCTTATTTGATCAACTGACTGGGGCGAGGGTGTTTTCCAAAATTGATCTCAGGTCGGGCTATCATCAAATCCGTATTCGGCCCGAGGATATACCGAAGACCGCATTCACTACGCGGTATGGATTATTCGAGTATCTAGTGATGTCCTTCGGGCTCACCAATGCTCCTGCCCACTTCACCTATTTGATGAACTCGGTGTTCATGCCCGAGTTAGACAAGTTTGTGGTGGTCTTCATCGATGATATTTTGATATATTCTAAAAATGAAGAGGAGCATGCTCAGCACTTACGGGTTGTATTGACGCGCCTGAGGGAACATCAGCTTTATGCCAAGTTCAGTAAGTGCGCGTTCTGGCTGGAAGAAATTCAATTTCTGGGGCACGTATTATCATCCAAGGGAATTGCGGTAGACCCTAGCAAGGTCAAGGATATTCTGGAATGGAAACCTCCAACAACTGTTCACCAGGTCCGGAGTTTTCTTGGACTCGCAGGATATTATCGCAGATTTATACCTGATTTTTCTAAGCTTGTGAAGCCAATCACAAGTTTATTGAAGAATGATACTAAGTTCAATTGGACTTCTAAATGTAATGAAGCCTTCGAGGAATTGAAGACACTATTGACCACTGCTCCGGTATTGGCTCAACCGGACATCACTAAACCTTTTGATGTGTATTGTGATGCGTCAGGCAGTGGACTCGGCTGTGTGCTAATGCAAGAAGGCCGGGTGATTGCATATGCTTCAAGGCAGTTACGCCGACATGAGGAGCACTATCCAACTCATGATCTGGAGTTAGCTGCGGTGGTTCATGCCCTGAAAATATGGCGTCACTATCTGCTGGGAAACATCTGTCACATATATACTGATCATAAGAGTTTGAAGTATATATTTACCCAGTCAGAGTTAAACATGAGGCAAAGGCGATGGCTTGAGCTTATTAAAGATTATGAACTGGAAATCCATTATCACCCAGGCAAGGCCAATGTGGTGGCAGATGCATTGAGTCGTAAGACTACCTGCCACTGTCTTATGGTAAAGACCCCCGAAAGCACTTTGTGTCAAGAAATGGAAAAGTTAAACCTGGGGATAATCCAGCAAGGGACTTTGAATCAACTGAAGCTTGAGTCAACCATTTTGCAAAGGATAATTGATGCTCAAAAGGATAATCAGGGTATGAAGCATATCCGAGAGAAGATCAGGGCTGGAACAGCCCAATGTTTCAAGGAAGATAATCAAGGTGTGTTATGGTTCAACAACCGCATAGTAGTGCCGAAGAATGAAGAACTCCGCCAGCAAATCTTAGACGAAGCGCATCTTAGTCGCTACACCATTCATCCGGGAAGCACTAAGATGTATCATGATCTGAAACAACATTACTGGTGGACGAAGATGAAGATTGAGATTGCACGCTATGTGGCTAAGTGCGACACTTGCAGACGTGTCAAAGCCATACACCTGAAAACTGCTGGTCCATTGCAATCTTTGCCAATCCCAACATGGAAATGGGAAGACATCAGCATGGACTTTATTGTGGGATTGCCCAGGACCGCAAAAGGGTACGACTCTATCTGGGTGATTGTTGATCGACTTACAAAGGTTGCTCACTTTCTGCCGGTCAAGACATATTACCCGGTACTTACCTATGCGGAGTTATACATTGCCCGTATTCTCAGTTTGCATGGTGTTCCAAAGACCATAGTGTCGGATCGTGGACCTCAGTTCGTATCCAAATTTTGGGAAGAACTTCATAAATCCCTGAGAACTAAGTTGCTCCACAGTTCGGCCTACCATCCCCAAACCAGTGGACAGACTGAGAGAGTGAACCAAATACTTGAAGATATGTTGCGGGCATGTGTCCTGGATTTCTCGCAAAAATGGGATGAATGTTTGCCCTTGGCGGAGTTTTCATACAATAACAGTTATCAGGAAAGTATCAAGATGGCACCTTTCGAAGCTTTATATGGGCGACGGTGTCGAACTCCGCTAAATTGGTCTGAACCTGGTGAAAGGTATTTTTTTAGGCCTGATATGGTAAAAGAAACCGAACAAAAGGTTCAGAAAGTAGTACATAATATGAAAAAGGCACAGGCTCGTCAGAAAAGTTATGCAGACAAACGGCGAATGCCCTTATACTTCTTGGAAGGAGACTACGTCTACTTAAAGGTTTCACCTATGAAAGGCGTATCGCGTTTTGGGATTAAAGGAAAACTTGCACCAAGGTACATTGGTCCATTCCCTATTCTTCAAAGATATGGGCCAGTAGCGTATCAACTTCAGCTCCCCGAAACATTGTCTGCCGTGCATAATGTGTTCCACGTGTCACAATTGAAGAAGTGTCTTCGGGTTCCCGATCGAACCGTTGAAGTGACTGATGTTGTCCTGGAACCAGATTTAACGTACTCGGAACATCCTATTCGAGTTCTGGATCAAAAGGACAGGGTTACCCGGAGAAGGACTCTCAAGTTTTATAAGATACAGTGGAACCAGCATTCGGAAGATGAGGCAACATGGGAAACCCAAGATTTCTTAGATAAGAATTTCCCAGGCTTTCTAGCCTCTTGTAAATTGTAAAGTTTGTATAACTATGTAATAAAGGAATGAACCCCCACACCACCCCTGCCTTGTACCAGAAATAAGGAAATAAAAACGTGACACATTTCCTTTTCCATTACTCACCCTAGGACTTTAAATCTCGGGACGAGATTCTTTTATGGGGGGAAGGATGTAACACCCCTGGTGTTACTTTAACTAAAACTTGAGCATGACATCATGAGCACGGGCATTGCATATGTTTGACACACCTAGAGTGCATTCACTAGGCCAAAAATTTCAAACAAGTTGTATTGTTTTACTGTTTTACAAATAGGACCCTGGTTTAAGGACTTAACCCTAAATAGTGGTTAAAGGGACAAAACTTAATCCAAGTTGAGAAACACTTTAGGGCTTGTGAGAAAAGTCATAAAATATCCCCAACCACTAAGTTGAATCACATTTATACCCCTGGAATACTAGAAACCCTAATTAGAACCCTGGGAAAACCCTAAAACCAAACCCTAGGGACCTAAGTGCAAAATTAGTCCACTTTTGGGCTAAAGTGCAAAAACCAAGTCAAACAAATGTTTCAAGTCTATTGGATCACAAAAATGTGGACTTGAAAGCAAAACCCTAAGTTTTGGACTAAAGTGCAAAATGGACCTCATTTGAGTTTATACTAAGTCTGGATTTCAGTGATATTGGCTCAACTTTGGAGCTTTGTATCTTTCTGGATATAGAGTTTTTGCCCTAGGTCACCACATCAAAGTTGAAGCCTAATCATAGGGGAACAACTTTGCTAAAGGGTGCAAGCATAGTTGTTATGAAAAAATTGAGAGAAAAACCCAATCAAAGTATGACTGTCAGACTTGTTCCTTCTGAAAATCAGTTTTCAGTGTAACAGAGTCGACTTTGTGGGAGAATTAAACCATGATCCAGTGCTCAAATGGGTTTGATCCCTATAAGGGAATTGTAGCTGGTATATAGCACTACAATTTTGGTGCAGAGACTTGGACAAGTTACCACAGGAATTTGGGAGAAAATTCAAGTTAAACATCGACTAACAGTCGCTCTGATGAGGTGTTCTGATGGTACAGTACTCGAACTGATAAGATCGCCAGCGAACCACCGCCGGTGGCTTTCCGCCGCGATTCACGTCGCCGGCGTCGCGATTCGCGCTCGGGCGTGTGGATAACTTCGCGGCATCAAAAAAATCTTCACCGCCCGTGGACCGAACACTGCTCCGGCTAGCCGTAATCCACCCCCCCTGGCTCACCGCCCGCAGTAAAGGGCTCACCGTCGACCGCCGCCTCTCGACCGGGTGCCATGTGTCCAAGCCTTTCCATAGCGTCGCCAAGACTTCCTCTACCCGTCCCATCACCGCCGGAGAGCTTGCCACGACAGTTGCCACGGTTTCACCACGGCACCTTCGTTCTTATCTCCGGCCGCCAACACTTCATGATCAAATCAAGAGCCACCGCTCTCGAAGCCTATAAATTGAGCCCCCTCTCGTCTGCTCCAGGTTTTTGGCTAGCTATTGCACCCACTCCCGCACCCAATCGCTCACTGTCTCGCCGGAATTTCGCATTGCCACCAAATCAGTTTTCCGCCGCCGCGTTGTGAGCTCGCCATGGTCAGCCTTCCTTAGGTCAGTACCGGTCCTCTGTTGCCTTGTTTGAGCACCCTCTCACCTCCGTGATGCTTGCCGAGCCGTTCAATTGAACTCTACCAGCGCCTATCGCCGGGAACACGATCACCTTGCCATTGTGCTTGCGGCCATCGTGGCCGGAGCTCTATGAGCCACCAACGGTGCAATTAGGTTAGGGGAAATGCTCCTTAGGTACTGAATTTCGTGTATGCCGCTCGGAGAACTCAGCCACTGCCTCAATCGTCCGGTCTGCTGCTCGCCGGAGCGCGGCCGTGAGTGACCGACGTCGAGGACCTCGTGTTGCGAATTAATAGAACCCCGAGGGTCTTTTCGTGATCTGTCAGCGACATAGAACAATAGTGAACAGACCTATGTCGGTTTAACCGTTAAGCCGAGGGCATTTGTGCAAAGTCACCTCGCGGGCGCGGGCGCGCGCGCGAAACCGCTTGGGCCTGGGCCGGCTGGACCTGAAACGGCCCAGTTCTGTTTAAAAGCTTTTCTTTTTCTTTTACGGCAGAGCTTTAGAAATGTATAGAAAAGTGTAGAAAAATGCTAAAATTATGAGACCAATTTTCCTAGGTTTGTTATTTTCCATAGAATTTATTAAAAATAGTTTCATGATTTTTAGATCAAGTAGGGAATTTTAGGATATTTAAAACAGCCTAAATCAATGGTTCTGGATTTTTAGAAATTAAATAGTTAGTCCAAAATTTCCCAAACTTTTTATGTGAGTTTTTCACATTATTTAGAAGCCATGGGTAGAATTTGGGTCAGTTTGGGCCTTGTTTGATCACTAAACCCAAAACCACCCCCCCTTGCTCCATGAACTCCTTTACCGACTCCGGAAACCCTAGGTTCCCGGAACTCCGTGAAGGAAAGTTGTACTCAAGACATAAATAATAAGTTTATGTTACCTTTGCATCCTCATGAGCATTCCATGACATCCATCCTTATGTATGTATATGGTTATATTAGAGCAAGAAGAAGAAGAAGAAGTTCTTGAAGAAGGGATACCACCCACCTCTGATCCTCAGGCCGACAACTGCTTTTATTTTGATATCTGTGGATCTGAGCAGGACACCTCTGACAACAAAGGCAAGCCCCGGTGCATTTGCCACTTACCTTGATGTTTTTTTAAAATCTTTCTCACTTACTTGCTGCATTAGGTGATAGGAGTTGATTGATTAAACAATTCCTGCATTGCCTTCCTTGATTTGGATTACCCTCCTTGAAATCCTGTTTTTACAAAAAGGTTTTACTTTGCTTAGTATTGCTTTAGAGAAACAAAAGGATTTGTTTTACAAAAGATGTTTGGCAAAGTGGGAGGGATGTTTTCGAAAATAAAACTTGATGGTGGATCCATCACGGCCGTGATGGATTCAACATCGGAAAAGATGTACCTCTGCCAGGTACCAAACTTTGGGTTTGAAATGATTAAGCTGAGACCGGGCGGGTGACTTGCACGAGAAGAGAGTCTCGGTGTAGTGTCTCCGTCTGAGTCGATTAAGGACCGTCTCGATGTAGGCTTGATGATCGAGGACCCTTTAACTGGTCACATGCCTCGTCATGGGTAAGCCTTGCCTCGGGCAGACTAAGGCCGGAATAAGATAACACGAAATGGGAGTGGAGCGGTGGCGGGAGTAGCGTGTACCCTCCGTGGCAAGAGGCTGGACGGTGGTGTATCTGTGCTCTCGGTTTGCGTGAACCTGATCCGGTCTTAAGAACCCCGGTGGCGGGTTGACATATGCAAGGGTTAAGTGCTACATATGTCGTGTGATTGGAGATCCTCAGCTGAGTATAATCGATTCGGATCGCCGTACCTTCGCGGTTATGAAGACTTGGTCACTGACCTACACGTAGCATTCCACTAAAGATGATGGGTTTTGGTTAAGAAATTGGCTAGTGCAGGACCAGTGATTGAACTAGGGTAGAAAGAACTCTAGTGCAGGTAATTCTACCTAACTTGACAAATAAAATTGGATTTTTAAGGATCCACTTTAGTAAGCATTTCTGCAAAACAGAGTCTTTGACTATTGAAAAGCCTTACCTTGACTCCCATATATCCAGCATACCCTTGAGAGTCTTTTCCTTAGTCGGGTAAGACTTGCTGAGTAATTCCATACTCAGGGTTTATCCCTTTGTTGTTTTTAGGAGGGGAAGTAGCAGACTTCTGCTGCTTCTGTGCTAAGGTGGTTCCCAAGGATGAAACCCAAGACTGAAGTGCGGGAGGACTCGGTCCTCCATCTTAGATCTTTTGTTTATAGTCCTTCGGGAGAAGTTGTGTCTCCCCGGTTTGTATAATTAATACTTTATGCACTCGTTTTTAGACCTGGTCTGTAATAACTTAACTTGGGCTTACTTTTGGAAATAAATGTAAGTTATGTAATTCGCTTCCGCATATCTGTATCTCCGATGATCTGTAATGTCTGCAAGACGGGTGAAACGTTCCTGGTGAGGTAAGGAAAGATACCGAGCTTGTCAAGTAACTTAGGAACATCTACAGGGTGTCTGATGTCTGTTAGACAAGGACAACTGTAGGTGGGCCTGATTACTTGGGAGGTTCCGTCACAAATTTTACCCGCGGGTTCGGATATCCACGGATATCCAACCCGTCGGATTTGGGTTCGGGTACGAAATTTAACCCGCGGGTCTCACCCATACCCGACCCGTGATAAAATCGGGTCGGGTACGGGTTTTAACTTTTACCCGTGGGTCTTGGCGGATATCCGAAATTATTTCAGTTTTCACTTTTCAGCCCACCAGAAACCGGCGGACCGGCCCATTCTCCATCCTTATTCACCAGAAACCCTAGTCTCCCACACGCAGTCACGGTCTCTCTCAGACTCTCACGGTCTCACCGTCTCTCTCTCAGCCAGCCACCACCAGCCGCCAGAAACCGAGCGCCAACCTCCAAGCCTCGCAGGGGGAGCACGAGCATCGGAGGCATGGTGCCGCTGGACGCTGGTGCGTGGAGCAGGCTATAGGCATCACCGCACAGGAAGTCGCTGCCACTCGTGCGCTCTGCTTAGGATCGCTCAGCCACTAGCAAGCAGTCGCACGCTGCCATGGGAGGCAGGCACAAGCCGCACAAGTATTCTCTTATGTTTTCTATATTTTGACGTTATCTGGTTGTAATCATATTTAAGTTTGACTAGGAAAGATGAGCTCAGAGAGCAGCACAGACAGATTGAGTAAGGGTGTGAGACCAAGTCCTTTGCTTCATTTATTTTGCAGAACAGTACTCATTTATTGTTTTGTAACAGTACTCATATATTGTTTGGTTCAAGTGTAAACGCTATGTACTCATATATTGTTTTGTCAACCTTCTGTAACAGTACTCATATATTGTTTTGTGATTATACCCGTGGGTATCCAATACCCGCCCGATACCCGATGGGTATGGGCACGGGTACAAAATCCTACCCGCGGGTATAGTCGCGGGCGGGTATGAGTAATACCCGCGGGTATTATCGCGGGCGGATATTTACCATACCCGATCCGAACCCGACCCATTGCCATCCCTAGACAATATTCTTTGTGTATGTTACACCATTTATTGTTGACTTCTTTTGCATCCCCTTCTTCATTTTCTCATTAGTGACTAGAATTACAAGTATCTTCACATTAAATCGAGTTGTGGCCCTTGAGAGAGCAACATATAGCTGGCCATGAGAGAATACTGGTTCTGGCAAGTACACAACAACATTAGGAATCGTTTGTCCCTGAGACTTGTTAACAGTCATGGCAAAACTTAGTCTTACCGGAAACTGCTTCCTTTTAAAATGGAAAGGGAACATCTCGTCATCAGAAGGGCACAGGGGTATCCGAGGCAAGAAAACCCGCATTCCAGCATGCTGGCCAAGGACAATTTGAGCATCAATACTATTTTTTTGGAAACCACGTACCACCAGACGTGTACTATTGCAAAGTCCGTTAGTAGGGTCTATATTCCTAAGCAACATGATTAGGCACCCAATTTTGAGCTTCAGAACATGCAGGGGTAGTCCATTAGGAGTCAGCGTGTTTAGGAATTCTGATGGATAATAGTTATTGGGATCGTCCACCGCGGTGTCAAAACTATGGTACATCATCTGCTCCCGTTGGAAACAATCGATCATCCTCATATTTATCATATCCACCCAGTCGTTCCGAGTAGTCAATATTGCTCTTGAAGTGATGTAGCTTGTATTAGACATGTTTTCGTTTAGACTGGGGTAAATGTCATCTATCAATCTGTCAAGGTCGCGGTCATCACCGCTATATGGCACACATACCTCATCTAGAAGACAAACATCACCATCGTTGTTCACTTCCTCAGTTCCACCACCGACACACAACAAATATTCTACAAACCATGGGTCGCTCTTTGCTCTCATGTTGCGAACAAGCTTTAGGTGGCACATTGATTCCCATAGGTAAGAACTCCGTAGAGAGGCAGCAACTATCTGAGCCCTTGACCCCTTACGTACAACAGGGAGTACTTGTCTGAAATCTCCCCCAACATAATAGTCTTCCCACCAAAGGGCAGACCAGGCGTCCCATGATATCACGCATGCTGTTGTGCAACGCTTCAATTGATTGTCTCTTAGACATTGATGCCTCGTCCCAAATAATGAGCGACGCTTTCTGTAGCAACTTTGATGTCCCACTTTGTTTCGTGAAGGTACATATAGCACCATCATCAATAGTAAGTGGTATCTTGAAGCGTGAATGGGCAGTTCTCCCACCAGGCATTATGGAAGCCGCAACCCCAGATGTAGCTGTTGCAACTGTAATCTTGTCCTGACTACGTAGCACCGCAAGCAATGCCTTATACAGATAAGTCTTTCCAGTCCCACCAGGCCCATCCACAAAGAACACACCGCCATTACTGGTGTCAACAACAGATAAGATCTTTTCATAGGCAGACTTCTGCTCCTCATTTAGGGTTTCTTGCAAAGCAACATCTTCTATCGTCGCCTTGATACTTTCCTCCTCATAAATCTCTCTATCAATACCTTGTGAATCATCATATCTATCGATGATAGCAGGGAGAGGGAATGTCTTTATGTCTTTACCCATTGACTGCAACATGTTTCTAATGTCAATCAAGACCATCTGCTGCAAATGGGTTTTGCTCTGAGTAATACGATGATAATCCTTGGTGTCAAGGTGTCTCTGCCACAATTCTGGCACATCATTCGGCTCGCAGTAAACCAGTATCGTTGCAAACAACCTTTGTAGCGCTGATGGCATTTGGTAAAGAGCAGCTTCATTGAGACACTCATCTATTGTGTTGTGTGCTTCAAGCAATCCCCTTCTTTGTGCTACCTCACGAAACAATGGTAGTGTGTCACCGTCTACTATCCTTAGATCCGCATAGGAGGTAGCACCAGTGAAAGCTCTCTTGTGAGTTTTGGTGTTTGGATGACAACTCAATTAAAGGACTAACAAGTGTACTAAGTGTTGAACAGGTGCTTAAGATAAAGTCTACAAGGTTCAACACAAGTGAACAAATGTGATGGTCCAAGAACTAGATTATGGATACATAATGGACATCACAAGTAAGATGGACATTGCATAAAGTGAGACTCGGGTGCGTAGCTCGGAGACAACTAATCAAGCCAAGGACGGAGGCAAGAAGAGCTTCGAGGTACCAAGTGCACGGGAGAAGGTCAAGGAGGCTGAGGAACCCAAAGCCAAGGGTGAAGAAGGAGGCTTGCAAAGTCAAGGGTGATCGAGTTGAGAACAGCTATGGCACATTAAGGATCACTACATAAGGACGTGACTTACAGCCAATGAGGTAACAGCTGCAGTTATGTGGTGTAAGTCATAAGGCTCAAGATCAAGCTCTAAGGAGGAGATCAAGGTCACTAGAAGGTGAACAAGTGTCAAAACCAGAACTGGAAGCAGCCCAAAAGAGCTAAGTTCACCTTGATCTTTAGTTTGGTTTGTTCCTATGTTTGGAAATGTTCTTTGTGACCTTTACAGGATGTTGGAGCCAAGTAATGTCAATCTAGATCAAGTCAAGCCGACTTGATGATTTATGAGTCCAACATCAAAGCTCAAGCATGTGAAATGCTATAGATTTAATGATCAAGAGTAAAGGTATGTTTCTAGGCCTTAGTACATTGGTTTTGTGTACTAATATACTTGTCTAAGTGTTAGAAACAGAAAGAAGAAGAAAAGAAAAGAGGAGAAAAAGACTTGGCTGAGTGCAGCCAAGACTCAGCTCAGTCTGGCACACCGGACTGTCCGGTGGTGCACCGGACAGTGTCCGGTGCGCCAGGCTGGCTCGGCGTGAAGTAGCCGCTCTCGGGAATTCACCGACGGCGTACGGCTAAAATTCACCGGACTGTCCGGTGTGCACCGGACTGTCCGGTGAGCCAACGGTCGGCCGGGCCAACGGTCGGCCGCGCGATCTGCGCGGGACACGTGGCCGAGCCAACGGCTAGATGGAGGCACCGGACTGTCCGGTGCGCACCGGACATGTCCGGTGCGCCAACGACTCCAAGACTGCCAACGGTCGGCTTCGCCATAAAAGCAAAGAAATCGGGCACCGGACAGTGTCCGGTGTGCACCGGACTGTCCGGTGCGCCACCCGACAGAAAGAAAGTATTGCCTTCCAAATGGGATTCCAACGGCTCCTAGGCCCCTTGTGCCTATAAAAGGGACCCCTAGGCGCCTCAAGCAAGAAATAAGCGCAGCCAACAAGTGTAGACTTCATTGGAATCAATTCTCGCTCTCCCTCTTGTGTGTAACTCTATAGTTTGTGTAGAAGGCACAGCTATAAGCCTTTAGAGAGAGGAGTAGTGCTGCTAAGAGCTAGAGCAAGGTCTTGAGCGTATTGTTACTCTGCCGGGGTGCTGCCAAGAAATTTGTAAGCAGCCGCGGTTCTGTTGTAACCCCACTCAATAGTAAAAGGCTCTATCTGTCATACTGACAGATCTGAGCAAACGGAGGAAGGAGTTGAAATAGACTCCAAGCCTAGGTGTGGCTAACTCCAACGAGGACTAGGCAAGCATTTCAAGCTTGGCCGAACCTCGGGATAAATCCTTGCGTCTGTGTGCTCTATTCTGTATTGTATCCTGACTCTCTGTCTTACTCGTCTTTATATCTGCACTTCAATACTTATCTGTGGTATAAGCGTGATTTGAAGTGCAGGACTTTTTGAGACAGGATCTTCTATTCCGCTGCAACCTACTCGAAGAGTCTTCTCACTCCACTGCGTACTAAGTCTTCGAGTAGAGTAAGAATTTAAGTTTTAGAGTAATAAGTTTTTATTCGCCTATTCACCCCCCCTCTAGGCGACATCCAGATCCTGTTCCCGGGTCAAAGGGAACTTTCAATTGGTATCGGAGCTAGGCCTCTCCAGTGTGGGCTTAGCCGTCCGGAGATAACGATGTCGTCACAAGAGGTAAGTGTAGAAATTCTTTTAGGCGATGGCTCTAATTACAAATCTTGGTCTATCTCTATTTATAATGCTTTCATGAGTGTTGATTCTGATTTGAGACAGATCTTTAGGAGAAGTATTTTTCCATCTGATATTAGTAAAAATCCCTCTAATGATGAACTCAGATGTTTTTCTCTCAATCACCGTGCTTGCAGCATCTTAGTTGATTCTCTTTCTAGAGGTGCTTATTTTGCCATCATGAGTAGTGGTAATGATTTAATTGTTGATGCTCATGATTTATGGAATAGAATTAAAGTAAAATATTGTGTGGCAAATTGTACTGCTTCTACTCCCCATATTGCTTGTGATACTAACCTTTCAAAAGGAGAAGATCAAGAACGATGGGCACCCAACGATGAATCCACCTCGTCGACAGGTTTGTCTTCCACTAGTTATAAGTGTCTTATTGCTAACAATGATGATGGAGACGAAAGCGATGATGAGGAGGAATATGAGGATGATAGCGAGGATGAGTCTTCATCACCACAAGGTACATTTTCCTGTACTGCTTCCACTAATAATAATGACAGGGAAAATAAGACCGGTGATGTGGAAGAAGAGGAGATTCGCCGGTTCTACACCCATCTCAACAAAGAAGACAAAGTGCTCTTGGTTAAATTGTTGAGGAGGAACAAGGAACAAGGCGAGACGCTTCTCAGGCTAGATGAGACTCTCATCAAAACCAACGACAGCCTGGAGAAGATGACCAAAGAACATGAGGAGCTAAAGTGCTCTCATGATAATTTGGTCCAACGGTATGAATCTATTTTATTTGAGCAAAGAAAAAATCATGATGTATTATCTGATGTTGCTCAACTTAAAACTGAAAATTCTATGCTTAAGAGTCAAGTAGAAATGATAAATTTAGAAAAACTTGCTCTAAGTGAAAAATATGATATGCTATCTTATTCTCATAATGAATTAGTTGATGACCATATCATGCTTAATATTGCTCATGAGGTTGTAATTTCAAACTTAAATTCATGTGAACCCCATTCTCGCACGTGTGCGCATTTGAATTGTATATCATCATGTGCTAACCCCTGTTGCTCAAAAGAAAGCCAATCATTGATTGAGCAACAAGTTTTAGGGTCACAAAAGAAATTCTATGGGAATAAGAAGCAACGACAACTGAGGAGAAGACGCTTAGCTCAACTCTCTCAAGATATCCACGGGCGCGTGGTGAAGAAGCTTGAGAAAGGAAAAACTGCAGCAAGTGTTAAGCTCAATAAGAAGAATGTTCCCAAAGCTATAAATGAAGAAATCAACATGAACGAGGAAAAAGGTAAAAATTCAATTAGTCACGTTGTTTGTACTAATCATCTCTCCATGACCTTCAAGCACAAAAAGGGAAGAGGAAAAAGGAGGTGTTTCAAGTGCAAGAAGTTAGGCCACCTCATCGCGTCTTGTCCGTACAAAGACAAGAATGAAGGGACAAGGAGTTGTTTTGGATGCAACAAAAAGGACCACACGATCACTTCATGTCCGGTCATGAAGAATCAAGGATGTGCATCCTCCAAGGTGACCCTCACCAAGGAAAATGACACACAGCAAGCGTCGTGTCAAGTTGAGCGACACTTCTGCTACAAGTGTGGTGAGCAGGGTCATCTATCCAAGGTATGTTATAAAGGTAAGATTCCTAAAGAAGTGAATGTGTGCCAATCTCATTCACTTAGGAGACCCAAATCATACACTTGTGCTAGATCTATAATGAGATCACCTAGAACTAGCACAAAGGCCATTTGGGTACCAAAGGCACATTTAGATGATCATTATGGACCCATCCCGAGATGGGTACCAAACTGTGCTAACTAGACCATGCAGGTGCCTTGAGATGGACTGGAGACCATGGGAGAGATTAAGACGGTTATCTAAAACTCTATGCCTAAGCTGTTAATTGTTTTGGTGTTTATTGACCCAAGGTTGAATTATTGTGAAACACTAATCCCATGTTCATCTCAAGTAAAATAAGGTGTATAGGTCCTGAATCATTATTGGTGAATCAAGTAAAGGACCTTGATGAGAATCTACAACATGCTCTCCAAAGGACGGTACCCCGTGTATTTTAAGTACATAATTACAATTTAGTATTGCTCTTAAGTTGGCTTGTTGTGCTACCTATCTTTGGAGTAGTTATACTTTATGATTGTCTGTGTTAAATGAATCATAATGATGTTTGCTTAATCATGACTGGTGCTATATAGGATATATCTTTTGAATCGTTCATGGGTAGCTATTTCATTTGTTATATCCACAACGATTAACTCTCTTGGTGTATATGGATAAACCTGTAACTTTTTGTAAGTCATGCTATGTGCAAATATGACATTTTGTTTAGTGCATGTTCACATGATTACCCTAGTTTAGTATTGTGTGAATTTCAAATCCATGTCATGCCCTTTTGAGCTATGAGGTGTGTGAGCAAAAGGAGTCCTGAATTGGTGATAACAAGTGCTCTCATAAAGGCAAAGGTATGGAAAATGAAGCTATGCAATTTCATTAAATATTCTTGAAATTCCATTCATTGTGATCATAGCTATGTTCTTGTCTTTCAATTGGTAATATCTTGGTTTAGGTAATTTATGCCTTTAAAATGTTGTTTCTTTTGTGCACCTAAGAAACTTCTTAATCATGACATGCTTAGATATTTCGCTTTATATACATGATTGTGTTGATCTTCAATTGGTATATGCAATGATAGTTACATATGAAGCATGTACAGGTTGAGTAAATGTTAGACTTCCTTGAGTATTGAATTGGCTTAGGTGCCACTGAGGCATGCATTGTTGAATTTAGTCAACCTTTCATTTAGCCTTAAATTGGTGTTAAGTGGTTTTACAATTGATATTCAAATCGGCATCATTGTGTGATGAAAGTGATAGAGTATGCCTTGACCAAGGTATGTTGTGATCCCCTCTAGTTCTAAGGAAGCTAGAATGTGCAAAGTGCAAGTCATTCAAATACTTGATGCACAACTTGAGGGGGAGCACACATAACTTGTGTCTTTTGAGACTAACTGTTTCTTGAGTGATCTTGTATAGTCTCTAGGTGGAAAAGAGAAGATAAGCAAGAAATGGAGCAATCTGGACTTGGGTACCTCTGTAAGTCAAGAAATTGGTATCTCAAGTTGTGAGTAAGTGCATATCTTTAGATTGCTCATGCTCTTTAATATCTGGTGATAATAGATGCTTAAATATCATGGAGCCATGATAATAAATGAACTTTGCAATTGGTATCTTTCAATTGGTAGCCGTAATAGTTCGCTTCAATTGACATCTTTTGATAATCATGAGAATAGAAGTTTCTTCTTGTGCCCAATACTATAACTTGTTCTAAGTTTGATGTCTTAGCAACAAGAAAAAGCAAGGATAAAGAATCAGGCACAAGTGTGAAGAAGCTCTTGAGAGATTAGATACTTTCAAGATGGGAAGTACACTACAACATGGTAAAGGTACAAAGGGAGTATTAATCTTTTTGCATATATGTATCTTGCCTAAATGTTGATCGGGCATATGCTCAATAAGTAAGGGGGAGTTTTGATAGTCGTGTTCCTCCTTAACACCCTGCTGTCCCTTGACATCATCATATGTTCTTGCTTGAGTATGGTTTTTGGTGTTTGATGTCAAAGGGGGAGAATTTGTGTATTAAAGCTTATCTCAATCTGAGAGGAAAGCTTATCCTAATGGGTGATGTGCCTAATGGGTGATGTGTTAGTTTGAGCTTTGCGATGATGTGCCTAATGGGTGATGTGTTAGTTTGAGCTTTGCGAAGTGTGATATTCATATGTTTCTTGCAATGTTGCTCATATGGACTAGTGTTTCCGCTGCGATGAATTATTTGGCTTCTATAGTGTAATAGATAGCCATATGGTTAATGGTGCTTTAAGATTGTCTTAAATTAGTGTCTTAGTTTAAATTGGTATTAGTTTGAATTGGTATCTTAATGATGAATAGTGGTAGGTTGATATTCCTGTGATATATCCACTATTTTGAATGGTGTTTAACTCTGATTATGTGCATTTGTGTATTATAGCATCATGGTTTGAATCTTGTCACAATGCTTCCTAAAAGGTGCTAAGGTGTAGAAATGTTTCGAACTGCCTAAGTATATGCAAATTGGCGTCTGAGGCCAAAATTAGGTTCTTGAAGTAAGCACATATTTAGGGGGAGCATTCTATAAACTTAGAATTCAAAATTTGTGCTTCAAATCTTATTCTTATGTAAGCTTTAATTGTGTTGCCATCAATCACCAAAAAGGGGGAGATTGAAAGCTCTCTTGTGAGTTTTGGTGTTTGGATGACAACTCAATTAAAGGACTAACAAGTGTACTAAGTGTTGAACAGGTGCTTAAGATAAAGTCTACAAGGTTCAACACAAGTGAACAAATGTGATGGTCCAAGAACTAGATTATGGATACATAATGGACATCACAAGTAAGATGGACATTGCATAAAGTGAGACTCGGGTGCGTAGCTCGGAGACAACTAATCAAGCCAAGGACGGAGGCAAGAAGAGCTTCGAGGTACCAAGTGCACGGGAGAAGGTCAAGGAGGCTGAGGAACCCAAAGCCAAGGGTGAAGAAGGAGGCTTGCAAAGTCAAGGGTGATCGAGTTGAGAACAGCTATGGCACATCAAGGATCACTACATAAGGACGTGACTTACAGCCAATGAGGTAACAGCTGCAGTTATGTGGTGTAAGTCATAAGGCTCAAGATCAAGCTCTAAGGAGGAGATCAAGGTCACTAGAAGGTGAACAAGTGTCAAAACCAGAACTGGAAGCAGCCCAAAAGAGCTAAGTTCACCTTGATCTTTAGTTTGGTTTGTTCCTATGTTTGGAAATGTTCTTTGTGACCTTTACAGGATGTTGGAGCCAAGTAATGTCAATCTAGATCAAGTCAAGCCGACTTGATGATTTATGAGTCCAACATCAAAGCTCAAGCATGTGAAATGCTATAGATTTAATGATCAAGAGTAAAGGTATGTTTCTAGGCCTTAGTACATTGGTTTTGTGTACTAATATACTTGTCTAAGTGTTAGAAACAGAAAGAAGAAGAAAAGAAAAGAGGAGAAAAAGACTTGGCTGAGTGCAGCCAAGACTCAGCTCAGTCTGGCACACCGGACTGTCCGGTGGTGCACCGGACAGTGTCCGGTGCGCCAGGCTGGCTCGGCGTGAAGTAGCCGCTCTCGGGAATTCACCGACGGCGTACGGCTAAAATTCACCGGACTGTCCGGTGTGCACCGGACTGTCCGGTGAGCCAACGGTCGGCCGGGCCAACGGTCGGCCGCGCGATCTGCGCGGGACACGTGGCCGAGCCAACGGCTAGATGGAGGCACCGGACTGTCCGGTGCGCACCGGACATGTCCGGTGCGCCAACGACTCCAAGACTGCCAACGGTCGGCTTCGCCATAAAAGCAAAGAAATCGGGCACCGGACTGTCCGGTGTGCACCGGACTGTCCGGTGCGCCACCCGACAGAAAGAAAGTATTGCCTTCCAAATGGGATTCCAACGGCTCCTAGGCCCCTTGTGCCTATAAAAGGGACCCCTAGGCGCCTCAAGCAAGAAATAAGCGCAGCCAACAAGTGTAGACTTCATTGGAATCAATTCTCGCTCTCCCTCTTGTGTGTAACTCTATAGTTTGTGTAGAAGGCACAGCTATAAGCCTTTAGAGAGAGGAGTAGTGCTGCTAAGAGCTAGAGCAAGGTCTTGAGCGTATTGTTACTCTGCCGGGGTGCTGCCAAGAAATTTGTAAGCAGCCGCGGTTCTGTTGTAACCCCACTCAATAGTAAAAGGCTCTATCTGTCATACTGACAGATCTGAGCAAATGGAGGAAGGAGTTGAAATAGACTCCAAGCCTAGGTGTGGCTAACTCCAACGAGGACTAGGCAAGCATTTCAAGCTTGGCCGAACCTCGGGATAAATCCTTGCGTCTGTGTGCTCTATTCTGTATTGTATCCTGACTCTCTGTCTTACTCGTCTTTATATCTGCACTTCAATACTTATCTGTGGTATAAGCGTGATTTGAAGTGCAGGACTTTTTGAGACAGGATCTTCTATTCCGCTGCAACCTACTCGAAGAGTCTTCTCACTCCACTGCGTACTAAGTCTTCGAGTAGAGTAAGAATTTAAGTTTTAGAGTAATAAGTTTTTATTCGCCTATTCACCCCCCCCTCTAGGCGACATCCAGATCCTGTTCCCGGGTCAAAGGGAACTTTCAACCAGTCACATGGTTTAGGAGGAGCCAAAGATAGAAGCGCTCCCCCTCATATGGTAGACCAGAGACGATTCTACCGACCTGTCCACCCGTATTTCGTTTCCTCCTTTGCCACACTTTGCCCTGCTGCCAAATGCACCACTCAGGGAAGTCACGATACAGGATGCCCCGAGCCTCCTTGTGCAGCTTATTTGCCTCAAAATATGCTGTAATCATTGACCTATTAGCACCTGGACGGTTGATGACTCGCTCGACCATTTGTCGCTCGTGAAACGTCACCATGTGCATGTTTGGAAGATGGAGTTGCAGCTGCATCACAGATGGAGAGTTCTGACTAAGCTCAAATCCATATATCCTCCATAAGGCTTCCGGAGGAGTCACCCACCTTGCATCTCTATACTGCTGGATCTCATCTACATCATCATTTTCCTTGCTCGCATCTCTCATAACAACAGACGCACGATCATGGCCTTTGTATATGTACTTGAACAGGTACTTAACAGCCTTGATGCTCCCACACGCCTCAACATTGATGTGATAGTTGAAGAGCCAAAGGAGGTAAGGGTTTTAAGGGACAACCCATCTATTGTCCAATTCACATCCTCGAACCTTTTCCTTACGCCCATCGTCATGACGTCTGTAATTAGGATATTAATCCTTCCCTTGCAAGGTTGCCTCACGAAAATGTCGGGGGTATTGATTCTTGCACGATGCATGACCCTTAGTGCATGTGCAGTTAGGGTTTAGCGATCCGCACGGGCCATGCATCATATGCTTGATAACCATCTTTCGCAGTTCAGGGTACTTGTTGGACAGGATCTCAGCTGAGATCAAAAGGTCATACTATTCAGGGCACATGAGCTTGTACTTCCTTTGCATGATGAGTAGAAAATGGGCATGTGGCAAACCTCGTTTCTGAAATTCCATGACGTAGACGTAGGCTCGGTGAAAGTCGCCTAGAGGGGGGGTGAATAGGGCGAAACTGAAATTCTCAAAAATTAACACAACTACAAGCCGGGTTAGCGTTAGAAATATAATAGAGTCCGCGAGAGAGGGTGCAAAACAAATCGTAAGCGAATAATGAAGTGAGACACGCGGATTTGTTTTACCGAGGTTCGGTTCTCTCAAACCTACTCCCCGTTGAGGAGGCCACAAAGGTCGGGTCTCTTTCAACCCTTACCCTCTCTCAAACGGTCCCTCGGACCGAGTGAGCTTTCTCTTCTCAATCACTTGGAACACAAAGTTCCCACAAGGATCACCACAAAATTGGTGTCTCTTGCCTCAATTACAAGTGAGTTTGATCGCAAGAAAGAATCAAGAAGGAAGAAAGCAATCCAAGCGCAAGAGCTCGAAATAACACAAGCAAATCTCTCTCACTAATCACTAGGGCGTTGTGTGGAGTTTGGAGAGGATTTGATCTCTTTGGTGTGTCTAGAATTGAATGCTAGAGCTCTTGTAAGTAGTTGGGAAGTGGAAAACTTGGATGACTTGAATGTGGGGTGGTTGGGGGTATTTATAGCCCCAACCACCAAACTAGCCGTTTGGTGAGGCTGTCTGTTCGATGGTGCACCGGACAGTCCGGTGCACACTAGACATGTCCGGTGCGACAGCCACGTCACCAAAGCCGTTGGGTTCCGACCGTTGGAGTTCTGACTTCTGGGCCCGCCTGGATGTCTGGTGGCGCACCGGACATGTACTGTAGAGTGTCCGGTGCGCCAGCATGGGCGTGCCTGACCTCTGCGCGCGCTGGCGCGCATTTAATGCGTCGCAGGTAGCCGTTGGCGCCAGAAGTAGTCGTTGCCCCGCTGTTACACCGGACAGTCCGGTGAATTATAGCGGAGCAGCAGAAATGAATTCCCGAGGCTGGCGAGTTCCGGAGGCCGCTCTTCCTTGGAGCACCGGACATGTCCGGTGTACACCGGACAGTCCGGTGAATTATAGCGGAGTTGCCTCTGGAATTTCCCGAAGGCGACGAGTTCGCGCTGGAGTCCTCTGGTGCACCGGACATGTCCGGTGGCACACCGGACAGTCCGGTGCGCCAGACTAGAGGTGCCTTCGGTTGTCCCTTGCTCCTTTGTTTGAACCCAATGCTTGGTCTTTTTATTGGCTAAGTGTGAACCTTTGGCACCTGTATAACTTATACACTAGAGCAAACTAGTTAGTCCAAATATTTGTGTTGGGCAATTCAACCACCAAAATTAATTAGGGACTAGGTGTAAGCCTAATTCCCTTTCAATCTCCCCCTTTTTGGTGATTGATGCCAACACAAACCAAAGCAAATATAAAAGTGCATAAATGAACTAGTTTGCATAATGTAAGTGCAAAGGTTGCTTGGAATTGAGCCAATATAAATACTTACAAGATATGCATGGATTGTTTCTTTATAATTAACATTTTGGACCACGCTTGCACCACATGTTTTGTTTTTGCAAATTCTTTTTGTAAAACCCTTTCAAAGTCTTTTTGCAAAATAGTCAAAGGTAAATGAATAAGATTTTTGCGAAGCATTTTCAAGATATGAAATTTCGTCCCCTTGTTCAAATGCTTTTCCTTTGACTAGAAACAAAACTCCCCCTCAAATAAATTCTCCTCTTAGTGTTCAAGAGGGTTTTAAGATATCAATTTTGAAAATACTACTTGCTCCCTCTTTAGAACACAAAGAGATACCAATTTGAAATTTTCCAATTGAAAACCATTAATTTTAGGGTGGTGGTGTGGTCCTTTTGCTTTGGGCTCATACTTTCTCCCCCTTTGGCATGAATCGCCAAAAACGGATACTTTGAGTGAGATATAAGCCCTTTCCTAACTACTTTCTCCCCTTTGGCAAATAAAACATATGAGTGAAGATTATACCAAAGACGGAGAGTGATGCGGAGCGACGGCGAAGGATGAGTAGTAGAGTGGAGTGGAAGCCTTTGTCTTCGCCGAAGACTCCAATTCCCTTTCAATATACCTATGACTTGGTTTGAAATACACTTGAAAACACATTAGTCATAGCATATATAAAAGAGACATGATCAAAGGTATACTTATGAGCTATGTGTGCAAGTTTAGCAAAAGAAATTCCTAGAATCAAGAATATTGAGCTCATGCCTAAGTTTGGTAAAAGATTGTTCATCAAGTGGCTTGGTAAAGATATCGGCTAATTGATCTTTAGTGTTAATGTATGAAATCTCGATATCCCCCTTTTGTTGGTGATCCCGAAGAAAATGATACCGAATGGCTATGTGTTTAGTGCGGCTATGCTCAACGGGATTATCCGCCATGCGGATTGCACTCTCATTATCACATAGAAGAGGAACTTTGGTTAGTTTGTAACCGTAGTCCCGCAGGGTTTGCCTCATCCAAAGCAATTGCGCGCAACAATGGCCTGCAGCAATATACTCGGCTTCGGCGGTAGAAAGAGCGACCGAATTTTGCTTCTTTGAAGCCCAAGACACCAAGGATCTTCCCAAGAACTGGCAAGTCCCCGATGTGCTCTTTCTATTAATCTTACACCCCGCCCAATCGGCATCCGAATAACCAATCAAATCAAATGTGGATCCCCGAGGGTACCAAAGCCCAAACTTAGGAGTATAAGCCAAATATCTCAAGATTCGTTTTACGGCCGTAAGGTGTGATTCCTTAGGGTCGGCTTGGAATCTTGCACACATGCAAACGGAAAGCATAATGTCCGGTCGAGATGCGCATAAATAAAGCAATGAACCAATCATCGACCGGTATACCTTTTGATCGACGGATTTACCTCCCGTGTCGAGGTCGAGATGCCCATTGGTTCCCATGGGTGTCTTTATGGGCTTGGCATTCTTCATTCCAAACTTGGTTAGAATGTCTTGAGTGTACTTCGTTTGGCAAATGAAGGTGCCCTCTTGGAGTTGCTTGACTTGGAATCCTAGAAAATACTTCAACTCCCCCATCATAGACATCTCAAATTTCTATGTCATGATCCTACTAAATTCTTCACATGTAGATTCGTTAGTAGACCCAAATATAATATCATCAACATAAATTTGGCATACGAACAAATCATTGTCAAGAGTTTTAGTGAACAAAGTAGGATCGGCCTTGCCAACTTTGAAGCCATTAGCAATAAGGAAATCTCTAAGGCATTCATACCATGCTCTTGGAGCTTGCTTGAGCCCATAAAGCGCCTTAGAGAGCCTATAGACATGATTAGGGTACTTACTATCTTCAAAGCCGGGAGGTTGCTCAACATAGACCTCCTCCTTGATTGGTCCGTTGAGGAAGGCACTCTTCACGTCCATTTGGTAAAGCTTGAAGCCATGGTAAGTAGCATAGGCTAATAATATGCGAATTGACTCAAGCCTAGCTACGGGTGCATAGGTTTCACCAAAATCCAAACCTTCGACTTGTGAATACCTCTTGGCCACGAGTCGAGCTTTGTTCCTTGTCACCACACCATGCTCGTCTTGCTTGTTGCGGAAGACCCATTTGGTTCCTACAACATTTTGGTTAGGACGTGGAACTAAATGCCATACCTCGTTCCTAGTGAAGTTGTTGAGCTCCTCTTGCATCGCCATCACCCAATCCGAATCTTGGAGTGCTTCCTCTGTCGGTGTTTAGGGTCCGACCGCACACCTGGGGTTGCCCCTCGAGGTGTTTTTTAGGAGTAGGAAGGTGTCGACAACTGTAGCAAAATGGTTCGTGCTGATCGCACGAGAGACGGTAGACAAGGTTTACAGGTTCGGGCCGCTTAGTGATGCGTAACACCCTACGTCTGTAACACTATGAAAATCATTAAATAAAATAATGCATTTAGTTAATATTGATATTAATGGTAATGAATTTTCTTTTAAGCGTGTGTCATTTATTTGCCTTTGGAATGATTTTTGGGTGCTCATGATTGATTTTGGTCATTTAATAGCATTTCGTTTTAAATAAAAATCCTAGTAAATAATATATATAATAATATTAGTCCAAGAATTAATATCTTATTTATAAATAATTTTAGTTTGATTATTATGATTTTTAGGGTTATTTTAAAATGTATTTCGAATTTGGAAAAGGGAAAAAAAAAGAAAAAAAAAGAAAAAAAAACACACTAACCTAACTAAACCCTAAGGCCCATTTGGCCCAACTAACAGCCGGCGCCCCTGCCTTCTTCTTCCATTGGCAGCCGCCGCCGCCCCCTAGTCTCTCTCACGCGCCCCTTCTCTCTCCTCTCTCCCACCCGGGCCCCCTCTCTCTTCTCCCTTTCTTTCTTCTCCCAGCCGCCGCCAGGAGGACAGGCGCCGAGCGCGCCCAGCTGCTCACCAGAGCCGCTCGCGTCCCCGCCTGATGCCGAGCACCCGAAGCCCTGTGCTCGAGCCGCCCGCGCAGGCCGCGCGCACCCGAGCGCCCGCTCGCTGGCCGAGTGCCAAGCCAGCCCGACGTGCAGCCGCGCCGGGACGCCAGCCGACCTCGACTCCGTCGGCCAGGACGTCGCCCCTGCCCAAGCTGAAGACCGACCGACGAGCCGCCAACCGAATCCCACGCCGTCCATTCATCACTCGAGTAAAGAAGCTTCAATAGAACCGTTTCTCCTTTCCCCACTCTCCTCCGTTACTTCCTCCCTCCATGAATGCCATCAATGGCCGGTCGCCGTTCTCCTCCCTCCCCCGACGCTCTCTCCCTATAAATTGGACAGCCACTCCCTTCCTCTCTCCCTGCCTAAGCTCCCTCTCTCACTCCCTCCTCTCGGTTCTCTCTCCCTTGCCGTTCGTCGCCGGACTGTCCACGCAACACCTCATCGGAGCCCCGTCCGACGTCAAGAACCTCTGCCCACACGCGCTGCAGCACCACTGCTCGTCGTCGTGCCTCGCCGGAGACGTGCCCGCACCCGTCGTACCGAGCCTTCGCCTTGACGCCCATTCGTCGTTGGCCGTCGTCCGTTCATCCCTGCGCATGAACGAATTCACAAGGTGGAAGACAACTCAAAACATTAATTTTATTTTTGTACAGTATGTGTTGAATTAATTTATGAACTATTATTTTAATATTGAGATGATGCGACTTGGCGATTCGCGTATGATTTTAGATATTTCGATGTATACGTGTAACCGAAATCAAACCCCGTGGCACTATTTTGAATATGCATATGATTTTATAATTCTAAAAATGAACACGGTCACTATTTACTACTTCAGTGATTTTCATACTAGAATGGTTTGCGGATTTGTTTTCGCTTTTGTGGGTGGAACGATAATTGTTAGTAGTATGTTAAGTATAAACTTATTTGCATGAAGAAATAGAAGAAATACTAGGCCACGTATTTTCGGTCAAATGAGGATATAGTTTACTATTCATAATAAATGAATTCATAAGTATGGCACCTAATAACTTAGAATAGTAAAATGTTTATTTATATCATAATAACCATGAATAGGTTATTAAAAGTCCCCTTTAGTAATTTACAATTAATTCTTAGTATATTAATGTTAGAAGGATTAAATAAACAATTTTTAGTATACGTATAAATTCTATTTATAAAAGAAAGGGGAGAAAACCGAAATAATAGAATTTATAATAATGATAAAATAACTTAATTAGACGCTTATACTTTTCTAACAAAGAAAATGATAGTTATATTGATAAACATAGGTTTCTTACTAATGAAGTAGATAATTTGTTTCTAGTTTAAAATGACTTTTTTTTAAAATAGGTATCATGTTTTTATAACTTAACAATGTTTATTATAGATGTTTAAGTATAGCGGTATTAAATAGAAACTTAAAAGAATATGTAGACCATATGTTCCTTAATAAAAATAGAATATAAATATATGTCCAATTAATATATTATTTATATTTTCTTATTTAAAAGATAATAAGAGTCATTGCTTTTATAAACTAAAATGATAGTTTATACTTTTTTTTTCTCTTCTTTCAAATGATTTAGGTAATATGTTCCTAAATTGAAACTAAATAGAATCAATAGATTATTTATATTTTCTCATAATTTAATAATTAGACTCACGTTTCAATTTGTTCATAACTAGTAATGTAAGCGTGATTAATCCGTTCATCACATTGAATCCATATTATTTATATATATCATTTAGTGGTCCCTAAAGGATAAAACTAAGGAAATTAGTGTTCATGTTCTTTAATAATAATGTTAGTTTGTATATTGTTTTGTATATAGTTTTCTTAACAAAGAATATAGGACATGCACTTTCTAATAAAAATAAAATATAATTGTTGTTCATTGTGTTTTACATAAAAGTTTATTAAAGCATATATCATAACTTTCCATAAATAAGTATTTAATAATAATGATCTTTTCACATAAAATCTATTTGGACTTATATCTTAATTTGTCATAAGTAATTGGTTAACAATATTTATAAAATGCTTCATAATGCTTCTAAAATTAATAACGCGATTAGTAGCCCATTAACCTTAGATATATATAACTTATATCTATTCTAAAAGGTTAAAAATGTTTTATATCGTTATAACGTGTTTTATCGTCTTATAAACCCTTAATCTTAGACATATCACATATAACGTTTTATAAAAGATTAATCTGGTGAACCAAATATTTGTAGATTTTAATTAAGATATTTTTAAGCTCAAGTCTTGTTTATAAAGTATAGATCACACATTTTTGAAAAGAATACCTTTTTATTATAACCATTACTTACGACGTTTTTTGAAAAGCGAACGCTCTTTTCGTTAGGCTTTCTTTTAGCTTTACACATGGTGAATGTTGTATGTTATTGAGTGGCGTTTGTTCTTCTTGTTTGTTTGTGTGATATTCAGTGGTTGATCTAGTAGTTAAGAATCAAGATCTATTCCGATCCGTGGAAGGAACTCAAGTTTTCAATAAGCAAGGCAAGTGGACTTCTCCCTCTGCATACTCTGTTTGATCCCAAACAATACATTTAATAAAGTTTATTCTTTTGGATATATATATGCATAATTTGACGGGTTACCTATTTAGATAACCTTTCCAACCTTATTCCTTGATCAAACCTGGGAATTATACTTTACATTAGTAGCTATGCTATTGCTACAACTTAACTTTATGTAGTCACTCCCGCTTATGATATTAATGTTCCAAAATTGGTAAGTTTACATTATTGTTGTTAACCCGATGGTTAAACAAGATTATTGCATATTAATTGGAACATGGAGTGACCACCCGGGAAAACAGTGCTACCATGAGGACTATCATGGCTCTGGTCTTGGCTAAATAACTAGGGAAGTCTTATGTTGGGTGTTGGTCGTGGTCGACCGGAACGGGGGCATCTGGCAAGCGCTTATAGTACCGGCTCAGGAAGATTGGATACGGGCATAGTTCCTAAAGCTTTACCCTGTGGTCCGGACTATAAGTTGGTTACGGTAGGTGTGCCTTATGCAGTTTGACCATTTCCAGCATTTGCATAATGAGGACTCTAGGGAGAAGCCTCGTAGTGAGACCCTGGCCATTCACCTCGGAAGTGAATACGGGTCTAGCTAACCCGGGCAAAAAGGGAATCGCGACTCATGGGTAAAGATGCGCCACCTCTGCAGAGTGTAAAACTGATATATCAGCCGTGCTCACGGTTAAGAGCAGCCTGGACTCCTCACATGATAATTGAACTTGAAGATGGAAATAAATCGAGATCCGACGATCTGCCAATGGTTTGCTTAAGTGGTTTCACTTAAGTGTTTTTGATATACTCTTGTACCTTTGTTTAATGGGAATACTTGGGATTCACACTTATTAGTAAGACATGTGTTGTTAATAAAATGTTGACCAACTAAAATGCTTACTGCTCAACCTCAGCCTCACCTTGTTAGACCTTGCATTAGTTTTTCCCCCACTTGCTGAGCCCCGACCATAAGTGAGCTCACCCTTGCTTAATTTTTGATCAGAAGTTTGCAGATGAGGTTATGATGCTGAGCTCCATGGATGCTAGTCTAGTGATACCCCCGGTCATCTTCCTGTGGATGGATGTCCATGTTCGCTGTACTTTGATGAATAAAGGTTAAGACATTATGTCTGTTCGAAGTGTAATATGTTAATATAATCGTTATTTACGCTCTTATGCATTGTTCTTTTGATATATTACACTTGTGACGTCAACATATGTGTGGAAATAGATCCTGGCACACATATGCTATGCACCCGGCTCTGCCCCTTGGAAACGGGTGTGACAGAAGTGGTATCAAAGCAATGTGACCGTAGGTCGCTAGATTAGTTAGAAATGGAAAGCCCCGTCAGTCTTTCAAGCTTGATATATTTTCCTCCATAAAAACTTACTTTATATCATGACTTGTCTCTTTTATTTTCAACTCTACTTATCTGATTCTTCGTCTATCAGAAGGTTCTAATGAGAAGCATTGCAAGATGATCAAGCTAAGATTGTGGAACTCGAAGTGAAGTCTACCGGAAGGAACCCTTTAGAAGCTATGGAAGATGCCCCATTCTCTGTCTTATCCCCGTCCCACAAGAAGTTTTGTTATGGATTCCCTGGATCTATTATTTGACTTCTTGGTTAGGTTGATAGGATTGTTCTTTAGTATTAAGATTTTCGACTAGATCGGTAAAGGCGATATTATATTATAAGTGGTTTTTTTTAATCCCTAATATTGCTATACAACCCTTGACTTCTACTCTTGTTTTCTTGCCATGGTATTGCCATCCTTGCGCAATATCTACCTTGATATATTAAACTTTTGCCTCTCTACTTTTCACCTTGATAATGCTTTCTCCCTATTGAATTCTTACACTTTTGTTTTCGTGCCATTGTATTGCCACACTTGCGCAATATTTACATTGATATTAAACCTTTGCCTCTTTACTTTTCTCCTTGATAACGCTTTCTCCCTAACTCACTTCATATCCTTGGTTGTATCATTTATCCTCACTTTAATAGTTTATGGTTATCTCATTTCACCGACAAATATGTCTTGTCTAACTCCTTGATAATTCTTACCTAACTCCTTGATGTTATAATATCTTTCTTATTCCAAACCTTGTCTCACCTTTTGTTTTGGTTGAATGAATAGAATTGGATTGTGTTGTGCTGGTATGCTTGAGTTCACTGTCCTTTGTGTTCATGTTTGATTTGCTTCTTTGAAATGATTGTTGGTGTATTGTGTGACTTTTGTCCACAAAGACATCAGTTAGCTAGGTAAAACTTTAGATAGATGGATTTTCTTTGCTCTCTATAATCTGTCTTTGCTCAACCCTTTCGTCCATTCCATTCCTCTATACCCATACAGATGTCAGATCTTGGAATGTCAACTACAAGTGATGTCACTAAATGCAAAGAATGTGGTGTGTTGACAAGTCAAAACAACACTATAAATAAAACAGCTGATGAACAGACCTTCAAGACACAAAAGGATGAACAACCAAACCAACAGACAAGTAACCCTGGAACATGCTGTTGTTGCGAGTATTATGGAGTTCCTTGTCGCCAGATCAGTACAAACGAAAGTGAAACTACAAAACAGAAGAACCGGATTTTGTTTTCTGGTATAAAAAGACAATGGTCTCCCCAAGAACAACTAATAGCAGATGCACTATCAGACGATGAATTGTCAGGTATTCCAAAAAGAAAACATCACAAGGATGCCCAGCCCCAAGAAGAAACACATGAGTGTTACATTGATGGATGGACTATTACTTGCACACAGTTTCAGCCTCATCGTCGCATCAGGTCCAAGAAACGAAAAGAGAAACATGGAAAAAGTCAAGAAATAACTTCAAGAAAAGCTTGCTATCAATGTGGACGTGAAGGTCATTACTTACGTAACTGTCCTGAGAAGAGTTCACTACAGATCACCTCCGAGATGAAGCTACCTCAGTTTTCAGACATGGAATATGAACAAAAATGCAAAGAAACTTCTACCAACAACGTAAAGACAACTCCACCATGTAACTCATCAAGTCGTGCTTGCTTTGGATGTGGTGATACCGGCCATCTTGTTAATGGTTGTCCTAAGAAGGATGTGGAGATCAATAAGGTCCAAAAGAAAAGACAACACCCTCAAACCCATGCATCAACAAAGAATAAACAACAGAAAGAGTCCACAGGAAGGATAAGTTATGCAGTGACAGGAACCATTCCATATGATGATACAGTAATTTTTGGAACACTGGTCATTCACACAACCATCGCCACCGTGTTGTATGATCCTCGTATAACACATTCTCTTATCAGTGCCCAGTTTGCAACAAAGTATGGTATCTTTAAGTGTCCCTTAAGATCAAGAAAGACCATCAGTACACCTGAAGGGAAAGTGTTAGCGAACTACATATGTCCGAAAGTAAGTATTAAAATCAACGGGATAGATTTTTCAGCTGATCTCCTAGTGATAGAAGCAATGGGAAAGGATGTGATTCTTGGAAAGAATTGGTTACAAAGAACTAAGGCAGTAATCCAACATACTGAGAAAACCATGTGCTTGGAAACTCCATCTGGAGAAACAATAGTAGTTGAAGACAACCGACCTCCAGCTCAGATTGGTACATCTGACAGAGAAGAATAATATATCGTTTAGCTAGAAGAAGGAGTATGTCTCACGAAAAAAAAAATGTAAAAGTGTTGCCCCTTTCAAGATTTGTAATTGTGCTAAGTGATATATGAATAAATTTGGAGAATCTCTCGCGCTTATTGTGTTTTGCCTCTTTATAGAGAGAATAAAGTGTGGTGTCATCTGTTATATGCAAACAATATGATGCTCTATTCTAGTTGCCCTAAAGTCCCACTCAAGTCTTTCTCTCAATTTGTGCTCAAAGAAATACTTTTGGATCAGAAAGATGATTTGGATATCATGCTCTGAAATCTATAAAGTTCAAAAGATCTTTGTTAAGGATTATAACACTGGTACACTCTTGTAGTACGATGAAGCTATGCGGATCAGAAATCATCCTTAACTAATCTTATTTTGGAAAAAAATTGTGTCCGCTCTTTATCTTAATGTCATGCAAGCCTCTTATGCAGTCTGTCTCACTAACTCTTTTACCCTCTGACTAGATGATGAACCTCAATGGAAATGGAAATCAAGTAAATGAGGCCAACGACAATATTCCTACCTTAACAACTATGAACGAGAAAAATGAGTCACCGAGATATTCGAAGAATGGAATGAAGAACAACAAAAGGAATAGAAAAATGTTTGGATACATGATTAGTTCACCTCAACCACAAGCAAAAGCCACAAAACACATGGATACCCAAACAGAAGAATCAAGTCAGGCTCAGCTACATGAGATACAGACACCCAATCAACTCTCACCCCCTGTTAGTCAAGCAAAGTTAACTCGCAAAGAACTCAAAGCAAGAGGTGCTTGCTATTACTGTAAAAACAAAGGACATCTTATTCGCGAATGCCCCAAGAAGCGTCTAGATCGACAAGAGAAGAAAGCTGCCAAGCATGACCTAAGCAATAATTCGGAAGACCCACCATTTTATAAGCATGACGATGAAGGTCGCTTGATTAGTATACATTTCGGAGCAAAGAAGTAGGGAAGTTTCTCGATATTGGAGGAGTTCAATGTGAACTAAGAACCTACAAATAAACCATGTATCTCCTTTGCTTTCATGCTAGCCTTTCTTAATCTCGAGGACGAGATTCTTTTTAAGAGGGGTAGATTTGTAACACTATGAAAATCATTAAATAAAATAATGCATTTAGTTAATATTGATATTAATGGTAATGAATTTTCTTTTAAGCGTGTGTCATTTATTTGCCTTTGGAATGATTTTTGGGTGCTCATGATTGATTTTGGTCATTTAATAGCATTTCGTTTTAAATAAAAATCCTAGTAAATAATATATATAATAATATTAGTCCAAGAATTAATATCTTATTTATAAATAATTTTAGTTTGATTATTATGATTTTTAGGGTTATTTTAAAATGTATTTCGAATTTGGAAAAGGGAAAAAAAAAAGAAAAAAAAAGAAAAAAAAAAACACACTAACCTAACTAAACCCTAAGGCCCATTTGGCCCAACTAACAGCCGGCGCCCCTGCCTTCTTCTTCCATTGGCAGCCGCCGCCGCCCCCTAGTCTCTCTCACGCGCCCCTTCTCTCTCCTCTCTCCCACCCGGGCCCCCTCTCTCTTCTCCCTTTCTTTCTTCTCCCAGCCGCCGCCAGGAGGACAGGCGCCGAGCGCGCCCAGCTGCTCACCAGAGCCGCTCGCGTCCCCGCCTGATGCCGAGCACCCGAAGCCCTGTGCTCGAGCCGCCCGCGCAGGCCGCGCGCACCCGAGCGCCCGCTCGCTGGCCGAGTGCCAAGCCAGCCCGACGTGCAGCCGCGCCGGGACGCCAGCCGACCTCGACTCCGTCGGCCAGGACGTCGCCCCTGCCCAAGCTGAAGACCGACCGACGAGCCGCCAACCGAATCCCACGCCGTCCATTCATCACTCGAGTAAAGAAGCTTCAATAGAACCGTTTCTCCTTTCCCCACTCTCCTCCGTTACTTCCTCCCTCCATGAATGCCATCAATGGCCGGTCGCCGTTCTCCTCCCTCCCCCGACGCTCTCTCCCTATAAATTGGACAGCCACTCCCTTCCTCTCTCCCTGCCTAAGCTCCCTCTCTCACTCCCTCCTCTCGGTTCTCTCTCCCTTGCCGTTCGTCGCCGGACTGTCCACGCAACACCTCATCGGAGCCCCGTCCGACGTCAAGAACCTCTGCCCACACGCGCTGCAGCACCACTGCTCGTCGTCGTGCCTCGCCGGAGACGTGCCCGCACCCGTCGTACCGAGCCTTCGCCTTGACGCCCATTCGTCGTTGGCCGTCGTCCGTTCATCCCTGCGCATGAACGAATTCACAAGGTGGAAGACAACTCAAAACATTAATTTTATTTTTGTACAGTATGTGTTGAATTAATTTATGAACTATTATTTTAATATTGAGATGATGCGACTTGGCGATTCGCGTATGATTTTAGATATTTCGATGTATACGTGTAACCGAAATCAAACCCCGTGGCACTATTTTGAATATGCATATGATTTTATAATTCTAAAAATGAACACGGTTACTATTTACTACTTCAGTGATTTTCATACTAGAATGGTTTGCGGATTTGTTTTCGCTTTTGTGGGTGGAACGATAATTGTTAGTAGTATGTTAAGTATAAACTTATTTGCATGAAGAAATAGAAGAAATACTAGGCCACGTATTTTCGGTCAAATGAGGATATAGTTTACTATTCATAATAAATGAATTCATAAGTATGGCACCTAATAACTTAGAATAGTAAAATGTTTATTTATATCATAATAACCATGAATAGGTTATTAAAAGTCCCCTTTAGTAATTTACAATTAATTCTTAGTATATTAATGTTAGAAGAATTAAATAAACAATTTTTAGTATACGTATAAATTCTATTTATAAAAGAAAGGGGAGAAAACCGAAATAATAGAATTTATAATAATGATAAAATAACTTAATTAGACGCTTATACTTTTCTAACAAAGAAAATGATAGTTATATTGATAAACATAGGTTTCTTACTAATGAAGTAGATAATTTGTTTCTAGTTTAAAATGACTTTTTTTTAAAATAGGTATCATGTTTTTATAACTTAACAATGTTTATTATAGATGTTTATGTATAGCGGTATTAAATAGAAACTTAAAAGAATATGTAGACCATATGTTCCTTAATAAAAATAGAATATAAATATATGTCCAATTAATATATTATTTATATTTTCTTATTTAAAAGATAATAAGAGTCATTGCTTTTATAAACTAAAATGATAGTTTATACTTTTTTTTTCTCTTCTTTCAAATGATTTAGGTAATATGTTCCTAAATTGAAACTAAATAGAATCAATAGATTATTTATATTTTCTCATAATTTAATAATTAGACTCACGTTTCAATTTGTTCATAACTAGTAATGTAAGCGTGATTAATCCGTTCATCACATTGAATCCATATTATTTATATATATCATTTAGTGGTCCCTAAAGGATAAAACTAAGGAAATTAGTGTTCATGTTCTTTAATAATAATGTTAGTTTGTATATTGTTTTGTATATAGTTTTCTTAACAAAGAATATAGGACATGCACTTTCTAATAAAAATAAAATATAATTGTTGTTCATTGTGTTTTACATAAAAGTTTATTAAAGCATATATCATAACTTTCCATAAATAAGTATTTAATAATAATGATCTTTTCACATAAAATCTATTTGGACTTATATCTTAATTTGTCATAAGTAATTGGTTAACAATATTTATAAAATGCTTCATAATGCTTCTAAAATTAATAACGCGATTAGTAGCCCATTAACCTTAGATATATATAACTTATATCTATTCTAAAAGGTTAAAAATGTTTTATATCGTTATAACGTGTTTTATCGTCTTATAAACCCTTAATCTTAGACATATCACATATAACGTTTTATAAAAGATTAATCTGGTGAACCAAATATTTGTAGATTTTAATTAAGATATTTTTAAGCTCAAGTCTTGTTTATAAAGTATAGATCACACATTTTTGAAAAGAATACCTTTTTATTATAACCATTACTTACGACGTTTTTTGAAAAGCGAACGCTCTTTTCGTTAGGCTTTCTTTTAGCTTTACACATGGTGAATGTTGTATGTTATTGAGTGGCGTTTGTTCTTCTTGTTTGTTTGTGTGATATTCAGTGGTTGATCTAGTAGTTAAGAATCAAGATCTATTCCGATCCGTGGAAGGAACTCAAGTTTTCAATAAGCAAGGCAAGTGGACTTCTCCCTCTGCATACTCTGTTTGATCCCAAACAATACATTTAATAAAGTTTATTCTTTTGGATATATATATGCATAATTTGACGGGTTACCTATTTAGATAACCTTTCCAACCTTATTCCTTGATCAAACCTGGGAATTATACTTTACATTAGTAGCTATGCTATTGCTACAACTTAACTTTATGTAGTCACTCCCGCTTATGATATTAATGTTCCAAAATTGGTAAGTTTACATTATTGTTGTTAACCCGATGGTTAAACAAGATTATTGCATATTAATTGGAACATGGAGTGACCACCCGGGAAAACAGTGCTACCATGAGGACTATCATGGCTCTGGTCTTGGCTAAATAACTAGGGAAGTCTTATGTTGGGTGTTGGTCGTGGTCGACCGGAACGGGGGCATCTGGCAAGCGCTTATAGTACCGGCTCAGGCAGATTGGATACGGGCATAGTTCCTAAAGCTTTACCCTGTGGTCCGGACTATAAGTTGGTTACGGTAGGTGTGCCTTATGCAGTTTGACCATTTCCAGCATTTGCGTAATGAGGACTCTAGGGAGAAGCCTCGTAGTGAGACCCTGGCCATTCACCTCGGAAGTGAATACGGGTCTAGCTAACCCGGGCAAAAAGGGAATCGCGACTCATGGGTAAAGATGCGCCACCTCTGCAGAGTGTAAAACTGATATATCAGCCGTGCTCACGGTTAAGAGCAGCCTGGACTCCTCACATGATAATTGAACTTGAAGATGGAAATAAATCGAGATCCGACGATCTGCCAATGGTTTGCTTAAGTGGTTTCACTTAAGTGTTTTTGATATACTCTTGTACCTTTGTTTAATGGGAATACTTGGGATTCACACTTATTAGTAAGACATGTGTTGTTAATAAAATGTTGACCAACTAAAATGCTTACTGCTCAACCTCAGCCTCACCTTGTTAGACCTTGCATTAGTTTTTCCCCCACTTGCTGAGCCCCGACCATAAGTGAGCTCACCCTTGCTTAATTTTTGATCAGAAGTTTGCAGATGAGGTTATGATGCTGAGCTCCATGGATGCTAGTCTAGTGATACCCCCGGTCATCTTCCTGTGGATGGATGTCCATGTTCGCTGTACTTTGATGAATAAAGGTTAAGACATTATGTCTGTTCGAAGTGTAATATGTTAATATAATCGTTATTTACGCTCTTATGCATTGTTCTTTTGATATATTACACTTGTGACGTCAACATATGTGTGGAAATAGATCCTGGCACACATATGCTATGCACCCGGCTCTGCCCCTTGGAAACGGGTGTGACAACGTCCTGATGAGTATGCTTGGCGGGAATGATTACAGGAGAGCTCTCTGGATTAAGAATACAGAGAGTCGAGGTGGGTGGCTAAGTAATGGGTCGAATGTTCTGAAGGGGTGCCCCCTAGGCCTTATATACTCGACCGTGGGGCAGTACATATGGATAGGATAACAACAAGTGGCTAAAAGATAGTGAACCTCTCGAGATTATCCTTTACGTAACCCTTGCCGACTTATCTTCACGTGGCTCCGTTGCATGGAGGCCCCGACGCGGGAAAGTCGGATCTCCGTTGCAGCCATTCGCTCGACGCTATGGGCCGTCCGAGTTTGCACCAATCCGGCCTCATGTCGTCCTGCGTTGCTGGTTGCTTTTCCCCAGGCCCACGAAAGAATAACCTTACGATTTATTGGGCCCTTGGGCCTTTCGTGAGGTCCTTTACTCTTTTAGTGGACCCGGGGGATATCTATCCCCCACAAGCCCCCGATCTTTGGGTTAATTTAGAGGTAATCAACCCGAAGATCTCAGGTCCAGCTTGTAGGTGACTTGAAGAAAGATGGCTCCTTGTTGTTCTCTCCTGCTTCGATCACTTGTTGACCAAAACCTAGCTTCGTGCTTGTGCCTTAGAGATCGGCATTCCTGTTTGTAGGATTCTGAACTTCATTGGGTGCACCGGAGGTGCACCCAATGGGTGTAGCCCCCGAGCTTCGAGTAGATTTTAGAAAATAATCTACTCGAAGGTCTTCAACAGAGATTACTTCCATTTGTGTTCCTTTATTCCAGTTGAGGATTGGCTTCTTAATCTTGTCCCATGCCCCTAGAAATTGGCGCTATCCTGTCTTAGAATAACAATCCATGGGGTGCACCGAAGGTGCACCCAATGGGTGTAGCCCCCGACCTTCAAGTGAATTTTTTGAGGATAATTCGCTTGAAGGTCTTCTTTTTGTGTCCTTTCGCTGAAGATTACTCTTTCTGTATATAAAAAAGTTGGCATGATGTCATCCGTGCTATGTCATCAACATTATGCTTCAGAGGTCAGCATGTGTTTTGTCTTTTGCAGCCGAATTTGCAATCCTTCCATATCCTGCTAGGTAGCGTAGTTTATTTGCTCTGCAACTGATTGGACATTCGATGGACGTTCTCTGTCTAGTCTTCAAGTCATATCTGTCGACCATATTTTGCACTCTGCTGGCTATACTTGGCTTCTCTCTAACCCTTGTTGATATCTCATTTTTGTCTTGAGGCATTCACTGCATGCTCTGCACAGATGTGACCAATTTTTAAAAATATACTGACAATTCCTGGGCGTCCCCCCCAATGGGTGTGGGCAAGGGACGGCTTGGTACGCTGAGTGTTTTAACCGGCTGCTTCTGAGTTGTAATGTGATGGGACGGCGAGTGTAATCATATCCTTTGCACTGTTGACTGAAGTCCCAATGGGTGTAGTGCTGCATGAAACGGCGTCAGCCGCCTGACGTGTCTTTGGACGGGTGGAAGTGCATAATGAATGCTTTGCGACTATTCAGTGACCGCGGTTGGAGGTGAGCGGTTGCCTTTCTCTTCTATAAATAACGCTGTTGCCCCTCTGGTTTCTTCACATCTCTTCGCTATTTCTTACTGCTTCCTTCTCTCCTTTTCTGCTTGCTTCCACCATGGGAAAAAACAATAAGCGCAAGCGCGAGCCGACTCCTCCATCGGAGGACTTCGGCGACTCGGAGTACTCGGAGGAGGAGTTCTCCTCCGAGTCCGAGAGGTCTCCGGCCCCCGTCTCTCCCCCGGCGTCGTCCGATGACTCGGACGACTCCCAGGGGATAGCCGCGGAGGTCTGGGCGTACATCCGGGCCGTCGAGCGCTCCGGGCTCGAGGGCTCGGATGAGTCCGAGTACTCCTCGGATGAGGAGGTCTCGGACGGCGGCGGCGAGGGCGAGGACGACGACGACTACGACGACGATGACGACGACGACGACGACGGTAGCGGCAGTGGCGGGGGCGGCGGCAACGGCAGCAGCAGGGGCAGCACCAAGAGCGGCAGCAGCAGGGGCGGCACCAGGGGCGGCGGCAGCAGGGGCGGCACCAAGAGCGGCGGCGGCGGCAGGGGCAGGGCCAGTGGCTAGATGCCACTGGTCTTTTTAAATATTAGTATAGATTAGAAATAGTATAGTTAGATAATGTAGTAGTATTAGTAATGTAGAGTAGTATAGTGTAGCGTAGTAGTAGTAGTAGTAGTAGGGGAGTATCAACTCATAATGAGTTGATTTGTAAGTATTGCCACTTCCCTTGAATGAAGAATGAATTTGGCTTCCTTTTGATGACTCGTTTTGTCTAACTATAAATCTGATTCTTTTGAGGCCATAGGCAGACGACTCGATCATCATGCTGATGCTTCCAGAAGTAGCCGCCGAGTAATATTGCAGTCTGTATTGACATTAGAAGTAACGCCGAGCAATTGATCGTGGGGTCGGCGTTTTTAGAGGTAACGCCGAATGATCGAAAGTCGCCGTCGACATTTTAGAAGTAATGCCGAGTAGTTGAACTCCAAATCAGCGTTTTAGAGGCAACGCCGGGTGACTGAAAGTCGACGTCAGCATTTTAGAGGTAATGCCGAGCGGTTGAACTCGAGGTCGGCGTTTTAGAGGCAACGCCGAGTGATTGAAGGTCAACGTTGGCATTTTAGAAGTAATACCAAACGGTTGAACTCGAGAACGACGTTTTAGAGGCAACGCCGAGTGATTGAAGGTCGCCGTTGACATTTTAGAAGTAATGCCGAGCGGTTGAACTCGAGAACGACGTTTTAGAGGCAACGCCGAGTGATTGAAGGTCGTCGTTGACATTTTAGAAGTAATGCCGAGCGGTTGAACTTCGAGGTCAGCGTTTTAGAAGCAACGCCGAGTGACTAAGCAGTGACATCGGCATTTTAAAGGCAAATGCCAAGTTACTGAACTCGAGATTGGCGTTTTAGAGGCAACGCCGAGTTATTAAGGGTCGTTGTCGGCATTTTAGAAGTAATGCCGAGCGATTGAGCCCAAGATCGATGTTTTGGAGGTAACCCCGAGTGACGGAATAGTGACGTCGGCATTTTAGAGGCAACGCCGAGTTATTTTGAGGATTAACACCCGAGCGAAGGGATGGCCCACCAGTTTTTTGAAAAGAACTGCCGAGTGACCACGTGGCATGCTGGGATTTCGGAGATAACTGCCGGGTGATGACTGGGCACTTTTTGAATAGGTATCTGGTCCGAGAATATCCCATAAGAGCTGCACTTTTAGCCGCCTTTGCTTTCCGCGCCCTAGTTCTTGCATTCCTGCTTCCAAATCCTCTCTGCGCTCGCCTCCAATCTGCTCACGGGTGAAATCGAGATGGCTCCCAAGAGGAAAATCGCGAGCTCTTCCGCTGTGGTGATCCCTCCAATTGATCCCAACAGCCAGTTGCCTTTCGCAGGTAACCATATGTCCATCATCTCTGAAGCCGAACTTCTCCATCTCGTGTCCATCGGGGTTCTTTCTCCACGGGAACTCTGTTCTTGGCGGGTTTGCCACGGGACTACGGTCCCGACGGAGGATACCCACGAGTCCGTGGTTTACGCTCCTTTTCTTTTCCGCGGCCTTGGTCTTCCTATTTCTCCCTTTTTCCGTGGTCTTCTTGATTTCTACCACATCAACCTAACCCATCTGAACCCTAACTCAATTCTGCAAATTTCTATTTTCGTCCACTTATGTGAGGCCTTTCTTGGCGTGCTGCCGCATTTTGGCCTGTGGAAGCACCTGTATCATTGTCGCCCTGGGATGGCCGGGGGACAACATCAGTTGGTTGGAGGTGCCAGCTTGGAGATGCGCCGGGGACGGAAAACTGAATACCTTGAGATCCCCCTTAAAGACAGCATTAAGGGATGGCGCCTGGAGTGGTTTATAGTTGATAACTATGGAAATTCTCTCCCCCCCCCGGTCGGGAAGACAACCAGATGTTCGCACCCCAAGCTAGACCGAGTCGCCCACAGACGAAGAAGTAGCCGAAGCCAGTGTGCTGCTAGCTGAAGTTGGACTGTTGAAAGAAAGGGGTTTAACTGCTGAAGCTATAGTTGCTGACTTCGTTTTCAAAAACATTCAGCCACTGAAAGATAGGGTCCACCCGGCTTATCTGTATCAAGGGCTAGCCGACCCGACTCGAGTTACCAATAGAAGAATCCCTTCTGCAGATTTGGTGAGCCGACTGGAGATGATTCTCAGAGGCAAAGTATCCAATGTTGGTGCTCCGGTGGCGTATTCAGCCTGGAATCTGCCTCCTGCCAAGGCCTTCACTCGTTTCGTGTCAAATCCACCTGCGACTGATGGCAGTTTGGGCCTTAGAACTCGGCCCTCTGATGAGGAAGTTAGTGCTTTGGTCGCCTCTCTTGGGAAAATTCCTGATGATGAACGACAAGTTCACTTCGAGGTGCCTTTGGATCCTAATGACGCGGAAATGAATGCCATGCTTGATATGTTGGCTGAAGATTCTTCTGACGCTACTCCTGCTGAGACATTGGCAATGGCATCTCTCCCTGAGGCTGGTATAACCTTGGATGTTCAGAGACCTGTCCGTGCTCGCTCGAGGCGTCCTTGCCGAGTTAATCAAGCTGATCTTCCTGCTGACGAGCAGAAAAAGAAAAGGAGACGTCTTCGGCGAGTATCTAGCTTGGATCAGGATGCTGGTCCCTTGGTTCATGCTGCTGAGGAGGTTCCTGTGCCTGAATTTGCTGATGCTGATCCCAATGGGTGTGGTATGACTGTTGCTGACCCCAATGGGTGTGGTCCATCTGTTGCTGATCCCAATGGGTGTGCTGCCAGTGTTGCTGATGAAGACGACGAAGAGGAAGAGAATGAAATCCCTCTGACTCGGAAGAACAGTCGGCAATTCCTCGCCAGTGGGGAAAGTAGTGGAGTTCCTTCTCCCGCTTTATCTGCCCTTGTTGGTCTGCAAAACATATCCCTGGCCGACTTTGATCAAACTCTCGAGGATATGGTCCCAGAGGACTTGTTATCAGGGCCAGTGGATGATGATGTAACTGACGCTTGTTATGCCGTGCCGGACGCTGGGTTGAGGTCATCCCGCGCCTCATCAACCTTAGAGCGCGATCTCGAGGGTCGGGATGCTAACTTGAATTGTCCTGATTCCATGGAAGTAGCCGAGGGCCCATCAACCTTAGAGATGGTTACTGCTGAAAGTTTGGACTCCAAGGATGGTGTTGACACATGTCCAGCCCCCGAGGGTGTCGTCGGGGATGACTTAGCCCGGGCGAAGAGTGCGAGCTACTGCCCAGCCCCCGAGGGTGCTGCCGGAGATAATCCAGCTCAAGTGGGCAGTGCCAACTATGGCCCAGTCCCCGAGGGTGCCCAAACAGGGTCTCCTTCCGGCGCTTCCATGGACGTTCATGCTGGGTCACCTCCACACTCTGGCTGCATGGTGGTGGCCCAAGCTTCGGACCGGGGCGTCGCTTTGGAGGGCAGCGTCCCCGCTGATCGGGTATCCGGCTCTGTTGAAGGAGATGAACTGATTCCCACTGTTCCATTGCATGCTGCTTCGGGTGATGACCTTGCGCCTGGTTATCATCTGATTTCTCCTGACTTGGGGATCCCTTCGTTCTTCTCCAACCTCTAGGTACTGTGCTGTTTCTTAGCTCGACTTTTACATGAACTTTTGCCATTAAGCTCATCTGTTCTTCTCATCAGGTTTTGGTGGATGGGATGACCAGCCAGCTGAAATTGCATGGTGCTCCTATCCCAGAAGTGGCTTCATCCTTTTCTTGTTGGAATCCGGTGTCTCTTCATCGCCGTGTATCCGAGTTGGAGGCGGCTAACGCTGGTTAGTGCCCTTTTTTCTTTTCTTCGCGCTTGTTGTGGACTGTTTTACCTTCTGACCTCGTTTTGTTTAATTACCTTTTGCTAGGAATGACTCGACAGATTACACTTCTTGAGGAGAAACATTCTCAAGATCGGGCTGAACTGTCTCAGCGATGCACTGATCTTGAGGAAAAGTACTCTCAAGGTCAGATTGAGCTGAGTCAAGTCTCTGCCGCCTTGGATGATGCCAATGCGTTGAGTTCTTCCCTGCATGCTCAGCTCGACTCTGAAAAGGTGATATACGCAACTGTGCTTTTGCCTTGCTATACTCCCATTATTTGCCTGGTTTTCTGAAGGAACTGATTTGTGCTTGCAGGAAGAAAAACGTATCCTTGCGGCTTCTCGTGACAATCTTGATAGGTTGTATCGAGATTCTAACAACTCGTTGACTATTCTGGAGAGGAGTCATCGCTTTTCCATGGAGGAGTTAAACAATCTTCGCTATAAGCTGCAGGAGTCCTTGGATGATGTGATTCGCCTTCGGGAGTTGATATCGGCTAAAGACGTTGTCATCAAGAATCTGCGTGCTTCCAAGAAATCTGTTACCCAGGAGCTAGAGGCTGCCCAGTTGGCTGTCAAGGTTGCTGAAGAGACTTCCAGTACTCTGAGAGCCCAGCGCGATAGGGCCATGGATAAGGCCATTCGAGCGGGACGAATTCTGATGAGGAGACCTGGCGTAGTCGTTCCTGAAGATATAAGGGCTGACGTGAACGCTGCCCCTGATTCCTCGAGTCGTCCTTCTTCGTCAACTGCTCCTGGAAAAGACATTGCAAAATAGAGAAAACATTTCGCGTGCTCCAAGTGCGCAGCTTGCATGATTGAACATTTGTTAGAGGATACCGGTTTATTTGAATAGCATAGTTATTCACTCATTGTATTAGAATTTTTTAGTTAACGAGTTTGGAAGTCATGACGCATGATGACTATGAATTTTGTCTGTGGGATATGGAAATCATCCCCTGAATTAAATAGGCGAGAGCATGTTGCATTGGTCTTAAGTAGGCGCCAACTGGAGTTGATTGCTTCGTTAGCTGGGCATAGTGGTCGCCCTGAGTTAAGTAAAGCGTGAGCATGTTGCACCGCCTTAAGTCGTTGCCGACTTAAGTCGATTGCTCCATTAGCAGGGTATAGTGGTCACCCTGAGTTAAGTAAGCGTGAGCATGTCACATCGCCTTAAGTCGTTGCCGACTTAAGTCGATTGCTCCGTTAGCAGGGCATAGTGGTCACCCCGAGTTAAGTAAGCGTGAGCATGTCGCACCGCCTTAAGTCGTTGCTGACTTAAGTCGATTGCTCCGTTAGCAGGGCATAGTGGTCACCCCGAGTTAAGTAAGCGTGAGCATGTCGCACCGCCTTAAGTCGTTGCCGACTTAAGTCGATTGCTCCGTTAGCAGGGCATAGTGGTCACCCCGAGTTAAGTAAGCGTGAGCATGTCGCACCGCCTTAAGTCGTTGCCGACTTAAGTCGATTGCTCCGTTAGCAGGGAATAGTGGTCACCCCGAGTTTAAGTAAGAATGCAAGTCAATCGTAAATAAATTGAGTATCCTTGAAACCTTTTCCTTATTGATGACATATTTCCACTTTACAGAGTACATCATTGTTATCCCAGCAGTTTTGAGGTACGGCTAAGGATAAAACTTTCTCAGGTGTTCTATGTTCCAGGAGTTCCCAACTTCCGTGCCATCCATCTGAGTGAGGCGATATGATCCGGGCCGAGTGACTTCTGCTACTATGAAGGGTCCTTCCCATAAGGGTGATAACTTGTGTCGTCCTTCTCCCGTTAGAATTCGGCGAAGGACGAGCTCCCCTACTGAGAAGAATCGTTGCCGCACAGCCTTGTCGTGATAGCGCCTTAGAGTCTGCTGGTATCTTGCTGATTGGATTACTGCGCTTAGCCGTTCTTCTTCGAGTACGTCTATGTCCTCCAGCCTGGTGGTCTCAGCTTCTGCTATACTTTCAAAGATTAGCCTTGGCGCCCCAAACTTGAGATCAGCAGGCAGCACTGCCTCCGACCCATAAACCATGAAGAAAGGAGTGTTTCCCTGCAAAGCTCGGCTAGGTTGGGTTCTTAGGCTCCAAACAACATAGGGTAATTCCCTTATCCACTTTCCTGCGAATTTTTCGTTTTTATCAAAAATCTTTTTCCTGAGTGCATCCAATATCATCCCGTTGGCTCGTTCAACCTGCCCGTTGGCTCTTGGATGGGCTACAGATGCATACTTGATCTGAATGCTCTTTTGTTCGCAGAAGTCAAAGAATTCTGAACTCGTGAAATTGGATCCTAAATCAGTTATGATGCTGTTGGGTATCCCGAATCTGAATATTATGTCTTGTATGAATTCCACAGCCTTAGCAGAGGTCAAAGAGGCAATGGGCTTGAATTCTATCCATTTAGTGAACTTGTCAATCGCTACCAACACATGAGTATATCCCCCTTGAGCTTTCTTGAAAGGTCCAATCATATCCAGCCCCCAGCATGCAAAAGGCCAAGTTACTGGTATGGTCTGCAGCTGCTGTGCTGGCAGGTGTTGTTGCTTTGACAAGTATTGGCAGGCTTCGCACCTCTGAACTAACTCGGCTGCATCATTCTTTACTGTTGGCCAATAGAATCCTGACCTGAAGACCTTCCCAACTAGTGTTCTGGAGGCTGCATGTATCCCACATTGTCCAGCGTGGACCTCTTCTAAGAGTTGCTTTCCAGTGGATGGGAGAATGCACTTCATGAAGACGCCTGATGCTCCCCTTCTGTATAATGTTTCCCCAATAAGTGTATAGTGAGCTGACTGTCTTGCAATGCGCTCTGCCGAGTTCTTATCGTCTGGCTCTTCTTCATTCTTTATGTACTTAATGATTGGCTTTCTCCAGTCATCGGGATCTGACTCGGGTTGATCTATGATGTTGCACTCCTCCATTTGATCCAATGAGATACTTGGCTGCAGAACTTCTTGCACAAAAACCCCGGGTGGGACCTGAGCTCGACTAGACCCTAGCTTGGACAGTACATCGGCTGTCGTGTTCCGATCTCTTTCCACATGATGAAATTCTAGACCTTCGAATTTATCCTCCAGTTTTCGGACGGCAGTGCAGTATCTTCCCATCGAATCGTTTGAGCAATCCCACTCCTTATTTATCTGGCTGATGACTACCAGAGAATCCCCGTATACCATTAATCTTTTGACTCCCAATGATATGGCAATGTTCAATCCATGGATCAAAGCTTCGTACTCGGCTGCATTGTTGGAGGCCGGGAATAGCAGCTGGAGGGCGTACTTGAGGTGTTCGCCTCCTGGTGCAGTAAAAAGAATCCCCGCTCCTGCTCCCTGCAGCTTGAGTGAGCCATCAAAATACATTCGCCATACTTCTGCAGTCTCCGGGTTGTCTGGTACTTGTTGTTCAGTCCACTCTGATACGAAATCAACCAGCGCTTGGGTTTTGATGGCAGTGCGAGGCCGAAACTCGATGTCATGAGATCCCAGCTCACAGGCCCACTTGGCTATTCGACCGATGGCTTCCTTGTTGTGAAGAATATCCCCTATTGGAAAACTTGTGACTACTATGACTTTGTGGTCGTCAAAGTAGTGACGCAGCTTGCGGGCAGTTAGAAGTACTGCATATAATAGTTTCTGAACTTGAGGATACTTTTTCTTTGAGGGTCCGAGGACTTCACTAATGAAGTAGACAGGATGTTGTATTGGATAGGCATGCCCTTCTTCTACTCGCTCGACTACCAACGCGGTGCTCACCACGTGAGTCGTGCAAGAGATGTACAATAGCAAATCTTCAGCTGGTTGAGTTGACGTAGCTCGCCGAGGTGGTTTCAGTACTGGTGGTGTTGTTAAGAATTTTTTCAGAGCATCCAGAGCTTCTTGCGCTTCTGAAGTCCACTGAAATTTATCTACCTTCTTGAGTAACTTGTAAAACGGCAAACCTTTTTCCCCCAGCCTGGATATAAATCTGCTTAAAGCTGCCATGCATCCAGTGAGTCGCTGAACCTTCTTCTGTGATCGAGGTGCTTCCATCTTCATGATAGCTTCAATTTTATCCGGATTAGCCTCAATTCCTCGGTGGCTGACAATAAATCCGAGCAACTTTCCGGCTGGTACCCCAAAAACACATTTCTCGGGATTAAGCTTCCATCTATACCGCCTCAGGCTGTTGAAAACCAGTTGCAAATCTTCGATGAAGTCTTTTGAGTCCTGTGTTTTGATCACCACGTCATCCACATAAGCCTCCACACGCTTGCCCCAGTGATCGGCTAAGCATGTTTGAATAGCTCTCTGGTAAGTCGCTCCAGCGTTTTTGAGGCCAAACGGCATGGAGGTATAACAGAAAGCACCAAACGGGGTAATGAATGCCGTCTTTTCTTCGTCTTCCTTTGCCAGACTAATCTGATGATATCCAAAATAACAATCCAGGAAAGACAACATAGAACATCCAGCGGTGGAGTCCACCACCTGATCTATCCTTGGGAGCCCGAAGGGATCCTTCGGACAGTGTTTGTTGAGATCGGTATAATCAACACACATGCGCCAGTCCACTTTATTCTTTTTGAGTACAAGAACAGGATTGGCTAACCACTCGGGATGTAATACTTCTCTAATGAATCCAGCCGCAACCAAGCGAGCTAACTCGGCGCGAATGGCTTCCCTCTTATCAGGCGTGAAACGACGTAATTTCTGTCGAATCGGCCTTGCCTGGGGAAAAACTTTCAGTTTGTGCTCGGCCAGTTCTCTCGGGACTCCCGGCATATCCGCAGGTTGCCATGCGAATACATCTCGGTTATCTTGCAGAAACCAACGAGCGCGCTTTCCTATTTGTCATCCAAACTGGAGCTGATGATGGCCGTCTTGCGCTCATCAGCGAACCCCAGGTTGATTCTCTTGGTTTCTTCAGTCGGCCGCATAGAGGTCGCGGTCTGAGCTTCATTCGCCGGTATCGCGAGGTTCTCCTCAGGCTTAGAGTTCGCCGTTGCGGAGGGAGCTGTCGATGGCTTGGCGGTGAGGGCTGCTTGAATAGCCACTCGGAAACATTCTGCGGCGCCTTGGAAGTCGGCGCGCACAGTTATGATCCCTTGCGGTCCTGGCATCTTCAGTATCATGTAGGTGTAATGTGGAATGGCCATGAACTTGGCCAATCCAGGCCTCCCGATGATGGCATTGTACCCGCAGTCGAAGTTCGCCACTTCAAACCTTAGGAACTCGGTTCTGTAGTTTTCCGGAGTTCCAAAGGTGACCGGCATGTAGATGTGGCCCAGCGGGTATTCCCCTTCCGTCGGCACGATGCCGAAGAAAGGAGTATCCGACTCATGGAGCTCTTTGAGATGAACTCCCAAGCTTTGGAGTGTCCGGGGGAAGGTGATGTTGATGCTGCTCCCCCCGTCCACTAACACCTTTTCACCCGGCTTTCTCGGATCACCGGATCGACGAGAAGCGGGTACTTGCCCGGGTGGTCGAAGTTGAGCCATTGATCCGCCCGAGTGAAGGTGATCGGGTGCTCCGACCACCGGTATGGAGCGGGAGGACCGATGGTCGCCACCAGTATCTGGCGATCATTGAGCTTTTGCTGTCTTCTGCTCTCCTGCGATCCATGTCCGCCGAAGATGACGTTGACCTCCCTGTCAACGCGTGGAAAAGCTCCTCCTCCTCCTCCCTCCTCCTGCCGATGGGGTTGTCGTGGTTCATCTGGTCCTCCCCTCGGCGGAGGAGGAGGCAGAGGTTGGAAGGGTCGGCCGTGTCCGACGGAGTGTTTGAAGTCTCGGCAGTTTCGAAGAGTGTGGCGCATGTCCTTGTGGTACGGGCACTGGGCGTCGAGGATGTCGTCCAGCGTGCGTTCGCCTCCACGAGGTCCTCCTCGAGCGCGAGAGGCAGGTGGTCCGGCGGCGTGCACTTCTTCGCGTGGCCTCTTCTCCCACCGCTTGTCAGGTTGCTGGTTCGCGTCGCGTCGTGGTGCAGCCGGTGCGGGCTTCGCTCCTCCGATGAGGTCCTGGGCTCGCTCGTCGGCGGTGATGTAGAGGTCGGCTTCCCGGAACAGCTCCTCCGAGGTGGTCGGCGCCTTTTGTAGTATGGCCCGGACGAAAACTGAATCATTAGATCCTCGGTAGAAGTCCTCGATCACGGCCGCCTCCGTGACATCGGGGATACGATTCCTCATGGTTTGAAATCTCTTGAGGTACGACCGGAGAGTTTCGTCCCCCCGGCGCTTGATAGATTTAAGGTCCCACGGCTGCGCCGGCTTGTCGGAGAGGGACTGGAAGTTGGCGGTGAAGCGCCGACTGAAATCTCCCCAGACGTCGATGCAGTGTCGCGGTAGATGTCGCAGCCATTGCAGCGCATCTTGCCCAAGGACAATGGGTAAGTACGCGGTCATCACGTCTTCGGATGCTCCGGCAGCTCGAGCAGCGGTGGTGTAGACGGCTAGCCAACCCCATGGATCCTGCTTAGGTTCATATTTGTCAACATTGGATACCTTGAAGTTGGGAGGCCATTGGATGGCCCTAAGGCGCGGAGTAAGGGCGGACACTCCGCACGTGTCCTCCTGTCGCCGGGGTCGATGTCTGTCCCGGGGAGGGGAGTTGTGGTTGTGATTCCTCGACCGTCCCCGGGAAGTTCCGCCAGTTGAAGCCGTTGCCGACTCAGTCCTGGTAGCTTGGCTCTGAGTCGGGGCGCCATGATCCCTGTCGTACTCCTCTCGACGACGGATTTCGTTCTCATGCCGCCGTTCCCGCGAAGCATTGATGGAACTCCGCGCGTCTCGGCGACTGTTGATGGCGTGTCGTAGATCGTTCGGTGGGTGAGCGAGCGGTAGAAGATGGTTGGCCGCCTGGGTGAACAGTCGTCGGTAGCCGTCGGCGTCAGGAGTCCGAGGAAGTCCTTCCGCTATCCGAGCCAGCACCCCTCCGACTTCGCTCGGCGTGTTCATGGCTCGGGCGAAGTCGGGGTTCAGATTGCGGCCGAAGAGTGGATTCTCTCGACGTTGCCTTGCATCCTGCTCAGCATGTTCCTGAGCTCGTCGGCGATCACGTCGTCGGGAGTTCCTTCGCTCTCTAAAGACGCGTTCTTCCGGGGTTTCTCCTACCTCCGAGACCTCGTCTCGCGAGACAGGTTGTTCCGGATTCTGCTCTCCGGCTGCGTGATGTCGTCGAACGTTCCTGCGCCGGTTCCTCCGTCGACGGGACTCTCGCTGAGGCGGTTCCTCCCCGGGTATAGTCGGCTCGTCGTCGGAGATGGCGGGCGATTCCGCCCTTCCGACGAAGAGGACGTCGGGGTAGAACGGTGCTGCCGTCATGGTGATCTTCTTTCGGGGAGCCGGAGGTTGCACTTCTCCGGTATTTTCGGAGTTTGTTGAGGAAGACTCCTTTTCCGGCGGATCCGCGATACGGTGCAGAATTCCTTCTTCGTCCGCTATGAATGAGATTGTTCCAAAGCAGAACATAGATCCGGGGCGTAGGGCGATCTTGCTGTAGAAGGAGATGGCCATTGAGCTAGCTTGGATTGTCGACACACCCCCTACCTGGCGCGCCAGCTGTCGGTGTTTAGGGTCCGACCGCACACCTGGGGTTGCCCCTCGAGGTGTTTTTTAGGAGTAGGAAGGTGTCGACAACTGTAGCAAAATGGTTCGTGCTGATCGCACGAGAGACGGTAGACAAGGTTTACAGGTTCGGGCCGCTTAGTGATGCGTAACACCTTACGTCCTGATGAGTATGCTTGGCGGGAATGATTACAGGAGAGCTCTCTGGATTAAGAATACAGAGAGTCGAGGTGGGTGGCTAAGTAATGGGTCGAATGTTCTGAAGGGGTGCCCCCTAGGCCTTATATACTCGACCGTGGGGCAGTACATATGGATAGGATAACAACAAGTGGCTAAAAGATAGTGAACCTCTCGAGATTATCCTTTACGTAACCCTTGCCGACTTATCTTCACGTGGCTCCGTTGCATGGAGGCCCCGACGCGGGAAAGTCGGATCTCCGTTGCAGCCATTCGCTCGACGCTATGGGCCGTCCGAGTTTGCACCAATCCGGCCTCATGTCGTCCTGCGTTGCTGGTTGCTTTTCCCCAGGCCCACGAAAGAATAACCTTACGATTTATTGGGCCCTTGGGCCTTTCGTGAGGTCCTTTACTCTTTTAGTGGACCCGGGGGATATCTATCCCCCACATCCTCTACCATGTGTGGCTCAATAGAGGAAACAAAAGAGTAATGCTCACAAAAATGTGCAACACGAGATCGAGTGGTTACCCCCTTATGAATGTCTCCGAGAATGGTGTCGACGGGGTGATCTCGTTGTATTGCTTGGTGGACTCTTGGGTGTGGCAGCCTTGGTTGTTCATCCTCCTTGTCTTCATTATTTGCATCTCCCCCTTGATCATTGCCGTCATCTTGAGGTGGCTCATTTCTTTGATCTTCCCCTTCATCAACTTGAGCCTCGTCCTCATTTTGAGTTGGTGGGGATGCTTGCGTGGAGGAGGATGGTTGATCTTGTGCATGTGGAGGCTCTTCGGATTCCTTAGGACACACATCTCCAATGGACATGTTCCTTAGCGCGATGCACGGAGCCTGTTCTTCACCTATCTCATCAAGATCAACTTGCTCTACTTGAGAGACGTTAGTCTCATCAAACACAACGTCACAAGAAACTTCAACTAGTCCTGAGGACTTGTTAAAGACTCTATATGCCCTTGTGTTTAAATCATATCCTAGTAAAAAGCCTTCTACAGTTTTAGGAGCAAACTTAGATTTTCTTCCTCTTTTAACAAGAATAAAGCATTTGCTACCAAAAACTCTAAAATATGAAATATTGGGCTTTTTACCGGTTAGGAGTTCATAGGATGTCTTCTTGAGGATTCGGTGTAGATATAACCGGTTGATGGCGTAGCAGGCGGTGTTGACCGCCTCGGCCCAAAACTGATCCGGTGTCTTGTATTCATCAAGCATGGTTCTTGCCATATCCAATAGAGTTCGATTCTTCCTCTCCACTACACCATTTTGTTGTGAAGTGTAGGGAGAAGAGAACTCATGCTTGATGCCCTCCTCCTCAAGGAAGCCTTCAATTTGTGAGTTCTTGAACTCCGTCCCATTGTCGCTTCTAATTTTCTTGATCCTTAAGCCAAACTCATTTTGAGCCCGTCTCAAGAATCCCTTTAAGGTCTCTTGGGTATGAGATTTTTCCTGCAAAAAGAACACCCAAGTGAAGCGAGAATAATCATCCACAATAACTAGACAGTACTTACTCCCGCCGATGCTTATGTAAGCGATCGGGCCGAATAAATCCATGTGTAGGAGCTCCAGTGGCCTGTCACTTGTCATGATGTTCTTGTGTGGATGATGAGTGCCAATTTGCTTCCCGGCTTGGCATGCGCTACAAATCCTGTCTTTCTCAAAATGAACATTTGTTAGTCCTAAAATGTGTTCTCCTTTTAGAAGCTTATGAAGATTCTTCATTCCAACATGGGCTAGTCGGCGGTGCCAGAGCCAACCCAAGTTAGTCTTAGCTATTAAGCAAGTGTCGAGTTCAGCTCTATCAAAATCCACCAAGTATAGCTGACCCTCTTGTTGGAGCGAAGGCAGAAACGCCACCCTTCGCCCGAAGTCTCCACCGCTTAGCCCCTGCCCAGACAGACAAAGCAGGCAGGGACACCCTTCGCTCGATTCGGCACCAGACGAAGGCCTGCGGCGACGCCTCCCCGCGGCGCGGCCTCGGTCAGCTCCGAGGCCCACATGAGATCTGGCCCATTGTAACGGGCCCTGCGTGGCCGCGTTTGTGTTACGGGCCTAATTTGTAAAGGCGTACTTGTAATTACAGCTTGTAACCCCGCTTTATGGGAATATTCTGGGGATAAACTAGGTACCTGAGGGCACATGCGTCCTTAATGCAAGGCGTCGTGCACTCGGATACCTATAAATACCCCCGCACAGTGCCCGTGAGAGGCTAGATTAACAGAGCTTTTGCCATCACGCGCGAGTGCCCTGTTGCCATCACCATTCACTCGTGTTGGATCTCCTTGCTGTCGAGAGACAGTGCCAACATTTGGCGCCCACCGTTCGTGCTACGAGACAACCACCCGCGATGGCACCCAAGAGAGCTAACCCGAAGGCTGACGACGCTGCGAAGGCAGCACTGCTCGCCGCAAGAAAGGGCAAGGCCCTCGCCCTCACCCAATCCACCCACCAAGAGGCCACTGAAGACGACACCCTCCGCACCTGCGACCCTGAGGGACAACCCTCAGGCTTCGCACCTCCCTCAGGCTTCGCACCACCGGAGGGCGCGGACCTCGCCGAGGACGGTGAGGTCCTCGGCATCTCAGCAGAAGAACAGCTACAGCTGCGCGCCCTGCGCCTCAAGAACCGCAACCTCCAGAGGCAGAAGGAGATACTGGAGGCCAAGCGCCAGCGTGTGTCCGCACTCGCCAAAGTGCGGCAGATGATACGCGACGAAGAGCACAAGGCCCAGGAACTCGAGCGGGAGATCACGCTGATGCAGCGCGAAGGCCACCTTGGCCCGCAGCACGAGTCATCCCTCCAGCAGCGCGCACAAAACGAAGACACGCGCGAAGGCCACCCCGGCCTGCAGCATGAGCCACCCCTACAACACCGCGCGCAACCGGAGGACCCGCGTTTACCCCAGCGCGACTTCACTTTCCCGCACGCCGCGCCATTCCAAGGGGTCAATTATCTCGATGAGCGAAGTCCCCTAGCGCCTCACCTGCAAGTGATGCCGTGGCCAGCTAACTTCCGGGCTGGGACCTACCCCAAGTACAACGGCAGCACTGACCCGGCTCAATACATAATGAGTTACCAGGTCGCCATCGCATCGTCCGGGGGGGACGACGCCACAATGGCGAAGTCCTTCATCATCGCCCTCGAGGGCCCCGCACTCACCTGGTTCACCAGGTTGCCTCCGCTGTCCATCGATTCCTGGAGAAGTCTCCGGGACAAGTTCCTCCTCAACTTCCAAGGGTACCGCCCGGACACCGACGCCCTGGCCGAGCTCTCGCTCTGCAAGCAGCTAGAGAGGGAGACCCTGAGGGAATATTACCGCAAATTCCTGACACTCAAGTCACAGCTACCCTCAGTCGATGACCAGATTGCCATCCACTATGCTATCAGTGGTCTTCGCGCTGGTGTCCTTTACAGCCACTGCATCAGAGATCCGCCGAAGAACCTCCAAGAGTTGTACCAGCTGTTTGAAAAGTATGCCAGATCCGAGGAGCTCCACCAGCGCAAGATTGAGTCCCAGCGGAAGCCAAAAGACGCTCCACAGTCCAGCCGCACGTGGACAAGAACTCCGCAACCAGACTCCGGTCGAGATGGCCGCGGTCAGCCGCAAGTGCACAACATTGCCAACCAGCAGCCGGCCGCTGACCCCCTTCGCCGCCAGGAATATCCCCCCAGGGCCGCGGAAGTGGAACTCGCGGCAGGGGCCGAGGGCGTGCGCAGCCACCCCCTCCACCGCGCCGATTTTACTGCCTTTTCCATGGCGAAGACTGCGCCCACCCAACCAAAGACTGCCCCGAAGTGAAGGCCACCAGAGACAGAATGGCGAGGGCGCAGCCAGCCGACAACCCCAGAATTGTCGCGCATAACTACCACCCACCCCCTCCACCATATATCCACGCTCCCGCCCCGCATCCACCGCACCACGCTTACCAACATCATCAGGAAGTACAAATCATACATCCTCCGCCTCCACCACCACACCAGCAACAACAAAACATCCCCCACGCCCCAAAGCAGGAGGACTTCGCTGATCAACCTTATCGCAGAGTCATTCATATGATAACTGGGGGGTCCAGCACCGACTTCGACACCAAGCGGCAGAAGCGGGACCACTACCGCAGCATAAACCATGTCGCCGTCACGGGCCCAGTTGTACAGACAAAGTGGTCCCACGTACCGCTCACCTTCGACGCACGGGACGTCGACTTGCGCAGCGCCCCCCACTGCGATGCCATGGTTATCAATTGCAGCGTGGCAGGTTGGGACCTACACAAGGTCCTCGTTGACAACGGCAGCCAGGCAGACATCATCTTCCTCCACGCCTTCGATCGCATGGGCATCAGCCACAGCCTGCTTAAGCCTTCGGACAACCCGTTGTATGGCTTCGGCGGCAAGGGCACCTTCCCCGTCGGCAAAATAGAATTGCCCCTCTCCTTCGGTGTAGCACCCAATGCCCGAAGTGAGCAGGTGACTTTTGACATTGTGGATATGGTATATCCATACAACGCCATCATGGGCCGGGGCTCCATCAATAAGTTTGAAGCTGCCATCCACGGACTGTATTTGTGCATGAAGATACCAGGCCCGCTAGGCGTAATTACAGTCTTCGGTAACCAGCAGACAGCGCGCAACATAGAGCGAGACTTCGTGCCGGGTCAGAGGAACGTGCACTGTCTCACGACACAGTGCGAGGTCCCTGCGCCCGCCAGCCCAACTGACAAGCAGCACGACAAGGCTCAGTTGCAGAGTCAGGATGGGACCAGGACTGTCCCCCTCGATCAGGCCACGCCCAAGCAGACAGTCACTATCAGCGAAGACCTTACTTCGCATGAAGAAGAGAAACTCCTCTGCTGCCTGGCCAAGAATAAAGATGTCTTCGCCTGGTCCGCCCTCGACCTGGTCGGAGTCAGCCGATCTATACTCGAGCACAGTTTGGGAATTGACCCCTCGGTGCGACCAAGAAAGCAAAGGCTCCGCAAAATGTCCGACGAAAAGACAGAGGCCGCCAAGGCGGAGGTGCACCGCCTCCTAGAGGCTAAATTCATTGAGCCAGTGGCTTACCCCACATGGCTCTCCAATGTTGTAATGGTGCAGAAAAAAAGCGGGAAATGGCGGATGTGCATAGACTTCACCAGTCTCAATAAGGCCTGCCCAAAAGACAATTTCCCGTTGCCACGGATCGACAAAATAGTCGATAGCGCGGCCGGATGCGAGGTCATGTCTCTCCTCGACTGCTTCTCCGGCTATCACCAGATATACATGAAGGAGGAAGACAAGGCCAGCACCAGCTTTATAACACCCTTCGGCACTTATTGCTTCGTCAGAATGCCGGAGGGTCTCAAGAATGCCGGGTCCACCTTCTCCAGACTCACCAAAACAGTACTCGAAGGGCAGGTCGGCAGAAATATATTTACATATGTGGATGACATCGTCGTCGCCAGCAAAAATAAGGAGGACCATCTCGCCGACCTGGCCGAGACATTCGCAAACATGCGAGATGCACGACTCCGCCTAAACCCGGAAAAGTGCGTCTTTGGTGTTCGCCAGGGCAAGATATTGGGCTACCTGGTGTCACACCGCGGCATCGAGGCCAACCCAACCAAGATCCAGGCCATCATCGACATGTCGCCTCCGCAGTCCACCAGGGACGTCCAGCGTCTGACAGGCAGATTGGCCGCTCTCAACAGATTCATCTCCAGGTCGGCCGAGCGAAGTCTTCCTTTCCTCAAAACTCTCCGCGGCACAAAAGACTTCGCCTGGGGGCCGGAGCAAGCAGCGGCCTTCGCCTCATTAAAACAGTACTTAACGGAGCTGGCCACCCTCACGAGCCCCGACTCCTCGCTCCCCTTATTGCTCTATGTCGCGGCTTCGCCGCACGCGGTCAGCGCGGCGCTAGTGCAGGAGCAGACAGTCCAAGGCGCTGTCATACAGTGCCCTGTTTATTACGTCTCCGAGGTCCTGACACCGTCCAAATGCAACATGACAGAGCTGGAGAAGATCGCCTACGCAGTCGTTATGTCCTCACGCAAGCTGCACCATTATTTTGAAGCATTCAAGGTCCGCGTCACCTCAGACAGGGGCCTCGGCGAACTGTTTAGAAACCCGGAGGCATCGGTGAGGATCGCCAAGTGGGCAGCCGAACTCTCCGGCTACCACATCAGCTTCGAGCCCAGGACAGCCATCAAATCGCAAGTCCTGGCAGACTTCGTCGTCGACTGGACCGGGCCAGTAACACAGCCGGACCCGACCACAGAGAAGGTCTAGACGATCCATTGCGACGGCGCATGGTGCCATGCGGGGGCAGGCGTCGCTGCAATCATAACCTCACCAGTCGGGGTCAAGCACAGATATGCAGCACGACTCAGCTTCAATCTGGACTCCGACAGATGCACAAATAATATAGCAGAGTACGAAGCAGTCATCCTCGGCCTCCGCAAGCTAAGGGCCCTCGGAGTCACCACTTGCATCATCAAAACAGACTCCAAGGTAGTTGCCGGCCAGGTCGAAAAAGACTATGCAGCCAAGGACCCCGCACTCATGCAGTACCTCGCGGCCATCCGAAGTCTCGAGAGGCAGTTCAAGGGGTTCACCGTGCAGCATGTGGACCGGGCCAGGAACGAGGAGGCCGACGCATTGGCCAAGGCCGCGGCCAGGGGCGAAACTCTGCCCTCCGACGTGTTCTTCCACGTCATCGGCACACCAGCAGTCCGGAGCCCCGAAGGGCTCCAAATAACCAATGACAGCGAGGGCCACCGTACAGTCAACCTCATCATGACCGAAGACTGGCGCGCACCCATAACCCTGTTCCTGCAGGGGTATTATCACCCAGCCGACATCAGTGAGGCCAAGCGCCTCAGACATCGAAGCCGAGACTTCGCTCTGATTGGAGGCCAACTCTACAAAAAGGGGGTCAGTCAACCAATGCTTAAGTGCGTCACCGAGGCCGAAGGCATGCAGATTCTACGTGAAGTCCACAGTGGCACATGCGGCTCGCACGCGGGGCCGAGGGCCCTAGCTGCTAAGGTGATCCGCCAGGGTTTTTACTGGCCCGCAATGATTTGCGCTGCGAATCGGGTCACTCGGTCCTGCGAAGCCTGCCAGAAGTTCTCTCCTCGGTCAGGCGGCCCTTCGCAGTATACAAAGCTGATCGCCCACACATGGCCTCTCCAGCGCTGGGGTCTCGACATTGTTGGACCCTTGCCCACCGCTCAGGGGAACCTTAAGTTCGCCTTCGTCGCGGTCGAGTACTTCACCAAATGGATCGAGGCACGGGCTGTCTCCACAATAACATCAAAGACTGCCCAAAAATTCTTCTGGCAGAACATCGTTTGCCGCTTCGGAGTACCGTCCGAATTAACAGTCGACAACGGCAAGCAGTTTGATAACCAAGGCTTCAAGGATTTTTGTTTCTCCATTGGCACCAAGCTTGCCTTCGCCTCAGTCTATCATCCGCAGTCCAACGGGGTCGTGGAGCGCGCCAACGGAAAAATCTTCACAGCTATCAAAAAAATGCTCCTCGATGAAAAAAAGGGCAGATGGAGCGATTTTTACCTGAGGCAGTCTGGGCGCTAAACACGACTGAGTGCAGGGCGACCGGATTCACTCCCTTCCGTCTTTTATACGGATCGGAGGCCATGACCCCGCAAGAAATAAAGCACGGGTCCCCGCGAACAGTCCCGTCGGCCGTCCCAGATGTGGACGAGCCAACTTCAAAGGATCTCATCGACGGAGACCGTGTCTTCGCCCTACAGGCCCTGAACAAGTATCAAGCCCAGACCAAAGCATGGCGCGACCATTCAGTCACCCCGAGGGAGTTCAGCGAGGGGGACCTCGTACTCATTCGGACGGCTCGAACGGAGTCCAAGGGCAAGCTGGAGCCCAGGTGGGAGGGCCCTTTCATCGTCAAGACAAAAGCTTCCCCCAGCGCTTACAGGCTCACAACGCCAACCGGCGAGGACCTGGAGCACTCCTGGAACATTGACAACCTCCGCAAATTTTTTGTTTGATTCCTCAGGGCCGTCTTCGCCCTTGTAATTCGCAAAAACAATCTTGCACCGGCCCGCACTCTTTTCCTCCCGGGGGTGAGGTTTTTAACGAGGCGGAGCCATGTAATACATGCGTAAAAAATCCCCCGCAAAAAGACATGCGTCGAAAAAGACCGTGATGACGGTCTTCGACATTCGACCACCACGAGGTCACCGCGAGGCTAAGCGCTAGCTACCCTCGCGTGCGACAAATCCGCGCAAAAGTCGCCTAAGGGTGCAGCCGGATTAGCACAACAAGTGCGAAAAAAAATCTGAGTCTATCGCGAAGACTATCCGCGCAAAAGTCGCCTAAGGGTGCAGCCGGATTAGCACAAGTGCGAAAAAAAAATCTGAGTCTATCGCAAAGACTATCCGCGCAAAAGTCGCCTAAGGGTGCAGCCGGATTAGCACAACAAGTGCGAAAAAAAATCTGAGTCTATCGCGAAGACTATCCGCGCAAAAGTCGCCTAAGGGTGCAGCCGGATTAGCACAAGTGCGAAAAAAAATCTGAGTCTATCGCGAAGACTATCCGCGCAAAAGTCGCCTAAGGGTGCAGCCGGATTAGCACAACAAGTGCGAAAAAAAAATCTGAGTCTATCGCGAAGACTATCCGCGCAAAAGTCGCCTAAGGGTGCAGCCGGATTAGCACAACAAGTGCGAAAAAAATCTAAGTCTATCGCGAAGACTATCCGCGCAAAAGTCGCCTAAGGGTGCAGCCGGATTAGCACAACAAGTGCGGAAGAAATCTGAGTCTATCGCGAAGGCAATCCGTGCAGAAGTCGCTTAAAAGTGCAGCCGGATCAGCACAACAAGTGCGAAAAAACCGAAGACTATCTGTGCAGAAGACACTTAAGGGTACACCTGGACTAGCACAACAACGGCCGAAACGACAACATCAAACCATCCACACCAAGACCAACTATAATCAAGCCAACACAGCGCAGCAAAACAAATCAGTAAGTACAAAACGCCTTCGCACACACACATGCACGCGAGGGCACACAATTCCACCATACAAGCCTCGACGTACACAAGCGAGGGCACCACACTCTACATCGGCTCAACCTTAGGAATAATTCCCATCTCCCTATAATTAAATAACATTATCCTGAGCTCCTCACCCGCAAAAAGCCTTCGCAGTTCCCCTTCACCTACACCCTCGGCGGTCGGCAGGGACAACAGTTCCTGCCGACCAGCCCCACTCACACGAAGCAGAGCCCGCTCCTCCGCGCTAACCCTACGTTTTGCAACCGCCCTTCGTCGACGGCGCCCGGTGCTAGGGCCTGGCACGTCCGACGCGTCCGCGGCGTGTGGCGAAGCCTCCGCCGCAGCCACGTCCAAGGCCGCAAAATAATCCAAATTCTCCTCCGACGACTCCTCAGTCCACTCAACCGAGCTCCCGGAGTCGGCAAAATCAAAAAACTCAGATGCAGACCCACTATATTCATTACCACCTTCCGCGGTCGAAGCCGCCAAAAACTCAGTAGCAGCGGTTGCGTGCGCAGGCCCAAAATCATGAACCTGCGCAGCAACCAAAATTCAGTACAACATCCAAAATTCCCCAACCCTAAACAACCACTACGCCACCTGCGAGGGCCCTGACGCTGCGGGGGCCTCCGCCGTTGGCTCCGCTGCCACTTCCGCCATTGTTTCCACCGCCTCCGCCGCCGGATCTTCGACGGTCGGCGCAGCTGCTGCGAGGGCATCGGGAGCGCCTTCGGCCACCTTCAGGGGCAGGTCTTCAACTGTCGCAGCAGATGTGGGGGCGCCTGGTGCGTCTTCCGTGGTCTCCGGGGTCGGCTCCGGGTCAGGCAGGGCGTCGTTCAGTGCTCCGAAGTCGTCCACCCGCTCGCCTCGCTCCGCCTAAAACAAAACATACAAAAAGTCAGCAAACACACGCACAGACCACATCCAGCAAACGCCGAACAAACGACAACGTTACCTGAGCCCTCGCAGCCTCGGCCCGCTCCCTGACCACATCACCACCATACAGACCCCACATCCGGTCATAGAGGGCGTCGGCGGACTCCTTCACCACGGGGTCTTCGACCTTATAGATGTCTCGCCCAAAATCTTCATCTGCCTGGTCGAAGGCCTCATAGTGCCGGCACCCTTCGCGAGAGAGTGCGTTCATCGCCCCCTCGTAGGTGACCAGGGAGGCGAACGACATTAATCCCCCCAGGACAGTGGGGAGCTCCTGCAGCTCCTCTTGCACCCATTCCAAACAGCGAAGCCTGGCCTCTCGCTCCGGCACCACGAAGTCACCGGTCCGCGCACCCAGCTCACGATATGTGGCCATAAGCTGTGTGCGCGTCCGTTCGGCCTCCGTTCGCACCGCGGCTTCGGCCCCCTTCGCGCGGCTCTCCAGAGCGGTGAGCCGCCCCCGCAGGTCTTCGGCGAGATCCTTGGCAAGATTGGCTTCCGCCCGTGCCAGCCTAGCCTCCGCCTGCGCGGCCTGCTCCTTGGCGATGGCCTCGTTGGCCTCCCTCCTCTCCCCCGCCAGCTGCCGCCGGAGGTCAGCCTTTTCCTCCTCCAGGGCGGCCACCTTGTCTGCCAGTTTACGACACTTGCTGTCGGAGGCCGACTTCTCACGGACAGCGTCAGCATGTTGCGTCCGAAGTCTCTCGACTTCGGCAGATAAGGCTGCCGTAAGTGCCCCCGACGCAGTACGGCTGGTGAAGTCAGCCACCTGCAGAGCACACGTAAGGCCATGGCCGTAAAAAAAAAAAAGCTCGGCGGACCTGACTCAGTGCCTCCGTCGCCTGACTCAGCGCCTCCGTCACTCCTTTCAGCCGGCGAGTCGCCGCGCCAGCCTCGTCCCTGACCAACGCGAGGGCCGACACCTCGCCTCCGGCGCCAAGGGTCCCGCCCTTCGCCTTCAACGACAGCGCAGCCGTTGCGATTGCCCCGGCAGGCACAGCTATAGCAAGCCGGCCCTCGTCCGACCCTGCAACGCATCAACGATTAAAAAAAAAAGAGGCGGCCGGGTGACTTACCCCCAAGATAATCGTCCACACTAATGTCGGTGCCGAAGTCGGCAACGCGTTTGCCCGGCGGCGGCAACGTTCGGGCCGCCTTCGAAGCCTCCGCCACCCCGCTGGCCGGCGGCACCACCTTCGTCAGCTTGGAGACTCCGGCGCCCGCCGTCGTCTCCGGCGCCTTGCTGGGTGCAGAGGCGCCCGCCTTCGCCGCCAGCGGCGGCTTGCCTCCGCTGGAGGCCGCAGCCTTCGCCGTTCCCCGCTGCCTTTTCGGCCGGGCCTCGTGAATCCTGACGGTCGCCTGGCGTTTTTGCGCCGCCCCTTGGCGATCCTTGTCCATCACTGCCCACACAACAGCACCGATATTTCGCCCGTAAGGAAAAACTCTCCACTGACGAACCATACGAGATGTAAAACAGTCTTCCTCAGCCGCGCAGGGGACAGGAACATTTCTAGGCCAGCAGCCCCCGGTAACCCTCAGCATCCGAGTCGAAGACTCCCGGAGCTCGGGCGAAGACATCCTCTCCCCCGGGGCCGCACACGTCCTCATTAACTCTCTAGCAAAACTATCAGACACCCCGATTCCTCCAATCGCAGTACCTAATTTTCTCTTTTTTGAGGAGGGGGCGGCCGTCAGCGCAGGGTCGCCTCCAGTCTCCACCGCCGGCTTCTTCCCACGGCGGTCCGCTTCGTCTTGACCAGGGTAGCCGTCGTACGGCAATTGATTTAATTCGAAGACCCTGTTCAAACGTTCATTCGACCCGCGAATATCAAAGCTGCGCTGGCCTTCCGTCCTCGCCACGTACCGCCCCACGAGCCGCACCGCCAAGTCCTCCGCATCACGCACAAAGGCGGCCGGGTCACGGTTTCGCAAATTCAGTGCAAAGGCAGGACTTCGCACCACCCTTCCTCCGTGAAAAGGCATCTGGCGAGGGCACACTTCGCCCAGCGCCCAGCCGTGCGCCAAGGGCCAGACCCCGTACGCCACAAACTCTTCAACTAAATCACGACCACTGCTCTGGCCGGCGGCGCAACGAAGGGCCCCTTCGTCTGCATCCTCTTCTGCCACTTCAAAAGGCGGATACGCAGAGTAATAGTGAGAGCACATCTCAGACACGGGAAGTCCTTCATGGCCTTCGACAGTAGCCTCAGCAACGTAAAACCAAAATTCATTCCAATTGCCCCACTTGTTGCGGGCGCACGGAACCAACTCCACTACTGGCATTGTGGTCTTGCCGGTCTTCGGCGTGAATGTGCACGACCCGAACTGGGCAACTCCGTCCTCAACCATCCTCTTCTGCCAATGCAAGCAATAATTCTTCGCAAAAACTTCAACCGACGGCTGCCCGCCGTACGAAGTCGTCGCCCAGACATACTTCGCCAGCGCCACCACGGCGTTCGGTGTCAGCTGATGTATTTGAACGTTGAATCTACGCAGGACTTCGCCAACAAACCGGTGCGCAGGCAAGCGGAGACCGGCGACGAAGAACGCCTCGAAAACAACCAACTCACCCTCCGGCTCGGGGACTTCCTCCGTCCCCGGAGCACGGGCGACTCCGCCGCCAAAGTAGCCCAAACGCTGCATATCTTCAACGCGGGCCGACGTCATCCGTGACACACCAAAATCAACAGAGTCGCCGGCGCGCAGCTCCTCCACCATCACGCTACTCAACGTCTCCTCAGACGAGGCGGCGGCCGGCGGCGTGGCGTCGGCGGAAGAAGAAGAGGATGGCATTGCTACGTACCGTCGGCGGCGGCGGGCGGTCTGCTTCACTCGAGCCAGAACTCCGACGAGCAAAGGGAGCAGCAGAAGAAGAGGAACAGAAAGACGGCGGGCGGCTAGGGTTTTCACGGAGCGCGGAAGGCAAAGTGCAAACAGCGCCGTCCCCCGCCCCCTTTTATAGGCAGGGCGCGGCTCCTCGGGAAACCCGCAATCCCACAGGGCGCGACGCTTCGGAAAACCCGCAGTCCAACAGTACGATGTCCATCAACGGTCACATCAAAAACCCCCACGGAACCACTTCGAGCGAGGGCAGCGTCTCCGCCATCTAGCGACGTCTTCGGCACCAGGTGACTTTGTCGAACTGGTCCCTCGGAGGGCAAATGTTGGAGCGAAGGCAGAAACGCCACCCTTCGCCCGAAGTCTCCACCGCTTAGCCCCTGCCCAGACAGACAAAGCAGGCAGGGACACCCTTCGCTCGATTCGGCACCAGACGAAGGCCTGCGGCGACGCCTCCCCGCGGCGCGGCCTCGGTCAGCTCCGAGGCCCACATGAGATCTGGCCCATTGTAACGGGCCCTGCGTGGCCGCGTTTGTGTTACGGGCCTAATTTGTAAAGGCGTACTTGTAATTACAGCTTGTAACCCCGCTTTATGGGAATATTCTGGGGATAAACTAGGTACCTGAGGGCACATGCGTCCTTAACGCAAGGCGCCGTGCACTCGGATACCTATAAATACCCCCGCACAGTGCCCGTGAGAGGCTAGATTAACAGAGCTTTTGCCATCACGCGCGAGTGCCCTGTTGCCATCACCATTCACTCGTGTTGGATCTCCTTGCTGTCGAGAGACAGTGCCAACACCTCTAACACTCCCTTAAAAGCTATTGAATCATCACTTCTTCTAAAGACAGTGACACCTACATCAGTAAATAGACAGTTGTAGCCCATTTGACATAATTGGGATACGGAAAGCAAATTGTAATCTAAAGAATCTACAAGAAAAACATTGGAAATAGTATGGTCAGGTGATATAGCAATTTTACCCAAACCTTTGACCAAACCTTGATTTCCATCCCCGAATGTGATAGCTCGTTGGGGATCTTGGTTTTTCTCATATGAGGAGAACATCTTTTTCTCCCCTGTCATGTGGTTTGTGCACCCGCTGTCGAGTATCCAACTTGAGCCCCCGGATACATAAACCTACAAAACAATTTTAGTTCTTGACTTTAGGTACCCAAACGGTTTTGGGTCCTTTGGCATTAGAAACAAGAACTTTGGGTACCCAAACACAAGTCTTGGAGCCCTTGTGTTTGCCCCCAACAAACTTGGCAACTACCTTGCCGGATTTGTTAGTCAAAACATAAGATGCATCAAAAGTCTTAAATGAAATGCTATGATCATTTGATGCACTAGGAGTTTTCTTTCTAGGCAACTTAGCACGGGTTGGTTGCCTAGAGCTAGATGTCTCACCCTTATACATAAAAGCATGGTTAGGGCCAGAGTGAGACTTCCTAGAATGAATTTTCTTAATTTTGCTCTCGGGATAACCGGCAGGGTACAAAATGTAACCCTCGTTATCCTGAGGCATGGGAGCCTTGCCCTTAACAAAGTTAGATAAGTTTTTAGGAGGGGCATTAAATTTGACATTGTCTCCCCTTTGGAAGCCAATGCCATCCTTGATGCCAGGGCGTCTCCCATTATAGAGCATACTTCTAGCAAATTTAAACTTTTCATTTTCTAAGTTATGCTCGGCAATTTTAGCATCTAATATTGCTATATGATCATTTTGTTGTTTAATTAAAGCCATGTGACCATGAATAGCATTGATATCAACATCTCTACATCTAGTACAAATAGAAACATGCTCAACGGTAGATGTAGAGGGTTTGCAAGATTTTAATTCTACAACCTTAGCATGTAATATATCATTCTCATTTCTAAGGTTAGAAATAGTAACATTGCAAACATCAAAATCTTTAGCCTTAGCAATTAATTTTTCATTTTCAGTCCTAAGGCTAGCAAGAGAGATGTTTAATTCTTCAATCTTAGCAAGCAAATCATCATTATCATTTCTAAGATTGGGAATTGAAACATCACAAACATGAGAATCAACCTTAGCAATTAAACTAGCATTTTCATTTCTAAGGTTATCAATGGTCTCATGGCAAGTGCTTAGCTCACTAGACAATTTTTCACATTTTTCAACTTGTAGAGCATAAGCATTTTTAACCTTAACATGCTTTTTGTTTTCCTTAATAAGGAAGTCCTCTTGAGAGTCCAAGAGATCATCCTTCTCATGAATAGCACTAATCAATTCATTTAATTTTTCCTTTTGTTGCATGTTTAGGTCGGCAAAAAGGGTACACAAATTATTCTCCTCATCACTAGCATTATCATCACTAGAGGATTCATATTTAGTGGAGGATTTAGATTTAACCTTCTTCCTTTTGCCGTCCTTTGCCATGAGGCACTTGTGGCCGACGTTGGGGAAGAGGAGTCCCTTGGTGACGGCGATGTTGGTGGCGTCCTCGTCGTCGGAGGAGGAGTCGGTGGAGCTCTCGTCCGAGTCCCACTCCCGGCAAACATGGGCATCGCCGCCCTTCTTCTTGTAGTACTTCTTCTTTTCTCTCCTCTTTCCCTTCTTGTCATCGCCCCTGTCACTGTCACTAGATATAGGACATTTTGCAATAAAATGACCGGGCTTACCACATTTGTAGCACACTTTCTTGGAGCGGGGTTTGTAGTCTTTTCCTCTCCTTTGCTTGAGGATTTGGCGAAAGCTTTTGATGATTAAAGCCATCTCCTCATTGTCGAGCTTGGAGGCGTCAATTGGTTGTCTACTTGGTGTAGACTCCTCCTTCTTCTCCTCCGTCGCCTTGAATGCCACCGGTTGTGCTTCGGACGTGGAGGGTTCATCAAGCTCGTTGATCTTCTTTGAGCCCTTGATCATACATTCAAAGCTCACAAAATTCCCGATTACTTCCTCGGGAGTCATTAGTGTATATCTTGGATTACCACAAATTAATTGTACTTGAGTAGGGTTAAGGAAAATAAGTGATCTTAAAATAACCTTAACCACCTCGTGGTCATCCCATTTCTTGCTCCCGAGGTTGCGCACTTGGTTCACCAAGGTTTTGAGCCGGTTGTACATATCTTGTGGCTCCTCCCCTTGGCGAAGACGGAAGCGACCGAGCTCCCCCTCGATCGTTTCCCGCTTGGTGATCTTGGTGAGTTCATCACCCTCGTGCGCGGTCTTGAGAAGGTCCCAAATCTCTTTTGCATTCTTCAACCCTTGCACCTTGTTGTATTCCTCCTTACTTAGAGAGGCGAGGAGTATGGTTGTAGCTTGAGAGTTGAAGTGCTCGATTTGGGCCACTTCGTCCGTATCATAATCTTCATCCCCTACGGATGGTACCTGTACACCAAACTCAACAACATCCCATATACTTTTGTAGAGTGAGGTTAGATGAAATTGCATTAAATCACTCCACCTAGCATAATCTTCACCATCAAACATTGGTGGTTTGCCTAATGGGACGGAAAGCAAAGGTGTATGTTTAGGAATGCGAGGGTAGCGTAAGGGGATCTTACTATACTTCTTACGCTCTTGGCGCTTAGAAGTTACGGACGGCGCATCAGAGTCGGAGGTCGATGTTGATGAAGTGTCGGTCTCGTAGTAGACCACTTTCCTCATCCTCTTGTGCTTGTCGCCTTTCCGATGCGACTTGTGGGAAGAAGATTTTTCCTTCTTCTCTTTGTGGTGTGAAGAAGAAGATCTTTTCTCCTTCCGTTTGGAGGAGTCTTTCTTCTTCTCCTTCCTCTTGGTGCGGGACTCTTCCGATGAAGTGCTCCCTTGGCTCGTAGTGGGCTTGTCGCCGGTCTCCATCTCCCTCTTGGTGTGATCTCCCGACATCACTTCGAGCGGTTAGGCTCTAATGAAGCACCGGGCTCTGATACCAATTGAAAGTCGCCTAGAGGGGGGGGTGAATAGGGCGAAACTGAAATTCTCAAAAATTAACACAACTACAAGCCGGGTTAGCGTTAGAAATATAATAGAGTCCGCGAGAGAGGGTGCAAAACAAATCGTAAGCGAATAATGAAGTGAGACACGCGGATTTGTTTTACCGAGGTTCAGTTCTCTCAAACCTACTCCCCGTTGAGGAGGCTACAAAGGCCAGGTCTCTTTCAACCCTTACCCTCTCTCAAACGGTCCCTCGGACCGAGTGAGTTTTCTCTTCTCAATCACTTGGAACACAAAGTTCCCACAAGGATCACCACAAAATTGGTGTCTCTTGCCTCAATTACAAGTGAGTTTGATTGCAAGAAAGAATCAAGAAGGAAGAAAGCAATCCAAGCGCAAGAGCTCGAAAGAACACAAGCAAATCTCTCTCACTAATCACTAGGGCGTTGTGTGGAGTTTGGAGAGGATTTGATCTCTTTGGTGTGTCTAGAATTGAATGCTAGAGCTCTTGTAAGTAGTTGGGAAGTGGAAAACTTGGATGACTTGAATGTGGGGTGGTTGGGGGTATTTATAGCCCCAACCACCAAACTAGCCGTTTGGTGAGGCTGTCTGTTCGATGGTGCACCGGACAGTCCGGTGCACACCGGACATGTCCGGTGCGACAGCCACATCACCAAAGCCGTTGGGTTCCGACCGTTGGAGTTCTGACTTCTGGGCCCGCCTGGATGTCCGGTGGCGCACCGGACATGTACTGTAGAGTGTCCGGTGCGCCAGCAAGGGCGTGCCTGACCTCTGCGCGCGCTGGCGCGCATTTAATGCGTCGTAGGTAGCCGTTGGCGCCAGAAGTAGCCGTTGCCCCGCTGTTACACCAGACAGTCCGGTGTACACCGGACAGTCCGGTGAATTATAGCGGAGCAGCAGAAATGAATTCCCGAGGCTGGCGAGTTCCGGAGGCCGCTCTTCCTTGGAGCACCGGACATGTCCGGTGTACACCAGACAGTCCGGTGAATTATAGCGGAGTTGCCTCTGGAATTTCCCGAAGGCGACGAGTTCGCGCTGGAGTCCTCTGGTGCACCGGACATGTCCAGTGGCACACCGGACAGTCCGGTGCGCCAGACCAGAGGTGCCTTCAGTTGTCCCTTGCTCCTTTGTTTGAACCCAATACTTGGTCTTTTTATTGGCTAAGTGTGAACCTTTGGCACCTGTATAACTTATACACTAGAGCAAACTAGTTAGTCCAAATATTTGTGTTGGGCAATTCAACCACCAAAATTAATTAGGGACTAGGTGTAAGCCTAATTCCCTTTCACTCGGACTTTACCAAGAATATCCGGTTTAGTCAACCTATGCTTTAGCTCCTGTAGTTTCACATGAAAGACACGCACTACAAGATCCGGACGATCTTGCGGTGTGTGTCCGGTAGAAGCTCTCTCCTTATCTCATCCCAGTTAGGGTTACATGTCATGGTAAGAAAGATGTCTGGTTTACCAAACTTCTGCACCAGAGCCATAGCATCCATATATCGACGTCTCATGTCACGAGGACCGCCAATAAACGACGCTGACAACACAGTTCGCTTTCCAACATTCTCTGCTCTAACATCTCCATCTAACATGCTATCCACCAAGCCCTGGTATAGGTCTGCCCTTAACTGATACTGGTTCTTACGTATGAAATCTAAACGGGAGCTCTCAATCTTAATGTATGTGTCGACCGCGAACTGCTGGAAAAGCCGTTTACCATGAAGTATTGGATTGAATACCCCTGGACATATCTGAAATATGTAGCAGTAGTAATCACGCACAAACACACATAGATGGGTAGGAGGTTCTGCATACGCAAGAATCGATTATTTAGTGATGCCGAAAACATATTTAATAATGTGAACAACTTAGAAATTACAAAGAAACAACTAACTCGCATCTTCATCATTTGCATTACTTGCCCTATGCGTCGCCCGGTATGCATCCACTTTGTCCATGGATACACCAACCTTTGAGATATTTGCATGCCATCCAAGTTCACCTCTAGGGAAGAACAGTGGATATGATAGCGCATCGTAGCATCCATGGTATGAGCGGATGTTGTGGCTTGACCTATCCTTCCCATGTAGCATAACACTCTTGCTGAACTGGCCTCGCCGTTCGCTCCCCTCGATCTAGACAGCGGCCACCACTGAAGTGAGAGGTGTGTTATATGTCTTCTTGAAAGGGAAATAGGGTCAAACCTTTTCCAAATGAATTTTGGTGGTTGAATTGCCCAACACAAATTATTGGACTAACTAGTTTGCTCTAGAATATATGTTCTACAGGTGTCAAAGGTTCACAACAAACCAATACAAAGATAAAAGAAAGGGTTCAAAACAAAGGGGCAAAGTTAAACCGAAGGCAGCCCTGGTCTGGCGCACCGGACTGTCCGGTGCACCAGGGAGGATCAACTCAAACTTGCCAGCTTCGAGAATTTGGGGAGCCGCTCTGCTATAATTCACCGGACTGTTCGATGTAACACTGGACTGTCCGGTGTGCCAGCAGAGCAACAACTACTTCGTGCTAACGGTCGCCTGCAAGTGAACAGTAAAAGCAAACAGTGCACGCCTACGCGTGCAGAAGTCAGAGCAAGCGCCAGAAGGCGCACCGGACAGTCTACAGGACCTATCCGGTGCACCACCGGACTGTCCGGTGGCCCCACTTGTCAGAGCTCCAATGGTCGAACCCTAACGGTTGGGTAACGTGGCTGGCGCACCGGACAGTGTCCGGTGGCGCACTGGACTGTCCGATGCGCCATACGACAGCAGCCATCCCCAACGGCCACTTTGGTGGTTGGGGCTATAAATACCCCCCAACCACCACACTTCAAGGCATCCAAGTTTCATCCATTTGCATTCAATATAAGAGCTCTAGACTTCACTCCAAGACACAAACAAGAGATCAAATCCTCTCCCAAGTCCAAAGATCATTCCAATCAAATAGTGACTAGAGAGAGCGACATTTGTGTTCTTTTGAGTTCTTGCGCTTGGATCGCTTTTCTTCTTCTTTCTTTCTTGTTCCCAACTCAATTGTAATCAAGGCAAGAGACACCAATTGTGTGGTGGTCCTTGTGGGGACTTAGTGTCCCGATTGATTGAGAAGAGAAGCTCACTAGGTCTAGGTGACCGTTTGAGAGAGGGAAAGGGTTGAAAGAGACCTGGTCTTTGTGACCACCTCAATGGGGAGTAGGTTTGCAAAAACCGAACCTCGGTAAAACAAATCACCGCCTCTCACTCTTCATTTGCTTGTGATTTGTTTTCGCCCTTTCTTTCAGACTCGTTTATATTTCTAACGCTAACCCCGGCTTGTAGTTGTGCTTAAGTTTATAATTTTCAGATTCCACCTATTCACCCCCCTCTAGGCGACTTTCACTTCTAGTTCAATGTCTGGTCAAGGTTCAATGCGATGTGATAGTCAGCAAGGTTCTCAACATGACCCATGCTCCTAAGGTGCTCAGAGTACGGATTTCCACAAAGTATGCCAACTATCTGTTTAATAACCTCTTGGTCTTTCTGAATCTAATCTTCACGACACTTACGATATCGATGCTCGAGACTGGGATCATCATCGTAAAAGTAAAGCTCTAGGTGTTTATGCTCTGCCCCACATTCACTACCGAATGACTTGATATTATGGTACATCATGCCTTGTGCATGAAATGTGTATATACTAGAATCCCTCATATTAGTTGTCATACTATCGAGGCAACAATACAGGGAAGTGAAAGAAAAATGGCCATTAAAAAACCTGATGTTATCACGAAAGTGCCTAGCATCAGAGTCTGCACTATCCCACAACCTCCTGAGCTGGGGAGGGGTCTCTAGTGGGGCTAGCTCAACCTTCCCACCTCGACAGCAAAACCCAGGCGACTCATACTCAAACTTCTTCGCAGTGCAATAACCATAGTCGGGAACGTGCTTCAGCATATGTGTTTCTTCAGGGATGTTACTGTACACCTTGTCGTACGGGTCAGGCACATAAGTGGCAACAGATTGATCTTGAGTACCATCTATCTCGAAGTCCTCGTTAGTGTCCTCATCTGATATTTTTTTGAAAAAGAACGATTAAGACATTTGAATTTAGATAAGCATTGGTATTGTAATAGAAATTGACATAAGTACATTGACCAGCGAATAGATATCCCTCGTTCTCATCATTATCCTCTCCGAATATGACACCCTCATCATCGTCATCAACTGGATCGTGAAAATACAATCCAAGTAAAAGACAGAGCATTCAGGGTTGAGAAAATATATAACCTCAATAAAGATTTTTAACAATTACCATTGGAAATGAACCTTGGGATCGACTAGCTTTGCTCCAACCCACTTCCTTGTTCGACCATGTTTGCACTCCCATTTGCTACCACGATCGCACTTTGGCGTGTATTCCTATATTGTACTGATGGAAACACACATTTAGTTGGACTACATTTTATCGTCGTCGTGCAAGGTCCATTTAAAACTAGTTAGTATAATTACCAGTGATGTTGATCTCTATAGTTGAACCAGGCTGTGTCGAATCGTCCATTTTTCCGACGTCACTGATAGTATCCTCAGTCAAAGTAGCCATGTTATGTGCAATGTTTGCTTCAAATTTCTTGTTTTGATGGGCTAAGATAGCTTGTCTTTCACCACGCAGAACATGATGTTTACGTCTTAGTGGCTCAGTAGACATATCGGGTGAACCGACATCCTCAGTTTGTGTTGAAGATGGCATGAAAGGTGTACTGGTGTATTCAGGGATAACCCAGTCGCATGCGTTATCTGAGGATGAATTAGGTTCCGATACATCTACTGTAGGGTGTACAACCTCAGAGGTATATGTTGGGACCTCCATGACGATGGACCCCTGATTCAAAGTGCTAGCTTGTAGTGCTCTACGTTTTCTTATGTACTCTAACTTTCCCTCTTTCCGCCTTGGTGTCTGATTATACAACCTAAGCTATTCATTTTGGCCACCTATAAAATATGAACACAATTACTTTCCAATTGTAGGTTTATGTGCAGATTTATTAATTAAAATTGGATGTTTTCATCACCTCCTGACACATTGGGCATCACATTGTGTCCCTTGCTTCGTTGACGTGCTTCACAACGCTTCCTATTCTTCTCGTTTTTTGTTCAACGGACATCGCCGCATATCTTTCCCTATCCCTTTTCCTCTTACACTCCTTAGCATCGACCATTGGTTCGAGCAATTCATTTTGATCACCTATAATGTAAGTTTATGTATTAGTGTTCCCTACTTACTACGTTTCAACGATGTATGGTCAGTTTGTGTATTGACCTTTACCTCTAATGATATTGCTAGAGATGTCTGTGAATGGTTTGCGACCGGCATTATGTCCCATCTGATCTATAACAAGAATAGTACCTGAGAAAACATGAGCATAAAAATAATACTGCAAGAACCAAGGGTGAAATGATCTGACTGCAATAAACCAAGCGAATAGAAGATCAAAAAAGATGCCATTGGTAATAGAGGTTATAGAAACAAGCATCATAACCGAGAGTAAAGAGATAAGACCTAGAGAGAGGTGATAGGAGAACGATTTTGGCATCCGTATAAGATATTTTATTATATTCCAAGTTTGAACTACATAGATGGATATGGGCGACGCGCTAAGTAATTGTTTTCATAACTCTAGTGATGTGGAATATCTTCCTGGAGCACGCCTAGCTCCTGTAGATGGGCTTCGGTATACCGAATGTACATTAAATTTGTTCCAGATTTGATTTGTATATTTGACGTAATTTCATGAGCAAAGTTACGATTTCAATGTCAAACATGACACAACATTAAACCAATATTGTTCTAAATGGAAAACGTACGAGCTAAATGATTTGATGTTCCATTTATTCATTGATATTTCCCAGTAGAACAAAATATTTTACAAATATTGACACATGTAAGTTGCATCAATAACAGTACATGTATTCCATCATAAAATTCAGATTTGCAAAAGTTTTAGACTCTATCTACGCCTTTGGTCGTCAAGATATCTAACGACAAACTGACGATCGTTCCGCGCCACCAAAGCCTTTTGAATTGCTGCAATGAGTGCAACATTTAATCACATGTATACTCAGTTCACAATATAATGAAAACAAGTACATAATGTTGATGTAGGTAATCTTATAAAATGCTTATGTTCAAAATAATGGGCGTTGTGATGGAACAGTTTGAAGTGTATTGTTGTATGGTCAGTTGATTCAAGACACTCTAGAATAGCATATTTAAATATTCAATACGAATCATTATAAAGGAAAAAATAGTGAATAATATGTTTGCAAGGCGTAAACATATGTTTTACCTTGTTTTCTGAACCGCCGAAACATGGTCCCAATTATGATGCTATAATTCTCATTAGCCAACGCCCAGCGGAGTGCATTTTTGTTTAGTAAATCGCCCCAAACTTTAATGGTATGTAAAGACCACCTTGTGACATTGATTTTGTGAAGAATAGATTAGTACTAATATATTTAACATCATATCGGTAATATTAATGGAATATACCTAGCATCCATTATAACAATCTTCCTTGTTGGAGCGAAGGCGAACACGCTACCCTTCGCTGATGCCTTCGTCGTCCCACTGCACTGACGCAGACCACAGCCACAGCACGCCTGAGCAAGCCGGAGGCGCCGATCGGATGAAGACCGACGCGGTCCCCCTTCGTCCTCTCCATGGCAAGGCGAAGGGTCTGTCGAAGTCTACTAGTCCCGCGCCCTCACCGCGGTCAGGAGGCCCAAGTGGGATTTGGCCCACTGTGGTGGGCCCCGCGCGGATAAGTGTATTACGGGCCAGGTCTGTAATAGCCTTTACTGTAATGACAGTCTGTAACCTCCACTTATGGGAATATTCTGGGGATAAACCGGGTGCTCGAGGGCAGGAACGTCTTTGGCAAGGGACGGGTGGCCGCTCGAGCACCTATAAATACCCCCGTACAGTGCCCGTGGGAGGGCAGATTAACGGAGCTATTGGCATTCCTCGTTGAACTTTGAAAACACTCTCTCAATTTTACCGTTGGATCTACTTGCCCAGAAAAGCAAGTGCCAACATTTGGCGCCCACCGTTCGTGCTACGAACAAGCAACCCGCGATGGCCCCCAAGCGAGCTAGTTCGAAGACAGCCCCATCCATCGATGAAGCAGGGAACGCAGCGCTGCTGGCTAAGAAAAAAGGCAAGGCCCTCGCGGACAACACCCCCCAAGAAGCCTCTAAAGACGAAGCTATCAGCAAAAGACAACGCCAAGGGCACCTCAACCCCGAAGGCACCGTACGCATCTGCAGCTCCAGAGGACTACCGCAAGCATCACCAGGCTTCGCTCCACCAGAGGGCGAAGACGCAATAGAGGATGGTGAAGTCATCGGCATCTCAGTCGAGGAATAGCTACAGCTACGGGCCCTACGCCTCAAGAACCACAACCTCCAAAAGCAAAAAGACATCCTCGAGGCCAAGCGCCAACGTGTCACCGTGCAGGCTAAGGTGCGCCAGATGATATGGGACGAGGAGCATAGAGCTCAGGAGCTCGGGCAAGAAATCGCGCTCATGTAGAGCGAAGGCCAGCACGATCTGCAGCACGGACCGCCCCTCCAGCGGCGCGTCCCAGCCGAAGACCCATTCATACCTCAGCGCGGGCCCTTCACTCCGCATGTCACAGCTTTCCAAGGGATCAACTACCTTGATGAGCGAAGCCCCCTGGCTCCGCAACTCCAAGCATCACCTTGGCCCGTCAACTTCAGGACATGCACCTACCCCAAGTACAACAGCGGCACTTACCCAGCGCAATACATCATGAGCTACCAAGTCGCCGTTGCATCGTCCGGAGGGGACGACACCACGATGGCCAAATCCTTCATCATCGCGCTCGAAGGCCCGACCCTGACCCGGTACACCAGGTTACCACCTCTATCCATTGACTCTTGGAAAGGACTCCGAGACAAGTTTCTGCTCAACTTTCAAGGGTACCGACACGATACAGACGCCCTGGCCGAGCTGTCTCTCTGCAAGCAGTAGGAGAAGGAAACTCTTCGCAAGTATTACAGAAAGTTCCTGACTCTCAAGTCTCAACTGCCATCGGTTGACGACCATATCGCAATCCATTACGCCATCAGTGGCCTTCGGGCTAGCATCCTGTACAGTCACTACATCAAGGACCCACCTAGAAATCTCCAAGAATTATACCAGCTATTCGAGAAGTACGCCGGGTCTGAAGAGTTACATCAATGAAAGGTTGAATCTCAGAGGAAGCCCAAGGACCCTCCGCAGTCCAGCAGAACCTGGACCAGGCCTTCGCAGCTAGACTCCGGTCAAGAAAGTAGAAGCCAACAACAGGTGCATAACATAGCCAACCAGCACCCAGCCGGAGAAACCATCCGCCGTCAGGAATTCCCCCCCCCCCAAGGTCGCGACAGTGTCACAAGAGGGAGAGGCCAGGGATGGACACAGCAGCCGTGCAGATTCTACTGCCTGTTCCACGGTGAAGACCGCATGCACCCAACAAGAGATTTTGTCCGGAAACAAAGTCCATAAAGGACAGGATGTCCAGAGCATAGCCAGCCGACAACCAGCGAGTTGTCACGCACACATACCACCATCAAAAACAACATTATAACGACCACGTCCAGCACCCACCCAACAACGCGTACCAACACCGCCAGGAAGTACAAATCCTCCCACCCCCGCCTCCACCTCCGCACCACTCAAATCAACACCACCATAATCACCTCCAAGCATCAAAGCTGGAAGACTTCGCCGAACAACCATATTGCAGAGTCATCCATATGATCACTGGAGGGTCCAGCGTGGACTTCGAAACGAAGCGGCAGAAGAGGGACCACTACCGAAGTGTCAACCACGTCGCCCTCACCGGCCTAGTCGTACAGACAAGGTGGTCTCATGTGCCGCTCACCTTTGACGCCAGGGACGTTGATCTACGCAGTGCCCCTCACGTTGATGCCATGGTGATCAACTGTAGAGTAGCAGGCTGGGACCTACACAAGGTCCTGGTCGACAACGGTAGCCAAGCAGACATCATCTTCCTGCACGCCTTCGACCGCATGGGCATCAGCCACAGTCTGCTCAAGCCTTCAGACAACCCCCTTTATGGCTTCAGCAGGAAAGGCACCTTTCCTATTGGCAAGATTGAGCTACCCCTATCCTTCGGTGTAGCACCCAATGCCCGAAGTGAGCAGGTCACCTTCGACATCATCGACATGGTATACCCATACAACGCCATAATGGGCTAGGGCTCCATCAACAAGTTTGAAGCGACCATCCACGGACTTTACCTATGCATGAAAATCCTGGGTCCGCAAGGCGTGATCACAGTCTACGGCAACCAGCAGACCGCACACAACATTGAAAGAGACTTCGTCCCAGGGCAACGGAACGTGCACCGCCTCACGGCACAACGCGAAGGCTTCGAAGAGACCCACCCAGTCGCCGACCAAATAGTAAAGGCACAGCTGCAAAGCAACGACGGAACGAAGGTAGTACCCCTCGACCCGGCCACCCCTAAGCAAACGGTCATAATAAGCGAAGACTTGACCTCGCGAGACGAGGACAAACTCATCTCCTGCCTCTCCCAAAATAAGGACGTCTTTGCTTGGTCCGCCCATGACCAGGTTGGAGTCAGCCGCGCCATCATAGAGCACGGCCTGGGCATCGACCCTTCGGTGCGCCCAAGAAAGCAGTGACTGCGCAAGATGTCCAACGGGAAGACCGAAGCCGCCAAAGCCGAGGTGCACCGCCTGTTGGAAGCCAACTTCATCGAGCTAATCGCCTACCCTACATGGCTCGCCAACGAGGTCATGGTGCAAAAGAAAAGCGGCAAGTGGCGCATGTGTATCGACTTCACCAGTCTCAACAAGGCCTGCCCCAAGGACAACTTCCCCCTACCACGGATCGACAAAATAGTCGATAGCGCAGCAGGATGCGAAGTCATGTCCCTCCTCGACTACTTCTCCGGTTACCACCAGATCTACATGAAGGAGGAAGACAAGGCCAGCACAAGCTTCATCACACCCTTCGGCACATACTGCTTCATCAGAATGCTGGAAGGACTAAAAAACGCCAGGTCAACCTTCTCCCGCCTCACAAAAAGGGTCCTCGAAAATCAAGTAGGGCACAACATTTTCACTTATGTGGACGACATTGTCATCGCAAGCAAGAACAAAGAGGATCACCTGGCCGACCTCACCGAAACATTCGCTAATATGCGGGATGCGCGACTTCAGCTCAACCCCGAAAAATGCGTTTTCGGAGTCCGCTAGGGGAAAATACTCGGCTACCTGGTGTCGCACAGAGGGATCGAGGCCAACCCGACAAAAATCCAAGCAATCCTCAGCATGACACCCCCGCAGTCCGCCAGAGATGTCCAGCGAGTGACAGGCAGATTGGCTGCCCTAAACTGGTTCATTTCAAAGTCCGCAGAACGCAGTCTACCTTTCCTCAAGACACTGCGCGGTGCAAAAGACTTAGCCTGGGGACCAGAACAAGTGGCAGCATTCGAGTCGCTCAAGCAATATTTGTCTGATTTGGCAACCCTCACTAGTCCCGACCCTTCACTGCCCTTGCTGTTATACATAGCGGCCTCACCATGTGCAGTCAGCGTAGCATTGGTCCAAGAGCAGGACAAAGAGGGCACGACACGATAATGCCCAGTCTACTACGTCTCCGAAGTCCTCATGGCTTCCAAGTGCAACATGACTGAGCTAGAAAAAATTTCATATGTAGTTATCATGGCATCACGCAAGCTACGCCACTACTTCGAGGCATTCAAGGTGCGGGTGACTTGGGACAGAGGTCTAGGGGAACTGTTCAGGAACCTGGAGGCTTCCGTCCGAATCACCAAATGGGTAGCCAAACTCTCCGGGTATCACATCACCTTCGAGCCCAGGACAACGATCAAGTCACAGGTCCTGGCAAACTTCATTGTTGACTGGACAGGACCAGCATGGCAGCAAGAAGGGTCTCCAGAGAAAGTGTGGACCATCCACTGTGACAGTGCATGGTGCCACGCGGGGGCAGGCGCCACAACAATTATCACATCACCCGCAAGCATTAAGTATAGATACGCGACACGCCTCAGCTTCGCCTTGGAATCTGATAGATGCACCAACAATATATCAGAGTATGAAGCCGTCATTCTAGGCCTTCGCAAACTACGAGCACTCGGTGTCACCACATGCATAGTCAGGACAGATTCCAAAGTAGTTGCCGGCCAGATCGAAAAAGAATACTCAGCAAAAGACCCCACGCTCATTCAATATCTCACAGCCATCTGTAGTCTCGAGAAGCAATTCAAGGGTTTCACCCTACAACATGTTGACCGCACTAAGAACGAAGAGGCCGACGCACTGGCTAAAGCGGCGGCCAAGGGCGAGGTCTTGCCCTCCAACATGTTCTACCACGTCATTGGCACGCTAGCTGTTCGCAACCCAGAGGGGCTGCAAATAACTCAGGACGCCGAAGGCCACCGCATCGTCAACCTCATCATGACCGAAGACTGGCGGGCCCCAATCATTCTGTACCTACAAGGTCACTATCACCCCAGCGACCGCAACAAGGCCAAACGACTGAAACATAGAAGCAGAGACTTCACACTGGTCGAAGGACAGCTATACAAAAAGGGGATTAGCCAGCCAATGCTAAAGTGCATAACTGACACTGAAGGCATAGAAATCCTCCGCGAAGTCCATAGCGGAACTTGTGGCTCTCACTCAGGACCCAGGGCCCTCGCCGCCAAGGTGATTCGACAGGGATTCTACTGGCCCGCAATAATTTGCACTGCCAATCGAGTCACAAGGTCATGTGAAGCATGCCAAAAAATTCTCACCTCGCTCGGGCAACCCCTCGCAATTCACCAAACTTATCGCCCACACATGGCCACTTCAGCGCTGGGGGCTAGATATCGTCGGTCCGCTACCTACAGCTCAAGGGAACCTCAAGTTTGCCTTCGTCGCCGTTGAATATTTCACTAAGTGGGTCGAGGCCAGGGCAGTATCCACCATAACGTCGAAAACCGCACAAAAGTTCTTCTGGCAAAACATTGTTTGCCACTTTGGAGTCCCGTCCGAACTCACAGTCGACAATGGCAAACAATTCGACAGCCAAGACTTCAGGGATTTCTGTTTTTCCATCGGCACCAAGCCCGTCTTTGCCTCGGTATACCACCCACAGTCCAACGGCGTCGTCAAGCGTGCTAATGGCAAGATTTTTACCGCTATCAAGAAAAGACTTCTCGACGATAAAAAGGGCAAATGGGTCGACCAACCACCCGAAGTGGTATGGGCCCTAAACTCTACAGAATGCCAGGCGACCAGGTTCACCCCCTTTCGCCTATTGTATGAATCCGAAGCCATGACGCCGTAGGAAATAAAGCATGGATCGCCCAGGACAAGCACATCAGCAGTCCCCGATGTCGATGAACCAACTTCCAAAGATCTCATCGACGGCGACCGCGTCCTCGCCCTGTAGACTCTCGACAGATATCAGGCCCAAACAAAGGCCTAGCACGACAACGCTGTCGTCCCAAAGGAATTCAACAAAGGAGACCTCGTACTTGTCCGAACCACCCGGACAGAGTCACGGGGCAAGCTGGAGCCAAAATGGGAAGGCCCATTCGTTGTCAAGACGAAGGCATCCCCTAGTGCGTACAGGCTGGTAACACCTTCCGGCGAAGACTTAGAGCACTCCTAGAACATTGACAATCTCCGAAATTTTTTTGTTTAACCCTCAGGGCCCATGCGCCCTTGTAATTCAGCAAAAAGTATTGTTCCGGCCCGTACTCTTTTCCTCCGAGGGGGTGAGGTTTTTAACGAGGCGGAGCCATGTAATATATCAGTAAAAGCCCTCGCAAAAACAAAAACTCAAGTGCAACATGTCGAAAAAGACCGCTTCGATGGTCTTCAGCATTCGACCAATTCTAGGTCACCGCGACAGGTAGCGTAGACTACCCTCGCGTGCGACAATCCATGGAAAAGTCGCCTAAGGGTGCAGCCGAGCTAGCACAACAAGTGCGCTCATCGAAGTCTTTTATTAAAAAGACAATCCGTGCAAAAGTCGCCTAAGGGTGCAGCCGGACTAGCACAATAAGTGCGCTCATCGAAGTCTTTTACTAAAAAGATAATCCGCGCAAAAGTCGCCTAAGGGTGCAGCCGGACTAGCACAACAAGTGCGCTAATCGAAGTCTTTTACTAAAAAGACAATCCGCGCAAAAGTCGCCTAAGGGTGCAGTCGGACTAGCACAACAAATACGCTCATCAAAGTCTTTTACTAAAAATACAATCCATGCAAAAGTCGCCTAAGGGTGCAGCCGGAATGGCACAACAAGTGCGTTAATCGAAGACTTTTACTAAAAAGCCACTCCGTGCAAAAGTCACCTAAGGGTGCAGCCGGACTACCACAAGTACGCGATACGAAGTCTCTCATTTAAAAGAGACCAACATGCCACATTACAATACAAGTCACAGTTACTTACACTCAACGAAGGGTCACTAGACCCACCGCACAAATAAACACAACTATGCCCTCCATCACCGCCGGGCAACGCGAGGGCACCATACACTACATCGGCTCAACTTTTGGGATGATGCCCGCCTCCCTATAATTGAACAACATTATTTTCAATTCCTCACCCTCAAAAAGCTTCCATAGATCCCCCTCATCAATGCTCATCCCAATCGGCGAAGACAGTAGCTCTCGTTTCCCAAACCGATCTACTCGACGACGATCTCGCTCCATCCCTAGCCACCGGCGTCGACCACTTCGCGAAAACTCGCCAATGCTATGCTTCGACACCACCCTTCGCCGCCGGTGCTCGGTCCTCGCACCAGGAAGATCAGACACCTCGCCAACCTCCGCCCGCGGCGAGGACTCCGCCGCGGCCGCATATAACGCGACAAAATAATCCAAATCTTCACTAGACGACTCTTCGCTTCAGGAAAATGGACTCCCAAACTCATCATCAAACGAAAAAGACTCAGACTCAGAACTAGTCACATTATAATCAGCAGGCACCACGGTAGCGGCCGCCACAAAATTCGTAACGCCAGCCGAGGTTGTCTACGTAGGCCCACACGTCGGAACCTGCACAACAACCGAGTTTCAGTATCACAAAAACAAGATCCTACACCCAACACCCCTAGCACTATCCCGCCACCTGCGAAGGACCGGCCGACGCCGCCGGGTCTTCAGCAGCTGGCGCAATCACCACCGAAGTATCTTCACCAGTCGGCACGGAAGCCTCCGCGGGTGCCTCGCCAGCATCAGTCGGCGGGGCTGGCGACTCCTCAACCCACACCCTCGCACCCACCGATAGAGGCGTCGTGCCCTCCAAGTCCCCGAGGTCTTCGACCTCCTCCTCATGTGCCATCTACAAAAATAGCAACACACATAAAAAATAATATAATAATAATAATAGCAATCACTAAAAACCCGTACCTGCTCCATCGCCCGGTCGGACCTTTCCCGAACAATATCACGGCCATGAGGGCCCCACATCCTATCATAAAGTGCCCCAGCAGAGCGCTTTAGCACTGGGTCTTCGACCTAGAAGATTCCACATTCGATGTCTTCGTCTGAGCGATCAAAGACTTCAAAGTGTCTGCATCCCTCAAGGAACAAGGCATTCACGACCCCTTCATAGGTGACGAGCGCGGCGAAGGACATGAGACCTGTCACAATCGCCGGTAGCACCTCCAGCTCCTCTTGCAACCACCCGAAAAAGCGGAGGCCAACTTCTTTACCAGACGCATCAAATGGGGGCGGTACGCGCACCAAGCTGACGGTACGCGTCCACAAGCAATGCATGCGCCCGATCGACCTCTGTGCGGGTCGAGGCCTCTGCCTTGTCCAGGCAGCCGCGTAGGCTGCTGTGGTTCGCCTCTGCCTCCGCGGCGCGTTGGATGGCGACATTAGCCTCCACGCGCGCAAGCTTGGCCTCGGCACAAGCGGCCTAGGCCTCCGCGCAGGCCTTGTTCGCATCCTCTTCCTCAGCCGCAAGCTAGCGACCGAGGTCCTCCTTTTCAACCTCCACAGCCGCCAGCTTCTCCTTCAGCCTACGGGACTTGTTCTCCATGGCTGATTTGTCCCGCACCACCTTAGTATGTTACGCCCGGAGGCGTTCAATCCTGCCCTCGAGTTGCCGCCTCTCGGCAGCAAACTCTGAGGTCAGGGCGCCCGACGCAACATGTTCGGCGAAGGCAGCCGCCTGGCACAAAAACAGTCAATCACAATTGTATAAGAACAATAAATTGCTAAAGCCTAAGGCGACTTACATGCTGCAGCTGCTGCATTGCATGCTTCAGCTGCTGCGCAACTGAGCCCGCCACGTCTTTGGCGGCAGCGGCCGAAGCAATCTCGCCGCTGCACAAAACTTGGACCAGGAGTCCTGCGAAGACCCCTTTGCCTCGGCAGTCGCCCCGACCGACGCGGCCGCCATTGGCGCCGGGACAACAGCCAGCTGCCTAGCATCGGACCTGTTGGGGCCATGCTTCGTTGCGCCGAAGGTCTTACACGAAGAAGCAGCTTCGGCTGAAGTTGTTCCCAGGAGATGGCCGAAGGTTCCTTTTCATGGAGCTTCGGCATTACAAACCGACATAGAGATAGAATGACCTTTTTATCCATAGGGGTCTGAGTCAATGTTGAAAACCTTTGTAAGGGGCATAATTGTAATTCGTCACAGGCTGTGTCCTGTGTCTATAAATAGATGAACAGTACCCCTGTACTGTTCACGCGAACTTGACATTTGCTTTCGCATCACACCTGTACTTTTTGCCTCCCGCAGGACCGAAGGTACATTTGTAATTTGGAATCATTTATATTCATTCATGATAATAGAAATGGAGATGATTCTATGATAATACTTAAATGTTTATTTTATACCTCATGATTTGTATGAACACTTCGTTGCTTATTATTATACTCACGAAGGTACGTCTTTCGTAACCTTTGTCCGAAATACTTTATATCCTGAAGGGATATAAAGTTTTGGAAGACGAAGGACTTTAACACTTAACATTTTCTATGTTGCCTTGTTCTTAACTCTTAGCATTTGAGAACAAGCCCCCAACATTGGCGCCCACCTCCGGTGAACTCACTTCCACTTTTCTGAGCTGATGGCTTCGTTCAACAATCAAGCTGGAGCCGCTTCGGCTTCGAAGCTGGTGCTCCCGATAACAGGCGGTTCTTGCTCAGAGCCGGCTAACAAGAAGCAGAAGAAGGAGGCTCAGAGAAGGGTGCAGCATGTTGGAGTGCAGGGACCCTTCATCAAGTCAAAATGGTCCCACATTCCAATTACTTTCTCTCAGGAAGACCTTCAGCTTAAGGATTATCCTCACAATGATGCCATGGTTATCTCTTGCGTGATCAAAGGATTTCTGGTCCACAATGTCTTAGTTGATACAGGCAGTGCAGCTGATATTATATTTGCTAAGGCCTTCAGACAAATGCAAGAGCCCGAAGACAAGATCCATGATGCTACGCACCCTCTTTGTGGCTTCGGAGGGCGGCAGATTGTAGCACTTGGGAAGATTACCATGCCGGTAACCTTCGGATTTGTTAACAACACAAGGACTGAGCAAATTGTGTTTGATATTGTTGACATGGAGTATCCTTACAATGCTATCATTGGTCGCGGTACTCTTAATGCCTTCGAAGCAATTCTTCACCCAGCGTATCTCTGCATGAAGATACCTTCGGACCAAGGGCCTATTGCTATTCATGGAAGCCAGGAAGCTGCTAGAAGGGCCGAAGGAAGCTAGACTGACTCCAAAGCAATCCATAACATAGATGGAGCTGAAGCTTGTGAACAGTACAAATTCAGAAGGGAGAAGGCAGCTTCAGCAGATCAGCCGAAGCCCATGCTATTGTGTGAGGACATAGCAGAGCAGAAGGTGCTGTTGGGCTCGCAATTATCTGAAGACCAGGAGAAAACCTTGATAAGGTTTTTATTCAACAACAAAGATGTTTTTGCATGGTCAGCTAATGATCTCTGTGGAGTAAATCGGGATGTTATTGAACATTCGCTCAATGTTGATCCATCCTTCAGACCCCGAAAGCAGAGGCTTCGGAAGATGTCGGATGACAAGGCCGAAGGGGCTCGCAATGAAGTAAAAAGACTCCTCAGTGCAGGAGTTATCAGAGAAGTAAAATATCCAGAGTGGCTAGCTAACACTGTTATGGTGAAGAAGGCCAATGGCAAGTGGAGAATGTGTATCGATTTCACAGATCTCAACAAGGCTTGTCCGAAGGATGAATTCCCGCTGCCAAGGATAGACTCTTTAGTCGATGCAGCAGCTTCTTCAGAGCTCATGAGTCTCCTGGACTGCTACTCAGGCTATCATCAAATTTGGATGAAGAAGGAAGATGAGCCGAAGACTAGCTTCATAACCCCAAGTGGCACATATTGCTATCTTCGGATGCCTGAGGGGCTCAAAAACGCTGGAGGAAGTTTCAGCAGAATGACTGCGAAGGTCCTCCAGTCTCAGATAGGCATAAATGTGTTGACTTATGTCGATGACATCATTGTAAAAAGCACGAAGCAGGAAAATCATATTGCTGATTTGCAGGAGACCTTCGCCAGTTTCAGGCAAGCTGGTTTGAAGCTGAATCCAGAAAAATGTGTCTCCGGGGTGAAGAAGGGGAAATTTCTTGGATGCTTGGTTTCAACAAAGGGAATCGAAGCTAATCCAAATAAAATCGAAGCCATACTTCGAATGGAGCCACCAACCACAAGAAAGGGGGCCCAAAGATTGACAGGAAGGCTGGCATCTCTCAACAGATTCATATCCAGATCAGCAGAAAGAAATTTACCCTTCTTCGAGGTGCTGAAGTCAGCTGAAGTCTTTCAATGGGGACCAAGTCAACAAAAAGCTTTCGAAGAGCTGAAGCAATATTTGATAGATCTAACAACATTAACTCCACCAACGCCAGGGGCTCCTCTGTTGTTATATGTGGCAGCTTCGCACTCAGCAGTAAGTGCGGCACTTGTCCAGGAGAAGTTTGATGGCCAAGTCAAGAAGCAGGTCCCAGTATATTTTGTATCTGAAGTCCTTAGTATATCAAAGAAAAATTATACAGAGCTGGAGAAGGTATTATATGCCGTTTTAATGGCATCCAGGAAGCTTCGGCATTATTTTCAGGCATACAATATTATTGTTCCTTCTTCGCAGCCGTTGAAGGATATCATGAGAAATAGAGAAGCTACTGGACGGATTGGAAAATGGGCTGCAGAGCTCAATGAATTTTACATTGATTATGTGCATAGATCCTCGATCCAGTCTCAAGCATTGGCAGATTTCATTGCCGACTGGACGCCAGGGGCTCAAGATGAAGAAGCAAATAAAGATGCCGAAGTGTGGACAGTGTTTTGTGATGGCTCTTGGGGAACCTTCGGAGCAGGTGCAGCCGCTGTGTTGGTATCACCATCCAAGGTTAAAACTTGTTATGCAGCAAGACTTGATTTCAGCTGTACAAACAATATTACTGAGTACGAAGCCCTGCTCCTGGGCCTTCGGAAATTAAAGGCAATGGGAATCAGAAGGGCGATTCTTAAAACTGATTCCCAGGTCGTTTCGGGTCATATTGACAAAAGTTGCAAGGCTAAAGATCCGAAGCTTGAAAAATATCTAGACACGGTCCGAAGGATCGAAGCCTCCTTCGAAGGATTTTCTGTCAAGAATATCCCTCGGGGACAGAATGAGCATGCTGATTTGCTAGCCAAGTCTGCAGCACAGGGGCTGCCGTTATCTTCGGATGTGTTCTTCGAAACAATAAAGGCACCTTCAGTGGAGCTCCTGGAAAGAGCAGTCCTCAACATATCTCCTGTTTACAGCGAAGATTGGAGAACTGAAATCATCTCTTACCTTCAGGGTAAGTTCCTTTCAGATGACGAAGCTTATAATAAAAGGATAGAGGCAAGAGCTCGTCCGTATGTCATGATAGAAGGGGAGTTATACAAACATGGAGTTTGCGCTCCGCTGCTCAAGTGCTTATCTAGAACCGAAGGTATAGAGTTGATGAAAGAAATACATGCAGGCCTGTGTGGGTCCCACATTGGGTCTAGGCTGTTACTTGGAAAAGTCTTCCGCCAAGGGTTTTATTGGCCGAAGGCAGCTTCGGATGCAGCGGAGTTAGTTCAAAAGTGCGAAGGTTGTCAGAAATGTGCAAGAGATCAAAAGCAACCTTCGTCTTTGACACAGCTGATACAACCCATCTGGCCATTGCAAAGGTGGGGCCTTGACTTGTTGGGTCCATTACCACCGGCCCAAGGGAATCTAAAATATGTCATAGTGGCTGTGGAGTATTTTTCTAAATGGATTGAGGCGAAGCCATTAGCCACAATAACTTCGGCCACTGTCCAAAAGTTTTTCTGGCAGAATATTATCTGTCGCTTCGGGGTACCGAAGGCCATCACTGTAGATAATGGAACACAATTCGACTCCGAAGTTTTCAGAAATTTCTGTGATCAAATTGGTACGAAGATCCATTTTGCATCAGTCAGGCATCCTGAGTCAAATGGGCTCGTTGAAAGGGCCAACGGCATTATAATGATAGGAATAATGAAGTTAATCTTCAATCAACCCAGGGGAAAGTGGCCAGATCAGTTAACCAAAGTGGTGTGGAGCCACAATACAACAACATCAAGGTCTACAGGCTTTACTCCATTCAAATTATTATTCGGCGACGAAGCAGTAACTCCGGAAGAAGCAAAAGCTGGATCAATAAGAGTAGTAGCTTCGGCAGAATCAGGTCCCGAAGATGCTTGCCTTGTGGAAAAAGATGCCTTAGAGGGGATCAGGCTTCAGGCCGTGGAGAATATCAATAAATACCAAGCTGAAACAGTCAAGTGGTGAGATAGAAAGGTCCGGTTAAAAAATATTGAGCCGGGACACTTGGTGCTTCGGAGAGTAGCCAACCCAGATACAGTGGGCAAGCTACAGTTGAAATGGGAAGGACCTTTCTTAGTAGTATCTTCGTCAAGGCCTGGTTCGTACAGATTGAAGGACATGGATGGCAACGAAATTCCAAGATCTTGGAATGCGGATGAGCTTCGGCGATATTATGTATAACTTGATGTAACTTTTTATGTTTTTTCTTTTCTTTTTCATGGCACCCTTTTCCTTTCTAAAGGGGGAGAAAGGTTTTTAATGGGGCCATCATGTGTAATTTCCTTTTTAGTCTTATAAGAGCAAAATCCCCCAAAAAATGTAAATGTAAAAACTGAGAACGCACCATCGAGTGCCGAAACTGAAAAAGCGAAGAAGCTCCAAAGACGTCCCTAAGGGGATGCAGAGCTCACAGCGAAAAGTCAACGCTAATTCCGCCGAAAGTAAAAGGCGAAGAAGCTCCAAAGACGTCCCTAAGGGGATGCAGAGCTTACAGCGAAAAGTCAACGCTGATACCGCCTAAGTAAAAGGCGAAGAAGCTCCAAAGTCGTTCCTAAGGGAATGCAGAGCTGATGTGTGGTTGTTTCTAAGGAAATAATGGCTGAGAGTGTGGCTTCGGATATATGTTTTGGACATTCATTCGCACATTACATCACATCATAGCATTTGCATTCATAAGCATTCATTCATAGCATTTGTGTTCCTAAGTGGTTGCTTCGGCAAAAAGAAGAAGAGGTTTTTTATGCTTCGTTGTGTACAAAAAAAGAAAAGCTTCGGCAAAAAAGAAGAAGCAGTCTTTTATGCTTCGTTGTGTACGAAAAGAAGGGAAGGTGTTTTTTCGCCTTCGGCTCAAAATACTAATTTCGTCCACATCAAAGCGCCTCAATAGAAGGGTAAGAATATATTACAAGGTATGTACAAAGTTCATCGAGAACAGTTTAATTGTATTTACAAAAGATGTTACAAAAGCCTTCTGAGTTTTTCTATAGTATACTCCTACTGATCTTTACTGAGCTTCAGCTTCGGCGACATATATTAAGCATCATCTTCAGCTTCGTCATCCTACACGAATCAAGGTATAGCGAGTAAAAATCAAGTGTGAAGGAGAAGGTAAACACAAGGTATCGTTTCTTACTGGTTCAAGATGACTTCGAGCTTCGTCTCCAGCCTTCTCTCGCCCGCCTTTTGTCCATATCATTTTTATAAATCTATTTGAGATGCTTCGGGCGAGGTCAGGAATATCGTCTAGAATTGATGGAGACAGAGTGAAGTTCGGCCTGTTGACGATTTTTCCATGCTCACAGCCGGCTTTCAGGAACGCTGCAGCGGTGCCTCGAGAAGCTACCCAGGCACAGAAGTCACCGTGCCCGGCTATAACTTCGTCAAGTTCTTCAATTTCAGCTTCAATATGATCGAAGGCTCTTGGCAAATTTTCAGCAGCAGGGGTGAACTTTCCACTGCTGGCTCCAACTGAGTAAAAGATCTTCTTTAATTGTTGAATGCAGCTGGTGCTAAATTTCAAACATTTATCCTGAAGGCTTGTTAATGATTTCTTCAAATCTGAGTTGGTTTGGACTTCGGCTTCAAGTTTTGAATTAAGCTCTAGCTTCTCTTGTTCAAATTGTTTTGATTGGCAGATAAGCTTCGAATTCAATTCTGATACTTTAGCTTCAGTCTCTGCCAGCAAGCCTTCAGTTGTTTGGAGTTCAAAGTCTTTCTTCTCAATAATGGCTGACTGCTCTTTTATCTTGCTCTCTAGATTTTCAATTATAGCTTCGTGTTTTTTATCCTCTAGATCTTGTTGCATCTTCAGAGCTTTGCTCAGTAACATGCTCTGCACAGAAACAACTTTCGTTAGTAACATTTTCGTTATTAAAAGCAATAAAAGCCAGAGAAAAGGTTGTTTACCTTGAAATTGGAATAAAATAAGCTGCCGACGATATGTTGTCGTCGGTAGCGGCTGATATCTGTTTCTAGCTTCGGAAAACCGATACTCTTTGATAGAGTACCGATGACCTTAGCCCCAGTTTGATCATGAATGCAGCCCAATTTTTCATCATCAATGCCTCCAAATAGAAGAGCTCCTGGCTTGTATCCGCAAGATTTGGCATATTCCTTAAGCTCTTCTATTTCGGCCTTCGACAGTTTTTGCCCAACTAAATTTTGAAATATGTAGGCTTCGTCGTCCGAAGGGTCTTCGGCTATTTCTTTCCCCTTCCCAGGCACTGTGGTCATGGTTTCATCAGCAGCGGTGGCAGCTTCTTCTGCAGCCATGTCTATCAAAATTTTGTTGATGTCTTCAATGGTAGTTTCTAAGTTCGCATCTTCGGCTGTAGCAGCTTCGGTAGCCGCGACCTCCGAAGGTGCGACTTCGACATTCGTTGTGCCCTCAACAGCTGGCGTTTTCTGAATTGACGCCCTCGGTGGCGTCTTGTCGATAACTTCGGTCACTGCAATAATTCTTTGCCTTTTTGTTTTGGTTATCTTCGTTTTTTCCGGCTCCTCCACCTTTCGAAAAAGCTTCGTCAGTTGAGGCCCTAATGGACTTAGCTTCGTGGGCACGGGTTCAGTCATTACCTTTAAGATTTCCTCCACGTCGTCGGTAGAAGGTGGTGCAGGAGACCCCTCTTCATCGGATAATTTTCGCTTTGGAGTTGATATTTTTCTCTTCTTGGGAATTTTCTTCTCTTTTGGTGGTTTTTCTTCATCCTTGTTCAAAGTTTTGGCCACTCTTTTCCTTTTTTGGCCCTCAGCACCCTTGTTCAGCCGTTCATAGTCAGGGTACTCGAAGCCCAGGGCATCAAGCACTCGGTTCAGCCTTCGCTTCGGACGGGTGCCGAAGGCCGCGGTCATCAGTTGATCTTCTTTTTTGGAATAATTCCCAAGAATTTCATTGCACATCACCTCAACTGTGTCCAGCCACTCTTGGCAAGGCTTTTTAAAGTATTTCTTGAATTTGAAGTGATAAGGAAGCCGGACAAGTTCCCCCTTCTTCTTCTCCCCCTCTAGCTTTGGCATTTCCCATTCTTTCAGAGTAGGGAAGACTCTGAACGCCAAGAATTCTTGAACCAGATCCCTGGTACCGATATGCTCTGAAATAATTTCAAACTCACCTAGTGCAGCCCAGGTGGGACCCTCCAATGTCATGTGGCACCGTGGCCTTGTTTCTCCGAAGATCAACTCAAGTGGGCTTTGTACCAATTTCTCTTCATCTTCGTCAACCTTCACATAAAACCACTCAGACTTCCAGCCTGCCGGCCATTTGCTTCGGTAGCTAATAACAGGAAACTTTGTTGTTTTCCGGTAGGCAAAATTGTAGCAGCCGAAGTTATCATGTAATCCATCTTTTCTGGCCTTCGTTTGATAATGTAACTCATGAACTCGACAGAAACTGTCGGCAAATGGCTCCACTGCTTAGCTTCGGAGGGCCCAGATATAAACATTAAGCCTAACGATAGCGTTAGGAGTCAATTGATGAAAGTAAATACCAAATTTTTTCAATACATCTGCAATAATTCCATGAAGAGGGAATCTCAGCCCAGCCTTTAAAAAGCTCTTGAAAATGACAATCTCGTCCTTCTCTGGCTTCGGGGTAGTTTCTTCTCCCCCGAAGCGAAGTAGCTTCTTCTGATTTTCACTGAAATAACCTGCCTTCACCATCTTGGAAAGATCAGCCTTTGAAACAGTCGACTTTCCGAAGTCTAGGTGGCTGGGCTTGCTGGGCATGGCAATGCGATAGTCATCTTCGGAGTCAGTTTCTTCAATGTTCTCTTCTCCTTCGGCAGTTGTCGGGTCTGCTTCAGCAGCGGGCATTTCTTCCGCAGTCACCAGTCCGGAACGCTGCATTGCTTCGGAGATGGGCACAGTATTCGAACCTTCGGCTTCGTTTCCTTCACGTTCAACTCTGGCAGTAGATCGCACTCTGGCCATTTGATTCTGAGTTTGGGGAAGTTAAACACTTTTTTCTTTTTCCTTTTCTCCCGAAGCCTTTCTTTCTGACGAAGCAGACTTCGAGATGGACCTTCGTTCGATTCTGAGAATCAAGCTTCGGCTATAGTTAAAAAATTTTGGCAGCAAAACAGTGCAAATAGCAATGAATGTTGTGGTAACTTCACACCTACTCGTCTGTTTATATAGTGCTGCAGGTAAGAAGGCGAAGCGCCAGGATTTTTTACACCAGGCGGGCAGTCACTTGTACTCGCTGCGCAGTGGACCGCAAAGATCAAACAGTAACTCTGCAAGGTGGATCCGGCACGAGCTCGGAAATTGAATCGTTTCTCGGCAACGAGCTCAGGGAAGGTGTTTTTTGGACCTTCGGCTTCCCGAAGCTTAAGAGGCTTTTTTCACGGATCAAGCTCGTTACGAAAAACGATCTAGCGCCGCGAAAGGGGCTACTGTTGGGGCCATGCTTCGTTGCGCCGAAGGTCTTACACGAAGAAGCAGCTTCGGCTGAAGTTGTTCCCAGGAGATGGCCGAAGGTTCCTTTTCATGGAGCTTCGGCATTACAAACCGACATAGAGATAGAATGACCTTTTTATCCATAGGGGTCTGAGTCAATGTTGAAAACCTTTGTAAGGGGCATAATTGTAATTCGTCACAGGCTGTGTCTTGTGTCTATAAATAGATGAACAGTACCCTTGTACTGTTCACGCGAACTTGACATTTGCTTTCGCATCACACCTGTACTTTTTGCCTCCCGCAGGACCGAAGGTACATTTGTAATTTGGAATCATTTATATTCATTCATGATAATAGAAATGGAGATGATTCTATGATAATACTTAAATGTTTATTTTATACCTCATGATTTGTATGAACACTTCGTTGCTTATTATTATACTCACGAAGGTACGTCTTTCGTAACCTTTGTCCGAAATACTTTATATCCTGAAGGGATATAAAGTTTTGGAAGACGAAGGACTTTAACACTTAACATTTTCTATGTTGCCTTGTTCTTAACTCTTAGCATTTGAGAACAAGCCCCCAACAGGACCCTGCATCTTTATCTTGTCAAAGATCCAGACCAAAAAACTCACCAACAAGTACCCGTCCTGTACGGGCGTCGAACATCATGACACCGCCCACAAGGTAGTCATCCACGCAAACATTCATGGAGACATCGGCCTCAGTAGTCCGCGGCGGGGCCGGCGGCCTTCGCTCCTCCATGGCCTTAGCAGGAGTTAGCTTGCCGGAGCCAGGAGCGGCGAGCTGCGTGCCCGACAAAGGTTTGCTGGGGCCGGGAGCGGCGGGTTTCACAATCGGCGGTGGCTTGCTGCTGCTAGGGGCGGAACACTTTGCGAGTCCCTGCGCCTTCTTGGCCTCGCGACTAGGGTCCTCGACCCTAGTGAACGCCTGGAGCTTCCGCGTCACGTCTTGATGATATTTATCCATCATTGCTGATACAACAGCAGCAATATTGCGCCCATAAAGAAAAACTTTCAACTCACGAGCTAATCGGGATGTAAACATATCTTCGCCGGCCGCCCGGGGGATCCGAACATTCCTCAGCCAGCGACCCCCGGTAACCTCCAGCATCCGCGCCGAAGATTCTCAGAGCTCGGGCGAAGACATCCTTCCCTCGGGGGCCACACAAGTTCCCAACAAATCGACGGCAAAGCGGTCGGAGACCCCCAACCCCTCAGCTGCAGTACCTAGTGTAACACCCCTGGTGTTGCTGTTACTAAAACTTGAGCATAACATCATAAGCATGGGCATTTCATATGTTTGACACACCTAGAATGCATTCACTAGGCAAAAAAAAAATTTCAAACAAGTTGTATTGTTATGGCATTTTGCAAATAAGACCCTAGTGTAGGGTACTTAACCCTAAATAGGATCTGAAGGGTAAAGCAAGACCCAAATAGAGTAAACCCTGAAGTTTAAGTGAAATGGTCATAAAATGTTCCTAAGAATGGATCTACATTACATTTACACCCCTGAGATACCAGAAACCCTAATTGGAACCGTAGAAAACCCTAAACCTAAACCCTAAGGGGTTAAGTGCAAAATTAGTGCACTTTTGGACTAAAGTGTAAAAAACTATGTTGTCAAGGCATATAAAGTCAATTGGTTCACAATCATGAAGCTTTGCAAGCTAAACCATGAATTTTGGACCTATTTGCAAAAATACCCCATGGGTGTTCTAGGGCTAAGTCTGAAAATTCAGTGATTTTGACTCCACTTTGGAGCTCTATATCTTCCAAAATAGTGGGAATTTACCCAAGGTCACCACATCAAATTTGTAAACCTATCAAAGGAGAATAACTTTGTTTAAGAGTGTAAGCATAGTTGTTATGAAGAAATTGGAGATAATCAAGTTTTGGATGAAGCAAGTGCTTTAGAAAAGACGATCAAGGCATTGTATGGTTCAATAACCGCATAGTGGTGCCAAAAGATGAAGAAATCCGCCAACAAATTTTGGATGAAGCACATCTTAGTCGCTATTCTATTCATCCCGGAAGCACTAAGATGTATCATGATCTAAAACAACATTATTGGTGGATAAAGATGAAGATTGAAATTGCACGCTATGTGGCAAAATGTGACACTTGTAGACATGTCAAAGCCATACATATGAAGACTGTCGGCCCATTACAATCTTTACTTGTCCCAACATGGAAATGGGAAGATATTAGTATGGACTTCATTGTGGGATTACCCAGAACGGCAAAAGGCTTTAACTCCATTTGGGTTATCATTGATCGACTTACCAAGATTGCCCATTTTCTTCCAGTCAAAGTAAAATATCCAATCATCGCATATGTGGAACTGTATATTGCTCGCATTCTTAGTTTGCAAGGTGTTCCAAAGACTATAGTGTCGGATCGTGGACCTCAATTCGTATCCAAATTCTGGAAAGAACTTCATAAATCCCTGGGTACCAAATTGCTTCACAGTTCGGCCTATCATCCTCAGACCAGTGGACAGACTGAGAGGGTCAATCAGATACTTGAAGACATGTTACAAGCATGTGTTCTGGAGTTCCCACAGAAATGGGATGAATGTTTACCTTTAGTGGAGTTCTCATATAATAATAGCTATCAAGAAAGCATCAAGATGGCACCCTTTGAAGCTTTATATGGATGACGATGTCGTACTCCACTAAATTGGTCTGAACCTGGTGAAAGGTCTTTCTTCAGGCCTGATATGGTGAAAGAGACCGAAGAAAAGGTTCAGAGAATCATTCATCAATTGAAGAAAGCTCAAGCTCGTCAGAAAAGTTACGCAGACAAGCGATGACAACCCTTATATTTTCTAATAGGGGATTATGTCTACCTGAAGGTTTCACCAATGAAGGGTGTATCGCGTTTCGGGGTTAAAGGAAAGCTTGCACCTCGGTACATTGGACCATTCCCTATACTTGAGCAATGTGGACCAGTGGCATACCGACTTCAACTACCTAAAACCTTGTCTGTTGTACATAATGTGTTCCACGTGTCTCAGTTGAAGAAGTGTCTTCGGTTTCCAGATCGAACCATTGAAGTAACAGATATTGTCCTAGAGCCGGGCTTGACATATTCTGAGCACCCTATTCGAGTCTTGGATCAAAAGGACAGGGTTATCCGGAGAAAAACTCACAAGTTTAACAAAAATACAGTGGAACCAACATACTGAAGATGAGGCTACATGGGAGACTCAAGACTTTTTAGAGAAGAATTTCCTAGGCTTTCTAGCCTCATGTAAATTGTGATATGTATATAATTGTTGTAATAAAGGAGTGAGCCCCCAAACCACCCCTGCCTTGTACCAAAAATCAGGAAATAAAAATGTGAAGCATTTCCTTTTCCACTACTTGCCCTAGGACTTTTAATCTCGGGACGAGATTCTTTTATGGGGGGAAGGATGTAACACCCCTGGTATTGTTGTTACTAAAACTTGAGCATAACATCATAAGCATGGGAATTTCATATGTTTGACACACCTAGAATGCATTCACTAGGCAAAAAAAATTTCAAACAAGTTGTATTGTTATGGCATTTTGCAAATAAGACCCTAGTGTAGGGTACTTAACCCTAAATAGGATCTGAAGGGTAAAGCAAGACCCAAATAGAGTAAACCCTGAAGTTTAAGTGAAATTGTCATAAAATGTTCCTAAGAATGGATCTACATTACATTTACACCCCTAAGATACCAGAAACCCTAATTGGAACCCTGGAAAACCCTAAACCTACACCCTAGGGGGTTAAGTGCAAAATTAGTGCACTTTTGGACTAAAGTGTAAAAACTATGTTGTCAAGGCATATAAAGTCAATTGGTTCACAATCATGAAGCTTTGCAAGCTAAACCATGAATTTTGGACCTATTTGCAAAAATACCCCATGGGTGTTCTAGGGCTAAGTCTGAAAATTCAGTGATTTTGACTCCACTTTGGAGCTCTATATCTTCCAAAATAGTGGGAATTTACCCTAGGTCACCACATCAAATTTGTAAACCTATCAAAGGAGAACAACTTTGTTTAAGAGTGTAAGCATAGTTGTTATGAAGAAATTGGAGATAATCAAACCCAAAGATGGGCCGTCAGGCTGTTTAAATTTTGAACTTCAGACTGACAGTGTAACAGAGCCATCTTTGGACTAGGATTCAAGAATGATCCAGTAAGAATCTAACTAGGAACACTATGACAAAGATGGAGATGGTTTATAGGTCTACAACTTTGATACTGAGCCTTGGATATGTTGTCACAGAGAATTAGGAGAAAATTTGCTCTAAACTTCGTCTGTCAGGCGCTCTGTCAGTAGTTTCAATGGTACAGTATCTGAAGAAGATCAGATCAGTCGTTCGTCGTCGACAATCTCTCCACCGCGATTCATGCCGTCGTCGTCCCGATTTGTGCTCGGGGTGATAGGATAACGATCGCGGGGTGAAAAATCTCATCGCCGAGGATAAGCTTCGGCCAGCAAATAACTCTGGCCACCGTACCAAGCTCACCGCGGTGGAACCCGATAAGCACGCCGGTGACCGCCACCTTTCGGCCTTGTGCCGCATGTCTAGGCATTTCCACCGCATCGCCGTGACCTATTCTCGCTCTTCGTTGATCACCGGAGTGACTGCCACAGCGTAGGACACGAATTCGTTGCGCTAGTAACACTCCCCCTCCTCCGACCGCCGCACGTCTTCACTAATTTCACCGGCCACTGCTCTTCCCTCCTATAAATTGAGTATGTCGTCGGCTCCGCAAGGTAGTCAAGCAACCCACACACCAACTCATGCCTTGAATTGTCCCCCAAAGAACCTCAATTTGGGATTACCCCCAAATCGGTCAAGAACACCGTAGAACCAAGCTCGTCGTGGCCAGCGCGATACAGGTCCACTCATCTTCTCTGCTCTCTTGTTTGAGTGCTCTCGTGAACCCTTGATGCTCGTCAACTAACCCAATTGAACTAGAGCGCCGCCAATCACCGGGAACGCGTGGTTCTTTGGTTCATCCGCGCGGTCACTGTGGCTAGACCAAATTAGATCGCCAATCTTGAAATTAAGTTGGGGGAAATGCTCTGGAGGGGTTCAATTCAGTGTCAGTCATTCGGGAGCACCGGTCTTAGCTCCCTCCGGCCAATCTAGCTCGCCGGAGCTCGGCTCACCGTGCGGTTCACGTCGTGGATCAGACGGTGTAAAGAAATAGAAGTCCAGGGTCTTTTCTGCAGTTGTCAGCGACTGTTTTAAATAGTGCTTTGGACTTCTTCGGGTTATTTAATAAGACAGGGGCCTCCGTGCAAAGTCTGCTGGGGTGCGGGCGCGCTTCCGCCCATAGTTGGGCTGCCTGGGCTGAATTCGGCCTAGGACTATTCATTCTTTTGGTCTTTTCTTTTTCTTCCAGGATTTAAACAATTTTAGAAAATGGTAGAAAAATGGTAAAAATGTCAAACCAATTTTCCTAGATTCCTAATTTTCCTTAGTATTTAATAAAAATAGTTTCATGATTTTTAGATCAAATGGGGAATTTTGGAGTATTTAAAATAGCATAAAACATTGGTTCTGTATTTTTAGAAAATAGATAATAATTCCAACAATCCCCAAACTTTTTATTTGAACTCTAAACATCATTTAGAAGCCTTGGGTAGAGTTTGATTTGATTTGGACCTTGTTTGATAACTAGAACCCAAAACCCTACCCCTACCCTTTGAATTCCTTTACTGACTCCGGAAACCCTAGTTTCTCGGAGAACCGTGAAGGAAAATTGTATTCAAGACCTTAGATAATAAACTCTTATTATCTTTGCATTCTCATGAACATTACAAAATGAAGAAGAGGTTGAGGTAGAAGAAGAGAAGACTTCACCACCACCACCTGCTGAACATCATGCAGGAAATTGTTTTTACTTTGACATCTGCGGATCCGAGCCTGATTCACCCATAAACGAAGGCAAGCCCCGGTGCATTTGCCACCTTCTTGATTCTTTTAAAAGTTTCTCACTTGCTTGTTGCATTAGGTGATAGGAGTTGAATGCTAATATAATTCCTGCATTACCTTCCTTGAATTTGATTACCTTCCTTTGAATCCCTGTTTTATAAAAGGTTTTTACTATGCTTAGTCTTGCTCTAGCAATGAAAAAGGTTTTGTTTTACAAAAGATGATGTGGCAAAGTGGGAGGGATATTTTTGAAAATAAAACTTGATGGTGGATCCATCATGGCCATGATGAGTTCAACATCGGAAAAGATGTACCTCTTATAGGTACCAAACTTTGGGATATGAAATGATAAAGCTGAGACCGGGCGGGTGACTTGCACGAGAAGAGAGTCTCGGTGTAGTGTCTCCGTCTGAGTCGATTAAGGACCGTGTCGATGTAGGCTTGATGACCGAGGACCCTTTAACTGGTCACATGCCTCGTCATGGGTAAGCTTTGCCTCGGGAAGACTAAGGCCAGAATAAGATACCACGCAATGGGAGTGGAGAGATGGCGAGAGTAGCGTGTACCCTCCGTGGCAAGAGGCTGGACGGTGGTGTAACTGTGCTCTCGGTTGGCGTGAACCTGATCTGGTCTTAAGAACCCCGATGGCGGGTTGACATATGCAAGGGTTAAGTGCTACATATGTCATGTGATTAGAGATCCTCAGCTGAGTATAATCGATTCGGATCGCCGTACCTTCGCGGTTATGAAGACTTGGTCACTGCCCTATACGTAGAACTCCAGTAAAGATGAAGGGTTGTTAAGAAATTGGCTAGTAGAGGTCAAGTGATTGAAGTAGGGTAGAAGAACTCTAGTGCAGGTAATTTTACTTAACTTGAAATTAAAACTAGATTTTTAAGGATCCACTGTTAGTAAGCATTTCTGCAAACAGATTCATTGATCATTGAGAAACCTTACCTTGACTCCCTGATAACCAGCATACCGTTGAGAGTCTTTTCTTAGTCGGGTAAGACTTGCTGAGTAATTCCATACTTAGGGTTTTATTTCCTATTGTTTTTAGGTGAAGAAACGACAAACTTTTGTTGTTTCTGTTCAAAGGTGGTACTGAAGGAAGAGCACCATGAGTGAAGCTGCGGGAGGAAAGTGTCCTCCATAAAAACTTGTTTTAAAACTTATCGGGAGGGGTTTTTGCCTCCCTTGGCTTGTAATAATAATACTCGGCACTCGTATATTATATCCTGGTCTGTAATATTTAACTTTGTCTTACTTTTGAATAAAGGCAAGTTTATGTAATCGCTTCCGCAATTTCGTATCTCCGATGATTTGTAATGTCTGCGTGACAGGTAAAACACTCTTGGGAAAGGTAAGGAAAGCAGACACCGAACTTGTCAAGTGATTCAGGAACACCTGCAGGGTTGTTTGAGGTCTGTTGGACAAGGACAACTGTGGGTGGGCCTAATGACTTGGGAGGTTCCGTCACAGCTGGTATCGGAGCGAAGCCCATCTCTTCAGATATTATGAGGCATCTTCAAAAGAATTTTCTAAAACTTATCTAGAAAATTTCTTCCTTTCTTATCTAAGTATCTCAAGAGTTTATATGAAAGACCAGATAGGAAGAGTGCAATGTATAGAAGGTTTAATCAACTAAAGTTGATTCTGTAATTACACATGCATCATGCTAAAAATTATGCTAATAAGATTTCCCCTTAGCAAAAATGCCGCCGCGCACAAGAAAGACTGCACGCAAGTCGACCGGGCCGATTGGCATACCACGTCCCCAACTTGCCCCGAGACATGACGACAGCAGTAGCGGTAGTAATGATCCGATCGGAGATCTCGAAGCACAAGTTAATCAGCTTCGAACAGAACTCCGACGTAGGAACGAAATATGGGTCGCGGATGGCGAAAGAATCAATGAATTGAGAAGAGACATCCGCCAACTGCAAGACCAGCTAGCGGATTGGGATCTAGCACTCGACTGGGCTGTGAACTCTCGTTCACTAGCTTGGGCAAAGGAAGCTAGAGCTCGAGCTAGAGTGGAAGAGCTTAGCTCAACCGTGGATAGCTTGCAGGTTTATTGCAACACACTACATGAAGAAGTTCATGTACTGTGCTCGCAACTGCACCCGAACGTCCCTGTGGATCCTGTCAGGACGGAAGCCAGACCTTCTCAAGTAGCAGGAGAAGCTTTTGGTGGTGAGCTGAACCTCTTTAGGCCCCCTCCCTCTATGAAGCTGGTCGACGAATGGTCTCCTACGCCTGACAGCGAGGCTACCCAGAGTGACAAAAAGTAGGGATAATATGGTATGGAAGTAGTACTATTGTGTAATAGGTGGTGTAATCCTATTGTAAAGTACGATTCTGTAACATTACCTTCTAAGTAATGTGAAATGGATGGTTTATATGGCATATCATATTGCTCCAAATGTTCTTTGCCTCAGATGCCTTCTAGGACTCACGCTCAGGATGGGGCTGGTACCTCCCATGGGAGGGAAGCGACCCCGAATCCACCTCCAGTACCCCCGACACTTGCCGAGGCCATCGCTGCCTTGGTAAACGCCACAGCAGATAATACCCGCTTCCTGCGGGAGATGGCAGGTCAACAACTCCAACAACAAGGCAGGCGAGTCTATCCGAAAGGCCCCCGGGAGACATCTTATCTAGACTTCTCTGAGACGCGCCCTCCATTGTTCATCAAGGCAGAAGACCCTCTAGAGGCGGATGAATGGATCCGCGTCATTGAGCAAAAATTTGGGCTTCTTCGATGTTCAGAAACTCAAAAGCCCCTTGTTTGCAGCCCAACAACTGTGAGGCCCTGCTAGTACGTGGTGGGGAAACTTTGTGGCCGTTCAGCCGGCCGATCATCAGATTACATGGGATGAATTCAAGCTGGCCTTCAAAGAGCATTACATACCTGAAGGAGTCCTCCACATGAAGCAAGAGGAGTTCATGAAATTGAAGCAAGGCGGAGATACTGTCACCCAGTATCTCAATAAATTTAATCACTTATCTCAGTATGCAATTGACTAAGTCAACACCGACATAAAGAAGAAGAACTACTTCATGAGGGGTTTAAATGATCGGATGCAAAGAAAAATGGCTACCTGCATCGACCTCACATACGGAAGGGCTGTCAGCACAGCGCTGGCAGTTTAAGCTAAATATACAAGTTCCAGAAAGTCCAAGGGGAATGGAGGCAACAGGCCTAATCAGGGCCCCGAGAAAAGGCAACAGTTAGTTGTCCGGCCTTTTAATCAGGGTCGTTCTTCATCACGCCCACCCTCCTTCCCATTCAAGCAACCAGTGTTTATCCGTCCTACCCCTGCCTCCACTACTACAAATCAGCCAGGTGCCCCTGGCACTCGTTTCCCTGCTCTTCCAAGCGCATCTACCGTCTGCTTCAACTGCGGGAAGTCCAGACATTTCATTAAGGATTGTACGTACCCAAGCCAAAATCAAGCAAATAATCAATAGAGTTCTGGAAGCTCCAAGGGAAATGCAGGCAACAATACTACAGGCCGGAATACAAAGAAAACATGACGAGTTTATTACACTCAAGTGGCTACCACACCGGAAGGCGAACCGGTGATGATGGGTATGTTCCTCGTAGCCAACCACCCTGCACTTATTCTCTTTGATTCGGGTGCATCACATACTTTCATAAGCAAAAAGTTCATGGAGAAACACTGCATTCCATATACTGAATCAAGGGAAGGGTTTAAAATACATTCGCCTGGGGGACAAATATTTACCAAAGAAGTGGCTTATCAAGTGCCTGTAACATTGGCTGGACGGGACTTTCCTACTAAGATGATTGTTTTGAAAGGCCAAGACATAGATGTAATCCTGGGCATGAATTGGTTGGCCCAACATAAAGCAGTTCTCAACACTGATCTGAGAACAATCAGGTTGAGTTATGGCCAAGAAGAAATTCTTTTGTCTATCCCCATAGCTATTCCAGCTAGACCAATTGGCAGAATAAATGAAGCCATCATACCGGAGATCAAGGATATTCCGGTAGTATGTGAGTTCCAAGATGTCTTTCCAGAAGATTTGCCTGGATTGCCACCAGAATGAGATGTAGAGTTTGTAATTGAATTGAAGCCCGGTACGACTCCCATTTCTAGAAGATCATATCGGATGCCTCCAAATGAATTGGCAGAACTCAAGATTCAATTGCAAGATCTACTTGAAAAATGATTCATCCGGCCAAGCTCGTCACCATGGGGTTGTCCAGCCATCTTCGTCAAGAAGAAGGATCAAACATTACGGATGTGTGTGGATTATCGACCCCTCAATGAGGTCACTATCAAGAATAAGTACCCTCTTCCACGAATTGACATTCTATTTGATCAACTGACTAGAGCAAGGGTATTCTCCAAGATCGACCTCAGATCGGGCTATCATTAGATCCGTATTCGGCCCGAGGATATACCAAAGACCGCATTCACTACGCGGTATGGTTTATTTGAATACTTGGTGATGTCTTTCGGACTGACGAATGCTCCTGCCCACTTCACTTATTTGATGAACTCAGTATTTATGCCCGAGTTGGACAAATTCATGGTGGTCTTCATAGATGATATCTTAATATATTCCAAGAATGAAGAGGAGCATGCTCAACACTTAAGGATCGTATTAACGCGCTTAAGAGAACATCAATTATATGCTAAGTTCAGTAAGTGCGCGTTTTGGCTGGAAGAAATTCAATTTCTGGGACATGTGTTATCTGCCAAGGGGATTGTGGTAGATCCCAGCAAAGTCAAGGATATTTTGGAGTGGAAACCCCCAACCACTGTTCATCAAGTCCGAAGTTTCCTGGGACTAGCTGGCTATTACCGCCGATTTATACCGGATTTTTCTAAGCTTGTGAAACCAATCACAAGTCTATTGAAGAATGATACTAAATTCAATTGGTCTTCAGAATGTAATGAAGCCTTTGAGAAATTGAAGGTATTATTAACCACTGCTCTGGTATTGGCTCAACCGGATATTGAAAAGCCTTTTGATGTGTATTGTCACGCATCAGCCAGTGGTCTCGGCTGTGTATTAATGCAAGAAGGCCGAGTAATAGCTTATGCTTCAAGGCAGTTACGCTGGCATGAGGAGCATTATCCAACTCATGACCTGGAGCTAGCTGCAGTGGTTCATGCTCTAAAGATATGGCGTCATTATCTACTGGGAAATGTCTATCACATTTATACAGACCATAAAAGTTTGAAGTATATCTTTACCCAGTCTGAGCTCAATATGAGACAAAGGAGATGGCTTGAGCTGATCAAAGATTATGAACTGGAGATCCATTATCACCCAGGCAAAGCAAATGTAGTGGCAGATGCACTCAGTCGCAAAGCCTCTTGCCATTGTCTAATAATGAGGACTTCTGACATTACATTATGCCAGAAGATGGAAAATCTGAACCTGGGAGTGATTCAGCATGGGACTTCAAATCATTTGAAGCTGGAGTCAGTCATCTTACAAAGAATAATTGACGCACAGAAAAATGATGAGGGTATGAAACATATACATGAGAAGATAGAAGCCGGAAAGGCCAAGTGCTTTATAAAAGACGATCAAGGCATTGTATGGTTCAATAACCGCATAGTGGTGCCAAAAGATGAAGAAATCCGCCAACAAATTTTGGATGAAGCACATCTTAGTCGCTATTCTATTCATCCCGGAAGCACTAAGATGTATCATGATCTAAAACAACATTATTGGTGGACAAAGATGAAGATTGAAATTGCACGCTATGTGGCAAAATGTGACACTTGTAGACGTGTCAAAGCCATACATATGAAGACTGTCGGCCCATTACAATCTTTACCTGTCCCAACATGGAAATGGGAAGATATTAGTATGGACTTCATTGTGGGATTAGCCAGAACGGCAAAAGGCTTTGACTCCATTTGGGTTATCATTGATCGACTTACCAAGATTGCCCATTTTCTTCTAGTCAAAGTAAAATATCCAGTCATCGCATATGCGGAACTGTATATTGCTCGCATTCTTAGTTTGCACGGTGTTCCAAAGACTATGGTGTCGGATCATGGACCTCAATTCGTATACAAATTCTAGAAAGAACTTCATAAATCCCTGGGTACCAAATTGCTTCACAGTTCGGCCTATCATCCTCAGACCAGTGGACAAACTGAGAGGGTCAATCAGATACTTGAAGACATGTTACGAGCATGTGTTCTGGAGTCCCCACATAAATGGAATGAATGTTTACCTTTAGTGGAGTTCTCATATAATAATAGCTATCAAGAAAGCAACAAGATGGCACCCTTTGAAGCTTTATATGGATGACGATGTCCTACTCTACTAAATTGGTCTGAACCTGGTGAAAGGTCTTTCTTCAGGCCTGATATGGTGAAAGAGACAGAAGAAAAGGTTCAGAGAATCATTCATCATTTGAAGAAAGCTCAAGCTCGTCAGAAAAGTTACGCAGACAAGTGATGACAACCCTTATATTTTCTAATAGGGGATTATGTCTACCTGAAGGTTTCACCAATGAAGGGTGTATCGCGTTTCGGGGTTAAAGGAAAGCTTGCACCTCGGTACATTGGACCATTCCCTATACTTGAGCAATGTGGACCAGTGGCATACCGACTTCAACTACCTGAAACCTTGTCTGTTGTACATAATGTGTTCCACGTGTCTCAATTGAAGAAGTGTCTTCGGGTTCTAGATCGAACCATTGAAGTAACAGATATTGTCCTAGAGCCGGACTTGACATATTCTGAGCACCCTATTCGAGTCTTGGATCAAAAGGACAGGGTTACCCGGAGAAAAACTCACAAGTTTTACAAAAATACAGTGGAACCAACATACTAAAGATGAGGCTACATGGGAGACTCAAGACTTTTTAGAGAAGAATTTCCCAGGCTTTCTAGCCTCATGTAAATTGTGATATGTATATAATTGTTGTAATAAAGGAGTGAGCCCCCAAACCACCCCTGCCTTGTACCAAAAATCAGGAAATAAAAATGTGAAGCATTTCCTTTTCCACTACTTGCCCTAGGACTTTTAATCTCGGGACGAGATTCTTTTATGGGGGAAGGATGTAACACCCCTGGTGTTGCTGTTAGTAAAACTTGAGCATAACATCATAAGCATGGGCATTTCATATGTTTGACACACCTAGAATGCATTCACTAGGCAAAAAAAAATTTCAAACAAGTTGTAGTGTTATGGCATTTTGCAAATAAGACCCTAGTGTAGGGTACTTAACCCTAAATAGGATCTGAAGGGTAAAGCAAGACCCAAATAGAGTAAACCCTGAAGTTTAAGTGAAATGGTCATAAAATGTTCCTAAGAATGGATCTACATTACATTTACACCCCTGAGATACCAGAAACCCTAATTGGAACCCTGGAAAACCCTAAACCTAAACCCTAGGGGTTTAAGTGCAAAATTAGTGCACTTTTGGACTAAAGTGTAAAAACTATGTTGTCAAGGCATATAAAGTCAATTGGTTCACAATCATGAAGCTTTGCAAGCTAAACCATGAATTTTGGACCTATTTGCAAAAATACCCCATGGGTGTTCTAGGGCTAAGTCTGAAAATTCAATGATTTTGACTCCACTTTGGAGCTCTATATCTTCCAAAATAGTGGGAATTTACCCTAGGTCACCACATCAAATTTGTAAACCTATCAAAGGAGAACAACTTTGTTTAAGAGTGTAAGCATAGTTGTTATGAAGAAATTGGAGATAATCAAACCCAAAGATGGGCTGTCAGGCTGTTTAAATTCTAAACTTCAGACTGACAGTGTAACAGAGCCATCTTTGGACTAGGATTCAAGAATGATCCAGTAAGAATCTGACTAGGAACACTATGACAAAGATGGAGATGGTTTATAAATCTACAACTTTGATATAGAGCTTTGGATATGTTGTCACAGAGAATTAGGAGAAAATTTGCTCTAAACTTCGTCTGTCAGGCGCTCTGTCAGTAGTTTCAATGGTACAGTATCTGAACAAGATCAGATCAGCCGTTCACCGTCGACAATCTCTCCGCCGCGATTCGTGCCGTCGTCGTCCCGATTTGTGCTCGGGGTGATAGGATAACGATCGCGGGGTGAAAAATCTCATCGCCGAGGATAAGCTTCGGCCAGTAAATAACTCCGGCCACCGTACCAAGCTCGCCATGGTGGAACCCGATAAGCACGTCGGTGACACCGCCTTTCGGCCCTGTGCCGGGTGTCTAGGCATTTCCACTGCATCGTCGAGACCTGCTCTCGCTCTCCGTTGATCACCGGAGTGACTGCCACAGTGTAGGGCACGAATTCGTTGCGCCAGTAACACTCCCCCTCCTCCGATCGCCGCGCGTCTTCACTAATTTCACTGGCCACCGCTCTTCCCTCCTATAAATTGAGTATGTCGTCAGCTCCACAGGGTAGTCAAGCAACCCACACACCAACTCGTGCCTTGAATTGTCCCCCAGAGAACCTCAATTTGGGATTACCCCCAAATCGGTCAAGAACATCGTAGAACCAAGCTCGCCGTGGCCAGCGCGATACAGGTCCTCTCATCTTCTCTGCTCTCTTGTTTGAGTGCTCTCGTGAACCCGTGATGCTCGTCGACTAACCCGATTGAACTAGACCGCCGCCAATCGCCGGGAACGCGTGGTTCTTTGGTTCATCCGCGCGGTCACTGTGGCCAGACCAAATTAGATCGCCATTCTTGAAATTAAGTTGGGGGAAATGCTCGAGAGGGGTTCAATTCAGTGTCAGTCATTCGGGAGCATCAGTCTTAGCTCCCTCCGGCCAGTCTAGCTCGCTGGAGCTCGGCTCCCGTGCGGTTCACGTCGTGGATCAGACGGTGTAAAGAAATAGAAGTCCAGGGTCTTTTCTGCAGTTGTCAGCGACTGTTTTAAATAGAGCTTTGGACTTCTTTGGGTTATTTAATAAGACAGGGGCCTCCGTGCAAAGTCTGCTGGGGCGCGGGCGCGGGCGCGCTTCCGCCCATAGTTGGGCTGCCTGGGCTGAATTCGGCCCAGGACTATTCATTCTTTTGGTCTTTTCTTTTTCTTCCAGGATTTAAACAATTTTAGAAAATGGTAGAAAAATGGTAAAAATGTCAAACCAATTTTCCTAGATTCCTAATTTTCCTTAGTATTTAATAAAAATAGTTTCATGATTTTTAGATCAAATGCGGAATTTTGGAGTATTTAAAATAGCATAAAACATTGGTTCTGGATTTTTAGAAAATAGATAATAATTCCAACAATCCCCAAACTTTTTATTTGAACTCTAAACATCATTTAGAAGCCTTGGGTAGAGTTTGATTTGATTTGGACCTTGTTTGATAACTAGAACCCAAAACCCTACCCCTACCCTTTGAATTCCTTTACTCACTCCGGAAACCCTAGTTTCTCGGAGAACCGTGAAGGAAAATTATATTCAAGACCTCAGATAATAAACTCTTATTATCTTTGCATTCTCATGAACATTACATGGGCATTCATTATTATGTATGGTTATCTTTAGAAAACGAAGAAGAAGTTGACGTAGAAGAAGAGAAGACTTCACCACCACCACCTGCGGAACATAAGGCAGGAAATTGTTTTTACTTTGACATCTGCAGATCCGAGCCTGATTCACCCATAAACGAAGGCAAGCCCCGGTGCATTTGCCACCTTCTTGATTCTTTTAAAAGCTTTCTCACTTGCTTGTTGCATTAGGTGATAGGAGTTGAATGCTAAAACAATTCATCCATTACCTTCCTTGAATTTGATTACCTTCCTTTGAATCCCTGTTTTATAAAAGGTTTTTACTATGCTTAGTCTTGCTCTAGCAATGAAAAAGGTTTTGTTTTTACAAAAGATGATGTGGCAAAGTGGGAGGGATGTTTTTGAAAATAAAACTTGATGGTGGATCCATCATGGCCATGATGAGTTCAACATCGGAAAAGATGTACCTCTAACAGGTACCAAACATTGGGATATGAAATGATAAAGCTGAGACCGGGCGGGTGACTTGCACGAGAAGAGAGTCTCGGTGTAGTGTCTCCGTCTGAGTCGATTAAGGACCGTGTCGATGTAGGCTTGATGACCGAGGACCCTTTAACTGGTCACATGCCTCATCATGGGTAAGCTTTGCCTCGGGAAGACTAAGGCCAGAATAAGATACCACGCAATGGGAGTGGAGAGATGGCGAGAGTAGCGTGTACCCTCCGTGGCAAGAGGCTGGACGGTGGTGTAACTGTGCTCTCGGTTGGCGTGAACCTGATCTGGTCTTAAGAACCCCGGTGGCGGGTTGACATATGCAAGGGTTAAGTGCTACATATGTCGTGTGATTGGAGATCCTCAGCTGAGTATAATCGATTCGGATCGCCGTACCTTCGCGGTTATGAAGACTTGGTCACTGCCCTATACGTAGAACTCCAGTAAAGATGAAGGGTTGTTAAGAAATTGGCTAGTAGAGGTCAAGTGATTGAACTAGGGTAGAAGAACTCTAGTGCAGGTAATTTTACTTAACTTGAAAATAAAACTGGATTTTTAAGGATCCACTGTTAGTAAGCATTTCTGCAAACAGAGTCATTGATCATTGAGAAACCTTACCTTGACTCCCTGATAACCAGCATACCCTTGAGAGTCTTTTCTTAGTTGGGTAAGACTTGCTGAGTAATTCCATACTTAGGGTTTTATTCCCTATTGTTTTTAGGTGAAGAAGCGACAAACTTTTATTGTTTCTGTTCTAAGGTGGTACCGAAGGAAGAGCACCATGAGTGAAGCTGTGGGAGGAAAGTGTCCTCCATAAAAACTTGTTTTAAAACTTATTGGGAGGGGGTTTTGCCTCCCTTGGCTTGTAATAATAATACTCAGCACTCGTATATTATATCCTGGTCTGTAATATTTAACTTTGTCTTACTTTTGAATAAAGGTAAGTTTATGTAATCGCTTCCACAATTTCGTATCTTCGATGATTTGTAATGTCTGCGTGATGGGTAAAACGCTCTTGGGTAAGGTAAGGAAAGCAGATACCGAACTTGTCAAGTGATTTCAGGAACACCTGCAGGGTTGTTTGAGGTCCGTTGGATAAGGACAACTGTGGGTGGGCCTAATGACTTGGGAGGTTCCATCACACCTAGTTTCCTCTTTTTAGTGGTCGCGGCCGATGCAGCTCCCCACGAAGGCCCCTCATCGACTGCAGTGGCCGCCCTCTTTCCCCGACGGTTGACAACACCAGCGTCGTCGTGTCCCGGATAACCGCCGTATGGCAGATGGTTCAACTCAAAAACATGGTTCAAACGAACATTAGAACTGTGAATGTCCCAACTCCGCAAGGTCTCCGTCCTCGGCACATATCGCCCTACAATCTTTGAGGCCTTGGCCTCCACCTCGTGCACAAAAGCGGCCGGGTTTCGACCCCGCAGATCTAAGGCGAAGGCAGGACTTCACACCAACTGATCGCCCAAGGACGACATCCTGCGAGGGCATACTTCGCCAAGTACTCATCCATGCGCCAAGGGCCACAATCCATATCCAATGAATTCTTCAACAAGATCGCGCCCGCTACTCATGCGGACAGCGTAACGAAGGGCCCCTTCGTCCTCATCATCCTCCACCACCTCGAACGGCGGGAATGCCACATAACAGTGCGAGCACATGAATGCAGTAGGGAGACCAGGAAGATCTTCAACTTCCCCTCTAGAGACATAAAACCAATAGTCCCACCAGTTGCCCCACTTGTTGCGAGCACAAGGGACTATTTCCACAACTTTCTCCGAAGTCTTCCCAGTCCTTGGTGTGAAGGTGCAAGATCCAAATTGAGCAATCTTATTTCCTATTTTCTTCTTTTGCCAGTGCAGACAATAGTTCTTGGCGAAGACTTCCACAGACGGCTAACCGCCGTACGACGCAACTGCCCACACATACTTTGCTAGGGCAACAACGGCGTTGGGTGTCAACTAGTGGACCTGCACACCAAATCTCCGCAAAACCTCCACCATGAAACATGCGCTGGGAGGCGAAGGCCGGTAAGAAAAAACGCCTCGAACACCACTAATTCGCCCTCAGGCTCGGGGATCTCCTCGACGCTCGGAACCCGCCCAACACCGTCACCGAAGTATCCAAGCTGCTGCATCTCCTGCACACGAACCGAGGAAATCCTCGAGGTGTCAAACTCCACGGTGTGGCTTGGCTGCAACTTCATCGCCACCAAATCACTTGGGGTTTCCTCGGACGACGAACCGGCCGACGACACACTCGCAACAAATGAAGTAGAAGACATTGCTACGTACCATTGGCAGCGGCGTGCGGTCTGCTTGACGCAGGCCAGGTTTCTGAAGAAGGAGAGCAGGCAAGCGGGTTGAGAAAGGTAGGGTTTCCACGGTCGGCGCATGCAACGGGTAAGAGATGGCCCTAACCGCGTCACCTCCTTTTATAGACAGGACGCGACGCTTCGGGAAACCCGCAGTCCAACAGCGACACGTCCATCAACGATCATTTCAAAAACCCCCGCGGGACCACTTCGAGCGAGGGCAGCGTCTCCACCATCTAGCGACGTCTTTGACACCAGATGACTTCGTTGAACTGGCCCCTCGGAGGGCAAATGTTGGAGCGAAGGTGAACACGCTACCCTTCGCTAATGCCTTCATCGTCCCGCTGCACTGACGCAGGCCACATCCACAGCGTGCCCGAGCAAGCCGGAGGCACTGATCGGATGAAGACCGGCGCGGTCCCCCTTCGTCCTCTCCATGGCAAGGCGAAGGGTCTGTTGAAGTATACTAGTCCTGTGCCCTCACCGCGGTCAGGAGGCCCAAGTGGGATTCAGCCCACTGTGGCGGGCCCCGCGCGGATAAGTGTATTACAGGCAGCGTCAATAATAGCCTTTACCATAATGACAGTCTGTAACCTCTACTTGTGGGAATATTCTGGGGATAAACCAGGTGCTCAAGGGCAGGAACGTCTTTGGCAAGGGACGGGTGGCCGCTCGAGCACCTATAAATACCCCCGCACAGTGCCCGTGGGAGGGCAGATTAACGGAGCTATTGGCATTCCCCATTGAACTTTGAAAACACTCTCTCCATTTTCCTGTTGGATCTACTTGCCAAGAAAAGCAAGTGCCAACATTCCTGAATATACCCCACATTGTGCGATGGATTGTATCCAAGTGGACTACAATAGTCATAATGTCTACAGAAGCACAATGAAATATGGATTAATACTCAATTTTGTGTAAAGGAATTTTTAATAGGGTTAGTAGATCGATATATTCTTACCAACTAAAGTCATGTTTGGCAACTCGGCAATATCATCAAGGTTCAAGAAAATATGTTTTGGAAATGGCGGCATTTGAACTGGGATAGCGTATGGCTCTACGATAGTTTGTTGGGTGAAATACAACTCCATGGTACCATTTAGATGTCGAAAATTAAATGCGCCCGGATTAAGATCAAACCATACGTTGTGCATCTTGTAGACATGCTTTTCATGGAGCAAACTGTTGAAGTATTTGACTATCTCATATCGAGTTGCAATGGCCTCAATCTTGGCTCCCTAATTTGATTTCAGCACAAAATAGATTGTGGTACGAATATTATATATAGTTATGTAAATGAAACTTAAAGAGGGGTTGTCTTACATTGATATCAGACAAAATGTAATGTTGCATGTCACGATAACGTGGTTCAATCGGGAATATAACTTCAACTCGAGCGACAATACTATACTTCCGTTGTAGCCCATAAAAATCTTCATCGCTAGTCGTCGAACAACCTGAAGCTTAAACATGTGACTAAATAATGTTCATAAATTTGATAGCGAAATCTTGTGTTAACTATTGTTTATAATATAACTTACATAGGCATCCTGTTTTTCTTGTCCAATGCAACTCTTTCACGGTTCAATACGGCTGGCTCCATCAAAACCTTTTATCATTTGAAAAATATTTTAAACTAAATTGTAAAATGGTCGAATGCATTGATATAGCATGACATAGGAGCAGTGTGGGTTGGTTGGTTGAGCACTTATTTTAGACTGTAGGTGTGACTGTGATTAAGGCTTGTAGTTCACGAGTCTGCAGCTCATGCAGAGGTGGATGGCATGCATGATTGCATCTGACGGAGCTGTATTGCCTAGTTGGTGCTCAAGTACGGCGTCTGCAGCTCATACTAAATACCTTTGATGACACAATGCCTAAAACATCACTGGTAGTTGAAAAGAACAGACCTAATATAGTGGTGAGTTTTCAGCCATTCCAAATAAACCAAACAAGGTAGATTTGCAATTTTCTAACTTCATGATGACTTCTGGATCATCAGTCCAGTGAACACATATACGTTGTAGGTGAATTTTATTGATGCAGAAATTTGGTAGTTAGATGGTGTTTTCTATTTGAGCAGTAAATGGTGTTTGTTCTTGTACTTAATGGCAGATCCAAAATAGAAGGAAGAGAAGCATGTGAGAAAGAGAATCGTGAACGGATGCAACTCACCGTACACAAATCATACTATTATCTAAGCCTTACCACTATCATTAGATAAATAGCATCAACCTCTATATACAGGAAGTATGCATATAAACTTTACACTACCCCAATAAATACCTGAAATACACAAGTTTGGAATATTATACTAATTACTAATTAGTGTGTCAATTATAGATCAGAAAATTTTCTCCTTATGTAATATGCACGCTAACATTAGAATACCTGTAAGTAACAGAACGATAGAACTAAATAATGGCAGATATGTTTATATCTCCATACGAATTGGAAGCTCAGGTAAGCTAGGACATTTTTCGAAGAAGCAAACATCAAATAAAATAGCAAAATGTGATGAGGCACATACAGCTAGCATGGAAATGAACTAATAAAAAGATAAATAACAAATAACAATGAACTCATACAGCCAATAGGGTAAAAGAAAGGAAAGTACCTGCCAGCTGAGGAATCTGCAGCCGTAAAAGGCACACCTATCAGCCGTCACACGAACTGCTGCGGCTTGTCCAGACACCTATATAACACAGCACACCAGCATCACTAACTAACCAGATCCTCCACAACAGGTACCACATAAAAACAATTAGTCTCTTAAACAGTTATCGTGTATTTAATATGCACGCTGACAACAATGATCTGGTAGCTGTATGTTTATCAGGTTTGTGCAGTTCTATGGCTCCATGTCCCTTTAAATGACGCTAGGGAATGTCTCTCAACATAAACAAATTTTCATGTTTCTCCCTTTCATCCTTATCTTTGGAAGGGTACAAAACCATAGGTTATTTCGCATCATTGACTTACTGAACACTGGCAGTGACTATATTGCCAAGGTAGAAACGCTATATACTTACCAAATGCAGACAGACAGTGAAAGAAATGAAGTCAAGGACATGTCAAATAGACTTGAAGCACGTGAACTTTCTACTGCTCTAAGTAAGAACTCATCTGATGCAATGTATCCAATTGTTAGCAAGGAATCTTTGCTGCAAGAAATGTTCTTCAGTATCAGTGCAAAGAAAACATCAGGGCGCCTACATTTGGCTAAGGAGTTATTGAAGCTTCCTACAGATGTTCTTAAATCATTTGCTGGGTCTAAAGAAGGACTAAGTACGCTATACTCTTGGATACTTGTAAGTTGATTAATGAGTTATTTCTTTAAGCATTACATGACACTAGTACTTTTCCTGTATTGAAGTTCTTCATGTTTGCATTTTGATTTTGGCAGTATTCACTTGGGAAAAATGCTACTCAACTATTGTGGCACTGTGTGCGTTTGCTTGTGCTTGTTTCCGCTGATCTGGTAGCTGTACGTTTATCAGGTTTGTGCAGTTCTATGCCTCCATGTCCCTTTAAATGACGCTAGGGAATGTCTCTCAACATAAACAAATTTTCATGTTTCTCCCTTTCAGCCTTATCTTTGGAAGGGTACAAAACCATAGGTTATCAAATTCTTATAGGAATCTAATTTACCTTACCAATGTAGCAAACCCCTCCCTGTTGTATCTTTTATGCATTTGTTTATTCTCTAGGTCAATCGAAGTAGAACAAATAAACAAATATCTGACATGTAACACCCGGTTTTAAGGGACAAAGCCGGGTGCATCTCATACATGCGCCAAAGAAGACAACATATATAATCATAGAGTGTATAGATATAAATGTCACAATAATCAGAGTACTTATTACATAGCGGAAGTCTTACAAAATAAAAGATAAATATAGCAGGATCTAAAATCCATCCTTGGTGCCAGAAAGTCAACTGGGAGACGCCACCTAGATCGAATCGAACTCCTCATTGTATGGCTACACTGGAACCACCTGTTCTCCTCCTGTGGGGGGGTGTGAGACAGCAAGGGTGAGCTCACACATGTTCATCGCTCAACAAGTTGTGGGGAATAATGTGACATGAACTCACCAAAGGTGGGAGCTCATGAAGTGTAAGGCTTATCAAAGAAAATGGTTAAAGCTGAGCATTGCTTTTAATGTTGGTCAAACTTTTATTAGCAATTACTAGGTGTAAGTAAATACCAAACCTTAATAAAAGTAATAGAACAAAATTAATAAATAATCCCATGCAAATGCAAATGACAAATTGAATTTAGGTTCCATAAATTAATCATGTGAGGGTCCGAGCTGCTCATGACCGTGAGCACGGCTAGTATACCAGTTTTACACTCTGCAGAGGTTGCGCATCTTTACCCACAAGTCATGTTACCCATCTGCCAAGGGATCGCGACTTCCCATACACCTCTACCGAGGAGGCGAGGCAGGGTAACACTACGAGGCCTTTACAAAGTTCCACTAGCTTCAGAAAACCCGCTACAGTTTATAGGAAGCTCCAATGCAGGAATCCCTCGCATGACCGCCATCGCAGCAAAATCATCCCAAGGGCCTCCCTACACTGACCACTCCCCTACTGCCCTTGCCCCTTTCGGGTAAGGTAGTCTTCCACTAGCTTTCCTAATTAATCAGCCAAGGGCGTCCCATTAAACCCTTGTGGTAGCACTGTTTTCCCGGGTGGTCGCTCCATGTTCCAATTAACATAATGATCTTATCATGAACAAAAATAATAAACTGATAATAAAAGTGTAATCATGAATAATGTATCTTCATACCCAAAACCACATAAAGCACTAGCAAGTACTACCCAAAAAGTTTTAGTGGTAAACAAGGCATAAAGATAGACAAACTAGGGTAACCTATTGGGTCCCATCAAAATTAACCTATGCAGATCATTATGATTAATTAGAACATGAGTGGGTAAAAGAAGTGATCAAGGGCACAACTTGCCTGGGACTTGAGATTCCAGGTACCAACTTGCTCTTCAGATGACACGTGACCTCGCTCTAGTCGTAGCAATACAAACAAACATTGTATAGATAAAATTAACATCACACCAAACATAAGAATATACTGCATAATAATAATCTACGCGAAGCTACGAGATCGTGGGATCGAGAACCGCTAAATTCGGAGTTACGGTTGTTAAGTTATGAATTTCCGAAATTATTAAGCACTTAGAATAGAATAAATCAAGTGGATAATTTTTATCTAGGTGTCATGACAAAACAGGGTTACAAGATGATAAACAATATCAATATAAAATTTTTGCAACTGGAATGGACTAAAAAGGAGCTAAGATGAATTTTCTATGAATTAAATGGGTTTCTGCAATTATTTTTATATTAAAAATCGATTTCTAAATCTCTTTTCCTGTTTTCTTTAATTACTGGACTGGGCGCACTGTTATCAGAAACTGCAGGGGCTAACACGCAAAATTGCCCAAGACTCAGGATTCCCCAAAGAGGACGGCGGGTTTATTTTAAGGGAAGACGGGGTCTCTTTTGCAAAGTAGCGGTCGAGGGGGGTACACGTTTGATCTCAGCCGCACGATCTGATTCAATGGCCTGGATTAGATCTAGCCCAATCCAAACCGGTACGTAGGCACAGCCGTTAGATCGAGGATTGACGGCGCAGATTTAATGTATCGTGCATTAAATCGGAACCGCACGATCTGGATCGACGACTCGGATCAATTCACGCGAAGGGGTTAACGCATTCTAATCGCAGCCATCCATCAAAAGATCGACGGTCCACGCAGCTTCTTCTACCCCCGACGAACGATTACGGCCGCGCCGCTAGGATCCCACGGCGGAGCCAACACCAGAGCACACCGGAGTTGTGGGGATTCTCCCACTGGTGTACTATTCTCCCAACCGTAAGGTGCTACGCGCAGAAGAGATTGTAGCAAATTCAACAGATGGGTTTTTACCGGTGATTGAACAACGGTGAGGTCTGGCCGCGACGTGGGGCGGATCGGGGTGAAGGTCGAACTCCAACGAGCGATTGCCTAAGCCCGCGAGGTTTCCCCGACCAAGGATTCACGCGTCCGAGATCCACGTTGTCTGGTAGTTCCCCGCGACTCCAAATCACGACGAGCGTGAGATGCGGGAGTGGTGGTCCGATTTCCTCCCTATGCCAGCGATGGGAGCACATAGTGTAGTCGCGGCATGAGAAGGCAAGATGGCTCCGATACTTATATGCAGGGGAAAGAGACGCGGCGGTTTCGAGGACCCGGACTCTTCCCGTGATCCGCGGCACAAGCCTTCCCCTGACGACCCCCAAATTCCGAGTCGGAGCACGCCGCTAGATCCGCGATGGATTGGAACTGCTTGCACCAAATCAACGTGAGCGGCGGAGGTTAATGAGCGGTTTACCGAGGGCGTGCGAACGACGGAGGTAGCTCAATGCCCCGGCGCCCGCGGATTCTGTTGCGCTTGCGCAGGATCCCACCAACCTGTCGATATCTCCCTGCCGGATGCGCGCGAGGAAGAAGGCGCTTCTGGCGCAAGGGCCCCACCACGAAGTAGCTGCGCGCCCGGCTAAATAATCGTGAGGCTGACCCACGAGACAATGGCAGATGGGCCCCAATCGTCAGCGGGCTGGTAGACGTGCGCACAGAAGGGATTTTTAGTGGAGATGGGCCAAGTGAGGGGAATCTGGCCCAATAGGGGGTTTTCTGTTTTCTTTTTTTTCTCTTTCTTTTTCTTTTCTATTATCAATTTAAATTTTCAAATCCCTATTCTAATCTCAAACCTGATTTACTTTTCTGTTTGAAATTCAGATTTCAACTCTCAATATGTAATTCTATTAGGGATATGGATTCTATGGTTATTGATTTTATTTATTCATGGAAGGAAGACTTCTCTTTCCCATTTTATATTCCAAATTCAATTATTCAACTCAAATTTATACTCCTACTTTATATTTCAGATTTTCCAAAATGTCTCAATCAAATACAAACTTTATCATTTTAAATTTTACTATCTTATTCTCCTTCCCATTTTTGACTCTAACAATAATTGTCTTTATAACCAATTTCTTTTCTCATTACTTACTTCCCAAAGTACTATAATAATTGTATTAAAAAATCTACTAATTTTGGGTCTTACATGACATTACTGAGAGAAGAGTATCTAAGTGCACTACTACATTGATCTATGTTTGTTATAACTAAGGCTTCAGTTTTTCAGCATTTTCAAATCGTGAACAGTACCAGTTATCGATACACAAGCATTATGCAGGAATCAGTGTGTTAGGACTGAAACATGACTGAGCATTCAACAATAATATTGTACCATTCTTTGACCTTGTACAGTTGCTTTAGCTGTCAAGATGGGGTTAGTAGTTGCGTTTCATGGATTTTTAATGAATACATTTAGTATTGTATTATATGCCATGAAAAAACACTGTAGAACTAATCTGACTGTGATGTGCATATGCTCATTCTGCGTGCTTATGTATCTTCTCTTGTACATAAATGTGAAAATCAATGTTCTGTTTTTCATGTAGTCAATGGTTTGGACTTGAATGCAGTGGACAATTTTACTACTGTGGTGCATTGGTATTATGTTAATTGATACTCAAGCTTTTATGTTTCTGAAACATTGGTTAGGGCCTGCGAGATGCTATGGCCAGATCAAGAACAAGCCATACCCCAAGTCGAGGTAACGTCGTGGTGTTCCTGACCCCAAGATCAGGATCTACGATGTTCAGCCAACTTAGAACTCTTTAAACTGCTGATTAGTACCATAGAGTTATATACCGAATATACTGCTTCAGTGTTCTCGAGCCGCTAGGAATTAGGATAATGACTCCATAGTTCTAGCTTGCCTGCATATAACTCATCTAACGTTTCCTTTATGTCACCACCTATCAGATACCACAAAGACTTAAAAAACTTCACTGTTAATACATCATGACAAGGAGCAGTGTTACTCTTCATGCAGTTTACTTTTTTCCTTTTGAAACAAAATTTCCAAATATTGTTTAAGCTACTTTGGTTCTCATTTCAGTTAGCAGACATCAAGGTTTGGTACAAAAGCTGATTGATAGATTACTTCTGTTGAATTGCTAACCTAATAAAATGCACCACGTATGCTAATCAAACTGATTTCCTTATGGTACCCTGATAAAAAGCGTGCTAATTTTTCGAAAACAAATGTTAACATGTTAACTGGTCTGATAGGTCCTAGGATGATTTTAGGTGAAAGGAACTAATCAAAACACCAAGAGAAATAAATACGTGGATGGCAGCTCTTGTTTTAATCTTGTAACAGTGCTTTTGCTAGACTCAACTATTTTTGATTAGGTGTGTTCCTTGGCAAAAACAAGCTTGTATCATTACGCTTTGCTTGAAGAAATTCTGTGATTGCATTTTTCCCCTTTACATGTTTGCTCCATCCTTTGCATTTAAACCTAATTGCTATGTATACAAATCAATATTTCAGGTAAACGTGAGTTGTTTAAGTACGAAAGAGACATGTCCTGTTCAGCCAGATGATTACAAGCATTCGCAGGGCTTGTTAGATTTATGGTTCTTAGTCTCAAATCACATTGAACAGGGAGATGAACACAAGTGATGTAACTTATGTAAGTAACAGAACGATAGAACTAAATAATGGCAGATATGTTTATATCTCCATATGAATTGGAAGCTCAGGTAAGCTAGGACATTTTTTGAAGAAGCAAACATCGAATTAAATAGCAAAATGTGATGAGGCACATACAGCTAGCCTGGAAATGAACTAATAAAAAGATAAATAACAAATAACAATGAACTTATACAACCAATAGGGTAAAAGAAAGGAAAGTACCTGCCAGCCGAGGAATCTGCAGCCGTAAAAGGCACACTTGTCAGCCGTCACACGAACTGCTGCTACTTGTCCAGACACCTATATAACACAACACACCAGCATCACTGATTAACCAGATCCTCCACCACAGGTACCACATAAAAACAAGTAGTCTCTTAAACAGTTATCGTGTATTTAATATGCACGCTGACAACAATGATAGATCAGATAAGGAGAAAATTACAGAAATTACAAGTGGAATCAAGAATGCACAAATATATTACACGTATGTATATGCCAATATAAATCATAGAATAGGGTTGTTATTTGGTCTGTTTCATCTATGAACTGAGAAATATGGAGAAGCAACATGTAGTAAGGATTAGTTATTACTATCCAGAAGATGAAGTCTAAAGTTACTAAGGCGACAGTGTACTTGAGATGGCATGAATGACGAATCCCATTCCCAACACAATTTGACACAAATTGCTACCCAGAAAACAGGGTAACATAAAACAAGGTACATTGGTAAAGCCTTCACCTCTGCTTCAGATTATAGCTCCAATGCAAGTTATGTGGAGAAAAGCTTCAACAGCAGAGGCTAGAAAACAGCTTGATACCTTCACCGCAAGGGGACTTGCTAGTGGTGATGTGGAGAACCTTAGTAGGGATCCTGACAGGTCCCTTAACCCTCAAATGCTTGTCCTTGGCTCCCTTTTGTTTTTCAGGACTTGATATTAGGTTAAATCATGTTGTCACTGAAGTACTGTATGGACCTAAGGAGTTAGGTGATAGTTGTAAGGATGGGAAATATGTCAAGGTTTCCACTTCAACTGAAAGTGAATTTATTGGAGATGTTGTGTTAATAACTATCCCTCTTGGTTGCTTGAAAGCAGATACGATCAATTTTTCATCGTCGTTGCCAGTCTGGAAAGTATTTTCTATAAACCGGCTTGGATTTGGTGTTCTAAACAAGATAGTATTGGAGTTCCCTGAGGTATTTTGGGATGATAATGTGGATTACTTTGGTGCAACTGCAGAAGAAACAGATTTAAGAGGACAATGCTTTATGTTTTGGAATCTCAGAAAAATAGCTGGGGCTCTAGTTCTGATAGCTCTACTTGTTGGGAAGGCTGCTATAGATGGACAAAGCATCAGTTCTGGTGATCATGTTAACAATGCTATGGTGGTTCTCCAAAAGCTTTTTAGGAATGCTTATGTACCAGATCCAGTTGCATCTGTTGTAACAAATTGGGGACTTGATCCCTTTAGTAGAGGTGCTTACTCTTATGTTGCAGTTGGAGCATCAGGGCGAGATTACGATATTCTTGGAAGGATAGTTGACAATTGCTTATTCTTTGCGAGTGAAGCAACATGCAAAGAGCATCCAGGTAATGTTGGTGGTGCAATTTTGAGTGGTTTGCGAGAAGCTGTTCGCATCATTGACTTACTGAACACTGGCAGTGACAATATTGTCAAGGTAGAAACGCTACATACTTACCAAATGCAGACAGACATTGAAAGAAATGAAGTCAAGGACATGTCAAATAGACTTGAAGCACGTGAACTTTCTACTGCTCTAAGTAAGAACTCATCTGATGCAATGTATCCAATTGTTAGCAAGGAATCTTTGCTGCAAGAAATGTTCTTCAGTGCAAAGACAATATCAGGGCGCCTACATTTGGCTAAGGAGTTATTGAAGCTTCCTACAGATGTTCTTAAATCATTTGCTGGGTCTAAAGAAGGACTAAGTACGCTATACTCTTGGATACTTGTAAGTTGATTAATGAATTATTTCTTTAAGCATTACATGACACTGATACTTCTCCTGTATTGAAGTTCTTCATGTTTGCATTTTGATTTTGGCAGGATTCACTTGGGAAAATGCTACTCAACTACTGTGGCACTGTGTGCGTTTGCTTCTGCTTGTTTCCACTGATCTGGTAGCTGTACGTTTATCAGGTTTGTGCAGTTCTATGCTTCCATGTCCCTTTAAATGACGCTAGGGAATGTCTCTCAACATAAACAAAATCTCATGTTTCTCCCTTTCAGCCTTATCTTTGGAAGGGTACAAAACCATAGGTTATCAAATTCTTATAGGAATCTAATTTACCTTACCAATGTACCAAACCCCTTCCTGTTGTATCTTTTATGTATTTGTTTATTCTCTAGGTCGATCAAAGTAGAACAAATAAACAAATATCTGACATTACTGAGAGAAGAGTATCTAAGTGCACTACTACATTGATCTATGTTTGTTATAACTAAGGCTTCAGTTTTTCAGCATTTTCAAATTGTGAACAGTACCAGTTATCGATACACAAGCATTATGCAGGAATCAGTGTGTTAGGACTGAAACATGACTGAGCATTCAACAATAATATTGTACCATTCTTTGACCTTGTACAGTTGCTTTAGCTATCAAGATGGTGTTAGTAGTTGCGTTTCATGGATTTTTAATGAATACATTTAGTATTGTATTATATGCCATGAAAAAACACAGTAGAACTAATCTGACTGTGCTGTGCATATGCTCATTCTGCGTGCTTATGTATCAACTCTTGTACATAAATGTGAAAATCAATGTTCTGTTTTTCATGTAGTCAATGGTTTGGACTTGAATGCAGTGGACAATTTTACTACTGTGGTGCATTGGTATTATGTTAATTGATACTCAAGCTTTTATGTTTTTGAAACATCGGTCACCTGCGAGATGCTATCGCTAGATCAAGAACAAGTCATACCCTAAGTCGAGGTAATGTCGTGGTGTCCCTGACCCCAAGATCAGGATCTACGATGTTCAGCCAACTTAGAACTCTTTAAACTGTTGATTAGTACCATAGAGTTATATACCGAATATACTGCTTCAATGTTCTCGAGCCGCTAGGAATTAGGATAATGACTCCATAGTTCTAGCTTGCCTGCATATAACTCATCTAACGTTTCCTTTATGTCACCACCTATCAGATACCACAAAGACTTAAAAAACTTCACTGTAAATCCATCATGACAAGGAGCAGTGTTACTCTTCATGCAGTTTACTTTTTTCCTTTTGAAACAAAGTTTCCAGATATTGTTTAAGCTACTTTGGTTCTCATTTCAGTTAGCAGACATCAAGGTTTGGTACAAAAGTTGATTGATATATAGATTACTTCTGTTGAATTGCTAACCTACTAAAATGCAGACATCAAGGTTTGGTACAAAAGCTCCTAGGAAGGATTAACAAATATGGAAGGAGAACGCATGGCATACCTTGGTCGAGGCCCCCGCGACCGCAACAATATTGGAATTCCTTCCTCTCCGGCAGAGGGGCAAGCTCCTTAATGTATTTTTTGGCCTCTCTCCTCTCTAGCGACGGGGGCGTGGGAATGCAAGGGAAAGAGGAGATGGCAGGGGTATGCAGAAGCTCCGATGGGATATGGTTGGCGGCTACCAGATGAGGATGTTGGCATGGGATGCGGGGATATGATCAATGGAAGGTGCGGTGAGGAGGATTGAGGGAGTTTGTCCTATGCCATCGACGCACAACGGATTGGGCGCTATGTCCACTGGAATTGCTGCGGTCTCGAGGGCTGCAGTGGCCACGGCGGGATTTGCGGGATTGCCGCGTGCGGGCAGGAGGTAGGGCGTTAGGGCGGTTCGCCATGGTTGTGGCTTGGTTTGCGGCGTGCGGGCGGGCTGGTCTGGGGGTGGCTACGGGGTTCCACGGATCGACCATGGCATGCGGCAATGGTCGACGCGGGCGGTTCGCGGAGGTCGCGGCGGCTATAGAGGCCGCGACGGGCAGTTGGGCGTTCGCGGCTTTCACGGAGGCTGGAGTTGTAGCTGCCGAGGCGGGATTGCGGCGTGGGGGCGGGTGGTAGGGTGGTTCGCGGCTTTCGCGACGGTCGCGGCGGGATGTTGCGGGCTGGCGGTAGGGCGGGCGGATGGGGCGGGCGTGTCGTAGGGTCGGCGGTTTCTAGCGGCGAGGTTTCCGGCGTGCGGGTGGGCGGAGGCGGGCGTGGGGTTTCCAGGGCGGGGCGGTCTACACAACACTCTTAATTGTTAGTAGAGATATTAATCATAAACAATAATAAATAAACTAGCATACTATTCACTAACAGCTAATAAACAGTGCACCAAACAGATCTATGCTAACAAACAAACCGAAGTACGAGATTTGATCAGATGATGCGTACTATTTGGACATACTATATAACAACGAGGAAGCGACATGGGCGTGAAGGCGCTTTCAAAAAAACTTATTCACCCTCTCTCGATGTAGGATCTCGAGGAAGGTTCGATCACATATGCACGTCGGTGCTCAGGATAAAGAAGACTAAAACGACAGCATCGATCCAACCACCCTTGCCCTCGGGATCCTCATACTCCTTCCTTGAGTGCTTCTCTTCCACCCGAACCAGCCACAAAGGCTGGAGCTATGGTGAAACGCGCACTTGACGCCGGTGAAACTTCTCCTCTTTCCTGGATCCACAACGACGGTTGTGCTCGACTCCCTGACGCGTCCAGGTTGGTGATGGCTCCAAAGGGTAGCGGCGACCGACGTCTATATCAACATGATTGGTTGCCCTGACGAGTGCATCCAGGCCCATTGCATCCTGTTGACCATGCTGCAGCCGTTGATTGGTTTCCTGTATGCAGGGAGGACAGCTTGTACGCGCAGATACAACTCAGGCAAAAAAACACATATCGGCTGCATGCGTAGAGATACGGAGACAGAGCTTCGCTAGCCGTGCAGGGCGACGCGAGCCGGGCTCCCTCCAGCCAAGAAACCAATCATGCAGTATAAGTGTGGAAGGTATCAAGTGTAGGGGCAGCGAGAGATTTGGCCGAGGTCGTTACGAACAACAGGGCAAAATTCCCGGGCGGATGGGCGAGTTTGTTGCGATCGGAGGAAAGAAGCTTCTAGTGGCATAGCTGTGTTGTGCTGAAGAAGAGGTAACACCTGACATTGTGGACCCACATGGAAGAGGAACAACTTCAGTCCGCGCAGGCGAGGGAACCTGAACAGTGGCCCCATGTGGCGGCGATAGGGGGCGCACGACGTGTGTGCGTGCGCCCCGGGTGGAAATTTGCTATTTTGTCATTCTCATTTGTGAACTTCTCTATTTTAGACACAGACCCACAAATCATAGACACAGATGGTACCATAAGTCATAGACAGAGGACCACATAATAGCATTTAGCCCACGTTAAAAAGGCTAAAATAGCAAATTTTTCCCTAGGTGGGTCGTGCAGGAACCCAGGGGCCCATTCGACACGTTGGTCTTCTTTCTCTTTTCTATTTTCCTTTTTATTTTATTTTCCAATTTAAAGCAAATTCAAGTAAAGTTTGAATTTCAAATTTAATTAGAATGCACAAGCAAAAGCTCGGCATGATGTAAATAATAATTATGTGTTTGTTTGTTTATATTAGTTCTTTTATCCATGCTTCAAAACATATAATTCTATAAAGAATAATTCACACATTATCCATTCCAAGGAAATATTTTAAAATTATTAAATAAAATTCATACTTGTCACTTGCTTATTTTAGGAGAAAGTAATATACACTATTTGTCAAGAGTTACTTGAATACTTTAAAAAGTATTTCTAATTATATAGTTTATGAGAGGGTTAGTCCTCTTTAATAAATACAACTGCTTTCTATTATTTATTTTTCTAAGTCTCAAGTTTAAATTCTAGTTTCACAAGTCTAAATCTAAGTTTTAAGTCATCAACTTTTAATGTTACCTATTATTTATTATTATTATCATATAAAAACACTTGTAATGTATAATCCTTCCTTAGAAGATACTTTAATTTGATTATTTTGGGGAAATCTTACTAAACCCAGAATTTATAATTTTGTGGTGCTACAGATCATAAAAGGTGTTGGAGAAGATTTACAATCAAATAATCCAAATCTCTTCAAAACCGTTTTAACACTGTGAGATTGTAAGAGAGTAATCACACCATCTGCCTTAATGAACTTGATGTTTAAAATCACATCAACTTCTTCTAGATCTTTCATATCAAAAATTCTTTGTTAAAAAAACTTGACATCATTGGTCACATCAATGCCTGTGCCAAATATCAATATATCATCAACATATAGGCACAATATAACTTCTTCGTCCCCACCATCGCGATAATGCACACACTTGTCTGTCTCATTAATGGCAAAGCTTGTAGATGTTAGAGTCAAACTTCTTATGTCACTGCTTTGGTGTTTTGCTTCAGACATACAAAAATTTTAATAACTTGCACACCTTGTTCTCTTGACCCTTTAGTATAAATCCATCAGGCTGTTTCATATAGATTTTCTCATCGAAGTCTCCATAAATTAGTTGATAGTGATAGCATCCCTTTTAACGTCCCCCATGTCCCCTAGTGTGGCGGACATCTGATGGGCAAGAAGATCATACGAGACAGCTAAGAAAAATAGTACTCAAATAGTAGTCATTCTAGCAAGAGATGAGTAAGTATCAACGAAATCTTCACATTCTTTCCGAGTATATAATCTTTAGCCACCAGTCTAGCTAGCTTTGTACTTCTCAATTGTCACACCCGGCTTTAAGGGACAAAGCCAGGTGCATCTCATACATGCGCCAAGAAGACAACATATATAATAACAGAGTGCATAGAGATAAATGTCACAATATAATCAGAGTACATATTACATAGCGGAAGACTTACAAAATAAAAGTGTAAACATAAAACGAACTAAGGATCGTCGGCGCCAATGTCAACTGAGAAACGCCACCTAGATCAGATCAAACTCCTCGCCTTGTGGCTCCTCCTGAACCACCTATTCTTCTCCTGTGGGGGGGTGTGAGACAGCAAGGGTGAGCTCACACATGTTCATCGCTCAACAAGTTGTGCGGAATAATGTGACATGAACTCACCAAAGGTGGGAGATCATGAAGTGTAAGGCTGATCAACAATAGAGGTTAAAGCTGAGCATTGCTTTTAAGTAGTTGGTCAAACTTTTATTAGCAGTTACTAAGTGTAAGTGAATACCAAACCATAATAAAATAATAGAACAAAATTAATAACAGATCCCATGCAAATGCAAATGACAAATTGAGTTTAGGTTCCATAATTTAATCATCGGAGAGTCCTGAGCCGCTCTTAACCGTGAGCTCGGCTAGTATACCAGTTTTACACTCTGCAGAGGTTGTACCCTTTACCCACAAGTCGTGTTTCCCATGTCGCCAGGGTTAGCTAGGCCCTTAGACACTACCAAGGTGAATGGCTAGGGATCCACTACGAGGCCTTTACAAAGTTCCACTAGCTTCCGAAAACCCGCTACAGTTTATAGGAAGTTCCAATGCAGGGTTCCTGGCTGACCGCCATCGCAGCAAAATCAACCAGGGACCTCCCTACACTGACCACTCCCCTACTGCCCTTGCCCCTTTCGGGTAAGGTAGTCTTCCACTAGCTTTCCTAATTAGTCAGCCAAGGGGTCCCATTCCTCCCTTGTGGTGGCACGTGTTTCTCAAGTTAAGCTCCATGTTCCAATTAACAATAACATAATGATCTTGACATGAACATAAATAAAATAACAAAATAACTGGAACATGGATATAATAAATGATTATCCCAAAACCATATAAAGCAATAGCAAAAACTACCCATGTGATTCAGGGGCAAACAAGGTAATGAGATAAACAATCTAGGGTGACCTATTGGGTCCCATCAAAATTAAACCTATGCATGGTAAATGATTATAAAGAACATTATTGGGTAACAAAAGTGAATCAAGGGCACAACTTGCCTGGCACTTGAGATTCCAATTACCAGGGTGAACTTCAGGTGACTTGAAACCTCGCGCTAGTCGTAGCAATACAAACAAACATGGTATAGATAAAATTAACATCACACCAAACATAATAATATACTGCATTATAATGATCTACACGTTGCTACAAGACTAACGCAATTTGAACGGATCAAATCGGAGTTAAAACGGAGAAGTTATGAATTTCTAATGATTTTATGTGTTTTGTATAAGATTAGATTAGAAAATAGATTTTAAAGTGGCTTTCATGTAGAATCAGAGGTACTATGTGATAAACAATAATTTTACAAAATTATAGAAACTAGAATGGATTAAATTGGACTTCATATGAATTTTATATGAATTAAACAAATTCTATCATTTATTTTCACATTAAAATCATTTTCTAATCCTTTTTCTGAATTTTATAAATCTCTGGACTGGGCATCAAATTCTGTAAAATACAGGGGCTCTGGTGTAAAACTTCCCAAGACTCAGTTTACCCACGTAGTGGACCGCGGGTTCATTCCTAACTAACCGAGGGGCTCTTTTAAAATACTGCCAGGGCGAAGGGGTATCGGCAACAGTGGGCCGTCCGATCTAATATGAGTGACCCAGATTAGATCGGCGTGTGAGAATGATTGGTATGCGTTTGCGGACGCCCGATCCAAATCCAATGGTCCAAATTCGACCACGCAGCAACAATCCCAGATCCACCCATTATCCGATCTACGGCTTAGATTTAAAATGTGAAGGGGTATTCCTTACCTCTAATCGCGGCCACAGATCCATCCATCAACGGCCCACGTGCTTCTCACTTTACCCCCATTCAATCCGACCGAGCGCCAGCGGCGGCGCAGCTCCAAGCACGACGGCGCCATAGCCGGCAACAGCCAGCACACAATCCCGAGCGCGAAGCTAGCCCGCGTATGGTGCAAAACCAAATTGGATGTAATATGAAGCTAGTATGAGGGTTCTTACCGAGATTGAAGGAGTGGGAGGTCCTGCCCACGGTGAGACACGGTCCGACCGCCGCCCGTGAGCTCCGGTGAGGAATTGGCGGCGCTCAGGTGCTCCCCCACACCTCCAACTACCACCAGAGGGTTCACGACGGGTCGGTGATGCTCCATAGTCGTCTTCTCTGCCCCAGTTGGCCGGAATCCAACGGCGGAGCGATGCCCCCGCGGCGGTGCGCCATGGCCGGAACTCCAAATCGGCCCACGGTGCACGATTCTACTGAACGCTAGGTGCCACACGAAGCCTATACGCTGACGAATACGATAAGGATGCTCTTACCGGCTTTCGATGTACCAATCGGCCATGTTCACGGTGTGCAGCGGAGCCAAGGCGGAGGTTGTACGGCGGTGAGAAATCGAGGGGGCCACGGGGCTCAATCCCAACCAGGGCGACTATGAATAGCTCCCTGGCGACCACCCGAAACTCCATGGCCCGAGATGAACGGCGGTGAACTACCTTCCCCTCTCAATTTGTCTTTGCGGCGGCGATGGATATCACTGGCGGCGCTACTAGGGGTCTGGCGGCGAGAGAGGGCTTAGGAGCTGGGTTCTGCGAAGAACGGTTACAGCACGGTCCTTATGCTACGCACAACGGGTCCAGGTGCGGTCCGATGGCCGGAGATCGCGGCATGGCTGAACGGCCCGCGACCGGTAGTGGTCCGAGGAAGACGGGCCTGGTCATCGGGTCCCACCGGTAAGTGAACCCGAGCGAGGGCGCAAGCTGACGGCCCACACGGCAGCGACCAAGGAACGGGAGCGCGGCGCGGCGTCTAGGTCTGACGTGCTGGCCCCACATGGCGGCCATCGACAGAGGAGAGATGTGCGGGCTGTGCGGGGAGAACAGGAAAGAGGGGATGGGCCGCAGGTGAAGGAAACCGGCCCAATAGCCATTTTCCCATTTTTCTTTCCTTTTCTTTTTATATTTTATTTTCCTTTCTCTTTTCTTCTCATTTTAAATCTCCATTTAAATTCAAACTTATTTGTGAACTTCATACCTAGGTTAAATGCCTACATTCAAATATCAGTAAGAACATAATATATTCATTCACATATTTATTTTCTTCTTTTTTTATATCCTTTCTCCTTTTTCTCATTTCCATTTTCTTATTTTCCAACTCTAATTTCCCATTTTATTTAGTGCTCTAATTTTTTTAATTCAATGATAGACTTGCCTTAATTATAAATTTTATGTTTGATGCACAAACAGGAAAAAAAATCCAGCATGATGCACATTTTATTATGGATTTATCCACTTTATCTATGCCTACTAATAATTATCATGAATGAAAAGGTACCACACATGAAGATTTATTTCTTTCTCTTATTTTCCAAAGTTGGGTATTACAAATCCTACCCCCCTTAACAAAAATCTCGTCCTCGAGATTTGTAAGGTCTAGAGAAAAGATGGGGAAAATCTATGCGAAGCTCTTCTTCTCTTTCCCAAGTTGCTTCATCTTCCCCATGGTGACTACATTGCACTTTGCACATCTTTATAACCTTGTAACTTGAGCCAAAGTGTCAAGAATCTTGATCGGATGCTCCGTGTAAGTCAAATCTCCCTGAACACTAAGCTCTTCCATTGGTAACTATTCCTCGGGGACACGGAGGCACTTCTTAAGTTGAGATACATGAAATACATTATGCACATCAGATAGTTTATGAGGTAGCTCGAGTTGATAGGCCATCTCTCCAACTCGCCTAAAAACTCTGAATGTCCAATAAAGCGAGGGGACAATTTGCCCTTGACTTTAAATCTCCTCATTCCACGAAGTGGTGACACCTTGAGGTACACACGATTTCTTTCCTCAAATTCCAGTGGTCTTCTATTATCAGCGTAGCTCTTTTGTCTGGTCTGAGCTACCCTCAAATTCTCTCGAATCATACAGACTTGCTCTTCTGCCTCTTGAATAAGTTTAGGTCCAAAGAACTGTCTTCCTCTAGTCTGGTCCAAAAATAGAGGAGTCCTGCATTTCCTGCCATATAAAGTCTCGAACGGTGACATCTTCAGGCTGGCCTGGTAACTATTATCATGTGAGAACTCAGCATAAGGTAGACTCTTGTCCCAACTACTACCATGCTGAAGGGCACAAGCTCTCAACATGTCGTCCAATACTTGATTAGTCCTTTTTGTCTGACCATCCGTCTGAGGGTGATAGGCTGAACTAAATTTCAACTTCATATCCATTTTCTCATGAAAACTTTTCCAAAATCTGGAGGGTAAACTATGATCCTCTATCCAAAATGATCTTCTTCGGTACATCGCGTAGAGACACAATCTGAGCCATATATCACTCTACCAATTGAGGTATCTTATAAGTAGTCCTGACCGGAATGAAATGAGCCAATTTGGTCAACCTATCCATAATAACCCATATAGCATCATATCCTTTCTGGGTGCGAGGAAATCCAGTAATGAAACCCATACCAATCTTTTCCATTCGGGTATCTTTAATGGGTATAATAGTCCAACTGGTCTCTGGTGTTCAGCCTTAACTTTTTGACACACCACGCACATAGCCACATGTGTAGTCACATCTCTCTTTAATCCATACCACCAATACTTCTGCTTTAAATCCTGATACATCTTCGTACTCCCAGTATGAATAGAATAATCCAAGTCACGGGCTTTCTTCAGTATAGTATCACGAAGGCTTTTAATATCAGGAACACATATCCTGTCCTTGAACCATATTGTGCCTTGTTCATCTTCCGTGAATTCTAGACCTCGACCTTCAGTAATCAGATCCCTAATCTCTTGTATCTTAGCATCACCAATCTGTCCTTCTATGGATTTCTTGCTCCAAGGTAGGTTCCACATCAATAATAACTCCTCCAGTGTGAGCAACTATCCCCAGGTTAAGTCTCCTAAAATCCTCAACAATCTCATCGGGTAGCTGGGCAACAACAGCTGAATGAACATGCTCCTTTCGACTCAAGGCATCTGCAACCAAATTTGCCTTGCCCGGGTGATAGTGAATCTCCAAATCATAATTCTTAATAAGCTCCAACCAACGGCGTTGCCTAAGGTTGAGATCCTTCTGAGTGAATATATACTTCAAACTCTTATGATCCGTATATACTTGGCACTTCTCGTCCCATTTAAATTCTCTTCCTTTCTCCAAAAGTGAAGTCATAGGTTTAGCAATCTTAGAAAATCCTTCAATAAATCTTCGATAATAGCCTGCTAATCCCAAGAAACTCCGAATCTCTATAACTGTAGTGGGTATACTCCACACCACTATCTCCTTGACTTTAGCAGGATCCACTAATATCCCTCCATTAGAAATAATATGACCAAGAAATGGCACCTCACCAATCCAAAACTCGCATTTGATATACTTGGCGTAGAGTTGATTATCTCGTAGCCTTTTGTAGCACCAATCTCAGATGTTCCTCATGATCACTATCACTCTTGGAATACATAAGAATATCATCGATGAAAACCACGATGAATCTGTCCAGATCATGAACACCTTATTCTTCAGATCCATAAAATAGGCTGGTGCATTGGTTAATCCAAACGACATAACATTGAGCTCATATAAACCATATCGGGTTGAGAAATCCGTCTTGGGAATATCCGATGGCCTAATCTTCATTTGACGGTAACCCGATCTGAGGTCAATCTTAGGGAACACCCTGACACCTCTCATCTGACCAAATAAATCCTCAATGCGGGGTAATGGGTACTTTTTCTTCACAGTAACGTCATTAAGGGATCTATAATCCACGCACATCTCTTGCGATCCATCTTTCTTCTGTACGAATTGAACTGGCGCTCCATAAGGTGAAGAATTCAAACGAATGTACCCAACCTCTTGTAATTTCGTTAATTGCTTCTTAAGTTCCTTTAGCTCTTCTACGAACATCCTGTACAACCGTTTAGAAATAGGAGCAGTCCTAGGTAAGAGATCAATGACCAACTCAACTTCCCTATCTGGTGGCATCCCTAATAACTCCTCTAGAAAGACATCCGAAAAATCTCTAACCACACGGATGCTGTCATCAACAAACTTCCCATCTACTAAGAATGTCGCTAGTCTGGTGGCGGTAGTTACTACAATTCCAACTTCAAATTCTTGTCCTTTGGAACTGGTGAGTTCTACGGTTCCCTTAGCATAATGTATATACTGCCTTTGCCTTTCTTAACCATGACATACCAAGGATCACGTCTATAGTGCTCTCTTCTAACACTATAGGGGTAGTCCATCTGGGTTAGAAATACAGGGTAAGAAAGGAAGAATTGTAGACAAGGCGAGTAATTACGAGGAATGTTACTGCGGGGGATTTATTAGTTAAGTAAATTAGTGTGTCACCTACTAAAGCTAATACCTTATGATGGTACATGCTAAGATGCCCAACTATAATGTTGCAATCAATCAAAGAAGCAAATCAAGCATTTATCATCAGAACAATCAACCAACATTTTTTTAATAGAGAAAATAGTTTTGGTTTGGTCTTAGGCCTCCTATCTCTTAAGAAGTTCATAAATGTGGGATTCCAAGGTGTGAAATCCATCTTATCTTAGAGTAGAAAGGATAAGATTAATCAGAGTAGAAAAGCAGAAGGTGAGACAAGATCAAGATGAGATAAGTATAGAATGAAACAGAGTAAGGTAAGTAGGAAAGGGTTTGTCCATTTCTATCTAGGTTTCGTCCTACAGTCAACATTTCCTCTGATACCACTTCTGTCACACCCGGCTTTAAGGGACAAAGCCAGGTGCATCTCATACATGCGCCAAGAAGACAACATATATAATAACAGAGTGCATAGAGATAAATGTCATAATATAATCAGAGTACATATTACATAGCGGAAGACTTACAAAATAAAAGTGTAAACATAAAACGAACTAAGGATCGTCGGCGCCAATGTCAACTGAGAAACGCCACCTAGATCAGATCAAACTCCTCGCCTTGTGGCTCCTCCTGAACCACCTGTTCTTCTCCTGTGGGGGGGTGTGAGACAGCAAGGGTGAGCTCACACATGTTCATCGCTCAACAAGTTGTGGGGAATAATGTGACATGAACTCACCAAAGGTGGGAGATCATGAAGTGTAAGGCTGATCAACAATAGAGGTTAAAGCTGAGCATTGCTTTTAAGTAGTTGGTCAAACTTTTATTAGCAGTTACTAAGTGTAAGTGAATACCAAACCATAATAAAATAATAGAACAAAATTAATAACAGATCCCATGCAAATGCAAATGACAAATTGAGTTTAGGTTCCATAATTTAATCATCGGAGAGTCCTGAGCCGCTCTTAACCGTGAGCTCGGCTAGTATACCAGTTTTACACTCTGCAGAGGTTGTACCCTTTACCCACAAGTCGTGTTTCCCATGTCGCCAGGGTTAGCTAGGCCCTTAGACACTACCAAGGTGAATGGCTAGGGATCCACTACGAGGCCTTTACAAAGTTCCACTAGCTTCCGAAAACCCGCTACAGTTTATAGGAAGTTCCAATGCAGGGTTCCTGGCTGACCGCCATCGCAGCAAAATCAACCAGGGACCTCCCTACACTGACCACTCCCCTACTGCCCTTGCCCCTTTCGGGTAAGGTAGTCTTCCACTAGCTTTCCTAATTAGTCAGCCAAGGGGTCCCATTCCTCCCTTGTGGTGGCACGTGTTTCTCAAGTTAAGCTCCATGTTCCAATTAACAATAACATAATGATCTTGACATGAACATAAATAAAATAACAAAATAACTGGAACATGGATATAATAAATGATTATCCCAAAACCATATAAAGCAATAGCAAAAACTACCCATGTGATTCAGGGGCAAACAAGGTAATGAGATAAACAATCTAGGGTGACCTATTGGGTCCCATCAAAATTAAACCTATGCATGGTAAATGATTATAAAGAACATTATTGGGTAACAAAAGTGAATCAAGGGCACAACTTGCCTGGCACTTGAGATTCCAATTACCAGGGTGAACTTCAGGTGACTTGAAACCTCGCGCTAGTCGTAGCAATACAAACAAACATGGTATAGATAAAATTAACATCACACCAAACATAATAATATACTGCATTATAATGATCTACACGTTGCTACAAGACTAACGCAATTTGAACGGATCAAATCGGAGTTAAAACGGAGAAGTTATGAATTTCTAATGATTTTATGTGTTTTGTATAAGATTAGATTAGAAAATAGATTTTAAAGTGGCTTTCATGTAGAATCAGAGGTACTATGTGATAAACAATAATTTTACAAAATTATAGAAACTAGAATGGATTAAATTGGACTTCATATGAATTTTATATGAATTAAACAAATTCTATCATTTATTTTCACATTAAAATCATTTTCTAATCCTTTTTCTGAATTTTATAAATCTCTGGACTGGGCATCAAATTCTGTAAAATACAGGGGCTCTGGTGTAAAACTTCCCAAGACTCAGTTTACCCACGTAGTGGACCGCGGGTTCATTCCTAACTAACCGAGGGGCTCTTTTAAAATACTGCCAGGGCGAAGGGGTATCGGCAACAGTGGGCCGTCCGATCTAATATGAGTGACCCAGATTAGATCGGCGTGTGAGAATGATTGGTATGCGTTTGCGGACGCCCGATCCAAATCCAATGGTCCAAATTCGACCACGCAGCAACAATCCCAGATCCACCCATTATCCGATCTACGGCTTAGATTTAAAATGTGAAGGGGTATTCCTTACCTCTAATCGCGGCCACAGATCCATCCATCAACGGCCCACGTGCTTCTCACTTTACCCCCATTCAATCCGACCGAGCGCCAGCGGCGGCGCAGCTCCAAGCACGACGGCGCCATAGCCGGCAACAGCCAGCACACAATCCCGAGCGCGAAGCTAGCCCGCGTATGGTGCAAAACCAAATTGGATGTAATATGAAGCTAGTATGAGGGTTCTTACCGAGATTGAAGGAGTGGGAGGTCCTGCCCACGGTGAGACACGGTCCGACCGCCGCCCGTGAGCTCCGGTGAGGAATTGGCGGCGCTCAGGTGCTCCCCCACACCTCCAACTACCACCAGAGGGTTCACGACGGGTCGGTGATGCTCCATAGTCGTCTTCTCTGCCCCAGTTGGCCGGAATCCAACGGCGGAGCGATGCCCCCGCGGCGGTGCGCCATGGCCGGAACTCCAAATCGGCCCACGGTGCACGATTCTACTGAACGCTAGGTGCCACACGAAGCCTATACGCTGACGAATACGATAAGGATGCTCTTACCGGCTTTCGATGTACCAATCGGCCATGTTCACGGTGTGCAGCGGAGCCAAGGCGGAGGTTGTACGGCGGTGAGAAATCGAGGGGGCCACGGGGCTCAATCCCAACCAGGGCGACTATGAATAGCTCCCTGGCGACCACCCGAAACTCCATGGCCCGAGATGAACGGCGGTGAACTACCTTCCCCTCTCAATTTGTCTTTGCGGCGGCGATGGATATCACTGGCGGCGCTACTAGGGGTCTGGCGGCGAGAGAGGGCTTAGGAGCTGGGTTCTGCGAAGAACGGTTACAGCACGGTCCTTATGCTACGCACAACGGGTCCAGGTGCGGTCCGATGGCCGGAGATCGCGGCATGGCTGAACGGCCCGCGACCGGTAGTGGTCCGAGGAAGACGGGCCTGGTCATCGGGTCCCACCGGTAAGTGAACCCGAGCGAGGGCGCAAGCTGACGGCCCACACGGCAGCGACCAAGGAACGGGAGCGCGGCGCGGCGTCTAGGTCTGACGTGCTGGCCCCACATGGCGGCCATCGACAGAGGAGAGATGTGCGGGCTGTGCGGGGAGAACAGGAAAGAGGGGATGGGCCGCAGGTGAAGGAAACCGGCCCAATAGCCATTTTCCCATTTTTCTTTCCTTTTCTTTTTATATTTTATTTTCCTTTCTCTTTTCTTCTCATTTTAAATCTCCATTTAAATTCAAACTTATTTGTGAACTTCATACCTAGGTTAAATGCCTACATTCAAATATCAGTAAGAACATAATATATTCATTCACATATTTATTTTCTTCTTTTTTTTATATCCTTTCTCCTTTTTCTCATTTCCATTTTCTTATTTTCCAACTCTAATTTCCCATTTTATTTAGTGCTCTAATTTTTTTAATTCAATGATAGACTTGCCTTAATTATAAATTTTATGTTTGATGCACAAACAGGAAAAAAAATCCAGCATGATGCACATTTTATTATGGATTTATCCACTTTATCTATGCCTACTAATAATTATCATGAATGAAAAGGTACCACACATGAAGATTTATTTCTTTCTCTTATTTTCCAAAGTTGGGTATTACATCAATTGTATCATCAGGCTTTAACTTCTTTTTACACATTTACTTGCAACCCATGTATTTACAACCATAGGGTCCATTAGTGAACTGCTGAAGAACACATTTTTTTTACTCTTTATTTTCATTTAGTAACTTCCTACATCTATTTTTATGAAGTTTTTTTTTACAAAACTACTTGAGATGCTCTTAAAAACTGCTGTAGTCGTTAGGCGATAGATAGAATCATCGATCTACCACACAGCGATTAACAACTGCTGTGATCGATACCGACGTGAAAGCAAGAGTCGCTACTCATCCGCTTTGCACCCAGCCCTATACGGAAGAATATTCTCTACGACGGAGTCGCACGAAGCCAACACTGCGACACCGGCCCAGATTGGCGACGCGTGGCTTACTACTGCATCGAACGGTTAGGCAGGGCGTCCAGAATTCCGTCGATATCGACTCGGCTAAGAGGTCCTCGGCTCTGTATTGCTCTTGCTCGGCTCCGAACGTTCCAGGAAGGAAACACTTGAAGTGTTCGATGAAATGACCATGAAGAATCTTTATGCTCAGCGTCAAAGGCTCACTTCACGACTTCATCTGGATCAATGCCATTATCCCTGTTGCATTAGATTGAAGTGTTCAATTGAAGATGCTTTTTCTCGGAACAGCATAGAGGAATGACTAGATGGTTTATCTTAGGTACTGCATTTTACCTTGAAAAATCAGTAGATATTTGGGACCAACAATACATAAAACTGGAGCTCTTACTCTTGCGCCTGCCAGGGATGTCCCTCAGGCTTCCACCTATTGTCCAGTATCTCTGACAACTGTTGAAAAAAATGTCTTGGTTGCTTGTTGTAGCTGTTGCAACGAGAACATGACAGCATATTGTCCAACTTTTTTGGATTTTAGTCCTTTTTGGGTTTTTTCACAACTATGCACTTTGCTGTTTCATTTCAAAAAATGGATCCCAACCTCGGCGCCATCATCATTGGCGCCGAGGTAACGCACAACAACGCTAGTACCATTGGTGCCAACTTTTCCTACGTGACAGCCGATATGGCAAGTCTCAGGGGGTCGACGCCATAGATCTTGGCGCCGACTCCCCTTGACGGCGAGGTCTGGCGCTATCTAGGGGATCGGCGCCAAGATCTATAGCGCCGACCCCTGGGACTTGCCACATCGGCTGCCACGTAGGAAAAGTTGACGCCAATTATGTCGGCGCCACTATGCGTTACCTCGGCGCCAATGATGATGGGGCCGAGGTTGAGGTCCATTTTTTAAAATAAAACTACAAAGAGCATAATTGTGCAAAAAACCCCCAAAAGGCTAAAATGCAAAAAAGTTAGGCATATTGTCTGGCTTCTTCAGAACCTTCTCCTTGCTCAATTCGTGGCCAACGGTCTTAGCTATCTCTTACTTGTGTTAAATCAACATGATCTCTAGGAGTAGTCAGTGGAGTAATCTGTGTTCTATCGAGTAATTTCGGGTTCCTAATTTCTATAACAAAACAATATTAGATTGTTACCGTCGATGGGAAGCACATGAGTGTTGGAGGATGCAGTTTCGTTCGCCATCAGGTTCGTTGATAAAGGTCGGTGCAGCGAGGCTAGCGACGGCGAAGAACGGCGGTGTCTTCCCGTCACTAGCTGCGCACCCTCTCTCAGATCGGTGTTAGGATTTGTTGGTGGAGAATACGACTATAGCGAATTGCGTCTTCTGATCCGTCAGTCTTACCCTTTTATTTATAACACAGTGTGATAGGGTCCACCAATCATATAGGGTTGGATGCCCCAATTTAGAGCGCGATCAAAGGCCCAAGATGTCCGTAGGACCCATCTTGATGAAGATCAACTTCGACTCTGATCCAGTCGTCTCATCATTGTTAGACTACTAGTCAGTCCAGGGACCCCCGGGTCCGAAACGCCGACAGGAGGCGAAGACCGACGACAAAAAAGGCCTAAAAACCACTAACTCGCCTTCAGGCTCGGAGACCTCATCTGCACCCGAGGCCCGCCCAACACTGTTACCAAAGTAACCAAGCCGCTGCATCTCCATCACGCGGACCAAGGAAATCCTCGAAGTACCAAATTCCACGGTATGGCTAGGCTGCAGCTCCATCACTGCCAAATCACTCAAGGTCTCCTCGGACGATGGCACGACCAGCGATGCGCTCGCAGCAAACGAAGAAGAAGACATTGCAACGTATCGACGGTGGTGGCATGTGGTCTGCTTGATGCGGGCTAGATTTCCGAAGCAGGAGAGCAAGGAGGGTAGGTGAGCAGTTCGCAAAAGCTAGGGTTTTCTATTGCGCAAATGCAAGCCAGAGACGGGCCCGGCAGCTGTCGGCTTTTTATAGGCGCGGCGCGACACCTCGGGAAACATGTAGTCCAACAGTAACACGTCCATCAACGGTCACATTTCAAAAACCCCCGCAGGACCACTTTGAGCGAGGGTAGCGTCTTCACCATCTTACGGTGGTCTTCGGCACCAGCTGACTTAGTCGAACTGGTCCCTCGGAGGGCAAATGTTAGGGCGAAGGCGAACACGCCACCCTTCGCTCGTTGACTTCGTCCTCGCCTTGCAAAGACGAAGGCTGAGTCCACGGAACCCGCCAGCACAGGCCAAGGGCGCCGACCTTGGCGGAGGCCTGTTCGACCCCCTTCGCTCTCGTGTTACAAGACGAAAGACCTACCGAAGTCTACAGGCCTCCCGCTCCCTCACCACCGAGGGAGGCCCATGTGCGATTCAGCCCGTGGAGATGGGCCCCATGTGGGCATGTGTAATTAGGGTCGTGTTTGTAATAAAGTCTACCGTAATAACTGTCTATAACCTCCCCTCAAGGGAATATTCTGGGAATAAACCAGGTACTCGAGGGTTTAAATGTATTTGGCAGGGGGAGGCGATCCCTTGAGTACCTATAAATACCCCCATACTGTGCCCGGGCATGGGGATATTGACGAAGCTTTTGGTATTCCGTGTTAAGCTTTGTAAGCTCTCTTCCTGCTTTCCCGTTGGATCAACCTGTCTTGGAGAGCGGGTTCCAACAGTTGGTTTTACATGAAGATGAACGCATGGGCTTAGATGACTTTGCGTCAGATGGTGCCACACCACTTTGTGGTATTTCCCCAATTTAGGTTGAAGAAAGGTGATTGTGATGGGGTTGCATTTAAGTGGGAGGCCCTTGTTAGTAGTGATCAGGATTTGGTTGAGGAGTTTATTGTTTATAGTGCTTGGCCTCTCAGCCATGGATGGTCTGTTGGGCAGATTATGCGAAGGTCTATGCCGTTGAAAGAGGGCATGGAGGTGACTAGTCATGTCTTCGCCATCGAGTTGGGTGGTAGAGATGGTCCAACATTCGTTGGTGAAGTTGAAACTGAAGCATGTAAAGTTATTAGGAAATATGTGAGAAAAACAAAGCTATCGAAGAGCATGGAAATTCAGGGATGCAATATCCTGATCAATCGGGTGTTCGAGCCGAATCATTTGCCATATGGGTTGTACCTTGAAGACACTGCGAAAGATATAGAGGAGACTTTGAATAAAGGGAAAAATAGAAAAAGGCGAAGTCTATGAAGGGTGGGGAGAAGGTCGAGCCTTTGAAGCGAAAAGCTGGGTCGCTGGAATCAGGAAAGAAGTCACAAGTTCAGACTAGCGGATCGACGTCTTTGCTAGGGGAATGGTGCCTGCTACCATGGATTTTATCGAAGCGTTGGCTACTACCTATGCAAAGTTGGGCCAGGTTATGACGGAGGCCAAGCTCAAGAGTGCCTCGGCATGGGCTACAGAAGTAACTAGGGGTGAGCGGCCTCAGGGTGAATGCGTTCCTAGGGCCGCAAGCAAAGACAATTACACATCTAGGCTAGCACAATCTTTTAATGTGTTCTCTTATGGTAGTAACATTGAAGATGTTGTGTCAGCTGCCATGGAGAAATCTTGGAAGGTTGTGGCAAAGAAGAGGATGGCCTCTTCGCGTCTCGTGGACCTGATGAAGTTGGTTCATGAGAAGTTGGCGAAGACAGAAGCATCCATCAAGACAAAGGCATCGGTGGAGTCTTCGCGCGTGGCTTCTTTGTGCGTAGCCCCACCGAGATGCTCCTGCCACAGGCTCCTGCCGGGGTGGAGATCGTTTCTGACTTTCTGTCGTGGAGGCTAGGGGAGACTTCGCTGGTCCTCAACACACAAGCCACCAAAACTGTTCCCGTGGTGGGGCTAGATATCTCGCTACTAGACTATCATGTAGAGGAGCCATTTGATTTTATGCTATCTGACTTGCTTGCTATTGATGTGCTGGAGTCTGGTAAGATCAAGGTATATAGGCTTGTGTTGATTCTCTTGGTGGTTTCTACTCTGATAGCTTGCTACAGTTGTGCAGGTGTTGGGAGCAAGAGTTTGGTGGTTAGTGACCATCCTGTCATGAAGGCTTCAACCGGTGAAGGCGACACGTGGGCTAGGTTTTGTGCCTTGGTTTTGGGGGGGGTCTGCTGATATTGCTGGCAAGGTCACGACAGTCGCGCCGGGGCGCTGGAAAACTTAGCGGAGTCTGCGAGGGCCACTTCGGAGGCGTCGCACGCCGCCATGGAGGTGGCCGACACTGTATATTTGTGAAAATATGGTATGATTAGGGGGAACATGGTACCCTAAGAGGTAGGCCTTGATAAGAATTGGGTTTGTGCCCTGATTCTAATGAATTTTGAGCATTCATTCTCGCAACCTGCTGTAGCCACAACACCCATTATTGTCACACATATTAATTGTCCTTTAGATATAGACGTGAGGGGTGGGAATTTTTTCACCGACACCGAAAAACCGAACCAGACTTTTAAAAACCGAACTAAAGTTTCGGTGTTCTGTGTCGGGTTCGGTTCTAGTTTCTGTACGCTTCGGTCTACGGTGTCGAATTCGATTTTTGCGTTGTAACTACCGAAACACCAAAAAACCGATCTGGCATCACTCATGGATGGTCCCATAATCCACCCATGATTCACCTTATTACCTGCCAATGTCGCTTGGAGCCTAGCCCACACACACCACGCCGCTTCAGTTTAGTAGCCCACCATCGGTCCACCACACCTTTGCAGCACATTACACATGCGAGAACAGGGCATCAGGCACGGGCAACAACAAATTGTAGAAGGCTTAGAAGTTTGGGTTTTTTTGGTGTAAACCGAAAACCGAATAGATTACACCGAAACCGAACTGCTCGGTTTTTCCATCTGTGTCACGCCGATCGATCTGCCAATTCTAAAAACGGAAGTTTATAAAACCTAAAAAAACTGATCCGAAGGTTTGGTTAACACCGAATGCTCGGGCCAGACGTGAGTGTTCTTGAGTCCCTAGTAATGATGCGTGATGAGCTCAACCATGATCGACGTGCTAGGTGCCTTTCAGTGGAAGCTGTTTCTTGCGTGTGGGAGCAGGTCAAACTTTTTTTCCATTTTAGCCCCTTCTACGAAAAAATTTCACATTTAGACCCTTGTAGGAACAATCGTCAAATTTAGACCCTTAGCTCGGCGCTATAAGCCGTGGCGCCGAGATAACACGTCTCGGCGCTGAGATGCTACCCCTGGTGGTGTATATGGATCGAGCTAGCGGCTCACGTGGCAGACCTCGGCGCCATAGATCTTGGCGTCGAGGTCTGGATATAGGCTAGCGTAGTGGTCGCAGGCTGCTCTGCCCGTCCCCTGCCCTGCATGCTGGACCTTGTAGGCTGCATAGTGCATGCATGTGATCGACTCTCGCTTTTTTATTTCCTTTTATTTTTGGCATCTTGCAGCCTCATAACAACATCGATCTCTTCCATCGTGCAAGAACGAACATTAATGATCTTGTACAAATGTAAGCATCATCTAATGAAACATGTTTTCGATTTGTTTTGCACCAATACTAGAGTTATGCCTGTAAGGGTTTGGTTTTGTGATACAACTGCTTCTCCTACTTATGATAATGGTTATGTAAACATCACGACCCAACTGCCTGGGCTGAGGACCAAGATGCCTCCACTTACTGTGGCGATAGATGAAAATCTTGCTAGCTTCATGTTTCCTGGCATTACAATGGTAAGAATTTGAAGTGATGTTCGCTAATTAGCACCCTTTTACCACATAAGGTTGCATTTTATCTTGAGATTTCAGGTTCTTCCATGTTTCTGGTTCCCCCTTCAAACAGTAGGGTAAATAGATGTAGTTGAGGAAGCTCAAAAGAAGGGTAAATAGATGAGAAAAATTGTGATTCTTTCTGGTTTCCCCTTTAGACAGTAGGGTAAATAGATGTAGCGGAGGAAGCTCACAAGAAGGGTAAATAGATAAGAAAAACTGTGATACTTTCTAGTTTCCCCTTCAGACAGTAGGGTAAATAGATGTAGCGGAGGAAGCTCACAAGAACTAGCTAAATAGTTCTCTCTAGAAGGGGGAAAATGTCGCTACATAACAAGAAGGATCCTTTTTGGCTGTCGCCATTTGCTGCTACCTGCTAGTTCTTCCTTCATGTGAATGTCATCCTAGTTCTCTCTTATATCCGTGCTCCGCCTTTGTATCCAGGAACTGGAAATATAGATTTCTGAGTATCCTACATGATCTTGGAGAAAATCTCATGAGAGCGGAGACGATGTTGCCGTATTGCTCCTGCACCTGGAGCTCGTCCTTGTCTCCTCGCTGGACTTCCCCGGCAGCGTGAGCCGCAGGTCGAACGTGCCGGCGACGCTGCTCGCCACGGGCGGCAGTAGCTGGTACGCCAGGATTATCGCCCAAGCCGTTGCTGCTAGCCTCCTCCGGCTGCTGCTGTTGGTGGCTGCCCTTGCCTCTGCGATTGCTTGTTGATGCTGTTGCTGCTCGGTGGTTTAGGGGACGTAGTTTCCGCAAGCGACAACAGCGTCACCAGCAAGCGCACTATTTCCTAAGATCTATATCATAGACCTCGACGCTAAGATCTATGGCACCAAAGTCTGTCACGTGAGCCGCCAGCTTGATTTATCTATGTCACCGAGGCCAGCACCTCGACGCCAAGATCTGTGATGTCGAGACGTGTTATCTCGATGTCACTCTCGACGTCACGATTCATGGCGCCGAGCAAAGGGTCTAAATTTAAGAATTGTTTCTACAAGGGTCTAAATGTGAAATTTCTTCGTAGAAGAGGGTTAAAATGGAAAAAAATCGGGGGAGCAAGGCGTTTGCATGCATTTGCGTACGGCCAGTTGTTCAGCGAGCGCTGGAATTTGCCCAATCGTGTTCAGCGCGCTAGGTGGGGCGGGGCGTTCAACATGGCAGCCTAGCCGGCTGATGGGCTGCACGAGGCAACCCCATGGCGAGGGCGCCGGTGGAAGGAGGCCGAGGAGTTGGCTCGCGCGGGAGTTAGCCCATGCGGCTCGGAGCTGAGTTGACGAGTCCGGGCTAAATGGGACTTGTATCCCTTAAAAGTAAGAGACATATTTCGTTTTTTAAACAAGGATTAGAGAGATAACCGTTAGATTAGATCTATTAAGAGAGTAATCTAGGGTTTTTTTGAAAGATCAAGAGAGAAAACTCTCAAGCTTTCGAGAAGTACACAAATCTTGATAATTAATAAAGAATTGATTATGGAAAATTAGTATAATAATAGTATTCTCTATTTGTTAATTAATTGCGCTCGTAGTTTTGATTGTAGATTGAATTTTTGTTTACAATTGTTATGGCTATCTATCAACTCGGTCGAGTGTCGACGGTGACTCGGTATTCCAGGTACCATCCAGTCATCGTCAGGCTGCTGAACGCGCCCCCTTCTCCATGGCGCGCTGCTGCACGTAGAAGCGGCTCGGCATCGAGACGCTGCTTCGCCACCGCGCGTACTGCCGCACCTCCTCCTTGCTGTAGCCTGCGGACAATCTGGGAACCAGGACCTCGCCGAGGCCGCCGATGAGCGGCGGGGCGTCGCCGTCATCCGAGTACATCCATGCCCTGTGCCCCGGCAGCGCGTCCTGGTGCAGCGCGCAGCAGCCGAAGCCGCGAGGGTCGTCGTCCGCCAGCTTGAGGTCCGGGCACAGGCACCTCAAGGCCGTCCGGCCGTGCGAGAGCTCCGGCGCCCGGAACCGGCGCTTCAGGATGAGAGTCGCGATCGTATTGTGCCACCTTTGGAGACGGTGCTCGCGCCGGAGCCGCAGCCGGGTCGCACGGGCAGCAGCATGTTTGCGCTTGCTTCTGCTCTTCGGTTTCGTTCTTGCCTTCTTGATAGGAGGTGGAGGATCCTCGTCGTCGTCATCTGCTATGCAAGACTGCCACGGCGGGGACGACATCCTTTTCTTGCCGGCCTGGTCGTCCGAGCGAGGCCTTGGATCCTCGTCGTCGTCATCTGCTATGCAAGACGGCCACGGCGGGGACGACATCCTTTTCTTGCCGGCCTGGTCGTCCGAGCGTGGCCTGGGATCCTCGTCGTCGTCATCTGCTATGCAAGACGGCCACGGCGGGGACGACATCCTTTTCTTGCCGGCCTGGTCGTCCCAGCGTGGCCTGGGATCCTCGTCGTCGTCGTCTGCTATGCAAGACGGCCACGGCGGGGACGACATGCTTTTCTTGCCGGCCTGGTCGTCCGTGCGTGGACTCGAGAACTGCTCCGCAAGCCGCTCGATGTGGTCATCGGAGATGGGATCGTCGAGATCGTCTAAGGTGAACGGCGCCACCTCCTGAAACCGGGAATCCTCCATGCACAGCAGATGCGCTTGTATCTGGCGGTACAGCAGTGACGACTTCTGGAGATTGTTCGCGGAGAAGGACGGTGACTCGCGCTGGCCGCTCTGTAAGGCTTGGGATTCCTCCTCCGCGAACAGCGTATCTTGTGCATCTTTCTTCGCGAGCGCCGGCGGCGGCCGCATGGCATCTGATGATGGGCGGGAGGAGCCGTGGAGGGACGGCGTGCGATTCGGGGGCACGGCCATGAGCCGCAAGGCTGGAGGTGTATCGCAGCGGAAGTAGAATGCGATCGATACGCATGGCTGCTGATCTCGAACACAGTGTATATATATAAGCTTCGTAACCGACTTGCGATGACACGTGGCAGGGGCAGACGCAGACCCAGCGAAGGCACGTGGGCGAGAGACACCCGTCGTCGGACTCGGACAGTGCTCGCCGGGCACGCTGGTCTCTTCTGTTCTCGTAGACCGTTATTCGTCGCACAGTGACCGTTATTTGTTAGTTATTTTCTATCTTAGATTATGTACTCATTAAGGGAGACAAAAGCTGAGGCTTCGAGAGACCGTGAGCTTCCCATATGGTGTCTGGTGTCAATTAACCTTGTCCATGATCCCATCTCACTATTATAAACTCGAAGCTTACAACCATTACGACAATCAGCAGAATAGAGATGCCCATTGAGGGAAATACTTGGATTCCGCCAGCCCGTTACCATTTCATTACCGGTGGCTGACCACATTTTGGATGCTGCAAGATAGACCTCACTCACGACCTGGCGATGAGAATTTAGACCTTTTAGATACCACTTACCATCATGTACTACTCCAATGGAGGGCACCATTCCTGTGCTCATTTCAGCAATGCTAGACCATCTATTCCTATTCAGATCATATACCTCAGCGGATCTTAGAATTCTCTGTATCCCTACACACTCTCCACCAGCAACATAAAGGCAGTTGTTTATGACACAAGAACCAAAGAAGTGCCGTTTTTTGCAGCATCCACCGTACTGTTAGCTGGGCAAGCAATGAAGTTCTAAGATGACACTAATTTACTTTACGCATAGACTAAATGTCTCTATTATTCAAAAATTTTACCCAAATATTTAACTCACTTGATGAAGGAGATCAAGGACATGAAACAGTAGGTCTTAACTGCACAGACTCTTGAACTTCATTGCTTCCTCACTCCAGCAATTTATATCTTAAATGTTAATCTGTCTTTCTTGATTTGTATTTAGATGCTTTAAACCTTTTATTCAAACATTGCCTAGATGCAGTTGCCAGCGTTCTTAGTACACTTGCTTCTACATTGCTCCTTTTTTTCCTTATATATCGTCATAACAATGTGTTAGATTATTAGCCTACTCATGTACCTTATTCGACAAACACTTTAACTGACTTAGTACCTGCTTGCTGTGATCAGAGGGAAAGAGAAAATAAACATATTGTATGTTACTGTTTGTATCCTTCCAAAGAATGTTATTTCTTTTATAATCCTGATATTACATTGAACTCTTTAGTGTTGTCTATACTAACATGCTACTCTCATTTATATACAGGTATGAGACTCCATCACTTTTGGTCCTGAGACTTTTATGTACATATTAACCTGATATTTAAACCTTCCTAAAATGGTGTCTATGCAAGAAAAGCTAGGTCACTTTTGATCAGTAAACTGTTATTTGCACCTTGCACACATAGAAAAGGTTCCATCACTTTTGGTCACAAGACTTTTATGTACATATTAACCTGATGTTGAAGCCTTCCTAGAACTATGTGTGTATGCAAGAAAAACTATGTCACTTCTGGTCAGTAGACTTTTATGTACATATGACTCCACTGTTGGAGCCTTTCTACAACTATGCTTGCCTATGTAAACTCTGCAGATACACTATTACTGGACACTCACTACCGGAATCGCAGGCTTTGCCGAGTGTTGTATTCTTTGCCGAGTGTCTTTTGTCGGGCACTCGGCAAACAAGGCTTTGCCGAGCGCCGCACTCGGTAAAGCTAGGCACTCGGCAAAGCGACCTTTACCGAGTGCTGAACACTCGGCACAGGGCGACACTCGGCAATGACAACTTTGCCGAGTGTCAAACTCTCGGCAAAGGGGGCTCTCGGCAAACGGCCGTCAGCGGCCGTCCCAAAGATGACGGCGCCGCTGACGGCCGTCAGTCTTTGCCGAGAGTCAACGGCTGGCACTCGGCAAAGAGGTTCTGTGCCGAGCGCCACATAGTAGGCACTCGGCAAAGCATACTTTGCCGAGTGTCATCTATAGACACTCGGCAAAGTATATTTTTATTTTTTTTTATTTTGTTTCTCAAAATTTTTGTGGTATGTTCCTACACTATGTAGACCTACATGTATCATTTGTGGACAATTTTAACAGAGTTTTCAATCGTTAGTAGATTTAGTTCGTTTATTTGAATTTCTTCGGAAAATTTAGATTTGAACTGTAGGTCACTCGAAACTTGGAAAACTGTGCATTCAAAAATGATATTCATGTTACTTAGCATAAGTTACGACCGATTCCAGGAGCGGACCGGAAACTTCGAGCAACATGCTCACTAAACATGGCCATGAACTTGTCATCCACATGTTTAAAAATTGTATAAAACACAAACAAAGTCAGAAAATCCTGAAACTTGTCCACGTGTCATGATATCATATGTACAGGCTGCGATAAAAATTTTAGAATGTTTGGAGAAAGTTGTGGGACACTATGTGTAGAAACCTAAGAGAACTACACATGAAATCATAGAGTTTCAATGTAGTTCTCCTAGGTTTCTACACATAGTGTCCCACAACTTTTTCCAAACATTCTAAAATTTTTATCGCAGCCTGTACATATGATATCATGACACGTGGACAAGTTTCAGGATTTTCTGACTTTGTTTGTGTTTTATACAATTTTTAAACATGTGGATGGCAAGTTCACGGCCATGTTTAGTGAGCATGTTGCTCGAAGTTTCCGGTCCGCTCCTGGAATCGGTCGTAACTTATGCTAAGTAACATGAATATCATTTTTGAATGCACGGTTTTCCAAGTTTCGAGTGACCTACAGTTCAAATCTAAATTTTCCGAAGAAATTCAAATAAACGAACTAAATCTAATAGTTATAAAAAACACTTTTATAATTATACCAAAATGGTACTTGTAGGTCTACATAGTATAGGAACACACCACAAAAAGTTTGGTTGCCAAAAATAAAAAAAATAAAATATACTTTGCCGAGTGCTGTCCAGTTAGCACTCGGCAAAGACAACTTTGCCGAGTGCCTGTCCTTGGGCACTCGGCAAAGTCTATACAACACATCTTTGCCGAGTGCTCGAGATCCAGCACTCGGCAAAGGGGACTTTGCCGAGTGCCGGAGATCCAGCACTCGGCAAAGTTTATTTTTTAATTTTTAAAAAATCTTTGCCGAGTGCCGGATCGCGGGCACTCGGCAAAGAACGTTTTAATAGCGTTACGGCGCCCGCGTCTCTCTCTCACGCTCTCACTCTCTCTCACTCTCTCTCTCACGCTCGCTCGCTCGCCGCCGTCACGCCGCGCCGCCGTCGAGCCGCCCATCCTCTCGCCGCCACCCGCCGTCGAGGCGCCCGCCGTCAAGCCGCCCGCCGTCGCGCCTGCGGCGAGCACCGCTGCCCGCTGTCGCGCCCGCGGCGAGCAGCGCCGCCCGCCGTCGCGCCGCCACCCGCCGTCGCGCCCGCGGCGAGCACCGCCGGCCGCTCGCGCTCGCCGCGCCCACGGCCGTCGCGCCCACCGCTGTCGTCGCGCACGGCGAGCACCGCCGCGCCCACCACCGTCGTCGCGCGCCCGTGGCGACCACCGCCGCCGTCGTCGCGCACTCAGCCTCCCAGCTGGTATATTCCCGAAGCACTTGTGCCAGTTTTATAACTCATTATTGCAGTGGGTAGCTAGGTAGAGTGGTCGGGCCACCTTCAAGTGTAGCATGTACAGGTGGCTATGGCTGGTTATTGTGGCGAGGAGGCTCCCACGACGGTGCCAGATGTAGAATATCCTGTGTGTGCGGCTTGTCAATTCCACCAAATTTTAGATATGTGTCATCGTGGTTCGCTAGAGGCTAGAGCAATCTAGGTATACTTTGAGACGATGCACAGGTACCACCCCATCGACTTCTGCTCATCAACGTCGTCATTACCATGTCGGATCAACTTTTGTACTAGGACGCAGGGGCGAAGAGCAAAGGCATCAATGTCCTCCTCATGGTGGAATGCTAGGCAGTCCCGGTATAGGTGTAGCTTATGAAAGGTGGCCTTGTGAACACGGTCGACGTTGATGTGTGTCAAGATGGAGTCCCTGGCATGCTTCACGATTGGCTTGTCCCACGAGCGTAGCAGCCATATTTGCTGGAATGGAAGCGAGGACGGCTTCAAACGCTTGTCGATTGTCGTGGAAGCCGGCGTCGTGAATTCAACAACATCCCAAAGCTATTGGGCCTTCATCTTCACCTTCATCACCGAACTTCCCTTGTTGTTCGTCAATGAGCATCAACCATGACGTGCCCTCCAGAACTCTTTGATCACCTGGTGGATGACGGGCAGCCATAGCTCTGGCGACGTGAGACGTGGAGCCTATGAGGGCTCTACGACATGTGTGTTGGCTTCTCGTCGTCGTCATCCTCCACGGTAGGGCAGGGGCAACGGCAGCAGTGGCTGCAGCCTTGGCCTTGGCCTGCGCTGCTCTGAACACCTCAGCTGCTTGCATTGTCGTCTCCTTTGCCGGGGCGATGCAAAGCATGCCACATGCTTCGTGGCATCCACGGCGGCTACTGCTCCCTTTCAAAGGCCAGACGAGGTCGACATCCTCTAGGTGAAAAGCCCCCCGTGCTGTGATACCAAATGTTGGGGAATAAAACCACAACTTGGAATTAGGATTTGGTTGGCAGTGCTATGATAGCTTCTTGAAGTTCTATTTAAAGAGATAAAACGACAATTTTACAACTAAAGCAAAATAAACTCAACAAGTTAAGCTTAATGGCTCAAATCAGCCCTTACAAACTCAGAGTGTGGCGCACAGGCAAGGTGTTACTGGTTCCGTGTGCCCAGCTGCTAGGTAGTGGTAGTGCTGCGCGTGCGCCGCCCACGGCGCGTAGGGGACGACGGCGGAGGGGAGAGGGAGGCGGTGGTGGTACTGGTGGTGCACGACGGGCGGGTCGGGTCGGCGCCGCCAGTCGATGAAAAGCCTGCCGCGCGCCGCCTCGCCGACGCCGCGGCCGAAGGAGACTGTGTCCCCGGCGTCGAGGCGCTTCTCCTTGACGAAGCGGCTCCAGCCCTTGGTCATCACGTAGCTCTGGCTGCTGTTCCAGTAGGAGTAGCGGAAGCGCCAGGGCTTCCCCGTGCGGTCCTCAAAGCTGAGCAGGAGGCCCTTGGTCATCGTGCTGTTAGTGTTATTTGCAGGTTTTTGTATTAATAGACTTGTGTTTCTTTTTTACAGAGAAGATACTTGTCTTCCTAGCCGCTGCGGGTCTGCCTGCACCGCGTCGCGTCGCCACTGCACCGACCCGCCACAGCCCCACTAGCCTGACTCCACCGCCACCGTAGGTATAACCTCTATTTCCGCATCATGGTCGTAGATCACGTAACCCAGTTAGGCGTCTCCCGTTCGAAAGTGATACGGTGTAGATATGCAGATCTTTGCATATCTACAAATGTATCAGTTTCGAATTGTCCACGTTTTTTGGACAGCCCGCGGTTGCGTAGATGGTGTTAGTTTCCATGCTCTACTCCGGTCCGAGAAAGAGTTTCGGCGTCACCTCCCTGTTGTTCTCCGGACAGTACACTCTCCCTGCCAGGACGTGTATCCGGAGAACAGCGGGGAGGTGCTGCCGAAATTCTATCTCGGATCGGAGTAGAGCATGGAAACTAACTCCATCTACGCAACCGCGAGTGGGATTAGGACCTATCCTCACCTATTAGAAGGTAGGAACGTAGTGTACATGCATTACATGTCTATATTAAACTATACTCGGTTATATATGTTAGAGGATGGAGGACCGTGAGTGGATGTACACGGGCCGCGTTCGACGTAATGATGTCACCCCAGAATGGATTAGGAAGACCGATGCTTTCGTGGAACGGGCATATGGCGAAGCTGCTAAAGGAGCTAGCCTAGTCCCTTGTCCGTGCAGCAAATGTGACAACCGGAAAAGAAAACCAAAGAAGGCCATGGTAGAACATATTTGGAAGAATGGATTTACGCCGGACTATACTCGGTGGATCTTCCATGGTGAAGCGCATCGCACGAGAGAGGAGGTGGTGAGACAACGCGTCGAGGATTACGATGCTGATGCCGGGGTAGGAGACATGTTGAACGACTATCACGAGGCACAGTTCGCCGAAGGACGTACGGAGGACGAGCCAGAGGCAACCGCAAAGGCATTCTACGACATGTTTGACGCGGCACAGAAACCCCTTCACGGCAAGACAAAGGTTTCTCAACTGGATGCCATTGGGCGTATAATGGCGTTCAAGTCGCAGTATAGCATGAGTCGAGACGCATTCGATGGTTTGTTGACAGTTATTGGCAGCCTGCTTCCGGAGGATCACGTTCTTCCAAAGAGCATGTACGAGGCACAGAAACTCCTTCGTGCACTCAAGATGACGTATGAGCAGATACATGCTTGTCCGAAGGGCTGCGTCCTATTTAGGAAAGAACACACTGAGGCAAAGTACTGTCCTAAGTGTAAATCGTCTAGGTTCATGGAGGTAGACTCTGGTGATGGACAGAAGAGGCAGCTCGACATCCCCGTGACAATCCTACGCCACCTTCCGTTCATACCGAGGATCCAGCGTCTATACATGACAGAGGAATCCGCGAAACAGATGACATGGCACAAAAAAGGCAAACGATACAATCCTGACAATTTTGCCTATATGATACCCTTCTTAGAAAGGGTGCGGGAAATGGATTGCCGGATTTCATTTCCTGGTTTAAACATAAGGTACGTGCTTAGTTTGTTATTCCAAGTTGCTCTTACGTGCGAATAATATAACAATCTAGCGTGTTTGAACTTGCAGGGCCAAAGAGAGCCGTCTATGAGTGCCGAGTTGAGACAAGTAGCCAATGGCTTTGCCTATAGGGTCAGGAAATTTTCTGGGTATGACGTCAATGGATACCGTTTTCGCACAACAAGCTACGACCAAAGTCGGGCCAATCGAAAAACCACGTGTTCTGGAGTCTTTACGCCCGGGCTTGACGAGGTCGAGTATTATGGAAGAATTGAAGAAATATATGAACTCAATTTTTATGGTTCCAAACCTCTTACTCCAGTGATATTCAAATGTCATTGGTTTGACCCTGAAGTTACGAGACGGACACATTCTAATCTTGGGATAGTCGAAATTCGACAGGATTCCACCTTAACAGGAGACGATGTCTACATTGTGGCCCAACAGGCCACACAAGTGTATTATCTTCCATATGCGTGCCAAACGAAACAACATCTTAAGGGTTGGGATGTTGTGTATAAGGTATCACCGCACGCTAAATTACCTGTTCCAAACGATGAAGATTATAACTTAGACCCGGACACATATGACGGAGAGTTCTTCCAAGAAGATGGGCTCGAAGGGCAATTTGAGATAGACTTAACCGAAGCGATCGGAATGGAAGTAGATATTGAAATGGTTGTTGATGACGAGGATGATGAGGTGCAAAATGAGAATGACTTAGAAATACTTGAAGGCAATGCCAATGACGAAGTTGCGCCTTCAGATGATGTTGACTATGAAATGGTTGATAGTGATGATGACACTTATGATCCGGCTAACCCGGACACATATGAAGATTATTTTTAATCGATGTAATGCTATATTTCATTTATTTTGCATATGTTTCTAAATACATATTTTTTTATCTGTGCTTAATTGTTTACTCTTAATTGCAGGTTGTTGGACAAAGATGGTGGGCGGTGGGACGAGGACGAGGAGGGGGAGGGGGAGGGGGAGGAGGAGCACCCGTAGGACGGAGGAGGAGGCGCAGCAGGACGACGCCGTACAGCAGCAGGTGGAGCAGCAAGCCGCTGTCGATGCGGCACAGCAGGACGACGACGATGCGGCGCAGCAGGACGACGACGACGACGCCGCCGCTCAGCAGGACGTCTCAGGTTCTGGCTCCTCAGGTTCGAGGAGTATCTACCTGCGAGGTCCCGCGAGCCTACCTAAGCGACCCATACTTCGTGACAGACGTCCGCTCATACGACCCGATGGAGAGAGGTAGGTAACTTTAGATGTTGTTGCTGCTTTTTCATATTATATGTTCAAATTAATAATAGAAACTAATACTTCATCTTAATCACTTCGACAGGTCTTGGATGGTTTTGGAGACTGCAGGGGGTCACGGCCGCAACCCCAATGGCATCCTCGGCCTTCTATGCCGGGAACACTTCCCTGGGCTTGTCGAGTACGCCGGAGTGACGAGCCCAGCGTACACCTTCGACCACTACGCCGTCGCCCCCGATGCAGTAGATCGGGACGGCAGACAATTCAACAACAAGGCGGAGCGGGTCAAGCAAGAGCTGTGGGTAAGTCTTCCTCGCACTATATTGTTTAATAAGTCGCATTTGTTGCATATTCTTTAAATAATGTATGGATACATCGTCTTTGTATGTAGGATTTCTTCAGGTGCGATGCTGGATACGAGGCCAGGGCGGATGTGGTGTCTACGACGTGCTGTAAGAAGCTCGTCGTGGACATGCACTACGAGGCGCGCATCCAGGCCATCGTCACTTACCACGGCTCCGTCCTTGGGGAGAAGGTGAACAAGAAGGACGCCCGAACCATGTCATTGACTGCGGACCAGTACTTGCAGGTAAATACAAAACTTTATTATTGGTACTAAATATGCTTATTCTTATCTTCTGATATGCGGTGTACTTATATTTTTTTAGATGATTCCTCATTGGTGTGCCGCGCATCCTGAGTGCTGGGAGAAGATGGTGCAGAGGTGGTGCTCGGCTGAGTGGGACGAGGCGCACAACGCTAGCCGGGAACGGCGTTTGCTGATGCAAGGTCCCTCCCACCATCAAGGCAGCCGCAGCCTGGGCAAATACGCGGAAGCATGGGTACGCGCTCTTTTTTATTTAGGTATATAACTTTCGATTAGACATGATTTCTAACCATATCGTTGGTTTTCTCGCAGTCGGCGGCACATGGTGGCGCGCCTTGCTCCACGTTCTCGGCATATGCCATGGCCCACAAGGGGAAGGCGACGTCCGACGTCACCTACAACCCGGATGACGGGCCCGAGGCGTACACCAACCCCGCCATCCACAGCCGACTCAGTGAGTACACCGCAATGGCCAAGGAGGTCCATGGGCCAGATTACGATCCGAGGACCGAGGACATCGACGGAGATGTCCTCATGAGGGTCGGAGGAGGCAAGAGGCATGGGCGGTACTGGATTGCCGACGGGGCAATCGACTCGTCCTCCACTCCCACTCTCTCTCAGGTGCGAGCAAGGAGCACGAGCGCGAGCCCAGCCATACGACCTCGGCAGGACACCTCACAGCATCGTATCCAGCAACTCCAGGTTATTCCTTATCTATTCATCGTTCATTGATTTTTATATATCTTCTCTTTGCATTATCGTAACATTAGGGCGAAATATTACAGACTCAGCTAGATGATGAGAGGAGGCAACGTGAGGAGCTGGAGAAGAGGATGGCGGATTTGTTCGCGTACGTGCAGAGCCTTGGCGCCGCACAGGGTCATGCTCCACCACCTCCGTTGTTCCCTGCAACTGACCCTGCTGAGTTCACTACTCCTGTGAGTATCAAAATTTTAGTACTGCATGATATATATTCATATGTTCTCACACATACAATCTATTCTCTATGCAGGGTCAATCGGCGGCGTCGAACAACCCTCATGCTTCGTCCAGCCCTTCGCCGAACCAGTCCAGATGCCCACCTCGTTGATGATCTGTTTTGTGATGATCCAGACTTACCTTTATGAGTGTTGGTGATGTTAGTTAAACTTTATCTTGTGAGATACTTGGTGATGTTAGTGATGACGCAGACTTATATCTGTTTTGTGATGATCCTTACTTATATTTGTGAGACTTTAGTGAGACTTTGTGATATATATGGTGTTGATGATAAATGTGTTCATTCTGTGATGTGATTGATATATAATGTGATGTGAATCATATATATCTTTTGTTTGTTTGGATGGAACAACAAAAGCAAATAAAAAAGGGACATTCTGGTCACTTTGCCGAGTGTAACACTCGGCAAAGGGGCGCTTTGCCGAGTGCTATGACCATGGCACTCGGCAAAGAAGGCAACCTGGGAACCGGTAAAGCCATCTTTGCCGAGTGCTGACAATGGCACTCGGCAAAGAAGGAAACCTGGGAACCGGTAAAGCCGTCTTTGCCGAGTGCTGAAAATGGCACTCGGCAAAGAAGGCAACCTGGGAACCGGCAAAGACATCTTTGCCGAGTGCCACTGCCAAGGCACTCGGCAAAGGGACTGGCAAAGGGGCCCACTGGAGGGTTCTTTGCCGAGTGCCAGTCCACCAGACACTCGGCAAATAAACCTCCTTTGCCGAGTGTCGCCGTGGGCACTCGGCGAAGGATCCGTCACCGTCACTTGGCGCCGTGACGGTGACTTTTCTTTGCCGAGTGCCAAATGGCACTCGGCAAAGTCGTTGCCGAGTGCCCGACAAAAAGTACTCGGCAAAGATGCTGTTGCCGATGTACAGTTCGCCGAGCGTTCTTTGCCGAGTGTTACACTCGGCAAAGCATTTGCCGAGTGTAAAATAGCCTTTGCCGTGTGTCTCAGACACACGGCAAAGAAGCTGATTCCGGTAGTGACTAAATTATGCTAGTTTAATGTAACTTGCTACTTATTGTAATCTAAATTTGTATTACTACTGCTATTGCGCTATTGGTATAAAAAAAAAGACAATTACGCGCACTAGTGCACAATAAACGCTGTTGGCAATTGCCAACGGCCCGCTTCAGATCAGAGCGCCACCTATGGCGTTGCTGATACTTCCAGTGCTTTGTCATTAACACACATATGTGTACTACACATACAGGCATTCATCAGGTCTGTGTTGTTCTGTAGTATCATACTACTTCAGTGTTTTATCATGAACACAAATGTGTACTACAAGTTTGTTATGAATTAAAAAAAACACTACAGCATGTCTTCATGCGCTCCAAACTGTGTCCCAAGCAAGAATGGGCTGCTTAGTGCTTACAGCTATCGTAAGTTACATAGTACCGGCTCATATCATCAAAACGCCGGTGGAAACCAACAAATCGCTTTTTGACAAGAAAACCATTACTTCTGCATAACGCACTAAACTATGGAGTAAGTTTCCTCTTCTCCATTATTCAAAAAAATGTGGTATGGTCTTTTTCCCAGTATGTAGGTCGGTCTCCCAGAGACCTACGCTGCAGCCAACCTCAACTCCTCTTGGTCCTCGAGGTTTAGAACCTGGAGCAGCTTTGGCCAAGATTCAGGGATCCCACCAGGCAAGTCAAATTCCAAGAGCTTCCCCTGCTCTCGGTAGAAACCTTCCACAGGTTGACTCTGCAAAAAGGCCAGGAAACCAAATGCTAAGTATCAGAGCCTGAATTATTTACAGTTTCACTGCGTCAACACGCCAACGAGAACAGTGCTATGCTGAACCAAATCTACACAGTGCAAAATATCTTCGGGGAATCAAATGTAACGGATGCTTAAGACATCAAGGCAACCCTGGAATGCTCCATATTATCTCATGCAACCCAACGACTCTACATCTAACTATTATATATTCCTACCGTTCTAAATCATAAGAAGTTTTTGTTTTTCTAGATACACAGCTTTTGTAGTGCATATACATTATGTCTAGATACAGAGTAAAGCCAAAACGTCTTGTAATTTAGAAGAGTGAGTATGTTTCAACATCTTTAACAGCACAACATTTCTGTCTACACAAATAATGCAAATGACACAGGCGCTTAAGTTGCATGAAAACCTTGCAGAATCAAAATGACCAATCAGCATGGCATACTCAGTATGTCACAGTTTAAACATTAATGAGAATATGTCATACATTTTATTATCAATGATAAGTATGAATTGCACATAGATCCATACCATGTCATTATATATCTGAAGCCGATTTCTGACCACCTCTTCGGTATCATCAGCTCGGGTAATAAGCTTCGACATGCAGTTGTTTGGGGGCAACAGTGGTGCCATGTAGATTGGTGGGAGTCCATTTTCACCCTTAACATCAATGCAGGCCAAATTGAAGTTCTTTCCACATTGGCCACAAATCCTTCTGCCAAGGCACTTCTCTACTAGAACATCTTCTCTTAGTTTCAGATTAACCACCATATCAATGTCTGTATCGCCATCAAGAATTTCCTGAGAGGAGGGGGGAAGTAGTTAGTTCAAACCACCATGATCAAGTGCATGCTTGAACAGGTTTCTGTCAACTGCTAACGACATGTTACACCAATATCAATGAGTTCAAATAGAAACAATGGCGGCAAAAATGTTCAAATCTGTACCCGCAAATTAAGTTAATATTCCTGCAGGAGGCACAATAATCACAAGCATTATACTTAAAGAAAAGGTAACCACATACTAACAAAAAGAGTACATGCTATCACAGTGTCACACATTGTACTACTATTTAGATTCTTAATCCCAAAGTTTGAATGGCAGTTATGTGCAATCTCATCTGAAAAGATTACACTCAAAGTGTAAGATCTAAGCATGAGTTGGACAATGTTTAGCATTGATATAAAAAAAGGTTGATTGGAAGTTCCGAGAAACCAATTGAAAGTTTCTTAAATCATAGTTAAAGTTCTATTCCTTTGCTTTGTAGGTAAGCTAAAAGATTGGAATGACTGAATGACTGAATGTATAGGAACGATAATAGTTGTGCATGAAGCACCAAATTATTGTACAACATCATATGTTAATGTTCCGGACATAATCATATGACATAATGGAAATTATTAGCATCCTTCCCCCATACTCTTTTGCTGGCTAATATTATAAGATAATTATCAGATTAATCATAAACATGGTGCAAGATGTTAAATCACTAACCTTAAATAGCAGTGATCTGTGTCATGGTAGCCAAAGCCAAAGCGAACCAAATGGAAGAACGACACTGTTTAGCTGAAGAGAGAGGTTGTAATTCTTGGTGCTCCACTCCTTATACCATCAACATCGTCGTCCAGATTGCCTATATCACATTAATAATGAGACCCACAATCTTCTACGCAGACTCAGTTGAAGCAGCACCACTATGTTCTGTCATAGTCTGCATAGCAGTTTTGTCACGGCCGATACCTAAGCACATCCACGACGGAGGAGACAGGAGGCAGGATGTGGGTGTGTGCGTGTGTAATGTTTGAATTGATTGTAACAGAGTTGGGAGTGGGCCGCGACAGCGTACGTGAGTGGGCTGTGGACGAGACCGTTTGGGCGCTTATATAGGCTGTCGGGATGTAACCAAAGGACATCGAAATATTAATAGAAGACAATTGTCTCATACCTGTTTCGTTTGCCGAGTTCTGGCGGCGATCAGAGCTCACGTCCCGGCGTGTGCGCACACCGGTGGCCAGGGGCCATCACAGTGGTATCAGAGGTATCGGTCCTCAACGGCGTGCGGAACGGAGCGCGTCTCCTCGGCGACGTCCTGTTTCGGCGACGTTTAAGCCTCGACGACAAGGACCTTCGCGCGCAAGGTTCCTTCACCGACTCTCAGCGTTCGGCGTCGTGTCTTCACTTCTCGGCGACCTTCGACGGACGGCCGACTTGGTGTTCCTGGCAGCGCAGCGGAAGCGTGGTGGTGGCAGTGATTTGCTTCTGGGAGAAGATGAGGGAGATGTTGGACAGGTCGGGAGATAGACTAGAGGTGATGTCGTCGGAGAAAAGGACGAAGGGGACACTCGAGTGGTTCAACGCTACCACAGGTTCTGGATTCATCACTACAGTCGACCACGGTGAGTTCCTGTATTTTCTACAGCCGTCCCTAAAGTCCCACGAGCTCTCAGGTGACCACAACCTTAAGGTCGGTGAGGCAGTCGAGTTCGGCATCATGGGGGACAGGTATGGCTATCTTCGGGCCTTTGACATTTCGGCTCTTGGAGGTGGCGTGCTCTCTGGTGGTTTTGATGTCTCTACCAGTTGGAACAACAACCTGGGTTGGGCTATTGATAACAACGACGACGACTATGGTGACCACAACTGCGTTCCAGTTCTGTTTGAAAGTATGGACCCTCCAGTGTTTGATGAAATGTCTCAACCCTGCAGTGAGGTGGGTGGTGCTGTTCCGATGTTCTCTGAAGGTTCAGTGTTTGATGAAATGTCTCACCCCTGCAGTGAGGTGGGTGGTGTTGTTCCGATGTTCCCTGAAGGTTCAGTGTTTGATGAAATGCCGATGGAGTGTGTGATTTGGGATGAGGAATCCGGGCATGAAAGTGGGGTGAATCTCGAAGGGAAGGGTGACCAGACGCACAACAATTGCGAACAGGATGTTGTACATGATGCTCTTTGGATGTTGGTTGGAATGTCCCATCAGGCCACTATACAACCGGTGTTCAATGTAGTGGGTCTTACGGTGGCATGGGATGAGGAGATGCAATCTGAAACTCACATGCATGAAGGTTTACTGAAGCAGCTTGCTCAAGGCGAAGAAGATTTAGAAGAATCAACTAGCAAGGATGCTGATGTTGAAGATGATGCCTATAGGCCTAACCCATCGAGTGAGGCAACTACAGTGGTTATGAATGGTGGAAGCATGGAGGAGATTCCTCCTGCTAGTGCGGGCAATGTGTTTGAGGATAATCCTGAGAAGGAGCAGAATGTTGTCGTTGTCGATGATGTGGAAGACGTTGGCACAAAAGCTAGAAATGTTGATGCTACTAGTGCTGGTGGTATCCTCTCTCTAGAATTAGCTCCAGAATCAATCAATGAAATTAATGGTGCAGGTGAGATTGTAGGCGCCATTGAGGTGGATGATCATGAAGAAGAGGTTACTGGTAGTGACATACTTGAGGCTATGACAGATGATGAGAATGAGGTTGGTAATGATTCTAAGGATGATGATGATGAAGGGGAGGAGAAAGGATCTGATTATGTCGCCCTGGTAGTTCTTCTGAAAGTGGCGGTTGATGGATCCTCAGATGGGGATAACACAGTTGTTTCACAAGATGGTTCTAGAATATTCACCATAGAACGATGTCTTGGTTCACCAGTCCCTTATGTGAGGCCGACTGCGCCTCGCCAACCTGCTCGGTCAAATCTGTCCAGCCCTTCAAAGCTCGCAGCTACAGCTTATCCTACAGAAGAGATGGCAGGTGACGAGCTGGAGCTTGGACTCATGCAGCAGATGGCAGTTTCATCCAGGGGCAAGCTTCTTGTAGCATTTGCATATGATGGTCGTCTTCTCGAGATTTCCAATGATTTCTCCAGTACCATATTCCAGTACGAGTACGATTCTGCATTGCCACCAGAGCAAATCGTTTGGGGTGGACTAGACAATGTAACCATCTACTGGCATGAGGTGTTGTTGATGATTGGTCCAAATGGAGATTCTGTGGAATACAATTATAATGAACCCCCAAAACTGATTTCTAAGTGCGATGGTGTAAGAATCCTCTCCAACTCAAGTATGGAATTTCTACACCGAGTCTCAGATTTTACTACATCATTTGTTGGCATTGGAAGCATGTCCCTAGCAACATTACTGTACGATGTTTGTGATCACTATGACATTCAGAGCAAAGGCAGTGTTCGATATGGGATGACTGAACTGACACAATGGTGGCTCAATGCTTTTAGTTTAGGAAACAGTGGCATGGCAGTTAAGTCACAGCCAAACATTCAAAGGAACTCCATGAACAGATTAAGGGGATTATCGTTCATACTGGTGTACGATAAAGGCAAGGAGAATATAGTGGCTGATACATTTTCACAAGGGGGTTCACTTATGGCTAGGTATGGTGACCTTGCTGTTCAAATAGATATACCTAACTCTGTTGTGACTAATTCCTATGCTCTGGATATGTTGCCAATAGTGACCACCCACAGTCCACATGGGGTGGTGTACTCAGTTCAGTGGGGCAAAGTTATAAGGCTCCATCAGTTTGGGAAGCAGTGTTTAGTTTCTGAGCAAGCGAAAGAAGAGCAGCAGGTTTTTGGTGGGTTCTGGCATTTGTTTTCAGTGCTACAGGGGGTCTGGGAGGGCCTAAAGTCAGGTTTTCTTGAGGATTTTTCCATACCTGAAGGCTGTGATTTTATTATGCTGCTTCAGTGTGTTGCCCAGGACCATCTTCCACGGTGGAAAACCTTGCCGCCATTGGCTGAACTGTGGTACTGCCCTGATAAGAATGCTAGCAACCCATAAGCATCAAAACTCTTCAAAGAAGTTGCATATTCTTATAGCATCTTGTCAGATCCAGAGAAACGAAGGCAGTATGATAATGCTGATTTTGGGGCGTTAGAAAATGAAGGAATGGATATGGAAATTGAATTGTCCAATCTTGGAACTGTGAACAAATGTCTGCAGTATTTTTTTTTTTGCAAACTTGGTGTTCCTATCAAGACCACATTATTTTCTAGTGTGCTGGAAAAGGCCATGAATGATACGGTGAGACTACTCCCTGTTGGAACATCAGCTAGGGGAAAGGTTGATGCAATGTGCTCATTTTTTGGCGTACCAATAAATGAAGAACAAGCTCATTCTGGAATGGAAGATAGTCAAAAGACTGGCAAGCTCACATCGGCAGGCATGTATTTCTTGCATATTCAGGGATGGTTGTTTGGACTAAAAAAATTGCTAGGGCTCAGTGGCACTACAATGCAGCCAAGACCTTTTTTTTGCCTTGCTTGGGGACAAGCAAGTTTTGGCGAGGGGGCATATGTCACGGCCGATACCTAAGCACATCCACGACGGAGGAGACAGGAGGCAGGATGTGGGTGTGTGCGTGTGTAATGTTTGAATTGATTGTAACAGAGTTGGGAGTGGGCCGCGACAGCGTACGTGAGTGGGCTGTGGACGAGACCGTTTGGGCGCTTATATAGGCTGTCGGGATGTAACCAAAGGACATCGAAATATTAATAGAAGACAATTGTCTCATACCTGTTTCGTTTGCCGAGTTCTGGCGGCGATCAGAGCTCACGTCCCGGCGTCTGCGCACACCGGTGGCCAGGGGCCATCACAAGTTTGTGCAACCTTATCTTCCAGTTGGTTTAGTGCGGGCGGTAGCGGTTCTCGAGCGGCAGTGCCTTGAGCAGTGGTGGCTGGGCGACGCGCCCGCGCCCGCGATGAAGCTCTCGGCAATTTGGAGCTTGCATAGCAGGTGCTCTATGCGAGACGTGGGTGACGGCGAGGCGGGCACTGGACCCCAAGGCAAAGGAGGGCGCGGGGAGGGAGACGGTGGAGAGATGATCGTACATGCAGACTGCAGTCGCTTATCTTCCAGTTGGTTTAGTGGGGGCGGTGGCGGTGCCTCGAGCAGTGGTGGTCGGACTACGCGCTGCCACCCGTGACAGGGCCCCCGACGATGTGGATGGTGCTTTGTGTGAGACATTGGCGGTGGCGAGGCGAGACATGGGTGGCGGCGAGGCGGCATGCGAGGCGGGCACTGAACCCTAAGGCAAAGGAGCATGCGGGGAGGGAGGCAGATGGAGGGAGGACCATACACGCGGAGTCGTAGACCGAAGTCGTTTTCGTCGAGCTTGATGGCCTCGCGACGAAGCTAGAGCAGCCCTGTTATTCTCACTCCGTCTTTTCATGCTGTGTCTAGAAGAGTCTGTGACTCCGTCGATTGGAGGAGCTGCCTCATATGCGTTTGTGACCGTTGAAGCATGATCCGATGGCTACAATATAATATGATGGCGTGGCCTTACGAGATGCGCGATTTGCGTCCTCCTTTAATCTCTACAACTATTAAGAACCAATTGTAGATTGCCCCCGCCCGCCCGCCTACCTAAGCCCGCCCGCCGCGGCCGCCGCAAACGCCGCGACCTGCACCCCCGCCCGCCGCGGCCGCCGCGAACGCCGCGACCTGCATTCCCGCCCGCCATCCAGCCTGCCCCCCGCCATCCAGCCCGCAAGCCGCAATTCCGCCGCGGCTGCAGGAGCCGCCGTGACCCCGCCCGCCGCAATCCCGCCACGGCCGCCGCGAACTACCCACCCACAAGCCGCAATTCCGCCACGGCCGAAGCAACCTCCCGTTCCTCCACGACCCAGCGACGCCTCCACGGCCGTCTGATCGCCCTATCCGCCGCCGGTACCGCCTCCTCCCTCCTTATCTCCTTGCCTCGTCCGCTTCCCCTTTCCTCTCTTTCCCCCACCCAATCATTGATCTCGGCTTGAGCTTCAACTGCCGATGATTGATTGATTGGGTTCCTGGCGTTAGTTTGGTAGCCGTGCCCTTCCTCTTGCTTGTTGGTTCTTGGTTGCCTTCATCTCCTTTCATGTGTTGGATTGGAGTCTCAGCTATTCGTTTCTCCCTATTTTCTTGCAGCGCGATTCCGGCAGAGGAGTAGACGGTTCCAGCAAATTTGGTCCAACAATTGTTTGTTTGGCCGCCTGGGCTCCGGTCTCTCGATTCTTCGTAGCTAGGTGGGAGGGCGCCGGATCCAGCGGCCATCATGGTTGTCGACACGGTCAGCACGAGCACCTCCATAATAGCCCCCCACCTGTTCGACCACAGGTCCAGGGGCGCTGCCGCTTCCCACCACCACCACCTCCGCCGGACGTTCCATGTCGTTGCCTGCCGACCCCTGCCCACCGCCTTCGCCGGCCACCGCCTCGTGGTCCGGGTCACCAGGCAGCCGTCATCGCGCCTCGCCGATTGGCCGGTCAGGGCGCTGGCTATGGGGTCACGAAGGAGGCCAGGGCCAGCCCTCGCAGGGACTATCGGGGGATCCCCGGGGATGGTGGCGACATGGGGGACGTTGGGGTCACCAGCCCCACGCCGTCATGGCCTCCGCGGAACAGGGCAGATGACCCCAAACTGAAACTTTGGTTCCACTTTTGCTTTTCCAAGGCTCTCAATTTCATATTTCACCATCCAGCACTTACACAAACCATTCTAGGAGAACATGGCGAATTGAACTGAAAGAAGACCATAGTTTCTTTCTGTATAAAAAATATATATACGTTGGTCTTGACCATTCTCTCATTTTTGCTAAAACTTTTGCAGGCCGAGCATTCCTTGCCCCAGCAGTACATTCACGCGTTCAAAGACGGACAATTTACGACATCTCCAGTGTCTCATTCTGGGGCTTGATTGTCTGCACGGCTGCCATTTCTTATTTCCTTTTGTTTACATCAGCTAGCTTATTACCTGCCATCTGGACTTATATTTTGTAGTTAGCAAGGTAACTAGATATTAGAACGGGTCAAAATTTTCACCATTTCTTATTTCCTTTTGTTTACATCAGCTAGCTTATTACCTGCCATCTGAAATTTTAATTAAGTAAACTGAAACTTTGGTTCCACTTTTGCTTTTCCAAGGCTCTCAACTTCATATTTCACCATCCAGCACTTACACAAACCATTCTGGGAGAACATGGCGAAATTGAACTGAAAGGAGACCATAGTTTCTTTCTGTATAAAAAATACATATACGCTGGTCTTGACCATTCTCTCATTTTTGCTAAAACTTTTGCAGGCCGAGCATTCCTTGCCCCAACAGTACATTCACGCGTTCAAAGACGGACAATTTACGACATCTCCAGTGTCTCATTCTGGGGCTTGATTGTCTGCACGGCTGCCATTTCTTATTTCCTTTTGTTTACATCAGCTAGCTTATTACCTGCCATCTGGACTTATATTTTGTAGTTAGCAAGGTAACCCACTGCACAACCCGCTGCTCCGCCTCGAGCGCATGTGCTGCGGGTGGCTCGGCATCATCTTCGAGTGGGAGGGGGTCATCGTTGAGGATGATGCCGAATTGGAAAGGCAGACGTGGTTGACCCTGGCACAGGAGGAGGGCAAGTCGCCGCCTCCCGCTTTTGTGTTGCGGAGAGTCGAAGGGATGGAGAACGAGCAGGCGATTTATGAGGTTCTCTGCTGGTCTCGGGATCCCTCCGAGCTTAGAAGTTTTATCACAGTATTGCGAGTCATGGAATAGAGATGATGCTCAAAGGCAGTACATTGTAGAACTTGGTATACCAGAAGAATGGATGCATGAAGCTCTGGTGAGTAGAAAATTTCTTTAGTAATATGCTTTGCAAATGGTTTATAATGCCAGTGCATGAAAAAACATCACACATGAAGCATGTGTAGCTAATGAGCTCTATACACAGGCTCTTTATCACGAATACTATGGAGATAAACAGGGCGCACTGGAGAATTTGATTCAGTGTGGCAACTGGAAGAAAGCTCATACTATTTTCGTGACTTCTGTTGCTCATTCTATGTTTCTGTCATGTAAGTTTTGCTTACAGTGCCCTAAACATTTTTTCAATGAATTTCTTTATTTGGTAAATATATTACCCTTTTTTCACCATGGTTGAAACATATTGCTTTTGCTGTGCATAAATATACAGCTGCACGTATTTCCTAGAAACCTCATGATGAGTTTGTTCAAACAATCTATTCATTTTATTATCATTTTTTTTATAAACATGGCATTCCTGGTATGAATATGCAGTCACTTCATTCGTTGTTATTTTGGCTCAGCTAACCATCAGGAGGTCTGGAGGATCACAAGTGCCTTGGAGAACCACAAGTATGAAATTGCTGACTGGGACCTTGGTGCCGGAATATACATAGACTTCTACGTTCTGAAGAACTCAATGCAAGAAAGAAATGCCATGGATGATTCGGTACAAGCCCTTACTTCAGAGACAAACTCACAAGCATTTCCTTGTAGAACTGTGGCTGAGATCAGCATTACTTTTTTTTGTTTCAGGGTTCACTCGAGGAGATGAGTGAATCATGCAGAAGTTTCTTTGGCCGATTAAACGAGTCGTTGTTAGTCTGGGGAAGCAAATTACCTGTTGAGTCAAGGTAACGTTTGATTCTACAGTATGTGACTGATCCACATCCACTATCTGAAACCATTTCCTTCTGTACCATGTTTTGATGGAGTTGGGCCACTGGATTATAATGAGTTGATGCAAATAGCAAACCTGAACTACCTGAGGAACTTCACTGTTATGTTAAATTGTTCAAATCCCAGCTAATCAGCACCATTTGGAATTCTGAAGCATTCTTGTTTAGGTTTATATTTGGAGTATTCTCTCAGTGGGCTTGCTGACAGTGTCGTGTTTGACAGGGCATGCTACTCGAAGATGGCAGAGGAGCTATGCGCGCTTCTGGTGGACACCCCAAGCGAGACGCTGAACCTACCCATGGGGTGTCTTCTAACGATGCTCAACGCTCCATGGTCCGGACGAGAGCAGGTCGTCGTACCTGCAGGACGCACTCTCCGTCTTCACCGAAATCCTTTGCAGCGATCCGTAGCACAAGGGTCCACGGTGTTGCCGTAATCTGGGTGAAGGGAAGTGAAGCCTACAGGCAACACGCCGAAGAGTTTGTACGTCTCATGTTTGGTACTTGTAGAAAAAATTAGGAATGTATAACTATGACCTGATGTTGCTCCGGTGAATTTGTAACTCCGTCTGAAGACATGTGTCGGGATTTTCGTTGTATGTGAGTACCAGGTCTTGTGAAACGTTGACTTGCGAGCTGTACCAATAGGGAGTGATTTCCTGGGCTTCATTTCCTGTGTATCCGTGTGTGTGTTTGTGTGATTATTACAGGGAAGGTCAGCGTCACGGCGACCCGTGCTTCGGGGTACATTGGAGATTATTGAGGACTTCGTTTCAGCCGTAAATCACAGGGATTAAAGAGTGCAGTTGATCAAAGCTTATACAAATTAGATAAACATTTCTGGTTGGATTGGTTTTAGGTCATGATTCTGGAACAAATGAACACACCCACTTGGAAATGATTTAGTCCCCCTCAATACCACTCATGACGATCTTGATTCAACCCACTTGGAAATGATTTAGGCCTTGTTTGGTTTCTTTAGTCACTAAACTAAATTTTAGTGACTAAAGTTTAGTCCCTAAAGCAACCCGTTTGGTTCTAATGACTAACCCGGACTAAAGAGCATTAATTGCTATGAATAATGACTGTTTTACCCCTATTAATTAATGAATGTTTGCTATAAAAAGAAAGTGGAGAGGGCAAATAAGGTAAAAATATTATTTTAGTCCCTTTTAGTCATCCCCTTGGTGACTAAAAAACTAAAGTTTAGTCACCCCACTTTAGTTAACGTGTTTACTTATTTAGGGACTAAAATTGTAAACTTTAGTCACTAAACTTTAGTCATCTTAAACCAAACGGGGCCTTAGTCTCCCTCAATACCACTCATTACGATCTTGATTCGGGAGTGTTGATCTTGCTCTGGCGTGCACGTATGAGGTTCAGGTCACGCCTGTTGAAGGATGCAAGGACAATCATGAGTCAGCTAAGATAGGGATATATATCATCCGCGATGGACCGGTGTTTAAAAAAAATAAAAAAGCATATTCGCTTAGCTTTAATCTGTATTAGCTTCAAATAACCGACTTTAATTCGAAACAAACAACCCTAAGACCTCTAGGATACCAGCGCGTAGTACCTTGTTTGTGATTGATTGAAGCACAATTGAAGCACAAGGTACAGCGTGGGGGTGGCGTGGCTCTGGTCGGTGCAACTGCTACACTAGCGCACCTAAGGGCTTTTGACTTACAAAATCAAGTGTTTTTATGGTGTTAGATAAGGATATCTCTACTAACTATTAAGTTAGCAGTGTAAACCGCCCTCGCATCCGCCCGCACGCCCTCCCGCAAACCCCGCCGCGCTTCCAACCACCTCCGCAACCGACAGGACGCCGCTGCGGCGGCACTCGCTTCGGCTGCTGGCGCTCGTCGCCGGGGAGCACCCGCGGGACGCCGTCGCGCCGCTCGTGCCCAGGCTCCTGGCCGCTGCGCTGCGCCGCGTCCGGGACCCGAACTCCTCCGTGCGCGCACCGCCCGCGGCGCTGGCCCCGCTCACCGACGTCGTGCTCCACGAGCAGGACCAGTGCGCGCAGCTGGCCGCAGCGCTCGCCGCCACCGCTGGAGAAGAGGCCATCGGGGTCGTAGGCGTCCTTGACGCGCAGGAAGCGCGGCAGGCCGGGGTACTTGCGCGCGGCACCGACGAAGGCGAGGTTGCGGTTCTTGCGCCAGTGCGGCAGGCCGCCGTACTTGAAGATGCCCATCTGCTCGACCTCCTCCAGCACGTCCTCGAACAGGCGCGCCTGCCCGGGGTCACAGCTGCGGTAGTATGTGATGTCGAAGTCCACCATGTCTCCCGACGGCTCCCCGCGCGGCGCGGGCTTGCCTAGGTAGGCTGTGGACGCCTTCACGTAGCGCATGAGAATGCTGTCGTAGAGCTCCACGCCACACAGCGCACTGGGCTCCAGGTCCCGCAGCCGGTGCACCTCGGCGACGAACAACACGGCGCGACGCACGGGGAGGCTGAAGGTGGTCTGGTGGAAGAGGGTGCCGCCCCGCACGCGCGGGTCCCAGGGGCACACCGTCAGCAGCACGTCCTCGGGCCCACCACGAAGTACCCCGCGAACAGCCCGCCGCTCAGGGGCGGGCTCCCGCAAACCCCGCCGCGCTTCCAACCACCTCCACAACCGACAGGACGCCGCTGCGGCGGCACTCGCTCCGGCTGCTGGCGCTTGTCGCCGCCGCGAACAGCCCGCCGCTCAGGGGCGGGCTCCCGCAAACCCCGTCGCGCTTCCAACCACCTCCGCAATCGACAGGACGCCGCTGCGGCGGCACTCGCTCCGGCTGCTGGCGCGCCATGTGGATCACAATGGATTCCGAAACATTTTCTCATAACAATATAACACACATTTGTACATAAGTTATCATATTATTAGATGTTCCCGTTGCAACGCACGGCACTCATCTAATATATACAAATTAGCCGAAGGCGCCTGACTCGCGGCGGCCGCGACGTCAGTTGCGGTCGGATGAAACGGCAGACGAACTGATGGGCGATTGGGGCGTTTTCTTCTTGGAATGTTCAGAGCCGAGCGAAGAGCCGAGAAAATCTTAGCCCGAGCCGAGAGCGAAGAGCCGATGGGCGATTGGGCGTTTTCTTCTTGGAATTCTAGACGACACGCGTCGCCAATATAGAGCGGTGTTGTAGAGTTACCTTCGGACTCCAGGCCCTCATCCGCCCCTCCTCCCCAAACGAAATGCTATATTTGCAGAAAGGTCCCAATCCAAGTCCAACAACCGAAAAGAAGACGACACTCGGAGGGCTTTCGTGTAAGTTTCGAGGGCGGCGAAGCACTAGGGCATCCACCTCGGCGGTGGCGGCGGCGGCCTCCATGTCGGGCAGCAACGGCAACGGCGGCGGCGCCTCCTCCGCGCTCTATGGCTTATACGGTCCCAACGTACTTGCTCTCTTGTTTCTTCGCCTTCCCCCGCCCCCTCCCCTTTCGGCATATTAAGGTTTCGGTGTGGCATGGAGGGGAACTTGTCATCAAGTAGAGCTGAGTTGGCTCACCATTGAAAAAATATCGCAGTTTCTCGTTCTCTGTTGCTCTGTTAGTGGATTTTTTTAACCCCCACTGCATGGCAAAATTGGGTGCTGCTGCAGCCTGCGGGGGTTTTAGCTACGAGTATGTTAATTTGATTGATTGGAATCCTTGGAGTAGTAGTCCTGCTGAGACTGAAACAAGGGATGTTGCATTGCATCGTGACTGATGGGATTGCGACTGGTATCGTGTTGGTTGAATTACCGTGGAATTTGTAGTGAGGGTGGTTTTGGGTAAATGCTGCTACCGTTCGTGGGCTTGAGCTGTACCTATGAAGTTTGCGCTGTTGTTTCAAAGCAAATTTGTGCGATAGGTTGGGAGACTATGAGGGCTTACTGGATTGATCCATCCATCAACCTTGAGCCAGCTCAACATTTTTCAAGGACACAGCTTGAAAACTTCCGTAGCTTCTTTACTTAGGTTTATACTCTGCATTTCGAAGGTGTGAACCTGACTGATTGCTTGAGGGGTAGCGAAGTGAGGCTCCTCTTGTTGAAGCAGTGAAGTGATGCTACACTTGGAGTAATGCTATCTGTACTGTGTTCAAACTTCAGAGCCTGCTCATCAACTTAGGGACCACTCATCAAATTAGGGACTTCCTAAGTTGAACCCAAAATCACTTGTTTGTACTAGAGCTATCGACATGGCATAATAATTGACAATTTGGTGGTGATGGCACGGTGCCTATTTATTAATTTATCAGTGTACTCTCGAACCTTCATTTAGTTGAAAAGCTAGCTGTTAGTTGTCTTCTTGTTGGTGTTTCATTCTTGTGCTGCTTCCTGCTTGCTTTGCTAATAGACATTTTAGCTGTTCTTTGATTTTCTGTGCTGCCAACTTATACTGTCTCTAATTGTTTATCCTGTCCAGGCGAAACCCGATGTTGTTTTTAAGGAGGCTGCTTTAAACTCTACATTAAACCTGCAGGTTCGTTCGTAACAAAAGCTCAATGAAATTTGACTTGTGAAAACTGTTCTTGTTCTTTTAGTATAGTAAAGAGTGTATGAGAATAGAATTGGTGTAATTGGATGGATGTATTGCATTGAGCCTAATAGGCTGATTATATAGGGTACATAGGATTAACACCCCACGTGGGTAGACAATGTGGTAGAATTCCTATTTACTCTAACATCCCCTAGCAGTCACAACGGAGACATGGAGAAGAAACTGACAAGCTAATATCCCCCACAGCGATAACAGGTGATGCACCATGTATGCTGTGGCTGGGGAAGAAGCCATCATGCAAGGTGGTAGCCTTTGTGCTAATGTCGAGGTAGCTGAGCTTAAGGGAGCATTTGACATGGTCGAAGAAGTTGTGTTGAAGATAGTCGAGGTAGATTTAGTTATGGTCGGGTTGCTGTATTGGTGGAGTTGCAAGCACACAAGAGGTGCCATGGTGATGATGGAGATACGTCGAGGTAGTCACCATGGAAGGGGGGCGATGCCAAGGTCGACGTAGCTAGGGCTGTTGTTGACAAAAGGCAATGATGCAATTGAGGTAAGAACGAGCATGTCGATGTAGTCAAGTTGCCTGAACAGAGGCATGGGTTGGGTTTGCCAAACCCAACAACACATCATAGACTAAAAGCACACGTCGCCGTTGCCAATACCGGATTTACAAGTTAGATGACCCCAACTATACATCAACGTCTGAGGACCAACAAAGAATGTCTTAGTGATGGTTGTGGTGTGCAGAATGGCAGGATAGGTGCCGATGTAACATGCGACTATTAGACTAGAAGCAGGTGGGGACGAGACGACGATGCTGCCGATATGGTTGTGTTGCACGAAGTAGAAGCAGTGCGAGAGCGGATGCGTCAAACCCGAAGGCAAATAGTCTGGGCATGTGGGAGATAGATATCCCCCGGGTCCTTACGAGCACAGAAACACTGTTCCTTCTCGGCCGAGGCCAACCTCGGACGGGAGACGCTGTTCCGTCTCGTCCGAGGCCAACCTCGGACGGGAGATGCTATTTCGTCTCGCCCGAGGCCAGCTCTGGGCGGGAGACACAGTTCCGTCTCGCCCGAGGCCAACCTCGGACGAGTTATGTAGTTCCGTCTCACCCGAGGCCAGCTTTGGGCAGGAGACGCAGTTTCGTCTCGCTCGAGGCCAACCTCGGATGGGAGACGTAGTTCCGTCTTGTCCGAGGCCAACCTCGGATGGGAGATGCAGTTCTGTCTTGCTCGAGGCCAACCTCTGGGCGAGAGACGTAGTTTCGTCTCGCCCGAGGCCAACCTCGGACGGGAGATGCAGTTCTGTCTCGCCCGAGGCCAGCTTTGGGCGAGAGACGCAGTTTCGTCTCGCCCGAGGCCAACCTCGGACGAGAGACGCAGTTCTGTCTCGCTCGAGGCCAGCTCTAGGTGGGAGACGTAGTTCTGTCTCGCCCGATGACGACCTCGGACGGGAGACTCAGTTCTGTCTCGACCGAGGCCAATATCGGACAGGAGACAATTATGTCTCGCCCGAGGCCAGCTCTGGGTGGGAGACACAGTTCTGTCTCCCCCGAGGCCAGCTGTAGGTGGGAGACACAATTTTGTTTCGCCCAAGGCCAACCTCAGACGGGAGACGTAGTTCTGGCTCGCCCAAGGCCAACCTCGGACGGGCGGGGCGACGCTGCTTTGCCTCGCCTGAGTCCAACTTCGGGCGGGAGAAGCAACCACGACTCGTCTGAAGCCATCTCTGGACGGGCGGCACTGTTTCACCTCGCCCGAGACCAACCTCGGGCGGGAGAAGAAGTCACGACTCGCCCGAAGCCATCTCTGGGCGAGGAAGCAATCACGACTTGCTCGAGGCCAACCTTGGGCGAGAGATGCAATTGCGACTTGCCCGAGGCTGACGTCAGGCGTGAGTGCAAAAACGCTCTGCGGGCCGCTTGATGGTCCTCCCAATGACTTGCCTAGCAAGGCATGCCCTCGAGCCGCAACCAAGCTGGATAAGTTCGACCCGAGGACCTAGGGAGGTGAAGACCGGACGACCGAGTCATGCCCGAGTCATGCGCTGCTATCTCGGGCAGTGAGGTTGAGCGTACTAGAAGTGCTAGATACCGGGATATGACTTAAATGAAGGGCAACTGAACTCCGGATAAGCTGGAAGGCATGCCGCGTTAAAAGGAGGATTCAGTTAGAGAGTGATCACGACTTGTAAAGGGATAACCCTTTTGTCATCTATATAAGGGCGAGGGGGTACCCCTACGAACCCATCTCTCAACTCATCACATCTCAGCTCGTCACCACCTCATAGCTCATTAGCCCTCTCACAACAACCACACCACCACTAGATCTACAGGAGAACTCACTCTCCACTACCCACATCCCATCTGTGACCCTTGTAAACTAGTGATACTCTAATACTCAGTCTCGATAGGAAGTAGGGTGTTACGCATTCTAGCGGCCCAAACCTGTATAAAGCTCTGTGTGTGATCCAACGTGCATCCGCACGTACCATTGAGTCGCCATCAACGACGTCGTCCTGCCCAAAACCATCACGTGGGGAACCCAGTGGTGCGCAGTCGGGTCATAAACACCGACAGGGCAGGAGGGGATGCTCGGGAGTGAGCAATCCTAACACAACGACGACAGTGGATGAGCAATGGTGGCCTCACGCACAGGGGCGGTGATGGTCTCGCACAAATTTGGTAGCGCTTCAAGTTGACGGTGAAGACATGATCAGCAGAATGAAGAACTTCTGTGGACGGATGGCGCAACAAAGATTGCCCAGCACAGTTGTCGATGCACGAGGTATGACAGATGTAGATGCAACTGCGAAGCGGGCACACGCGTGGCAGTGCTATGACCTGACATGGTGACGTAGCAACAACCCTATTGCTCAGAAAAGATGGTCATAGTACTCGACAATGGACGTCATCGAGGCCGAGTGGATCATGCATAATCTGACCAAGTACGCGTGAGGTGGAGCAACGATGGAAGAAATCGGCTGAGGCATTCTAATTTGTGGTGGCGATGACGAACCAACAATGTAGAATCACAGACATGATGTCTGTTAAGCGACGTGGGAAGGCATTCCCTCAACATTGCAAGCCCGATCAGGCAACGTAATTGAAGATGTAGATGATGCCATTGTTGAAGGAAGCAGACTTTTCTGCGTCACACCGGACCAGTTTGGTGCGCCAACTTTGTACACCAGACTTGGTTTGGTGCCCTTCCACGTCAGCTAGCCGTTACTGTTCTAGCAGATTTTCTGCACTGTGTCAAAGGTCTGACGTGCCACTGGTGATTGCCACACCAGTTAGTCATTGGAGCTAGCCGTTGCCGACCGTTAGGCCTTCTGGTCCGGTGTACCACCGGTGTGCATCGGACTGGTCCGGTGTGCCACCTAGGCCTAGGTGTAGTAACACGCTCTCTACATGTTCAGTTCGGTGTGCCTCCATACTGGTTCGGTGCACCATGAAGCAGCCTATTCTTGTAATCTTCATTTGGGCTTTTTTTGTCTTGTGTCTTGGACTCTTGCATGATGTTTCTAACTCTTCAATGAGTCTTGTAATGTCTTCTTTGAGGTGTTGATCTCCTTGATGACTTAGTCCAACAAGTCCACTTTGTATCCTGTGAACTGTAAACGCAAACACTGGCAAACACATTAGTCCACATGTTATGTTGATCATCAAACACCAAATCACTCAAGTAAATAGGCCACTGTCCATTTTTCTTACACGATCCAAGCAAGCGGTTGTTTTGTAAAGTATTAGCGGCAGGCAGGCGATCGGATCAATGTCGTCACGTGTACAACAACAGGCGCGAAATCGAGCGGGGTTGCACGAGGAGGGTGCAGTTTGACTAGCTGCCACCATGGCAGCTTGGTGTTGGGGCCGATCTGGCTAGCCCACCACCACAGTGGCATGGGATGGGGCGACGCCCAACACCCTTCGCGACCAGCGCAGACATGGTGACAAGGTGGCATGGCGTCACGAGAAGGCCCGATCTGCTGTTTGATAATGACGAGGATGGGAACGGGATCAAAAGGATTCGACGCATAAAGGGGTGACACTGCCTCCAGTGGAGATTAATCTCTTCTTGGGGGTTCGTGGTGTGGAAGCTATCTGCGGCTAGGGTTAGGATCTAAACTGAACCTGGGCGATTGATACTATGTAGGAGAATAGCATTGGTGTAATTGGATGGATGTATTGCATTGAGCTTGAGCCTCATGTACTGATTATATAGGGTACACAGAACTAACACCACACGTGGGTAGATAATGTAGTACTATTCTTATTTACTCTAATAAAGAGCCATATTGTTGTAATGCAGGATGTTCAGGGTCTAGTTACTTGGGTTATTGGTGACGGCATGCTGCCTTCTTGGGTGTTTGTTAAGGTACTTTCCCTTCTGATTGTGCTCTTTCAAACATGTCTTGCTTTTTTGAGGTATTGACATGTTATCTTAGTTTTAATTTGTTGTGCATTGTGCTTGGTAATTTTTTGCTTTTATCTTCTTCACAGTCAATGACTCTTAACTGATTTTTTCACTGCACTTCAGTGATCAACCCACTCTTCAATGCATTTGATTTCTTCTATTAGTTGTAGGTTATTTGTCACCTTTATTAACACTACAAATATTCCTGTTGTTGGTTTTCAGAACAAACCTCTTATACCCAAAGTCGTCCTACTATATGTTCCTGGCCTTGATGCAGCTTTATATATGTCACAAACTCGACTTCTCTCTTCTCTGAAAGAATTATGTGGCAATCCAAAACCTGTTCTAGCTTCAAGGTTTGTGCATTTTGTGTTATTGTCTACAGTTATGGAAAATGTATAGTTTCTTCCTATACGGATGCATTGCTGACACAATCTTATTCTAGCAGCTGTATACCGGATGATAGGCACACAATTGATGCACTCCTAACCTGCAGAGTAAAGAGAAAGCTTGATGTAAAAACATCAAATCAGTCATCTAAACCTGACAGAGATGGTATGTATTGACTTAGCACTGTGTTGTCATTGTGGTTCAGGATGAACAGTATTCTGCTTCATTGGGCCTGGTGTTGGTCTGTTATTATTGTGATAGCCATTGGAAAATTTGAGCTTAATTATGAAGCCCGGCATGTTTTTTCTTTCTCGAACATGCAAGAGAGCTGGCACTCTTTATTTCTAAGATTCTCATACTGTTTTGAAAATTTCAATCCTTTTGTATTGTTCATTTTAAGTTGTCATTACAGATGATTTTTTTCTTTATACTCTTCTTTAAACATTAATTGTGTTTTTATCTGTCATATTTCATAAAAAATGTACTGTCATCATGGCATCTTGCATAAGTTTACGGCTATAGCAGTATTTCCCCCTAACTCATCTTATGGTATCAGCCATATACATCTCTTGCTCACTTATTATCTGCTTCTCTAAGCTGAAGATGCTCTGTTATTTCTGTAGTGATTATTCTATTTATTTGTTGTATATGTATGACATTAGAGTAGATATAACTTTGTCCATGGAAATACAGGCACTTTTGGATCTTAGATTGAGAGTTTATGTTTCGTGCAACTGGTTAATATTTTCATTTTGGTCTCAGGGAAACTATCAAGTTTGGATGATCTTGGGGACATACCATTTCCTGTTACGTATTACACACTTTCAGAGAAAGACTTGGAAGATAATGGCTACTCCTTCAATTTACCAGGTTGCCTTCTATTCCTTTGTTCCAAAATGTAGGTCCTTTCAGTTTTGTCCTAAGTCAAACTTCTTTGGTTTTGTCCAAAATTGTTGAAAAAAATTGGACCATAAAGATGTTCATGGTGGATTTAATGAAAACAATTTGTTATTATAGATGTTGGTGTATTTTTCTATAAAACTGGTCAAAGCTAGAGAAGTTTAATGGATAAAGTTAGAACATCCTGAATTTTGGAATGGAGGCAGTATTTTGTTGTCCCTCTCTTTGCCCTTTAACGCTTATTATTCTTATGACATCTGTTGACCATTGCCATTATAGGTTTTGTCCCTACTGTTTCAGCTCCTTCAGGTTCCTCGCCACATAAAGTTCTTGCACTTGATTGTGAAATGGTAATGCGTCTCCTGATAACCACAATGATGGATGGCTTGAAGCCATTGCTTTGTTTTACAATATTTCTATATTTGAGAAGGCATTACTATTGTTGTTACAACTGTGTTGCACTGCCGGTGTCATAAATACACTCAAATAATATTTGTTGAATATATTTAGTGATAATTTGCAACCTTTGCAGTGCATAACAGAAGCTGGATTTGAGCTTACAAGAGTGACATTAATTGACATTAAAGGATCGGTATGAACTTTTCGTTCCTAGTTTCCTTACCTTTTTTTTCGAACAATGCAGGAGAGCTGCGTGTCATTTTATTAAGGAAGAAAAGAGAACCAAATACACAGAGATGAATGAGACCTCCCTGAACCAATGATTTCAAGTCGTACGAATCGCGATTAGTCGGTCTAGTTGGTTTTAGTGGACCGACCAGGGTATCCGACCCGATTAGGTCGACTAATCGTCCAGTCGTCGACCAAGAGCGATTAATCGTCCAATTAAGCTGTGGACGACTAGTTAGGCTCTGGCTGGCGGCTGGCCTATTTTTGCTTTGGGCTGGACGTCTAGTTAAGGCCCATTTAGTGTAACCCTTAGGGTTTTAGGTAAATAGGGCTGCCGGCTTAGGGTTTTAGGTAAACAGTGTAAATAAGGCACAACACACTATCACAAGGTATAATGCGCAGACCCTTAGGGTTTTAGGTAAATAGGGTTGCTCATTGCTCTGTGAATTCTTAGAACAATTGTTTTCTTAGTGCTTAATTCCGCCTCCTGTCAATAGTATGAACTATGAAGACATTTTCCTTTGCATGCTCCAGCATGATCCATTCTTTTCTTCACACTTTGCTGTTCAATTAGTTCTGACTTTGTTCTAATCTTTTCAGGTGCTGCTAGATAGACTAGTTAAGCCTGCTAATCCAATCATTGATTACAATACAAGGTATATGGTGCTTTTACCTCCCCTTTATGGTTAGTTGGCACTATATTGTGTTTTTTATGCCAACCTTTTCTTTTGACACGGTTTTTTTTGTAGCTTTGCGTCAAAATACATGCCAGATGTATTTGATGCTTGTCCATTCTATTATGAATATTAAAGAACTGATTATTTGTTAATTCTGAACGGGTTGTTAAGTGTCCATTACGTGATGTAATTGCTTTTTAATAGAGCAGGTTCAGTGGAATCACTGCTGAGATGTTGGCTGACGTGTCTACATCCCTGCATGAAATTCAGGTTAATTCTTAGATTTTTTTTGGGTGACATTTTCATGTGTACACTGGGATGTCATGAAACATTGCCTGTGCTTTACACTGTTTTGTTCGTGTTTCCAGGAAGAGTTTGTTGGACTTGTATATAAAGAAACAATTCTTGTTGGACATTCTTTGGAAAATGACCTTACGGCATTGCAGATATCCCATGGTTTAATCATCGACACAGCTGTTTTGTACAAGTATAATCGAGGATCTCGCTGTAAGATTGCTTTGCGTGTCTTGACAAAAAGATTTCTCGGCCGGGAGATCCAGAACACAGGATCTGGGCATGACAGTGTGGAAGATGCTAGAGCTGCTCTAGAACTTGCTATATTGAAAATAAGACATGGTAAGAATTAAGAAGGCATTTTTGCTATCACTTTTGTTTGGCTAACAGCCTAACATCCATTTCTGTAAATAGCTAATGTGGATAGGGAGACAACATGGCATAAGCATATCATTTTGTTGGTACTTTCTACTAACTTGTTAACCAGGTCCTGATTTTGGTTCCCAACCATCGTTGTCAAGGCGGAAATTGACATCTATACTGCATGAGAGTGGGAAAAAATGCTCCCTTATTGATGACATGTCTATTCTAGAGCGATATTCAGATACTTCTTGCAATTCAATTGCTGTCTTTTCTGATGATGATGCCCTCTCCAGATCAATGAAGGAGGTTGGTGCAATGCATTTGTAGGTGTATGCATTCTTCCCAAAGTGTTATAAGATGTTTTCATAACCATAGGTTGAAATCCTACTGCAGGTGAAGAACGACAAAGTGGCTTTCATTTGGACCCAGTTCTCAGGATTGATCTCTTACTTCCGCCGAAGAGCTCAAGATCCCGAAAAGTTGAAATCATGTGTCGCGGAGGCTATTGCATTAAAAACATGTGATACAAAAACTGCTTCAAAAAAAGCAAAAAGTAAAATTTGTCCTGAATTAAAGGAAATTTTGTGTGAATTGGATAAAAAGATAAGGCAATTATATGGTGCCCTACCTGACAATGCTATGCTTATTGTATGCACCGGCCATGGTGATACTCCTCTAGTACGAAGGTAAAGGTACTCATGGCTCGTGTAGGCACCACAAATTGGCAATACATAGTCCCTTTCTAGTATAATTTGGTCTGTTAAGATATACAAGTAAAAGACGCTCAGAAGCTATTTTACGTTACAATATCATTGCCCCATGTTACCTTTAGTAGCACCATTGGCATTCTGTCTTGTAGAGCAGTTCTAATTGCAATTGCTTACTGAGCGATGAAATGACTATGCTGCCTTTAGGGCCACTTTGTGTTTGTTGCTTTGTGCCGTGCTGCAATGTCGAATATAGTTTAGTTGGATAATTGCTACTACAGCTCCAAAAATGATGCTTATGTTACCCACATTAAAATCTGGATGTTAATGCATATGCAATGCCGAACGGATATACATTGTAAAACTGTGCTATTTGATGCAGATTGCGGAAAATGCTTCACCCTGAAGAAGAAACAATAGATAGCCGGGAAAATATTGTCCAAGCTTTGGGAGATTTACAAGCCCAAGCCGAAGTTGCTCTGTGCTTCTGCTGCGTTAAGCATTAACTGTGAGTACCTTTATGCCCTCCTTTTCCTACATGTTTTTTCCCCCTTCCTGGAAGCAGAACAGTGCACCGTTCTGAATTGTTCTGTTGACAGGCATCTTTGGATTAATGTACTGATGGATATGGCTTCAGCCATTATAGAAGGGGGGTGGCAAAAGTTCCGGCTATATGGTATCGGACCATGTTTTGCGATTCATAATATGGCCCTTACTATTTACACTCAGGGAGACTGTTCATCCGTCAGTGGTTTAATTTGTCGCTCCAGGGTAAGAACTTTGGCCATTGCCTACGGAAGTGCGGTAAATGGCAATATGACGCACGTGCTCCTGATCCTGATGCAGCCAGCCTGACGAATCCCAAATACGGGCAGCTATTGGGTTTGTTGACCCCAAGCTGTTCTTGGAGAGTTGAATTCATTAATTTATTCATGGCTAGACCAGGATGTTATGGTTGCTTGTTACTTTCACTGAATCTTCAAGTGGGTTCGTTGTATAATGCTCTCTCCATTTTTTTTATTTGTCTTTTTTATTTGTCGCGGTTTAGTTTAAAAATAAATTAACGGATGACAAATATCGAAAACTAAGGTGGTACACCCTTCGTCCCAGAATAGTACCCCCGTTCATAAAATAGTATTCGTTTTAGACTTCAATTTTATATAAAACACATATTAATTATTGTATGAATCTATTAAAAAACTAAAGGTGTGTTTGTTTTCCTTTAAGATTATATATATAAGTTGGGTTATGGTGAAAAAGTATGAAAGTAAAATATTATATTGTGATCATAAATAAGCTGAAATAAGCTAATATTTGGTAGCTTATTTTATCTTATTTGTAATCATAATTGTAATCATAAAGGGGTGTGCGCCCGTTTGTTTTCACCATAATTCAATTTATATAATCTAGGAGAGAAATAAATGAGGTCTAAAACGAATTTTTATTGGGACAGAGGGAGTAGTTGTTTTAGCTCTTAATTTTTTTATGTTTATATTAAATAGATGAAGATGAATCTAGATAAATATATAAAATGCATGAAGTATTTTGTGAACCTATTGATTAATTAAAATGAATTTTAATTTGGTACGGACGGAGTACAAAATTGGGGTGTAGTTCTACGTGGCTTTCTTTCCTTCGGCGACAGAAACATCAGTTACCTTTTTCATTTCATGACTGCGCTACTCTGATTAGTTCTTAAATAAACAGGTTGATGGTGTACTTGCAATCCATATTCTGGCTTGGCTTTGTTTCAAGGAAGAACAAATTGGTGGTAAGAGAGGGTTGGAAGTAGATGGGATCACGATTAATTTTGTTGATTGCCACATATCACAAACTTATATTGCAAGAAATATTTTCTATACCTTTTATAAAAGACATGTCCTGTGCATTATTTATAGCATACATCTCAAATGCTACTGTGAACTGATGATGGAAGTTCAACGGATCCTGAGATATCCAACAACTTTAGCGGATGTCGGGCTCGCTTTGGATTAAAGCCAGTTGTTTAGATGTTTAGACTGCTGCAGCTGTAAAAATAGTAGAAGTTGATATAGATTAAATGTGTGATAAATTCTCCTACTGCATAACAATTAGTTTTTACATGCCGGAAACTAAGGGTGTGTTTGATTTAGCTTTCTAAACTAGATTTGCTGCAAAAAAAAACTAGAATCTCAACCAAAAAGTTACAGCAAAATGATAGATTCCTTAAAATCAGAAGAATCCTCTAGTTCAACTCATAATCACCCATATCTTGGTTTTTTAGATTTCTACCCTTTATATTATTAAGCTATTATGCTCTTATATAATTTACATTTAGCAGTGGAGTTGTTGGACGGCCCAACCAAATATATTTTAGTTTTCTCACAACCGTAGCGGCTTTCTGAACTGAACCAAACATATTCTAAATCCACCACGTTTAGCCAGCTGATTGGTCATAATCGAGTGAACACGTGGTTCAATTTATTTAAAAGACAGCGAATGTTCCAACATCCTATGGAGCTATACAATTCCCCAACTCATTCACATCGATGGTGTGAACACAGTTGTTTATTATTATTATCCCAGTAATAACATAACTCCTATGGTTGTTGTCGACGTGTACTTTGGTTAGCTCGGTAGTTTTCTTAGGATCCTTTTTCATCCTTCGGGTCAGTCAGTTCACTACTGGTTGCTTTGTCACTCTCAGTTCAACGTTGCCTTTGGACAAGAATGGTTAAATTTTTAAGAGCCAAAAATAACCTCAGTTATATATGCATGGTGTGTTACCTAATAACTAGTGCTGCTGGTTTACCTTCTAACAGATGCTTAATCGTTGCTGACGTGCACGATACCGACGCACCAGCCTCTGAACTGTCTATTCATTTATATAGTTCTACCAGACAGCAGGAAACTAGCTAGTTGCGCAACAACAATTCATTCAGGTAGTCCTTCCATCTGTTCAACTCCATACCACCTTTTGTGCCATACACTTCTTTGAAAGCCAAGTCATGCTTACAGATCGATCTTAAGGTTGGGTTTGGTAACTATAAATAAATGGCTTTTCTATTACCAGCAGTTTGCAATGGTTATCATCATGATCTTATCCTGGAGAAAGCAACATGATTGTCAAAGTAACTATTAAATAATATTCTACTATTGACATTGGATATTTGAATCGGTAAGAGTACTTACATGTGATAAACCAATCATAACCTTAATGGCAAATGCTTACATGTGAGTCCACTAATAATAAAATCACAAAGTTACAACATCAACATCATTAATCCCCTTTTTTAATTGGTGGTGTAACCAATACAAAAAAAACATTTACTACCTACAACAATAATTATGTTAGGGCTAGTTTAGGAACCCCAATTTACCAAGGGATTTTTATTTTTTCAAGGGAAATTAGTTTATTTTCCTATGAGAATCTGAGTTTACGAAACTGGCCCTTAAAGTCGGTGGAAGTTTGTTGTGCATGCCACTTGTTTTGCTAGTACTAGTATGTCAGCTCTTGTTTATTTGTTACGGCACTTGTCTAATGCAAACTCACATTTATATATTTTTCTCTCTCTTTTTTGTTCCTCAGGTCGATTATAATGGGGGTCTCACGAGAGTTTTATGAGCATTAAATAAGCTGACATAGAATATTGTTAAAAAATATGATAAACAATTTATAGGAGATACAAGAATCAAGATGCCCAAGAGTTTGGGTGGGTGGATTGGACTAATTTAAAATTTCTCACAACAATTAATTAAATCATATCGGATAACCCATTTCACACCTTGTGCCTAAAGAGTGTTATCTATTCTATCACAAAAGGTTTGCACACTAAATTCTAACCTTATTCTACCATGTCAATTCTCGTAATGTAAAAGTAAGAATTGAATTACGCAAAGGTAAAATGTTCAACGTAAAAAGAGGGTGTTGGATTCTGATAGGTGGACCCAAACACTTGGGAGCAGTCAAGGCAAAACAGTGAGGCAGACGATGAATAGTAGCTCTCAATATCTTGTCCAACATGTCCCATCTCGTTTCCGGTCGGGAGTATTTATAGGGTAACCGAGGACAAAAGACTAAAGTACCTATGTGCCCTCGGCTACCTGCTACATCCTTGGAATGTACTACACAACTGGGTCATTACAACACAGTGCAGCTCAGATCCTACTTACACCCATTATTGTACCCGCGACCAAGCAGTGTGGCTAGGGCCAACAAGTGGGCCTGCCTTGTTTGACGGTTGGCCCACTCAGCCTCCGTTACTCATGCCCGGTCTTCTGGCTCCAAGTCCTAAGGGTCTTCGCTTCAAGGTCTCTGTGATCGTTCCCTTGGCCCGGTGAGGTATTCACATGTGATAGAGTCCTCGCTTCGATCTTCCCGGCCCACGTTGGAGAAGGTGTCCACCGTAGGCCTCGCTTCGGTCTCGGGGGCGTGAAGCCTCTACTGTGGTCTAGTTCCCTAATGTCTTTTGACCTCGACCAAGGCTAGCGGAACCCTCACCTCGTGGGAGGGGACTTCGCTTTGTCCACGAGACGAGCACATACTCAACAAAGCCCCCCATCTTCGGGTCTTATTTATGGGGTCTTCAAGCCCTGCATTCACAGACATGATTGGTATGTGGTTAGCCATAACTGAGTTGGAGGGTGATTGAGGTCTAGTTTGACCTTTCCCCAACAGTAGTGTCCTAAAGGTAAGGCTCAACCTGATGGGTCGATCCCGATGTTTAGGGTTAAGGATACGTACGTTGCCCTCGATCATCAGTTGAGTTGCTTCGAGAGCATGAAAAAGTAACCATTTCAGCAGTGACATGATTGTTGTTACTTTTCTCATCATTTTAAATTCACGGTGCCGATAACAAGAGATGCTCACGATTACAAGTCTTCCCTTTTCATTATTTTTACCCTTATCCTCTTACCTTTTCTTGCACAATGGCAAGGGAAGAAGGTATTATTGTTTTAATTGTGTTGCCATGTATGGTTCCTTGCAATAGCTTTAATAGGTGACCAACAAATGTATCCTCTAAGCCTCTTAGTGTTTAGCATAAAGAGCTTGAGGGTATTTTATGTAAATATTCCAATCTTCAAAGAACCTCTTAAAAGATTTTTCAAAGTGAAAGTCGCCTAGAGGGGGGCGAATAGGCGGAATCTGAAAATTATAAACTTAAGCACACACTACAAGCCGGGGTTAGCGTTAGAAATAAAATCGAGTCCAAAAAGAGAGGGCGAAAACAAATCACAAGTAAATGAAGAGTGTGACATGGTGATTTGTTTTACCGAGGTTCGGTTCTTGCAAACCTACTCCCCGTTGAGGTGGTCACAAAGACCGGGTCTCTTTCAACCCTTTCCCTCTCTCAAACGGTCACCTAGACCGAGTGAGCTTCTCTTCTCAATCAATCGGGACACTTAGTCCTCACAAGGACCACCACAACTTGGTGTCTCTTGCTTTGATTACATAAGTCTTGGGAACAAGAAATGGGGAAGAAGAAAAGCGATCCAAGCGCAAGAGCTCAAAAGAATACGGCAAAATTCTCTCTTCTAGTCACTATTGCTTTGAGTGGAATTAGGACTTGGAGAGATTTTGATTCACTCTAATTGTGTCTTGTATTGAATGCACTAGCTCTTGTATTGAATGTGTTGGCTGAAAACTTGGATGACTTGAAGTGTGGTGGTTGGGGGTATTTATAGCCCCACCCACCAAAATGGTCGTTGGGGATGGCTGCTGTCGACGGGCGCACCAGACAGTCTGGTGCACTACTAGACACTGTCCGGTGCGCCAGTCACGTCATCCAACCGTTAGGGTTTGACCGTTGGAGCTTCTGACAACTGGGCCACCGGACAGTCCGGTGGTGCACCGGACAGGTCCTGTTCACTGTCTGGTGCGCCTTCTGGCCCCTGCTCTGACTCTGCGCGCGTAGTCCGCACTCTTCACTGTTCACTTTTGCAGTCGACCGTTGGTGCGCTAGCCGTTGCTCCCGCTGGCACACTGGACAGTCCGGTGAATTATAGCGGGGAGCAATTTCCAGAAACCCAAAGGTGGCAAGTTCGGAGTTGATCTCCCTGGTGCACCGGAGACTGTCCGGTAGTCCGGTGCGCCAGACTAGGGCAGTCTTCGGTTTTCTTTGCTCCTTTGTTTTGAACCCTTTCTTTTAACTTTGTATTGGTTTGTTGTGAACCTTTGGCACCTGTGGAACATATAATCTAGAGCAAACTAGTTAGTCCAATTGTTTGTGTTGGGCAATTCAACCACCAAAATTATTTAGGAAAAGGTTTGACCCTATTTCCCTTTCAATCTCCCCCTTTTTGGTGATTGATGCCAACACAAACCAAAGCAAATGTATAAGTGCAGAATTGAACTAGTTTGCATAAGGTAAGTGTAAAGGTTGTTTGGAATGAAACCAATATAATTATTTCAATAGATATGCATGGATTGTTTTCTTCTTATTTAAAATTTTGGACCACATTTGCACCACAAGTTTTGTTTTTGCAAATTTTTTTTGGAAATTCTTTTCAAAGTCTTTTTGCAAATAGTCAAAGGTGTATAAGTAAGATTTCGAGAAGCATTTTCAAGATTTTGAAATTTTCCCCTGTTTCAAATGCTTTTCCTTTGACTAAAACAAAACTCCCCCTCAATGAAATTCTCCTCTTAGTCTTCAAGAGGGTTTTACAAATTTTTGAAGATACTAGAACTTTCTCCCCCTTTTTAAAACACATTAAGATACCAATTTGAAAACTTCATTTTTAAAATTCGTTGGTGGTGGTGCGGTCCTTTTGCTTTGGGCTAATACTTTCTCCCCTTTGGCATGAATCGCCAAAAACGGATACTTGTCAGTGAAATATAAGCCCTTTTAACATTTTCTCCCACTTTGGCAAACAAATAAATATGAGTGAATATTATACCAATGTGGAGAGATGGCGGAATACCGGCAAAGAGTAGATAATACCGATGGAGTTGAGTGGAAGCGTCGTCTTTGCCGAATACTCCATTTCCCTTTCAATTCTATGACTAAGCATAATAATACACTTGAAAACACATTAGTCATAGACATAAAAGAGATATGATCAAAGGTATATAAATGAGCTATGTGTGCAAAAAATCAATCAAAATTCTTAGAATCAAGAATATTTAGCTTATTCCTAAGTTTGGTAAAAGATTTCTCATCTAGTGGCTTGGTAAACATATCTGCTAATTGATCTTTGGTGTTAATATAGGCTATCTCAATATCCCCCTTTGTTGGTGATCTCTCAAAAAGTGATATCGAATGGCTATGTGCTTAGTGCGGCTGTGCTCAATGGGATTATCCGCCATGCGGATTGCCATAGGAGAGGGACTTTGCTAAATTTGTAGCCATAGTCCCTAAGGGTTTACCTTATCCAAAGCAATTGCGCGCAACAATGGCCTGCGACAATGTACTCGGCTTTGGCGGTAGAAAGAGCTACTGAGTTTTGTTTCTTTGAAGCCCAAGACACCAGGGATCTCCCCAGACACTGACAAGTCCCTGATGTGCTCTTCCTATCAATTTTACACCCTGCGCAATCAGCATCTGAATATCCTAATAAATCAAAAGAGGATCCCTTGGGGTACCAAAGACCAAACTTAGGTGTATGAACTAAATATCTCAAGATTCTCTTCATGGCCCTAAGATGAACTTCCTTAGGATCGGCTTGGAACCTTGCACACATGCATATAGAAAGCATAATATCCAGTTGAGATGCACATAAGTAGAGTAAAGATCCTATCATCGACCGGTATACCTTTTGATCTACGGATTTACCTCCCGTGTCAAGGTCGAGATGTCCATTAGTTCCCATGGGTGTCTTGATGGGCTTGACATCCTTCATTCCAAACTTGGTGAGTATGTCTTGAATGTATTTCGTTTGGCTGATGAAGGTGCTGTTAGGGGCCTTCGTCCTCCGAAGGTCCTCAAAAATATAATTTAACAATGTCTTCCAAGTATGATTCATGGACAGGTATCTTCAGATTATGATAAAAGCATACACGATGAGGAGCTTGATCGTGACAAAGGTTGCTGTTGTTCCGAAGCTGCGCGGAAGGGAGCTTCGGCTAAATTGCAGAAAAGGGAACCGACCTAAGGGAGAAAAGGCTGTTCAGTCCTTATAGATTTTTCTATAAGCCAATAGTAAATGTAAAGGGCATAATTGTAATTTCTCATGGGCTGCGTCCCGTGCCTATAAATATGTTCACGCTGATTTGTACCCGCTTGTGCGTCACGCTTGTACTCTCATCTTCTGTCAAAAACGAAGGTACAAATGTAATCCGATATTGTTCCTATCTTTTCATGATTATATAATAAGAAGTATAAATTATAATGTCATATAATATCATATAATTATATATGTTATCTTTCATGTTTCATATGCTTCTCCTTTCAATTAGTTCATATTGTGATGATGAAGGTACGTCCTTCATGACCTTCGTCTGAAGATCATTATATTCTGAGGGAAATAATGCTTCGAAGGACGAAGGGCATTAACCATTTATCTTTTCTGTGTTGCCTTGTTCTTAATTCATAGCATTTGAGAACAAGTCTCCAACATTGACGCCCACCTCCGATGAACCCTTTTTCGACCACCTTCGGCAAGCACTGACCCTCGTCATGCTGCCGAAGAAAGCTTCAGCGACAGGGGCTGCTGCATTACAGCCACTGGACCCAAATCAGGAGAACCTTTCTCTCTGAGAGGCCCGAAGCCAGAAGAGGAAGGCCACTAGCCCAACACTCCAGGAGGAAGAGTTGGACCAAGAAATCAGAAACATAGAGATACTTCATCAGCAAGTACAAAGGAAGAAGGAAAAGATGGCCCGACTAGCTGATCTTCAAAGGCAGATTGACGAAGCCACTGAAGAAGTACGCCATCTTGCTCAAGACGAACAAGAACGAAGGCCCCAACATAGGGAGCTTCATCAAGAAGACTTCTTCAACGAGGATGGATGGTATGATGATTTCCATCATGGAAATTTTGTTTTTGATAATGCTTCTCCTCTGTCAGCAGAACTGCAGGCTACCCCATGGCCCCCATCATACAAGCTACCCCAGCTCCCCATGTATGATGGGCACTCAGATCTGAAGCAGTTTTTGATGAGCTACGAAGCAACCATATCTTCATATGGGGGCAATACCGCAGTCATGGTGAAATCTTTCGTCATGGCAGTCAAGAATCTTGCGCAAACCTGGTACTCCTCTCTTCGGCCAGGAATAATCATATCATGGCAGAAGCTAAAGGACATGCTGATCACCAGTTTCCAAGGGTTTCAGACGAAGCCGGTTACTGCTCAAGCTTTGTTCCAGTGCATGCAAGACCACGAAGAATACCTCTAGGCGTATGTCCGAAGGTTCTTATGTTTAAGGGCACAAGCGCCAACTGTGCCCAATGAAATCGTCATTGAGGCCATGATCAAAGGGCTTCGACCAGGACCTACGGCCCAATACTTCGCCAGGAAGCCCCCTCAGACCCTGGAGAAGTTGCTTCAAAAGATGGATGAATACATCCGGACTGACAATGACTTTCGCTAAAGAAGGGAGGAAGCCTACCGGTTCTCTGAGATGACCAGGGGCTTCGAAGGAAGAATCCACCCAAGGCATGTCAGGTCAATTCACTCCACCCAGAGTGATGACAGAGGAAGTCAGCTGCAGAAGTCACAATATACTTCACAATCTTTGGGGCAACAACAAAATTCTTTCTGGCCGTCAGCTCCAAGAGGCAGAGGCGCCAGGGGCTTTGGAGTAAGGTTTGGGGATCAGCCCAGAAAAATTTATTGCTTATTCTATGGTGAGGACAAGGGCCATACTACAAGGATGTGCCATGTCACCATTCAGAAACAAAAGGAGATAGCAGAAGCTGCAGCTCAGCAGAACCAGCCGAAGCAGGTCATCCACACCGCTTCGTATCACTCACCCTACATACCAGAGTATGTGGGTAACCATCCTGCAGCTTCTGTTGCTTCGGCTAGCTAGCCACAGGCGTCTTGGCCACAGCCTCCACCTCCGCCACCACTACAACCTGCATATTCACGAGGCCAACAGCCAGAAGGGAGCCAAAAGATCCATCAGCAGCGAGATTTCAAGGAGGAGTCCGAAGCTCGCACAGTCAACAGTATTGTGCCAGAGTCGAAACATATCCATTGAGAGATATCCTACCCTTGAAACAGTTTTACATTCATTGTCATTTTCATCTTTAATAAGGAACAATTATTGTAAGCTTAGTTTTCTTGCCATTTCCAATTTCTTGTAATAGCTTCGTTCTTGCCATTGTGAAATATATCTTCTCCACAGACTCACGAAGTACGAAAATTGCCAAAGCTACAAAAAGTCGTTCCTAATGAACGCAGCGTAAAATTGCCGAAGCTACAAAAAGTCGTTCCTAACGAACGCAACGTAAAATTGCCGAAGCAACAAAAAGTCGTTCCTAACGAACACAGCGTAAAATTGTCGAAGCTACAAAAAGTCGTTCCTAACGAACGCAGCGTAAGTTTGCCGAAGCTATAAAAAGTCGTTCCTAAGGGAGCGCAGCGTAAGTTTTCTGCTCAAAAGACGTTCCAAAGGGAATGCAGAGCCAAATACCACCGAAATATAAGGCGAAGCACAAAAAGTCAATGCGAATACCGCCGAAATAGAAGGCGAAGAAGTTCAAAAGACGTTCCTAAGGGGATGCAAAACTTACAACAAAAAGTCAACGCTGATACACCGAAAAATAAGCGGTGAAACCGAAAAATAAGCAGCAAACAGATTGTGTATTCCACTATGGCGGTGTGAGTGTGTCTTCGACATAAACATCATTTCGCATAACATAACATCATCACATCATTTCGCATAACATAACATCATACATCATATTGCATCAATGGTACAAGAAGGGGATACAATGTTGATCTTCAGAGAATGTTTCGAAGAAGTGATATTGTACTAAGGCACAAAATAAGTTTTGAAGAAGTACAACTTCATCAGCTCTGATATGGAAGAAGAAATCTATTGTTTACGAAGTATTAATGTTTTTACGAAGCTTGGATGATCTTTACGAAATATGGATATTCTCATGAGATATAAAAGTTTTTCTTCACGAAGCATGAAAAGAAGGGAAGGTGTTTTTTCGCCGAAGGCTCAAAAACGGTACGTACGTAAAGTTTCATGCATCGTAAAGAATCGAACTACAAACAATTTACATATTAGATTCAAAAATTATAAAATATTACAAACCTAGTTTAGCAAATGTTACATTAATATCTTAGAAATGTTTTTACAATAGCTGCTACTCTTTCTTCAAAACTTTTTCAGCAATTTCGTTTAGTATCTTGACAACAACTTCGTCGATAATAGCTTCAGCCATGTTAATAATTTCTTCTTCCTTCTTTGTTTCTGGTTCGGCCAGTGGGTCGAATGGCTCTGGTGGAGGAGAAAGTTCAGCTGCGGTACAAAACATCAGTTAGTTCGAAGTCACAAAAAATTAAATGACAAAGCTACAAGCCATTAAGTAGTACCTATTCGTCTTTCGAGCGTCGCTGCCCTTTCTGCCTCTTTTGCTACTTCTCGAGCGTCATGAAGATCTTTTTCGCTTTTCTTCATTATTTAATGAGCCATTTTTCAGTCGCCATTTTCCCAGATATCAGTGAAAAATTTTCCGCCTATTAGACTTGCTTCGGCCGAGGGGTCCTTTGTGACGTCCACAGAGAGGGCAGCTTTGGCCTGGGCCAAGGTCTTAACGTGATTACAATTCGCCTTCTCCAAGACGTCCACAATTCCTCTTGCACCAGAAAATGCGCAGACGTTCCCACGGTCGCTTAAAATTTCTTCAAAAGATTCGGCTTCATTACTGATCCATTCGATAACGGCTTCGGGGTCGCCTCTTATAAAGTTGTCTTCGCTCGAATACACGCCTACGTTAGCGAAGCTAGTCTTTATTTTCTTCACACACTCCACAGATTTCTCAAAACATCTTTCTTTGGAGGAGCGAAGCTCTGCAACTGTTTTTTCTAAATAATTCTTCCAGGATTCACTGGCATCTCGATCAGCTTCGGCGACAGCACACTTTAAGTTGGCTTCAGCCAGTTGCCTTCGAAGGTCTTCAATCTCATTCTTTTGAATTTCAGTTTGAGCCTTGAAGTTAGCTTCATCCTTCTTTACTCTGTCCACCAATGTAAGTAGAATTTTGTCTTTTTCCGTGGCTTCGTTCCTCAGCTTGATAACCTCTATTCGAAGGTTGTTGAGAGCCATAGTGCAACTTTCGTCTTCAGCATTCTTTTGTGCTCTTAAAGCATTGCTAAGTAGTAAACCCTACAAGAAAGAATGAATGAATTAACATGAGAGTAAAAGGCTTTATTACATAATCCATAAGCTTCAAAATTTACAACTTCTGTACCTTCAGACTGTTGTATGCAAGGCTATCTGCAAGATCTTCCTTCGTCATGGCGCAAAGCCCGGCCTCGAGCTTCGGGAAACCCATGCTTCTGGCCATCTCCCGGTAGACGGATAATTCTTTGTTGTCCGGGAGACTATACAAGAAATCATCTTCATCTGTACCGTTAAACACTAAGGCCCCCTTTGGATACTTTAGTTCCCGGGCATAGTGATTGGCTTCAAAAATTTCTTCTTTAGATAATTTCTTTCCCACAGCATGTCGAATGATGTAATCAAGGTCTTTAAAGGATGCTTCGAGGATAAGGGATTCGATTTCTTTGGCTGCACTTCTTTCAAAAGCTATATTAATATCTGAAGCTATTTCTTCGGCCTCCTGCTCGGGTGTGGCAAGCTTCGTCTCAGCAGGCACTTTGGGCCCTGCCCCAGTCTCATCCTGGGTCGTTATAGCTTCAGCTTCTATTTGCTTAGGATCAGCTTTGTCTTGCGTTTTGATGGCTTCGGTAGTCTTCTTTGAGGAAGAGGGGCGTTTGGAGTCCGGTGTTTCTAAAATATCCAATACATTCACCATCCTTCTCCTTTTGGGAGTTACGGCGAAACTTTTCTCTGCCGTCAGCACTGTTGCTTCTGTCAAAGGACTTAGAATCCCTGACGCACTTGTTGTTTTTTCAATTTTTGACCTTTTAGTATTATCTTCGACAACTTTTGTTTCAATCAACCTAATCGAAGGAGCCTTCGGCGCTACAGCCGGCTTTTCAATCTTCTGCGTGGGAGGAACAGGTTCCTTCGGCTCAGTAGCTGAAGATGTCTCCCCGCCAAATTCAGGCACTACGACCGGTTCAATGTAGCGTGGTCGGTGGGTAAGGACCTTCAATTTTTTACCCTTCGGCGCAGGCTCGCTTGGAGCAGCCGAAGCAGCAACCTTTTCAGAGGATACACCCTTTCTTTTCTGCCTCCATGGTGGGTAGCGATAGTCAGGGTACACAAATCCAATAGCATCAAAAACACTATTTAATATTTTCTTTTTCCGGCTCCCGAAGGCTGCAGATAGTGTATTATCTTCGGAATTGGAATATGCTCCAAGTAATTCATCACTAGTATTTTCAATACACTTCAGCCAGTCATCATCTGGTTCGACAAATTTGTCCCCAAACCTGAAGGTGTACTTCAGTCGAACTAGGCCGCCTTCGCTAGGATTAGTAATGGTGTCCTTCGACATTTCCCAGTTATCTACAAGTGGCCATATTCTGAAGGCTATATGCTCTTGAAGCAAGTCCCTTGTCCCAACAAAAGAGCAAACTGTGCTGAAAGCTCTTCGGCATGCTTCGGCTGCCTCGTCAATTTCAACCTTCGGCTTCCGGAGGCCGAAGCGGGACCAAATGGGGCGCATGACGATCTCTTTAATATCTTCTCTCGCCTTTAAATCATTCTTTACATAGAATCATTCTTTCATCCAGTCTCCGGGCCACCTCTTCCGGAATGTTGGCACCAGGTAACTTGCGCCGGAGCAGGCAACAAAGTTGTAGCAGCCAAAATTGTTGTGATATTGTTCTTTACCCCAGGCCTTCGTCTCATACGAGAGCTCATGCATACTGCAAAAACATCTTGCGCTTGGCTCCAGACCTTGACTTCTCACAGCCCAGACGAAAATCCCCATCCTAATAATCGCTTCGGGAGTAATCTGATGAAGGTAGATCTGGTATGGCTTCAAAACTTCAACCACAAATCTAATCAACGGGAACCGAAGTCCAGCTTTGAAGAAGCTTCAGAAGATCACAACTTCATTTTCTTCGGGAGCAGGAACGGCCCTGTCTACGTCAGCCCTCACAATAGACATATCTCGAAAGTACCTTCCTCTCATATTATCAAGATGACTCTGTTTGATAGTTGATTTCCTGAAGACCGTATGACTTGGTCGCCAGGGCCGATCTTCAGAGTCTTCGCCTCCACTCTCCATATCATAGTTGTCGCTATCATCGGTATCTTCAGACAAGCCTTCTAGTATTTCTTTAGTAATCTTCTCTATATTTGTCTTTGCTATTGATTCAACAAATCTAGCAGTCTTCTCTTCAAGGAGCTTCTCCTCCTCGGTCAGCTTCGTCTCAGCGGAAACTTTTTGTCCTAAGACATCTTTTCTTCGAGAATGGTAAAAATGCGTCCTTAAAACCGAAGCTTAGGGAATCTGAGAAACTAAGCAAGTGTTGGTAAGCAAGAGCTAGAAAATAGGGCAAACAAAGCAAGCAGCAAGTAGCGTACCAAATGTGGTCATGGTGAGTTCTTATTTATACGATCGACGCGCTCCAAATTGGAGAGTCCCGTTTGTCATTGACTGTTGCTATTCTAGCAAAGGGAAGGTGTTTTTTCGGACCTTCGGCTTAAGGCCTTCGTCCATGTCGCAATCTGAATTCGTTATCTTAAATAAATTAATACTGCGAGGGGCTACTGTTGGGGGCCTTCGTCCTCCGAAGGTCCTCAATAACATAATTTAACAATGTCTTCCAAGTATGATTCGTGGACAGGTATCTTCGGATTATGATAAAAGCATACACGATGAGGAGCTTGATCGTGACGAAGGTTGCTGTCGTTCCGAAGCTACGCGGAAGGGAGCTTCGGCTAAATTGCAGAAAAGGGAACCGACTTAAGGGGGAAAAGGCTGTTCAGTCCTTATAGATTTTTCTATAAGCCAATAGTAAATGTAAAGGGCATAATTGTAATTTCTCATGGACTGCGTCCCGTGCCTATAAATAGGTGAACAGTACTCCCGTACTGTTCATGCTGAATTGTACCCGCTTGTGTGTCACACTTGTACTCACATCTTCTATCAAAAACGAAGGTACAAATGTAATCCGATATTGTTCCTATCTTTTCATGATTATATAATAAGAAGTATAAATTATAATGTCATATAATATCATATAATTATATATGTTATCTTTCATGTTTCATATGCTTCTCCTTTCAATTAGTTCATATTGTGATGATGAAGGTACGTCCTTCATGACATTCGTCTGAAGATCATTATACCCTGAGGGAAATAATGCTTCGAAGGACGAAGGGCATTAACCATTAATCTTTTCTTTGTTGCCTTGTTCTTAATTCATAGCATTTGAGAACAAGTCCTCAACAGGCGTCCTCTTGGAGTTGCTTGACTTGAAATCCTAGAAAATACTTCAACTCCCCCATCATAGACATCTCGAATTTTTGAACCATGATCCTACTAAACTCTTCACATGTAGATTTGTTAGTAGAACCAAATATAATATCATCAACATAAATTTGGCATACAAACAAATCTTTTGCAATAATTTTAGTAAAGAGAGTAGGATCGGACTTGCCGACTTTGAAGCCATTAGTGATAAGAAAATCTCTTAGGCATTCATACCATGCTCTTGGGGCTTGCTTGAGCCCATAAAGCGCCTTAGAGAGTTTATAGACATGGTTAGGATACTCACTATCTTCAAAGCCTGGAGGTTGCTCAACATAGACCTCTTCCTTGATTGGTCCATTAAGGAAGGCACTCTTCACGTCCATTTGATAAAGCTTAAAGCCATGGTAAGTAGCATAGGCAAGTAATATACGAATTGACTCAAGCCTAGCTACGGGTGCATAGGTTTCACCAAAATCCAAACCTTTGACTTGTGAATAACTCTTGGCCACAAGTCGTGCTTTGTTCCTTGTCACCACACCATGCTCATCTTGCTTCTTGCGGAATACCTACTTGGTTCCTACAACATTTTGGTTAGGACGTGGAACCAAATGCCATACCTCATTCCTTGTGAAGTTGTTGAGCTCCTCTTGCATCGCCAGCACCCAATTCGAATCTTTAAGTGAATCCTCTACCTTGTGTGGCTCAATAGAGGAAACAAAAGAGTAATGTTCACAGAAATGAGTGACTCGAGATCGAGTAGTTACCCCCTTATGAATATCGCCGAGGATGGTGTTCACGGGGTGATCTCTTTGAATCGCCTGGTGAACTCTTGGGTGTGGCGGTCTTGGATCTTGTTCATCTTCCTTGTCTTGATCATTGTCATCTCCCCCTTGATCATTGTCCTCCTCTTGAGGTGGCTCATCTTCTTGATCTTTATTTTCATCATCTTGAGCTTGATCCTCATCTTGGGTTGGTGGAGATGCTTGCATGGAGGAAGATGGTTGATCTTGTGCTTGTGGAGGCTCTTCGGATTCCTTAGGACACACATCCCCAATGGACATGTTCCTTAGCGCGACGCTTGGAGCCTCTTCATCATCTAGCTCATCAAGATCAACTTGCTCTTCTTGAGAGCCATTAGTCTCATCAAACACAATGTCACAAGAAACTTCAACTAGTCCAATGGACTTGTTAAAGACTCTATATGCCCTTGTGTATGAGTCATAACCAAGTAAAAAGCCTTCTACAGCCTTAGGGGCAAATTTAGATTTTCTACCTCTTTTAACAAGAATAAAAAATTTGCTACCAAAGACTCTAAAATATGAAACATTGGGCTTTTTACCGGTGAGGAGTTCATATGATGTCTTCTTAAGGATTCGATGAAGGTAGAGACGGTTTATGGCGTAGCAAGCGGTGTTGATTGCTTCCGCCCAAAACCGGTACAAAGTCTTGTACTCATCAAGCATGGTCCTTGCCACGTCAAGTAGAGTTCTATTCTTCCTCTCCACTACACCATTCTGTTGTGGCATGTAGGGAGAAGAGAACTCATGCTTGATGCCCTCATCCTCAAGGAAGCCTTCAATTTGAGAGTTGTTGAACTCCGTCCCATTGTCGCTTCTTATCTTCTTGATCTTCAATCTGAACTCATTTTGAGCCCGTCTCAAGAATCCCTTTAAAGTCTCTTGGGTTTGTGATTTTTCCTGCAAAAAGAATACCCAAGTGAAGCGAGAATAATCATCCACAACAACTAGACAGTACTTACTCCCGCCGATGCTTATGTAAGCTATCGGGCCCAATAGGTCCATGTGGAGTAGCTCAAGTGGCCTATCGGTCGTCATTATGTTCTTGTGTGGATGATGAACACCAACTTGCTTCCCTGCTTGACATGCGCTACAAATCCTATCTTTCTCAAAATGAACATTTGTTAGTCCCAAAATGTGTTCTCCCTTTAGAAGCTTATGAAGATTCTTCATCCCAACATGGGCTAGTCGGCGATGCTAGAGCCAACCATATTAGTCTTAGCAATTAAGCAAGTATCGAGTTAAGCTCTATTAAATTCAACTAAGTATAGCTGACCCTCTAATACTCCCTTAAATGCTACTGAATCATTACTTCTTCTAAAGACAGTAACACCTATATCCGTAAAAAGGCAGTTGTAACCCATTTTACATAATTGAGAAACTGAAAGCAAGTTATAATGTAATGAATCTACAAGAAAAACATTGGAAATAGAATGGTCAGGTGATATAACAATTTTACCAAGTCCTTTGACCAAACCTTGATTTCCATCCCCGAATGTGATAGCTCTTTGGGGATCTTGGTTTTTCTCATATGAGGAGAACATCCTCTTCTCCCCAGTCATGTGGTTTGTGCACCCGCTGTCAATGATCCAACTTGAGCCCCCGGATGCATAAACCTATAAAACAAGTTTAGGCCTTGTTCTTAGGTATCCAAACGGTCTTGGGTCCTTTCACATTAGAAACAAGCACCTTGGGTACCCAAACACAAGTCTTGGAGCCCTTGTGTTTGCCCCCAACATATTTGGCAACTACTTTGCCTGATTTGTTAGTTAGCACATAAGAAGCATAAAAAGTCTTAAATGAAATATTAGGTTCATTTGATGCAATAGGAGATTTCTTTTTAGGCATTTTAACATGGTTAGAATGCCTAGATCTAGAAGCCTCATTCTTATAAATAAAAGCATGGTGAGGAACATAATGAGTCTTCCTAGCATGAATTCTCCTAATCTTATCCTCAGGATAACCAGCAGGATATAAAATATAGCCCTCGTTATCCTTAGACATGGGAGCCTTGCCCTTAACAAAGTTAGACAATCTCTTGGGGCATTAATTTTAACATTGCCTCCCTGTTGGAAGCCAATGCCATCCTTAATGCCTTGGCGTCTCTCACTATAGAGCATGCTTCTAGCAAATTTAAACTTTTCATTTTCTAAGTCATGCTCATTAATTTTAGCCCTAAGTTGAGCTATGTGATCATTTTTTTGTTTAATTAAGGCTAGGTGATCATGGATAGCATCAACATTAATATCTCTACATCTAGTAGAAATAGAAACATGATCAACAGAAGATGTAGAGGGTTTGCAAACATTTAATTCATCAATCTTAGCATGTAGCATGGCATTTTCATTTCTAAGATTGGAAATAACATCATTGCAAACATTTAAATCTTTAGCCTTAGCAATTAATTTTTCATTCTCAATCTTAAGGCTAGAAAGTGATTCATTCAACTTGTCAATTTTAGCAATCAAATTAGCATTATCATTTTTAAGTTTGACAAGAGAATCATCACAAACATTTAATTTCTCAACCTGAGCAATTAATTTGGCATTTTCATTTTTAAGGTTAGAGATAGTGTCATGGCAAGTGCTTAGCTCACTAGTCAATTTTCACATTTTTCTACCTCTAGAGCATAAGCATTTTTAACCTTAACATGCTTCTTGTTTTCCTTAATAAGGAAGTCCTCTTGGCTATCCAAGAGTTCATCCTTCTCATGAATGGCACTAATTAATTCATTCAATTTTTCCTTTTGTTGCATGTTTAGGTTGGCAAAAAGAGCAAACAAATTTTCTTCATCATCACTAGAGTTATCCTCATCACTAGATGTTGCATATTTAGTAGAGGCTCTAGATTTTACCTTCTTTTTGCCGTCCTTTGCCATGAGGCACTTATGGCCGACGTTGGGGAAGAGGAGGCCTTTGTTGAAGGCGATGTTGGCGGCGTCCTCGTCGTCGGAGGAGTCGGTGGAGCTCTCATCGGAGTCCCACTCTCGACATACGTGGGCATCGCCGCCCTTCTTCTTGTAGTACTTCTTCTTCTCCTTCCTCCTTCCCTTCTTGTCATCGCCCCTATCACTATTACTAGATAATGGACATTTAGCAATGAAATGACCGGGCTTACCACACTTGTAGCAAACTTTCTTGGAGCGGGGCTTGTAATCCTTCCCCCTCCTTTGCTTGAGGATTTGGCGGAAGCTCTTGATGATGAGCGCTATCTCCTCATTGTCGAGCTTGGAGGCGTCGATGGGGAGCCTACTTGATGTAGACTCTTCTTTCTTCTCCTCCGTTGCTTTGAAGGCAACGGGTTGCACCTCGGCTGTGGAGGTGGCGCCTCGCTCGATGATTTGTTTGGAGCCTTTGATCATTAATTCAAAGCTCACAAACTTTCCTATCACTTCCTTGGGAGACATTAGCTTATATCTAGGATCACCACGAATTAATTGAACTTGTGTAGGATTAAGAAAAATGAGTGATCTTAGAATAACCTTGACCATTTCATGGTCATCCCATTTTATGCTTCCGAGGTTGCGCACTTGATTTACCAAGGTCTTGAGTTGGTTGTACATGGCTTGTGGCTCCTCTCCTTGGTTGAGCATAAAACGACCGAGCTCTCCCTCGATCATCTCCCTCTTGGTGATCTTGGTCACCTCATCTCCCTCGTGCGTGGTCTTGAGCATGTCCCAAATCTCCTTGGTGCTCTTCAACCCTTGCACCTTATTATACTCCTCTCGACTTAGAGAGGCGAGGAGTATAGTAGTGGCTTGGGAGTTGAAGTGTCGGATTTGGGCAACCTTGTCCGAATCATAATCTTCATCCCCCAACGATGGTATCTGCACTCCAAACTCAACAATGTCCCAAATACTAGCGTGGAGTGAGGTTAGGTGATGCCTCATTTTATCACTCCACATGTTATAATCTCCACCCTCAAAAACGGGTGGTTTGCCTAGTGGGACAGAAAGTAAAGGAGTGCGTTTTGAAATTTGAGGATAGCGTAGGGGGATCTTACTAAACTTCTTGCGCTCATGGCGCTTTGAAGTAATGGACGGCGCGTTGGAGCTGGAGGTAGATGGCGACGAAGAGTCGGTCTCGTAGTAGACCACCTTCTTCATCTTCTTCTTCTTATCACCGCTCTGATGCAACTTGGTGTGTGAAGGGGATCCCTTCTCCTTGTTGCCGGACTCTCCCGATGGAGCCTTCCCGTGGCTTGTGGCGGGCTTCTCGCCGGTCACAACCTCCTTCTTGGCATGATCTCCCGACATCACTTTGAGCGGTTAAGCTCTAATGAAGCACCGGGCTCTGATACCAACTGAAAGTCGCCTAGAGGGGGGGGGGTGAATAGGCGGAATCTGAAAATTATAAACTTAAGCACACACTACAAGCCAGGGTTAGCGTTAGAAATAAAATCGAGTCCGAAAAGAGAGGGCGAAAACAAATCACAAGCAAATGAAGAGTGTGACACGGTGATTTGTTTTACCGAGGTTCGGTTCTTGCAAACCTACTCCCCGTTGAGGTGGTCACAAAGATCGGGTCTCTTTCAACTCTTTCTCTCTCTCAAACGGTCACCTAGACTGAGTGAGCTTCTCTTCTCAATCAATCGGGACACTTAGTCCCCACAAGGACCACCACAACTTGGTGTCTCTTGCTTTGATTACAAAAGTCTTAGGAACAAGAAATGGGGAAGAAGAAAAGCGATCCAAGCGCAAGAGCTTAAAAGAACATGGCAAATTTCTCTCTTCTAGTCACTATTGCTTTGAGTGGAATTGGGACTTAGAGAGATTTTGATTCACTCTAATTGTGTCTTGTATTGAATGCACTAGCTCTTGTATTGAATGTGTTGGCTAAAAACTTGGATGCCTTGAAGTGTGGTGGTTGGGGGTATTTATAGCCCCACCCACCAAAATGGTCCGTTGGGGATGGCTGCTGTCGACAGGCGCACCAGACAGTCCGGTGCACCAGCCACATCACCCAACCATTAGGGTTCGACCGTTGGAGCTCTGACAACTGGGCCACCAGACAGTCTGGTGGTGCACTGGACAGGTCCTGTTCACTGTCCGGTGCGCCTTCTGGAGCCTGCTCTGACTCTGCGCGTGCAGTCTGCACTGTTCACTGTTCACTGTTCACTTTTGCAGTCGACCGTTGGCGTGCTAGCCGTTGCTTCCGCTGGCACACCGGACAGTCCGGTGCTACAACAGACAGTCCGGTGAATTATAGCGGGGAGCAATTTCCAGAAACCCAAAGGTGGCAAGTTTGGAGTTGATCTCCCTTGTGCACCGGACACTGTCCAGTGGTGCATCGGACAGTCCAGGGCGCCAGACCAGGGCAGCCTTCAGTTTTCTTTGCTCCTTTGTTTTGAACCCTTTCTTTTAACTTTGTATTAGTTTGTTGTGAACCTTTGGCACCTGTGGAACATATAATCTAGAGCAAACTAGTTAGTCCAATTGTTTGTGTTGGGCAATTTAACCACCAAAATTATTTAGGAAAAGGTTTGACCCTATTTCCCTTTCACAAAGCATCTTCTAAGGATACTTGATTCAAAGGTCCTAGACATCCTTAGGGGATTGGACGAGGAACATAACATTAGAACCAAATGTGGCATCGACCAGGGCGCCCAACTGACATCAACTAGCAAAGTGGTCAGTGCAATCCCATTGAGAAACCAGATCCTATGGATCCAACATGGGGCATGCTAATGGTACCTGAGTCAGCGCTCTTCATCCTGATGTTCAACTCGGATCTAGCATGGGCGAGAGAGTTCTAGTCCAAGCTATACTAGAAGGCATATGACTTGTTCAATAAAGCCAGTGACTTATAGGCACTTGTCAATGTAAGTATAGTCTTCCATAGTCTTTCCCTCTATTTGATTGTTACTTGGATTGAGAATTAACTCCTTAGTTATCTTGTCTATAGAATGTAACTCTACAAGATTTTGATAAGTCCGAGAACATTTATGTTGACTTGTTTTCCCATTTCAGAAGATTATAGCTGAGCATGAGGCCCCTAAAATATTGGTAGATTGTCATTTGTCAAGGCCGAGCATAATGAAGACATCAAGGTTCTTGAAGCCTAGGTTTAAGAGTGAAAGCAGACAAAGAAAGGTCTCTAGTCTGCAGTCAAGAAGCTTCAAAATTTGGATGCTAGCCCAATAGGAAGTGCTTAGTCTTTGACCAACAATTTGCAAGGTGAGTTCTTCAGTCTATCTTCTTATCTACTCATTATTCTGTGTGAATATTTATCTAAATCAAGTAATTGTGTGCTTGTGTAGATAAGACTTCTAAGGCTGAGATTTGCAGCAAGTGTGGAGAACTAGAAACTCCAACATAATCACACAACACAAGAGCATGACCAGGTAATGGAGCCATTAGCTCTTGTCGATGCTAGATTAAACATGACATGGATCTAGCTTGAGAAAGTACACCTAGATGATGATTAATATTTCATATAGTCTATGATGGTTATTCAATAGCTGAAGGACTAGGAAGCTTCTATGGTTGCAGAGTTGAAGGAGATCTAGGAGGCAGTTGCCCATTATTGGCCTATTTGCAGAGGAAGTCGATGATTCATGACTGATCCTAGATCTTGTGAAGGAGCTTTCCATGTGGCTGAAGTCGTATGTGCAGGGCATGGAGAGTTTTTGCATCCAACAAGTTCTTACATTCCTCTACATCCACCTCCCGTGTGTTGACATTAGCCCATGGTCGATGGGCAACTAGACTGGTGCATGGATGAGTAGTTCAACCAAGATAAAGAGGAAGTAGACTCCATTGCTACTGCATATGTATTCAAGCTAGAATTTGTTGGAGAGTTACTTCCTTGTAACCTTATATAGATTTATAAATATGAACAAAAAGAGACTTATCTTCTATTGCATTGTTTATATATTTCTGACTTGTATGGAAATTTTTTGGAGAATATATTTAGTCTTCATTGAGTACTTGGTCTCTATTACTCATTGCCACAATCTTAGTATGATCTGAAGGCATCGCTTTGATGATCAATGGGGAGTAACTCAAAGGTTACATGTATATTGATTTGCAAGTTAACTTGTTACAAAAATAGGAACTAGCAATGTTATAATATATGTCATAACTTGTAACTTTTACTCACCATGGAGGTAGAAAGTAGCAATATTATGCTATGTGTCTTATAGTTAGCCAGGAAGTAATAGAACAATGTTGTTATATGTATTTAGTTGCAACTTTTACCTAAACCCTAAACTTTTACTCATCAAGATGATAGAAAGTAGTAGTATTCTACTAGATCGAGATGAAGTAATGAAACAATGTTGCTATGTGTCCTTAGTTGCGACTTTTACTCACCATGGAGACAGGAAGTAGTGTATCCTACTATGTGTCTTATAGATGGATAGGAAGTAATAGAAGAATGTTGCTATAAGTCCTTAGTTGTGAATTTTACTCATTGCAGAAACAAAAAGTAGTAGTATTCTTCTATGTGTCTCATAGATGGAGAGGAAGCAAGTGAACAATGTTTCTATAAGTTCTTAGTTGTGAATTTTACTAGCCCCAAATACTAGTAGCAATATTTTCCTATGTATCTCATAGAGGCACAAAAAGTAACAAACTAATGTTGGTATATGTCCTTAGTTGCGACTTTTACTTTCCATAGAGACATGAAGTAGCAATATTTTTCTGTGTCTTATAGATCAACAAGAAGTAATAGATCACTGCTACTATATGTTCATAGTTGCAACCTTTTCTCACCACAAAGATAGGAAGTAATAGTATTCTGCTATGTGTGTCATATATGGATAGAAAGTAACATATCAATGATGTTATATGTCCATGGTGGTAAGATTAAATAACTTGTAGCCATTTTATTCTAGTGGAGTCAACAGAGGTAACATCATGTTGTGTACCTAGTTGTAGGAACTAACTACACTTTGCTTGTCATTAGAGATCTAAACCCCTTGTTCTTTGTCCTTGGGATTGATGTATCTTTTTGAAACAGAGATCTCTCAGTTATGATTATAGCTTCCTATGCTATTAGGAGTCTCGTAAACGATGACATAAAACACTCACTTGTGTTACTATTTTTAAGACTCCTAGGTGTTTGAAATAGTGTTGACAAGTCATGCTATCACTACCAGAATCCGGGTCTTTGCCGAGTGCTCGGCACTTTGCCGAGTGTTTTTTGTCGGGCACTCGACAAAGAAGCCTTTACCGAGTGCCACACTCGGCAAAGTCTTGCTCTCGGTAACGACGACGTTTGCCGAGAGCAGGACTCTCGGCACAAGAATACAACTCGGATGACGGGCCTGAGGCGTACAGCAACCCCGCCGTCTACAACCGCCTTCATGACTACATCGCCATGGCACAGGAGGTTCATGGCCCAGAATACGATCCGAGGACCAAGCAGATCGACCCTGATGACCTCATGAGGGTCGGAGGAGGCAAGAGACATGGGTGGTACTAGATTGCCAACGGGGCAATCGACTCGTCGTCCACTCCCACCCTGTCTCAGGTACGAGCAAGGAGCACTGCCTCGAGTCCAGCCATACGACCTTGACATGACAGCTCACAACATCACATACAACAACTCAAGGTTAGTGCTTCTGTAACTCGCCATTCCTTGAGTTATATACCTTCTCTTTGAGTTACTATAACATTGGCTTGGAATATTACAGACCCAACTAGAAGAATAGAGGAGGGAACGTCAAGAGATGGAGACGAGGATGATGGCGGAGCGGGAGGCTCGCTTGACAGATCAGCAGAGGATGGCGGAGATGTTCCAGTACATGCAAAGCCTTGGCGCCGCACATGGTTTCGCTCCACCACCTCCATTGTTCCCTACATTTGACCCTGCTCTGTTCCATACTCCTGTGAGTATCAAAATTGTAGTTCGATGTTGGTAATGCATCTGGTATAACATATGCAATCTCTTCTCTATGCAGGGACAATCTGGGGCAGCATCCAACAACCCTCATGGATCACCCAGTCCATCGCCGCACCAGTCCAGCCGCCCACCTCGATGAGACTTATGTTCTTAGTGTTGAGACTTATGAAATACTTGAGACTTCAGAACTTGTTGGTAATGTTGTGTTTGATACTTATGTTTGTGTTGGATACTTATGTGAGGACTTGAGACTTATGAGACTTATGTTCTTCTTATGTTTGATTTATGGTCTTTGTGAGATATGTGATGTATATATCATATATGTGATGATATCTATGATGTATATGTGATATCTGTGATGTATATGTGATATCTTTTGTTTGTTTGGATGGAATAGAAAAAATAAATAAAAGAGGTTTATACTAGTCACTTTGCCGAGTGTCAGGGCCATAGCACTCGACAGAGAAGCAACACCTGGGCACCGGTAAAACTTCTTTGCCGAGTGCTGTGGCTCTGGGACACGGCAAAGAAGCAAGCTTTGCCGAGTGCCTCATAGAGCACTCGACAAAGAACCTGGCAAAGGGCCCCGCTGGCGGACCCTTTACCGAGTGCAGGTCGACAGACACTCGGTAAAAAGGTAACTTTTTTTGCCGAATGTCAACTAGAACACTCGGCAAAGGCACCGTCTCCGTCACCCCGGCACCATGACGGTCGCTTTTCTTTGCCGAGTATCGACTGGCACTCGGCAAAGTCATTGCCGAGTATGCGATAAAAAGTACTCGACAAAGAAGCCGTTGCTGATGTACTGTTCGCTGAGCTCAAAGACTTTGCCGAGTGTTTTTTCAGGCTTTCGATTCCGGTAGTGTATAATTTTTTTTATCACCTTCACCTTTGTTTGTACTATGTCATGTCACCTTATTTAGTGTCAATGAAACTTCTAATGACTAAACTTATGGCTTGTTTGGTTGAATTTTTTCCTGGCGAGCTTTTCTAGGAATCTGGCTGTGGAGAGAATCTAAATATCGTGGGGCTGCTTACGTGCAGAGGAAGATAAAGAGGTCTGTAGGGTTAGTATCTAAAAAGTGATAGATTCCTTCTATTGTGACGACTTGTTGAATTCTGTGTTCACGTTGATTTAGACGATTTTCACCAAAACGATTCTCACAGAAGCGGGACGTTTGGTTGTTAGAAACCGATTCCGACGGCCAGAATCTGATTTTAAGCTAAAACAAACACCTCCTTATATCCATCCTCATTCCTTTCCTTTTTTATTTTCATAAATCACGTTTGTTGAAACTTGTATTTTAATAAGGCTTCAGGCTGCCACCACCTTCACGATTCCTCAGATCAAAGATATATATATATATATATATATATATATATATATATATATATATATATATATATATATATATATATCATAATTTACCTGGATCGCTACTATTCATATACGGATGCATGGGTTGCAACGGAAGATGGGAGCTGCAAATACAAATAGTATAAAAATCAAGAACGTTTTCTAGCTAGCTGTAAACTTGCAGCAGATGTATTCGTGAAGCTCGAAACAAATTAACAGCAGCTAGCGATGAAACAAACTCACCACGGGGATTACTAGCTTTAATTATTATTAGACTATAAATAAACATTATTGGCATGCTACTAGTCCGATGGAATTGAAGACACTGGCGCTCAAAGTTATTGATAAATATATAGCTACGACCTCCCATGGGAAGAAAAGACCATGCATGTCTGCCGCCGCCGTCCTGAGGAAATTGTGCAGCAGAAGAAATGAACAAGAACATAAAGACGACATGCATGGATGACCAACATTATTAGAAGCGCGCGCCTTAGATCAGAGAGGCGTGCGTAGATGCAGACCACCATCTATATTTATGAGAGAAATATCTCGGTGATGACGGAAGAACATTGTTAAGCAAGTTAAGCATGCAACAAGACGCTAGTCTACGACGAGAGAGCTGTGGTAGCTAGTGGGCCAATTGCTGAACACGCATAGGGATGGATTGGAGGTCGGTCAGATGGATAGATGAGATGTGATATATGTAGCTGGTTATATATCCGAAATTATATATATATATATATATATATATATATATATATATATATATATATATATATATATATATATTCGGTGGTGGATTGAAAGAGGCTGCTTGTTACTTAAGCCGCCCTCTTGTCGTGCAAAACTAAACAACAGTGACCTCCATCCAAACCTTCAAACGAACATCCTATTTACCATGCATGCTCGATCAACGATCCAAGCAAGCTCTATCTCTCATCCAGCTAACTAATGGAACAAAGTAGCTAGCAAACGTACGCATTCTTCTTCACCATCTGTTTCTTGGGGAAATTAAACCCCAGTACGCGTACGTCACAATCGCGCGCAATGGAGAAGAAGGAGAAGGAGAAGTCCAGGGCTAGGCCGTCGAGGGGCCACTGGCGGCCCGGTGAGGACGACAAGCTGCGGCAGCTCGTCGACATGTACGGCCCGCGGAACTGGAACTCCATTGCTGAGAGTCTGGAGGGGAGATCAGGTACCTAGCTAGGGTTTTCTAAGTTGAGCATATACATGCATGCACATGAAGCGAAATTGAGCTTGCCCACCATATGAGACCTGCACAGCATGATTTGTTTCTTGAATTCATCTTGTATATTTTTGTTTTATTGTTCTTTCTCGTTCGTCTAGGCTCGTTTTTTTGTCAATATAATTCTAGCATGATCGTTTTAGATGGAGTGACAAGAGAAGTGGGATCCATGTTCGGCATCATCTGTATGTATTTATTTACGCATATGTGGAGAATATATATTATTTAAGAAGTTGATCTAAATATAAATGAGTAATAAGTTGTATAATCGATTTGAATGTCACCTTGGTTCATTTCAAGTTCATAGTGAGGGGCGGCGACGGCGGCGCGAGCAAAGAGGAGGGAGAGGGAGGCCGCAGCACGCGTTTGTGGAGGGAGGGCGGAGGGACAAGGGAGAAAGGATGACCTAAATATTGGTTTTGGGGGTTTGTTATGTGTTAGTGTAATTTATTTGTTGGATTTAGAGGAGTTTATACGTGTAGGGTGAATTGATTGGGTATGTTTTATAAAGTTTAAACTGTTGGATTATATATATTTATATAAGGGTATCCATGACCTATCCATGCATATTCACATTTGCACAAACTAAATATCACAAGGGCTGCATCAGTAAATGTAGCTAGTAGCTAGGTTTTCTTGCATGCGTACCCATGGCCAGTTTTTCCATTTCGTATGAACGTTCAGAAATGAGATATAATCTGTAACGGACGTGAACGCTACTGACTGATTCATTTACGTATGCATGGTAATGTCATGGGCATGGACGGCTTATACAAATATATACGTAGGCAAGAGCTGCCGGCTACGATGGTTCAACCAGCTTGACCCGCGGATCAACCGGCGGCCCTTCACGGTGGCGGAGGAGGAGCTGCTCCTGCGGGCGCACCGCGCCCACGGCAACCGCTGGGCGATCATCTCCCGCCTCTTCCCGGGCCGCACCGACAACGGCGTCAAAAACCACTGGCACGTCGTCATGGCGCGGCGCCGCCGCCGTACCCTCGTCGGCGAGGCCGCAGCCATCGGCTCTGTCGTTGTACCGCCTCGTCATCAGTACTTCCATTTTGGAAGCTGCTCGCCGCCGCCGACGGCCCGCTCGCTGTGCTTCGCGGTGCCTGCAGGTTTCGGTCCGCTCGGCCTCAGCAGACCAGCTGCAAGTTGCGGTGTCAGGAACTGCAATGCGCCCACTGCCGTCGCATTACTACCGGACGACGGCCATCGTCATGACATGAGCAAAGACCTTGGTGGCGACGATGACAATGGCGGTGATGCGCTTGCAAAGAGGAAGGACGTGCAATTCTTCGACTTCTTGGGCGTCGGGATCTAAAGCAAAATAATGATGCTACTAATGGTACATTAATTAGTACAGTACATTTGAACGATGCATAGTATATACTACTAAACGACTCCCCCCCTCCCTCTCCCTCTCCCTCTCTGTGTGTGTATATATATTAGTGAGGATGTTACCAAGGCAATTGGGTATGTTGGTGGTGAAATCAGCAACAAGAATGGCGGATTGGGCACGTTGGGGTTTATGTGCCAATGTCCATAAATCTTGCAATAAATTTAGAACAAAATTTAATGGTCCATGGTGGGAACGAAGGCGATAAGTTTTAGCCCCACATAAAAAATAGAAGAAAAATAATGTCAATTTAAATAGCTTGTCCCTTGTTATTCTTTGAAAGGAAGTACTAGAGGGAGAGAGCTAAAATCACTACCGGAATCAGCTTCTTTGCCGTGTGTCTCAGACACACGGCAAAGGCAAATTTACACTCGGCAAATGCTTTGCCGAGTGTTACACTCGGCAAAGAACGATCGGTAAACTGTACATCGGCAACAGCCTCTTTGCCGAGTACTATTTGTCGGGCACTCGGCAAATAAAAGTCACCGTCACGGTGCCAAGTAACGGTGACGGATCCTTTGCCGAGTGCCGTCTGTGACACTCGGCAAAGAGGTCAATGTTGCCGAGTGTTTGCTCGAGTGGCCCTCGGCAAAGACTGACCCAGTGGGCCCCACTGCCAGTCCCTGTGCCGAGAGCTCTAGTAGGCACTCGGCAAAGGAGCTTCTTTGCCGAGTGTCTGTTGGACAGGCACTCGGCAAAGAACCCTCCAGTGGGCCCCTTTGCCAGTCTCTTTGCCGAGTGCCTTGGCAATGGCACTCGGCAAAGATGTCTTTGTCGGTTCCCAGGTTTCCTTCTTTGCCGAGTGCCATTGTCAGCACTCGGCAAAGATGGCTTTACCGGTTCCCAGGTTGTCTTCTTTGCCGAGTGCCATGGTCATAGCACTCGGCAAAGCGCCCCTTTGCCGAGTGTTACACTCGGCAAAGTGACCAGAATGTCCCTTTTTTATTTGCTTTTGTTGTTCCATCCAAACAAACAAAAGATATATATGATTCACATCACATTATATATCAATCACATCACAGAATGAACACATTTATCATCAACACCATATATATCACAAAGTCTCACTAAAGTCTCACAAATATAAGTAAGGATCATCACAAAACAGATATAAGTCTGCGTCATCACTAACATCACCAAGTATCTCACAAGATAAAGTTTAACTAACATCACCAACACTCATAAAGGTAAGTCTGGATCATCACAAAACAGATCATCAACGAGGTGGGCATCTGGACTGGTTCGGCGAAGGGCTGGACGAAGCATGAGGGTTGTTCGACGCCGCCGATTGACCCTGCACAGAGAAGAGATTGTATGTGTGAGAACATATGAATAAATATCATGCAGTACTAAAATTTTGATACTCACAGGAGTAGTGAACTCTGTAGGGTCAACTGCAGGGAACAACGGAGGTGGTGGAGCATGACCCTGTGCGGCGCCAAGGCTCTGCATGTACGCGAACATCTCCGCCATCCTCTTCTCCAGCTCCTCACGTTGCCTCCTCTCATCATCTAGCTGAGTCTGTAATATTTCGCCCTAATGTTACGATAATGCAAAGAGAAGATATATAAAAATCAATGAACGATGAATAGATAAGGAATAACCTGGAGTTGCTGGATACGATGCTGTGAGGTGTCCTGCCGAGGTCGTATGGCTGGGCTCGCGCTCGTGCTCCTTGCTCGCACCTGAGAGAGAGTGGGAGTGGAGGACGAGTCGATTGCCCCGTCGACAATCCAGTACCGCCCATGACTCTTGCCTCCTCCGACCCTCATGAGGACATCTCCGTCGATGTCCTCGGTCCTCGGATCGTAATCTGGCCCATGGACCTCCTTGGCCATGGCGGTGTACTCACTGAGTCGGCTGTGGATGGCGGGGTTGGTGTACGCCTCGGGCCCGTCATCCGGGTTGTAGGTGACGTCGGACGTCGCCTTCCCCTTGTGGGCCATGGCATATGCCGAGAACGTGGAGCAAGGCGCGCCACCATGTGCCGCCGACTGCGAGAAAACCAACGATATGGTTAGAAATCATGTCTAATCGAAAGTTATATACCTAAATAAAAAAGAGCGCGTACCCATGCTTCCGCGTATTTGCCCAGGCTGCGGCTGCCTTGATGGTGGGAGGGACCTTGCATCAGCAAACGCCGTTCCCGGCTAGCGTTGTGCGCCTCGTCCCACTCAGCCGAGCACCACCTCTGCACCATCTTCTCCCAGCACTCAGGATGCGCGGCGCACCAATGAGGAATCATCTAAAAAAATATAAGTACACCGCATATCAGAAGATAAGAATAAGCATATTTAGTACCAATAATAAAGTTTTGTATTTACCTGCAAGTACTGGTCCGCAGTCAATGACATGGTTCGGGCGTCCTTCTTGTTCACCTTCTCCCCAAGGACGGAGCCGTGGTAAGTGACGATGGCCTGGATGCGCGCCTCGTAGTGCATGTCCACGACGAGCTTCTTACAGCACGTCGTAGACACCACATCCGCCCTGGCCTCGTATCCAGCATCGCACCTGAAGAAATCCTACATACAAAGACGATGTATCCATACATTATTTCAAGAATATGCAACAAATGCGACTTATTAAACAATATAGTGCGAGGAAGACTTACCCACAGCTCTTGCTTGACCCGCTCCGCCTTGTTGTTGAATTGTCTGCCGTCCCGATCTACTGCATCGGGGGCGACGGCGTAGTGGTCGAAGGTGTATGCTGGGCTCGTCACTCCGGCGTACTTGACAAGTCCAGGGAAGTGTTCCCGGCATAGAAGGCCGAGGATGCCATTGGGGTTGCGGCCGTGACCCCCTGCAGTCTCCAAAACCATCCAAGACCTGTCGAAGTGATTAAGATGAAGTATTAGTTTCTATTATTAATTTGAACATATAATATGAAAAAGCAGCAACAACATCTAAAGTTACCTACCTCTCTCCATCGGGTCGTATCAGCGGACGTCTGTCACGAAGTATGGGTCGCTTAGGTAGGCTCGCGGGACCTCGCAGGTAGATACTCCTCGAACCTGAGGAGCCAGAACCTGAGACGTCCTGCTGAGCGGCGTCGTCGTCGTCGTCGTCCTGCTGCGCCGCATCGTCGTCGTCCTGCTGTGCCGCATCGACAGCGGCTTGCTGCTCCACCTGCTGCTGTACGGCGTCGTCCTGCTGCGCCTCCTCCTCCGTCCTACGGGTGCTCCTCCTCCCCCTCCCCCTCCCCCTCCTCGTCCTCGTCCTCGTCCCACCGCCCACCATCTTTGTCCAACAACCTGCAATTAAGAGTAAACAATTAAGCACAGATAAAAAAATATGTATTTAGAAACATATGCAAAATAAATGAAATATAGCATTACATCGATTAAAAATAATCTTCATATGTGTCCGGGTTAGCCGGATCATAAGTGTCATCATCACTATCAACCATTTCATAGTCAACATCATCTGAAGGCGCAATTTCGTCATTGGCATTGCCTTCAAGTATTTCTAAGTCATTCTCATTTTGCACCTCATCATCCTCGTCATCAACAACCATTTCAATATCTACTTCCATTCCGATCGCTTCGGTTAAGTCTATCTCAAATTGCCCTTCGAGCCCATCTTCTTGGAAGAACTCTCCGTCATATGTGTCCGGGTCTAAGTTATAATCTTCATCGTTTGGAACAAGTAATTTAGCGTGCGGTGATACCTTATACACAACATCCCAACCCTTAAGATGTTGTTTCGTTTGGCACGCATATGGAAGATAATACACTTGTGTGGCCTGTTGGGCCACAATATAGACATCGTCTCCTGTTAAGGTGGAATCCTGTCGAATTTCGACTATCCCAAGATTAGAATGTGTCCGTCTCGTAACTTCAGGGTCAAACCAATGACATTTGAATATCACTGGAGTAAGAGGTTTGGAACCATAAAAATTGAGTTCATATATTTCTTCAATTCTTCCATAATACTCGACCTCGTCAAGCCCGGGCGTAAAGACTCCAGAACACGTGGTTTTTCGATTGGGCCGACTTTGGTCGTAGCTTGTTGTGCGAAAACGGTATCCATTGACGTCATACCCAGAAAATTTCCTGACCCTATAGGCAAAGCCATTGGCTACTTGTCTCAACTCGGCACTCATAGACGGCTCTCTTTGGCCCTGCAAGTTCAAACACGCTAGATTGTTATATTATTCGCACGTAAGAGCAACTTGGAATAACAAACTAAGCACGTACCTTATGTTTAAACCAGGAAATGAAATCGGGCAATCCATTTCCCGCACCCTTTCTAAGAAGGGTATCATATTCCTGTGGAGTTGGGTCCCTTGATCGACGCCAGAATTCATGAAGAAATTGCTCCATGTATGGCGTCACCTCTTCAAGGTTGGTCAATACATATAGCATGATATGGCGCCACTCTTCATGTCTCAGGGTCTTGGTGGTCGAACCACTCGCGCTTCCGAGTTGCCCTCGAAAAATGCTGAGGTTCGATTCATTGCCGCCATCATTGTAACGAGGGGGTGGATTATGCACGCTCGACAGTTTGTCACCATAGTAAGTTGTTGTGAAGTTTGACACCTCCTCCAGTATGTATGCCTCTGCAATGGAAGCCTCGATTTTGCATTTATTTCTACATTTCTTTCGGATACTCTTTAGACATCTCTCGATTGGATAGCACCAACGTCCCTGCAGGGGCCCCCCATTCGTGCCTCATACGGGAGATGAATAATCAAATGCTGCATCGGATTGAAGAAGCCGGGTGGAAAGATCTTCTCTAGCTTACACAGTAACACGGGTGCCATCCTTTCCAAGTCTGCAATCATGGTCCGAGCTAACTCTTTTGCACAAAGCTGGCGGAAGAAATAGCTCAACTCTGCAAGCGCTAGCCAGACATGCTCAGGGACATAGCCTCGAACCATCGCCGGAAGAATTCGTTCAATCCATATGTGGAAGTCATGACTCTTCATCCCTAAGACTCGCAGAGTAGATAAGTTCACCCCCTACTAAGGTTAGCTGCATACCCATCAGGGAACATTAACATCTTGATCCACTGTAGTACTTCCTTCCTCTGGGCCCTGCTCAGGACGAAATCGGCCTTAGGCCTTCTCCATGTCTTACCACCACTAGGCGACTTCATCTCTTGGTTTGGTCTATCACATAACTCTGCCAGATCCACTCTTGCCTTTACGTTATCCTTTGACTTATCAGGAATCTCCATAATTGTTGCCCAAAGTGCCTCGGCGACATTCTTTAAAGTGTGCATCACGTCAATGTTGTGTGGAAGGAGCAGGTCATCATAATAGGGGAGCCGAGTCAAGCCCGACTTATGTGTCCACATATGTTGCTCACCATATCCCACAAAACCACCTTCTGGGTTGGCCACGAGACCATCTATCTGTTCGCGAACTTCGGCACCAGTCATCATTGCAGGTGGGCGGTCTGTCACCATGACACCTTTCGTAAAGTTCTTGATGTCTAGTCGGAATGCATGGTCAGGAGGGAGAAATTGTCGATGTTTATCGAATGACGAATATTTGCCACCCTTCTTCAACCAAATGAACCTAAGAGCTTCCTTGCAAACTGGGCATGGGAACTTACCGTGAACACACCAGGCGCAAAATAGCCCATACGCCGGAAAGTCATGCATGGAGTACTGGTACCAAACATGCATTTTGAAGTTTGTCTTCGTAGCTCGGTCGTACGTCCATACCCCTTCCTCCCAAGCACGGACCAATTCATCAATCAAAGGCTCCATGTACACGCCCATTTTATTCCCCGGGTGTCCAGGAATTATCAACGACACAAATATGTTCTGTCTTTGAAAGCATACGCCGGAGGGGAGATTGATGGGGATAACGAACACGGGCCAACATGTGTATGGGGCAGCGATCATTCCATAGGGATTGAACCCATCTGTGGCCAGCGCAACACGAACATGTCGAGCCTCTTTGGCTTTCTCATGGTGAATGGCATCAAAGTGGGTCCATGCTTCACCATCGGATGCGTGAACCATCTTGTCAGGATTGTATCGTTTGCCTTTTTTGTGCCATGTCATCTGTTTCGCGGATTCCTCTGTCATGTATAGACGCTGGATCCTCGGTATGAACGGAAGGTGGCGTAGGATTGTCACGGGGATGTCGAGCTGCCTCTTCTGTCCATCACCAGAGTCTACATCCATGAACCTAGACGATTTACACTTCGGACAGTACTTTGCCTCAGTGTGTTCTTTCCTAAATAGGACGCAGCCCTTCGGACAAGCATGTATCTGCTCATACGTCATCTTGAGTGCACGAAGGAGTTTCTGTGCCTCGTACATGCTCTTTGGCAGAACGTGATCCTCCGGAAGCAGGCTGCCAATAACTGTCAACAAACCATCGAAGGCGTCTCGACTCATGCTATACTGCGACTTGAACGCCATTATACGCCCAATGGCATCCAGTTGAGAAACCTTTGTCTTGCCGTGAAGGGGTTTCTGTGCCGCGTCAAACATGTCGTAGAATGCCTTTGCGGTCGCCTCTGGCTCGTCCTCCGTACGTCCTTCGGCGAACTGTGCCTCGTGATAGTCGTTCAACATGTCTGCTACCCCGGCATCAGCATCGTAATCCTCGACGCGTTGTCTCACCACCTCCTCTCTCGTGCGATGCGCTTCACCATGGAAGATCCACCGAGTATAGTCCGGCGTAAATCCATTCTTCCAAATATGTTCTACCATGGCCTTCTTTGGTTTTCTTTTCCGGTTGTCATATTTGCTGCATGGACAAGGGACTAGGCTAGCTCCTTTAGCAGCTTCGCCATATGCCCGTTCCACGAAAGCATCGGTCTTCCTAATCCATTCTGGGGTGACATCATTACGTCGAACGCGGCCCGTGTACATCCACTCACGGTCCTCCATCCTCTAACATATATAACCGAGTATAGTTTAATATAGACATGTAATGCATGTACACTACGTTCCTACCTTCTAATAGGTGAGGATAGGTCCTAATCCCACCCGCGGTTGCGTAGATGGAGTTAGTTTCCATGCTCTACTCCGATCCGAGATAGAATTTCGGCAGCACCTCCCCGCTGTTCTCCGGATACACGTCCTGGTAGGGAGAGTGTACTGTCCGGAGAACAACAGGGAGGTGACGCCGAAACTCTTTCTCGGACCGGAGTAGAGCATGGAAACTAACACCATCTACGCAACCACGGGCTGTCCAAAAAACGTGAACAATTCGAAACTGATACATTTGTAGATATGCAAAGATCTGCATATCTACACCGTATCTCTTTCGAACGGGAGACGCCTAACTGGGTTACGTGATCTACGACCATGATGCGGAAATAGAGGTTATACCTAGGGTGGCGGTGGAGTCAGGCTAGTGGGGCTGTGGCGGGTCGGTGCAGTGGCGACGCGACGCGGTGCAGGCAGACCCGCAGCGGCTAGGAAGACCTCTGCAAAAAATACATGCCTGTCAACAAAAAATTCACATCACCGGCACTCGATTCCAAGTCTGAGTTTTACAAATTAAATTACAAATGTAAGCATGTAACCTACAAAAGCATCAATGAGATAGAAATGATGTAGACCCACATCGAGGACGACGATTTTAATCGAGGTATCGAGAAGCTCATGGTTTTTCCTAATCTACTGCGGTGGGCGCGATAGAGAGGAGACAGCGAGAGCAGAGAAAGGAGGAGGAAGAAAGCCGCGGGCGAGTATATGAATCTATCATGGGACCCACCTAGTGGGACCACCACCCCTAGGCACCATGCTCAGCGGACCTCTCTTGGCCCCAACCAGGGAAGAGACTTTATACTGGGTAACTCGATATTGAGGCACCCAAAGGAAATGCCACACCACTAAGTCTCAAAGAACCACTAAGAGACCTGACATCCAGTGAGCCCTATTTTGCTATAAGAACTAGTGTCCATAGTGCCCTAGATGAAGAGACCTGACATCCAGTGAGCCCTATTTTGCTATAAGAACTAGTGTCCATAGTGCCCTAGATGTCCTAGGCTTAGATAATCAAAGTCCTTGAGGCCCCTTTCCCCCTAGGATATTTATGAGCAGCTCAAGCCCCTAGGACCCTTAAGTTTCCTAAGATGATCATGAGTCTAAGTCCCCATGGCCTCTTGGGACATAGAGCGCTGCGAAGAGTACAAGTTCTAAAATTCTTTCAATCCTCTTAAGGGTACTTCAAAATGACTAAAAATTTACTTGTTGCTGTAAAAATCCTAAGAATAATTTTAAAATGAACTATCTAATTTTGTGGACGCTAAAAAATTAGTTTCATAATTGTAGCATCTTTCTATATTTTCTAATGTATTTTACAATCTGCTGGATAAAAGAAAAAGGAAAAGTTGCAACAGTCACTGGGCCGAAAGCTGCTGGTTCGGCCCACGAGCACAGGGAAAACGGCCCCCGCACCGGCCGCCCGTGCCTGGAATGTTTACAGAAACCCCCTCACTGAATCAGTTAACCACACAGGGGTCCGACGCCCTATTCATTTGTGTCGCTGACATGTGCACCGAGACACCCCGTTTTCAATCTATTTACAAACGCCGGTCCACGATCCAACCCTGACAAGCTCCGGCCATCCACCGCATGAACTCGCTGATGAGATCCCTCTCCGACGAAACTAAGCATCCGGACGTGATCCCCAATACTAACTTGCTATTTCCCTTAGGTTAATCGATCCTAAACAACCTAGAGCCTCTCTGACCAGGGCGGAGGCAGAGAGCCGAGCTCCGGCGGGTTTGAACCTGGGTCTAGGGCATCGTAGCTTTTAATCCATGGTTATGGCGAGTCTCAGTGACCTTTCTAACACACGCTGCCCACATAAACTTACCCAGAAAGAGCACAGTTTAACCAATCCACGCGAAGATAGTCCGTGGCGACGTTCTAGACAGATTCGACGACGTTCTAGCCACGATATACGGTAGCGTTCAGACAAGCAGCACCATGAGCATCACTATCATACATGAGTTATGAAACATGATTAGATCGAGCGTATTACCTTTCCAAAGAGGCTGGCCACGGAGAAGTGGGTGATTCGGTGGACGTGGTCACCACACAAACCAAAAACTTCGCGTTCCGGTTGAAGTAATGGAGCTAAAGAGTTGGGAAACGTTAAGGGGGTAATCTAGATGTAGAGGAATGGTATGACACGGGGAGGCGATTATGGGGTCAGCTAAAACTTGAGAGAGTTTAGTTTGGGCGCCGGCGAGGGAGGCCGTGGCGGGCGCGGGCGCGGGCGCTGGCGAGGGCGGCCGCGGCGGGCACGGCGGGCGGCGGCCGCGGCGGGCGCTGGCGTGGGCGGACGCGGCCGGCGACGGCACGGCGGGCGGCGAGCCGGCGATGGCGCGGAGCGGCGGCGGGCGCGCAGGGAGGCGGCGGTAGAGAATTAGAGAGGAGACAGCGAGAGCAGAGAAAGGAGGAGGAAGAAAGCCGCGGGCGAGTATATTCGCCTTCTTTGCCGAGTGCCCGTGATCTGGCACTCGGCAAAGTTTTTTTTAATTTTTAAAATAAACTTTGCTGAGTGCCAGATCGGTGGCACTCGGCAAAGAAGTCTTTGCCGAGTGCCAGATCGGTGGACACTCGGCAGAGTACATTTTTATTTTTTTAAAATAAACTTTGCCGAGTGCCAGATCAGTGACACTCGGCAAAGGATCCTTTGCCGAGTGTCTATCATCTGACACTCGGCAAAGATTAACTTACACATCTTTGCCGAGTGCCACCCTGGGGGCACTCGGCAAAGAAGTCTTTGCCGAGTGTCTTCTTTGGACACTCGACAAAGTACATTTTTATTTTTTTTATTTTGCCAACCAAAATTTTTGTGGTATGTTCCTACACTATATAGACCTACATGTACTATTTTGGGACAATTATAACAGTTTTTTCTATAGCTAGTACATTTAGTTTGTTTATTTGAATTTCTTCGGAAATTTCAGATTTGAACTGCAGGTCACTTGAAACTTGGAAAACCGTGCATGCAAAAATAATATCCATGCTACATAGCACAAGTTACGACCGATTTCAGGAGCGGACCGGAAACTTCGAGCACCATGCTCACTCAACATGGCCGTGAACTTGCCATACAGCTGTTTAAAAAATTTATAAAACACAAACAAACTTAGAAAATCATGAAACTTGTCCACCTGTCATGATATCATATGTAGAGTCTGTGATAAAAAATTTAGAATGTTTGGAAAAAGTTGTGAGACACTATGTGTAGAAACCTAAGAGAACCACACATGAAATCATAGAGTTTCAATGTGGATCTCTTAGGTTTGTACACATAGTGCGTTACAGTTTTCTCGAAACTTTTTCAAATTTTTATCACAGCCTCTACATATGATATCATGACACGTGGACAGGGTTCATGATTTTCTGACTTTGTTTCTGTTTTATACAATTTTTAAACACCTGGATGGCAAGTTTACGGTCATGTTGAGTGAGCATGGTGCTCGAAGTTTCCGGTTCGCTCCTGAAATCGGTCGTAACTTGTGCTATGTAGCATGGATATCATTTTTGCATTCACGGTTTTCCAAGTTTCGAGTGACCTGCGGTTCAAATCTGAATTTTCCGAAGAAATTCAAATAAACAAACTAAATGTACTAGCTATAGAAAAAACTGTTATAATTGTCCCAAAATGGTACATGTAGGTCTACATAGTGTAGAAACATACCACAAAAATTTTGGTGACCAAAATAAAAAAAATAAAAATATGTTTTGCCGAGTGTCTACAGAGGACACTCGGCAAAAACTATGTTTGCCGAGTGCCGGATATTTGACACTCGGCAAAGACTGACGGCCGTCAGTTGTAGACGGCCGCTAACGGCCCTTTGCCGAGAGCCATGTTTGCCGAATGCTTGACCCTCGGTAAAGAAGTCTTTGCCGAGTACTGGGCTGTGCCGAGTGTCCTACCCTCGGTAAACTAGCTCTTTACCGAGCGCAGGACGTTGCCGAGTGCGGCACTCGGCAAAGCCTGCTTTGCCGAGTGCCCGATAAAAAGCACTCGGCAAAGTCACCGGCACTCGGCAAAGGCGTGAATTCCGGTAGTGAATCACTCGTCCACATGTATAGACAATATTTTGTGTGATTATTTGCGTGAGTTATGACTTGCGATGGTGGATGCCAATTTTGTTTCTATCTTTTGCCGTTTTTTACAATTCTAACTTTGTCTTGCGTGACAAGTTTGAAAATAAATTGATCATATATATTATGGAGATCGTAACTTTTTATTCTTTTTTTTTTGCATGTGGTTATCTTAAGCCAAATATCCTATATAATAGAGAGCATGTTCTCCTCGAAAAACAAAAGAAATAACCAATGTACTACAGGTTAATGTTTTAGACAAGAGAATCGTCTGTGTTGTGTGATCTCAGCCTCCTCCATCTCTAACGATGGTGTGCCGACGATGGTGGGAAGAACAGTGTCCCTAATACCTTGCTCCAGTGAAGAACCTGCACGGGTTGAGGTGAATTAGGTTTTTGGGCAGTGATCACTCGATTTCTCATTTAGTCGATCTGCACTGTGATATCTATTGACTTCAACGACACCACGAACTCATCTTTAACCAAACTGGAGTGATCCTTGCTGTAAGTAATGATGAGTTTCTCTCTCATATTTCTATTAGATGCATTCAAGGTAGATTTAATATGCTATATGGACACGATATTATTTGCTACATGAGGTTTATCCATTGTTCATCTAGTAATTGCTTTAGGAATTAATTTAATATTAAAAGTGCACAATTATCTAACAATCAAAAAACCGACAAGCATTTTAAGACGGGTAATAGCTTTGATGATGTGATGAAACCTGAGAAGTTTGGTGGATCAAACTTTAAGAGATGGTTCAAAAAACTTGATTTGTGGCTCACTATTATGGACAAGCCTTGGTTGTCAAGCCTTGTGAAGGCCCTCCAAATGTCTAAAAATAGGTAGAGTTCAACAAGGATAACGTGATAGCAGTAGGTTGCATCTTGAATATATTGTCTGACTAGCATTGTGATGTATACATAAGCATAAATAAAGAGTGAAAAATATCTCATAAATGATATCGAACATAAGTATGGTGCCTTAGATATTGGGCATGAGTGTATGGCATTGAGTACTTTCATGACTACAAGATAGTTGATAATCACTCTGTGGTTGAGCAATCTCATGAGATACAACTCATTATTCACTACAGGAAATTGGTAAATGTTTGTGGGTGATACTAAGAATGTGGGTGACGACAACTTTAATTTGACTTAAGTTCGTCGTGGGTGCCAGTAACACCTAAAATCTTATTATGGGATTTTTAAAAGTTTATCCAAAACATTTGAGAAAAAAATGACTTCTAATAATAAATTCATTCCTTTATATCTCTAAAGTAATTAAATAACAAAAATAAGAGTTTGATATCCAAACTAAAGGTTGGAACAATAAATAAAAGAAAGACTTCTAATCTATTTTTATTTTCTCTATAAACTATATAATTAAAGCACTCCTTAAAAAATTTGATTTAACATAACTCATGTAAAATATTATATATTAATAATCATTTTGAGTAACTTTTGATTTGATCCCATATTCAAATATAATGTTTTCCTAAAAGAGATAATGTGTGGGTTGCATAAAACTATTTTTTGCATAAATAAATGAATAAATTAATTAAAATAAATTTATGCATTCATGGTGGGTTTTGGATTGTGCATTTTATGAAACCCCAAACATAGGTTTGCATTTGAATTCAACTAGAAGTTTGAAAAAGAAAACAGAAATAAAAATAGAAAAGGGAAATAGCTTACTTGGGCCGAATTCACCCACCCTAGCCCGTTCCTCCTTTTCGCCAGCCCAGGCGAGAGCGCGAGCCGCTGCCTATAAATTCGAGGGCGCCGCGTTGTTAATCCTTAGGTTGGCCAAAGTCTGCGCCTCAACGTGAGATAGAGAGAGGATAAAGGGGGGAGTCGCCGCTGGTAATCTTCACCTGCGTGCGGGCCACGACGGTTACCCAAGGAACTTCACCAAGATCCAACGAAGGGACGTGCGAATGATTGCGGGCGTGTGATTGAGTGGGCGTTGGTGAATTGCTCGCCGTCGTACCATGGGTGTCGCGGGATCCGCTCCACACTGCGGGTTGGCCTCACCACAACGCTGACATCAGTGAGATTTCTTGCTAAGTGTTCGCCATCACATAGATCGCGTCAGGTTGAGGGGTTACAAGCCCGGGCAAAGTTTCGCACACGCCAATGATGGCCTCCACCACGGGGGCTTGGTAGTGGCGTCCAAAGCCGGTTGGGGGGGTGGGGGTGGGCGATGGGTTCTGGCCCGTTGATCCAGCAATGAGCGATTTCGATCAGACGACACATATCACTTTGGCGTAATCAATACGAACCCTCGAATAGTGATAAGAGTGGGTGATATCAAAATAGGATAAATTAAATCAGAGGCGTAGAACTTGGATCTTGTGGCTGTTGAAGCATACCGCTTCACGATCTGTTCTAGACCATGGATCTAAATCCTAGGGCCCGTATTGCGTACCGGTTCGATGGTTTGTTTTCAGCCATCGGATCTAGAACCAATGGTCAGGAAGTAACGCGCATTGTCAGCCGAGGAAATTTAGCTAAAGAGTCCCTGAAGTACTTTGGAATTAACCCGCCATCCTATTTTTCGTAGCAAAGCCCTCAGGTTAACTTTTTAAATTGCAAACCAGTCCCTGGACTCTCCAAATAGGCCCATGGAGGCTGTTTTAGAGTATAAAATCTATACTACTTATTAAGAGTCTAATGTAGACCGTGCCCCCGCCCCCGTGACCCCCGCGCACCCCACCCCCGCTCAGGTCCGCCCCCATCCCCTCCCCCCGCAGGTCCATGACCGCCGCGCCTTCTTCCCCCACACCCTGTCTTCGGATCTACGACCGTCGCGCCCCCAGCCGTCTGCTTCAACCCCAGGCTGTGAGGAGAAGGGGGACGACGATGCGCGAACTGGCGGTTCTGCGGCGAGATGCGGTGGCCAGAGAGCGTCACCTTGGACCCTCAGCGTCGCGAGCCGTACATGGGCGTCGCTGACGACACCACGCAGCCAACCCTAGCCGTGCCTATCTTCCTCCCTCGCTTGTCGTCGAGTATCGATTTTTGGAGGTGGGGGCGCCTTCGTCGGTGAGGTACCTGGTGGGGGCAGCGATCATGATGAGCGGCGTGGTGCTCCCGCTGACGTACATGATCTTCCGCATCAAGAGCTCACCGTCCTCTGCCTCCGCCGCGGGGCCCTCCTTCTCCAAGCAGACATAGGTGTGCTCTGTCTCTCTTCCTTCCTCACTCCATGAGATAGCGGTATGGCGACACATCACATCTGCATGCTCGCATTTAACAAATTCGTGATGCGCCTTTGCTGCAGGAACAAGGGACTCATTTGAGCGAGTGGGTGGATTGATCGCCTCCCCCTGATGCTCTGATTGTTTTGGCATGGCAAGATCCTGCAACTGCTCCTCGAGACTGGGCACCATCACGCCAAATACTAGCTGATTCCTTGGATTTGAGTGGCAGGGCATTTTGGATCTGCTGCGTGCGTGGGCGATCCAATCCAACAGGGCTCAGTACTACGACATGTACGACCCTTAATGTTGTGTCAGCTCAAAAGAATTAATGAGTTTTTTTATCTTGATCCCGAGTTCATTACTAGGTACACTAGCAATTCTTGTCCAATATCTGATTAACTACTTTTCCCCTGCTTCCTCTTCTAGAGAAGGAGAACTGTTGTTGATAAACTTAATATGCGAAATACCTTTGAAGAAAATGATGTTACCTATGTGTTGGGGACTTGTTCTCAAATGCTTCGAGTTAAGAACAAGGCAACATAAAAAGTGTTAAATGTTAAAGTCCTTTGTCCTTCGGAACATTATTCCCCTTCGGGAAATAATGAGCTTTGGACGAAGGTCCTAAGAGACGTACCTTCGTAAATGTAGCAAGTAAGGACGAAGGTTTATACAAAACATGAAATATGATATAAACATTATGAAATCATTTCTATTAATCGTAGAAAGATGGAAATGATTTTATATCACAAATGTACCTTCGGTCCTGAGAGAAGGTAAGAGTACAAGTGTGACGCAAAAAGCGAATGCCAAGTCAGCGTGATCAGTACGGGAGTACTGTTCATCTATTTATAGACGCGGGACGCAGCCCACGTAAAATTACATTCATGTCCATTACATTTCTCAATGACTCATGGAAATCTGTTAAGGTTCTTGTAGTCTTTTCATCTTTAAGTCGGTTCCCTCCTCTGCTGTCGCGACGAAGCTTCCCTGCGTACAGCTTCGGCTGTGCACCATCCTTCGTAGAGCTTGGTAACCAACTCGTCCTTCGTCTGGTTCAGGCTTCGTCCTGACCGTGCTTCATTTTCATGATTTTGAGTTCGAAGATACCTGTCCACATAATCCACTTGGAAAACATTGTCAAATCATGTTTTTGAGGACCTTCGGAGGACGAAGGCCCCCAACAGTAGCCCCTCGCAATATTAATTTGTTAATAATAAATTTAGATTGCGATATGGACGAAGGCCTTGAGCCGAAGGTCCGAAAAAACACCTTCCCTTTGCTAGAATAGCAACATTCACTGACAAGCGGGGCCTTTCAATTTTCAATGCCCTGGGCGTATAAATAAGATCGCACCGCAAACTCATTTGGTACGCACACTTGCCATCTGCTTCGGCCCACTAAAATTTTTAGCTCTTGTGCCCTAAGATTTACTGGTGTTTTTGATTTTGAAGCTTCGGCATCGGGAACAATTTTTTAGCGTTTCCGAAGATGTCTGAAGGAAAAAAGGTCGCTGCTGAGACGAAGCTGAGTCTCGAGGAAGAGAAGAACTTGGGGTTTATTATGGCGATGGCAGAGACCAATACAGAGAAAATCACCAAGGAAATTCTTGAAGGTCTGTCCGAAGATACTGATGACAGTGACAGCTTTGATGTTGAAAGTGGTGGAGAAGATGCCGAAGATCGACCGTGGCGACCGAGCCACACAGTTTTTGGGAAAACTACGATCAAGCAAAGTCATATTGATAATATGAGGGGGCGGTATTTTCGAGATATATCTATTGTGAGAGCTGATGCTGGAGAAAAAACTTCTCCCACCCCCGAAGAAGATGAGGTTGTGATTTTCCGAAGCTTTCTCAAGGCTGGGCTTCGATTCCCCCTGAGCAATTTTGTTGTTGAGGTACTAAAGACATTTCAAGTCTATCTGCATCAAATCACTCCCGAAGCCATTATAAGAATGGGGGTGTTTGCCTGGGCTGCGAGGAGCCAAGGTTTGGAACCAAATGCTAAAAGCTTTTGTAACATTCATGAGTTACTATACGAGACGAAGCCATGGGGAAAGGAGCAATACCACAACAACTTTGGGTGCTACAGCTTCGGCGCCCGCTCCGGGTCAAGCTGCCCTGTGCCGACCTTTCGGAAGAGGTGGCCCGGGGCCTGGATGACTGAATGGTTTTATGTGAAGAATGACCTAACAGCTCAAGAAAATGTAAAGAGTATCATTATGCGCCCAATCTGGCAACGCTTCGGTCTACGAAGGCCGAAGGTCGAAATGGACGAAGCTGCCGAAGAATGCCAAAGGGCCTTCGGGGTAGTCTGCTCGTTTATTGGGACAAGGGACTTGGTCCAAGAACACATTGCCTTCAGGGTATGGCCACTTGCAGAAAAGTGGGAAATGCCGAAGGAAACCATCAAAGAGTCCGACGAAGGCGGACTAGTCAGATTAAAATACACATTCAGATATGGGGACAAATTTGTTGAACCTGATGACGATTGGTTGAAAAGTATTGAAATATTAAGTGACGAACTTCTTGGAGCGTACTCGAAGGCCGAGAACACTGCTCTATCAGCGGCCTTCGGAGGCCGAAAGAAGAAAAGACTCAACCGTGTTTTTGACGCAGTCGGGTTTGTTTACCCTGACTATCGTTATCCCATTCGAGGACAGAAAAGAAAAAACACAACCTCTGCAGAAGAAGAAGCTGCAACTGCTCCTAGCGAGCCAGAACCGAAAAGAAAGAGGATAAAGGTCCTCACACATCGGCCACGCTATATTGAACCAGCTTCGGTGCCTAAGTTCACCGGAGAAACTTCTTCGGCTACCGAAGCTGAACAGCCAACCCTGTTGCCAGAAATTGCAGAGATGGCCGAAGCGCCATCCACAGAAAAAATGGAAGAAGCGAAAAAACCGACTAAAGAAAAAACATCAGAAGTTTTGAGTCCTGCGACAAATGTCGAAACAGCAAAACGCCAAAAGGGTCCATTGGTAACCCCAAAAAGGAAAAGAATGGTAAACGTACTGGATGTCTTGGAGACAATCAGGTCTTCAAGTACAACTCCAAAAGAGAGTGCTGAAGTTGCCGAAGCTTCTACTGAAGCTTCGACACAACAAGCTAAAGCTGAAGCCGAAGCTGGGCCTTCAGAGCCGTTCAAGGGGCAACCTCTGGAAGCCGAGGCAATAAAAATATCAGAACCAGTTTTAATTGAAGAAACTGACACTGCCATCCCCGAAGCGCCTGCCAACATGTGTGATTACATCATACGACATGCTTCGGGGAAAAAACTATCTGCAGAAGAAACTCATGAAGCCAACCATTACGCGAAGGAGCTAAAATATCCGAAGGGGGCAGTAATATTCAATGGGACGAATGAAGATGACTTCTTATACTGCCTACCTGATAATAAAGAACTTTCTGTCTGCCGAGAGATGGCAAGGAGTATAGGCTTCCCGAAGCTCGAAGCTGGATTAAGCGCCATGTCTAAAGAGGATCTCGCAGACAGTCTTGCATACAATAGCCTAAAGGTATGGGAATTAAGCGTTTGAAAAAACTTTTTTATTACGTAATTCACTCGTTTATTCTTATATGGATTCTTTTTCGTATAGGGCTTAATTTTAAGCAACGCATTGAGAGCCCAAAAAAGCGCCGAAGATGAAAGCTATGAGATTGCGTTCAACAATTTGCGCTCCGAAGTTATCAAATTGAGAAACGAAGCTCTAGAAAAGGATAAAATTCTGCTTACACTGGTTGATAAAGTGAAGAAGGACGAAGCTGCTTCAAAGGCCCAGGCCGAAGCTCAAAAACGTGAAATTAAAGATCTTCAGAAACAGCTAACTAGAGCCAAAGAGGAACGTGCGCTTGAGGAAACGAAACGAGAACTTAGTGATTTTATGGTCGGCAAATTGGAGTTAAGTGTTAAAAAGCTTCGTGCTTCTCAGGGGGACTGTTATGTTAAATCTGTAGAATGCGTGAATAAAATTAAAAACAGCTTCGCCAGCGTGGGCGCCTTCTCCAGCGAAGAGAATTTCTCTCGAGGCAATCCCGAAGGTCCACTGGAATGGATTAGCCACGAAGCAGAGGCCTTCGAGGAGATCCTGAGCAGTCGTGGCGACATCTGCGCTTTCTCGGGCGCCAGAGGAATTGCTTCTGTCTTAGAGAAGAAAGGTTGCGGGCATGTAAAAATTTTAGCTCAGTCCGAAGCTGCCTTATCTTCCGAAGACATCAAGAACCCCTCGGCCGAAGCAAGCGTGGTTGGTGGCAAATTTTTCACTGATATCTGGAACGACGGCGGCCGAGGAATGGCGCAAGAAATCATCCAAAGGAGCGAAAAAGGCATCCATGACGCCAGGAAAGTGGCAGAAGCTGCCGAAAGAAGTACAGAGCCCGAAGGTCAATTAGGTACCAATTAGTCGCTCTTATTGTGTTGTAATTTTTATTTCAAGCTTTGCTTAAAGTTTGTAAAAGTAATGAAGAAATGTTCGCCTCCCTCAGAAACTGCTGGATTTATTGCCGACCCCCACACAAAAGGGGATGAAGAAATTAAACAAATGGCGGAAACTATCATGGACAAAGTTGTTGATGAACTTCTAAATGAGGCCGCCGAAGCAGTATTGAAAGAAGATTAGATGCTATCTGGAAAAAACATTTAAAGTGTAATCTATGTAACATTTTGTACATCTGAATGTAATATACAAGTCTCTTTTCGTTATTCAATTCTTTACGATGCATGAAACTCTACATACATACCATTTTTGAGCCTTCGGCGAAAAAACACCTTCCCTTCTTTTCATGCTTCGTGAAGAAGACATTCTCCGTTAAAATTATTCTGATGAATCACGTCCATGCTTTGTGAAAATATTCTCCGAAGCTATACAATTTCAGTATCGCTCTGTTGAAGCTCATGCCTGCTTCGTAAAAATATTCTCCGAAGCTGTATTCCGAAGATTGTCATTGCATTCCCTTGTGTCTTTACACAATTTTCACTTTCTCAAGGCGCCCTTTCGAAGGTTAATACTGTGTTCCCTTCTTTTGCCAAATGCAACATGATGTATGATGCTTATGCTATGCAAAATGATGTGATGATGTTATGTTATGCAGACGAAACTTGTTCCGAAGATACGCATAAAACATATTCGTAAGCTCTGCATTCCCTTAGGAACGTCTTTGGAGCTTCTTCGTCTTTTACTTAGACGGTATCAGCGTTGACTTTTCGCTGTAAGCCTCCCTTAGGAGCTTCTTCGCCTTTTACTTAGACGGTATCAGCGTTGACTTTTCGCTGTAGGCTCTGCATTCCCTTAGGAACGACTTTTGAGCAGAAAACTTACACTGCGCTCCCTTTGGAACGGCTTTTTGTGTCTTCATCAACTTACTCTGCGTTCCTTAGAACGACTTTTGTTGCTCCGAAGGATTTTTAATAATTCGAAGATCCTCCTTGTTATCGCAAGAAATTTTTAAAGCTTCGGTATCTTAAGCCTGTAGGGAAAATAGATTTTACTCGTGGGAAACAACGAAATTATTACATGAAGATTAACAGTGTTCTTTGCCATACAGAAAATAGAACTGAATAGAAAAAACTGCCATCAAAGGTAGGATATGTGTCAATAAATGTGCTTCGACTCTGGCACAGTGCTGTTGACTGTGCGAGCTTCGGACTGTTCTCTGAAGTCCCTTTGTTGTGGAGCATATTGACTCCCTTCTGGCTGTTGACCCTGTTGCAATGGAGGTGGAGGCGGGGGCTGTTGCCAGGATGCTTGAGGTTGACTTGCCGAAGCTACCGAAGCTGCAGGGTGATTGTCTATGTACTGTGGGATGTAAGGCGGATGATACGAAGCAGTATGCATGACCTGCTTCGGCTGAGCTTGTTGAGATGCAGCTTCGGCAATTTCCTTTTGCTTCTGGATTGTAATATGGCACATCCTAGTGGTATGGCCCTTGCCTTCTCCACAGAACAAGCAAAACAGTCTCCTTGGCTGATCTCCGAATCTTCCGCCGAAGCCCCTGGCGCCTCTGCCTCTTGGAGCTGGTGGCCGGAAGGAAGTTTGTTGCTGCCCCGAAGCCTGTGAGGAGCACTGCGGTCTGTTCTGCTGACTCCCCTTATCATCATTCTGAGTGTTGTGGATGGACCGGACATGCCTCGGATAGTATCTCCCTCCGAAGCCCCTGGTCATTTCAGAGAATCTGAAGGCCTCCTCCCTTCTTTGGCGAAAGTCATTGTCAGCACGAATGTACTCATCCATCTTTTGGAGCAATTTCTCCAAGGTCTGAGGAGGCTTCCGAGCAAAGTATTGAGCTGCAGGTCCAGGACGAAGCCCCTTAATCATGGCTTCGATAACAATTTCATTGGGCACCGTTGGTGCCTGCGCCCTCAATCGTAAGAACCTTCGGACATACGCCTGAAGGTATTCTTCATGATCCTGAATACACTGGAACAGGGCTTGAGCTGTGACCGGCTTCGTCTGAAATCCTTGAAAGCTGGTCAGTAACATATCTTTCAGCTTCTGCCAAGAAGTGATCGTTCCTGGCCGAAGGGAGGAATACCAGGTCTGAGCAACATTCCTGACGGCCATAACGAAAGACTTCGCCATGACTGCAGCATTGCCCCCGTACGAAGACACTGTTGCTTCGTAGCTCATTAAGAATTGCTTCGGGTCGGAGTGGCCGTCGAACATGGGAAGCTGAGGTGGCTTATAGGATGGAGGCCAGGGTGTAGCCTGCAGCTCAGCGGACAGAGGAGAAGCATCATCAAAAACAAAATTTCCCTGATGGAAATTGTCATACCAGTCATCTTCGTTGACGAAGCCCTCCTGATGAAGGTCTTTCTGATGAGGCCTTCTGTTCTGCTCATCGTGAGTAAGATGGCGAACTTCCTCAGAGGCTTCGTCTATTTGCCTCTGCAACTCAGCTAGGCGGGCCATCTTCTCCTTCTTCCTTTGCACTTGTTGATGTAGCATCTCCATATCCCTGATTTCTTGGTCTAGCTCTTCTTCCTCGAGCGTCGGGCTGACGGCCTTTCTCTTCTGGCTTCGGGCCTCCCGAAGAGAGACGGTCTCCTGGTTGTGGTCCAGCGGTTGCAGTGCTGAAGCCCCAATCGCTGAAGCTTTCTTCGGCGCCATAGCGAAGGTCTATAGCTTCCGAAGGTGTTCAAAAGAGCTCGAAGTGGAAGTGAGTTCACCGGAGGTGGGCGCCAATGTTGGGGACTTGTTCTCAAATGCTTCGAGTTAAGAACAAGGCAACATAAAAAGTGTTAAATGTTAAAGTCCTTTGTCCTTCGGAACATTATTCCCCTTCGGGAAATAATGAGCTTTGGACGAAGGTCCTAAGAGACGTACCTTCGTAAATGTAGCAAGTAAGGACGAAGGTTTATACAAAACATGAAATATGATATAAACATTATGAAATCATTTCTATTAATCGTAGAAAGATGGAAATGATTTTATATCACAAATGTACCTTCGGTCCTGAGAGAAGGTAAGAGTACAAGTGTGACGCAAAAAGCGAATGCCAAGTCAGCGTGATCAGTACGGGAGTACTGTTCATCTATTTATAGACGCGGGACGCAGCCCACGTAAAATTACATTCATGTCCATTACATTTCTCAATGACTCATGGAAATCTGTTAAGGTTCTTGTAGTCTTTTCATCTTTAAGTCGGTTCCCTCCTCTGCTGTCGCGACGAAGCTTCCCTGCGTACAGCTTCGGCTGTGCACCATCCTTCGTAGAGCTTGGTAACCAACTCGTCCTTCGTCTGGTTCAGGCTTCGTCCTGACCGTGCTTCATTTTCATGATTTTGAGTTCGAAGATACCTGTCCACATAATCCACTTGGAAAACATTGTCAAATCATGTTTTTGAGGACCTTCGGAGGACGAAGGCCCCCAACACTATGTAAGTGTGATAGTTGCTCTATTAATGTCAAGCATTTGTTTTGTTTTAGCATATGCTGGAAGGAAATGGCAGACATAACTTCGCCCGTCTCTCGGTCGAGTTCATTACTAGGTACACTAGCAATTCTTGTCCAATATCTGATTAACTACTTTTCCCCCGCTTCCTCTTCTAGAGAAGGAGAACTGTTGTTGATAAACTTAATATGCAAAATACCTTTGAAGAAAATGATGTTACCTATGTAAGTGTGATAGTTGCTCTATTAATGTCAAGCATTTGTTTTGTTTTAGCATATGATGGAAGGAAATGGCAGACATAACTTCGCCCGTCTCTCGGTCAGTCTCAACAGCCGTTTCGTTCCTCGGCATCTCAAGCGCAGCAGCGATGGTGTGGATGTATTAAGTTTTGAACCTAGATGACAGCCATGTGATTGTTCTCACTGATGATGGTTTGTAATGATGCAAATTCAGGGCTAAGAGGTCAGCATCTAGAGAATCAAAGGACGTCCAGTGACTCTTCTTAGTGGTACCACTAGAAACAAGGCTCCTTACACTAAGCTAAATGTTGCAAACATAAAGAATCCTAATGAGAAACAAGCAAACAATGGTATGTTGCATGCTCTTAAGTTACCAGTGTAGTTATATGAATCAACCAAGAAACTAGCTCTCATGTATGTTCTATATTCTTCTGCAGTTAATCATCCTTTTAAATGTCAGGAGGCTCCTTTGAATTAGCATACCTAAGACGTGCTCATATACTAAATGCAGGGTACAACTATATTAACTGAACCTGCTGTTATGTCACTTCATATTATTTTTTACAAAGCATTCATGATAGTTGGGTACTAAATCTTTTTGTTTTCAGTTTTACATGTGCCAACACACTAATAAATCAAATCCGAATAGGTCAATCTTTGATTGCTCATTCAGTTCCAGAGTAAAATGTGTTGTTCTGAAGACCTCCACAAGACATGTGTTTTAGTTTCCTTTTGCCTGTTTATGCATTTCTGATTTAATAAACTGATGGGATCTTGATGCCAAACACAGGCGGGTTTCGCTGGTGACGACGCACCGAGAGCTGTCTTTCCTAGCATTGTAGGCAGGCCACGCCACACTGGTGTGATGGTGGCCATGGGCCAAAAGGATGCATATGTGGGTGATGAAGCTTAGTCCAAAAGAGGTATTCTGACACTGAAGTACCCAATTGAGCATGGCATTGTCGGCAACTGGGATGACATGGAGAAGATCTGGCACCACACCTTCTATAATGAGCTTCGTGTGGCACATGAGGAGCACCCTATACTGCTGACCGAGGCTCCTCTGAACCCCAAGGCAAACAGGGAGAAGATGACCCAGATTATGTTCGAGACATTCAACTGCCCAACAATGTATGTGGCCATCCAGGCCGTTCTTTACCTGATGACTGTAACTCAAGGTTCCAGACAAATTTAAAACAAAAAAGGATGGGGTCCTCTATTCATGAGTGATCTTCAAGTGATCCACAAAATCTCCCTCTTTATATTGGCCGGCAAATTTGTGATCCTATCAGCACAAATGAGTTTTTTTTCACTGCACCACAATTGGCTACAGTTGCTAGATGGCAAGAAGACATATCTCTGTGGTTTTTCCGAGTCCAATTATGCCGACTCTAACTATGTAACTCCAAAACCTCTCAGGAAGGCACTACAACAACAGGTGCAAATATTGTAGCCTCATAAGTTACTTGGCTAAATTTACTTGTTTATATTCCTTAACCATGAAATGCTTCTTATTCACAATAAAGCTGTTTTTTCCTCAATGAAATGGCTTGACATCTGAAATTTTATACCATCATCAACTGCAACTATCACCAAGTATCCAAAAGTATTACCATTGTGATATGTTCTTACCACATATGTTATTACCAACTATCACCAATTATCCAGAAGTATTACCATCGTAATATGGTTATTAGGTGAAACTATTTTTTTCCTTCACCAATGTGGTGGTGTGGTGCATTTATGCAGGTTAAGGTACAATCTTTGTAGACTTGGATGGAGAAATTGGTTGTTGCTATGACGAAGACTAAGGCGAGTAGAAGCTTAAGAGGTATGGGAGATGTAATCAGGTCCAAGGAGAAGGGCCAAACTGGGTTCTTTTTGTTGGGTTTTTTGCTTAGCGCACTTTAGTCAAGATTGGGTGCAAACTAAAGCAGTTGTTCAATGGGAAGCAGCAAAATAATACTTCCAAAGGTCTTATGTCATATTGTGCCCTATCTGCAATTGCAATCTTGATGACATATTCTTCGTATGCTTGCTGCATAGTGTACAAAATTTAAGCTAATAGAAGGCCTCAAGCATGTGAGCTGCACTCGGGCCTCTACCAGTTCAGTGACCAAACTGGTTGTTACTGCTCTATTTCAGGTGCTTTATCTATAACTTTTGTTCTGTTCTTTTTCTTGTTACTCACTTATTTCTCAACATTGCAGTTTATGTCACTAAAGAATTTAGTGCTAGAATACAGATCTGGTATGTTTGGGTTCTAACCTGGATTGTTTCTTGCTTCTTAGTGGCCTTTTAATCTGTAGGGCTTAGAATGTTATTCAGCATGCATTTAGTGTTCACATATGTAGTTGGTTGTGTACTTAACTGATTTTTTGTGAGAAATTCAGTTGTGGGTCTATGCTACTTAAACGCATTTAAAGTTCCCTTAGCAGAAAATAATTGACACTGGCTGTTGCAGGTATGCTGAGAACGTGTTAGAAGTTAAGAAGAATCCTAACTGGATATGTCCAGTTTGTGAAAGAGAAATGTGCCTTTGGGCCATTTCTAAGTATTTTGGTGATTTAGTGTCCAACACAAGTGCTTAAGTGTTAATCTATGCCAAATGTTGGACAAAGTGCAAATCAAGAGTAAAGGTATGTTTCTAAGACTTAGTACATTGTTTTGGAGACTAATGTCTTGTGTCTAAGTGCTGGAAACAGGAGAAATCACTTTGGAAAAGAGATGGTTTTCTTCAGCCAAAGACAGTTCAGTCTGGGAGCACCGGACTGTCCGGTGGTGCACCGGACAGTGTCCGGTGCGCCAAGCTGGCGACTACCAACTGGCTGCTCTCATGAGGCGATCAATGGCGTACGACTATAATTCACCGGACTGTCCGGTGGTGCACCGGACTGTCCGGTGAGCCAACGGTCGGCCGGGCCAACGGTCGGCCGCGTAATCTGCGCGCGACGCGTGGCCGAGCCAACGGTCAAAAGGGGGCACCGGACTGTCCGGTGTGCACCGGACAGTGTCCGGTGCGCCAACGGCTCTGAATCTGCAACGGTCGGCTTCACCAAATAAGGAAAGAGATCCGCACCGGACAATGTTCGGTGGTGCACCGGACTGTCCGGTGCGTCAGGCGACAGAAGGCAAGATTTGCCTTCCTGGAATGCTCTCAACGGTTCTTAGCTGCCTTGGGGCTATAAAAGGGACCCCTAGGCGCATGGAGGAGAACACCAAGCATCCTTTGAGCATTGTTGATCACTCACACTTCATTCTTGCGCACTTGTTCGACTTTCTTAGTGATTTGAGCTCCGTTCTAGTGAGAACCTCGTGATATTCTTTTGAGCTCAAGTCTAGGTCTTGTGTGTGCGTATTTGCTATGGTTTTTGTGTCTTGTGTGTGTTGCTCATCCCTCCCTTACTCCGTGCTTCTTTGTGAACATCAAAGTGTAAGGGCGAGAGGCTCCAAGTTGTGGAGATTCCTCGCGAGCGGGATATAGTAAACAAAGCAAAACACCGTGGTATTCAAGTGGGTCTTTGGACCGCTTGAGAGGGGTTGATTGCAACCCTCGTCCGTTGGGACACCACAACATGGAGTAGGCAAGTGTTGGACTTGGCCGAACCACGGGATAAACCACTGTGCCATCTCTGTGTTGATCCCTTTGTGGTTATTGTGTTTTGCTAAGACTCCTCTCTAGCCACTTGGCTTTATTGTGCTAACATCTAATCAAGTTTTGTGGCATTAAGTTTCAAGTTTTACAAGATCACCTATTCACCCCCCTCTAGGTGCTCTCAATTGGTATCGGAGTCGTTCTCTTCAAGAAAGGGACTAATTGCCTGAAGAGATGGATCCTAAGGGCAAGGGGATTGTGATCAATGATAAGAAGAAGGAGTTCTTCGTCAATGAGCCGAAAGATGACAAGCCTACCGACTCGGGCTCGGGCCACAAACGAAAAGATGGGAAGAAGAAGAAGAGGCGCATCAAGGAGATCGTCTACTACGATGACAGTGACGAGTCCTCTTCTTCCCAAAAGGACGACGACAACGACTAAGAGAAAAGGAAGACAGTTAATTCAAACTTCTCTTTCGATTATTCTCGTATTCCGCATAGTTCAAATGCACATTTGCTTTCCATTCCTCTTGGCAAACCTCCACACTTTGATGGGGAAGACTACGGATTTTGGAGTCACAAAAAGCGTAGTCACTTGTTCTCTCTCCATCCAAGCATATGGGATATAGTAGAGAGTGGAATGAAATTTGATAGTACTGATAGTCCCATGTTCATTAATGAGCAAATTCACAAAAATGCACAAGCTACTACTGTTCTTCTAGCTTCATTGTGCAGGGACGAATACCATAAGGTGAGCGGCTTGGATAACGTCAAGCAGATTTGGGACACCCTCAAGATCTCACATGAGGGGAACGACGTCACCATGCTCACCAAGATGGAGTTGGTGGAGGGTGAACTTGGGAGATTCGCAATGATCAGGGGCGAGGAGCCAACCTAAACGTATAACCGGCTCAAGACCCTCGTCAACAAAATAAGGAGGTATGGAAGCACGCGATGGACGGACCATGACGTCGTCCGCCTAATGCTAAGGTCTTTTACCGTTCTTGATCCACATCTTATGAACAATATTCGTGAGAATCCTAGGTACACCAAGATGACGCCTGAGGAAATACTTGGAAAGTTTGTAAGCGGGCGGATGATGATCAAGGAGGCTAGATACGTTGATGATGCGTTGAATGGCCCAATCCAAGAGCCTCAAACCATTGCTCTCAAAGCAACGAGAAGCAAGGAGGTGCTACCTAGCAAGGTGGCGCAAGTTGAGGCGGCCGGGCTCAATGATGAAGAGATGCCCCTCATCATCAAGCACTTCAAGACGGCGCTAAAGGGTCGCAAGGAGCATCCCAACAAGACCAAGACGAAGCGGAAGCGCTCATGCTTCAAATGTGGTAAGATTGGTCATTTTATCGCTAATTGTCCCGATAATGATAGTGACCAGGAACAAGGGAACAAGAGGGAAAAGAAAAAGGCGTACAAGAAGGCTAAGGGCGAGGCACACCTTGGCAAGGAGTGGGACTCGGATTGTTCGTCGTCCGACTCCGACAACGAAGGACTCGTCGCCACCGCCTTCAACAAGTCATCCCTCTTCCCCAACGAGCATCACACTTGCCTCATGGCAAGGGAAAAGAAGGTAAGCACTCGTAATACTAGTACTTATGCTTCCTCAAGTGACGAAGAATCTAGCGATGATGAAATAGACTATTCATGTTTATTCAAGGGCTTAGATAGAACTAATGTTGATAAGATTAATGAATTGATTGATGCCTTGAATGATAAGAATAGATTATTAGAAAAGCAAGAGGATCTTTTGTATGAAGAACATGATAAGTTTGTAGAGGCACAAAAATCCCTTGCTTTAGAAATTAAAAGGAATGAAATGCTCTCTTGTGAACTGTCTACATGCCATGACTCTATTTCTAGCTTAAAGAGCATAAATGATGATTTGAATGCTAAGTTAGAAATAGCAAATAAATCAACATCTTGTGTAGAAGATGTTGCAATTTGCAATAGGTGTAAAGATATTAATGTTGATGCTTGTAGTGAACACCTAGTTTCAATTTCTAAATTGAATGATGAAGTGGCTAGTCTTAATGCCCAACTTAAGACTAGCAAGAGTGAATTTGATAAAATAAAATTTGCAAGGGATGCCTACATGATTGGTAGACACCCCTCAATTAAGGATGGTCTTGGCTTCAAAAGGGAAGTCAAGAACTTAACAAGCCATAAGGCTTCCATCTCCACCAAGGAGAAAGGGAAGGCCCCTATGGCTAATAGTGCTCAAAAGAATCATGCATTTATTTATAGGAAATTTTCTAGAAATATTCATCGTGATAGGAGTTGTACTGCTTATGATTCAAATGCAATGTTTGCTTCAAGTTCTTCCTATATGCATGGTAGAGATATGCCTAGGAGAAATGTCATTCATATGCCTAGGAGAAATGTTGCTCATATTCCTAGGAAGATTAATGAACCTTCTACAATTTATCATGCTTGCAATGCTTCCTTTGCAATTTGTAGAAAGGATAGAAAGGTGATTGCTAGGAAATTAGGGGCAAAATGCAAGGAAGATAAAACTTGCATTTGGGTCCCTAAGGATATTATCACTAACCTTATAGGACCCAACAAGAGTTGGATACCTAAGACCCAAGCCTAAATTTGCCTTGCAGGTTTATGCATCCGGGGGTTCAAGCTAGATTATCGACAGCGGATGCACAAACCACATGACGGGGGAGAAGAAGATGTTCACCTCCTATGTCAAGAACAAAGATTCCCAAGACTCAATCATATTCGGTGACGGGAATCAAGGCAAGGTGAAAGGGTTAGAAAAAATAGCTATTTCATCCGAGCACTCCATTTCCAATGTGTTTTTAGTTGAGTTGCTTGGATATAACTTGTTGTCTGTGAGTCAGCTTTGTCATATGGGATATAACTGTTCATTCATAAATGTAGATGTGTCTGTCTTTAGAAGAAGTGATGGTTCATTAGCTTTTAAGGGTGTATTAGACGACAAACTCTATTTAGTTGATTTTGCAAAAGAGGAGGCAGGTCTAGATGCATGCTTAATTGCTAAGACTAGCATGGGCTGGCTGTGGCATCACCGTTTAGCTCATGTGGGGATGAAGAACCTTCACAAGCTTCTAAAGGGAGAACACGTGATAGGTCTAACTAATGTAACTTTCGAAAAAGATAGACCTTGTGCAGCTTGTCAAGCAGGTAAACAGGTGGGAAGCTCTCATCATACCAAAAATGTGATGACCACATCAAGACCTTTGGAGTTGCTTCATATGGACCTCTTCGGACCCGTCGCCTATCTAAGCATAGGAGGAAGTAAGTATGGTCTTGTTGTAGTTGATGATTTTTCCCGTTTCACTTGGGTATTCTTTTTGCAGGATAAATCTGAAACCCAAGGGACCCTCAAGCGCTTCCTAAGAAGATCTCAAAATGAGTTTGAGCTCAAGGTGAAGAAGATAAGGAGCGACAACGGGTCCGAGTTCAAGAACCTTCAAGTGGAGGAGTACCTTGAGGAGGAAGGGATCAAGCACGAGTTCTCCGCTCCCTACACACCACAGCAAAATGGTATGGTAGAGAGGAAGAACAGGACGCTCATAGACATGGCGAGGATGATGCTTGGAGAGTTCAAGACCCCCGAGCGGTTTTGGTCGGAAGCCGTGAACACGGCTTGCCACGCCATCAACCGGGTCTACCTTCACCGCCTCCTCAAGAAGACTTCGTATGAGCTGCTAACCGGTAACAAACCTAATGTGTCTTACTTTCGTGTATTTGGGAGCAAATGCTATATTCTAGTGAAGAAAGGTAGAAATTCTAAGTTTGCTCCCAAAGCTGTAGAAGGGTTTTTGTTAGGTTATGACTCAAATACAAAGGCGTATAGGGTCTTCAACAAATCATCGGGTTTGGTTGAAGTCTCTAGCGACGTTGTATTTGATGAGACTAATGGCTCTCTAAGAGAGCAAGTTGTTGATCTTGATGATATAGATGAAGGAGACGTTCCAACGGCCGCAATACGCACCATGGCGATTGGCAATGTGCGACCACTGGAACTCGAGGAGCAAGATCAACCTTCTTCCTCAACAATGGTGCATCCCACAACTCAAGACGATGAACAGGTTCATCAAGAAGAGACGTGTGATCAAGGGGGAGCACAAGATGATCATGTGATGGAGGAGGAAGCACAACCGGCACCTCCAACCCAAGTTCGAGCGACGATTCAAAGGAATCATCCCGTCGACCAAATTTTGGGTGACATTAGCAAGGGAGTAACTACTTGTTCTAGATTAGTTAATTTTTGTGAGCATTACTCCTTTGTCTCTTCTATTGAGCCTTTCAGGGTAGAAGAGGCCTTGCTAGATCCAGACTGGGTGTTAGCCATGCAGGAAGAGCTCAACAACTTCAAGCGTAATGAAGTTTGGACACTGGTGCCGCATCCCAAGCAAAATGTTGTGGGAACCAAGTGAGTGTTCCGCAACAAACAGGACGAGCACGGGGTGGTGACGAGGAACAAAGCTCGACTTGTGGCAAAAGGTTATGCCCAAGTCGCAGGTTTGGACTTTGAGGAGACTTTTGCTCCTGTGGCTAGACTAGAGTCTATTAGTATTTTGCTAGCATATGCCGCTCACCATTCTTTCAGGTTGTTCCAAATGGATGTAAAGAGCGCTTTCCTCAATGGGCCAATCAAGGAGGAGGTGTACATGGAGCAACCCCCTGGCTTCGAGGATGAACGGTACCCCGACCACGTATGTAAGCTCTCTAAGGCGCTCTATGGACTTAAGCAAGCCCCAAGAGCATGGTATGAATGCCTTAGAGACTTTTTAATTGCTAATGCTTTCAAGGTTGGGAAAGCCGATCCAACTTTATTCACTAAGACTTGTGAAGGTGACTTATTTGTGTGCCAAATTTATGTCGATGACATAATATTTGGTTCTACTAACCAAAAGTCTTGTGAAGAGTTTAGCAGAGTGATGACTCAAAAGTTTGAGATGTCGATGATGGGCGAGTTGAACTACTTCCTTGGATTCCAAGTGAAACAACTCAAGGACGGCACCTTCGTCTCCCAAACGAAGTACACGCAAGATTTGCTAAAGCGGTTTGGGATGAATGACGCCAAGCCCGCAAAGACTCCGATGGGAACTGACGGACACGTCGACCTCAACAAAGGAGGTAAGTCCATTGATCAAAAAGCATACCGGTCCATGATAGGTTCCTTGCTTTATTTATGTGCTAGTAGACCGGATATTATGCTTAGTGTATGCATGTGTGCTAGATTTTAATCCGATCCAAGGGAGTGTCACTTAGTGGCTGTGAAGCGAATTCTTAGATATTTAGTCGTTACGCCTTGCTTCGGGATCTGGTATCCAAAGGGGTCTACCTTTGACTTAATTGGATATTCAGACTCCGATTATGCTGGATGTAAGGTCGATAGGAAGAGTACATCGGGGACGTGCCAATTCTTAGGAAGGTCCCTGGTGTCATGGAGTTCTAAGAAACAAACCTCCGTTGCCCTATCCACCGCTGAGGCCGAGTACGTTGCCGCAGGACAGTGTTGCGTGCAACTACTTTGGATGAGGCAAACCCTCCGGGACTTTGGCTACAATCTGAGCAAAGTCCCACTCCTATGTGATAATGAGAGTGCTATCCGCATAGCGGACAATCCTGTTGAGCACATCCGCATAAAGCATATTGACATCCGACATCACTTTTTGAGAGACCACCAACAAAAGGGAGATATCGAAGTGTTCTATATTAGCACCGAGAACCAGCTAGCCGATATCTTTACCAAGCCTTTAGATGAGAAGACCTTTTGCAGGCTGCGTAGTGAGCTAAATGTCTTAGATTCACAGAACTTGGATTGATTTATAGCATACATGTGTTTATGCCTTTGATCATGTTCCCTTATACATTTTGTTGTTTATTTATGGTGCTCAAGTTGTACAAACACTCCCCGGACCTCAAAAGTCCATGTGTGAGTGATGCACATATTTAGGGGGAGATGTGCTACAACTTGACCCTTTGAGACTAACCGTGTGCTTGAGTTTGCTTGATTTAGTCTCAAAGGTGGATTGAAAGGGAAAAGGTGGACTTGGACCATGCAAGACTTCCACTACACTCCGATGAGAGGGTAACGTATTCCAAGTTCATCTTCATGCTCTTATTGCCTTTTTTACTCTTCATTGAAGATTTTGGTGAGGCAATGGGGTTCAAGGGCCAAACTTGATCCCGTTTTGGTGCTTGATGCCAAAGGGGGAGAAAATAAGGCCAAAATCAATAAATGGATCAGCTACCACTTGAGAATTTTGAAAATAGTAGAATAAAGCTGTTGGTTTTTTCAAAACTCTCTTGTTGTCTCTTTTGTCAAAAGTTGGCCTCTTGTGGGGAGAATAGTCGATTATGGAAAAAGGGGGAGTTTTTGAAATCTTTGATCAATTTCTCTTGGAACAACTCTCTTTATGACTCTACAAGTGAATTTGACTTAGAGATAGGAAATTGAGTTTGATTTGCAAAAACAAACCAAGTGGTGGCAAAGTATGATCCAAATATGCCAAAGTTGAATCAAAACAATTTGTTCTTATTTGCGTTGATATTGCACTTGTTCTAGTTGCTTTGTGTTGTGTTGGCATAAATCACCAAAAAGGGGGAGATTGAAAGAGAAATGTGCCTTTGGGCCATTTCTAAGTATTTTGGTGATTTAGTATCCAACACAAGTGCTTAAGTGTTAATCTATGCCAAATGTTGGACAAAGTGCAAATCAAGAGTAAAGGTATGTTTCTAAGACTTAGTACATTGTTTTGGAGACTAATGTCTTGTGTCTAAGTGCTAGAAACAGGAGAAATCACTTTGGAAAAGAGATGGTTTTCTTCAGCCAAAGACAGTTCAGTCTGGGAGCACCGGACTGTCCGGTGGTGCACCGGACAGTGTCCGGTGCGCCAGGCTGGCGACTGCCAACTGGCTGCTCTCGGGAGGCGATCAATGGCGTACGGCTATAAATCCGGACTGTCCGGTGGTGCACCGGACTGTCCGGTGAGCCAACGGTCGGCCGCGTAATCTGCGCGCGACGCGTGGCCGAGCCAACGGTCAGAAGGGGGCACCGGACTGTCCGGTGTGCACCGGATAGTGTCCGGTGCGCCAACGGCTCTGAATCTGCAACGGTCGGCTTCGCCAAATAAGGAAAGAGATCTGCACCGGACAATGTCCGGTGGTGCACCGGACTGTCCGGTGCACCAGGCGACAGAAGGCAAGATTTGCCTTCCTGGAATGCTCTCAACGGCTCCTAGCTGCCTTGGGGCTATAAAAGGGACCCCTAGGCGCATGGAGGAGAACACCAAGCATCCTTTGAGCATTGTTGATCACTCACACTTCATTCTTGCGCACTTGTTCGACATTCTTAGTGATTTGAGCTCCGTTCTAGTGAGAACCTCGTGATATTCTTTTGAGCTCAAGTATGGGTCTTGTGTGTGCGTATTTGCTGTGATTTTTGTGTCTTGTGTGCGTTGCTCATCCCTCCCTTACTCCGTGCTTCTTTGTGAACATCAAAGTGTAAGGGCGAGAGGCTCTAAGTTATGGAGATTCCTCGCGAGCGGGATATAGTAAACAAAGCAAAACACCGTGGTATTCAAGTGGGTCTTTAGACCGCTTGAGAGGGGTTGATTGCAACCCTCGTCCGTTGGGACGCCACAACGTGGAGTAGGAAAGTGTTGGACTTGGCCGAACCACGGGATAAACCACTGTGTCATCTGTGTGTTGATCCCTTTGTGGTTATTGTGTTTTGATAAGACTCCTCTCTAGCCACTTGTCTTTATTGTGCTAACATCTAATCAAGTTTTGTGGCATTAAGTTTCATGTTTTATAGGATCACCTATTCACCCTCCTCTATGTGCTCTTAGTTTGCCATGGCATCTGTAATTGCAGCATATGCAGAACCAAGAAAGGATGGTTCCCTACTGGTTCTGCCTATAGGAAGGTATATCTAATAACATAATATCCCTATTACCTTTGAAAGGTACAAACTGCTAATTGAAGCTGGCATAGCGTAAAATATTATCTATGTTTGTGGATCATGCGTTTGTTTAGGTTGTCTGTAGCCTATGCCTAACCTACTTGGTGGCTAGGAAACGTAATGGAGTGGATCCAATGTAGGCTGTATGCATATTTGGTTCTAATGTTGGTAGTATGTATGTACCATTTTGTCAAAGATCCAACAATCCTGACAGTCTGGCATCTTCCTTCGTGCAGGTGGTTGAACTTAGGTACAAATCTGTTTCACACTTTTTAATTGCGACACATCGAGCATCATCAGATAACTCAGAGGATTCAAGCCCAGCTAGCAAAGAGAAGTCGCTGTCTGCTAAATCTGAAAGCTCATGCATTTCCGATCATGATGGCCCGGATGCTAATGAGAGGACCGAGGATGGTGAAACGAGCAGCAAAGCTAAGGTGAAGAAAGCAACCCGCTGCAAAGTGAAGAAGAGTTCTGACGGCGACAAAGAAGACAGCCGAAGCGAGTCCGTGGTGACATCTGAGTGCCAGGATGGCCATCAAGCCAACACGGAGGCTGGGTGTGTCACTCCATCGTCCAAGCCAGTGTCAAGGAAGAGGAAGTGAGTTGAACGAAGCCCCGACTGCATTGCAAGTAGGCTGCGGTCTCGGCTCAGTATGCCGTGATCCCCCCCATGGACAGTGATCAGCATCATGGGTCTCTTTTTACTGTCTGACTGCAGAGGCTCGATCCCTTTTGCGATGAAGTTGTGGCTCTTTCACTTACAAGCAGTTCATGGTATGCTAGCGAAGATGTTTTGTTTCAGCAGGTGATTGGTGCAGTAGTTTTTTTGCAGACCTTAAAACTGTGTTTACAACCATGTAATGAAATAGGCTGTGCCAATAGCTGTGTTGCAGTAGCCTGCACCTTAATGTATAATTCATGCTATGCGAGTCATAACATGTGCCCTTTTGTCTCCCTTGTGCAGAAAACACCCAAGAACAACAGGGGATGACATTCCATATCATAAAATTTAGCAACAAATAAAATTTTCTGATATAAAAACAACTTCTTTTGTGTCTAGCCAGTTTGACAAATGAACTATTTTTTCTTAAATTAAAAGAGAATGTATCCTTATTGAGGAGAACAAGGGCCTCCTCTCTGCATCCTCCTTCGACAGGCCTCGTGCCAGAAGGTGAGCTATATTGCTGCCTCCGCTCTTTGCTTGGTGCGTTGAGCATTTTAGGGAGTTCTTCACTTGGTTATATGTTCAAAGTGCCATGTGAACTTGTAGTTAGAATTATGGAGAACTTCTGTAGGCTCATTCCTGTTTGTCATTTTTAACCATTTCATTCTGGTATATGCCAGAGGTTCATGATGTCAGTTCTGGTCGCATTATTAAAGTGTTTAAAATGTAAATTAATGCTCTGTAATCTATATCACTAAATAGACCTTCTCACTTTTGTGACTCAAGTTTATTTGAAAGTATTAAAAAGTTAATCTGTGAATTAATCAGACCAGAACCTTAATCTAGCGCCTTAGACCAACTCGGTCATCTCATCAAATTGGTAAAATTATTCACTTTATACATATTGTTGTTTTTTTCATCGCCACTCACCGTTACTGACTGATGAGAAGAGGTCGTGTTCAGTTCTCAGATGCCGGTGTCCATCAGTCCATGAGACACGAAGAAGATCCGGCCAACACACGCCAGACTAAGGCTTCATCTGTGAAGGCAACATGTGGACTTTTTAGGCGGAGGAGCTGGCGGTTCTTGTTTCTGGTTGCTCAGGGACGAATTGCACTTGATCTGAAGATGAGGTTACAAGCTTCGCACTTGGATTTTTTCCCCACATTCTTCAGGAGTATAAATATCCTCTTGGTTGACTCTGCTGTAGTTTTTAGTTCTGTGAATTTGTTTGTTGTGAAATCTATATATTATGGGATGTTCAGATGATTCGAGTCATGAAAGGCGTTTTTATTGGGATGAATGCTCGAGGTAATTTGGATATCAGCTTGGCTGCATAGTAAATCATTTGTTCTATTTTTTTTCTTATAACGATATGAATATTGGTGGTCTGACACTATGCTTTTAGGACATCCATTTTATTTTAACCTTTTTTATGACTTGGTGTGGTCTGTGCAGGCAAGAGGAGGGCTCTAATCCCTCTCCTGATGTAGGCTACATCAGTGAAATATTGAAGCTTATACCTGAAGAGGTGCACGATCTTGATGTTGTACTCTTTATCTAGATTTGATTTGACGGAACATTAGTACAGTACTTCCAAAATATAAATTCTGCATAAGTTTGATAGTTCTTCTGCTTATTTTTTTTATTGAAATTGCAGTTTGGACCAAGGCAAAGTCTACTGTCACTGGTGTTTGATGTTCAGTTGCTGAAGATCATGTGATTCTGCATTTCTGCAACCATCGTTATCATCATCCTTGGTCAATGCAAACAGTGCTTCAAGGGAATCACAGAGTTCATTGTAAACTTACTTGTTCTCCCTTTGAAATCAAGGTCTATAAAATAAATTAGTGAAATAATTAGGCAGCAGCAATCCGGCTTGTCAAAATATCGTTAACTTGACTCAGAACAGTTCTCTGAATATCATTAACTTGACTCAGAACAGTCCTCTGAAGCGAAGAAATGGGTCAAACTTTCTGAATGGTTCTGCAATGAAACGGACACACGAATTAGAATTTTTAGAATTTCTTTATGACCATTTGCAAATATGTGATTCACAAACTGCACGCTATAGCTTATGTTCATATCGACAATTTCCGATAAGAACCAGAACATAAATTATGTCAATCTACGTTTCAAATAATGAATGCGTCAAGATGTATCGATGTCTAACTTTAATAGGATATGATCATCTTAAAAGTTGGGATCAGTCGCACCAAAAGTGCTTCCCAAAATCTTATTCGTCATCTCTTTCTCTGTATAAGTTCACGAAGACGATGGTTACAGAGACATGCTCTTCAAATCATCAGTGCACGTATACGCTTGCGATAGAGAGACTATGACGAAAGTGTAGCAGCAAGAAGAGAGAAAAAATAATTGTAGGATTTTTCAAATTATGAACTTTCAAATAATATTTTTTTCAGTCTTTTCCCATTAGGATTGATAAATATATATAGAGAGGTGAATCCCTTACTCCATATCAACTAGCAATATGATACTAATTAATATTGTGTTTTCCACCTCTTCTCATAGGCTTAAACATTAAAAATCATTAGAGAACAAAGGTAATGGGCATTTGAGATTTATTAAAATTTCTTAATATGGGCTTGGAAAATTAGACCATATAAATTCTTACAACCCCCACTAGATCTCAAATGCTGACCCAAACTTTTTAATATTTTTAGAACTTTCATATGCCAGTTTGTTGTAGAGTAAGCTTCACCAAAGCGTCTCATAGCATGAGTGATCGCAGAAGGGACCGCCCTCAACTTCTATGTCCTCAATTAGGAGATCCTCAGCTCGTCAGACTATCGCTCGCCAAACAGGTACCCCTCTCCTTCCCCCTCGCTTTAATTTCTTCGCTATCTACCACAGTGCTAGCACGATGTTCAACAAACACTTTTACCAGATAGATGGATCACATGAAAACTCGTGCTTTTATAGTAGTAAGGTTTGTGTACAAAAAAGTCATCATCTTTAGACTTTGTTTAGTTATGTATTGATTGTTATCAAAAAAATTGTGCGATATTGAGGTCGATAATAAATATAATGTTCGTTTTTATGTAATCATTGTGCACTAACATTTTGTCAAATATTTTATATGTCGTTGCAACGCACATGCACCTAACTATAACAAAATTTATGTATGGCTAGAATCACAAATGAATTACAAAATATTATCTTCTAACAATATAACACACATTTATCGTGGTATTATATACTTCCGTTGCAACGCACGGGCACTCATCTAGTCAATATAAAAAGAATAGAAATCTAGATAAACCATATCTTATTCATTTTAAGTCCATTTTTGTCCATTCAAGCCGCGTTAGCTTCGTAATAAAATTGCCTATATAGTAAAACATTAGTTGTATCATGTCACACTTTTAAAATTAGATATTTGTTTAATCTCTGTTTAGTAGATTAACCTTTCTAAAGTTAATCCAAGAATAATTATAATTTGACTAAAATATGATCTCTAATCAAGTTATAATCTAGATTAAAGATGAGTTTGTATTTAGAATATCTTTCTCACACAATGTATATTAATCAACTTATAAACATAAGTTTTAATGTTTAATCACCTAAATCTTCCAAAAACCATATCTTATTAATCGTAACTCCGATTTTAGTGTATCTCGAGCATACAATCTCGTAGCGACGCATAGAATATTATTGTGTGGTTCGTTTTCATCTTTAGTGTAATGTTATTTTTATCTATTCTTTATCTATCTATATGTATTGCTACGTGTAGAAACGAGGTGATGGGAATTTGAAGGCCAACTTTTAGGGAGACATATGGACAACAGGTTATCACAAGTAAAAGGTAAGTTGATTCCTTGATCACTTTCTTTGACTTAATAATGTTCTGTTATTCACCATGGCATAGTTAGGTTAAGCTGATGGAACCTAATAGGTTGCGTAGTTTGTTTACCCTACACCTTGCAAACAAATGAACTATTGGGTAGTCTTGCTTTTGCTCTACCTGGTTTTGGGATTAATATTACATCTAAATTATGATCATGCTCTATTATTATTGTTGGTTTAATTATTGTTCATGATAAGATCATTTTATTAATTGGAACATGGAGCGACCACCCGAGAAAACAGTGGTACCACAAGGTTGGCCAATTAATTTAGAAAGCTAGGGAGAGATTACCTTACCCGAAATGGGGCAAGCGGGGAGTGAATCGCTGCAAAGTATGGGGAGGCTCTCGAGTCGAACTGTCTGTGATAGCTGTTCGGACGAGGGATTCATGTGCTTCCTTTTGCCTAAAACCGCAATGGGTTTTCTAAAACTAGTGGAACTTTGGAAAGGCTTTGTAGTGCTACCCTGCCTCGTCTCCTTGATAGAGATGAATGGGAGTCGAGATTCCTTGGCAAATGGGTAACACGGCTTGTGGGTAAAGATACACAACCTCTGTAGAGTGTAAAACTAGTATATCAGTCATGCTCACGGTCAAGAGCGGCTCGGACCCTCACATGTGTAAGTTATGGAATTAAACTTAACCTGTCATTTCCATTGCATTGTGGGATTTATTCATCATTTAGATCAATTATTTAATTGGGTTGGTATTGACTTATACTTAGTAATTGCTAATAAAATTTTGACCAACACTAAAAGCAATGCTCGACCTTAACCATTTTCCTTGGTAAGCCTTACACTACACTTTTCCCTACACTTGCTAAGCAATGAACGTATGTGAGCTCACCCTTGCTATACTCACACCAGGTCAAGAATAGGTACCCGCCAAGATGAGGAGCATAAATGATGCTACGATGAGTTCGGAGAGGTCTAGACCGTCGTCTCCTAGTCAACTATGGTTGCAGAGGATCGTTGCCATCATCATATGATGTATTTATTTAGTTATTTTGTACAGAACCCCTATATGTAATAAAGATGTGATATTGATTTCTGTACCATGAGTCATCGTATGTGTGAGCCTTGATCCTAGCACACATTTGAGATGCGCCAGGTTTTGCCCTTAAATCCAGGTGTGACAGTGCTGTTAACACTATCGCCCCCATGAACTTAACCTATTAAGTTCATCGGCCCCCACAAACTTAACCTATTAAGCCTAATCTCCTACATAATAGAGAGCATGTTCTCCTTGAAAGACAAGAGAAACAACAAATCTACTATAGGTTAGGGTGTTTGAAAGTCGCCTAGAGAGGGTGAATAGGAGAAACCTAAACTTTTTGCTCAAACAACAAAACTTGATCCGAGAGTTATAACTTTAAGCGTTAGAACATGAGTGGTTAGATTAGAGTAAGTTCAAGTTCAATACTTGCGATATGTTGCTAATAAATCTAAGTGTGTAATTGAACTTAACAACAATGTTATATGTAAAATAAGAGCAACACAAGTATGAAGTTAGGTAGGAAAGGGCAAAACAAATCAATATGAAAACACAAAGATACGACAATTTGTTTACTAGAGTTTCGTTTCACAAAGAAACCTACATCTTTATTTAGGAGTCCACAAAGGTCTAGGTCTCTCTCAACCCTTTCTTCACTCAAGTGACCACTAGGATCAAACTTGAGTTCCATTCTCTTAGCTCAATGGTGAGACGGAGTTTCCGTAAAGTTCTCTACAACTTGGAAGCTCTTACTCACTTTACAATCTCAATGGGAGCTTAACTCCAAGACTCAATGATCACAACACACTCTACACTTTAGCTCAACACAAGTGCACAACCAGTTTTCTCACAAAGAATGGTTATCACTAAGCTCACTACTCAATTTGGGCCACTTGGGACACTTGGGTCACTTGGAGGTGTTGCTCTAGCATTCTTGGATGTTGTATCAACTGGTTGGAGTAGTATTTATACGCTCCAAAAGCCTAATCCACTACAAAAACTAGCCACACCGGACCAGTCTGGTTCTGTGGTACACCATACCTCTCACTGTGATCGTTGGTTAAAGTTGTCATCTTGTTAGTGTGCACCAGACTGGTCCAGTAGCACACAGACCTACCAAGTTAGTACCACATCAGTTGAGCTTTGGATCTTTTGCTTTTGACCATTAGGTGTACTATGCGTCTGTTGCACATCGAACTAGTCTGGTGCACCATCTACTGAAGTCCCTCAAACAAGCTCTCTACGTGTTGAGTCCGGAGGGTGGCCCGGTGGCACACTGTACCAGGCTTGTGTGCCAAGCTCCAAAGTCCCAAAAACATGCTCTATGAGTGCCAAGTCCAATGACTGGTCTGGTGCACACCAGACTGGTCCAGTGCACTCAAAGCAGCCTCAACTTATCCAATTTGGGCACATCTTTCATGACTTCATTTGTCTAGTATCTTGGGTACTTCTATGATTTAGACAAATGTATCTTGAGTACATCCAAACATTCTAAGTCATATGTCATGTCTCAATTAATCCTCTAAATCCATTTGCTCTATTTTTTAGACTTTGTTTCAATTGGCCCCTATAACTCCACATTCTAAACCTAATCTTCCCAATTGTTCCAAAATGTTGCTAGGATATTTTATGACTTATCCAAGTGTTGAAATGGCCCAAAGTCCATTTTCTTCTCAACATGCCGTTTTCTCTAAGTTTGAGTTGTATTTCTACCTTTGGTCTTCTAAATTCAATCTCTTAATCCAAAGATCAAACACTTAGCAAACTAGTTAGTCCAATAGGTTGTGATGGTCATCAAACACCAAAACTAATATATAAATGGTTGAAGGCACATTTCCCTTTAAGTTTAGACGAGGGAATCATGTGTGTTGCATGATCTCAGGCTCATCCATCCCTAACAACGACGTGAAGATGATGGCATGATGAGCAGTCTAGGTGAATCAGGTTTTTGGGCAACGATGTCTATTGACTTCAATGACACCATGAACTTATCTTTGACCAAACTAAGCGATCCTCACTATAAGTAATGGTGAGTTTCTCTCTCATATTTCTATTAGATACATTCAAGATATATTCTATATGCACGTGGTGTTATTTACTACACAAGGTTTATGCATTGTTGATGTAGTAATTGTTTTAGGAATCAATTTAATATTAAAAGTGCACAATTATCTAACAATCGAAATATCTGATAAGCTCTTTAATATGGGTAATAGCTTTATTGATGTGATGAAACCTAAGAAGTTTGGTGGATCAAACTTTAAGAGATGGTTCACAAAATTTGATTTGTGGCTCACTATTATGGACAAGTCTTGGTTGTCAAGCCTTTTAAGGGGCCTCTAACTGTTGAAAAATAGACATAGTTTGACAAGTATAATGTGATAGCAGTAGGTTGCACCTTGAATGTGTAGCAATAGACTTTGTTATCTCCGACTATTGAAAAAGACACCATATGAGCTATTAGTGCGGGTAAAGCTATTGTCCACTTGTGTTTGATCCCTTCGGAGTATAAAAAACAAGGCAACATGATTAGATTAAGTTTCATCTTCATCCTTTAATTCTTCTTTCTCAGATAGAAGATTGATTAAATAAAGGATGAAGATGTAGAAAATGAGTGAATAAGACATAAAGAACATTCAAGATAAATTATGCATAAGGTAAAGATGTGAAACAAGGTTCAACCTTATGAGACATTACTTTCTTTCCCTTCTTTATTATTCGATAAAAAGTTACAAGTATATATTTGGCTCTGCGAAGTTACAACAAGAAAAAGGTAATACAACTTCGGAGACAAAGCGTTCTATTATGCTCTGATAAAAAAGCGTCCGTAGTGCATGGAATTGTTTCCCTATTTATAGTTGCGGGATACTACTCTGGCAAAATTATAATTGTGCCCTTAAGCCTATACATTTGAACTAGTAAATAAACTAAGGGTAGTGCCATCCTTTCCTCATGCTGTTTTGTTGGGCAAGCTTTGAGGACTAGCTTCATCTTGCTCTGTCGACAACATACACTCGTGGTTAGATGTGCTAGAGTCCTACGTGTTCGTAGCATAAATGACATGACAACAATGATATGAAGATAAGCCATTGCTACTCCCAAAAACTTTATTAGTTTCAAAATGTAGGTAAAATACATGTTTAAGTTTTATTAAAAGGCATTTTTCTTATTTTGACCAATAAGACAAGACAAGAAAAAAATAGTAGGACACTAGATGCTAGTGTGCAACCAGTTTTTCGGTTTCTACCGTCGTCATGTTCCGTACATTTAAATAGTAAAAAGGTAAATCTTAATATGCATAAATGGGGGTTCGAAACATGATTGTTAGTTCCAAATTCACATAACCCATCTAGCCAATATAACACACGTCTTTGTGTTATATTCTTTATACTCAAGCATAAAAACGGTAGCAACATTCGTACTAGCACTTTGCTTGTAGATAGTTGATGAAAGAGTGATGTTTAGATTTTCTATTGCATAAGGGCATATACAACCCACATAAATGACCTATCTTATAGGACGTCTAAGGGTTAAGTGAAAAAACATAAGAGATATATGTTGGTGAATGAACGTCTATAGCATGGTTCTCCATATATAAGATATGATTACACACATACAACCCACATATAATATTTGTAATTGATATTTAAACATTCGATATGTGATACAGACTAAACTTTTAGTCAGATAGGAACCAAACACTTCCTAAATAAAAGTGGGATAATGTTGACAGGCTTCCATGCATTCATCTAAGCAAGCAATATCTCCCTCAAGATCAGCATACCCAAGGACTACTCGCCACGTGTCATACGGGACCCATCGCCGTTCAGATAACGGGTGCCACGTTTGCAATTCCCAGCCAATGGGATGGAAGCAGCCTCACCCTATCCACACGCCCACGCGCAGCACCACAACCTTCGCCTTCCTCCATCAGTTTCCCCCCACCGCACCTGCAGCCGCGCGCCCACGATCAAAAACGTACAAAACCATCGCTACCCCCTCACCCTCACTCTCCCTGCTGCAACCCAACCAAGCCCGCACGACACGACACCAAGTCGAGGAGCTCGAGAGGGCACCAATAATGGCCGGCGTGAACTCCAGCGTCGTCGGGCTCAAGCCCGCCGCGGCAGTGCCGCAGGCCGCCGCCGCCGCCGCCTCATCGCCGGCGAAGAGGGTGCAGCTGGCCGCGCCCGAGGGCCGCCGCGCCGCTCTGCTCGGCCTGGCGGCCGTCTTCGCCGTCACGGCCACCACCGGGTCGGCCAAGGCCACGATCTTCGATGAGTACCTCGAGAAGAGCAAGGCCAACAAGGTCGGTCAGTGTTTCGTGTTGGTGTTTGTTGCTAGCTTGTTTAATTTCGATGGAAGCGAAACTGAAACCTGACAAGGTTTCTTTGCTGCGACCAGGAGCTGAACGACAAGAAGAGGCTGGCCACCAGTGGCGCCAACTTTGCGCGCGCCTACACCGTGGAGTTCGGCAGCTGCCAGTTCCCCTACAACTTCACTGGGTGCCAGGACCTCGCCAAGCAGAAGGTTCATTCTCTTATCATCACACACATATATAACAAACCTCACCGCGCGGTCTGCTGGCAATAATCTGAACTGGTTTCTTCTCATCCTGTGCCATGTGTGTCTGTCCATCGTCCGTGCTTCATTGTGCTCTTGCAGAAAGTTCCCTTCATCAGCGACGACCTCGAGATTGAGTGCGAGGGGAAGGAGAAGTTCAAGTGCGGCTCCAACGTTTTCTGGAAGTGGTGAAGCAGCTAGCAGCAGCGTCTGATGGGAATGGAGGAGATCATCACCTGTCTTGTCGACCCTAGATATGTCCAAACTGCAGGGAAATTAAATCCTCATGTGTAATTGTGCTCATTCTGTTTCTATCATCTCAACATGCATCCGATCATGAACCTCTTGCATTATTAACTGGCTCGATCGTCTTCTCAGTTTAAGACATTGGAGGCTGCTTTGTTTGTTTCAGAGGTCCTCCTTAAGATGATGCTATATTTTGTCATGGTTAATGTGATAAACAGGGTCAGGTCGGATTATTCTTGAATATATAAAATAAAATTTTAGGCTCTAGCAAACCAGTATATGAGCAAAAGAAAATTTGGTAACATGAAAGTAGCTAGATGTAAAAAAAATATGAACAATAAGAAGAGAATAATAACAGTAGTAGTCTATACCACTATATAATCTAACAGTTTAAACTTTACAAAACCCACCTAACCAAATCATCCCCACACCAATAACCTCCACAAACAAATTGCACCCAAACTTAACATACCATCAAAACCAAATATTCAGATCTTCCCTTACTTAATCAAATCCAATAGACAATATTATTTGCATCATCTCTCATCCACCCCCTCTCCCTCCCTCTCACTCGTGCCGCCACCACCGTCAACCCCGCCCCTCATGTCGTCGTCGCCACCGTCGACCCTTCCCCTCCTTAGGGTCATAGCCGTAGTGAGATTGCGTATAATGTGTGAGATGCATTGCATTGAGCTTTTAGGGAGAATATAGAAGTACATAACTTGGAGGGCAAGAAGTCTATCCTAAAGATGAGAAAGGTTATCCTAGAGATAAGAAAGGTTATTCCAAGATTATAATCAATCCAATCAATCCTTAACTAACCATATCAGATTTTGCCTAATATCACTACCGGAATTGGCCGCTTTGCCGAGTGCCTGAAGCACTCGGCAAAATCTGAAAAACACTTGGCAAAGTCTTTGCCGAGTGTCGCACTCGGTAAAGAGGGCTCGGCGAACAGTGCATCGACAAAGACTTCTTTGCCGAGTACTTTTTCTCGGGCACTCGGCACAGACTTTGCCGAGTGCCAGAAGGTACTCAGCAAAGAAAAGCCACCGTCACGACGCCGGTGTGACGGAGACGACGCCTTTGCCGAGTGTCTCCTAATGCACTCGGCAAACAAGATCCTCTTTGCCGAGTGTCTGCCGGCCAGCACTCAGCACAGAATCCGTCAGGGGTCCCTTTGTCAGGTTCTTTGTCGAGTGCTCTGTATGGCACTCGGCAAAGCGTGCCTCTTTGCCGAGTGCCAGGGCCACTACACTCACCAAGGAACCTATACCGGTGCCTAGGTCTTGGTTCTTTGCCGAGCGCTATGGCCATGACACTCGGCAAACCCTCTCTTTGCCGAGTCTCGGCAAAGTGACCAGTACACACCATTTTTATTTGTTTTTTCTATTCCATCCAAACAAACAAAAGATACGTCATAGATATTATCACATATATACATCATAGATATCATCACAGACATAAATATCCAACACAAACATTAATATACAAGTTCTCAACGTGAACATATGTATCAACACAAGTTCAGAAGTATCAAAACATAAGTCTCAAGCTTTGACATAAGTATTCAACACAAGTTCTGAAGTCTGAACACGAAAAACATAGCTCTCATCGAGGTGGGTGGTTAGACTGGTGCTGCGATGGGTTGGACGGTTCATGAGGGTTGTTGGATGCCGCCCTAGATTGGCCCTGCATAGAGAAGACATTGCATGTGTTATACCAGATGCATTACCAACATCTAACTACAATTTTGATACTCACAGGAGTATGGAACAGAGTAGGGTCAATTGTAGGGAACAATGGAGGTGGCGGAGCGAAACTCTGTGTGGCGCCAAGGCTCTGCATGTATTGGATCATCTCCGCCATTCTCTACTGATCTGCCAGGCGAGCCTCCCGCTCCACCATCATCCTCGCCTCCATGTCGTGACGTTCCCTCCTCTCTTCCTCTAGCTGGGTCTGTAATATTATAAGCCAATGTTATAGTAACTCAAAGAGAAGGTGTATAACTCAAGTAATGACGAGTTACAGAAGCACTAACCTCCAGTTGCTGTATGCGATGCTGTGAGCTGTTGTGCCGAGGTCGTATGGCTGGACTCGAGCCCGTGCTCCTTGCTAGCACCAAGGACAGAGTGGGAGTGGAGGATGAGTCGATTGCCCCGTCGGCAATCCAGTACCGCCCATGTCTCTTGTCTCCTCCGACCCTCATGAGCACATCGGGGTCGATCTCCTCGGTCTTCGGATCGTATTCTAGGCCATGGACCTCCTGCGCCATGGCGGTGTAGTCATGAAGGCGACTGTAGACAGCGGGGTTGCTCTACGCTTCGGTGTAACACCCTGAATTTGGGGGTATAAAATTTCTTTCTAATGATCACCCAAATTCATGTGTTACTCTTCTCTCTCTCACTCTAGGTTTTATCTCTCTCTAGATTCTCTCTCCCTTTTTCCTTTTTAAGTAGAATTAGCTTAAAGTTAGGGGGATTTAATTATTTATTTTTGACAAAATATTATGGGTCATGACATGTTGCATCATGCTGAGCTTAAAATATTCTTTGAAGTGTTGCACATGTTTGAATTTATTTGAATTTGAAACCTAATTTGAATTTGGAATTGAAAACTCTATAGAAAAGAAATAGAAAAGGAATTAGAAAATCCAGAGAAAAAGAAAAAGGAAATGCAGCCCAGTCGGCCCAACTCGACCTAGCCAGGTCGCGCGCCCGCGCCATCTAACAGGTGGGATCCACCTGTCAGCGGCAGCTCTCTCTCCCGCGCGCTGCCTCTCTCTCTCTCTCGCTATCTGCCCACTAGGGTCGACCTGTCGGCACCGATTTCTTCACCCGCGCGCTTTTTCTCTCTCTGCCTTGCGGGCCTGGTTCGCCAGTTGCTGAGCCGTTGCCCCGAGCGCCCCTTTTCTCTCTCTCTCTGCGTCGTGGATCCTCCCTGTCAGATCCGCCCTCCCCGTGCCCGCCGTGGACCGGCAAGTGCGCACTCGCACACGTCGCCGGATTTCTCGGCCACGACGCCCGCCCACTCGCCCAGCTCCCTTCTTAGAGCCTCGCCAGCGCCCGCACTCGCTCCCCCGCCTCATTTCGCACAGCATTGCCCTCTCTCGCGCTCTGCTCTCGCCGCCAGACGCCGCCAGAGACCCACGCCCACGTTCCCGACCATCTAGCTCGCCGAAGACCGCGCCAAGCCTCCTTGAGCTCCGCCCCAGGGTGAGACACCTTTGCCCGTGCTTAATTTCCCTAGTTTCTCTCTGTGCTCGGCCAATTTTGGCATCACCGATACTCGGCCGCGGCGGTCTGCCGTGCTCGCGCTAGGCCCGCTCGGTCAGTGCGCCCTCCCCCTCTGTCGCTGACATCCGCTGGCCCACCTGTCAGCACTCGCCCGCTCGCGCGCGCGCACCCTCGGTCGTAGATCTAATCTTACCCGTTGGTTTTAGATCTGATAGTTGAGGGAGCCCGATACCCCTTCGCGTGGTTGTTTTGCGTAAGAAACCCTCGGTTTGTTGGAAATAAACCCACGGTCCCTGGTTTTCGCGCGTAAGCCCCTGTAATCTTGCAGATTTAACCCTGGACTTTTAAAAATTCATAGAATTAGACCTAATTTCATATTTTGAATTCCCAAACTTGTTTATTTCATATCTTTTGCATATGAACTCCAAATTTAGTGATTCAAATTGCAAAATGTTCATAGGATTATTCTCTGTTTAAATAAGTTAGTCTCAGATACTGTCTGCACATTCTAATTTTTATGATTAAGTATGAACTAATGTAGGTGTAGATTTATTTATTTAATAAAATATATAAAAGGAAAACCTTAGGGATTAAAGCATGTTTAATCTTGTGAGATTAATAATGTGTGTTACATGAAATCATCTCTGGTCTATTTTTTTAGCCACAATAAAATAAATTGAATTATGTTATGTAATTGTGAGTAACACTTAGAGAAATAATAATCCATTTCCAAGGAAAGTTAGTTTAGGTTATAGTTCATGTTAAACTTTGATCTCATTATTCCCTATTGTGTTTTTAAGATGCATTCCTATGTTTGTACATGTTTGGTGTGTTGTTCATTTGTACTTTCCAAATGTATTGAATGCATGCTCACTTTATTTAGACAACGAGTAGTCCGAAGTTCCTAAGTGTGTTGTTGGAGACCTCCCTGAGCAACAACCTGTTGAAGGCAAGTGTCCTCTGACCTATTACGTCCTACATACTTTATGATTCACTGTCCCGCATTACTTTATGAAACCTAAGGATTGACTAGTCTGTATTTACTTATCCTTATTTACCTTTTGGGTTATCATGGTTAGCATTTTGCTAATGCCTTAACTTAATCAATGAACATGATGTGATTATTTATGATACAATACTGTTATCTTGATTATGTTGATGGTCTTGTGATACTCTAGGGGACTCAGGCCATTTTCCTGAGTACCTCTCCGTAAGGACCTGTTCGTGGAGTGACCACCCGGGATAATAGTGCATCCATGAGGGTGGAATGGGACACCCTTAGTTGATTAATTAGATGAACCTAGGGGTGTAATTGGCTTTGCCGGAGGGCCGTCAATGGGGGTCAGGGCGTAGTGCTCGCTCAGCCAAGGTTGGGGTGTAGAGGTTCATTCGATTTGGTTTTGTTAGTCACCCACCTTGGGGAGGTGTACTGCGTTTGTACGACTGGTGAAACCTAACGAGCAGCTATGCACCAGAGGAGTCTTTGTAAAGGCTACGTAGTGTATCTCTGGCCATTCACCTTGGTAGTGAAGATTGGGTATGTACAACCCAGGCTAGAAAGGGATCATGACTCATGGGTAAAGTGTGCAACCTCTGTAGAGTGTTAGAAACTGGTATATCAGTCGAGCTCATGGTTAAGAGAAGCCTTGGGATCCTCTTTGATTAGAGGAACTTTGGATACTTTTATGATGATGGTTAACAAGGATGTTATAAATCTAATCTCTGGTATTTCCTCTTTTGAGGGAGTACTTTTGGGTAATAACTAGGTTATTACTAAAACTTGCTCTACTAACAATAATAAATACTTGACCAACTAAAAGCAACTGCTTGACCTCAACCCCATATACATCTAGTCCACTTTAGCCAAATGGGATATTTGCTGAGTACGTTGATGTGTACTCACCCTTGCTTTACACACCACCCCACCCCAGGTTGTCCCTATTGTACTTAGTGCTCAAGAGGTGATGCTGGCGACATGGAAGATTTTGAGGAGTTTTAGGACTACGACGAGTTCTAGTTTCTTTCTTAGTGGCAAACCCCCAGTCAACTGCCTATGTAGGCTTAGCTTCTATGTTTTGTATTTCCACACTTTGATATTTATGTTGAACAATGGTTATGTAATAGACTCTATGGGTGTCTCTGACATCTTGATGTAATTAAGTACCTTTCCGCTATTTATTTCAAGCACTATGTGATGATGTCCAATTATGTAATCGTTGTGTACGTGAGTTTCTGATCCTGGCACGTACATGGTTCGCATTTGGTTTACCTTCCAAAACCGGGTGTGACATAAGTGGTATCAAAGCCTTGCTGATGGTAGGACCGCTAACCTAGACTAGAATGGTCGCCCTAAGGACTATAGACCCCTATTCTTACCTTGCCCTTATAGTTCTTTCAAAAGTTGGTCATCTTGACCAACTCTATGTTACCCTCTTATCTCAAAAAGTTTTGTCTCACTTTTCTTTATGTTTACTTTCTGGTCTCATAGTTATACTCTTACTCTTGTGCTTACAATGTCTTTTATAGATGGCCCGTATCAGGTGCACTGCACGTAAGTCTGTGATCCCCTTTTTTCCTTCTCGCTTGGCGGAGCGTCCACTGCGTCGCACAGTGCCAAGTCAGTCCAGTCACCTGGAGAGACTGCATCATCGCCTGCACGAGGAGCAAGAGCGCCGATGCCAGGAGCAGGAGCAGCAGGTCTCTTCCCCCTCGCCTCAGCGGGAGGTGGAGTCTGAGAGGCCGCCTTCCCCTGCACCTCAGCCAGAGATGCCCCCTGCACCACCACAGGGCATCCTAGCTGCTAGAGAAGACCCTAACGGAGACGGAGATGCCAACGATGCCGGTGGCAGTTCGAGCCATGGCACAGAGCTTTTGGAGGAGTCGAAGCCAGAGGGATGGATCGCTAGACCCATCACTTATGACACCGCTCGCGGGTGTCATTTCCATGACGCTATCGACACCTTGCTGCGTCAGGCCTTCGACCGACACACTTGGTCCATTGAGTACCGTTGTGTAGTCTACCAGCATCGTCGCGGGTTATAGCCGAACCATTGGGAGGCTACTTGCTTGGTGCGTCGTCTGGACGATGATCTTCGGGGTGCAGAGGCCTTCTCAGAGCACTATTCTATTACTGAGAGGGATACTACCGAGGCAGTCATGCAAGATGCAGCATGACGGACACTTTCTCAGTATTGCTTGTTGTTAAGTGGGGTAGCTGACGGCCTCGACCTGAAGTACTACCCTCGCCGTTTGACCGGTAGTACTGGAGGTGTGATTGTCTCACCAGTTGGTGAAGGCAATCCCAGGTTGAACAACATGGTCAACTTGGCTACCGTTCTCAACACAGAGTTGGACCACGCCCTTGACGAGTTGGGCAAGGTTCGGGCGGAGGTTGCAGAATTGCGTGCTGAGTGCGCAGCTCGCCGCTATCTGGATGGTGGTTCTCTCGCCCCTGTCGGGATTAAGCACCCTTACCGTTCACCGCCCCGTGGTCGCTTCGACTATGGTACCCCAGACTGCAGGACCCGGATAGATTTGGATCCCTAGATCGACAGAGTCGGAGTCTGTAATAATGCTTAGTTCAGTGTCTTAGTCTAGTTAGTCTAGTTAGAGTTAGTTTGCTTATCTTATGTTGGATGCTTGTTATGATGGACATGTAATGAAGTTGGATCTTTGTAATGATTATCATCAAGGTGCGGATATCCCCTGCAACTTGGTGTAGTTATTAATAAAGTCAGTTATTTAGTTGGGTAATTGAAAGGGAAATAGGGTCAAACCTTTTCCTATATGAATTTTGGTGGTTGAATTGCCCAACACAAACAAATTGGACTAACTAGTTTGCTCTAGAAAATATGTTCTACAGGTGCCAAAGGTTCACAACAAACCAATACAAAGATAAAAGAAAGGGTTCAAAACAAAGGGGCAAAGTATACCGAAGGCAGCCCTGGTCTGGAGCACCGGACTGTCCGGTGTGCCACCGGACAGTGTCCGATGCACCACCGGACAGTGTCCGATGCACCAGGGAGGAACGACTCTGAACTTGCCAGCTTCAGGAATTTGGGAGGCCGCTCCGCTATAATTTACCGGACCATCCGGTGTAACACCAGACTGTCCGGTGTGCCAGCGGAGCAACGACTACTTCGCGCCAACGGTCGCCTGCAAGTGAACAGTGAAAGCAAACAGTGCGCGCCTGCGCACGCAGAAGTCAGAGCAGGCGCCAGAAGGCGCACCGGACAGTGAACAGGACTTGACCGGTGCACCACCGGACTGTCCGGTGGCCCCATCTGTCAGAGCTCCAACGGTCGAACCCTATCGGTTGGTTGACGTGGCTGGCGCACCGGACTGTCCGGTGCGCCCGTCGACAGACAGCCTTCCCAACGACCACTTTGGTGGTTGGGCTATAAATACCCCCCAACCACCACTCTTCAAGGCATCCAAGCATTCACTACACCTCATTCAATACAAGAGCAATACACAACACTCCAAGACACAAATCAAAGCCTCCGATCGAATCAAAGTCCCCAATTCAACTCTAGTTTTTAGGACTTGTGAGGAGATCGACTTGTGTTCTTTTGTTGCTCTTATTGCTTGGTTGGCTTTATTCTTTCTCTCATTCTTACTCTCAAAACCTTGTAAGCGAAGCAAGAGACACCAATTGTGTGGTGGTCCTTGCGGGGTCTAAGTGACCCGGGAAATCAAGGAAGGAAGCTCACTCGGTCTAGGTGACTGTTTGAGAGAGGGAAAGGGTTGAAAGAGACACGATCTTTGTGAGCACCTCAACGGGGAGTAGGTTTGCAAGAACTGAACCTCGGTAAAACAAATCACCGTGTCATCCATTCTTATTTTCTTGTGATTTGTTTTCGCCCTCTCTTTTGGACTTGCTTATATTTCTAACGCTAACCCCGGCTTATAGTTGTGCATAAGTTTATAATTTTTAGATTCCGCCTATTCACCCCCTGTAGGCGACTTTCAATTGGTATCAAAGCCCGGTGCTTCATTAGAGCCTAACCGCTCGAAGTGATGTCGGGAGAACACGCCAAGAAGGAAATGGTGACCGGCGAGAAGCCAGCTACAAGCCACGGGAAGGCTCCATCGGGAGAGTCCCGCAACAAGAAGAAGGAGGAATCACCTCCTCACATGTCGCATCAGAGTGGTGAGAAGAAAAAGAAGATGAAGAAGGTGGTCTACTACGAGACCGACTCTTTGTCGCCATCCACCTCCGGCTCCGATGCGCCGTCCATAACTTCCAAGCGCCATGAGCACAAGAAGTTTAGTAAGATTCCCCTACGCTACCCTCGTATTTCAAAACGTACTCCTTTACTTTCCGTCCCATTAGGCAAACCACCTATGTTTGATGGTGAAGATTATAATATGTGGAGTGATAAAATGAGGCACCATCTAACCTCACTCCACACTAGCATTTGGGATGTTGTTGAGATTGGAGTACAGGTACCTTCGCCGGGGGATGAAGACTATGACTCGGACAAAGTTTCCCAAATTCGACACTTTAACTCCCAAGCGACCACTATACTCCTCGCCTCTCTAAGTTGAGAGGAGTATAACAAAGTGCAAGGGTTGAAGAGCGCCAAAGAGATTTGGGACATGCTCAAGACCGCGCACGAAGGTGATGAGGTGACCAAAATCACCAAGAGGGAGACGATCGAGGGGGAGCTCGGTCGTTTCATGCTCAACCAAGGAGAAGACCCGCAAGCCATGTACAACCGGCTAAAGACCTTGGTAAATCAAGTGCGCAACCTCAGGAGCACCAAATGGGATGACCATGAGATGGTCAAGGTTATTCTTAGATCACTCGTATTTCTTAATCCTACTCAATTTCAATTGATTCGTGGTGATCCAAGATATAAACTAATGTCTCCTGAGGAAGTGATAGGCAAATTTATGAGCTTTGAATTGATGATCAAAGGCTCCAAGAAGATCATCGAGCAAGGCGCCTCCTCCTCCGTACCCAAAGCACAACCCGTTGCATTCAAGGCAACGAAGGAGAAGAAAGAAGACTCTACACCGAGTAGGGTCCCCATCGACGCCTCCAAGCTCGACAATGAGGAGATGGCGCTCATCATCAAGAGCTTCCGCCAAATCCTCAAGCAAAGGAGGGGGAAGGACTAGAAGCCCCTGAGAGCACCTAGAGGGGGGGTGAATAGGTGATCCTGTAAAACTTGAAACTTAAGTCACAAAAACTTGGTTAAGCGTTAGCACAATAAACGCCAAGTGACTAGAGAGGAGTCTTCAACATAATAACCACAAGATATCAATCACAGAGATGGCACGGTGGTTATCCCGTGGTTCGGCCAAGACCAACGCTTGCCTACTCCACGTTGTGGTGTCCCAACGGACGAGGGTTGCAATCAACCCCTCTCAAGCGGTCCAAAGACCCACTTGAATACCACTGTGTTTTGCTTGCTTTTCTTAATCCCGTTTGCGAGGAATCTCCACAACTTGGAGCCTCTCGCCCTTACACTTGAAGTTCACAAAGAAGCACGGAGCAAGGGAGGGATTAGCAACTCACACAAGACACAAAGATCACAGCAAATACACACACACAAGATCCAGACTTAAGCTCAAATGACTAGCACACTAGAACGGAGCTTAAATCACTAGAATGTCGAACAAGTGCGCAAGAATGGAGTGTGAGTGATCAAGAGTGCTCAAGGAATGCTTGGTATTCTCCTTCATGCGCCTAGGGGACCCTTTTATAGCCCCAAGGCAGCTAGGATCCGTTGAGAGCAATCTTGGAAGGCAGATCTTGCCTTCTGTTGACTGGCGCACCGGACAGTCTGGTGCACCACCGGACATTGTCCGGTGCAGATATCCTTCCTTATTTGGCGAAGCCGACCGTTGGAGTCTGAGAGCCGTTGGCGCTCCAGACACTGTCCGGTGCACACCGGACAATCCGGTGCACCAATGTGACCATTGGCTCGGCCACGCGTCACGCGCGGAATCCTCGGCCGACCGTTGCCCTGGCTGACTATTGACTCACCGGACAGTCCGGTGCACCACCGGACAGACCGGTGAATTTTAGCCGTACGCCGTTAATCATCTCCCGAGAGCGACGAGTTCGCCTATGAACGGCCCACCGGATAGTCCGGTGCACCACCAGACAGACCGGTGAATTATAGTCGTACACCGTCGTCGAAGTCCCGAGAGCAGCCTGTTCGCCAGAGCCAGCCTGGCGCACCGGACACAGTCCGGTGCACCATCGGACAGTCCGGTGCACCCAGACTGAGCAGACATTGGCTGAACAAAGCCATCTCATTTCCAATTCAACTTCTCCTGTTTCCAGCACTTAGACATAATACATTAGTCCATAAAATAATGTACTAAGTCTAGAAACATACCTTTTGACATGATTTGTATTTTGTCCACCACATTGCATATATCAACACAAAAGCACTTGCGTTGGCACTCAATCACCAAAATACTTAGAAATGGCCCAAGGGCACATTTCCCTTTCAATCTCCCCCTTTTTGGTGATTTATGCCAACACAACATAAAGCAACTAGAACAAGTGTGATATCAATGCAAATGAAAACCAAAAGTTGTTTCGAATCAATTTTGGCATATATGGATCACTCTTTGCCACCACTTGGTTTGTTTTTGCAAATCAAACTCAAATTCCTATCTCTAAGTCAAACTCACTTGTAGAGACATAAAGAGAGGTATTCCAAAAGAAATTGATCAAGGATTTCAACAACTCCCCCTTTTTCCCATAATCAACATTTCTCGAAACAAGAGGCCAAATTTTGACAAACCAAAAGCTCTAATCTCCTATTTTCAAAATTTCTCAAGTGGTAGCTGATCCATCTATTGCTTTGGCCTTTATTTTCTCCCCCTTTGGCATCAAGCACCAAAACGGGATCAATCTTGGCCCTTAAACCCCATTGCCTCACCAAAATCTTCAAATAAGAACATAAAGGCAATAAGAGTACATGAGATGAACTTGGAATCAGTTACCCTCTCATCGGAGTGCAGTGGAAGTCTTTCATGGTCCAAGTCCACCTTGTCCCTTTCAAACCTCCTTTGAGACTAAAACAAGCAAACTCAAGCACACAGTTAGTCTCAAAGGGTCAAGTTGTAGCACAGCTCCCCCTAAATATGTGCATCACTTGCAAAAAAGGACTTGTGAGGTCCAGGGAGTGTTTGTACAACTTGAGCACCACAAGTAAGCAACAAAATGCATAAGGAACATGATCAAAGGCATAAACACATGTATGCTATAAATCAATCCAAGTTCCACGAATCTAGGACATTTAGCTCACTACGCAGCCTGCAAAAGGTCTTTTCATCTAAAGGCTTAGTGAAGATATCGGCTAGCTGGTTCTCGGTGCTAACATGAAACACTTCGATATCTCCCTTTTGCTGGTGGTCTCTCAAAAAGTGATGCCGGATGTCAATGTGCTTTGTGCGGCTGTGCTCAACAGGATTTTCCGCTATTCGGATAGCACTCTCATTGTCACATAGGAGTGGGACTTTGCTCAGATTGTAGCCAAAGTCCCGGAGGGTTTGCCTCATCCAAAGTAGTTGCGCACAACATTGTCCTGCGGCAACGTACTCGGCCTCAGCGGTGGATAGGGCAACGGAAGTTTGTTTCTTAGAGTTCCACGACACCAGGGACCTTCCTAAGAATTGGCACGTCCCCGATGTACTCTTCCTATCGACCTTACATCCAGCATAGTCGGAATCTGAATATCCAATCAAGTCAAAGTTAGACCCCTTTGGATACCAGATCCCAAAGCAAGGCGTAGCAACTAAATATCGAAGAATTCGCTTCACAGCCACTAAGTGACACTCCTTAGGATCGGATTGAAATCTAGCACACATGCATACGCTAAGCATAATATTCGGTCTACTAGCACACAAATAAAGTAAAGACCCTATCATAGACCGGTATGCCTTTTGATCAACGGACTTACCTCCTTTGTTGAGGTCGGTGTGTCCGTCGGTTCCCATCGGAGTCTTTGCGAGCTTGGCGTCCTTCATCCCAAACCGCTTTAGCAAGTCTTGCGTGTACTTCGTTTGGGAGATGAAAGTGCCGTCCTTGAGTTGCTTCACTTGGAACCCAAGGAAGTAGTTCAACTCGCCCATCATCGACATCTAGAATTTCTGAGTCATCACCCTGCTAAACTCCTCACAAGACTTTTGGTTAGTAGAACCAAATATTATGTCATCGACATAAATTTGGCACACAAAAAGATCACCATCACAAGTCTTAGTGAAAAGAGTTGGATCGGCTTTCCCAACCTTGAAAGCATTAGCAATTAAGAAGTCTCTAAGGCATTCATACCATGCTCTTGGGGCTTGCTTAAGTCCATAGAGCGCCTTAGAGAGCTTACACACATGGTCGGGGTACCGTTCATCCTCGAAGCTAGGGGGTTGCTCCACCTACACCTCCTCCTTGATCGGCCCGTTGAGGAAAGCGCTCTTCACATCCATTTGGTACAACCTGAAAGAATGGTGAGCGGCATATGCTAGCAAAATACGAATTGATTCTAGCTTAGCCACAGGAGCAAACGTCTCCTCAAAGTCCAAACCTGCGACTTGGGCATAACCTTTTGCCACAAGTCGAGCCTTGTTCCTCGTCACCACCTCGTGCTCGTCCTGTTTGTTGCGGAACACCCATTTGGTTCCCACAACATTTTGCTTGGGACGAGGCACCAGTGTCCAAACTTCATTGCGCTTGAAGTTGTTGAGCTCTTCCTGCATGGCCAACACCCAGTCCGGATCTAGCAAGGCCTCTTCTACCCTGAAAGGCTCAATAGAAGAGACAAAGGAGTAATGCTCACAAAAATTAACTAATCTTGAACGCGTAGTTACTCCCTTGCTAATATCACCCAAAATTTGGTCGACGGGATGATTCCTTTGAATCATCGCTCGAACTTGGGTTGAAGGTGCCTGAGGTGCTTCTTCCTCTTCAACCTGAACATCCTGTGCTCCCCCTTGATCATGCGCCTCCACTTGAGGTACCTTTTCATCATCTTGGGTTGGGGGATGCACCATAGTTGAGGAATATGGTTGATCTTGCTCCAATTGTTCCTGTGGTCGCACATCGCCACTCGCCATGGTGCGCATTGCGGCCATTGGAACATCTTCTTCATCTACAACATCAAGATCAACAACTTGCACTCTTGGAGAGCCATTAGTCTCATCAAATACAATGTCGCTAGAGACTTTAACAAAACCCGATGATTTGTTGAAGACCCTATACGCCTTTGTATTTTAGTCATAACCTAATAGAAACCCTTCTACAGCTTTGGGAGCAAATTTAGAGGTTCTACCTTTCTTCACAAGAATATAACACTTGCTCCCAAATACACGAAAATAAGACACATTGGGTTTGTTACCAGTTAGCAGCTCATACGAAGTCTTCTTGAGGAGGCGGTGAAGGTAGACCCGGTTGATGGCGTGGCAAGCCGTGTTCACGGCTTCCGACCAAAAGCGCTCGGGGGTCTTGAACTCTCCAAGCATAGTCCTCGCCATATCGATGAGTGTCCTGTTCTTCCTCTCTACCACACCATTTTGCTGAGGCGTGTAGGGAGCGGAGAACTCGTGCTTGATCCCCTCCTCCTCAAGGAACTCCTCCACTTGAAGGTTCTTGAACTCGGACCCGTTGTCGCTCCTTATCTTCTTCACCTTGAGCTCAAACTCATTTTGAGCTCTCCTGAGGAAGCGCTTGAGGGTCCCTTGAGTTTCAGATTTATCCTGCCAAAAAGAATACCCAAGTGAAGCGGGAAAAATCATCAACTATAACAAGACCATACTTACTTCCTCCTATACTTAGATAGGCGACGGGTCTGAAGAGGTCCATATGAAGCATCTCCAAGGGTCTTGAAGTGGTCATCACATTTTTGGTGTGATGAGAGCCTCCCACCTGTTTCCCTGCTTGACAAGCTGCACAAGGTCTATCTTTTTCGAAATGTACATTAGTTAGACCTATCACGTGTTCTCCCTTTAGAAGCTTGTGGAGGTTCTTCATCCCCACATGTGCTAAGCGGCGATGCCACAGCCAGCCCATGCAAGTTTTAGCAATTAAGCATGCATCTAGACCGGCCTCTTCTTTTGCAAAATCAACCAAATAAAGTTTGCCGTCTAGTACACCCTTAAAAGCTAGTGAACCATCACATCTTCTAAAGACAAATACATCTCCATTTGTAAATAGACAATTATATCCCATTTTGCATAATTGACTAACAGATAACAAATTATATCCAAGCGACTCAACTAAAAACACATTAGAAATAGAGTGCTCAGATGAAATAGCAATTTTACCTAACCCTTTTACCTTGCCTTGGTTCCCATCACCGAATATTATTGAATCTTGGGGATCCTTGTTCTTGACGTAGGAAGAGAACATCCTCTTTTCCCCCGTCATGAGGTTTGTGCATCCGCTGTCGATAATCCAGCTTGAACCCCCGGATGCATAAACCTGCAAGGCAAATTTAGGCTTGGGTCTTAGGTACCCAACTCTTGTTGGGTCCTACAAGGTTAGTTACAATTGTCTTAGGGACCCAAATGCAAGTTTTGTCTCCCTTACATTTGGCCCCTAACTTCCTAGCACTCACCTTCTTATTCTTTCTATAAATGGCAAAAGAAGCATTGCAAGCATGATATATTGTAGAAGGTTCATTAACTTTCCTACGAACATTAACAACATTTCTCCTAGACATATTATGAACAACATTTCTCCTACCAACATTTCTATCATGCATATAGGAAGAACTAGAAGCAAACATGGCATGAGAATCAAAAGCATCATATGCATTACAACTCCTATAAGTATTTCTAGATTGTCTCCTATCATGGTACATAAAAGCATGGTTCTTTTGCACACTACTAGCCATAGGGGCCTTCCCTTTCTCCTTGGCGGAGATGGGAGCCTTATGGCTTGTCAAGTTCTTGGCTTCTCTCTTGAAGCCAAGACCATCCTTAATTGAGGGGTGTCTACCAATCGTGTAGGCATCCCTTGCAAATTTTAGTTTGTAAAATTCACTCTTGCTAGTCTTAAGTTGAGCATTAAGACTAGCTACTTCATCTTTTAGTTTAGAAATACAATCTAGGTGTTCACTACAAGTATCAACATTAAAATCTTTACACCTAGTGAAAATCACAACATGTTCTACACAAGATGTTAATTTACTAGATTTTTCTAACTTAGCATTTAAATCATCATTTATGCTCTTTAAGCTAGAAATTGTCTCATGGCAAGTAGATATTTCACAAGAAAGCATATCATTTCGTTTAACTTCTAAAGCAAGTGAATTTTGTGCACAGAACAAATTTATCATGTTCTTCACACAATAAATCCTCTTGCTTTTCTAGTAACCTATTCTTGTCATTCAAGGCATCAATTAACTCATTAATTTTGCCAATTTTAATTCTATCCAAACCTTTAAATAAACTAGAATAGTCTATCTCATCGTCATCACTAGAATCATCATCACTTGAAGAAGCGTAAGTGGTATCCCGAGTACATACCTTCTTCTCCTTTGCCATGAGGCATGTGTGATGCTCGTTGGGGAAGAGGGATGACTTGTTGAAGGCAGTGGCGGCGAGTCCTTCATTGTCGGAGTCAGAGGAGGAGCAATCCAAATCCCACTCCTTTCCGATATGTGCCTCGCCTTTGGCCTTCTTGTAATTCTTCTTCTTCTCCCTCTTGTTTCCTTTTTCCTAGTCACTATCATTATCGGGACAGTTAGCAATAAAATGACCAAGCTTACCACATTTGAAGCATGAGCGCTTCCCCTTTGTCTTGGTCTTGCTTGGCTGTCCCTTGCGACCCTTAAGCGCCGTCTTGAAGCGCTTGATGATGAGGGCCATCTCTTCATCATTGAGCCCTGCCGCCTCAACTTGCGCCACCTTGCTAGGTAACGCCTCCTTGCTTCTCGTTGCCTTGAGAGCAACGGGTTGAGGATCATTGATTGGATCATTTAGTGCGTCGTCCACGTACCTCGGCACCTCGCCTCCTTGATCATCATTCGCCCGCTTACGAATTTTCCAAGGACTTCTTCGGGCGACATTTTGGTGTACCTGGGATTCTCACGAATATTATTCACCAAATGTGGATCAAGAACAGTAAAGGACCTTAGCATTAGGCGGACGACGTCGTGGTCCGTCCATCGCGTGCTTCCGTAGCTCCTTATTTTGTTGATAAGGGTCTTGAGCCGGTTGTATGTTTGGGTTGGCTCCTCGCCCCTTATCATCCCAAATCTTCCGAGCTCGCCTTCTACCAACTCCATCTTGGTGAGCAAAGTGACATCATTCCCCTCATGAGAGATCTTGAGGGTGTCCCAGATTTGCTTGGCATTGTCCAAGCTGCTCACCTTATGGTACTCGTCCCTGCACAAGGAGGCTAACAACACAGTAGTAGCTTGTGCAATTCTATGAATCTGTTCATTAATAAAAATAGGACTATCCGAGCTATCAAATTTCATTCCATTCTCAACAATTTCCCATATGCTTGGATGGAGAGAGAACAGGTGACTACGCATTTTGTGGCTCCAAAATCCGTAGTCCTCCCCATCAAAGTGTGGAGGCTTGCCGAGAGGAATGGAGAGCAAGAGTGAATTTGAACTTTGAGGAATACGAGAATAATCGAAAGAAAAATTCGAATTAATCGTCTTTTGTCGTAGTCGTAGTCATCCTTTTGGGAAGAAGTGGACTCATCGCTGTTGTCGTAGTAGACGATCTCCTTGATGCGTCTCGTCTTCTTCTTCTTCCCATCTTTACGTTTGTGGCCTGAGCCCGAGTCGGTAGGCTTGTCATCCTTCAGCTCGTTGACGAAGGACTCCTTCTCTTTATCGTTGATCACGATTCCCTTCCCCTTAGGATCCATCTCTTCGGGCGATTAGTCCCTTTGTGAAGAGAACTGCTCTGATACCAATTGAGAGCACCTAGAGGGGGGGGGGGGTGAATAGGTGATCCTGTAAAACCTGAAACTTAAGTCACAAAAACTTGGTTAAGCGTTAGCACAATAAACGCCAAGTGACTAGAGAGGAGTCTTCAACACAATAACCATAAGATATCAATCACAGAGATGGCACGGTGGTTATCCCGTGGTTCGGCCAAGACCAACGCTTGCCTACTCCACGTTGTGGTGTCCCAACGGACGAGGGTTGCAATCAACCCCTCTCAAGCGGTCCAAAGACCCACTTGAATACCACTGTGTTTTGCTTGCTTTTCTTAATCCCGTTTGCGAGGAATCTCCACAACTTGGAGCCTCTCGCCCTTACACTTGAAGTTCACAAAGAAGCACGGAGCAAGGGAGGGATTAGCAACTCACATAAGACACAAAGATCACAGCAAATACGCACACACAAGATCCAGACTTAAGCTCAAATGACTAGCACACTAGAACGGAGCTTAAATCACTAGAATGTCGAACAAGTGCGCAAGAATGGAGTGTGAGTGATCAAGAGTGCTCAAGGAATGCTTGGTATTCTCCTTCATGCGCCTAGGGGACCCTTTTATAGCCCCAAGGCAGCTAGGAGCCGTTGAGAGCAATCTTGGAAGGTAGATCTTGCCTTCTGTCGACTGGCGCACCAGACAGTCCGGTGCACCACCGGACATTGTCCGGTGCAGATATCCTTCCTTATTTGGCGAAGCTGACCGTTGGAGTCTGAGAGCCGTTGGCGCACCGGACACTGTCCGGTGCACACCGGACAGTCCGGTGCACCAATGTGACCGTTGGCTCGGCCACGCGTCACGCGCGGAATCCTCGGCCGACTGTTGCCCCGGCTGACTGTTGACTCACCGGACAGTCCGGTGCACCACCGGACAGACCGGTGAATTTTAGCCGTACGCCGTTAATCATCTCCCGAGAGCGACGAGTTCGCCTGTGAACGGCCCACCGGACAGTCCGGTGCACCACCGGACAGACCGGTGAATTATAGCTGTACACCGCTGTCGAAGTCTCGAGAGCAGCCTGTTCGCCAGAGCCATCCTGGCGCACCGGACACTGTCCGGTGCACCACCAGACAGTCCGGTGCACCCAGACTGAGCAGACCTTGGCTGAACAAAGCCATCTCATTTCCAATTCAACTTCTCCTGTTTCCAGCACTTAGACACAATACATTAGTCCATAAAACAATGTACTAAGTCTAGAAACATACCTTTTGACATGATTTGTATTTTGTCCACCACATTGCATATATCAACACAAAAGCACTTGTGTTGGCACTCAATCACCAAAATACTTAGAAATGGCCCAAGGGCACATTTCCCTTTCAGCCCCGCTCCAAGAAAGTATGCTACAAATGTGGTAAGCCCGGTTATTTTATCGCTAAATGCCCTTTGTCTAGTGATAGTGACAGGGATAACGACAAGAGGGGGAAGAAGAAGGAGAAGAAGAGGTATTACAAGAAGAAGGGCGGCGATGCCCATGTTTGCCGGGAGTGGGACTCCGATGAGAGCTCCACCGACTCCTCTGACGATGAGGACACCGCCAACATTGCCGTCAACAAGGGACTTCTCTTCCCTAACGTCGGCCACAAGTGCCTCATGGCAAAGGACGACAAGAAAAAGAAGGTAAAATCAAGATCCTCCACTAAGTATGCAACCTCTAGTGATGAGCATAATTCTAGTGATGATGAGGATACCTTGCTTACTCTTTTTGCCAATCTTAACATGCAACAAAAAGAGAAATTAAATGAATTGATTAGTCCCATTCATGAGAAGGATGAACTCTTGGATAACCAAGAGGACTTCCTTATCAAAGAAAACAAAAAGCATGTTAAGACTAAAAATGCTTATGCTTAGGAGATAGTGAAAAATGAAAAATTAACTAGTGAGCTAAGTAGTTGCCATGACACTATCTCCAACCTTAGAATTGAGAATGCTAATTTGATTGATAAGGTTGAGAAGTCAAATATTTTTGATGATTCAATTGTCAATCTTAGAAATGATAATGCTAGTTTAATTGCTAAGATTGATCAATTGAATGCCTCTCTTGCTAGTCTTAGGAATGAGAATGAAAAATTAATTGCTAAGGCTAAAGACTTAGATGTTTGCAATGCTTCTATTTCCAATCTTAGAGATGAGAATGACATTTTACATGCTAAGATTGTTGAATTAAATAATTGCAAACCCTCTACATCTACCGTTAAGCATGTTTCTATTTGCACTAGATGTAGAGATGTTAATGTAGATGCTATCCATGATCACCTTGCTATGATTAAACAACAAAATGATCATATAGCAAAATTAGATGCTAAAATTGCCGAGCATGAACTAGAAAATGAGAAATTTAAATTTGCTCGTAGTATGCTTTATAGTGGGAGATGCCCTGGCATTAAGGATGGCGTTGGCTTCCAACAGGGAGACAATGTCAAGCTTAATGCCCCTCCTAAAAGATTGTCTAATTTTGTTAAGGGAAAGGCTCCCATGCCTCAGGATAATGAGGGTTACATTTTGTACTCTGCTGGTTATCCTGAAGATAAGATTAGGAGAATTCATGCCAAGAAGACTCATTCTCACCAATCTTTTATTTATAAGAATGAGGCTTCTAGCTCTAGGCGTTCTACACATGTTAAAATGCCTAAAAAGAAATCTCCTACTGCATCAAATGATCATAATGTTTCATTCAAAACTTTTGATGCTTCTTATGTGCTAACAAACAAATCAGGCAAAGTAGTTGCCAAATATGTTGGGGGCAAACACAAGGGCTCAAATACTTGTGTTTGGGTACCCAAGGTGCTTGTTTCTAATGTAAAAGGACCCAAGACCATTTGGGTACCTAAGACCAAGGCCTAAATTTGTTTTGTAGGTTTATGCATCCGGGGGCTCAAGTTGGATCATCGACAGCGGGTGCACAAACCACATGACTGGGGAGAAAAGCATGTTCTCCTCCTACGAGAAAACCAAGATCCCCAACGAGCTATCACATTCAGGGATGGAAATCAAGGTTTGGTCAAAGGATTGGGTAAAATTGCTATATCACCTGACCATTCTATTTCCAATGTTTTTCTTGTAGATTCATTAGATTACAACTTGCTTTCAGTTTCACAATTTTGTAAAATGGGTTACAACTGTCTTTTTATGGATGTAGGTGTTACTGTCTTTAGAAGAAGTGATGATTCAGTAGCATTTAAGGGAGTGTTAGAGGGTCAGCTATACTTAGTTGATTTCAATAGAGCTGAACTCGACACTTGCTTAATTGCTAAGACTAACATGGGTTGGCTCTGGCATCGCCGACTAGCCCATGTTGGGATGAAGAATCTTCATAAGCTTCTAAAGGGAGAACACATTTTGGGACTAACAAATGTTCATTTTGAGCAAGACAGGATTTGTAGCGCATGTCAAGCAGGGAAGCAAGTTGGTGTTCATCATCCACACAAGAACATCATGACGATTGACAGGCCACTGGAACTACTCCACATGGACCTATTCGGCCCGATAGCTTACATAAGCATCGATGAGAGTAAGTACTGTCTAGTTATTGTGGATGATTATTCTCGCTTCACTTGGGTATTCTTTTTACAGGATAAATCTCAGACCCAAGAAACTTTGAAAGGATTCTTGAGATGGGCTCAAAATGAGTTCGGCTTGATGTCACACCCGGGTTTTAGGGGTCCAAAACTCGGGCGCGAACATAATCACCAGGTGTGCTGGGACCAAGTCTCACACATATGATGAATCATGGCACAAGATCGAATGTCACATCTTTACTACATAATAGGAGTTCTATACAAAATAAATAATTACATTATAAGGAGACAACGATCTAGCAACCCAAAGTTGACTGGGAGACGACGGCCTAGACCTCTCACGAACTCGTCACAACATCCTTCATGCGCCTCATCCTGCGGTACCTGTTCTTGACCTGTGGGGGGGTGTGAGACAGCAAGAGTGAGCTCACATACGTTCATAGCTCAACAAGTTGCGGGGAATAATGTGCATGAACTCGCCAAAGGTGAGAGCTCACGTGAAGTGTAAGGCTTACCAAAGGAGATGGTTGAAGATGAGCATTGCTTTTAAAGTTGGTCAAAATTTTATTAGAAATTACTAAGTATAAGTAAATACCAACCCAATTAAGTAGTAGAACAAAAGTAATAACATCACCTGTGATGCAATGCATATGACAAATTGAATTTAGTTCCATAAATTAATCATGTGAGTGTCCGAGCTGCTCATGACCGTGAGCACGGCTAGTATACCAGTTTTACACTCTGCAGAGGTTGCACATCTTTACCCACAAGTCATGTTACCCATCTGCCAAGAGACAGCCAATCCCATACACCTCTACCGAGGAGGTGAGGCAGGGTAACACTACGAGGCCTTTACAAAATTCCACTAGCTTCAGAAAACCCGCTACAGTTTATAGGAAGCTCCAATGCAGGAATCCCTCGTCTGACAGCCATCGCAGCAAAATCAACCCGAGGACCTCCCTACACTGACCACTCCCCTACTGCCCTTTCCCCTTTCGAGTAAGGTAGTCTTCCACTAGCTTTCCTAGTTAGTCAGCCAAGGGCGTCCCATTAAACCCTTGTGGTAGCACTGTTTTCCCGGGTGGTTCTCCATGTTCCAATTAACATAATGATCTTATCATGAACAATAATTAACAAACTGATAACAAAGTATAATCATGAATAAAATGTACCTGTATACCCAAAACCACATAAAGCAATAGCAGGTACTACCCAAAGATTCAGTGGTGAACAAAGTATAACGATAGTCAAACTGGGGTAACCTATTGGGTCCTATCAAAATTAACCTATGAAGATCATTATGATTAATCAGAACATGAGTGGGTGAAAAGAAGTGATCAAGGTTACAACTTGCCTGGGACTTGAGATTCCAGGTACCAACTTGCTTTTCAGATGACTCGTGACCTCGCACTAGCCGTAACAATACAAACAAACAGTGTATAGGCAAAATTAACATTACACCAAACATATATGCAAAATACATAATAATAATCTACATATTGAAATAAGATCACAGGAACAGGAATTACTAATTTTGGAGTTATAGATTTTAAGTTATGGATTTCCAAAGGTTTTATGTATTTTGCACAAGATTAAATAGGATATAAATTTTATTGTGACCTTAATGTCAAAACAGTGGTACTAAATGATAAACATTAATATTACAAAATTATAGGAATTGGAATGGATTAATTTGGACTTAATATGAATTTTCTATGAATTTATTGAGTTTCTAGGTTTATTTATGTACTAAAAAGTATTTACTATATTATTTTTACTATTTTCTTGGTTCACTGGATCGGGCGTCAAATTCCAGAAAGGTTAGGGCTAAGATATAAATGTTCCTAGACACAGCTTTAACCCGCGGTGGACGGCGGGTTTATTATAACAAAACCGAGGGGTTCTTTAGAAAGAAAGCCAGGGCGAAGGTGTACGGTTAAATATCAGCCGCCCGATCCAACCCCGATGGCTAGGATTAGGTTTGCGAATCGGTATTCTCTAGCATCCGTACGATCTAAGATATCCGGTCCGGATCTGAAGTCGCGAAGGGGTATCCACTCTTTTATTTCTGGGCGTACATCAATGGATCAACGGCCCAGAACAACTTATGCCGTGATCGAATCTTATCCGCTTATCCACGATCGGACGGTCTTGGAGTCCTTCTTCACACATCACCGGCCGCGCGCGGCGGCGCCCGAGCCTAGCCGGCGGCGCCATGACCAGAAACACAAGCCCTCTGCTCCCCTGCTCAACCTCCGGTACAGAACGTGCTACGCATAGAGGAGAAGATGGCAAAGCTGATGGAAGATCTCACACCTAGATCCCAGGCGCGGAGATCCCCGACCCACGCAGAGTTACGGCACCGCGGCAGCGGACATTAACGGAAAACATCCAAACCTGGCCGAGGGCTTCAAACAACCATTCGAGCGGTGCTACGCATTCCAGGGATTACTACAAATCAAAAGGGAGAGTCGTTACCAGTGAGTATGCTGCAGGAGCATGCCCCCCACGAAGCAGGGCGAGGTTGCGGCGACCCATGACTTCGGTAAGGAATCAACCCAACTCCAGCCACCGGCGTCGCCCGTGTAAGTGTTGAGGACGTGTGGAGTGCTCTGGTGAACACACCAAACAACACTCCAAGGACGAGCCCGCGACATAGCGTGATGTGGTCGACGGCGGCCACCCGACATCCCTCTGTCTATCCCCTGGAACACAATTGGCGCCCAGAGCGTGGGGCATCGATGGCGGCTTCGCTCAGCGGTGGCAAGGAGGGGAGAGAGGAGAGGATGAGCAGTGCGCGGCGAAGGGGCAACGCCGAGCTCCACAGATGGCGAAGGCCTGGCGCGCGCGGTTAGGATATATGGCCCCGAGTCCCAGGGATCTGCAATAATCGGGTATGGCTGACCGCGAAACTCGCGCGAAGATCGCTGTCCGTTCCAGCGCGTGCGCGTCGGGTTCTGTTGCGCGGAGTCCGCGCGGGTGATTGAGCCATGGAGCTCAGATCCGTGCCATGCGGGCGGGGAAAGGGAAGAAGCATAATCCGACCGACCGGGCCCACGTGTTAGAGACACGGTGCAAAGTCAATGCGCGGATGGCTAGGTAGAAGCGGACGCTCGCGATGGCTGGCCAGGGGCCCCACATGCCAGTGAGCAGCGCTATTGGAGGGATGCGACTGGGCTGAACGAGATGATCCGTTGGTGGGCCGAAATCAGGGTATTGGCCCAGGCGCAGGTTCCTTCACTTTTTCCTTTTGAAATTTAAATTTCTATTTGTTTTAACTATTTTAAATTTAAATGAGTCACTAATTCAAATCTGTTTTGAATTTCAAAGTCCAGTTTATATGCAACAACCAGTATAATCCCAGAATGATGCAAACTTTTATTTTATTTATTTAGATAGGATGCTTCGCATTTATTATTCCAAAGAGGACATTATATTGAATGTATATCTAATTAAAAGTATCTCCAATAATTCAATATGCCTTACCCTATTAATTTAGGAAGAAGTTAATATGAATTCTTTTAACAAAAGTGACTTTAACTCAAAAGAGAATATTGTATATATTTCCTGAAGGGGATAATAATTGTAACTCTTTTATTATTATTATTATATATATATTAACTCCCATTGCTTTAAATTTTACTATTTATTTTAGAAAGGGTGAATTCCTAAGTTCAATTATCCATTATGGACCCTTTTTATTTTGATTTCTTCTACTAATCCCCAAAACCAGATTTCGGGCGTTATACTTGAGGACCAAGAAAATAAGAAGCGACAACGGAACGAAGTTCAAGAACTCTCAAATTGAAGGCTTTCTTGAGGAGGAGGGCATCAAGCATGAGTTCTCTTCTCGCTACACGCCACAACAAAATGGTGTAGTGGAGAGGAAGAATAGAACTCTATTGGACATGACAAGGACCATGCTTGATGAGTACAAAACTTCGGATCGGTTTTGGGCCGAGGCGGTCAACACCGCTTGCTACGCCATCAACCAGTTATTTCTACACCGAATCCTCAAGAAAACATCCTATGAACTCCTCACCGGTAAAAAGCCCAATGTTTCATATTTTAGAATCTTTGGTAGCAAATGCTTTATTCTTGTTAAAAGAGGTAGAAAATCTAAATTTGCTCCTAAGGCTGTAGAAGGCTTTTTACTTGGTTATGACTCAAACATAAAGGCATATAGAGTCTTTAACAAGTCCACTGGACTAGTTGAAGTCTCATGTGACATTGTGTTTGATGAGACTAACGGTTCTCAAGTAGAGCAAGTTGATCTTGATGAGCTAGATGATGAAGAGGCTCCGTGCGTAGCGCTAAGGAACATGTCCATTGGGGATGTGTGTCCGAAGGAATCCGAAGAGCCTCCACAAGCACAAGATCAACCATCTTCCTCCATACAAGAATCTCCACCAACTTAAGATGAGGATGAGGCTCAAGATGATGAAGAAGAAGATCAAGAAGATGAGCCACCTCAAGGGGACGACAATGATCAAGGGGGAGATGCCAATGATCAAGACAAGGAGGATGAACAAGATCCAAGGCCGCCACACCCAAGAGTCCACCAAGCAATCCAATGAGATCACCCCATGAACACCATCCTAGGAGATATTCATAAGGGGGTAATCACTCGATCTCGTGTTGCTCATTTTTGTGAACACTACTCTTTTGTCTCCTCTGTTGAGCCACATAGGGTAGAGGACGCACTTAAAGATTCGGATTGGGTGCTGGCGATGCAAGAGGAGCTCAACAACTTCACGAGAAATGAGGTATGGCATTTAGTTCCATGTCCTAACCAAAATGTTGTAGGAACCAAGTGGGTCTTCCGCAACAAACAAGATGAGCATGGTGTGGTGACAAGGAACAAGGCACGACTTGTGGCCAAGGGGTATTCACAAGTCGAAGGTTTGGATTTTGGTGAAACCTATGCACCCGTAGCTAGGCTTTAAGCTTTACCAAATGGACATGAAGAGTGCCTTCCTCAATGGACCAATCAAGGAAGAGGTCTATGTTGAGCAACCTCCCAGCTTTGAAGATAGTGAGTATCCTAACCATGTATAGAAACTCTCTAAGGCGCTTTATGGGCTCAAGCAAGCCCCAAGAGCATGGTATGAATGCCTAAGAGATTTTCTTATTACTAATGGCTTCAAAGTCGGCAAGGTCGATCCTACTCTCTTTACTAAAACTATTGAAAATGATTTGTTTGTATGCCAAATTTATGTTGATGATATCATATTTGGGTCTACTAACAAATCTAATTGTGAAGAGTTTAGTAAGATCATGATTCAAAAATTCGAGATGTCTATGATGGGGGAGTTGAAGTATTTTCTAGGATTCCAAGTCAAGCAACTTCAAGAGGGCACCTTCATCAACCAAACGAAGTACATTCAAGATATACTCACCAAGTTTGGAATGAAGGATGTCAAGCCCATCAAGACACCCATGGGAACCAATGGGCATCTCGACCTCGACACGGGAGGTAAATCCATAGATCAAAAGGTATACCGGTCGATGATAGGATCCTTATTCTATTTATGTGCATCTCGACTGGACATTATGCTTTCTGTATGCATGTGTGCAAGGTTCCAAGCCGACCCTAAGGAAGTTCACCTTAGGGCCGTGAAGAGAATCTTGAGATATTTAGTTCAAACACCTAAGTTTGGTCTTTGGTACCCCAAGGGATCCTCGTTTGATTTACTAGGATATTCTGATGCTAATTAGGCAGGGTGTAAGATTGATAGAAAGAGCACATCAGGGACTTATCAGTTTCTGGGAAGATCCCTGGTGTCTTGGGCGTCAAAGAAACAAAACTCAGTAGCTCTTTCTACCGCCGAAGCCGAGTACATTGCCACAGGCTATTGTTGCGCGCAATTGCTTTGGATGAGGCAAACCCTTAGGGACTATGACTACAAATTTAGCGAAGTCCCTCTCCTATGTGATAATGAGAGTGCAATCCGCATGGTGGATAATCTCGTTGAACACAGCCGCACTAAGCACATAGCCATTCGGTATCACTTTTTGAGAGATCACCAACAAAAGGGGGATATCGAGATAGCCTATATAAACACCAAAGATCAATTGGCCGATATCTTTACCAAGCTTTTAGATGAGAAAACCTTTACCAAACATAGGAATGAGCTAAATATTCCTGATTTTAGGAATTTTGATTGATTCTTTGCACACATAGCTCATTTATATACCTTTGATCATATCACTTTTATGTCTATGACTAATGTGTTTTCAAGTGTATTATTATGCTTAGTCATAGAATTGAAAGGGAAATGGAGTATTCGGCAAAGAAGGCGCTTCCACTCAACTCCATCGACATTTGCCGGTATTCCGCATCATCATTCTCCACTTTGGTATAATCTTCACTCATATTCATTTATTTGACATTGAGGAGAAAGTAAAAGGGCTTACATTTCACTCACAAGTATCCATTTTTGGCGATTCATGCCAAAGGGGGAGAAAGTATGAGCCCAAAGCAAAAGGACCGCACCACCACCGAATTTTAAAAAATGAAGTTTTTCATGTGTTCAAAAGGGGGAGAAAGTAGTATCTTCAAAACTTGCAAAACCCTCTTGAACACTAAGAGGAGAATTTTATTTAGGGGGAGTTTTGTTTAAGTCAAAAGAAAAGCATTTGAAACAGGGGGAGAAAATTTCAAAATCTTGAAAATGCTTCTTTCAATCTTATTCATGTACCTTTGACTATTTGGAAAAGGTTTTGAAAAAGAATTTTACAAGGATTTGCAAAAACAAAACTCGTGGTGCAAATGTGGTCCAAAATTTTAAATAAGAAGAAAACCATCCATGCACATCTATTGAAATAAGTATATTGGTTTCAATTCCAAGTAACCTTTGCACTAACATTATGCAAACTAGTTCAATTCTGCACTTTTATATTTTCTTTGGTTTGTGTTGGCATCAATCACCAAAAAGGGGGAGATTGAAAGGGAAATAGGGTCAAACCTTAGCCTATATGAATTTTGGTGGTTGAATTTCCCAACACAAACAAATTGGACTAACTAGTTTGCTCTAGAAAATATGTTCTATAGGTGCCAAAGGTTCACAACAAACCAATATAAAGATAAAAGAAAGGGTTCAAAACAAAGAGGCAAAGTATACCGAAGGCAGCCCTGGTCTGGCGCATCGGACTGTCCGGTGTACCACCGGACAGTGTCTGGTGCACCACCGAACAGTGTCCGGTGCACCAGGGAGGAACGACTCTGAACTTGCCAGCTTTGGGAATTTGGGAGGCTGCTCCGCTATAATTCACCGGACCGTCCGGTGTAACACCAGACTGTCCGGTGTGCCAGCGGAGCAACGACTACTTCGCGCCAACGGTCGCCTGCAAGTGAACAATGAAAGCAAACAGTGCGCGCCTGCGCGCGTAGAAGTCAGAGTAGGCGCCAGAAGGCGCACCGGACAGTGAACAGGACCTGTTCGGAGCACCACCGTACTGTCCGGTGGCCCCATCTGTCAGAGCTCCGACGGTCGAACCCTATCGGTTGGTTGACGTGGCTGGCACACCGGACAGTGTCCGGTGGCGCACCGGACTGTCCGGTGCGCTCGTCGACAGACAACCTTCCCAATGGCCACTTTGGTGGTTGAGGCTATAAATACCCCCCAACCACCACCCTTCAAGGCATCCAAGCATTCACTACACCTCATTCAATACAAGAGCAATACACAACACTCCAAGACACAAATCAAAGCCTCCGATCGAATCAAAGTCCCTAATTCAACTCTAGTTTTTAGGACTTGTGAGGAGATCGACTTGTGTTCTTTTGTTGCTCTTGTTTCTTGGTAGGCTTTCTTCTTTCTCTCATTCTTACTCTCAAAACCTTGTAAGCGAAGCAAGAGACACCAATTGTGTGGTGGTCCTTGCGGGGTCTAAGTGACCCAGGAAATCAAGGAAGGAAGCTCACTCGGTCTAGGTGACCGTTTGAGAGAGGGAAAGGGTTGAAAGAGACCCGGTCTTTGTGACCACCTCAACGGGGAGTAGGTTTGCAAGAACCGAACCTCGGTAAAACAAATCACCGTGTCATCCATTCTTATTTGCTTGTGATTTGTTTTCTCCCTCTCTTTTGGACTCGCTTATATTTCTAACGCTAACCCCGGCTTATAGTTGTGCTTAAGTTTATAATTATCAGATTCCGCCTATTCACCCCCTCTAGGCGACTTTCAGTAATCCATTTATTTCCACTTTCCTCTTTATCTGAGAAGTTGTTAGTGAAGATGGTCATTTGTTCAGTGTTGTGAAGATTTTCTATACATCTTTTCTTATGCTGAAAGACTGCAGAGTCAGATTTGATATATGTGTGTGATTTCTACAGATGTCTGAGAACAAGCGTAGAGGTGCGAGGCGTGCTCAGCTAGAACAGTAGGCACCCTAAGAGAAGGCAGCCCCGCAACAACATTTGCCACCGCCACCACCGATGACCATTGAGCAAATGTTCCTGATGCAGACTCAAGCAGTCCAGGCAATTGGTCAGACCCTAGCAGCGATACAACAAGTGCAGCAGCAGCCACCACCACCTCAGCCTTAGGTGCAAGTTCAGATGCCTCAAGTGCCCAGAGACAAGCAGGCAGAATTCATGAGGGGCCATCCCTAGTCTTTGCCCATTCTGCTGATCCCATGGACACTGATGATTGGTTGCATACTGTGGAACGTCAGTTGCACACTGCCCAGTGCAACAATCGTGAGAAGGTGTTGTACGGTCCCCGACAGCTGAGGAGAGCAGCCCAGTCTTGGTGGGAGTTTTACCTCGCCACCCATGCCAACCCTGAATCCATCACTTGGGAAGAATTTAGGGACAACTTCCATCGCTACCATGTGCCCGAGGGACTGATGATAGTGAGGAAGGAGGAGTTTCTCGCCTTGAAGTAGGGTCCCCTGTCCGTTAGCTATATAGGGATAAGTTTCTGCAGCTGTCGCATTATGCCCCAGAAGATGTCAACACGGATGCTAAGAGGCAGTACCGCTTTCTGAGAGGATTGGTTGATCCCCTCCACTATCAGCTGATGAATCACACTTTCCCTACCTTCTAGCATCTGATAGATAGAGCAATCATGACAGAAAGGAAGCATCGAGAGATGGAGGACATGAAACGCAAGATTGGTGGACCTCAGGTTGGGAGTAGCAGCCGTCCTCGCTACTCAGGCAACCCACCTCATCCATTCAAGCAAGGTCACCAGAACCAGCACCAGCATCAGCGTCAGAACCACCAGCAGTAGTATAAGAGGCAGTTCCCTTAGCAGCAGCAGTACCGTCAGAATAACCAGCAGAGAGGGAATCAATACTAGCGTTAGAGCAACTAGGCAGCCCGTCTTCCTGCCCCAGCAACCAACCAGAACAACCAAGCAGCGCCAGCGCAAGGAGGAAGTCGTGCGTGTTTCCACTGTGGGGAACAAGGCCACTGGGCGAATCATTGCCCAAAGAAAGTAGCTTAGTAGCAGCCAACTCTCAATGCTCCAGTCAGGCAGAATGCAATGTAGCAAGGAGACAACAACCGTGGGCAGCCTCGTGCCCAGTATGGAAAGGTGAACCACTTAGAGGCCGACACAGTCCAGGAGACTCCAGGAGTGGCACTAGGTACGTTTTCAGTCGAGTACCATTCTGCAAATGTCTTATTTGATACTAGAGCAACACATTCTTTTGTGACTGCATCATGGGTAGAATCACATAATATACCAGTAGCACCCATGTATCCACCTATGAGAGTAATTCAGTTGGTGGAAGGACCCAAACGGATAAATTTTTCCCTAGTGCAAAGGTTCAAATAAGGGGGATAGAGTTCCCCGCTGATTTAATAGTTATGGGTAACCAGAATACAACTATAGACGTCATCCTAGGGATGAATTGGCTAATCAAGTATCAAGCCAGTTTTAGCTGTGACAAGAGAACGGTGAAGTTAGTGTCCTTATCAGGAGAAGAAGTGTTATTGGAGTTGGTCTTATCTGGACCAAGGAAAGGGAGTTGTCACCAAGTCACCGCCCATATTGAGGAGATTAAACCATCAGAGGCTATCAAGGTAGTGTCAGAATTCCTAGATGTGTTTCTCGAGGAGTTACCAGGTATGCCACCTGAAAGGAAGGTTGAATTTGCCATAGAGCTTATACCAGGCACTGCCCCTATTTCTAAGAGAGTCTATCGAGTGTCTGGACCAGAATTGGTGGAACTCAGAAGTAGATTGATGAGATGTCAGAGAAGGGCTACATCATACCGAGTACCTTGCCTTGGGCAGCCCCAGTGCTGTTTGTGGAGAAGAAGGATGGCACAAAGAGGATGTGCATCGATTACCGAGCCTTGAATGAAGTTACTATCAAGAACAAGTACCCCCTTCCCAGAATTGAAGACTTATTCGATTAGTTGAGAGGAGCCAGTGTTTTCTCGAAGATAGATCTGAGGTCAGGCTACCACCAGCTCAAAATCCGACCTTCGGATATACCGAAGACGACATTCATCACCAAGTATGGACTGTATGAGTTCACAGTTATGTCATTCGGTTTGACGAATGCGCCAGCCTACTTCATGTACTTAATGAACAGTGTGTTCATGGACTACCTCGACAAGTTCATAGTAGTGTTCATTGATGATATTCTTATATATTTCCAGAATGAGCAAGAGCATGAGGAGCATTTGAGGAAGGTACTTTAGAGGCTACAAGATTGTTAGCTGTATGCCAAGCTTAGCAAGTGCGAGTTCTAGATCAGTGAAGTCCTATTCTTGGGTCACATTATAAACCGAGAGGGATTGGCTATAGATCCGAAGAAGGTAACAGCTATCTTGGACTGGAAAGCACCAAAAGATGTCCGAGGAATCAAGAGTTTCATCGGAATGGCTGGTTATTATTGACGTTTCATTGAGGGTTTCTCCAAGATTGCCAGGCCAATGACAGCCTTGTTGGCAAAGAAGGTTGAGTTCAACTGTACCCCAGCATGCCAGAAGTCCTTTGAGACATTGAAGGAGAAGTTGACAACGACACCAGTACTGATTCTACCCGATGTTCACAAGCCGTTCTCAGTATATTGTGATGCCTCGTACACCGGACTGGGATGTTTGTTGATGCAGGAAGGGAGAGTAGTGGCATACTCGTCCTGCCAGTTGAAGATTCATGAGAAGAATTATCCTACTCATGATTTGGAATTAGCAGTCGTGGTTCATGCATTGAAGACCTAGTGGCATTATCTTTATGGGCAGAAGTGTGATATCTACACGGACCACAAGAGTCTCAAATATATATTCACTCAGTCAGAGTTAAACATGAGACAGTGAATATGGCTAGAGTTGATCAAAGATTATGAGATGGAGATTCATTATCACCTAGGCAAAGCAAATGTGGTTGTAGATGCACTGAGTAGAAAGAGTCAAGTCAATATGTTGGCCGCTCACCCGATGCCGTATGAGCTAGCGAATGAATTTGACAGATTGAGTCTCAGATTTCTGAACAACACCCAAGGGGTGACAATTGAGTTGGAACCCACTCTAGAGCAAGACATCAGGAAAGGCCAGAAGGATGATGAGAAAATCAACGAGATCTAGCAGCTGATCATAGATGGAAAAGGCAAGGATTTCCGTGAAGATGCAGAAGGAGTGGTATGGTTCAAGGACAGACTATGTGTTCCCGACATCAAATCGATCCGTGAACTGATTCTCAAGGAAGCCCATGAGACATCATACTCTATACACCCTGGTAGTGAGAAGATGTAGCAGGACCTAAAGAAAAGATTCTAGTGGTACGGTATGAAAAGGGAGATAGTAGAGTATGTGGATGTATGTGACAGTTGCCAGAGGATTAAAGCAGAACATCAGAGACCTGCAGGTTTGTTACAACCATTGTAGATTACTCAGTGGAAATGGGATGAGATCGGAATGGACTTTATAGTCGGTTTGCCTCGCACTCGTACTGGTTATGACTCCATCTGGGTAGTAGTCGACCGTTTGACAAAGGCGACCCATTTCATACCAGTCAAGACCACCTACAACAGTGCGGTGTTGGCTAAACTATACATGGCTCGGATTGTGTGCTTGCATGGCGTTCCAAAGAAGATAGTATCAGATAGAGGTACCCAGTTCACCTCTCATTTTTGGCAGGAGTTGCATGAAGCCTTGGGCACACACTTAAAGTTCAGTTCAGCTTATCACTCACAGATAGATGGTCAAACAGAGAGAACCAATCAGATCCTTGAGGATATGTTGAGGGCTTGTGCTTTGCAAGACAAGGTAGGTTGGGACAAGAGATTACCATATGCAGAATTCTCTTACAACAACAGCTATCAGGCCAGTCTGAAGATGTCACCATTCGAAGCGCTCTATGGGAGGAATTGCAGAACTCCATTGCATTGGGACCAACCTGGTGAAAGGCAGGTGTTCCCTAGATATTTTGCTTGAAGCCGAAGAGAACATCAGAATGGTCCAAGAGAATTTAAAGGCAGCATAGTCCAGAGAGCGAAGCTATGCTGACACCCGCAGAAGAGAACTGAGTTTTGAAATAGGAAACTATGTCTACTTGAAGGTGTCACCAATCAGAGGAACCAAAAGGTTCGGAGTCAAAGGCAAGCTAGCACCTCGATATATCGGGCCGTATCAGATTCAAGCAAGGCGTGGAGAAGTGGCATATCAACTCAGTTTACCGGAGAATCTGTCAGCTGTGCATGATGTGTTCCATGTGTCTCAGTTGAATTAATGCTTAAGAGTGCCAGAAGAGCAGTTGCTAGCAGCGGATCTTGAAGTTCAAGAAGACATGACATATATTGAGAAGCCAACTCAAATTTTGGAGACAGCAGATCGGGTCACTCGGAGAACTACCATCAGGATGTGCAATGTCAGATGGGGCCAACACTCAAAAGAGGAAGCAACCTAGGAACGAGAAGATGATTTGAATGCCAAGTACCCTGAGCTCTTTTCTAGCCAGCCCTGAATCTTGAGGGCGAGATTCTTTTAAGGAGGATAGGTCTATAACACCATGAATTTGGGGGTATAAAATTTCTTTCTAATGATCACCCAAATTCATGTGTTACTCTTCTCTCTCTCACTCTAGGTTTTATCTCTCTCTAGATTCTCTCTCCCTTTTCCCTTTTAAGTAGAATTAGCTTAAAGTTAGGGGGATTTAATTATTTATTTTTGACAAAACATTATGGGTCGTGACATGTTGCATCATGCTGAGCTTAAAATATTCTTTGAAGTGTTGCACATGTTTGAATTTATTTGAATTTGAAACCTAATTTGAATTTGGAATTGAAAACTCTAGAGAAAATAAATAGAAAAGGAATTAGAAAATCTAGAAAAAAGAAAAAGGAAATGCAGCCCAGCCGGCCCAACTCGGCCCAGCCAGGCCGCGCGTCCGCGCGCCCACGCTGTCTAACAGGTGGGATCCACCTGTCAGCGGCAGCTCTCTCTCCCGCGCGCTCCCTCTCTCTCTCTCTCTCTGCCCACTGGGGTCGACCTGTCGGTGCCAGTTTCTTCACCCGCGCGCTTTTCCTCTCTCTCTGCTTGCAGGCCTGGTTCGCCAGTTGATGAGTTGTTGCCCCGAACGCCCCTTTTCTCTCTCTCTACGCCGTGGACCCTCCCTGTCAGATCCTCCCTCCCCGCGCCCGCTGTGGACCGGCGAGTGCGCACTCGCGCACATCGTCGGATTTCTCGGCCATGACGCCCACCCACGTGCCCAGCTCCCTTCTTATAGCCTCGCTAGCGCCCGCACTCGCTCCCCTGCCTCATTTCGCACAGCATCGCCCTCTCTCGCGCTCGGCCCTCGCCACCAGACACCGCTGGAGACCCGCGACCGCGTTCCTGACCATCTAGCTCGCCGAAGACCGTGCCAAGCCTCCCCGAGCTCCACCCCGAGGTGAGACACCTTTGCTCGTGCTTAATTTCCCTAGTTTCGCTCTGTGCTCGGCCAATTTTGGCATCGCCGTTGCTCGGCCGTGGTGGTCCGCCGTGCTCACGCAGTGGCCGACCGATTTTGCCCGGTCTAGTTCCTCGGAGTAGGTCCCTGTGTCACCTTTGCCTCTGTTGAAGCTAGCCCAGGGCTTAGCATGCCTTAAGCCCCCTCCCCGTGGCCGGAATGCCTCGCTGGAGCTCCTCCGGTCCGCCCGAGGCCTTCTCCCCGCCGTTCTCCCCTCTCTACCCTCGGATTCGTGGCCTTTTCCCCGCCACTGAGTTCGCCGTGGCATTCTCTCCCTCTCTGCCCAATCCCGGCAACCCCGGAACCCCCTAGCACGCACCTGCCCCAACTCCGGTCTGATTTTCCCCGTCCGATCTTGATCGCACATCCTAGATCGCGGATATCGCTTCGCGCACGCACGCCCTGTGCCCTTGGCCCACCTTTCAGCGCCCATGTCCCCTGGCGCTGGCCCCGCTCGGTCAGTGCACCCTCCCCCTCTGTCGCTGACATCCCCTGGCCCGCCTGTCAGCACTCGCCCACTCGCGCGCGCCCTCGGCCGCAGATCTAATATCGGTCGTTGGTTTTAGATCTAACGGTTGAGGGAGCCCGATACCCCTTCGCGTGGTTGTTTTGCGTAGGAAACCCTCGGTTTGTTGGAAATAAACCCGCCGTCCCTGGTTTTCGCACGCGAGCCCCTATAATATTGCAGATTTAACCCTGGACTTTTAAATATTCATAGAATTAGACCTAATTTCATATTTTGAATTCCCAAACTTGTTTATTTCATATCTTTTGCATATGAACTCCAAATTTAGTGATTCAAATTGCAAAAATATTCATAGGATTATTCTCTGTTTAAATAAATTAGTCTCATATACTATCTGCACATTCTAATTTTTATGATTAAGTATGAACTAATGTAGGTGTAGATTTATTTATTTAATAAAATAGATAAAAGGAAAACCTTAGGGATTAAAGCATGTTTAATCTTGTGAGATTAATAATGTGTATTACATGAAATCATCTCTGATCTATTTTTTAGTCACAATAAAATAAATTGAATTATGTTATGTAATTGTGAGTAACACTTAGAGAAATAATAATGCATTTCCAAGGAAAGTTAGTTTAGGTTATAGTTCATGTTAAACTTTGATCTCATTATTCCCTATTGTGTTTTTAAGATGCATTCCTATGTTTGTACATGTTTGGTGTGTTGTTCATTTGTACTTTCCAAATATATTGAATGCATTCTCGCTTTATTTAGACAACGAGCAGTCTGAAGTTCCTGAGTGTGTTGTTGGAGACCTCCCTGAGCAACAACCTGGTGAAGGCAAGTGTCCTCTGACCTATTATGTCCTACATACTTTATGATTCACTATCTCGCATTACTTTATGAAACCTAAGGATTGACTAGTCTGTATTTACTTATCCTTGTTTACCTTTTGGGTTATCATGGTTAGCATTTTGCTAATGCCTTAACGTAATCAATGAACATGATGTGATTATTTATGATAAGATACTGTTACCTTGATTATGTTGATGGTCTTGTGATACTCTAGTGGACTCAGGCCATTTTCCTGAGTACCTCTCCATAAGGACCTGTTCGTGGAGTGACCACCCGGGATAGCAGTGCAACCATGAGGGTGGAATGAGACACCCTTAGCTGATTAATTAGATGAACCTAGGGTGTAGTTGGCTTTGCCGGAGGGCTGTTAATGGGGGCCGGGGCATAGTGCTCGCTCTGCCAAGGTTGGGGTGCAGAGGTTCATTCGATTTGGTTTTGTTAGTCACCCACCTTGGGGAGGTGTACTGCGTTTGTACGACTGGCGAAACCTAACGAGCATCTATGCACCAAGGGAGTCTTTGTAAAGGCTATGTAGTGTATCCCTGGCCATTCACCTTGGTAGTGAAGATTGGGTCTGTACAATCCAGGCTGGAAAGGGATCATGACTCGTGGGTAAAGTGTGCAACCTCTGCAGAGTGTTAGAAACTGGTATATCAGCCGAGCTCATGGTTAAGAGCAGCCTTGGGATCCTCTTTGATTAAAAGAACTTTGGATACTTTTATGATGATGGTTAACAAGGATGTTATAAATCTGATCTCTAGTATTTCCTCTTTTGAGGGAGTACTTTTGGGTAATAACTAGGTTATTACTAAAACTTGGCTCTACTAACAATAATAAATACTTGACCAACTAAAAGCAACTGCTTGACCTCAACCCCATATATAGCTAGTCCACTTTAGCCAAACGGGACATTTGCTGAGTACGTTGATGTGTACTCACCCTTGCTTTACACACCACCCCACCCCAGGTTGTCCCCATTGTACTCAGGGCTCAGGAGGTGATGCTGGCGACATGGAAGATTTCGAGGAGTTTTAGGACTATGATGAGTTCTAGTTTATTTCATAGTGGCAAACCCCCAGTCAGCTGCCTGTGTAGGCTTAGCTTCTACGTTTTGTATTTCCGCACTTTGATATTTATGTTGAACAATGGTTAAGTAATAGACTCTGTGGATGCCTCTGACATCTTGATGTAATTAAGTACCTTTCCGCTATTTATTGCAAGCACTGTGTGATGATGTCCAATTATGTAATCGTTGTATACATGAGTTTCTGATCCTGGCACGTACATGGTTCGCATTCGGTTTACCTTCCAAAACCGGGTGTGACACTCGGGCCCGTCATCCGGGTTGTAGGTGACTGAAAGCTCTCTTGTGGGTTTTGGTGTTTGGATGACAACCCAATCAAAGGACTAACAAGTGTGCTAAGTGTTGAACAGGTGCTTAATGCAAAGCTAACAGGGTTCAACACAAGTGAACAAGTGTGATGGTCCAAAGACTGGATTATCTATAGATAATGGACATCACAAGTAAGACGGGCATTGCTTAAGTGAGACTTGGTGTGTGTAACTTAGAGACAACCGATCAAGCCAAGGATGGAAGCAAGAAGAGCTCGAGATACCGAGTGCATGGGAGAAGGTCAAGGAGACAAGGAACCCAAAGCCAAGGGTGAAGAAGAAGACTTGCAAAGTCAAGGTTGATCAAGTTGAGAAGAGTTATGGTGCATCAAGGATCACTACATAAGAACATGACTTACAACCAATGAGGTAACATCTACAATTGTGTGGTGTAAGTCATATGGCTCAAGATCAAGCTCAAGAAGTGAACAAGGTCACTAGAAGGAGGAGCAGTGTCAAAGCCAGAACTGGAAGCAGCCCAAAAGTGCTAAGTTCACCATGATCTTTAGCTTGGGTTGTTCCTAAGTTTAGATATATTCTATGTGACCTTTGCAGGGGGTTGGAGCTTAGATATGTCAATCTAGATCAAGTCAAGTTGACTTGATAGCTTATGTGTCCAACACATGTCATTGTAATATGTGCTAAGTGGTAAAGACATGCAAAGAATCAAGGTATGTCTCTAGCCTTAGTGAATTGTTTTTGGAGCTAACATATTTCTCTAAGTGCCAGTGACCAATTTGAGTCAAAACCAAAAGAGCAAAGGAAGTGCAGCTGAAAGGCCAGGGGAGTACCTGCTACGGGTGCACCAGACTGTCCGGTGTGCACCGAACAGTGTCCGGTGCCCCAGCTGCTCGTCTGGCGAACTAACCGCTCTCAGGAATCAATTGGGGCGCTGCGGCTAAAAATTCACCGGACTGTCCGGTGTGCACCAGACTGTCCGGTGAGCCAATAACACCCACGCCAACGGTCGGCAGCGAAATTAGCGGGTGACGCGTGGCCTGAGCCAACGGCCAGTTGGTGCACTGGACTGTCTGGTGTGCACCGGACAGTGTCCGGTGCGCCAAGAGGAACGAGCGCACAACGGTCAGCTTCGCCAGAAAAAGAAGGGGATCGGTCACCGGACAAGCACTGTTCATGTCCGGTGGTGCATCGGACTGTCCGGTGCGCCACCCGACAGAAGGCAAGGACTGCCTTCCAAAAGGAATTCCAACAGCTCCTAGGCCCCTTGGGTCTATAAAAGGGACCCCTAGGCGCCTCCAATAGTGAAAACAAAGTGCAGCCAACAAGTGTATACATCATTTGGATCAATTCTCTCTCCCTCTCTTGTATATCTCTCTAGTTTGTGTGGAGGCAAAGCTATAAGCCTTTAGAGAGTGGAGAAGTGCTGCTGAGAGATAGAGCAAATCTTGAGCTCGTTGTTACTCTGCCGGAGTGCTGTCAAGAAGACTATAAGCAGCCACGGTGTTGTTGTAATCAATATCAACATAGTGGAAGGCTCTATCTGTCATACTGACAGATCTGAGCAAACGGAGGAAGGAGTTGAAATAGACTCCAAGCCCAGGTGTGGCTAACTCCAATGAAGACTAGGCAAGCATTTCAGGCTTGGCCGAACCTCCGGATAAATCCTTGTGTCTGTGTGCTCTGCTCTATATTGTGTGCTGATTCTGTGCCTTACTCACTCTTTATATCTGCCCTTCAATACTTATTTGTGGTACAAGCTATATTTGAAGTGCAGGGTATTTTAAAGATAGGAACTTCTACTCTGATGTAACCTACTCGAAGGGTCTTTCATTCCACTGCGATCCAACCTTTGTGTAGAGTAAGAATTTCAGTTTTAAAGTGATAATTATTATTCGCCTATTCACCCCCTCTAGGCGACATCCAGATCATGTTCCTGGGCAGAGGGAACTTTCAATTGGTATCAGAGCCAGATTTCTCCAGTGTGGGCTTAGCCGTCCGGAGATGACGATGTCGTCACAAGAGGTAACTCTAGAACTGCTTCTAAGCGATGGTTCTAATTATAAATCTTGGTCTGTCTCTATTTATAATGCTTTCATGCATATTGATCCTGATTTGAGACAAATCTTTAGTAGAAGTATTTTTCCCTCTGATATTAGTAAAAATTCTTCTAATGCTGAACTAAGATGTCTATCTCTCAATCACCATGCTTGCAACATCTTAGTTGACTCTCTTTCTAGAGGTGCTTATTTTGCCATCATGAGTAGTGATAGTGATTTATTTGTTGATGCTCATGATCTATGGACTAAAATTAAGTTGAAAATTTTTAAGTCCATATGCACTGCTTCTACTCCCTCTATTGCTGGTGGTACTAACTTGTCCAAGGGAGAAGAACAAGAACGATGGACACTAAGCAATGGATCCACCACACCGACAGGTTCATCTCCCACTAGTTATACATGTCTTGTTGCTAACGATGATAGTGGAGACAAAAGAGATGATGAGGAGGAATATGAGGATAATAGCGAGGATGAGTCTTCATCACCACAAGGTACATTTTCCTGTATTGCTTCCATTGATAATAATGACAGGGAAAATGAGACCGACGATGTGGAAGAAGAGGAAATACGCTGGTTCTACACCCATCTCAACAAAGAAGAAAAAGTGCTCTTGGTTAAGATATTGAGGAGGAACAAGGAACAAGGCGAGACGCTTCTTAGGCTAGAGGAAACTCTCATCAAAACCAACGATAGCCTGGAGAAGAAGACCAAAGAACATGAGGAGCTAAAGTGCTCTCATAATAATTTGGTCCAACATTATAAATCTGTTTTATTTAAGCAAAGAAATAATCATGATGTATTATCTGATGTTGCTCAACTTAAAACTGATAATTCTATGCTTAGGAGTCAAGTAGAAATGATGAATTTGGAAAAGCTTGCTCTAGGCGAAAAGTATGATATGTTGTCGTATTCTCATAGTAAATTAGTTGATGACCATATCATGCTTGATATTGCTCATGAGGTAGTAATTACTAGTTTAAACTCATGTGAACCTCATTCTTGCACAAGTGATCAATTAGTTAAAGTATTATCATGTGCTGACCTCCACTACCCCAAGAAAGGCCAATCTTTGATTGAGAAACAAGTTGTAGGGTCAAAAAGAAAATTGCTTGGGAACAAGAAACAAAGACAGTTGAGGAGAAGACGCCATGCTCGACTTCCTTAAGATATTTACAAACATGTGGTGAATAAGCTTGAGGAAGAAGGAACCGCAGCAAGGGTCAAACTCCGCGAGAAAGAAGCTCCTAAGGCAATAAGTGAAGCAATCAACATGAACAAAGAAAAAGGTAAAGTTTCAATTAGTCATGTGGTTTGCACTGATCATCTCTTTATGTTATTCAAGAGCAAAAAGAGAAGAGGAAAAAGGAGGTGCTTCAAGTGCAATGAGTCAAGCCACCTCATTTCTTCTTGTCCATACAAAGACAAGGATGAAGGGATGAGGAGATGTTTTGGATGCAACGATAAGGACCATATGATCACTTCATGTTCACTCATGAAGAATCAAAGATGTGCACCCTCCAAGATGACCCTCACGAAGAAAAAGGACAAACAACAAGTGTCATGTCAGTTTGAGCGACGCTCCTGCTACATGTGTGGTGAGCATGGTCATCTACCTAAGGTATGTAAGAAGGGTAAGGTTCCTAAGCAAGTAAATTTGTCTCAATGTTATTCGCTTAGGAGACCCAAATCATACAGTTGTGCTAGATCAGTAATGAGATCACCTAGAACTAGCACAAATGCTATTTGGGTACCAAAGGCTCTTTTAGATGAACGTTATGGACCCATCCCAAGATGGGTACCAAACTGTGCCAACTAGACCATGCAGGTGCCTCGAGATGGACTGGAGACCCTAGGAGAGCTTAAGACGGTTAATTCAAACTCTATGCTTAAGCTATCAATTTTATTATCTATTTATTGACCCAAGGTTGAATTATTGTGCAATACTAATCCCATATTCATCTCAAGTTAAATAAGTTGTAGAGGTCCTTAATCATTATTGGTGAATCAAGAAAAGGACTTTGATGAGAATCTACAACTTGCTCTCCAAAGGATGGTACCCATGTATCTTAAGTGCATTATTCCTAATCAGTATTGCTTTTAAGTTGGATGTCGTGCTATACCTATCCTTGGAGTAGTTATGTTTTTGAGATTGCTTGTGTTGAATATCTTTCAATTAATGATCCATGATTTCCAAGATCATAATCATGCTTGCTCAATCGTGACTGTGTGCCTTATAGGTTATATATCTTGAGTGATTCAACGGGTAGCTTTTCAATAGATATATCCACCATGTTTAACTCTCTTAGTGTATGTGGATAAACCTGTATCTTTCTGTAAATCATGCTATGTGGTTTTAATGATTAACCTATGTGCAAGCATGATAATTTTGTTTAGTCCATGTTCACATGATTACTTTGTCTTGGTACTCTGTGTATACCAAAACAAGAAATCCATGTTGTGTCTCTAATGCACCCTCTCGAGCTTTGAGGTGCATGAGCAAAAGGAGCCCTAAATTGGTGACAACAGGTACTCTCGCTCCATACTACCTAAAAGAATGGATCTCATGGTATTCAGGTAAAAGGCAAATGTATGAAGAATGGAACTATGCAATTTCATTAAATATCTTGAAATTCCGTTGATTGTGATCATAGCTATGTTCTTGCCTTTCAATTGGTAGTATCTTGGCTTAGGTGCTCTATGCTTTAAAATGTTGTTTCCTTTTGTGTGCCTAAGAAAATACTTCTTAATCATGGTGTGCTTAGACATTGTGCTTTATATGCATGATCTTGTCGTTTTTCAATTGGTATATGTGTTGCAATGATCATGTGTGAAGCGTGCCTAGGTTGCTTTTAAAATGTTATATATCTTGAGGCATGCATTGTTTCCACTAGTCATAAGTTGTATTATGTCATCTATTCAATTGGTATCTTTTTGTGATACAATTGATATATTATGCATAGACCAAGGTATGCTGTGATCTCCTCTAGTTCTAAGGACGCTAGAATGTGCAAGGTGCAAGTCATTCAAATACTTGATGCACAACTTTAGGGGGAGCACACATAACTTGTGTCTTTTGAGACTAACTGTTTCTTGAGTGATCCTATATAGTCTCAAGGTGGAAAAGAGAAGATAAGCAAGGAATAGAGCAATCAGGACTTGGGTACCTCCACAAGTCGAATAATTGGTATCTTTTGGTAATCACTAGAATAGAAGCTTCATCTTGTGCCATAATACTATAACTTGTTCTAAGTTTGGTGTCTTAGCAACAAGAAAAGGTCAGGATAAAGGATCAGGTACAAGTGTGAAGAAGCTCTCTTGAGATAAAACTTTCAAGATGGAAATCTCAAATTGATGACAAAAGCAACTCCGCCTACTTAGATGGAAAGTACACCATAACATGGTAAAGGTACAAAAGAAGGTATTGACCTATCTGTGTAGTTGTACCTTAATCTTCCTCCAATGCTTGTGTTGCATATGTTTAATGTGTAAGGGGGAGTAATGTTAGTGTGTTGCATTTTACCTGCTTAATAACCTCCTGTCCCTTGACATCATCCTATTTTCATGCTTGAATATGGTTTTGGTGTTTGATGTCAAAGGGAAGAATTTGTGCATTAAAGCTTACCTCGACCTGAGAGGAAAGCTTATCTTAAGTGTGAAGAGGTTGAAGATTAATTTTAGGGGTTTCCTTGAGTTCCTTTGATCTTAAGGAAGAATGTGTTAGTTTTGTTAATAATACTTATCATATGCTTCTTGTTGTATTATATGGTGATAATGCATAATTAGTGCTTGTTGTATTATATGGCCTCGACCTGAGAGGAAAGCTTATCTTAAGTGTGAAGAGGGTGAAGATTAATTTTAGGGGTTTCCTTGAGTTCCTTTGATCTTAAGGAAGAATGTGTTAGTTTTGTTAATAATACTTAACATATGCTTCTTGTTGTATTATATGGTGATAATGCATAATTAGTGCTTGTTGTATTATATGGTGATAATGCATAATTAGTGCTTCCGTTGATATGAATCAATTGTATCTATTGTGTTTGTCCTGTAATAGAAATTCATGTGGTTATGGTGCTTTAAATTGCTTTAAATTGGTATCTTAATGGTGAATAGTGGTAGGTTGATATTCCTATGGTATATCTACTTAATTGGTGTTTAACTCTGATTCTGTTCATTTGTGTGTTATACGCATCACGGTTTGATTCTTGACACAATGCATCCCACTAGTGCTAAGGTGTAGCAATGCCTCGAATTAGCCTAAGTATATGCATTTTGGCATTTAAGGGCCAAAGTTAAGATTTTAATGTAAGCACATATTTAGGGGGAGCATTCTATAAACTTAGAATTCAAATTTTGTGCTTTAAATCTTATTATTGTGTAAGCTTTAATTGTGTTGCCATCAATCACCAAAAAGGGGGAGATTGAAAGCTCTCTTGTGGGTTTTGGTGTTTGGATGACAACCCAATCAAAGGACTAACAAGTGTGCTAAGTGTTGAACAGGTGCTTAATGCAAAGCTAACAGGGTTCAACACAAGTGAACAAGTGTGATGGTCCAAAGACTGGATTATCTATAGATAATGGACATCACATGTAAGATGGGCATTGCTTAAGTGAGACTCGGTGTGCGTAACTCAGAGACAACTGATCAAGCCAAGGATGGAGGCAAGAAGAGCTTCGAGATACCAAGTGCACGGGAGAAGGTCAAGGAGACCAGGAACCCAAAGCCAAGGGTGAAGAAGAAGACTTGCAAAGTCAAGGTTGATCAAGTTGAGAAGAGTTATGGTGCATCAAGGATCACTACTTAAGAACATGACTTACAACCAATGAGGTAACATCTTCAATTATGTGGTGTAAGTCATATGGCTCAAGATCAAGCTTAAGAAGTGAACAAGGTCACTAGAAGGAGGAACAGTGTCAAAGCTAGAACTAGAAGCAGCCCAAAAGAGCTAAGTTCACCATGATCTTTAGCTTGGGTTGTTCCTATGTTTGGATATATTCTATGTGACATTTGCAGGGGGTTGGAGCTTAGATATGTCAATCTAGATCAAGTCAAGTTGACTTGATAGCTTATGTGTCCAACACATGTCATTGTAACATGTGCTAAGTGGTAAAGACATGCAAAGAATCAAGGTATGTCTCTGGCCCTAGTGAATTGTTTTTGGAGCTAACATATTTCTCTAAGTGCCAGGGACCAATTTGAGTCAAAACCAAAAGAGCAAAGGAAGTCCAGCTGAAAGGCCAGGGGAGTACCTGCTGCGGGTGCACCGGACTGTCCGGTGTGCACCAGACAGTGTCCGGTGCCCCAGCTGCTCATCTCGCAAACTAACCGCTCTCGGGAATCGATTGGGGCGCTGCGGCTAAAAATTCACTAGACTGTTTGGTGTGCACCGGACTGTCCGGTGAGCCAACAGCGCCCGCGCCAACGGTCGGCAGCGAAATCAGCGAGTGACGCATGGCCTGAGCCAATGGTCAGTTGGCGCACCGGACTGTCTGGTGTGCACCGGACAGTGTCCGGTGCGCCAAGAGGACCGAGCGCGCAACGGTCGGCTTCGCTAGAAAAGGAAGGGGATCGGTCACCGGACAAGCACTGTTCATGTCCGGTGGTGCACCAGACTATCCGGTGCGCCATCCGACAGAAGGCAAGGATTGCCTTCCAAAAGGAATTCCAACGGCTCCTAGGCCCCTTGGGTCTATAAAAGGGAAAAAAGTGTAGCCAACAAGTGTATACATCATTTGGATTAATTCTCTCTCCCCCTCTTGTATATCTCTCTAGTTTGTGTGGAGGCAAATCTATAAGCCTTTAGAGAGTGGAGAAGTGCTGCTGAGAGCTAGAGCAAATCTTGAGCGCGTTGTTACTCTGCTGGAGTGCTGTCAAGAAGACTATAAGCAGCCACGGTGTTGTTGTAATCAATATCAACATAGTGGAAGGCTCTATCTGTCATACTGACAGATCTGAGCAAACGGAGGAAGGAGTTGAAATAGACTCCAAGCCTAGGTGTGGCTAACTCCAACGAGGACTAGGCAAGCATTTCAGGCTTGACCGAACCTTAGGATAAATCCCTGTGTCTTTGTGCTCTGCTCTGTATTGTGTGCTGATTCTCTGCCTTACTAACTATTTATATCTGCACTTCAATACTTATTTGTGGTACAAGCTATATTTGAAGTGCAAGGTATTTTAAAGACAGGAACTTCTACTCTGCTGTAACCTACTCGAAAGGTCTTTCATTTCCACTGCGATCCAGCTTTTGTGTAGAGTAAGAATTTCAGTTTTAAAGTGATAATTATTATTCGCCTATTCACCCCCCTCTAGGTGACATTCAGATCCTGTTCTCGGTCAGAGGGAACTTTCAATTGGTCGGACGTCGCCTTTCCCTTATGGGCTATAGCATAGGCCGAGAAGATGGAGCAAGGCTGGCCACCATGTGACGCCGACTTCAAGAAAACCAACGCGATAGTTAGAAATAATATCTAATCCAGTGTTATAAAGCTAAATAAAAAAGAGGGCATACCCATGCTTCTGCATATTTGCCGAGGCAGCGCCTGTCTTGCTGGTGCGAGGGACCTTGCATCATTAGACGTCATTCCCGACTAGCATTGTGCGCCTCGTCCCACTCAGCTGAGCACCACTATCCACCATCTGCTCCCAGCACAGAGGATGTGCAGCGCACCAATATGGAATCATCTACAAAGTAAACACGTAAACTGCATATCAGAAGATAAAATTAAATCATGCATGGAGTACTGATACCAAACATGAATGACTTTACCTACAGGTACTGGTCCCTGGTCAACGACATGGTTCAGGCTTGCTGCTTGGTCACCTTCTCCCCAAGGACAAAGCCGTGGTAGCTGATGATGTCCTGGATTCGGGCCTCATAGTGCATGTCCACGACAAGCTTCTTACAGCTCGTGGTGGCCACCACATCCGCCCTAGCCTCGTATCCAGCCTCACATCTGTAGAAATCATGCATACAAAAACGATGTATCCATACATTATTTCAAGAATGCGCAACGAATGCGACATATTTTACATTATACTAAGACTTACCCACAACTCTTGCTTAATCCGCCTTGTTATTGAATTCTCGGCTGTCCCGGTCTACTACATCAGGGGCGACGACGTAGTGGTCGAAGGTGTAGGCTGGGCCCGTCACTCCCACGTACTCAACCAGTCCAGGGAAGTGTTCCCTGCACAGCAGGCCGAGGATGCCATTGGGGTTGCGACAATGACCCCCAGCATTCTACACAACCGTCCAAGACCTGTCCAAGTGATAAATAAAAAGTATTAGTTTATATTATGATTTTGAACACATAATATGAACAAGAATGAAGAACATAAAGTTACATGCCTCTCCCCATCTGGCCGAATCAGCGACCGCCTATCTCGAAGTATGGGACGTTGAGGGAGACTTACGGGACCTCACAGGTAGACGCTCCTCGAACCTGAGGTGCCAGAACCTGAGGCGTCCTGCTGAGCTTCATCGTTGTCCTACTGCTGGTCGTCGTCGTCCTGCTGCACCGCCTGCTGTGCCTCGTCCTGCTCTGCCTCGTCTGCCGTCTTGCTCCTCCTCCCCCTCCGCCTCCTCAGCCAACCGCCCCCATCTTTGTCCAACAACCTGCAATTAAGAGTAAACAAATAAGCACATATAAAAAGATGTATTTAAAAATAGGTGCGAAATAAAAAGTCATATAGCATTACATCGATTAAAAATAATCTTCATATGTGTCGGGGTTAGCCGGATCATAACTCTCATCATCACTATCAACCACTTCATAGTCAACACCATCTGAAGGCGCAAGTTCGTCATTAATGTCATTGCCTTCAAGGATTACTAAGTCATTCTCATTTTGCACCTCATCATCCTCCTCATCAACAACCATTTCAATATCTACGTCCATTCTGATAGCTTCGGTTAACTCTATCTCAAATCGCCCTTCTAGCCCATCTTCTTGGAAGAACTCTCCATCATATTTGTTCGGGTCTAAGTTATAATCTTCATCGTTAGGAACAGGTAATCTCTCGTGCGGTGATACCTTATACACAACATCCCAACCCTTAAGATGTTCTTTCGTTTGGCACGCATGTGGGAGATAATACACTTGTGTGGCCTGTTGGGCCACGATATAGACATCGTCTCCTGGTAAGGTGGAATCTTGTCGAATTTTGACTATCACAAGATTAGAATGTGTTCGATTCGTCACTTGAGGGTCAAACCAATGACATTTGAATATAACTGGAGTAAGAGGTTTGGAACCATAAAAATTGAGTTTATATATTTCTTCGATTCGTCCAAAATAATCGACATCGTCAAGGACAGGCGTAAAGACTCCAGAACATGTTGTTTTCCAATTGGGCTGACTTTGGTCGTAGTTTGTTGTGCGAAAACGGTATCCATTGAAGTCACACCCAGAATATTTCTTGACCCTATAAGCAAAGTTGTTGGCTACTTGTCTCAACTCGACACTCATAGACGGATCTCTTTGGCCCTGCAAGTATTCACAAGTTAAAAGACGCTAAATTGAGTTCATAGATGGATCTCTTTGACAAACTAAGCACGTACCTTACGTTTGAACCAGGAAATGAAATCGGGCAATCCATTTCTCGCACCCTTTCTAAGAAGAGTATCATATTCCTGTGGAGTTGGGTCCCTTGATCGACGCCAGAATTCATGAAGAAATTGTTCCATGTTTGGCGTCACCTCTTCAAGGTTGGTCAATACATATAGCATGATATGCCGCCACTCTTCATGTGTTAGGGTCTTGGTGGTCGAGCCACTTGCGCTTCCGAGTTGGCCTCGAAATATGATGAGGTTCGATTCATTGTCGCCATCATTATAACGAGGGGGTGGATTATGTACGCTCGGCAGTTTGTCACCATTGTAAGTTGTTGTGAAGTTTGACACCTCCTCTAGAATGTATGCCTCTGCAATGTAAGCCTCGATTTTGCATTTATTTCTATATTTCTTTCGAATAGTCTTTAGACATCTCTCGATTGGATAGCACCAACATCCCTGCATGGCCCCCCATTTGTGCCTCATAGGGGAGATGAAGAAACAAATGTTGCATTGGATTGAAGAAGCTGGGTGGAAATATCTTCTCAAGCTTACACAGTAACACGGGTGCCAATCTTTCCAAGTCTACAACCACGGTCCGAGATAACTCTTTTGCACAAAGCTGACGGAAGAAATAGCTCAACTCTGAAAGCGCTAGCTAGACATGCTCAGGGACATAACCTCGAACCATCACAGGAAGAATCCGTTCAATCCATATGTGAAAGTCATGATTCTTCATCCCTAAGACTCGCAGAGTAGATAAGTTCACCCCCTACCCAGGTTAGCTGCATACCCATCAGGGAACATCAACGTCTTGATCCACTGAAGTACTTCCTTCCTCTGGGCCCTGCTTAGGACGAAATCGGCCTTAGGCCTTCTCCATGTCTTTCCACCACTTGGCGGCTTCATCTCTTGGTTTGGTCTATCACATAACGCTGCTAGATCCACTCTTGCCTTTACGTTATCCTTTGACTAATCGAAAATGTCCATAATTGTTGCCCAAAGTGCCTCAACAACATTCTTTTCAGTGTGCATCATGTCAATATTGTGTGGAAGGAGCAGGTCATCATAATAGGGGAGCCAAGTCAAGCCTGACTTATGTGTCTACATATGCTGCTTACCATATCCCACAAAACCACCTTCTGTATTGGCCACGAGCCCATTTATCTGTTGACGAATTTCAGCACTAGTGATCATTGCAGTTGGGCGGTCTGTCACTACGACACCTTTCGTAAAGTTCTTGATGTCTAGGCGGAATGGATGGTCAGGAGGGAGAAATTATCGATGTTTATCGAAGGACGAATATTTGCCACCCTTTTTCAACCAAATGAACCTTAGAGCTTCCTTGCAAACTGGGCATGGGAACTTACCGTGAACACACTAGGCGCAGAATAGCCCATACACCAGTAAGTCATGCATGAAGTACTGGTACCAAACATGCATTCTGAAGTTTGTCTTCGTGGCTCGGTCATACGTCCATACCCTTTCCTCCCAGGCACGTACCAATTCATCGATCAAAGGCTCCATGTACACACCCATTTTATTCTCCGGGTGTCCGGAAATTATCAACGACACGAATATATTCTGCCTTTGAAAGCACACACCAGGGGGGGGAGATTGATTGGGATAAAAAAACACGGGCCAACATGTGTACGGGGCAGCGCTCATTCCTTAGGGATTGAACCCATCTGTGGCCAGCACAACACGTACATTACGAGCCTCTTTGACTTTCTCACAGTGAATGGCATCAAAGTGTTTCCATGCTTCACCATCGGATGCGTAAACCATCTTGTCAGGATTGTATCGTTTTCCATTTTTGTGCCATGTCATCTGTTTCGCGGATTCCTCGGTCATGTATAGACGCTAGATTCACGGTATGAACGGAAGGTGCCATAGGATTGTCAAGGGGATGTCGAGCTACCTCTTCTGTCCATCACCAGAGTCTACCTCCATGAACCTAGATGATTTACACTTGGGACAGTACTTTGCCTTCGCGTATTCTTTCTTAAATAGTACGCAGCCCTTCGGACAAGCATGTATCTTCTCATATGTCATCTTGAGTGCACGAAGGAGTTTATGTGCCTCATACATGATCCTTGGCAGAACGTGATCCTCCAGAAGCAGGATCCCAATAACCGTTAACAAGCCATCGAATGCGTCTCGACTCATGCTGTACTGCGACTTGAACGCCATTACACGCCCAATGGCATCCAGTTGAGAAACCTTTGTCTGGCCATGAAGGGGCTTTTGTGCCACGTCAAACATGTCGTAGACGCCTTTGCAGTCGGCTCTGGCTCATCAACCGTACATCCTCCGGTGTACTGTGCCTCGTGATAGTCGTTCAACATATCCACTACCCCCGCATCGGCATCATAATCCTCGACGCCTTGTCTCAGCACCTCCTCTCTCGTACGATGCGCTTCACCATGAAAGATCCACCGAATATAGCCCGGCGTAAATCCATTCTTCCAAATATGTTCTACCAAGACCTTCTTTGATTTTCTCTTCCAGTTGGCACATTTGCTGCACGGGCATGGGACTAGACTCGCTCCTTAAGAAGCTTCGCCATATGCCCATTCCATGAAATCATCGGTCTTTCTAATCCATTCAGGGGTGACATCGTTCCTTACTCTATGGCCCATGTACATTCACTCACGGTCCTCTATCCTCTAACAGAAGCCTATCAATAGAAAATTTCGGCAAAACCTCCCTTGCACGGGGAGGTTTCGAAACCCTGCATATAAAAGTATCAGCACGATGACTGACATCCACGTATAATTCAACGACACGATGGCCGACAATCACATCTATATATATTCAATCCATGAGAGATAACACAACAAAACTACATTTACATGGAAACTACAATTACATGATTTACATATTTCATTCACAAATTCTCAATGAGACTATAGCCTAACTTACATGATTTACATCCTATCATTCACAAATTTACATTATTTACATCCTATCATTCACAAATTTACATGATTTATATCCTATCATCTAATCAATAATAAATACAAAGTGACACGTAATAAATACAAATCTAAATCATGAACAAATTCATACCTAGTGGAGATCGTCGAGGTCGGGCGTGGGTCGCGTGGGGGCGGCAGTTGGGCCGCGCGGGTCAGGGCGGTGCGGGTCGGGGCGGTGCCGGCGAGGGGTGGTGCGCGTGGCGGGGCCGGGCGGGGAGGCGGGGCGTGGGGAGGCGGGCTCCGGCGGCGGCGGCAGCGGGGAGGCGCGGCGGTGGTGGCCGGGTCGTGGGGAGGTGGCGGCGGGGAGGCGGGGCGTGGGGAGGCGCGGTCGCTGGGAGGCACGTCGCCGGCGGGGAGGCGACGGCGGGTGAGGACGGGCGGGTCACCGGTGGGGAGGCAGCGACGGTGAGGACGGGTGAGTGAGAGTGAAAGGGGAGAAGGAGAGGCTGCAGACGGTTAAGTGTCGCTTCTTTGCCGAGTGCCCGCGATTTGGCACTCGACAAAGATTTTTTAAATTTAAAAATATACTTTGCCAAGTGCCTTGTATCCGGCACTCGGTAAAGATGTCTTTGCCGAGTGCCTACTGACAAGTACTCGACAAAGACTGGATTTAGGGTTTTTGCCGAGTGTCCCACGGCTGACACTCGGCACAGACGTCTTTGGCGAGTGTCATCACTAGACACTCGGCAAAGCATATTTTTATTTTTTAAATTTTACTTACCAAACTTTTTGTGGTATGTTCCTACACTATGTAGACCTACATGTACCATTTTGGCACAATTATAAAAGTGTTTCCTATAACTATTGGATTTAGTTCGTTTAATGGAATTTTCTTCGATAATTCAGATTTGAACTGCAAGTCACTCGAAACTTGAAAAACCGTGCATGCAAAAATGATATTCATGTTATATAGCATAGGTTACGACCGATTTCAGGAGCGGACCGGAAACTTCGAGCACCAAGCTCACTAAACATGGCTGTGAACTTGCCATCCAGCTGTTTCAAAATTGTATAAAACACAAACAAAGTCAGAAAATCATGAAACTTGTCCACATGTCATGATATCATATATAGAGGCTGTGATAAAAATTTGAGAATATTTCAAGAAAGTTGTGAGACAGTATGTGTATAAACCTAAGAGAAGTACACATGAAATCACAGAGTTTCAATGTACTTGGCACTTAGAATTAAAGACCTCAGTTTTTAATACCGGTTGTATGAGCCGGTACTAAAGTTGAGACTTTGATACCGGTTCTTGGCATGAACCGATACTAAATATGTAACTTTTAGTACCGCTTCATGCCAAGAATCGATACTAAATGTTACATCTTTAGTACCGGTTAGAACTGTTACTAAAATATTAATGGACTTTTTATTATATGCTTACGCACATTAAAATGGTTGTGTACATTAATTTATTTATATATATATACATATGTAAATGTGTAGATTCATGCATACATGTGTAGAATCAATAATATATACATTAATATTCATGTGTAGATTCATATATACAAATGGATATTTATATTAACAGTAATACATACAAATGCCTATGAAGTTTCCTAACTTCTAAAAATATCTCTATTTCTATGTTCTTAATATGAATCTTCTTTATCTTCTGCATGTTGAAGATTTTTTCGATCATAATAGAACTCTCCTTCTTTGGATACGACATCTCTATTTATAAAGCTTATAAGTTGTTATTGAATTGCTTCTATCCTATCCATAGTGAATACTTCTTCCTTCATCTTTATTATCTGTCATTTGCCAATAACATTGATAAAAAGTGTTATTGTATTAAATTGAAAGCTAGTATACTTTATTGATATGAAATTAACATCAACACTGTAGAAAATGTTGATGTACCTCGATATTTTTGGCCACTGACTTGTTACCTACGAATGTCTGAATAAATTCACAAATGTAGTAACCATAGAGGTGGTTTCCCTTTTCCTATATCAAACACTGAAATCGAGAAACAAGTAATGAATTATTATTAGCAAATAACTTGAGGGATCGGAAAGCTACAAACGTACATGAAAGTTTGACCTAATCTAAAGAGTTTCTTTCAGGCTAACATGCTTTTTCATAGCCAATTCCATGCACTGCATAATAAAAATTACAAGTCTTTGGTACATGCATGATTCAATTATTTAGAGGTTTATAGAGTTAGGTTTGAATGGTAAGAATTACTCTTTAAGAAGGTATATTATTTCTTTTAAGTCATCGACTTGCTTCCTCAAGGAGTCAAGGATAAATATAATACCTTCTTCCATTAAGATCACCAAAAGTACCCATTAAAAGTTGTAGGAAAGTTACAAACAGGTAGAACAAATTAGAAATACACATTTAGTCTAAAAAGGTATGGGTACAAAAAGATAATGGACACTAACTTAAAATTATATGGAATTAGTATATATTGCATATAGTGTTGCTTTGTGAAGGAACTTGTGCAGTCTTTGTAGGATAGCCGACTGTTGGGGGCCTTCATCCTTTGAAGGTCCTCAAAAACATAATTTAACAATGTCTTCCAAGTATGGTTTATGGACATGTATCTTCGGATTTATGATAAAAGCATACACGATGAGGAGCTTGATCGTCAAAAAGGTTGTCATCGCTCCGAAGCTGTGCGAAAGGGAGCTTCGGCTAAATCGTAGAAAAGGGAACCGACTTAAAAGGGAAAAGGCTATTCAGTCCTCATAGATTTTTCTATAAGCTAATAGTAAATGTAAAGGGCATAATTGTAATTTCTCATGGGCTGCTTCCCGTGCCTATAAATAGGTGAACAGTATCCCCGTACTGTTCACACTGACTTGTATTTGCTCGCGCGTCACGCTTGGACTTTTGTCTTCTGTCAATCCGAAGGTATAAATGTAATTCAATATTATTCATGTTCATTCATAATGATATGATGAAAAAGTATTGATAATGTCATATGATCATTTATGTTATTCCTCATGTTTCATATGCTTCTCCTTTTGTCAATATATACTGTGATGATGAAGGTACGTTCTTCAAGACCTTTGTCTGAAGATCATTATATCCTGAGGGAAATAATGCTTCGAAGGACGAAGGGCATTAACCATTAACCCTTTCTATGTTGCCTTGTTCTTAATTCATAGCATCTGAGAACAAGTGACCAACATTGGCGCCCACCTCCGGTGAACCCTTTTCAACCAACTTCGGCAAGCACTGACCTTTGTCATGCCGCCGAAGAAAGCTTCAGCGCTAGGGGCTGCTGCACTACAGCCACTGGACCCAAATCAGGAGACCCTTTCTCTCCAAGAGGCCCAAAGCCAGAAGAGGAAGGCCACTAGCCCAACACTCCAGGAGGAAGAGTTGGACCAAGAAATCAGAAACATGGAGATAATTCATCAGCAAGTACAAAGGAAGAATGAGAAGATGGCCCGACTGGCTGATCTTCAAAGGCAGATTGACGAAGCCACTGAAGAAGTATGCCATCTTGCTCAAGACGAGCAAGATCGAAGGCCTCAACATAGGGAGCTTCATCAAGAAGGCCTATTCAATGAGGATGGATGGTATGATGATTTTAATCATGATACCTTTACCTTTGATGATGCTTCTCCCTTGGTAGCAGAACTGCAGGCTATCCCGTGGCCTTCATCATACAAGCCACCTCAACTCCCTATGTATGATGGCCATTCGGATCTGAAGCAGTTTTTGATGAGTTATGAGGCAACCATATCTTCATATGGAGGCAATGCAGCTGTCATGGCCAAATCCTTCGTCATGGCAGTTCGGAATGTGGCCCAAACATGGTATTCTTTTCTTCGGCCAGGGACTATTACTTCGTGGCAGAAGTTCAAGGATATGCTACTGACAAGCTTTCAAGGCTTTCAGACAAAGCCGGTCACAGCTCAGGCTCTGTTTCAATGTACGCAAGACCATGAGGAGTATCTTCAAGCATACGTCCGAAGGTTCTTGCGTCTCAGAGCACAGGCGCCTATAGTGCCCAATGAGATTATCATTGAGGCCATGATCAAGGGGCTTCGTCTAGGACCTACTGCCCAGTACTTCGCCAGAAAACCTCCACAAACTCTGGAGAAGTTGCTTCAAAAGATGGATGAATATATCAAGGCTGACAATGACTTCCGCCAAAAAAGGGAGGAAGCTTACAGGTTCTCCGAGATGACCAGGGGCTTTGGAGGAAGAATACACCCGAGGCATGTCAGGTCAATTCACAACACTCAGAATGATGATAGAGGAAGTCAGCTGCAGAGGCCCCAATGTTCTTCACAATCTTCAGAGCAGCAACAAAGCTCTTTTCGGCCGCCAGCTCCAAGAGGCAGAGGCGCCAGGGGCTTCGGAGGAAGATATGGGGACCAACCTAGGAAGATTTACTGTCTATTTTGTGGTGAAGACAAGGGCCATACTACAAGAATGTGCCAAATCTCCATCCAAAAGCAGAAGGAGATCACAGAAGCTGAAGCCCGGCAAAGTCAACCGAAGCAGGTCCTACATACTGCTTCGTGTCACTCACCCTACATAGCAGAGTATGTGGGTAATCATCCTGCGGCTTCTGTTGCTTCGGCTAGTCAGCCACAGGCTTCTTGGCCACAACTTCCACCTCCACCGCCACTACAACCCGCCTATTCACGAGGTCAGCAGCTAGAAGGGAGCCATCAGACTCATCCGCAGCGAGAGCTCAGGAAGGAATCTGAAGCTCGCACAGTCAACAGTACTGTGCTAGAGTCAAAACACATCTATTGAGAGATATCCTACCTCTGAAGCATTTTACATTCATTGTCATTTTCTTTTTAATAAGGAACAATTGGTGTAAATCTAGTCTTCTTGTCACTTTTAATTTCTTGTAATAGCTTCGTTCTTGTCATAATGAAATATATCTTTCCTACAGACTTACGAAGCTCAAAAACTGTCAAAACTAAAAAGTCGTTCCTAAGGGAGTGTAGACCTAAAAATTACATTGCAAGTTTTGCCGAAGCTACAAAAAGTCGTTCCTAGGGAGCGCAGCGTAAGTTTGCCGAAGCTACAAAAAGTCGTTCCTAGGAAGCGCAGCGTAAGTTTGCTGAAGCTTCAAAAAGTCGTTCCCAAGTGAGCGCAGTGTAAGTTTTCTACTCAAAAGTCGTTCCAAAGGGAATATAGAGCCAAATATCGTCGAAATATAAGGCAAAGCGCAAAAAGTCAACACGAATACCGCCCAAATAGAAGGCGAAGAAGTTCAAAAGATGTTCCTAAGGGGATGCAGAACTTACACCGAAAAATAAGCGGTGAAGCCGAAAAATAAACGACAAAGAGATTTTTGATGGTTCCTAAGGGAACGCAGATATTGTGTTTCAGTGTGGGTACGTGTCTTCGGCATTAGCATCATTCTTTGCATCATATCATCGCATCATATTGCATAGCATCACATCATACATCACATCACATCAAAAACATCAATTGGAAGCAAGGCCGATCTTCAGAGAATGCTTTATAAAAAATGAAAAGATGCCAAGGCACAAAGTAAGCTGAGAGTTACAGCTTCATCAGTTCTGATGTGGAAGGAGGGATCTATTCTTTATGAAGCATTAATGATTTTACAAAGGGTGGATGATTCTTACGAGGCATAAAAACTCTTCTTTACGAAGCATGAAAAGAAGGGAAGGTGTTTTTTCGCCGAGGGCTCAAAAACGGTATGTACATAAAGTTTCATGCATCGCAAAGAACTGAATTACAAGCAATTCATATATTACATTCAAATCTTGTAAGCACCCAATATTACAAACATAGTTCAGCAAATGTTACATTAATATTCTAGAAAATGTTTTTACAATAGCTACTCTTCTTCCTTCAGAACTTTTTCTGCAACTTCGGTTAGCAGTTTGGTAACAACTTCATCTACAATAGCTTCGGCCATATTAATAATTTCTACTGCTTTCTTTGTCTCTGGGTCGGCCAGTGGGTCGAATGGCTCTGGGGGAGGAGATACTTCAGCTGCGGTAGAAGACATAAATTAGTTCGAAGTCACAAAAATAAACAACAAAGCTAAAAGCCATTAAGTGATACCTATCCGTCTTTCGAGTTCTGCAGCTTTTTCAGCATCTTTCATAGCTTCTCGAGCGTCATGAATATCTTTTTCGCTCTTCTTCATTATTTCATGAGCCATCCCTCGGCCACCATTTTCCTAGATATCAGTGAAAAATTTTCCACCTATTAAACTCGCTTCGGCCGAGGGGTCCTTCATATCGTCGACAGAGAAGGCGGCTTCGGTCTGGGCCAAGGTTTTAACATGTTCACAACCTGCCTTCTCCAAAATGGCTGCAACCCCCCTCGCACCAGAGAATGCACAAACGTCCCCGAGGTCACTCAAAATCTCCTCAAAAGCTTCAGCTTCATTACTGATCCACTCGATGACGCCCTCAGGGTCGCCCCGTATGAAGTTGTCTTCGTTTGAGTAGGCGCCCACGTTGGTGAAGCTTGTTTTTATCTTTTACACATTCCACAGATTTTTCAAAACATCTTTCTTTTGATGCGTGAAGCTCTGTAACTGTTTTTTCAAAATAATTTTTCCAGTACTCACTGGCATCTCGGCCAGCTTCGGTAGCAGCGCATTTCAATTTGGCCTCAGCTAGTTGTTTTCGAAGGTCTTCAATCTCATTCTTTTAAAATTCAGATTGAGCCTTGAAGTTAGCTTCATCCCCCTTTACTTTGTCCACCAATGTAAGAAGAATTTTGTCTTTTTCTGTGGCTTCGTTTCTCAGCTTGATAACCTTTGTTCGAAGGTTGTTGAGAGCAATAGTGCAGCTCTCGTCTTCAGCATTCTTTTGCGCCCTTAAGGCGTTGCTAAGTATTAAGCCCTACAAGAAAAAATGAATGGATTAACATGAGAATAAAAGACTCCATTACAGAATCCATAAGCTTAAAAATTCACAACTTTTGTACCTTCAGACTGTTGTATGCAAGGCTATCCGCAAAATCGTCCTTTGTCATGGCATAAAGGCTAGCTTCGAGCTTCGGAAAACCCATACTTCTGGCCATCTCCCGGCAGACGGATAATTCTTTGTTGTCTGGGAGACAATACAAGAAATCATCTTCATCCGTACCATTAAACACTAAGGCCCCTTTTGGGTACTTCAGTTCTCGGGCACAGTGTTTAGCTTCAAAAATTTCTTCCTGGGATAACCTTTTTCCCGAAGCATGTCGAATAACATAATCAAGGTCTTCGGAAGGTGCTTCGGGAGCAGGAGCGGCAGCTTTTTCAGGCAAAGTCTGTTCTATAGCCTCTTCCTCTGCTGCCTTCTCTTCAATTTCCAAGGGTTTTTTCTTAGCAGGCTCTGAAGGCCCGGCTTCGGCACTAGCCTGGCTCACTGCAGCTTCGGTTTCGGTCAGTTTTGTTTTAGCTTCGATTTGCATTTTCGTAGCCTTGGCAATTTTCCCTGGAGTAGAGCTTGAAGCCTTTACCGTTTCTAGCACATCTAGTACACTTGCCATCCTTCTTCTTTTGGGAGTGGCTGCAAGACCTTTTTGTATCTTTGGCATTGGTACTTCTGCCGAAGGGCTGAAAACTTCTAACATTTTTATTCCTTCAGTCTTTGGCTTTTTGGCCTTATCTTTACCAGTCTTTGCCTCAGCCTGCTCGACTGAGGGTACCTTCGGCATGGTAGCCGGTTCTTCAGCCTTTTGCGTAGGAGGAATTGGCTCTTTCGGATCAGCAGCTGAAGAAGTCTTCCCACCAAACTCGGGCACCACGGCCGGCTCAATATAACGGGGCCGGTGGGTGAGGACTTTCAACTTTTTACTGTTTGGCGCAGGCTCGCTTGGAGTAGCCGAAGCAACAACCTTTCCAGAGGTTGCACCCTTTCTTTTCTACCCCCGTGGCGGGTAGCGATAGTCAGGGTACACAAATCCAATAGCATCAAAAACCCTATTTAATCTTTTCTTTTTTTGGCTCCCGAAGGCCGCAGATAGTGCATTATATTTGGACTTGGAATATGTTCCAAGTAACTCATTGCTAGTATTTTCAACACACTTCAGCCAGTCATCATCTGGTTCAACAAACTGGTCCCCAAACCTGAAGGTGTATTTCAGTCGAACTAGGCCGCCTTCGCTAGGGTTAGTGATGGTTTCTTTTGGCATTTTCTAGCTGTCTATCAGTGGCCATATCCTGTAGGCTACATGTTCTTGAAGTAAGTCTCTTGTCCCAATAAAAGAGCAAACTGTGCTGAAGGCCCTTCGGCATGCTTCGGCTGCCTCATCAGTTTCTACCTTCGTCTTTTAGAGGCCGAAGTGGGACCAAATGGGGCACATGATGATCTCTTTAATGTCTTCTCTCGCCTTCAAATCATTTTTCACATAGAATCACTCTTCCATCCAGGCCCCAGGCCATCTCTTCCGAAACGTTGGCACTGGGTAGCATGCGCCAGAGCGAGCAACGAAGCTATAGCAACCGAAATTGTTATGATATTGTTCTTTACCCTAGGGCTTCATCTCATATGAAAGTTCATGCATACTGCAAAAACATCTTGCACTTGGCTCTAGACCTTGACTTCTCATAGCCCAGACGAAGATCCCCATTCTAATAACTGCTTCGGGAGTGATCTAGTGAAGGAAAATCTCGTATGTCTTTAAAACCTCAACCACAAATCTGCTCAACGGGAACCAAAGTCCGGCTTTGAAGAAACTCCGGAAGATCACAACTTTGTTTTCTTCGGGAGCAGGAATGGCTTTGTCCACGTCGGCCCTTACAATAGACATGTCTCAAAAATACCTTCCTCTCATATTATCAAGATGACTCCGTTTGATAGTAGACTTCCCGAAGATTGTATGGCTTGGTCGCCAGGGTCGATCTTCAGAGTCCTCACCTCCACTCTCCACATCATAGCTATCGCTATCATCAGTATCTTCAGACAAGCCTTCTAGTATCTCTTTAGTAATCTTCTCTGTATTTGTTTTTGCTATTGACTCAACAAATCCAGCAGTCTTCTCCTCAAGGAGCTTCTCCTCTTCGACCAGCTTCGTCTAAGCGGCAACTTTTTTGTCCTAAGACATCTTCTCTTCGGAAATGGCGAAAATGCGTCCTTAAAACCGAAGCTTAGGAAGTCTGAGAAACTAAACAAGCGTTGGTAAGCAAGAGCTAAAAAATTGAGCAAACAAAGCAAGCGGCAAGTAGCGTACCAAATGTGGTCAGGGTGAGATCTTATTTATACGATCGACGCGCTCCAAATTGGAGGGTCCCTCTGTCATTGACTGTTGCTATTCTAGCAAAGGGAAGGTGTTTTTTCGGACCTTTGGCTTAAGTCCTTCGTCCATGTCGCATCTGAATTCTTATCTTAAACAAATTAATACTGCGAGGGGCTACTGTTGGGGGCCTTCGTCCTTCGAAGGTCCTCAAAAACATAATTTAACAATGTCTTCCAAGTATGGTGTACGGACAGGTATCTTCGGATTTATGATAAAAGCATACACGATGAGGAGCTTGATCGTGACGAAGGTTGTCGTCGCTCCGAAGCTGTGTGGAAGGGAGCTTCGGCTAAATCGCAGAAAAGGTAACCGACTTAAAAGGGAAAAGGCTATTCAGTCCTCATAGATTTTTCTATAAGCTAATAGTAAATGTAATTGGCATAATTGTAATTTCTCATGGGCTGCATCCCGTGCCTATAAATAGGTGAACAGTATCCCCATACTGTTCACGCTGACTTGTATTTGCTCGCGTGTCAAGCTTGGACTTTTGTCTTCTATCAATCCAAAGGTATAAATGTAATTCAATATTATTCATGTTCATTCATAATGATATGATGAAAAAGTATTAATAATGTCATATGATCATTTATGTTATTCCTCATGTTTCATATGCTTCTCCTTTTGTCAATATATACTGTGATGATGAAGGTACGTCCTTCAAGACCTTCGTCTGAAGATCATTATATCCTGAGGGAAATAATGCTTCGTAGGATGAAGGGCATTAACCATTAACCCTTTCTGTGTTGCCTTGTTCTTAATTCATAGCATCTGAGAACAAGTGACCAACACCGACCGATATCCCTAATTGTTATTTGGTTTATGTGCACTAGGTCCATGAAGTCAATATTGAAAATCCCTTCTTTACAACATCATTGGATCTCCATGCTTTAGAAAACATAGTAGGTGTAAGAGAACTTCAGCTAGCATTGAATATATATTATTCAGTAGTGGATAAGAGAGAAGGTAAATACTTATAGAACTCAGGTGCTGGGTCTAACGCATTCCGCCAGTATATATCAAATATATTGTTAAAATTGAGCCACATCACATCAACATTGTTGAAGTAGTGGTCTTGTATAAACACACAAAAGGTGACCCTATGTAACACCTACTTTGTAATTGCTAGGAATAATATCAATAGAGAAACATTTTCTCTTTATGTGAGTTGGATCTTTATTCATCATCATATGAGAACACCATGTCCAAGAACAAATAATGAAAAGATATGATACTAAATTGTTGCATCATGCTGGATATTTTATTTTTGTGTGCATTGTGTGACAAGAAAAATATTAAATATCCAAATGAGAAATTAAATCCTAAAATAATCCTAGGATTAAGAGAAGAGAGAAAGAAAAGATTATACAAATTAGAGGAAAGTAAATGTATGAAAGAATACATTTTGTCCCCCACTAATATTTTAATTTAAGTGTTTAACCCAGCTAAGAAGATCACAAACAAGTTTGAATTCAAATTGGGATTTAAATTTGAAAATAGGAAATAAAACAGAAAAAGAAAAAAAAAATAAAAGAAGCTTACCTGGGCCGCCATACCTCCTTTTCGGCCCACTGGCTAAACTCCACCGCGCGGCCCAAACTATCCTACGCGTGCTGCCGCTTGGGGCCCACCTGGCGGTACCTCCCTCGCGTTCACGCGCCGACGGGTGGACCCGGACTTCAGCCGCCGCGGGCGCGCGCGATGAACCGACCGCTGCCAAGTGACTCGCTGTCACGCGGGCCCCATGTGTCAGGTCGTTCTCTATCCTCACAACAGAACGCGCGAAGCTCTCGCCGGTGCATGCGGCGGCGCTGCGGGTCGGATGGTGGATCTTGCAATGCCTGCGCTCTAACTCCCTGCCTATATCTACTCGGGCGCTGTTGTATTTGGACGACCATAGCCATAGCCACAGAAACGACGCGTGCCGGCGAATCGAGGTGTGTCGGCGGACGAATCCCGGATCCCCGCCGTGACTCGGCCACGGGTGACTCTCCGGCCGTCTCGTGGCTCGGTGGCGTTGGGGAGTTTCCGCCGCGTGTGAGGGTCATCTCGGCGGGGGAAGGTCTGCTCCTGGGTGGCGGCAATTGCTCGCCGGGAATACGGCTTCGCCGCGGGGCATCACCTCGCCGTGGCCAAGAGACTCCACGCCAACCGCCCTGGTACAAACCTCCCTCGCATATCTTCTGTTTCCCGTGTAGCAGTTAGCACCGCTCGGCGTGGGGTTTGGCCGGTAGGACATCGCCGGCGTGTCTGCCGCCGCGAAGGCCGGGGGGGCAGCTTCTATCGCGGTAGTCGAGCGTGGCTCAGGGAGGAAGACGACCCTCTGGCCGCCAGATCAATATTGTGTGGTCCAGATTAGATCTGGAGGGTGGGCACCTTACTCCGTTGATGCCCTAATCGACGGCTGTGATTCGCTAGCGCTCTGACCGTCGGATGCTATCGGACGGCTCAGATTAGAAGGCACATACTGCTTCGGTCGGAATCCGCGTTGGCCATTGATTCCCGATCGGATGGCTACTGGGTGATTTGCCCCCTTTAAAATCGTGACCGTTGGATCCTAATCCAAGGGCCCCGTTTGCGTACCGCTTCGAGATCGCGCCGATCTGATCCAGACCCTAGACCTATGATCGGACGGCTCAGATTCACTGATACCCCTTCGCGGGTCAAAGTTATAAAAGAGACCCTCGGTTTTATAAAAATCAACCCGCCGTCCGTTGGGGACTGTTCTCTGTGTCTTGGGCGACTTACCCCGAGCCCCCTGTGTTCTCTGGAAATAGTGCCCCGGTCCAGAGCTGATTAAATTGGATTAAATGAATTGGAAATTTGATTTTTAATATGAAAATAAACCCTATAACTTGTGAAATTCATAGAAAATTCATATTTAGTCCAAATTAGTCCATTCCAGTTCCTAAAATTTTGTAATTTAATTCTCTATCACCTAGAGCCTCTGTTATGTCATGAAAACAGTAAAGAAATTTATTTATCACATAATCCTATTTAAAGCACATAAAACCTTTGAAAATGCATAACTTAAAATCTATAACTCAGAAAATTATGATTCCTGTTCCTAGGATTTTATTTTAATATGTAGAATATCTCTGTGCATTTTGTTTATATGTTTGGTGTAATGTTAATTTCTCTATATGCACTGTGCTTGTTTGTATTGTGGCGAGTAGAAGAGCCCGTTGCTGAGGATACTGGTGTGCAGCAGATTGAAGTAGCTGAGCAGGAGCTCATTGAAGGCAAGTTGTGCCCTTGACCACTTTTTACCCAATAATGCTCTTTAATATCATTTATCCATGCATAGGTTAATTTTGATGGGACCCAATAGGACTCCCTAGATTGTTTATCTCATTACCTTGTTCACCCCTGAATCACTTGGGTAGTTTGCTATTGCTTTATATGGTTTTGGGATAATCATTTATTACCTCTATGTTCCAATTCTTGTTGTTATTCTGTTTATGTTCATATTGTTATCATTAATGTTAATTGGAACATAGAGCTTAACTTGAGAACCACGTGCCACCACAAGGGTGGAATGGGACGCCCTTGGCTGACTAATTAGGAAAGCTAGTGGAAGACTACCTTACCCGAAAGGGGCAAGGGCAGTAGGGGAGAGGTCAGTGCGGGGAGGTCCCTGGTTGATTTTGCTGCGATGGCTATCAGCCAGGAACCCTTTACTGGATCTTCCCATAAACTGTAGCGGGTTTTCGGAAGCTAGTGGAACTTTGTAAAGGCCTCGTAGTGTTGCCCTGCCGTGCTTCCTAGGTAGAGGTATATGGGGAGTCGCGACCCCTTGGCAGATGGGTAACATGACTTGTGGGTAAAGGGTACAACCTCTGCAGAGTGTAAAACTGGTATACTAGCCGAGCTCGCGGTCATGAGCAGCTCAGGACTCTCTGATGTTTAAATTATGGAACTTAAATTCAATTTTGTCATTTGCATTGCATGGGTTTGTTATTAATTTTGTTCTATTACATTACTTATGGTTTGGTATTTACTTACACTTAGTAATTGCTAATAAAATTTTGACCAACTACTTAAAAGCAATGCTCAGCTTTAACCCCTATCATTGATTAGCCTTACACATCACATGAACTCACACCTTTGTGAGTTTGTGTCCACTGGTTCCCCACAACTTGTTGAGCTATGATCATGTGTGAGCTCACTCTTGCTGTCTCACACCCCCCCCCACAGGAGAAGAGCAGGTGGTTTCAAGTGGAGTCAAGTATCGAGGAGGTTGATTTGATCTAGGTGGCGTTTCTCAGTTGACATTGGCGCCGACGATCCTTAGTTCGTTTTATCTTTATCATTTTATTTTGTAATAAGTCTTCCGCTATGTAATAAATACTCTGATGTTAATGACATTTATCTCTATACACTCTGTTATTATATGTGTTGTCTTCTTGGCGCATGTATGAGATGCACCTGGCTTTGTTCCTTAAAGCCGGGTGTTACAGAAGTGGTATCAGAGGGCAAATGTTGACTGTAGGACGAAACCTAGATAGAAATGGACAACCCTTACCTACTTATCCTATTCTGATTCATTCCACACTTACCTTGCTCTGATTCTTTCTAACACTTATCTTAATCCTGTCTCACCTTCTACTGTTCTACTCTGATCATTCTTACCTTTTCTACTCTAAGACAAGATGGATTTCAAACCTTGGAATCCCTACCCCTATGACATTTTTAAAAAAAAAGATAGGAGGCCTAAGAAAAAAAAAATTAAAACTATTTTCTCTATTAAAAATGTTGGTTGATTGTTCTGATGATCAATGCCTGATTTGCTTCTTTGATTGATTGAAATATTATATATGGACATTTTAGCATGTACCACTATAAGGTACTGTATTAGCTTTAGTAGGTGACACACTAATCTACTTAGCTAATAAGTCCCCCGCAGTAACATTCCTCATAATTACTCACCTTGTCTAACCCAGATGGACTACCCCTATACTGTTAGAAGAGAGCAGTATAGACTTGATCCTTGGTATGTCATGGTTAAGAAAGGCAATGGTGGTTTATACACTGCGCTAAGGGAGCCGTAGAACTCACCAGTTCCAAAGGAGAAAGATTTGAAGTTGGAATTGCAGTAACTACTGCCACCAGATATGGAAGTTGAGTTTGTTATTGACCTCTTACCTGAGACTGCCCCTACTTTCAAACGGCCATATAGGATGTCTGTAGAAGAGTTAGAAGAACTCAAGAAGCGCTTAACGGAGTTGCAAGAGGCTGAGTATATTCGTCCGAGTCTTCACCTTGGAAAGCACCAGTTTTGTTTGTAAAGAAGAAAGATGGATTGCAAGGGATGTGCGTGGATTAAAGGTCCCTTAATGATGTCACTGTGAAGAACAAGTTTCGGTTACCCCGCATTAAGGATTTATTTAATCGGATGAGAGGAGCCAGGGTACTCTCGAAGATCGACCTCCGATCGGGTTACCATCAAATGAAGATTAGGCCATCAGATATTCCTAAGACGACTTTCTCGACTCGATATGGATTATATGAGTTCGTCGTTATGTCGTTTGGATTAACTAATGCACCAGCTTATTTTATGGATTCGAGGAATAAGATGTTTTTGGAGTATTTGGACAGATTCGTCGTGGTGTTCATCGACGATATTCTTATCTATTCTAAGAATAAGAGTGACCATGAAGAACATCTAAGGTTGGTGCTACAGAAGTTACGAGATAATCAACTCTACGCTAAGTACAGCAAATGCGAGTATTGGATTGGCAAGGTGCCATTTCTTGGACATATCATTTCCAATGGAGGAATAGCTGTGGATCCTGCTAAAGTCAAGGATATAGTGGTGTGGAGCATACCCACTACAGTTACGGAGATTTGGGTTTCTTGGGACTTGCAGGATATTATATGAGATCTATTGAAGGATTTTCTAAGATTGCTAAGCTTATGACCTCGCTTTTGGAGAAAGGAAGAGAATTCAAGTGGGATGAGAAGTGCCAAGTATATACGGATCATAAGAGTTTGAAGTACATATTCACTCAAAAGGATCTCAACCTTAGGCAACGCCGTTGGTTGGAGCTTATTAAGGATTACGATTTGGAAATTCACTATCACCTGGGCAAGGCAAATTTGGTTGCAGATGCCTTGAGTCGCAAGGAGCATGATCATTTAGCTGTTGTTGCCCAGCTACTCGATGAGATTGTTGAGAATTTCAGGAGACTTAACCTGGGGATAGTTGCTCACGTTTAAGGAGTCATTATTGATTTGGAACCTATCTTGGAGCAAGAAATCTGCAAAGGACAAGTTGGTGATGCTAAAATACAAGAGATTAAGGATCTAATTACTGAAGGTCGAGTTCCGGACTTTACGGAAGGTGAGCAAGGTGCCATATGGTTCACGGACAAGATATGTGTCCCCGAGATTGAAAGCCTTCGTGAGACTATTTTAAAGGAAGCCCATGACTTGGATTATTCTATTCATCCTGGTAGTACCAAGATGTATCAGGATTTAAAGCAGAAGTGCTGGTGATATGGACTGGAGAGAGATATGGCTGCACATGTGGTTATGTGCGATGTGTGCCAAAGAGTTAAGACCGATCACCAAAGACCAGCTGGACTATTACACCCACTAAAGATACCTGAGTGGAAATGGGAAGAGATTGGTATGGACTTCATTACTGGATTGCCCCGCACCTCGAAAGGATATGGTTCTATATAAGTTATTGTGGATAGACCGACCAAAGTGGCTCATTTCATCCCGGTTAAGACTACTTATAAGGAATCACAATTGGCTAAGTTATACATGTCTCGGATTAAGTCTCTACGCAATGTACCAAGGAAGATCATTTTGGATAGAGGATCACAGTTTACCCCCAGGTTTTGGAAAAGTTTTCATGAGAAAATGGATATGAAGTTGAATTTTAGTTTGGCCTACCATCCTCAGACTGATGGACTGACCGAAAGGACTAATCAAGTATTGATAGACATGTTGAGAGCTTGTGCCCTTCAGCATGGTAGTAGTTGGGACAAGAGTCTACCTTATGCTGAGTTCTCATATAATAATAGTTATCAAGCCAGTCTGAAGATGTCACCTTTTGAAGCTTCATATGGGAGGAAGTGCAGGACTCCTTTGTATTGGGACCAGACTGGAGAGAGACAGTTCTTTGGGCCTGAACTGATTCAAGAAGCAGAAGAACAAGTTCGTATAATTCGAGAGAATTTGAGAGTGGCTCAAACCAGGCAAAAGAGTTATGCTGATAATAGAAGGAGGCCACTGGAATTTGAAGAAGGAGATTATGTGTATCTCAAGGTGTCACCACTTCGTGGAATGAGGAGATTTAAAGTTAAGGGCAAATTATCCCCTCGCTACATTGGACCATTCTTGATCTTTAGAAGAGTTGGGGAGATGGCATACCAACTTGAGTTACCTGCTACTCTATCAGATGTGCATAATGTGTTCCATGTATCTCAACTGAAGAAGTGTCTCCGTGTTCCCGAGGAACAGTTACCCATGGAAGAGCTCAGTGTTCAAGGTGATTTGACTTACACGGAGTACCCTATCAAGATTTTGGATACATTGACTCGAGTTACAAGAAATAAGGTGATAAAGATGTGCAAAGTTCAATGGAGTCACCACAGTGAAGATGAAGCAACTTGGGAAAGAGAAGAAGAGCTTCGCATAGATTTTCCCCACCTTTTCTCTAGTTCTTCTTAAATCTCGAGGACGAGATTATTTTTAAGGGGGGTAGGATTTGTAACACCTACTTTGTAATTGCTAGGAATAATATCAATAGAGAAACATTTTCTCTTTATGTGAGTTGGATCTTTATTCATCATCATATGAGAACACCATGTCCAAGAACAAATAATGAAAAGATATGATACTAAATTGTTGCATCATGCTGGATATTTTATTTTTGTGTGCATTGTGTGACAAGAAAAATATTAAATATCCAAATGAGAAATTAAATCCTAAAATAATCCTAGGATTAAGAGAAGAGAGAAAGAAAAGATTATACAAATTAGAGGAAAGTAAATGTATGAAAGAATACATTTTGTCCCCCACTAATATTTTAATTTAAGTGTTTAACCCAGCTAAGAAGATCACAAACAAGTTTGAATTCAAATTGGGATTTAAATTTGAAAATAGGAAATAAAACAGAAAAAGAAAAAAAAAATAAAAGAAGCTTACCTGGGCCGCCATACCTCCTTTTCGGCCCACTGGCTAAACTCCACCGCGCGGCCCAAACTATCCTACGCGTGCTGCCGCTTGGGGCCCACCTGGCGGTACCTCCCTCGCGTTCACGCGCCGACGGGTGGACCCGGACTTCAGCCGCCGCGGGCGCGCGCGATGAACCGACCGCTGCCAAGTGACTCGCTGTCACGCGGGCCCCATGTGTCAGGTCGTTCTCTATCCTCACAACAGAACGCGCGAAGCTCTCGCCGGTGCATGCGGCGGCGCTGCGGGTCGGATGGTGGATCTTGCAATGCCTGCGCTCTAACTCCCTGCCTATATCTACTCGGGCGCTGTTGTATTTGGACGACCATAGCCATAGCCACAGAAACGACGCGTGCCGGCGAATCGAGGTGTGTCGGCGGACGAATCCCGGATCCCCGCCGTGACTCGGCCACGGGTGACTCTCCGGCCGTCTCGTGGCTCGGTGGCGTTGGGGAGTTTCCGCCGCGTGTGAGGGTCATCTCGGCGGGGGAAGGTCTGCTCCTGGGTGGCGGCAATTGCTCGCCGGGAATACGGCTTCGCCGCGGGGCATCACCTCGCCGTGGCCAAGAGACTCCACGCCAACCGCCCTGGTACAAACCTCCCTCGCATATCTTCTGTTTCCCGTGTAGCAGTTAGCACCGCTCGGCGTGGGGTTTGGCCGGTAGGACATCGCCGGCGTGTCTGCCGCCGCGAAGGCCGGGGGGGCAGCTTCTATCGCGGTAGTCGAGCGTGGCTCAGGGAGGAAGACGACCCTCTGGCCGCCAGATCAATATTGTGTGGTCCAGATTAGATCTGGAGGGTGGGCACCTTACTCCGTTGATGCCCTAATCGACGGCTGTGATTCGCTAGCGCTCTGACCGTCGGATGCTATCGGACGGCTCAGATTAGAAGGCACATACTGCTTCGGTCGGAATCCGCGTTGGCCATTGATTCCCGATCGGATGGCTACTGGGTGATTTGCCCCCTTTAAAATCGTGACCGTTGGATCCTAATCCAAGGGCCCCGTTTGCGTACCGCTTCGAGATCGCGCCGATCTGATCCAGACCCTAGACCTATGATCGGACGGCTCAGATTCACTGATACCCCTTCGCGGGTCAAAGTTATAAAAGAGACCCTCGGTTTTATAAAAATCAACCCGCCGTCCGTTGGGGACTGTTCTCTGTGTCTTGGGCGACTTACCCCGAGCCCCCTGTGTTCTCTGGAAATAGTGCCCCGGTCCAGAGCTGATTAAATTGGATTAAATGAATTGGAAATTTGATTTTTAATATGAAAATAAACCCTATAACTTGTGAAATTCATAGAAAATTCATATTTAGTCCAAATTAGTCCATTCCAGTTCCTAAAATTTTGTAATTTAATTCTCTATCACCTAGAGCCTCTGTTATGTCATGAAAACAGTAAAGAAATTTATTTATCACATAATCCTATTTAAAGCACATAAAACCTTTGAAAATGCATAACTTAAAATCTATAACTCAGAAAATTATGATTCCTGTTCCTAGGATTTTATTTTAATATGTAGAATATCTCTGTGCATTTTGTTTATATGTTTGGTGTAATGTTAATTTCTCTATATGCACTGTGCTTGTTTGTATTGTGGCGAGTAGAAGAGCCCGTTGCTGAGGATACTGGTGTGCAGCAGATTGAAGTAGCTGAGCAGGAGCTCATTGAAGGCAAGTTGTGCCCTTGACCACTTTTTACCCAATAATGCTCTTTAATATCATTTATCCATGCATAGGTTAATTTTGATGGGACCCAATAGGACTCCCTAGATTGTTTATCTCATTACCTTGTTCACCCCTGAATCACTTGGGTAGTTTGCTATTGCTTTATATGGTTTTGGGATAATCATTTATTACCTCTATGTTCCAATTCTTGTTGTTATTCTGTTTATGTTCATATTGTTATCATTAATGTTAATTGGAACATAGAGCTTAACTTGAGAACCACGTGCCACCACAAGGGTGGAATGGGACGCCCTTGGCTGACTAATTAGGAAAGCTAGTGGAAGACTACCTTACCCGAAAGGGGCAAGGGCAGTAGGGGAGAGGTCAGTGCGGGGAGGTCCCTGGTTGATTTTGCTGCGATGGCTATCAGCCAGGAACCCTTTACTGGATCTTCCCATAAACTGTAGCGGGTTTTCGGAAGCTAGTGGAACTTTGTAAAGGCCTCGTAGTGTTGCCCTGCCGTGCTTCCTAGGTAGAGGTATATGGGGAGTCGCGACCCCTTGGCAGATGGGTAACATGACTTGTGGGTAAAGGGTACAACCTCTGCAGAGTGTAAAACTGGTATACTAGCCGAGCTCGCGGTCATGAGCAGCTCAGGACTCTCTGATGTTTAAATTATGGAACTTAAATTCAATTTTGTCATTTGCATTGCATGGGTTTGTTATTAATTTTGTTCTATTACATTACTTATGGTTTGGTATTTACTTACACTTAGTAATTGCTAATAAAATTTTGACCAACTACTTAAAAGCAATGCTCAGCTTTAACCCCTATCATTGATTAGCCTTACACATCACATGAACTCACACCTTTGTGAGTTTGTGTCCACTGGTTCCCCACAACTTGTTGAGCTATGATCATGTGTGAGCTCACTCTTGCTGTCTCACACCCCCCCCCACAGGAGAAGAGCAGGTGGTTTCAAGTGGAGTCAAGTATCGAGGAGGTTGATTTGATCTAGGTGGCGTTTCTCAGTTGACATTGGCGCCGACGATCCTTAGTTCGTTTTATCTTTATCATTTTATTTTGTAATAAGTCTTCCGCTATGTAATAAATACTCTGATGTTAATGACATTTATCTCTATACACTCTGTTATTATATGTGTTGTCTTCTTGGCGCATGTATGAGATGCACCTGGCTTTGTTCCTTAAAGCCGGGTGTTACACCCTATCAGCGGTTGAATCCTTCAAATATCAACTGTCTTGGAATCTGTTCAATTGTGTTGTAAGTTCGGAACCTCTTCTAGAGTACACGCCGACCTTGCTTGAATTGCCATGCAAACTGATGTGATGGCATATTTTCTTTGTATATTTTTTCTTTTCTTTTTCAAGCATGTGCCCATAGTTCTGTACCATCTAGAATACAAGATTACCACTTCAGTGAATTGGCTTGGCACGATGGTATACTTGCCCATTCCAATGCATAGCTTTTCTTCTTAATGGGTGTTTAGCCATAAGAAATCAACAATGGGTTGTATAAACAATTTTTCTATAGTGATGTAGATACAAGCATCTGTCTCATCTAAACAATGGGTGTAGACATTGAATCCATTGTCCTAATAGATTTGAATGTGCAGGCCAATTGTTGATGGTTATGAATAACAAAGCACATCATTAAAAGCCTTCTTGTGCTCGTCCCACATACAACACCTTTGGACCACAATTGTAAAAAGCTCATCCACCAATGGTTTTAGGTACGCATCAATGTTGTTAATAGATTGTTTTGGCCCTTCAATAAGAAGCAGCATCATTATGAACTTTTGCTTTATACATAGCCAGGTTATACATATATAGAGTCACATGCCGAGGATATGACCACTGCCCTACTCGCTGAAAGGCTTCATGCCATCGGTGGTTAAACCAAACCTTACATTTTTTGCATCCTCTGCAAACTCTAAGAATGTTCTATTAACTTTACACCACTGTGAACCATTACGCTCTTCTTTGTGCAACCACATTATCTTGGTGTGCTCTTTGTTACGAAACAAATGTTTCAATCGTGGTATTATAGGGAAGTACTGTTGGTCACTTGTTTTTAATTGCTATGAATCAAAAACAAGGCAACACACACATGTTAAACGTTAAGGACCTTCGTCCTTCGAAGCATTATCCTCTTTTAGAGATAATGACTCTTGTACAAAGGTCATGAAGAACGAGTCTTTATTTTTCATAAGTATAATATTACAATGTAACATTATAACAATTACTTATTTCATATCGCATGCCAGGATGATGTTAAGGTCTGTATTATATATATTAATAAAGTGGTACAAATTATATATTACATTTGTACCTTCGGCTTGCTCAAAAGAGAGAATGTGAGTACAACTTTTCAATCCAGCGTGAATAGTACGGGATAATATTCATCTATTTATAGGCAAGGGACGCAACCCAAGCAGAAGTACAATTATGACCCTAATATCTACACATTGCTCTAATACAAATATCAAGGATAAACAAGTCTTTTCCTTGCTGGCTTGGTGTCATGTATGACCTTCGTGACCATCTTAAGCCGAAGCTCCAATTCTTGTCGAAGCTTCGCTACATTTTATGCATATTTGTTGCAGCTTCGGCACTTAGTTCCTTTGATTACAAACAGTTTCTTCATCTCGAGGACCTTTGGCATTGAAGGAGACCCCCAACAGTAGCCCCTTCGTGGTGCTAGGTCGTTTTTTCATAACGAGCATGATCCGTGAAACACACGAAAGCTTCTGAATGCCGAAGGTCCGAAAAACACCTTCTCAGTTAGTATGAGCGGCACGGCGGTATGCCTTCTTCACCTGCAGGGCTATATAAACAGGTTGGTTGGTAAGAAGTTATTACATCATTCCTTGCTTTTGCACTGTTGTTGTTGGGTGTCTTCTTCTCCGTCGAAGGTCCTCAAGGAAAAAACACCTTCGGCAAAATGATACAAAGGTTTGCCAAAGTCACCTTCAGCCTCGATTTAGCTCCTCAAGACGAAGACTCTGTATAGAGGCAACAATGCAAGATGTTGAAGGTCAATGGCCTCAGCCCAGATCAAGCAAGGAAGAAAAAAGGACCAGATAGGCCTTATTGGATTTAGTTACATGTAAACAAGAGTTCAGGGGCATGAATGTAATTTTACCCGGGCTGCGTCCCGTGACTATAAATAGATGAACAATACCATCGTACTATTCACGCTGGATTGTAATCACTCTCGCGCCATTTTCGCTCTCTTACCTTCTGGCAAGCCGAAGGTATCAATATAATATGAATATTGTTTATGTTTATTCATGTTTATGGAATATAATAATAAATGAATAGTTGATACATAATAATTATTATCTTTATTTTTATATTCCTTCACTTGCTTATTTATATTCACGTTTATATGTTGGAATGATGAAGGTGTGTCCTTCATGACCTTCGTTTGAAGATCATTATATCCGAGAGGAAATAATGCTTCGAAGGACAAAGGTCTTTAACCATTGACAATTGTGTTGCCTTGTTCTTGATTTATAGTATTCGAGAACAAGTGACCAACATTGGCGCCCACCTCTGGTGAACTCACTTCCACAACTACGACAATGGCTTCGCAAGGCAACCAAGCTGCGCCATCTTCGGCTACGAAGCTGGCGCTCCCAATCACAGGCGGCTCAAGTTCTGAACCAGCCAACAAGAAGCAGAAGAAGGAAGCACATAGAAGGGTACAACATGTTGGTGTGCAAGGACCCTTCATCAGGTCCAAATGGTCTCACATACCAATTACCTTCTCTCAGGAAGACCTTTAGCTTAAAGATTATCCTCACAACGATGCAATGGTCATATCTTATGTCATCAAGGGATTTTTGGTCCACAATGTCCTGGTGGACACAAGCAGTGCAGCGGACATCATTTTCACGAAGGCTTTCAAGCAAATGCAAGAGCCAGATGACAAGATACATGATGCAACACACCCCCTTTGTGGTTTTAGAGGAAGATAGATTGTAGCGCTCGGCAAGATAACCATGGCAGTTACCTTCGGCTACGTTCACCACACAAGGACAGAACAGGTTGTCTTCGACATTGTTGATATGGAATATCCATACAATGCAATCATTGGTCGAGGGGCACTTAATGCCTTCGAAGCAATACTTCATCCAGCATATCTTTGCATGAAGATACCTTTGGAACAAGGCCCCATTGCTGTACATGGGAGTCAAGAAGCTGCTAGGAGAGCCGAAGGAAGTTGGATGGATTCGAAGGCCATCCATAATATAGATGAGGCCGAAGCTCATCAACAATATAAGCATAAAAGAGAAAAGGCTGCTTTGGCAGATCAACCAAAGTCCATGCTTTTGTGTGAAGACATAGTTGAGCAAAAGGTGCTATTGGGATCTCAATTATCTGATGAGAAAGAGAAGACCTTGCTGATATTTTTGTTTAATAATAAAGATGTTTTTGCTTGGTCAGCTAATGATCTCTGTGGTGTCAATAGAGATATTATTGAGCACTCACTCAACGTAGACCCGTCCTTCAGACCAAGAAAACAGAGGCTTCGGAAAATGTCCGATGATAAAGTCGAAGGTGCACGAAACGAAGTGAAAAGACTTCTAAGTGCCGACATTATCAGAGAAGTGACATACCCAGAGTGGCTGGCCAATACCGTCATGGTAAAGAAAGCAAACGGAAAATGGAGAATGTGTATTGACTTTACAGATCTCAATAAGACATGCTCGAAGGATGAATTCCCACTGCCAAGAATATATTCCCTTTGCAAGTATCTTCATCCTCTGTTGAAGCTAGAGTTATTGCTTCATCGCCAAATAGAAGATTAAATGGAGTGAAACCCGTTGATCTTGAAACCACAGTATTGTGATTCCACACTGAAAGTCGCCTAGAGGGGGGTGAATAGGGCGAAACTAAAATTTACAAAGTTAATCACAACTACAAGCCGGGTTAGCGTTAGAAATATAAACGAGTCCGAGAGAGAGGGTGGAAAACAAATCGCAAGCAAATGAAGAGTGAGACACAAGGATTTGTTTTACCGAGGTTCGGTTCTTTCAGACCTACTCCCCGTTGAGGTGGTCACAAAGACCGGGTCTCTTTCAACCCTTTCCCTCTCTCAAACGGTCACTTAGACCGAGTGAGCTTCTCTTCTCAATCACACGGGACACTAAGTCCCCGCAAGGACCACCACACAATTGGTGTCTCTTGCCTTGGTTACAATTGAGTTTGTCACAAGAAAGAATGAGAAAGAAAAGAAGCAATCCAAGCGCAAGAGCTCAAATGAACACAAATGTCGCTCTCTCTAGTCACTATTTGATTTGGAGTGATTCCGGACTTGGGAGAGGATTTGATCTCTTTGGTTGTGTCTAGAGTTGAATGCTATAGCTCTTGTAAGGTGTAGAAGTCTGAAAACTTGAATGCAATTGAATGTGGGGGTGGTTGGGGTATTTATAGCCCCAACCACCAAAATGTGGCCGTTGGAAGTCTGCTGTCGCATGGCGCACCAGACAAGTCTGAAAACTACTTTGCCGGATTTGTTAGTTAAAACATAAGATGCATCAAAAGTCTTAAATGAAATGCTAGGTTCATTTGATGCACTAGGAGTTTTCTTCTTAGGCAATTTAGCATGAGTTGATTGCCTAGAACTAGATGTCTCACCCTTATACATAAAAGCATGATTAGGGCCAGAGTGAGACTTCCTAGAGTGAATTCTCCTAATCTTATGCTCGGGATAACCGGCAGGGTACAAAATGTAACCCTCGTTATCCTGAGGCATGGGAGCCTTGCCCTTAACAAAGTTAGATAATTTTTTAGGAGGGGCATTAAGTTTGACATTGTCTCCCTTTTGAAAGCCAATGCCATCTGAAAGGGAAATGTGCCCTTGGGCCATTTCTAAGTATTTTGGTGATTGAGTGCCAACACAAGTGTTTTTGTGTTTATCTATGCAAAGTGGTGAACAAAGTGCAAATCATGTCAAAAGGTATGTTTCTAGACTTAGTACATTATTTTATGGACTAATGTATTATGTCTAAGTGCTGGAAACAGGAAAAATCGAGTTGGAAATGAGATGGCTTTGTTCAGCCAAAGTCTGCTCAGTCTGGGTGCACCGGACTGTCCGGTGGTGCACTGGACAGTGTTCGGTGTGCCAGGCTGGCTCTGGCGAACTTGCTGCTCTCGGGAGTTTGACGGCGGTGTACGGCTATAAATCACCAGACTGTCCGGTGTGCACCGGACTGTCCGGTGAGCCGTTCACAGGCGAAGTCGTCGCTCTCGGGAAGCCATCAACGGCGTACGGCTATAATTCACCGGACTGTCCAGTGTGCACCGGACTGTCCGGTGAGTCAACGGTCGGCCGGGGATTGCACGCATGGCGCGTGGCCGAGCCAATGGTCACATTAGGGCACCGGACTGTCCGGTGTGCACCGGACAGTGTCCGGTGCGCCAACGGCTCTCAATCAACAACGGTCGGCTTCGCCAAATAAGGAAACAAATCCACACCGGATAGTGTCCGGTGGTGCACCGGACTGTCCGGTGCGCCAGGCGACAGAAGGCAAGATCTGCCTTCCTGGAATGCTCCCAACGGCTCCTAGCTGCCTTGGGGCTATAAAAGGGACCCCTAGGCGCATGAAGGAGAAAAACAAGCACACTCAAAGCATTCCTAAGCACCAAGGCTTCGATTCCACGCATTTGTTTCTTCGTGATAGCATCTAGAGCTCTAGTTGAGTTGTGAACTCGTCGGGTTGTGTTGCGAGCTCTCGTTGCGACTTGTGTACGTGTTGACATTCTGATTTTGTGTCTTGTGTGCGTTGCTCATCCCTCCCTTACTCCGTGCTTCTTTGTGAATTTCAAGTGTAAGGGCGAGAGACTCCAAAGTGTGGAGATTCCTCGCAAACGGGATAAAGAAAAGCAAAGCAAAACACCGTGGTATTCAAGTGGGTCTTTGGACCGCTTGAGAGGGGTTGATTGCAACCCTCGTCCGTTGGGACACCACAACGTGGAGTAGGCAAGTTTTGTACTTGGCCGAACCACGGGATAAACCATTGTGTCTATCTGTGTTGATTCTCTTGTGGTTATCGTGTCTTGCGAGAACTTCTCTCTAGCCACTTGGCGATTATTGTGCTAACGCTTAACTAAGTTTTTGTGGCTTAAGTTTAAGTTTCCCAGGATCACCTATTCACCCCCCCCCCCCTCTAGGTGCTCTCAATTGGTATCGGAGCCGTTCTCTTCACGAAGGGACTAATCGCCCGAAGAGATGGATCCTAAGGGGAAGGGAATTGTGATCAACGATAAGGAGAAGGAATCCTTCGTCAATGAGCCCAAGGAGGACAAGCCTACCTGTTGGGGACTTGTTCTCAAATGCTAAGAGTTAAGAACAAGGCAACATAAAAAGTGTTAAGTGTTAAAGTCCTTCGTCCCTCGAAACATTATTCCTCTTCGGGAAATAATGAGTTTCGGACGAAGGTCACAAAAGACATACCTTCGTAAATATAACAAGTAATGACGAAGGATTCATATAGAGCATGAAATATAATATAAACATCATCATAGAATCATTTCTATTTTATTAACATGGAAAAATAGAAATGATTTCAAATTACAAATGTACCTTCGGTCCTGAGAGAAGGTAAAAAGTACAAGCGTGACGCAAAAGCAAAATGCCAAGTCAGCGTGAATAGTACGGGAGTACTGTTCATCTATTTATAGACGCGGGACGCAGCCCACGTAAAATTACATCCATGTCCATTACATTTGTCAATGACTTATGGAAATCTGTCAAGGCCCACGTAGTCTTTTCATCTTTAAGTCGGTTCCCCTCTCTGCTGTCGCGACGAAGCTTCCCTGCGCACAGCTTCGGCTGTGCACCATCCTTCGTGGAGCTTGGTAATCAGCTCGTCCTTCGTCTGGTTCAGGCTTCGTCCTGACCGTACTTCATGTTCATAATTCTGAGTCCGAAGATACCTGTTCACATAATCCACTTGGAAAACATTGTCAAATCATGTTTTTGAGGACCTTCGGAGGACGAAGGCCCCCAACAGTAGCCCCTCGCAATATTAATTTGTTAATGATAAATTCAGATTGCGATATGGACGAAGGCCTTGAGCCGAAGGTCCGAAAAAACACCTTCCCTTTGCTAGAATAGCAACATTCACTGACAAGTGGGGTCTTTCAATTTTCAACGCCCTGGGGGTATAAATAAGATCATACCGCAAACTTATTTGGTACGCACACTTGCCATCTGCTTCGGCCCACTAAATTTTTAGCTCTTGTGCACTAAGATTTGCTGATCTTTTTAATTTTGAAGCTTCGGCCTTGAAAACAGTTTTTTAGCGTTTCCGAAGATGTCTGAAGGTAAGAAGATCCCTGCCGAGACGAAGCTGAGCCTCGACGAAGAGAAGAACTTGGTGTTCCTTATAGCGATGGCGGAGACCAATACGGAGAAAATCACCAAGGAGATTCTTGAAGGTTTGTCCGAAGATACTGGTGACAGCGACAGTTTCGATGTAGAAAGTGGTGGGGAAGAGTCCGAAGATCGACCATGGCGGCCAAGTCACACGGTTTTCGGGAAAACCACTATTAAGCAAAGTCATATTGATAATATGAGGGGGCAGTATTTTCGAGATATATCTATTGTGAGGGCTGATGCTGGAGAAAAGACTTCTCCCACCCCTGAAGAAGATGAAGTCGTAATCTTCCGGAGCTTTCTCAAGGCTGGGCTTCGATTCCCTCTAAGCAACTTTGTTGTTGAAGTACTGAAAACATTTCAAGTCTACCTTCATCAAATTACTCCCGAAGCTATCATAAGAATGGGGATGTTTGTCTGGGCTGCAAGAAGCCAAGGTTTAGAACCAAATGCTAAAAGCTTTTGCAACATTCATGAGTTGTTATATGAGACGAAGCCCTGGGGGAAAGAACAATATCACAACAACTTTGGGTGTTACAGCTTCGGTGCCCGCTCTGGGTCAAGCCGCCCTGTGCCAACTTTTCGGAAGAGGTGGCCCGGAGCCTGGATGACAGAGTGGTTCTATGTAAAGAATGACTTAGCAGCGCAAGAAGATGTCAAGAATATCATTTTGCGCCCCATCTGGCAACGCTTCGGACTTCGAAGGCCGAAGGTTGAAATGGATGAAGCAGCCGAGGAATGCCAAAGAGCCTTCGGCGTAATCTGCTCTTTCATTGGAACAAGGGACTTGGTCCAAGAGCATATTGCCTTCAGGGTGTGGCCCCTTGAAGGTAAGTGGCAAATGCCGAAGGAGACCATCAAAGAGTCCGACGAAGGCGGACTGGTCAGACTGAAATACACATTCAAATATGCGGATAAGTTTGTTGAACCTGATGATGACTGGTTGAAAAGCATTGAAACATTAAGTGACGAACTGCTTGGGGCATATTCGAAGGCCGAGAATACTGCGTTATCAGCAGCCTTCGGAGGCCGAAAGAAGAAAAGGCTCAACCGGGTATTTGACGCAGTCGGGTTTGTCTACCCTGACTATCACTATCCGGTATTGGGTCGCAAAAGAAAAAATACTTCTCCTGCGACAGAAGCTACCACGAGTGCCACTAGCGAGCCAGCGCCACAAAGGAAAAAGATGAAGGTGCTCACCCACCGAGCGCGTTTTATTGAGCCGGCCACAGTGCCAGAGTTTATTGGTGAAGTCTCTTTGGCCTCTGAAGCTACAGAACCAGCTCCAGTGCCGAAGATAGAAGAGAAAACTGAAGCGCCTCCGGCAGAAAAAGTAGAAAAACCGAAGATTGAAGGGCCAAAAGCATCGGAAATCTTAAGTCCTTCAGCAAATGTCGAAACAATAAAAAACCAAAAGGGCCCATTGGTGACCCCAAAAAGAAAAAGAATGGTGAACGTACTAGATGTCTTGGAGACAATTAAGTCTTCAAGCACAACTCCAAAAAAGACTATTGAAGTTGCTGAAGTGTCTACCGAAGCTGCAGTTGCTGAAGCTTCGAAGCAACAACCTGAAGCTGAAGCTGGGCCTTCAGAGCCCACCAAAGAACAATGTTTGGAAACAAAAATATCAGAACCAAAGTTAGTTGAAGAAATTGACACTGCCGCCCCCGAAGCTCCTTCCGACATATGTGATTACATCGTGCGACATGCTTCGGGGAAGAAATTATCTGATGAAGAGATTTATGAAGCCAATCACTATGCCAGAGAGTTAAAATATCCGAAAGGAGCAGTGGTGTTCAATGGGACAAACGAAGATGACTTCCTATACTGCCTCCCTGACAACAAAGAATTATCTGTCTGCCGGGAGATGGCTAGGAGTATGGGGTTTCCGAAGCTTGAAGCTGGACTATGCGCTATGACGAAGGAAGATCTCGCGGATAGTCTTGCATACAATAGCCTGAAGGTATGGGAATTAGACTTTTGAAAATTTTTTTTTACAATACGTAATTCATTCCTTTATTCTTATATGGATTCTTTTTTGTATAGGGTTTAATCCTGAGCAACGCATTAAGAGCACAAAAGAGTGCCGAAGATGAGAGCTATGAAATTGCGTTCAACAATTTACGATCAGAAGTTATTAAACTGAGAAACAAAGCTCTAGAAAAAGATAAAATTCTGGTTACATTAGTAGACAAAATAAAAAAGGACGAAGCTGCTACAAAAATTCAGGCCGAAGCTCAGAAACGCGAAATTAAAGATCTTCAGAAGCAATTGGCCCGGGCGAAAGAAGAACGCATACTTGAAGAAACAAGACGGGAATGCAGCGACCAATGGGCTGATCATTTGGAAGCAACCGTGGAAGAGCTTCGGTCTTCTAAGAAAAAATGCTTCGAAAAATCCATGGAATGCGTAAAGAAAATTAAAACCAGCTTCGCCAGCGTGGGCGCGTTTTCCAGTGAAGAGAATTTCTCAAGAGGCAATCCCGAAGGTCCAATAGAATGGATCAGTCACGAAGCAGAGGCCTTCGAGGAAATCCTGAGTAGCCGCGGTGACATCTGTGCTTTTTCGGGCGCCAGGGGAGTTGCTACTGTCTTGGAGAAGAAAGGTTGTGAACATGTAAAATCTTTAGCTCAGTCCGAAGCTGCCTTATCCTCCGAAGATATCAAAGACCCCTCAGCCGAAGCAAGCATGGTTGGTGGCAAATTCTTTACTGATGTCTGGGACAACGGCGGCCGAGAAATGGCGCAAGAAATTATTCAAATGAGTGAAAAAGGCATCCATGATGCTAGGAAAGTAACAGAAGCTGCCGAAGGGCAAATAGGTACTAATTAGTCGCTCTTATTGTGTTGTGATTTTTATTTCAAACTTTGCTCGCGGTTTGTAATAGTAATGCAAAAATATTCTCTTCCCTCAGAACCTGCTGGATCGTCTGTTGACCCCCACACAAAAGAGGATGACGAAATCAAAGAAATGGCCGAAGCTATCATGGATAAAGTTGTTGAACAACTTCTAAATGAGGCTGCCGAAGTAGTACTAAGAGAAGACTAGATGTTATTAGAAAAAACATTTGAAGTGTGATCTATGTAATATTTTGTACATTTGAATGTAATATACAAGTCTCTTTTCATTATTCAATTCTTTACGATGCATGAAATTCTACATACATACCATTTATGAGCCTTCGGCGAAAAAACACCTTCCCTTCTTTTCATGCTTCGTGAAGAAGTCATTCTCCGTTAAAACTATTCTGATGAATCACGTTCATGCTTCGTGAAAACATTCTCCGAAGCTATACAATTTCGATATTGCTCTGATGAAGCTCGTCCATGCTTCGTAAAAACATTCTCCGAAGCTGTATTCCGAAGTTTATCATTGTATTCCCTCGTGACTTTACACAATTTTCACTTTCCCAAAGCGTCCTTTCGAAGGTTGATACTGTGTCCCCTTCTTTTGCCAAATGCAACATGATGTATGATGCTTATGCTATGCAAAATGATGTGATGATGTTATGTTATGCAAATGACATTTGTTCCGAAGATACACACAAAATATATTTGTAAGCTCTGCATTCCCTTAGGAACGTCTTTGGAGCTTCTTCGCCTTTTACTTAGACGGTATAAGCTCTGCATTCCCTTAGGAACGTCTTTGGAGCTTCTTCGCCTTTTACTTAGGCGGTATAAGCTCTGCATTCCCTTAGGAACGTCTTTGGAGCTTCTTCTCCTTTTACTTAGGCGGTATCAGCGTTGACTTTTCGCTGTATGCTCTGCATTCCCTTAGGAACGTCTTTGGAGCAAAAAACTTACACTGCGCTCCCTTTGGAACGGCTTTTTGTAACTTCGGCAACTTACTCTGCGTTCCTTAGAACGACTTTTTGTTGCTTCGAAGGATTTTTAATAATTCGAAGGTCCTCCTTGTTACCGCAAATTTTTAAGCTTCAGCGACTTAAGCCTGTGGAGAAGATAGGTTTTCCTCATAACCAACCACGAAATTATTATATGAAAACTGAAATGTTCTTTATTTCACAGAAAATAGAACTTAAACGGAAAAGACTGCTATCAAAGTAGGATATTTGTCAATAAATGTGCTTCGACTCTGGCACAGTACTATTGACTGTGCGAGCTTCAGATTGCTCTCTGAGATCCCTTTGGTGCGGAACATATTGGCTCCCTTCTGGCTGTTGGCCTTGTTGCAGCGGAGGTGGAGGCGGGGGCTGTTGCCATGAAGCTTGAGGTTGACTCGCCGAAGCTACGGAAACTGCAGGGTGGTTGCCCACGTATTCCGGGATGTAAGGCTGATGGTACGAAGCAGTATGCATGACCTGCTTCGGCTGGCCCTGTTGCGCTGCAGCTTCTGCTAGCTCCTTTTGTTTCTGGATGGTGACATGGCACATCCTGGTGGTATGGCCCTTGTTTTCACCACAGAATAAGCAAAATATCCTCCTTGGTTGATCTCCAAATCTTCCGCCGAAGCCCCTGGCGCCTCTGCCTCTTGGAGCTGGTGGCCGGAAGAAAGTTTGTTGTTGCCCCGAAGCCTGTGAGGAGCACTGCGGTCTGTTCTGCTGACTCCCTTTATCATCATTTTGAGTGGAGTTGTGGATGGACTTGACATGCCTCGGATAGAATCTTCCTCCGAAGCCCCTGGTCATCTCAGAAAATCTGAAGGCCTCCTCCCTTCTTTGGCGAAAGTCATTATCGGCACGAATATACTCGTCCATCTTTTGGAGCAGCTTCTCCAGAGTCTGAGGAGGCTTCCTAGCAAAGTATTGAGCTGCAGGTCCAGGACGAAGCCCCTTGATCATGGCTTCGATGACAATTTCATTGGGCACCGTTGGTGCCTGCGCCCTCAAACGCAAGAACCTTCTGACATACGCCTGAAGGTATTCTTCATGATCCTGAGTACACTGGAACAAGGCTTGAGCAGTGACCGGCTTCGTCTGAAATCCTTGAAAGCTGGTTAACAACATATCCTTCAGCTTCTGCCATGAGGTGATCGTTCCTGGTCGAAGGGAGGAATACCAGGTCTGAGCAACACTCCTGACGGCCATAACGAAAGACTTTGCCATGACTGCAGCATTGCCCCCATACGAAGACACTGTTGCTTCGTAGCTCATCAAGAACTGCTTCGGGTCTGAGTGGCCGTCGAACATGGGAAGCTGGGGTGGCTTATAGGATGGAGGCCAGGGTGTAGCCTGCAGCTCAGCGGACAGAGGAGAGGCATCATCGAAAACAAAATTTCCATGATGGAAATTGTCATACCAGTCATCTTCGTTGAAGAAGCCCTCCTGATGAAGGTCTTTTTGTTGAGGCCTTCGGTTCTGCTCATCGTGGGTAAGATGACGAACTTCTTCAGAAGCTTCGTCTATCTGCCTTTGCAGCTCAGCTAGCCTGGCCATCTTTTCCTTTTTCCTCTGCACCTGTTGATGAAGCATCTCCATATCCCTGATCTCTTGGTCTAGTTCATCCTCCTGAAGCGTCGGGCTGACGGCCTTCCTCTTCTGGCTTCGGGCCTCCCGAAGAGAGACGGTCTCCTGGTTGGGGTCCAGCGGTTGCAGTGCTGCAGCCCCAGTCGCTGAAGCTTTCTTCGGCGCCATAGCGAAGGTCTATAGCTTCCGAAGGTGTTCAAAAAACTCGAAGTGGAAGTGAGTTCACCGGAGGTGGGCGCCAATGTTGGGGACTTGTTCTCAAATGCTAAGAGTTAAGAACAAGGCAACATAAAAAGTGTTAAGTGTTAAAGTCCTTCGTCCCTCGAAACATTATTCCTCTTCGGGAAATAATGAGTTTCGGACGAAGGTCACAAAAGACATACCTTCGTAAATATAACAAGTAATGACGAAGGATTCATATAGAGCATGAAATATAATATAAACATCATCATAGAATCATTTCTATTTTATTAACATGGAAAAATAGAAATGATTTCAAATTACAAATGTACCTTCGGTCCTGAGAGAAGGTAAAAAGTACAAGCGTGACGCAAAAGCAAAATGCCAAGTCAGCGTGAATAGTACGGGAGTACTGTTCATCTATTTATAGACGCGGGACGCAGCCCACGTAAAATTACATCCATGTCCATTACATTTGTCAATGACTTATGGAAATCTGTCAAGGCCCACGTAGTCTTTTCATCTTTAAGTCGGTTCCCCTCTCTGCTGTCGCGACGAAGCTTCCCTGCGCACAGCTTCGGCTGTGCACCATCCTTCGTGGAGCTTGGTAATCAGCTCGTCCTTCGTCTGGTTCAGGCTTCGTCCTGACCGTACTTCATGTTCATAATTCTGAGTCCGAAGATACCTGTTCACATAATCCACTTGGAAAACATTGTCAAATCATGTTTTTGAGGACCTTCGGAGGACGAAGGCCCCCAACACTACCGACTCGGGCTCGGGCCATAAACGAAAAGATGGGAAGAAGAAGAAGAAGACAAGGCGCATCAAGGAGATCGTCTACTACGACGACAGCGACGAGTCCGCTTCTACCCAAAAGGACGACTACGACTACGAGAAATGGAAAACGGTCAATTCAAACTTTTCTTTCGATTACTCTCGTATTCCGCAAAGTACAAATGCTCATTTGCTCTCTATTCCACTTGGCAAACCTCCTCACTTTGATGGAGAGGACTACGGATTTTAGAGTCACAAAATGCGTAGTCACTTGTTCTCTCTGCATCCGAGCATATGGGAGATAGTTGAGAGTGGAATGAAATTTGATAGTACTGATAGTCCCATGTTCATTAACGAGCAAATTCATAAAAATGCACAAGCTACTACTGTGTTGTTAGCCTCTTTGGGCAGGGACGAGTACCATAAAGTGAGCGGCTTGGACAATGCCAAGCAAATCTGGGACACCCTCAAGATCTCTCATGAGGGGAACGACGTCACCTTGCTCACCAAAATGGAATTGGTGGAGGGCGAACTTGGGAGATTCGCGATGATAAGGGGCGAGGAGCCAACCCAAACGTACAACCGGCTCAAGACCCTTATCAACAAAATAAGGAGCTATGGAAGCACGCGATGGACGGACCACGACGTCGTTCGTCTAATGCTAAGGTCCTTTACTGTACTTGATCCACATCTGGTGAACAATATTCGTGAAAATCCTAGGTACACCAAGATGTCGCCCGAAGAAGTTCTAGGGAAGTTCGTCAGCGCGCGAATGATGATCAAGGAAGCGAGATACGTCGACGACGCACTAAATGGACCGATCCAAGAGTCTCAACCCGTTGCTCTCAAGGCAATGAGATGCAAGGAAGCGCTATCTAGTAAGGTGGCGCAAGTTGAGGCGGCAGGACTCAATGATGAAGAGATGGCCCTCATCATCAAGCGCTTCAAAACGGCGCTTAAAGGTCGCAAGGGGCAGCCAAGCAAGACTAAGACAAAGGGGAAACGCTCATGCTTCAAATGTGGTAAGATTGGTCATTTTATTGCTAACTGTCCCGATAATGATAGTGACCAGGAAAAAGGGAACAAAAGGGAAAAGAAAAAGAATTATAAGAAGGCCAAGGGCGAGGCACATCTCGGAAAGGAGTGGGATTCGGATTGCTCCTCTTCCGACTCCGACAATGAAGGACTCGCCGCCACCGCCTTCAACAAGTCATCCCTTTTCCCAAACAAGCATCACACGTGCCTCATGGCGAAGGAGAAGAAGGTACGCATTCGGAATACCACTTATACTTCTTCAAGTGATGAGGAGTCTAGTGATGACGATGAAATAGACTATTCTAGTTTATTTAAAGGTTTAGATAGAAATAAAATTGATAAAATTAATGAGTTAATTGATGCTTTAAATGATAAGAATAAATTATTAGAAAAGCAAGAGGATTTGTTGTATGAAGAACATGATAAATTTGTAGAAGCACAAAAATCTCATGCTTTAGAAGTTAAAAGAAATGAAATGCTTTCTTGTGAACTATCCACTTGCCATGAGACAATTTCTAGCTTAAAGAGCATAAATGATGACTTGAATGCTGTTGGGGGCCTTCGTCCTCCGAAGGTCCTCAAAAATATGATTTGACAATGTTTTCCAAGTGGATTATATGAACAGGTATCTTTGGACTCAGAATTATGAACATGGAGTACGGTCAGGACGAAGCCTAAGCCAGACGAAGGGGGATTGAGATGGAGGACGGACTGATTACCAAGCTGAACAAAGGACGGTGCACAGCCGAAGCTGTTCGCAGGAAAGCTTCGTCGCGGTAGCAGAAAGGGGAACCGACTTAAAGATGAAAAGACCACTTGGGCCTTGACAGATTCCCATAAGTCATTAGCAAATGTAGTGGACATAAATGTAATTTTACATGGGCTGCGTCCCACGTCTATAAATGGATGAACAGTACTCCCGTACTGTTCACGCTGACTTGGCATTTGCTTTTGCGTCATCCTTGTACTTTTGTCTTCCTGCAATCCGAAGGTACACTTGTAATTTGAAGTCATTTCTATTGTTGGATGATAATAAAATAGAAATGGCATTGTGATAAGACTTAAATATTTATATTACTTTTTACATTACGTATATGTCCTTCGTCACAGCTTATTGCGTTTACGAAGATATATTGTTTGTGACCTTCGTCCGGAACACATTATATCCCGAAGGGAAATAATGTTTCAAAGGACGAAGGACCTTATCATTTAACACTTTCTATGTTGCCTTGTTCTTAATCCGAAGCATTTGAGAACAAGTCACCAACATTGGCGCCCACCTCCGGTGAACTCACTTCCACTTCGAGTTTTTTGAACACCTTCGGAAGCCATAGACCCTCGCTATGGCACCGAAGAAAGCTTCAGCGACTGGGGCTGCAGCTCTGCAACCGCTGGACCCCAACCAGGAGACTGTCTCTCTTCGGGAGGCCCGAAGCCAGAAGAGGAAGGCCGTCAGCCCGACGCTTCAGGAGGATGAGTTAGATCAAGAGATCAGGAATATGGAGATGCTTCATCAATAGGTGCAGAGGAAGAAAGAAAAGATGGCCAGGCTAGCTGAGCTGCAGAGGCAGATAGACGAAGCTTCTGAAGAAGTTCGCCATTTTACTCACGATGAGCAAAACAGAAGGCCTCAACAAAAAGACCTTCATCAGGAGGGCTTCTTCAATGAAGATGACTGGTATGACAATTTCCATCATGGAAATTTTGTTTTCGATGATGCTTCTCCCCTGTCCGCTGAGCTGCAGGCTACACCTTGGCCTCCGTCCTACAAGCCACCCCAGCTTCCCATGTTTGATGGCCATTCAGACCCGAAGCAGTTTTTGATGAGCTACGAAGCAACAGTGTCTTCGTATGGTGGCAATGCTGCAGTCATGGCAAAGTCTTTTGTTATGGCTGTCAGGAATGTTGCTCAGACCTGGTATTCCTCCCTTCGACCAGGAACAATCACTTCATGGCAAAAGCTGAAGGACATGTTGTTAACCAGCTTTCAAGGGTTTCAGACGAAGCCGGTCACTACTCAAGCCTTGTTCCAGTGCACTCAGGATCATGAAGAATACCTTCAGGCGTATGTCAGAAGGTTCTTGCGTTTGAGGGCGCAGGCACCAACGGTGCCCAATGAAATTGTCATCGAAGCCATGATCAAGGGGCTTCGTCCTGGACCTACAGCTCAATACTTTGCTAGGAAGCCTCCTCAGACTCTGGAGAAGCTGCTCCAAAAGATGGACGAGTACATTCGTGCCGACAATGATTTTCGCCAAAGAAGGGAGGAGGCTTTCAGATTTTCTGAAATGACCAGGGGCTTCGGAGGAAGATTCTATCCGAGGCATGTCAGGTCCATCCATAACTCTACTCAAAATGATGATAAGGGGAGTCAGCAGAACAGACCGCAGTGCTCCTCACAGGCTTCGGGGCAACAGCAAACTTTCTTCCGGCCACCAGCTCCAAGAGGCAGAGGCGCCAGGGGCTTCGGCGGAAGATTTGGAGATCAACCAAGGAGGGTATTTTGCTTATTCTGTGGTGAAAACAAGGGCCATACCACCAGGATGTGCCATGTTACCATCCAGAAACAAAAGGAGCTAGCAGAAGCTGCAGCGCAACAGGGCCAGCCGAAGCAGGTCATGCATACTGCTTCGTACCATCAGCCTTACATCCCGAAATACGTGGGCAACCACCCTGCAGTTTCCGTAGCTTCGGCGAGTCAACCTCAAGCTTCATGGCAACAGCCCCCGCCTCCACCTCCGCTGCAACAAGGCCAACAGCCGGAAGGGAGTCAATATGTTCCACACCAAAGGGATCTCAGAGAGCAATCTGAAGCTCGCACAGTCAACAGTACTGTGCCAGAGTCGAAGCACATTTATTGACAAATATCCTACTATGATAGCAGTCTTTTTCGTTTAGTTCTATTTTCTGTGAAATAAAGAACATTTCAGTTTTCATGTAATAGTTTCGTGGTTGGTTATGAGGAAAACCTATTTTCTCCACAGGCTTAAGTTGCTGAAGCTTAAAAATTTGCGGTAACAAGGAGGACCTTCGAATTATTAAAAATCCTTCGAAGCAACAAAAAGTCGTTCTAAGGAACGGAGAGTAAGTTGCTGAAGTTACAAAAAGCCGTTCCAAAGGGAGCGCAGTGTAAGTTTTTTGCTCCAAAGACGTTCCTAAGGGAATGCAGAGCATACAGCGAAAAGTCAACGCTGATACCGCCTAAGTAAAAGGCGAAGAAGCTCCAAAGACGTTCCTAAGGGAATGCAGAGCTTACAGCGAAAAGTCAACGCTGATACCGCCTAAGTAAAAGGCGAAGAAGCTCCAAAGACGTTCCTAAGGGAATGCAGAGCTTACAAAGATATTTTGTGTGTATCTTTGGAACAAACGTCATTTACATAACATAACATCATCACATCATTTTGCATAGCATAAGCATCATACATCATGTTGCATATGGCAAAAGAAGGGGACACAGTATCAACCTTCGAAAGGACGCTTTGAGAAAGTGAAAATTGTGTAAAGTCACGAGGGAATACAATGATAATCTTCGGAGTACAGCTTTGGAGAATGTTTTCACGAAGCATGGATGTGCTTCATCAGAGTAATACTGAAATTATACAGCTTCGGAGAATGTCTTCTTCACGAAGCATGAAAAGAAGGGAAGGTGTTTTTTCGCCGAAGGCTCAAAAATGGTATGTATGTAGAATTTCATGCATCGTAAAGAATTGAATAATGAGAAGAGATTTGTATATTACATTCAAATGTACAAAATATTACATAGATCACACTTCAAATGTTTTTTCTAATAACATCTAGTCTTCTCTTAGTACTACTTCGGCAGCCTCATTTAGAAGTTGTTCAACAACTTTATCCATGATAGCTTCGGCCATTTGTTTAATTTCGTCATCCCCTTTCGTGTGAGGGTCAGCAGACGATCCAGCAGGTTCTGAGGGAAGAGAATATTTCTACATTACTATTACAAACCACGAACAAAGTTTGAAATAAAAATTACAACACAATAAGAGCGACTAATTAATACCTATTTGCCCTTCGGGCTCTGTACTTTTTTCGGCAACTTCTGTCACTTTCCTAGCATCATGGATGCCTTTTTCACTCCTTTGAATAATTTCTTGCGCCATTTCTCGGTCGCCGTTGTCCCAGATATCAGTAAAGAATTTACCACCAACCATGCTTGCTTCGGCCGAGGGGTCTTTGATGTCTTCGGAGGATAAGGCAGCTTCAGACTGAGCTAAAGATTTTACATGCTCACAACCTTTCCTCTCCAAAACAATAGCAACTCCTCTGGCGCCCGAAAAAGCGCAAATGTCACCGTGGCTGCTCAGGATTTCCTCGAAGGCCTCTGCTTCATGGCTGATCCATTCCATCGGACCTTCGGGATTGCCTCTTGAGAAATTTTCTTCACTAGAGAATGCGCCAACGCTGGCGAAGCTGGATTTTATCTTTTTGACGCATTCTATAGATTTAACATAGCATTTTCTCTGCGATGCACGAAGCTCCTTAACACTTATTTCTAAATGATTGGCCAGTTGATCACTAAGCTCTCGTTTTGTTTCTTCAAGTGCACGCTCCTCTTTAGCTCTAGCTAGCTGTTTCTGAAGATCTCTAATCTCACGTTTTTGGGCTTCGGCCTGGACCTTTGAGGCAGCTTCGTCCTTTTTTACCTTGTCTACCAAGGTAAGCAGAATTTTATCCTTTTCCAGAGCTTCGTTTCTCAGTTTGATGACTTCTGACCGTAGGTTGTTGAACGCAATTTCATAGCTCTCATCTTCGGCACTCTTTTGAGCTCTTAATGCGTTGCTTAGGATTAAACCCTATATGTACAAAAGTTGGTATAAGAATAAAAAATGCGTTACGAATTAAAAATTTTTTCAAGCGCCTAATTCCCATACCTTTAGGCTATTGTACGCAAGACTGTCCGCGAGATCCTCCTATGTCATAGCGCATAATCCAGCTTCGAGCTTCGGGAACCCCATACTTCTAGCCATGTCTCGGCAGACAGATAGTTCTTTGTTATCAGGAAGGCAGTATAGGAAGTCATCTTCATTTGTCCCATTGAACACTACTGCCCCCTTCGGATATTTTAGCTCTCTGGCATAGTAATTGGCTTCATAAGTCTCTTCTTCAGATAATTTCTTCCCCGAAGCATGTCGTACGATGTAATCGCATATGCTGGAAGGAGCTTCGGGGACGGTAGTGTCAATTTCTTCAACCAAAGCTGGTTCTGATATTTTTATTTTTTCGGTTTCCAAAGATTGTTCCTTGGTGGGCTTTGAAGGCCCAGCTTCAGCTTCAGGTTGTTGCTTCGAAGCTTCAGTAGACGCTTCAGCAAGTTCAACAGTCTTCTTTGGAGTTGTGCTTGAAGACTTAATTATCTCCAAGACATCTAGCACGTTCACCATTCTTTTTCTTTTTGGGGTCATCGATGGGCCCTTTTGATTTTTTATTGTTTCGACATTTGTTGAAGGACTTAAGATTTCCAATATTTTTTGTCCTTCAATCCTCGGTTTTTCTTCCATCTTCGGCATTTGAGCTGGTTCTGTAGTTTCAGTGGCCAAAGAGAATTCACCAATAAATTTGGGCACTGTGGCTGGCTCAATAAAGCGTGCCCGGTGGGTGAGCACCTTCATCTTTTTTCTTTGCGGCTCTGGCTCACTAGAAGCACTTGTGGCAACTTCTGTTGCAGGAGAAGTATTCTTTCTTTTGCGGCCCAGCACCGGATAATGGTAGTCAGGGTAGACAAACCCGATTGCATCAAATACCCGGTTGAGCCTTTTCTTCTTTCGGCCTCCGAAGGCTGCCGATAATGCAGTGTTCTCGGCCTTCGAGTACACCCCAAGCAGTTCGTCACTTAATGTTTCAATGCTTTTTAGCCAGTCGTCATCAGGTTCAACAAATTTATCCCCGTATTTGAATGTGTATTTCAGTCTGACCAGTCCGCCTTCGTCGGACTCTTTGATGGTCTCCTTCGGCATTTCCCACTTTCCTGCAAGTGGCCACACCCTGAAGGCAATATGCTCTTGGACCAAGTCTCTTGTCCCAATATAAGAGCAGATTACGCCGAAGGCTCTTTGGCATTCTTCGGCTGCTTCATTCATTTCAACCTTCGGCTTTCTGAGTCCGAAGCGTTGCCAGATGGGGCGCATAATGATACCCTTAACATCTTCCTGCGCTGTTAAATCATTCTTTACATAAAACCACTCTGTCATCCAGGCTCCGGGCCACCTCTTCCGAAAGGTTGGCACAGGGCGGCTTGACCCGGAGCGGGCACCGAAGCTGTAACACCCAAAGTTGTTGTGATATTGTTCTTTCCCCCAGGGCTTCGTCTCATATAACAACTCATGAATGTTGCAAAAGCTTTTAGCATTTGGTTCTAAACCTTGGCTTTTCGCAGCCCAGACAAACATCCCCATTCTCATGATAGCTTCGGGAGTAATTTGATGAAGGTAAACTTGAAATGTCTTTAGGACTTCGACAACAAAGCTGCTTAAGGGGAATCGAAGCCCAGCCTTGAGAAAGCTTCGGAAGATTACGACTTCATCTTCTTCGGGAGTGGGAGAAGTTTTTTCTCCAGCATCAGCCCTCACAATAGATATATCTCGAAAGTACCTCCCCCTCATATTGTCAATATGACTTTGCTTAATAGTGGTTTTCCCGAAAACCGTGTGACTTGGCCGCCATGGTCGATCTTCGGACTCTCCCCCACAGCTTTCTGCATCATAACTGTCGCTGTCACCAGTGTCTTCAGACAAACCTTCCAGAATCTCCTTGGTTATTTTTTCCGTGTTGGTCTCCGCCATCGCTATAAGGAACCCCAAGTTCTCTTCGTCGAGACTCAGCTTCATCTCAGCAGTGACCTTCTTATCTTCCGACATCTTCGGAAACACTGAAAAACTGTTTTCAAAGCCGAAGCTTCAAAACCAAGAGATCAGCAAAACCTAGTGCGCAAAAGCTAAAAAATTAATAAGCGGGAGCAGATGGCAAGAGAGCGTACCAAACAAATCGTGGCGAGCTCTTATTTATACACTCGATATAACGGAAACTGTGTGGTCCCGCGTGTCGGTGACTTTTGCTATTCTAGCAAAGGGAAGGTGTTTTTTCGGACCTTCGGCTTAAGGCCTTCGTCCATGTCGCAATCTGAATTTATCATTAACAAATTAATATTGCGAGGGGCTACTGTTGGGGGCCTTCGTCCTCCGAAGGTCCTCAAAAATATGATTTGACAATGTTTTCCAAGTGGATTATATGAACAGGTATCTTCGGACTCAGAATTATGAACATGGAGTACGGTCAGGACGAAGCCTAAGCCAGACGAAGGGGGATTGAGATGGAGGACGGACTGATTACCAAGCTGAACGAAGGACGGTGCACAGCCGAAGCTGTTCGCAGGAAAGCTTCGTCGCGGTAGCAGAAAGGGGAACCGACTTAAAGATGAAAAGACCACTTGGGCCTTGACAGATTCCCATAAGTCATTAGCAAATGTAGTGGACATAAATGTAATTTTACATGGGCTGCGTCCCACGTCTATAAATGGATAAACAGTACTCCCGTACTGTTCACGCTGACTTGGCATTTGCTTTTGCGTCATCCTTGTACTTTTGTCTTCCTGCAATCCGAAGGTACACTTGTAATTTGAAGTCATTTCTATTGTTGGATGATAATAAAATAGAAATGGCATTGTGATAAGACTTAAATATTTATATTACTTTTTACGTTACGTATATGTCCTTCGTCACAGCTTATTGCGTTTACGAAGATATATTGTTTGTGACCTTCGTCCGGAACACATTATATCCCGAAGGGAAATAATGTTTCAAAGGACGAAGGACCTTATCATTTAACACTTTCTATGTTGCCTTGTTCTTAATCCGAAGCATTTGAGAACAAGTCACCAACAAATGCTAAGTTAGAAAAATATAGTAAATCAACATCTTGTGTAGAACATGTTGTAATTTGCACTAGGTGTAAAGATTTCAATGTGGATGCTTGTAGTGAACACCTAGTGTCTATTGCTAAGTTAAATGATGAAGTGGCTAGTCTTAATGCCCAACTTAAGACTAGCAAAAGTGAATTTGATAAATTAAAATTTGCAAGGGATGCCTACACGATTGGTAGACATCCCTCAATTAAGGATGGACTTGGCTTCAAGAGGGAAGCCAAGAACTTGACAAGCCATAGGGCTCCCATATCCGCCAAGGAGAAAGGGAATGCCCCTATAGCTAGTAGTGCTAAAAAGAACCATGCGTTTATGTACCATGATAGAAGACAATCTAGAAATGCTTATAGGAGTTGTAATGCTTATGATGCTTTTGATTCTCATGCCATGTTTGCTTCTAGTTCTTCCTATATGCATGATAGAGATATGTCTAGGAGAGATGTTGTTCATCATATGCCTAGGAGAAATGTTGTTAATGTTCCTAGGAAAGTTAATGAGCCTTCTACAATATATCATGCTTGTAATGCTTCATTTGCCATTTGTAGAAAGGGTAAGAAGGTAATTGCTAAGAAGTTAGGGGCCAAATGTAAGGGAGAAAAACTTGCATTTGGGTCCCTAAGATTATTGTAACTAACCTTGTAGGACCCAACATGAGTTGGGTACCTAAGACCCAAGCCTAAATTTGCCTTGCAGGTTTATGCATCCGGGGGTACAAGCTGGATTATCGACAGCGGATGCACAAACCACATGACGGGGGAAAAGAGGATGTTCTCTTCCTAAGTCAAGAACAAGGATCCCCAAGATTCAATAATATTCGGTGATGGGAACCAAGGCAAGGTAAAAGGGTTAGGTAAAATTGCTATTTCATCCGAGCACTCTATTTCTAATGTGTTTTTAGTTGAGTCGCTTGGATATAATCTGTTATCTGTTAGTCAACTGTGTAAAATGGGATATAATTGTTTATTCACAAATGTAGATGTGTCTGTCTTTAGAAGGTGTGATGGTTCACTAGCTTTTAAGGGTGTACTAGACGGCAAACTTTATTTGGTTGATTTTGCAAAAGAAGAGGCCGGTCTAGATGCATGCTTAATTGCTAAGACTTGCATGGGCTGGCTATGGCATCGCCGCTTAGCACATGTGGGGATGAAGAACCTTCACAAGATTCTAAAGGGAGAACACGTGATAGGTCTAACTAATGTGCATTTCGAAAAAGATAGACCTTGTGCAGCTTGTCAAGCAGGCAAACAGGTGGGAAGCTCTCATCACACCAAAAATATGATGACCACATCAAGACCTTTGGAGATGCTTCATATGAACCTCTTCGGACCCGTCGCCTATCTAAGCATAGGAGGAAGTAAGTATGGTCTTGTTATAGTTGATGATTTTTCCCGCTTCACTTGGGTATTCTTTTTGCAGGATAAATCTGAAACCCAAGGGACCCTCAAGCGCTTCCTCAGGAGAGCTCAAAATGAGTTTGAGCTCAAAGTGAAGAAGATAAGGAGTGACAACGGGTCCGAGTTCAAGAACCTTCAGGTGGAGGAGTTTCTTGAGGAGGAAGGGATCAAGCACGAGTTCTCCGCTCCCTACACACCACAGCAAAATGGTGTGGTAGAGAGGAAGAACAGGACGCTCATTGATATGGCGAGGACAATGCTTGGAGAGTTCAAGACCCCCGAGCGCTTTTGGTCGGAAGCCGTGAACACGGCTTGCCACGCCATCAACAGGGTCTACCTTCACCGCCTCCTCAAGAAGACTTCGTATGAGCTTCTAACCGGTAACAAACCCAATGTGTCCTATTTTCGTGTATTTGGGAGCAAGTGCTATATTCTTGTGAAGAAAGGTAGAACTTCTAAATTTGCTCCCAAAGCTATAGAAGGGTTTTTATTAGGTTATGATTCAAATACAAAGGCATATAGGGTCTTCAACAAATCATCGGGTTTGGTTGAAGTCTCTAGCGACGTTGTATTTGATGAGACTAATGGCTCTCCAAGAGAGCAAGTTGTTGATCTTGATGATGTAGATGAAGAAGAAGTTCCAACGGCCGCAATGCGCACCATGGCGATTGGCAATGTGCGACCACAGGAACAATTGGCGCAAGATCAACCTTCTTCCTCAACAATGGTGCATCCCCCAACTCAAGACGATGAACAGGTTCATCAGGAGGAGGCGTGTGATCAAGGGGGAGCACAAGATGATCATGTGAGGGAGGAAGAAGCACAACCGGCACCTCCAACCCAAGTTCGAGCGACGATTCAAAGGAATCATCACATCGACCAAATTTTGGGTGATATTAGCAAGGGAGTAACTACTCGTTCTAGATTAGTTAATATTTGTGAGCATTACTCCTTTGTCTCTTCTATTGAGCCTTTCAGGGTAGAAGAGGCCTTGCTAGATCCGGACTGGGTGTTGGCCATGCAGGAGGAGCTCAACAACTTCAAGCGAAATGAAGTTTGGACACTGGTGCCTCGTCCCAAGCAAAACGTTGTGGGAACCAAGTGGGTGTTCCGCAACAAACAGGACGAGCACGGGGTGGTGACGAGGAACAAAGCTCGACTTGTGGCAAAAGGTTATGCCCAATTCGCAGGTTTGGACTTTGAGGAGACTTTTGCTCCTGTGGCTAGGCTAGAATCCATTCGTATTTTGCTAGCATATGCCGCTCACCATTCTTTCAGGTTGTACCAAATGGATGTGAAGAGCGCTTTCCTCAACGGGCCAATTAAGGAGGAGGTATACGTGGAGCAACCCCCTGGCTTCGAGGACGAGCGGTACCCCGACCACGTGTGTAAGCTCTCTAAGGCGCTCTATGGACTTAAGCAAGCCCCAAGAGCATGGTATGAATGCCTTAGAGACTTTTTAATTGCTAATTCTTTCAAGGTTGGGAAAGCCGATCCAACTCTTTTCACTAAGACTTGCGATGGCGATCTTTTTGTGTGCCAAATTTATGTCGATGACATAATATTTGGTTCTACTAATCAAAAGTCTTGTGAAGAGTTTAGCAGGGTGATGACGCAAAAATTCGAGATGTCGATGATGGGCGAGTTGAACTACTTCCTTGGGTTCCAAGTGAAGCAACTCAAGGATGGCACTTTCATCTCCCAAACGAAGTACACACAAGACTTGCTAAAGCGGTTTGGGATGAAGGACGCCAAGCCCGCAAAGACTCCGATAGGAACCAACGGACACACCGACCTCAACAAAGGAGGTAAGTCCGTTGATCAAAAAGCATACCGGTCTATGATAGGTTCTTTGCTTTATTTATGTGCTAGTAGACCGGATATTATGCTTAGTGTATGCATGTGTGCTAGATTTCAATCCGATCCAAGGGAGTGTCACTTAGTGGCTGTGAAGCGAATTCTTAGATATTTAGTCGCTACGCCTTGCTTCGGGATCTGGTATCCAAAGGGGTCTAACTTTGACTTGATTGGATACTCAGATTCCGACTATGCTGGATGTAAGGTCGATAGGAAGAGTACATCAGGGACGTGCCAATTCCTAGGAAGGTCCCTGGTGTCATGGAACTCTAAGAAGCAAACTTCCGTTGCCCTATCCACCGCTGAGGCCGAGTATATGGCCGTAGGACAGTGTTGCGCGTAACTACTTTGGATGAGGCAAACACTCTGGGACTTTGGCTACAATCTGAGCAAAGTCCTACTCCTATGTGACAATGAGAGTGCTATCCGCATAGCGGAAAATCCTGTTGAGCACAGCCGCACAAAGCACATTGACATCCGGCATCACTTTTTGAGAGACCACCAGCAAAAGGGAGATATCGAAGTGTTTTATGTTAGCACCGAGAACCAGTTAGCCGATATCTTCACTAACCTTTAGATTAGAAGACCTTTTGCAGGTTGCGTAGTGAGCTAAATGTCTTAGATTCGCGGAACTTGGAATGATTTATAGAATACAGGTGTTTATGCCCTTGATCATGTTCCTTATGCATTTTGTTGCTTACTTGTGGTGCTCAAGTTGTACGATCACTCCCCGGACATCACAAGTCCTTTTGCAAGTGATGCACATATTTAGGGGGAGTTGTGCTACAACTTGACCCTTTGAGACTAACCGTGTGCTTGAGTTTTCTTAATTTAGTCTCAAAGGAAGTTTGAAAGGGAAAAGGTGGACTTGGACCATGAAAGACTTCCACTGCACTCCGATGAGAGGGTAACTTATTCCAAGTTCATCACATGTACCCTTATTGCCTTTGTGTTCTTATTTGAAGATTTTGGTGAGGCAATGGGGTTAAAGGGCCAAGATTGATCCCGTTTTGGTGCTTGATGCCAAAGGGGGAGAAAATAAAGGCCAAAGCAATCAATGGATCAGCTACCACTTGAGAAATATTGAAAATAGTAGAATAGAGCTTTTTGTTTTGTCAAAATACTCTTTGTGGCTCTTTTTGTCAAAAGTTGATCTCTTGTAGGGAAAATGGTTGATTATGGGAAATAGGGGGAGTTTTTGATACTGTGATCAATTTCTATTGGAACAACTCTCTTTGTGTCTCTACAATTGTGTTTGACTTAGAGATAGAAATTTGAGGTTAATTTGCAAAAACAAAACCAAGTGGTGCCAAAGTATGATCCATATATGTCAAATTTGAATCAAAACAACTTTGAGTTTTCATTTGCATTGATGTTGCACTTGTTCTAGTTGCTTTATGTTGTGTTGGCATAAATCACCAAAAAGGGGGAGATAGAAAGGGAAATGTGCCCTTGGGCCATTTCTAAGTATTTTGGTGATTGAGTGCCAACACAAGTGTTTTTGTGTTTATCTATGCAAAGTGGTGAACAAAGTGCAAATCATGTCAAAAGGTATGTTTCTAGACTTAGTACATTGTTTTATGGACTAATGTATTATGTCTAAGTGCTGGAAACAGGAAAAATCGAGTTGGAAATGAGATGGCTTTGTTCAGACAAAGTTTGCTCAGTCTGGGTGCACCGGACTGTCTGGTGGTGCACCGGACAGTGTCCGGTGGCTCTGGCAAACTTGCTGCTCTCGGGAGTTTGACGGCGGTGTACGGCTATACATCACCGGACTGTCCGGTGAGCCGTTCACAAGCGAAGTCGTCGCTCTCGGGAAGCCATCAACGGCGTATGGCTATAATTCACCGGACTGTCCGGTGTGCACCGGACTGTCCGGTGAGCCAACAGCCAGCCGGGGCAACAGTCGGCCGGGGATTGCGCGCGTGGCGCGTGGCCGAGCCAACGGTCACATTGGGGCACCGGACTGTCCGGTGTGCACCGGACAGTGTCCGGTGCGCCAACGGCTCTCAATCAGCAACGGTCGGCTTCGCCAAATAAGGAAACAAATCCGCACCGGACTGTCCGGTGCGCCAGGCGACAGAAGGCAAGATCTGCCTTCCTGGAAAGCTCCCAACGGCTCCTAGCTGCCTTGGGGCTATAAAAGGGACCTCTAGGCGCATGAAGGAGAAAAACAAGCACACTCAAAGCATTCCTAAGCACCAAGGCTTCGATTCCACGCATTTGTTTCTTCATGATAGCATCTAGAGCTCTAGTTGAGTTGTGAACTCGTCGGGTTGTGTTGCGAGCTCTCGTTGCGACTTGTGTACGTGTTGACATTCTGATTTTGTGTCTTGTGTGCGTTGCTCATCCCTCCCTTACTCCGTGCTTCTTTGTGAATTTCAAGTGTAAGGGCGAGAGACTCCAAAGTGTGGAGATTCCTCGCAAATGGGATAAAGAAAAGCAAAGCAAAACACCGTGGTATTCAAGTGGGTCTTTGGACCGTTTGAGAGGGGTTGATTGCAACCCTCGTCCGTTGGGACGCCACAACGTGGAGTAGGCAAGTTTTGTACTTGGCCGAACCACGGGATAAACCACTGTGTCTATCTGTGTTGATTCTCTTGTGGTTATCGTGTCTTGCGAGAACTTCTCTCTAGCCACTTGGCGATTATTGTGCTAACGATTAACTAAGTTTTTGTGGCTTAAGTTTAAGTTTCCCAGGATCACCTATTCACCCCCCCTCTAGGTGCTCTCACCATCCTTGATGCCAGGGCATCTCCCACTATAGAGCATACTACAAGCAAATTTAAATTTTTCATTTTCTAGTTTATGCTCAGCAATTTTAGCATCTAATTTTGCTATATGATCATTTTGTTGTTTAATTAAAGCCATATGATCATGAATAGCATTAATGTCAACATCTCTACATCTAGTGCAAATAGAAACATGCTCAATGGCAGATGTAGAGGGATTGCAAGTTTTTAGTTCAACAATCTTAGCATGTAAAATATCATTTTCACTTCTAAGATCGGAAATGGAAGCATTGCAAACATCTAACTCGTTAGCCTTAGCAATCAATTTTTCATTATCAAATCTAAGGCTAGCAAGAGAGGCATTCAATTTCTCAATCTTAGCAATAGAAATAGCATGATCATTTCTAAGATTGGCATAAGAATCATCACAAACATTTGAATCAACCTTAGCAATTAATTTAGCATTTTCATTTCTAAGATGGCAATAACATCATGGCAAGTGCTTAGCTCACTAGATAATTTTTCACATTTTTCCCTTTCTAGAGCATAAGCATTCTTAACCTTAACATGTTTCTTATTTTTCTTAATTAGGAAGTCCTCTTGGCTATCCAAGAGTTCATCCTTATCATGAATGGCGCTAATCAATTCATTTAGCTTCTCTTTTTGTTCCATGTTAAGGTTGGCAAAAAGGGTAAACAAACTATCCTCCTCATTACTAGAATTGTCTTCATCACTAGAGGATGCATATTTAGTGGAGGATTTAGATTTAACCTTCTTCCTTTTGCCGTCCTTTGCCATAAGACACTTGTGGCCGACGTTGGGGAAGAGAAGTCCCTTGTTGACGGCGATGTTGGCGGCGTCCTCGTCGGAGGAGGAGTTGGTGGAGCTCTCATCGGAGTCCCACTCGCGGCACACATGGGCATCGCCACCCTTCTTCTTGTGGTACCTCTTCTTTTCTTTTCTTCTCCCCTTCTTGTCGTCGCCCCTGTCACTAGAAATAGGACATTTGGCAATAAAGTGACCGGGCTTACCACAATTGTAGCAAACCTTCTTGGAGCGGGGCTTGTAGTCCTTCCCCCTCCTTTGCTTGAGGATTTGTCGAAAGCTTTTGATGATTAAAGCCATCTCCTCATTGTCGAGCTTTGAGGCGTCGATGGGGAGCCTACTTGGTGTAGACTCTTCCTTCTTCTCCTCTGTTGCCTTGAATGCGACGGGTTGTGCCTCGGGCGTGGAGAAGGTGCCTTGCTCGATGATCTTCTTTGAGCCTTTAATCATTAGCTCAAAGCTCACAAATTTTCCTATAACCTCCTCGGGAGACATTAGCTTGTATCTAGGATCACCTCGAATTAATTGAACTTGCGTAGGGTTAAGAAAAACAAGGGATCTAAGAATAACCTTGACCATCTCATGGTAATCCCATTTTGTGCTCCCGAGGTTGCGCACTTGGTTCACCAAGGTCTTTAAGCGGTTGTACATAGCTTGCGGATCCTCCCCTTGGTGAAGCATGAAGCGACCGAGCTCCCCCTCGATCATTTCCCGCTTGGTGATCTTGGTCACCTCATCTCCTTCGTGCGTGGTTTTGAGTACGTCCCAAACCTCTTTGGCGTTCTTTAATCCTTGCACCTTGTTATACTCCTTGTTATACTCCTCACGGCTTAGAGATTGGAGGAGTATAGTGGTGGCTTGAGAGTTGAAGTGCTCGATTTGGGCCACCTCGTCCTCATCGTAATCCTTATCCCCTATGGAAGGTACCTGTACTCCAAACTCAACAACATCCCATATACTTTTGTGGAGTGAGGTTAGGTGATATTTCATCAAATCACTCCAACTAGCATAATCTTCACCGTCAAAGGTCGGCGGCTTGCCTAATGGAACAGAAAGTAATGGAGTATGTCTAGGAATGCGAGGGTAGCGTAGGGGGATCTTACTATACTTCTTGCGCTCTTGGCGCTTAGAAGTTACGGACGGCGCATCGGAGCCGGAGGTCGATGGTGATGAAGAGTCGGTCTCGTAGTAGACCACCTTCCTCATCTTCTTTTTCTTATCGCCACTCTGATGCGACTTGTGTGAAGGGGATTCCTTCTCTTTCCCCTTCCCTTTATTGCTGGACTGTCCCGATGGAGCCTTCCCGTGGCTTGTAATGGGCTTCTCACCGGTCCCCATCTCCTTCTTGGCGTGATCTCCCGACATCACTTCGAGCGGTTAGGCTCTAATGAAGCACCGGGCTCTGATACCAATTGAAAGTCGCCTAGAGGGGGGGTGAATAGGGTGAAACTGAAATTTACAAAGTTAATCACAACTACAAGCCGGGTTAGCATTAGAAATATAAACGAGTCCGAGAGAGAGGGTGAAAAACAAATCGCAAGAAAATGAAGAGTGAGACACAAGGATTTGTTTTACCGAGGTTCGGTTCTTTCAGACCTACTCCCCGTTGAGGTGGTCACAAAGACCGGGTCTCTTTCAACCCTTTCCCTCTCTCAAACGGTCACTTAGACCGAGTGAGCTTCTCTTCTCAATCACACGGGACACTAAGTCCCCGCAAGGACCACCACACAATTGGTGTCTCTTGCCTTGGTTACAATTGAGTTTGTCACAAGAAAGAATGAGAAAGAAAAGAAGCAATCCAAGCGCAAGAGCTCAAATGAACACAAATGTCGCTCTCTCTAGTCACTATTTGATTTGGAGTGATTCCGGACTTGGGAGAGGATTTGATCTCTTTGGTTGTGTCTAGAGTTGAATGCTATAGTTCTTGTAAGGTGTAGAAGTCTGAAAACTTGAATGCAATTGAATGTGGGGTGGTTGGGGTATTTATTGCCCCAACCACCAAAATGTGGCCGTTGGAAGTCTACTGTCGCATGGCACACCGGACAGTCCGGTGCGCCACAGGACAGTGTCCGGTGCGCTAGCCACGTCAGCCAGCCGTTGGGGTTCGACCATTGGAGCTCTGACTTGTGGGGCCTCTGGGCTATCTGGTGGTGCACCGAACATCTCCTGTAGACTGTCCGGTGCGCCAACTGCGCGTGCTCTGACCTCTGCGCGCGCAGGCGCGCATTAAATGCGTTGCAGTCGACCATTGGCGCCTAAGTAGCCGTTGCTCCGCTGGCATACCGGACAGTCCGGTGAATTATAGCGGAGCGGCCTCCATTTTCCCGAAGGTAGCGAGTTCAGCCTTGGGTTCCCTGGTGCACCGGACACTGTCCGGTGGTGCACCGGACACTGTCTGGTGGCACACCGGACAGTCCGGTGCGCTAGACCAGGGTGTCTTTGGGTTGTCTTTGGCTCTCTTTGTTTGAACCCTTTCTTGGTCTTTTTATTGGTCTATTATGAACCTTTGGCACCTATAAAACTTATAATCTAGAGCAAACTAGTTAGTCCGATTATTTGTGTTGGGCAATTCAACCACCAAAATCAATTAGGAAAAGGTGTAAGCCTATTTCCCTTTCACACACCAGCTTTACTAATTCATCTGGCCACTTTCTCTTTGGCAGATTAAAGATTGACCTCATTATTCCTTTGATAATGATTCCATTTGATCGCTCTACTAAGCCAGGACTCTGGATATCTTACCAATGCGAAATGTATCTTTGTTCTAATTTGATCACAGAAAGTTTTAAATCTTTGGAGCGAAACTGTGCTCCATTATCAACTGTGATGGCCTTCGGCACCCCAAACCGGCAAATGATATTTTTCCAGAAAAATTTCTGGATTGTGGTTGATGTTATTGTAGCTAGTGGTTTAGCTTCGATCCATTTTGAGAAATACTCCACTGCTACTACAACATATCTCATATTTCCTTAGGCTGGTAGAAGTGGTCCCAATAAATCTAATCCCCATCTCTATAATGGCTAAGTGGGCTGAATTAGTTGTGTTAGAGATGAAGGTTGCTTTTGATCCCTAGCACACTTCTGACAATTCACACATTTTTGCACCAGGTCTGCTACATCCAAAGCAGCCTTCGGCTAGTAGAAACCTTGTCTAAATACCTTGCCTAAGAGTGGCCTGAATCCAATATGAGCTCCACATATTCCTGAGTGTATTTCTTTCATCAACTCTTGACCTGTGGCTTTGGATAAACATTTCAGCAATGGGGAGCAGACCCCTTGTTTAAAAAATTCCCCTTCTATAATCATATATGGTCTTGTTCTAGCCTGCATCCTTTTTATGTAAATCTCATCATCCGAAGGGTTATTGTCCTAGAGGAAGGATATAATTTCTGTTCTCCAATCTTTGCTATGCGCATGCGATATTGTTAGTACAACCCTTTCCATGAGCTCAAACGAAGGTGCTTTGAGAGTTTCGAAGAACACTTCTGGGGGGAGCGGGAGCCCCTATGTTGCTGATTTAGCTAACAAGTCTGCTTGTTCATTATCCCCTCTTGGGATATTTTTTACTGAAAATCCTTTGAAGGAGGCTTCCATCCTTTGGACTGTGTCAAGATATTTTTTGAGTTTTGGGTCCTTTATCTTGCTGCTTTTGTCAACATGACCTGTAATTACTTGGGAGTCAGATTTGAGTATTGCTCTTCTTATTCCCATGGTTTTAAGCTTTCGAAGCCCTAATAGCACTGCTTCATATTCTGCAATGTTGTTTGTGCACTTGAATTCCAGCCTAGTAGCATAGTAGATTCTTATTTTTAATGGTGAAATCAAAACAGCTATTGCGCCTGCGCTGAAGGTTCCGCATGAGCCATCATAGAACACTATCCAAGCTTCTTCATCTATCAAGTGTCCTTCTTCGTGAGCCCCTAGCATTCAATCAGCAATGAAGTCTGCTAGTACTTGAGATTGAATCGAAGATTAGTGGACAAAGTCAATAGTGAATTCATTTAGCTCTGTGGCCTATTTGCCAACCCTTCATGTGGCTTTTCTATTTCTTATGATGTCTTTCAAGGGTTGTAACGAAGGTACTATTATATGATAAGATTGAAAATAATGTCGAAGCTTCCTGGAGGCCATCAACACGACATATAGTACCTTCTCCAATTCTATGTAATTTCGTTTTGATGGACCCAAGACTTCAGAGACGAAGTAAACTAGGACTTGTCTCTTCATCTGCTCATCATGCTTTTCTTGGACCAGCGCTGCACTGACTGCAGAATGAGAAGTAGCCACATACAGTAACAGTGGAGCTTCTGATGAAGGTGGAGTTAAGGTTGTTAACTGTATATGGTACTGCTTCAAGTCTTCGAAGGCTTTTTGTTGAATTGGTCCCCATTTAAAGACTTCGGCTGACTTTAGCACTTCAAATAATGATAAATTCCCCTCTGTCGATCTTGAGATAAATCTATTCAATGATGCTAGCCTCCCTGTCAATCTCTGAGCACCCTTTATCGACTTTGGCGGTTCCATTCAAAGTATGGCTTCTATTTTGCTCGGGTTAGCTTCGATCCCTTTTGTTGATACTAGACAGCCAAGGAATTTGCCCTTCTTTACTCCGAAGACACATTTTTCTGGGTTCAGCTTAAGGCCAGCTTTCCTGAAGTTGGCAAATATTTCTTGCAAATCAGCAATGTGATTTTCTTGCTTCGCACTCTTGACTATGATGTCATCAACATATGTCAAGACATTTCTGCCAATTTGGGTACTGAGAACCTTGGATGTCATTCTACTAAAGCTTCCTCCAGCATTCTTGAGCCCCTCAGGCATCCGAAAATAACAATATGTTCCACTGGGGGTTATGAAGCTTGTCTTGGGCTCATCTTCCTTCTTCATCCAAATCTGATGATAACCTAAGTAACAATCTAGAAGACTCATGAGCTCCAAAGTAGCTGCCACATCTACAAGGGAGTCTATTCTAGGCAGAGGAAACTCATCCTTCGGGCATGCCTTGTTGAGATATGTGAAATCAATACACATTCTCCACTTCCCATTGGTCTTTTTTACCATTACGGTATTGGCTAATTATTCTGGAAATGTCACTTCTCTGATTACTCCAGTACTTAGAAGTCTTTTGACTTCATTTCTTGCTCCTTCAGCTTTGTCATCCGACATTTTCTGAAGCTTCTGGTTCCTTGGCCTGATGGTGGGATCTACATTGAGAGAATGTTCGATGAAATCTCTGTTGACACCACATAGATCATTGGCTGACCAGGAAAAAACATCTCTGTTGTTGAATAAGAACTTTGATAGAGTCTTTTCTTGTTCCTCATATAACTGGGATCCAAACAACACTTTTTGTTCGGCTATGTCTTCACACAAAACAATGGACTTTGGCTGGTCCGCTAAAGCTGCTTTATCTCTTATGTATTTGTGTTGCTGGTAAGCTTTAGCTTCGTCTATGTTGTGAATTGCCCTAGAATCTGTCCAATTTCCTTCGGCTCTTCTAGCAGCCTCTTAGCTTCCATGTATGGCAATTAGGCCCTGATCTGATGGTATTTTCAGGCACAAGTACACTGGATGTAGTATTGCCTCGAAAGCATTCAATGTTCCTCTTCCAATGATTGCATTGTAGGGATAATCCATGTATACAATGTCAAACACAACTTGTTTAGTTCTGGTGCTGTGCACGTAACCAAAGGTGATTGACATTGTTATCTTTCCAAGTGTTGCTATATGTTTTTCTCTAAAGCCACATTGAGGATGTGTTGCATCATGTATTTTATCCTCTTGCTCTTGCATTTGTCTAAAAGCCTTTGCAAAGATAATATCTGCTGCACTGCATGTATCCACCAGGACATTGTGGACCAAAAATCCTTTTATGACACATGATATAACCATGGCATCATTGTGGGGATAAGCCTTGAGCTGAAGGCCCTCTTGAGAGAATGTGATTGACACATGAGACCATTTGGATTTGATGTAGGGATCTTGTACTCCAACATGTTGTACCCTTTTTGGGCTTCCTTCTTTTGCTTCTTGTTGGCTGGTTCGAAGCTTGAGCCATCTGTGATTGGAAGCAAAAGCTTCATCGCTGAAGGTGATAGAGCTTGATGACTTTGCAAAGCCATTGTTGTAGTCGTGGAAGTGAGTTCACCGGAGGTGGGCGCCAATGTTGGTCACTTGTTTGTAATTGTTGTGAATCAAAAACAAGGCAACACACACATGTTAAACGTTAAAGACCTTTGTCCTTCAAAGCATTATCCTCTTTCAGAGATAATGACTCTTGGACGAAGGTCATGAAGAATGAGTCTTCATTTTTTCATAAGTATAATATTACAATGTAACATTATAACAATCACTTATTTCATATCGCATGCCAGAATGATGTTAAGATCGGTATCATATATATTAATAAAGTGGTACAAATTATATATTACATTTGTACCTTCGGCTTGCTCGAAAGAGAGAATGCGAGTACAACTTTTCAATCTAGCGTGAACAGTATGAGGGTACTGTTCATCTATTTATAGATAAGGGATGCAGCCCAACTAGAAGTACAACTATGATCCTAATATCTACACATTGCTCTAATACAAATATCAAGGATAAACAAGTCTTTTCCTTGCTGGCTTGGTGTCATGTATGATTCGTGACCATCTTAAGCCGAAGCTCCAATTCTTGTCGAAGCTTTGCTACATTTTATGCATGTCTGTTGTAGCTTCGGCACTTAGTTCCTTTGATTACATACAGTTTCTTCATCCTGAGAACCTTCGGCAGAGAAGGAGACCCCCAACAAGTACCACATGACATTAGCATGTATTTGTTTCCTATGGGGTTCGTCCTCAACTTTAAAAGGTTCATCACACCTTATCTTATATCGTGGTGCCTTGCAAACTAGGAAAACTTCCAATTTCTCGTTCTCCTTACCACGATATAGTATACAGTCATTAGGACATTCATGTATCTTCTATTCTTCCAAACTGAAAGGGAAATGGCCTTCACCATTTTATCTAATTGATTTTGGTGCTTGATGACCATCACAACCACTATGGACTAACTAGTGTGCCTATTTGATTGATTCACATGTGCAAAAGTCCATCCATCTTAATTCTAAGTCGAATGTTTAGAATAACATAGATTATTCTGAACAGGAGAGCATTTTGGAGAAATCACCTGTGCGCGGACCGTCCAGGCCCTTCTAGCGAACCGTGCGCAACACCGCAACACCTCGGATAGGAACTATGTTGAAAACCACATTTCTACTACAGATTGGCTAAAGGAGAGAAGAGCACGCCTGAGACCAACGCAGATCGTTCAGCCCTCTGGTGTGGACCGTTTGCCCGTTGAAAACCAGAAACCCGAAGGTGCCGGGTTCAGTAAAATTCATTTTTAGCGTCCTCGCGGACTGTCTGGGGTGCACGGCCAGACCATCCGCGATAGCTTTATCTGACATCTGACGATGCATTTAATGCACTTATAGCCATTGATATAGCCGTTACTGCTGACGGTTACGATTTTAGTCGTCATGTCTAGGGGCGGACCGTCTGGACCAGGAGCGGACTGTTTGTGTGTCGTAAAAGTTGGCAATTGCTAGAAAGTGGTTGGTGGCTATAAATAGAGTCCCAGCTACCTCAATTCACAACATCCAAGCATTCCATTCATCCACATTCAATACAAGAGCAAGCATACCATTCCAAGACACATTCCAAGCTCCCAAACTCCTCCATGTGCCATAATTGTGACTAGTGATCATTAGTGATTAGTGCCTTGGAAAGTTTAAAAAGAGTGTGATCTTGTGTTTTTCTTGTTCCTCTTGTTGCTTGGCTTTGTTGATCGTGCTTTCTTCATGTCGTAAAACCTCCCAAGTTATTAGGCCCACATGCACCTTTTCTCGTCCCAAGGACCTCAGACGACTATGCATGTGTACCAAACAATTAACAGGATCTGTTCGAGTGTCCCAAGGACCTCGGACAAATGAGTTACCGCCAAGATCGCAGGATTGAGTAAACACAAATCACACTCCAACATTTGTAGCTAAAATTCTTTGTTATAAAATGGTTACAAGTTACAACAGGGTTACAATATATATCATCAGAGTTTATTACAAAAGAAAGTGTTTCAAAAGAATTACACTTCAAAATGTTATAGAATATTTGTAAATTTGAAATACATGCTAGCTTAAGTGATAATCCTCATTAAAGAAACTATAGAAGGGAAATACATGGACGTTATAGAAAATCAAGACTAAATAACCTCGCAAGGTATTACAACACTCATAAACAAACAATAGATGTCGAAACAACACTAAGTACAACGTCCATGTTATTTTGACCTAACTGAATCCAATTCGAACAACAAGCGATACTAGACTAAGCACAAGTCCTATATCTTCGTGAGCTAGAGAACACACCAAAAGGCGGCCAAGACTTAGGCTCATTATTGAGGGACACCTAACTCAGACTAAGGATAGAAACCATTAGTTAACTTTCTAATCCAATATTATAATCTAACCTGTATAGCACGCCAACTAATTAGAGCATCACAAAATTTAATTAAGCAGGTCTAGTAGAATTTCCTAACTAGCCGTTAGAAACACTAGACATTCTCAAAATCTCATTTACTAAGACCAGCCATTAACGTCACCATATCAATAAAATTCACCAAAGCAATATGGATATTACTTGTCAATAAAACACTAAAAATACTAACCAGGCATCACCACCATACCAGTCTACGAATTAACATTTATTCAAGGCAATTAGCGTAAGCGCTCAATCTTCATTGATGACATTTACTCACTCAATAAACATAGCACCCGACAACTAGTAAAGCAAGATATTATTGTACCAATAAAATCGACATAAACAATTCTAGTCGAATATGTTGGATAGCTGGTAGAAATACCAAATTTATTGTATATATATTTATTAAAACATGTCTTGCATGATAAGCACTTCAAAACTAAACTTCACTACACAAGTGCTATAATATCCTTGGTTAAAACATACACCATGATACTAAAATTCAATCAAATATCAAGAGTCATGCAAATAAGCTAATAATTACATTTTAAATCCTTTTGAAAAACTAAGGCTAAATTTTACAATCTTTAAACACATTTCTCGCATGCTTCCTATTTAATCGAGACCTAGCTCATTTATAAGGAAAACAGTTGGTCGACATGAATTCTATATTTTTCTTTTACTAGAGCATAATACTGAGAGATTAGTAGAGCTTAGGGTCATCATTTCTACACTAAAAAGTAAAATATAGATAGAAATAAACTAACTAATTTTCTAATCTACTTATCCGGACTCACCTGTATATCACGCCAAATACATGGATCACATGCACAACAAAGAATCTAAAACCATAAACCCTTGAGTATAACTTTTCATGAGGTTGCATTTAATTACCGATAGAACTTTAACGGATATTCTAATCAGATTACTAATATCTCCAGGCAATGCCACAGATTAACCAAAAGTTGGCGTTCTATGGACTTCACTCAACACTACAAATAATTAAAACTATTTCTCAATCTTTCTTAATTACGTAGTATTTACTTCATTCAAGAAAAGGTGATTAATTAGCCTTAAACTAGTGATCTAACTATCCATACCCAAAATGAATCAAGTTTTGCCGTGAGAAACTCCAAGACTTAATAGTACCATAATCAACTCGATTCGATTATAACGGGACCAACGACGAGTATTGGTTTTAGACACAAACGTGAGAAGATGGAGCATCAAATTAAATATGGTTCTAACTACATAAAGCAAACACCAAAGATCTAGCTCAGGAATGGTTGTCTATGAGCTTCATAAAATCCAAAATCAGGTATAACAAATTATTTATTTTATTATTTTCATTAAGTGATTTATTTTACTAAAGGGAAAAAATATTTCTAACTACACGAATATTCAACGACTGACAGAATATAATCCAAAATGAACGAAACTGCACTACAAGCGAATTTAAGCCTATGCAATAGCTAAAGTGCTAAACCAAGTGGGGATTTGGAAAAAAATGGTGACAGATTCGACACAGGCGATATACCGAGCACGTGACGAGAGACGTACTGAACTCTACTATTCTACACGATTTAGTTACGTTTTTGCACTAAGCTACTCCTGCGATTAGATATTTTAACAAACATTTTACGGTTAACCACCACATGCTTGCCACCAACAAGATAACCATCACGACCAACACATTTATCTAATTCGCCTAATGATTCAATCAGCAGGAATAGTGAATCAAAATGCTTTTACCAAATCGACTAGAATTCCACGTAAATGACAATGATCCTGGTTCAAGTCTTCAATCCCATCTAGCAAGCGACGCATATACCTCGCTCCTTTACCAACAGATCCATGGAATTTTTTCCTCCAAGCACACAAATAACCACACGTAAATAAGAGGACATATCCTGTGCAATCACTCATTTTGGTGCAAACGTGCAATCAAACTATCCAGAGCATCCAGTCTAGATCTAACGGTTTCATATGAAAGTGGTTAAATGTAAAATAGACACTAGGTTTCAGGTAGAAGGGGTTAAATGTAAAATAACAGTTACCATTAGATCTAAATCGGATGCACAAGATCGCTTGATTGCATGCTTGCATCAGGATAAGTGATTGCATATGATATTTTTCCTGTAAATAATCACGTAATTAGCAATAAAGGTTTGGTGTCGGGTGGGGATAAACAACACATAGACATCGAGTCTCACCGGTGATAGGGAACTGCAGGGATCGAGATAGAGCTTGCTACGGCATTTCGTCGATCATGCTGAGGCACGACAGGGAGGAAGTTCCATGGCGGCCATGGATGAAGACTGGAGCAGGGAGATACACCAAGGCACAGACGAGCGTGGCCTGGGCACCAGAGCTGAGCTCACGTCGGAGCTGCCAGAGGAGAGCACGCCACACGCGGCTGGAGGAGGAGTGCATCGCGCAATCGGGCCTAGGTGCAGCGTCGATGAAGCTTGATTGGGGCGAGGTCCAGGCGCTTGTTCTGGAGGTGGAAGAGAATGGCGGGGTCGACGGCAGACTCTGATGCGTGTGGAGGCGAGGAGCAGACAGCCGAGCGCTGATGAAGAGCGGAGGAGTCATGTGTTTTCTAGATAGGAGAGGCAGAGTTTTTTTTTTATTTTGTATATCTGGCATAATCTCTAGAGGAAGGGGCTTCTAGGAGCTGAATACGTGGCTTCTAGGACTTGAATATGTGAACCTGTGAGAGGATAAGGAGTACACGATGGCTCTAGGAGTTTGCACACGTCAGAATAAGAATAGAGGGAGATGACACGTAGAGGATAAAAAAATACTCAGCTCTTTTTTTCTCGGTCCAATTTAATCTTGCATCAATACTGTTGCCGCCGAACTTCTAATAAAATTCATTTGGGTCAAAAATCACAAGAGTAGGTCAAGATTCTAAATTTATATTCGCTTAATAGATAAATTTTAATTAGGCACAAGACTCAATAATTCCGAAGATTAACTAGAGTTTGAATCTCGCGAAATTTTTTGGGTAGTATAGATTCAAGGAGATAGATATCTTTACTACTATTAAGACGGTAAAGGTAGGCTGCTGTAAGGAAAATGGATCCCGGGACATTTAGCTAATTAAGTTTTGGTGTTTGATGAACAACACAATCCGTGAACTAATAAGTTTTCTAGTGTTTGTGTTTGTAGTTCACAGGATGCAAGATTTACTTGGACTAAGGAATTGAGGAAAGCAACACCTCAAAAGAAGACATTAAGAAGATCCAAGAAAAGTCCAAGTGTGCTGCCTGCGGACTGTCTGTGCGTGGAGCACCGGACTGTCCGGTGGCACATCGGACTATCCGGTGCCCACACGCCGGACTGTCCGGTGCACCAAGGAACTGCAGCCCAACGGCTAGTTCCAGGTGGCACCCGAAGAGAACACCGGACCGTCCGGTGTGAGCACCAGACTGTCCGGTGTGGAAAGCCTGTGGCGTCAACGGTCACCTGCTCTGACAGGGTAACGGCTAGGTGCACCGGACAGGCTACAGTGCTCTGTCCGGTGCACCACCGGACTGTCCGGTGTGCCGCAGAGAACTGCAGCTTTTCTCCAACAGCTATTTTGGAGTTGGGGCCTATATATACTTCACCGAACCGGCTATTTAAATGTGTGGGAGCCCAAGCCACATACCAAGGCATATAGTGCACATTTCCAAGAGCTCAAACACCTAAGTGCTTAATAGAATCACTTGGTGATTAGCGTAGGTGCTTTGCGAAGTGCTTAGGTTAGTTAGACCACATTAGCGCTTTCTCTAGGTGAATCCTAGTTAGTTGAGTGAGTTTAGACAAACCACACAACCCCTCGGCTCTTGCGTGAGTCGTTGTAATTGTACCAAGTGGGGCAAGAGTCTTGCGAGACCGTGACAACCGCGTTTGTGTCACGGCCGCCACCGTGTACCGGAGGGAACGAGGCCCGCGGCGTTTCGGCCGGAAGCTCGATAGTGGAGACGGCGGGGAGCGTCCGAGAGGAGCCGGAAGCGGAGCACCACTTGCGCGTGGAGAAGGCCCGTGGCTCTCTACGGAGCTACTCGACCATGGTGCTTGGCCCTCGCGTGGGCTTCCCTTTGCGTAGGGGCACCAACGAGGATTAGTCGGGACCTTGCGTGGTTCTGGATACCTCGGTAAAAATACCAGCGTCATCCACGAGAGTTTGCTTCTCTACTTTGCCCTTTAAGTTTCCGCATTTATATTAAGCATTTAAGTTTCAATCTTGTATTCAAACTTATTTAGTGTAGATTGAAACTTAGCCTTTACGGTAGAGATAGCAACACTTAGACAAAACCTAGATTGCACTTTCTAGTTTGATTATTTGCATAGGTTTTGCTTTAGGAATTTAATTGTGGCCTAGTTTAGTAAAAGTTTTAGAAGTCCTAATTCACCCCCTCTCTTAGGCGTCACCCGTTTCCTACAAGTGGTATCAGAGCCCAGTTTGGCTCATTTGAAACGCTTTAGCTTCACCGCTAAAAGAGTCGACGCTTTTTAGAGGAAGGGATGGATACCCATAGGCCACCACACTTCGACAGCACTAACTTCCCATATTATAGTGCTAGAATGGCTTGTTACCTAGAGGCCATTGATCTAGGTGTTTGGAGAGTCACTCGTGACGGGATGAAACCCCTTAAGAATCCTGAGAAACCCACCACGAGTGAGAAAAAAGAAATTCATTTAAATGCTAGAGCCAAAAATTGCTTGTATGAATCTCTTAGCATGGATATTTTTAATCAAGTATTTACCTTGAAAACTGCTAATGAGATTTGGCTAAAATTGCATGAGCTCCATGACGGCACATCCAATGTCCGTGAGCAAAAACATTGCCTAGTCTTAAATGAGTATAATTCTTTTGCTATGAAAGATGATGAGCTTGTTAGAGACATGTACTCTCGTTTGAATCTAATTATCAATGAGCTCAATTCTATTAGCATTAATAAGCTAGGTGATGCGGACATTGTGAGGAAGATTATCTCGCTGCTACCACAACAAAGATATGGGAGCATCATCACCATCCTTCACAACATGGAGGACTTGAGCAACATGACCCCGACCATTGTGATTGGGAAAATCGTGGCTTTTGAGATGTCGCGAAAAATGTGTCGGGGAGAGGAGCCAACTGTAACACCTCAGGTGTTACCATTGCTAGAGCACATCTATGCACTGGTGACTGTGATCACATGTGGTAGAAACTTGAGAAGAACATAAGAACCTTGGAAGCCATGGGTTAATCAAGGATGTTAATGACCTAAGAGCATCACTCAAGCTTTTGTGCACTTACCACCTTGGACAAGAGGAGAATAAACCCTAGACCCCTCTTGAACCCCATCTTCCAAAGCCATGGTTGAAAGGGGAGAGAATGAGCAATTGTGCAAACCATGAGTTAATCTTTAACCAAACTTTAAGTAACCTCATAACCAGCAATTATGGGGAGGAAATATTGCAAAAAGACCCCTGGAGAAACCCCAAATCAAATCTCCAAGTAGAGAGAGAGCTAGAGCTCTCTAATTCTCTCTAAGTCAAAAACTACACCTACACTAAAGATCATCCGTGTTCACCTTGAAGATGGCACCAAAACCACCTATGTTCTATACCAAAAATGTGGTATACCACCTAGGGCACCCACTGGAAAAAGTTGAGCCCGAGACCTTGACGTTTGACATGCCTTGGCATGGCTTTTGTCGCGAGGTGGGCAGAGTGGCATACCTGATTTGGCGACCAAAGATCTCCCTCCCTAGGCCATATCTGCCATGGCAACTCACGGATGAGAGACAGCCCTAGGTGCCAGGAAAAGACTCGCGCCGGATTTTTGCCAAGATTCGCACGTTTGCGACTTGGGTGAGCTGTGGAACAAGGGCAGAAGAAAACTTACACGTGTTCGACGCGCTCTGCGCATGCCAGAGCACGCCCGCGCCCAACCCCGCGCCGCGCCGAGCCGCGCCTGTGTCCCCTGTGTGTGCCGCGCCTATAAATCCCACTCAAGCGTCGACCACACTTCTCCGCGCACGCTCAAACCTCACCGGAGCTCAACTCACCGTCGTTTGCCCGTGCACGGCGTGTCCGCGGCCACCCGAGCCCCTGCCGTCGTGGACCGGCCAGCCCAGCCTTTCCCAACCCCGTCCAACCCTCGGAGACGAGTGAGCACACCTCGGTGAAGCTCCCCGAGCGAGGAATCGAAGCCTGCTTCGCCAGAGAGGCCAGTCCACGGTCTCCGGAGTTCACAACCCCGCCGGAGTGCGTGGACCGGGTAATCCACTGAACCATTTTCCTATTCCTTGTGCACACAGTCTCTACGTCACCCCGTGGAGCTCACCGTGCCATTGGATTGAACCAGATCGCCGTGATTTGGCCGGCACACCCGCCGCCGACGAGAACACCCGCCTGCGCACGTGGACCGAGCGATTCCGGCCATCCCCGCTGTCGAGCCGTACATCGCTGTGACCGCCAGAGCCTCCCCGAGCCAATCCCACCCCTCGCCGGACCAATCTCGCCGCCGGTAAGCCGCGCCACCCTTTTCTTTCTTGCGGGCACTGTTTAAACCTTGGGAAGGACCGCGGGGGTGAAGGAAGGAAGTCTGGGGGGTTTTGTGAAATGTCAGTGACTCAAATGAATAGTAACGCGGGGGTATAACTGAGAGAGTTAGTTTAGAAATACCCCAGGGACTTCGGTGTAAACTGCTTTTCCAGAAAACCTTTATTAAATCTGATTTTAAATTGAGCAGAAACTTTAATAATTCATAACTTCTGTTTAATTCATCCAAATTTGGTCAAACCAATTTTGTCAGACTCTAAATAATGTAAACTACTTAGGAAAAATATAAAACCCTTATGTACTACAGAGAACTTTAGGGTTCTGATTTAATTATTGTTTTGACCAAAAGCTAAATAATAAGGATAAAATAGTTGCACTATTTGACTAGAGTTGGAAAAATTTGGAAAAGTTTATATCCACCTACTGACCTGTTTAAAAATGCTAAAACTCTCTGTCCAACCCATTAAGTTAGTTTTTGCAATTTATCTTACAATATGCTTAAGATTAAGAAAAATAGAAAAGATGATTTAAATAATGAACCAGAGGGCACCCCTATTTTTGTTAGAGTACTTATTCAATGTAGTTTACTAGAAAAATCTATTATACCCTGGTTTAGTATGAAATAAGTAGGATCCTTTTATTTTTAGAAAACAAGGAAAACTTAGAAAAACCCTACAAAAATAACCCTAAAGTGAAAACACCTCAAACCTTGAAATAACTAATGTTTGGTTATTATGAACATAGGAAAAATACAAAATCTGTTGTTTGATATTTTTTCAAATGACAAGTTAGTTATAAACACCTTTTTGGCATTAAACTTTAGAAAATCACAACTAAATAACCACTAATTAACCTTCTATGATTTTTGGCACAGAAGCTCATTATTACTGTTAGATGCTAACAAAAATAACCCTTAGGACAGAACCTACTCCTAGTTAAGAGTTGTAGTACAAAGTGGCCCATTTTGCACAACCTTTGTCATTTTTGTCTAAAGCACGGCCTTTTTATTTTAAGCCCCAAATTCCTAGAACAAGCTATAATGACCAATGACAACCCACTGAAATTTTTATAGAATTTTTGGAAAATATTAAGCCACTGTCTTAGATCAAACCTACACTAGAAACCATAAGTAGAAAATAAAGAAAGGAAAAGATGAATAAAAGGAAATGAGTGTCATCCTAAAACCCTTTATAACTTGTCCACTGGACTATATAAAGGCAATACTAATTCCCTATGCCTATCCTTAACAAAACCTAAACCTAGAATGATAAGCCTAAGCCACTAAAAGCCCCGCAGGACCAAGAAAACCCTAAGTTACTAACTAACTTAGTTTATCTTCTCTTAGCATAATGTTATTAAATCCTGCATAATCTTGACATGCATGTTCATTGCATTTCGATAGACTGTAACCTTGCTGACGGAGAGTACGTTCTCGTGCCGGAGCAAGGAGCTGCTTAGGAGGTAGCCCCGGACCCAGCACCTGAGCGTGCACCAGAGGATCTGCCTGCCACTACTTTGGAAGGCAAGCCCCGGTTTTATGCATAACCTGTTATTTATGCTATTTTACTACACTTATTGATTGTAGGATTGAATGTGCACTTAAGTATAGGAGTTGTTTGAAACCCTAGTTGCATGAACTCAGGATTCCTTTTGAGATGGATACTAGTATGCTAGGTCGAGTAGCTGCTTTATTAATTAGGATCTCGGTAGAAGTCGAGTGATTTTTCTAGCACTCGCGCAAGGTCAGGAAATTGGTTGTATCCACTTTCTTATCATAATGATACTGGGTTGTGGACAACAATCCATGGGGATTGGTTGTCTACGGGATGAAAGTTTGAATAAGGATTAAGGTGTGGTACCGTGTGTCAAGCGTTTGAACGTACTAAACACATACCGAGAAATATGGTAAATCGGTAAGCCTAGTACCTGAGTGAACCTGCCCGCAGATTGCCCTCTTCACGCGACCTGAGACGTGGTCTCCCATTCCGGTTATGGTGGGTACAAGTGCGGTCACTGCACGACGGCAGTCGGGGTCAGTGAGGCATTGTACGCCAAGGCGGTGAGCCCCTTTCTGTTGCCAGGGAATCGATGGGGACGGTTGATGTGTGTGGGGACGGAGTGCCTCGCCACGTCGTGTGTTTAGGTTTACCTTGCAAGGTTTAAAAACTCGATTCGAATCGTCTGCTTCTCGCAGCTAATGAGACTGCTTGATCCATGCTGCTACATTGAGTAACAAGTGGAAATATGATGAGATGCTACAAGATGTTGACTGCTAAAGTGTTTGCTACTATGTATGAGTAGATAGTACATATTTAGCCTTAAGAGAATCACACTTAAATTTGACAAAGTTAAAACTTGACTTAGAAACTCAGCTAGTGCTTTTGGCAACCAAAACCACAGCCAAACAGCTGCATGTCTAGAGGTAGAGGAGTAGACTCCTCACACCGGGTAAGTCTAGCTGAGTATTAGTATACTCAGCCTTGCTTGTGGCACAATTTTTACAGGTTCCTTGGAGGACATGGTTGCTGGAGTGACTTGGCCGTCCATCTTGCCACCGGGATGGACTATCGAGTGGGACCCCGCCTCGGCAGAGGAGGAGCATGAGGAGTGATGGGACAGGCTTCCCCATCTCTCTGTTTATTTATCGTTAGTTTCATTCTGCTGCACTTCGAACAATGATGGCTACTTTTGCAAAACTCCGATGGTGATGTAAAAATTTTAATACTCTTACATGCATGGTTTTATGCTTTATTGTATTTGCTCCATGACTCACCATCGAGTGAGATTGTGGTACTTGATCCTGTCAGTGGCCGTGTCAGACTAGATCCGAGGGATTGACGAGTTATTCCCATTTAAGTGTGGTCTAGCCTCTAAGGTGGGGCTTAGGCACTTAAGTTGGAATAATTCGGGCAGTTCCGCCACACCAACCTCCTCAAGACCATATGCTTTTGCATGTGATGAAAGAAAGGGCAAAAAGAAGGCTCCCACTCTAAGTTCCTCAAGTGAAGAAGAGGAAGAAGAAGAAAGTGGTGATGATGAAGATAATCAACCATGCACATCATCCTCTGAGGATGAAGAAACAATCTGACGCGTCGGAAAGGTAATGAGGATGATCCGCAAGATTAATCTAATGGGTGTGCCCCTGCAGGTCGAAGATCTTCTCTTTAACATTGACAGGAAAAAGCAAAGGAAGAGAGGATGCTTCGCATGTGGGGAGAAGGGCCACTTCAGGGACAACTGTCCAAATATGACCAAACCCAAAAAGGAGAGGAGCAAAGGCAAGGCGCTAACAAGTGTTAGAACTTGGGATGATTCTTCAAGTGAAGATGAACCTCCAAGGACACGCAGCCACCGGTCCTCATCAAGCTCATCACGGTCATCACACAAATGCCTTATGGCAAGAGGTAACAAAAGTATTCCATCCTCTAGTGATGAAAGTAGTAGTGATGATGAAGGTGAGAGAAAGCCCTCTGTAGATGAGCTTGCGGAAGCCGTAGAATTTTTCCAGGATGTTTGCACTAAGCAAAAAGCTCAACTTAAAACTTTGAAAAATAAGTTGATTAGCTCCCAAAATGATTATAAAGGTTTGCTAGAAAATTTGAAACTTTTGCAAACTTAAATAGTGAGTTGTCAACTAAAATCAAGCTATTAGAATCTAGTGCTTCATCCACTGCTACCGATGACGGTCTCATTAAAAAGAATGAAAAACTTAAGGCTAAGTTAGCTAGCTCCCAAGAAGCTATTGAAAATTTGCTAGAGAAAATGGAAATTCTTAGCATACACAATAATGAGCTAACTACTAAGCTAGAAAACATTGGTAGCACCCCAGCAGCATCATTAGTTGAAATACCTGAAATTATTAAGAAAGATGCTTCTACTTCTTGCTTTGATTTAATTGATGATTCTAACCCCTGCAACCAAGTTCTTGTTGAGCATATTGTTGTAGAAACATGTTCGGATGAGGTTGCAAAGGAAAATGAACAATTAAAGCAAGAAGTGGCTCGCCTTGGCAAGGCTTTGTATGACAAGAAAGGCAAAGCCAAACAAATCCGACCTCCACAGGATAACACCACTGTGGGAGTGAACAAGCCTATGGAGGGAGAAACTGTGATTTGTAGGCTATGCCACATGGAAGGCCACAAGTCTTTCAAATGCAAGGCGATGACCGGGGATAAACAAAGGCAAAAGCTCAAGCAAAAGCCATCAAGCAAAATCTCCAACACCTACATAAAAAAGGTAGACAAGAAGACTGCTACACCATATCTGATCAAGAAGAAAAAGAATGGAAAGGTGATAGTAATCAAGGCCAACAAGCAAGCCAACAAAGGAAAGGGGGCCAAACGCATCTGGGTGCCAAAGGAAATAATTTCAACCATGAAAAGCACCAAGAAGGTTTGGATCCCGAAAGGGAAGTGAGTGGACCGAAGGTCCTCGGGAAATTTGGAGACTTGGCAAAGTTAGGATGTATATCATGGGATACATCATATTGGACCAAGTTCATTGCCAAGTGGGTTAGTGAAAATTTTGGACCCAAATTTCCCACCCATGACTATGGTAACTAGATTTATTATATCTCTTCTTTTTAGATATGCGTATCTATTTTCTTTGTATCTAGTTTATCTTTCTTGCCTAGTATTACATTTGTTATTTACTTTTGTTTAAAATTATGCATACTAGGTAAATCACATGGTAGGATTGCTTGCTTTCAATTCATATACTTAAGCAAACCTACATGGCTTTAAATGTTTATTTAAGCACGACACATAGCTTCTATATCACTCTATAGTAAATGATACATCAATTGAAAATTTTGAATTCTACAAGTTGTATCATTTAACTTATATGTGCCAAAGTTCGGATTATAGATAATTTGCCCCTCTTGATATCAAATCAAAGTGCATGTCTCCTACAAGTATTCAAAACTTGTATGCACACCTTCAGGGGGAGGTTATTCTATAATCTAACACTTTGAGACTAACACCTTTTCAAGTCTATTTCATGTGATAGTCTCATTGTAAGGAAAATAAGGTCCCCAGAGAAAGACAACAATCTTCCACTGCAAAATCTCCAAGAACTCTCATGTCTCTCAAGCTCGCCATTGAATTTCAATCGGTATCTTTTGAGACTACAACTAGTATCATTTACATGTCTTCTCCAATATTCGATTAGACTATATTTCATATCATATACTTCCATGTTGCTAAAAATGCATAAGTGGTTAACTCATATTCTGTTACCTATGCATAAGGGAAGTTAGTCTTTTCAAATCATGTCTTGCACCTCTAATTTTCACATGCTTTTTCCTAAGATCTCTGTCAGGGGGAGCTTTTCTTCATCTCTAAAGGGGGAGAAAACTCTTTCTAAAGGAGAACACTCATTTAGGGGGAGTAATCTTTTGAGGACAAGCTTTTATTTACTTCCTACATGCTTTTAATGTCTTCCTTTTCGGTGGTTGATGCCAAAGGGGGAGAAGTTTAGGGACCAAAGCAATGAAAACTATATCAAACACCAAACACCACAAATTTAAAATTTTATATCTACAAATGGTATTTCAAGTGGTTTTGGTTATTTGGTCCTAAAATAGGAAGTAAGTGAATTATGGAGTTAGGGGGAGGCTTAAGTCCATAATATCACATTGTGGGGACAAACATGCATCCTAGCAAGTAGATTGCATATTTTCATTCAAATACTTATATTATTTGCTTGCTTTGGTTGTCTTGTCATAAATCACCAAAAAGGGGGAGATTGTAAGGAAAATGGACCCCGGGCCAATTGGCTAATTGAGTTTTGGTGTTTGATGAACAACACAATCCGTGAACTAATAAGTTTTCTAGTGTTTGTGTTTGTAGTTCACAGGATGCAAGATTTACTTGGACTAAGGAATTGAGGAAAGCAACACCTCAAAAGAAGACATTAAGAAGTTCCAAGAAAAGTCCAAGTGTGCTGCCTGTGGACTGTCTGTGCGTGGAGCACCGGACTGTCTGGTGGCACACCGGACTGTCCAGTGCCCACACGCCGGACTGTCCGGTGCACTATGGAACTGCAGCCCAACGGCTAGTTCCAGGTGGCACCCGGAGAGAAGACCACCAGACCATCCGGTGTGAGCACCAAACTGTCCGGTGTGGAAAGCCTGTGGCGCCAACGGTCACCTGCTCTGACAGGGCAATGGCTAGGCGCACCGGATAGGCTACAGTGCTCTGTCCGGTGCACCACCGGACTGTCCGGTGTGCCGCAGAGAACTGCAACTTTTCTCCAACAGCTATTTTGGAGTTGGGGCCTATATATACTTCACCCAACCGGCCATTTGAATGTGTGGGAGCCCAAGCAACATACTAAGGCATATAGTGCACATTTCCAAGAGCTCAAACACCCAAGTGCTTAATAGAATCACTCGGTGATTAGCGTAGGTGCTTTGCGAAGTGCTTAGGTTAGTTAGACCACATTAGCGCTTTCTCTAGGTGAATCCTAGTTAGTTGAGTGAGTTTAGACAAACCACACAACCCCTCGGCTCTTGCGTGAGTCGTTGTAATTTTACTGAGTAGGGCGAGAGTCTTGCGAGACCGTGACAACCGCGTTTGTGTCACGGCCGCCACCGTGTACCGAAGGGAATGAGGCCCACGGCATTTCGGCCGGAAGCTCGATAGTGGAGACGGTGGGGAGCGTCCGAGAGGAGCCAGAAGCGGAGCACCACTTGCGCGTGGAGAAGGCCCGTGGCTCTCTACGGAGTTACTCGACCGTGGTGCTTGGCCCTCGCGTGGGCTTCCCTTTGCGTAGGGGCACCAACGAGGATTAGTCGGGACCTTGCGTGGTTCCGAATACCTCGATAAAAATACCAGCGTCATCCATGAGAGTTTGCTTCTCTACTTTGCCCTTAATGTTTCCATATATATATTAAGCATTTAAATTTCAATCTTGTATTCATACTTATTTAGTGTAGATTGAAACTTAGCCTTTGCGGTAGAGATAGCAACACTTAGACAAAACCTAGATTGCACTTTCTAGTTTGATTATTTGCATAGGTTTTGCTCTAGGAATTTAATTGTGGCCTAGTTTAGTAAAAGTTTTAGAAGTCCCAATTCACCCCCCTCTTAGGCGTCACTCGTTTCCTATAGCTGCCTTTCCTGGTTCTGCCATTCCCATTCCCATGCCTCTGTTCGTACAATCGTCATTCCCATGCCTCTGGTCGTACAATGGGCCCCACAACCTTGGCCTCTTCTCTATTTCCCATTCCCACACCTCTGTGCGGCGTTTCCCATTCCCACACCTACACCTGTGTGTTGAGTTTGATAGGTGGTCCCACATATGTGGCATTTCTACCTCTTCTCTGTTTCCCCTACTCACATATGCGTCGTTCTGATAGGTGGGTCCCATTTCCCATTTCCAAACCTGTGCTCCGCGTATATGACCAAATTTTACCAAAAAAGTTATCTGTGTGGGGTCACAGCTATGACCACACAAGACTACACAAGTTGTATACGCACTGCAACTTATAAACAGGTGTGTACACAATTTAGTGGATGATGTTGTACTAAATTTAGCTTGCAAATACGAAGCACACGCGTCTTGGGAGGCCCATCTGCTTGTTATGGCCTAGACCAAGGCCCAGTATCGTAGCAACCGCTCTCTCCTAGGTCAGCGCCTTAGTGGACTCCCCCCTCCGGCCCTCTCCCAATCTCCACCCCGCTCGTCGTCTCCCCCGTCCGTCTACCTCCTCCTCCAGCTCTCCCTGCTACCGCGTGACGAAACTACCCATACAACAACCGCGCTACCGCTACCACCTCACTCTGCATAGCGCGAACTATGACTCCATCAAGTCGACCATGGACGAGGAGGAAGAGCGTGAGATCGGGCCTGGCTGGCACGGACATCACGTGGCCCGGGTGCGTGACGGTGAGGGACCTGCTCTGCTCAACCCGATCATCACGTCGTCCTAGACATGTCCCTCAGGCCGTGGTGTGTGGATCCAGTCCTACCTTCCTCGGATTTGGTGTCCTCTCGCCCGGAAGGGGGCGAGTGCTGCACGGCCCACCGACGCACGGCACGTGGAGCCCCGTAGACACGGACCTGGCGGAGCTGCTCCTAGAGGGCTTCGTCAAGAGGACGAGCGACAGGGAGCTGGTGTGGCCACTGGCAGCGACACCATTGTAACACCCCAGGTGTTACCATGGCTAGGGCACATCTATGCACTAATGGTTGTGATCACATGTGGAAGAAACATAAGGAGAAGAGTATAAGAACCTTGGGGGATTGGTTTTAACCAAGAGATGTGAATGATCACAAGCATTACCCAAGTTGTGTGCACTTATCACCTTGGACAAGAAGGGAGTAAAACCCTAGACTTCTCTTGAACCCTATCTCCTAAACATCTTGGCTAGAGGGGAGAGATTAAGCAAATGTGCAAACCATGACCTAACCTTTGGCAACAGTTAAGTAACATATTAATCAACAAACATAGAGAGGAAACATTGCAAAAGAACCCCTTAAGAAACCCCAAATCCCTTCCCTAAGTAGAGAAAGAGCTAGAGCTCTCTAATTCTCTCTAAGTCAAAAACTACACCTAATCTAAAGATCCACCGTGTTCACCTTGAAGATGGCACCAAAACCACCTAAGTTCTATACCAAAAATGTGACATACCACCTAAGGCACCCCCTGGAAAAAGTTGAGACCGAGCCCTTGACGTTTGACATGTCTTGGCATCATTTTTGTCGCGATGTGGGCAGAGAGACAGGCCAGTTTTGGCGCCCGCATATCTCCTGATCTAGGGCGTATCTTCCATTGGAACTCACATATGAGAGACAGCCCTAGGTGCCAGGAAGAGGTCTGCGCCGGATTCATGGCGAGATTCGCAAGCTTGCGATCTCTGCAGACGTTTGAACAAGGGAAGAAACAAACCTCCACGTGTTCGACGCGTTCTGCGCGCGCTAGAGCACGCCCGCGCGCGCCCCCGCATGCCTAGCGCCGCGCCTAAGCCAAGCCGATGCCATGGCCCGCGCCCGCGCCTATAAAATGCCCAGGAACCTCGACCACACCCATCCGCGCACACTCGACCTCACCGGAGCTCAAACTCACTGTCGTTTGCCCGTGCACAGCGTGTCCGCGGCCACCCGAGCCCCTGCCGCCATAGACCAGCCAACCCAGCCTTTCCCAGCCCCGTCCGACCCTCAGAGACAACTGAGCACACCTCAGTGAAGCCCTCCGAGCAAGGAATCGAGGTCTGCTTCGTCGGAGAGGTCAGTGCACGGTCGCCGGAGTTCACAACCCCACCGGAGTGCGTGGACAGGGTAATCCATTGAACCATTTTCCGATTCCTTGTGCACACAGTCTCTACATCACCCCGTGGAGCTCACCGTACCATTGGATTGAACTAGGTCGTCGTGATTTGGCCGGCACACCCGCCGCCGACAAGGACCCCCGCCTGCGCGCGTGGACCGAGCGATTCCGGCCATTCCCGCCGTCGAGCTGTACATCATTGTGACCGTCGGAGCCTCCCCGAGCCAACCCTACCCCTCGCTGGACCTCTCTCGCCGCCGGTAAGCCGCGCCACCCTTTTCTTTCTTGCGGGCACTGTTTAAACCTAGGGAAGGACCGCGGGGGAGAAGGAAAGAAGCCTGGGGGGTTCTGTGAAATGTCAGTGACTCAAATAAATAGTAACGCGAGGGTATAACTGCGAGAGTTAGTTTGGGAATAACCCAGGGTCCTCGGTGCAAAGTGGATTTCCAGGAAACCTTTAATTAAATCTGATTTAAAATTGAAACAGCACTTGAATAATTCATATCTTCTGTTTTATTCATCCAAATTGAGTCAAACCAATTTTGTCAGATTTTAAATAATATAAACTACTTAAGAAAAAATATAAAACCCCTATGTGCTACAGAAAACTTTAGGGTTCTGATTTAAATACTGATTTAGCCAAAAGCTAAATAATAGGAGGAAAAATAGTTGCACTATTTAACTGAGGTTAAGAAAATTTGGAGCAGTGCATGACCACCTATTGACCTATTTAAAAATGATAAACTCCTCTGTACACCCCATTAAGGTAGAGTTTGCCATTTAATTCACATTATGCTTAAAGTTAAAGAAAATAGGAAAGGTGATTTAAATAAAGAACCAGAGAGTCCCCATATTTTTGTTAATCTACTTATTCAATATAGTTCACTAAAAAAATTTATTATACCCTGATTTAGTATAAAATAAATAGGATACCTTTTATTTTTAGAAAATAAGGGAAACTTAGAAAAACCCTAGAAAAATAACCCTAAGGAGAAAACACCTCAAACCTTGGGATAACTAATCAACTGTTATTATGAACATAGGAAAAATATGAAATCTGTTGTTTGATATTTTTCAAATGACAAGTTAGTTATAAGCACCTTTTTGGCATAAAACTTTAGAAAATCACAACTAAATAACCACCAATTAACTTTCTGTGATTTTTGGCACAGAAGCTTGTTATTACTATTAGATGCCAACAAAAATAACCCTTAAGACAGAACCCACACCTAGTTGAGAGTTGTAGTACAAAGTGACCCAATTGCACACCTTTTGTTATTTTAGTCTAAAGCATAGCCTTTTTATTTTGAACCTCAGATTCCTAGAATAAGCTATATTGACTCATGGCAATCCACTGTAATTTTTACAGAATTTTTAGAAGAAGTTAACTCACTGTTATAGTTCAAACATGCAATAGAATTCATAAATAGAGAGTAAGGAAAGGGAAATAAATGATGAAAATTATGTGACCCTAAAACCCTTTGCAAAATTGTCCACTGAAAAATATAAGGGAATTACACATCCACTATGCTTATCCTTAACAAAACCTAAACTTAGAATAATAAGCATAAACTAATAAAAGCCACATATGACCAAGAAACCCTAAGTTACGAACTAACTTAGTTTTCCTTCCTTTAGTATAAATTTGTTAAATCCTGCATAATCATGACATACATATTCATTGCATTCGAAAGATTGCAACCTCGCTGACGAAGAGTACGTCCTTGTACCGGAGCAAGGAGCTGCTCAGGAGGTAGCCCCGGATCCAGCACCAGAGCCTACACCAGAGGATCTGCCTGCCACTGCTTTGGAAGGCAAGCCCCGGTTTTATGCATAACCTGTTCTATATGATATTTTACTACACTTAATGTTTGTAGGCTTGTATTGTGCACTTAAGTGTAGGAGTTGTTTGAAACCCTAGTTGCATGATCTCAGGAATCCCATTGAGATGACTACTAGTATGCTAAGCCGAGTAGCTGCTTTATTAATTAGGGATCTCGGTAGAAGTCGAGTGATTTTTCTAGCACTCGCACGAGGTCAGGAATTGGTTGTATCCATTTTGATATCCTAATGATGGTGGTCTGTGGACAACGGTCCATGGGGATGCGTTGTCTACGAGACGGAAATTGGAATAAGGATTAAGGTGTGGTACCGTGTGTCAAGCGTTTGAATGTACTAAGCACATGCCGAGAAATATGGTAAATCGGTAAGCCTAGTACCTGAGTGAACCTGGCAATGGACATATCCCCTCACACGACCTGAGACGAGTCTCCCATTCCGGTTATGGTGGGTACAAGTGCGGTCGCTGCACGACGGCAGTCGGGGTCAGTGAGGCATTGTACGCCAAGGCGGTGAGCCTTGATCTGCTGACGGGGAATCGATGGGGACGGTTGATATGTGTGGGGACGGAGTGCCTCGCCACGTCGTGTGTTTAGGTTTACCTTGCAAGGTTTAAAAACTCGATTCGAATCGTCTGCTTCTCGCAGCTAATGAGACTGCTTGATCCATGCTGCTACATTGAGTAACAAGTGGAAATGTGATGAGATGATTCAAGAGGTTGATTGCTAAATATGTTTTATACCATGTATGAGTAGATAGTACACTTTTAGCCTTAAGAGAGTCACACTTACATTTGACAAAGTTAAAACTTGACTTAGAAACTCAGCTAGTGCTTTTGGCAACCAAACCCCACAGCCAAACAGCTGCATGTCTAGAGGTAGAGGAGTAGACTGCTCACACCGGGTAAGTCTAGCTGAGTATTAGTATACTCAGCCTTGCTTGTGGCATAATTTTACAGGTTCTCTGGAGGACATGGTTGCTGGAGTGACTTGGCCGTCCGCCTTGCCACCGGGTTGGACTGTCGAGTGGGACCCCGCCTCGACGGAGGAGGAGCATGAGGAGTGATGGGACAGGCTTCCCCATCTCTCTGTTTATTTACCGTTAGTTTTATTCCGCTGCACTTCGAACAATGATGACTACTTTTGCAAAAACTCCGATGATGATGATGTAATAATTCAATACTCTCCCATGCATGGTTTTATGCTTTATTGCATTCGCTCTGTGACTCACCATCGAGTGAGATTGTGGTACCTGATCCTGTTAGTGGCCTTGTCGGACTAGATCCGAGGGATTGACGAGTTATTCCCATTTAAGTGTGGTCTAGCCTCTAAGGCGGGACTTAGGCACTTAAGTTGGAATAATTCGGGCAGTTCCGCCACAACCATAGAAGGAGGTCCTCCTTCACGTGGCCATGGGTGGTTTCATCATGCACTATGGGTAGAACTCCATCCTGGAGAACCTATGGTTCGGGGTGCCCATGGTATCGTTGCCGCTATACATGGAGCAGCACCAGAACACATTCGCGCTGGTGGCTGGCATGGGCGTCGCTATGGCGATGGACGTGGACAGGAGGAAGGGACACTTTATGGGCCACTTGATTCTGCTGCATCGATGAAAATGTGGGTTATTTCCTTTGATCACAATCAAGTTGTTGCTAATCTCAACACTAAAGATGGATACTCAATTCAGGGAAGCTTTCCGAAGACAATACTCTAGGTTGTGATTCTGCTCTTTATGATCGGTTTCATAGCAGGTGGCTTCATGTTGGGGGCTCCTCACAATGCAATTTTGCTGATATTTGTTGTGGTCATATTTTGTTTTGTTGATGCACTTCTGATCTGGAATGCTTGCTAGGGTAGCAATGGCGCAGTTGGGTTTGCTAATCGCTATTCTGATGCTGATTCCAGGACTGCCAAAGATGGACAATATGTAAAGGTTACAGGGGTATGTATAATGCCAACGAAATTGTTTGATCTATTCTTATCTTTTTACTTGAATTAGTTCACTTGTGGTGCTCTTTATTCATCCTATATGTTTATTTTATTTCACTATTGGTAAATAACACTGCCCTGACATGTTGATTATTAAAGTTTTCATTTGACTCAACATGAGCAACGTGTTCTGCATCAGTCCTCTTAAAATCCTTTCATGTTTTCTCTGTCACATAGTTTACCTTTTATTCTCTTCAGGAGCGCAAAATTTGTCCAGCATCGATGAGGCAAAGGGGATCATTGATAAGATGAAGGTTAAGTTCCCAGATAAAATTGAGGGATGGAAGGAGGTGAAGGAAGTGGGCGAGCTAAGGGGTCCGCGAGAGGACGTCAGGTAGCTGCTCAAGGCCACCTCCTGCCATCCCATCCTGGTATGGTAGTTCTTTCTGCTCATGCCGAGGCTCCCTGCGGTTGGAGCATACAAGTGATTCTACTGTGTGATGTTGTTTATTCATCATTTCATCTAGCCACCCAGAATTTATGCATCTCTACAAAGTGTCTCATGTCTCGTGCAATTGATGAACTAATACTCCGCAATCTTTTGTACTGGGTAATTTAGGAACTTGTATAATTTAGTTGGTCGTTTGTTTACTCAGCTGACCACACATCAGTTTATGCAACAAAAATAGGTTTGGGAAATGTGTTAGTGCCCCAGCTGCACTATTTCTCTTTGTTTATGCTAAATCAATTTAGGGCCTTTTTCTTTACTATTCTCCTCTTTACGATCCAACATTAGTTGGTTCAGCCTCGGGGTTGCTTAAATATTTTGGCATGATTCGAAGTCGAGTTGAAGCATGGGGCCAATGCTGGTAACGCTCTTCTAAGCTTATTATCATCTTTAACTTCATGACGATGGGGTACTCAACATTTTGATCCATGATAGGTCTTGTGAATGCTCTGAAGTTGATCCAGCCTATCAAGAACAAGTTTTTAGGTGTTACCTATGCAGATCTATTTTAGCTTGCTAGCGCCATAGCTATTGAGGTCCACTAAAACCGCTCCAACTTACTGATTAAGTGATGGCAATTCATAAATTGCTTCTTGTAATTCATATATGATACTTTCCTCCAAAAAAGGTTTAAATCGTTCAGTGGTGTATGAGTCGTCATATTCTCCATCGTGCACAAAATCACTAAAATTAAAAATACCTGTTGGTTCATGCTACGCTACTTTGAACCACCACGTGTGCTCCGAGGAGAGGAGGCTGCCCTGTACCTAGGGGTGGTAATGGGCTCTCGATTTTACACTATAAAATTGTTCTAATTTCTCAAATCCATAATTGAATGGGTTATGAAGATATAAACACTTGAACAACAAAGAATTGAATAATTTAGAAGCTGATCGATAATACATGTGTTTTTTGTTTTATTTATCATTGTACACTAACATTTTATCCCCAACTCCTTCGACATCCTAGATCACATATCCCCAACTCCCGGACATTTTTTTCTTTGTCAAAGGAGACATCGACATTCAGCTTAACAGATATTGCTCATGTATTTTCCTAGAATACCTCAGTCTGCCTTTCTATACGGCGTGCTTAGTGATTTAGTCATGTGATGGGGTGTGAGAGAGAAAAATATAGAGGGGTAATATGATCAATTTAGAAGGCAGATGGGTGATCCCATTGCGGTGGCGCGCCGTGACCTCCACGGCTGAGGCCATGCCCCCACCACGCACGTCGTGACCTCCGTCGCGGCCGCGATGCTCCATTACAACAGTAACGAAGCTTAGGTCTCGAGCCAACACAGGAGGAAGCTTAGGTGTCTTGAGTTATGCCCTGCTAATGATCAGCTCGTTTTTACCAGGTATAATTCATGGGATGAAATAAATACCAGAGAGAAGAGGAAGATGTTGGCGGCGACGGATCCGATGCTGTGGCACAAGGTCGCCGCCGTCTCCGGTAACCCACCTTTTTTCCTCTTTTCGTACTCTCCCCCGCCCCTTCTTCCTAGAATCCTCTTTCCTCAATCAGACCACCGAGATGAGTGGTTGATTTGAGCAGGGGCTGCCGCTTTGGGGCTCGGCACCTACGACGCGCACATGTTCTGCCCCAAGAACCCCGCGTACAAAGAGGTAGATGACGTTCTCCATCATGCTACTGACTCTTGTAGCTATATTGTACATGTGGTCTAGACTCCAGATCAGAGAGAGAAAAGAAAAGAAAAGGAGTGATTCAAAATTACTGGAGTTTCTTTAGTTTGAGCTCAAACAGTCACATGAAATCTTGATACCTATCCTAAGACGATTCTAATCTGTGCATTAGTTTTTGGCAGAGTAGGAGTCTCTGTGCTTAGAGCAAGCACACTGTCACTTCTGATAACATTGTAATCTTGTTTTTCTACGGTCTCCGATTCGTTCTCCCAATTTAGCGATTTGTTTTTTATAATTTGTTGTGAATGGTTTTGGCAGGTTTGGCACACAGCGTCCCTGTACCATCTCGTCCACACCACGGCGCTGCTCGGGGCGCCCATCACCAAGCGCCCCAATGTTGTGAGTACCAGTGCTGCCCGCTTCAATATTTTTGCTGTTGTGATACCTCCCGGTTAATTTACAAGGAGGTTGAAGGCGAACTAGAGAGAAGAGGAAGATGTTGGCGGCGATGGATCCAATGCTGTGGCACAAGGTCACCGCCATCTATGGTAACCCACCTTTTTTCTTCACTCTTTTCGTCCTCTCCCCCGCCCCTTCTTCCTAGAATCCTCTTTCCTCAATCAGACCACCGAGATGAGTGGTTGATTTGAGGAGGGGTTGCCGCTTTGGGGCTCGGCACCTACGACGCGCACATGTTCCGCCCCAAGGACCCCACGTACAAAGAGGTAGATGACATTCTCCATCATGCTACTGACGCTTGTAGCTATACTGTACATGTGGTCTAGACTCCAGATTAGAGAGCGAAAAAAGGAGTGATTCAAAATTACTGGAGTTTTTTAGTTTGCGCTGAAATGAGCAGATGAAATCTTGATACCTATCCTAAGATGATTCTAAACTGTGCATTAGTTTTTGGCAGAGTAGGAGTCTCTATGCTTAGAGCGAGCACACTATCACTTCTGATAACATTGTAATCCTGTTTTTCTACGGTCTCCAATTCGTTCTCCTAATTTAGCGATTTGTTTTTTATAATTTTGTGGCGAAACCTCCTAAGTCATTAGGCCTACCTACAGTTGTCCTAGTCCAACGGACCTCAGACAACCCTGCAGGTGTTCCTGAATCACTTGACAAGTTCGATATCTGCTTTTCTTACCTTTCCCAAGAGCGTTTTACCCGTCACGCAGACATTACAAATCATCGGAGATACTAAAATGTGGAAGCGATTACATAAACTTACCTTTATTTAAAAAGTAAGACAAAGTTATATATTACAGACCAGGATATAATTATTGAGTGCATAGTATTATTATTACAGAACCAAGGGAGGCAAAAACCCCTCCCGATAAGTTTCAAACAAAAGTTTTTATGGAGGATCCTTTCCTCCTGCAGCTTCATTCCTGGTGTTCTTCCTTTGGAACCACCTTAGAACAGAAACAACAAAAGTCTGTTGCTTCTTCACCTAAAAACAATAGGGAATAAAACCCTGAGTATGGAATTACTCAGCAAGTCTTACTCGACTAAAGAAAAGACTCTCAAGGGTATGCTGGTTATCAGGGAGTCAAGGTAAGGTTTCTCAATAATCAAAGACTCTGTTTGCAGAAATGCTTACTAAAGTGGATCCTTAATAATCCAATTTTACTTGTCAGATTAAGTAAGATTACCTGTCTCTAGAGTTGTTTCTACCCTAGTTCAATCACTTAACCTGCACTAGCCAATTTCTTAACACCCTTAATCTTTACTGGAGTTCTACGTATAGGGCAGTGACCAAGTCTTCATAACCGCGAAGGTACGGCGATCCGAATCGATTATACTCAGCTAAGGATCTCCAATCACACGACATATGTAGCACTTAACCCTTGCATATGTCAACCCGCCACTGGGGTTCTTAGGACCAGATTAGGTTCACACCAACCGAGAGCACAGCTACACCACCGTCCAGCCTCTTGCCACGGAGGGTACACGCTACTCTCGCCATCTCTCCACTCCCATTGCGTGGTATCTTATTCTAGCCTTAGTCTGCCCGAGGCAAAGCTCACCCATGACGAGGCATGTGACCAGTTAAAGGGTCCTCGGTCAGCAAGCCTACATCGACACAGTCCTTAATCGACTCAGACGGAGACACTACACCGAGACTCACTTCTCATGCAAGTCACCCGCCCGGTCTCAGCTTTATCATTTCATATCCCAATGTTTGGTACCTGACAGAGGTACATCTTTTCTGATGTTGAACCCATCATGGCCATGATGGATCCACCATCAAGTTTTATTTTCAAAAACATCCCTCCCATTTTGCCACATCATCTTTTGTAAAAACAAAACCTTTTTCTTTGCTAAAGCAAGACTAAGCATAGTAAAAACCTTTTATAAAACATGGATTCAAAGGAAGGTAATCAAATTCAAGGAAGGTAATGCAGGAATTGTCTTAGCAATCAACTCCTATCACCTAATGCATCAAGCAAGTGAGAAAGATTTTAAAAGAGTCAAGGAGGTGGCAAATGCACCGGGGCTTGCCTTGGTTTACACGTGATTCAGGCTCAGTTCCACAGATGTCAAAATAAAAACAGCTGTCGACCTGATGTTCCAGAGGTGGTGGCGAAGTCTTCTCTCGTTCTACTTCACTTCTTCTTCGTTTTCTAAAGTTAACCATACATAATAATGAATGCCCATGAAATGTTCATGAGAATGCAAAAATAATAATAAGAGTTTATTATCTAAGGTCTTGAATACAGTTTTCCTTCACGATTCTCCAAGAAACTAGGGTTTCCGGAGCTAGTAAAGGAATTCAAACGGCAGGGGGTAGGGTTTTGGGTTCTAGTTATAAAACAAGGTCCAATTCAAAGAAAACTCTACCTAGGGCTTCTAAATAATGTTTAGAGTTCATATAAAAAATTTGGGGATTTTTGGAATTATTATCTATTTTCTAAAAATCCAGAAGCAATGCATTAAGTTATTTTAAATGCTCCAAAATTCCTCATTTTTCCTAAAAATCAAGAAACTATTTTTATTAAATACTATGGAAAATTAGTAATCTAGCAAAATTGGTTTGGTATTTTTACCATTTTCTATAATTTTCTAGGATTTATTTATCTCTAGTAGAAAAAGAAAAAGGAAATCTGTGAATAGCGCTAGGCCTAATTCAGCCCAGGACGGCCCAACTTCAGCAGAAGCGCGCCGACGCGTGCGTGCCCGTGGTGACTTTGCAAAAAGACCCATGGCATTCTGGATAACCTGAAGTGAGCACTAGCACTGTTTTCGAGAGTCGCTGACAGTTTGCAGAAACCTCCCCCAAGTTCTATTCCTTCACCGCCCGAGGTCCACGACGACGAACAGCGCAGGGACGAACTCCGGTGAGCCTGTGCTAGTGGATTCACGCAACGACAGGTGCTCCCAAGCGACAGACACCAAATCAGACCCCTCCTATTCATTTCCCCCCACTTAATTTCAAAAATTAACACTAGATCACCCTGGCCACAGAGACAGTGCGGACAGCCCAAGGAACCAACGTGTTCCCAGCGATTCAGGGTGGTCTAATTCAGTTGAATGGGTTGAGTGGCTTCAGGAGGACCTAGGGACACTAGAACAATCGACCAGAACGCTTCAACGAACCTGGAATAAGCTGGCCGCGGTGAGGGTGTCTCTGCGGTGGCGGAAACCGAATTGGGGGAAGTTCAAAATTAGGGCTCACTGGCGATCGACTAAGGACGATTCTTGGTGGCTGGGTTCGTGATGATCCAACGGAGCTCACGACGGGGTCAATTTATACTAAGTGAGAGCGGTGGCCGGGAATTCAAGCGACGACGCGCGGCGGCCAGAGGGACCAGGAGTTACTAGCGCGCGTTTAGTGTCCGGTTACCGTGGCCATCTCCCCGGCGATGGACAGAAGGTTACAGCGGGTCACGGCGACGCGATGGAGGTGCCAGGGCACGTGGCACAAGGCCGGAAGGCGGCAGTCACCGGCGAGCTTATCCAAAGTGACCGTGGCAACCTGTACGGTGGCCAAAGTTGTTTACTGGCCGGACTTATCAACGGCGGCGATATTTACGTGACCCCGAGCGTTATCCAAGCACTGGTGAGCATGAATCACCTCACCAGCGGGAATCATGGCGCGAGGGTCATCGACGGCGAGGGGATGAACCTGAGATTCTTCTTCAGTTACTGTACCATGGCATTCCACTTCAGTTAACCTGACAGAGCAACTTCAGGGCAAATTCTCTCTAGATTTCGCATAACAACTTTATCATCCCTCTGCACCAAAGTTGTAGAGCTACAAACTAGCTACAATTTTGCCATAGCAGCAGTAGCCAAATTCCTATTGAATCAAGCTTGAATTCATGTCCAAAGTCTCTGTGGTTGCACTGTCAGTCTGAAATTCAGACTTTAACAGCCTGACAGCCAGACTTTAGACTTAATTATCTCCAATTTCTCCATAACAACCTTGCTTACACTCTTAAGCAAAATTGTTCCCCTTTCATAGAGCTACAAAGTTGATGTGGTGACCTAGGGTAAATTCTCATTATTTTGGAAGATATAGAGCTCCAAAGTGGAGTCAAAATCACTGATTTTCAGACTTATCATTAGAACACAAACGTGGTCCTTTTTGTAAATAGGTCTAAAATTCAGGGTTTGAATTGCAAATCTTCATAAATATGAACCATATGACTTTATATGTCTTAACATCATAGTTTTTACACTTTAATCCAAAGGTGCACTAATTTTACACTTAACCCCCTAGGGTTTAGGTTTAGGGTTTTCTAAGGTCCTTTTTTGGGTTTTTGGTATCTCAAGGGTGTGAATGTAATGTAGGTCCATCCTTTGTAACATTTTATGATTATTTCACTTAATCTTTAGAGTTTTCTGTATTTGGGTCTTGTTTTACCCTTCAGATCCCTGTTTAGGGTTAAGTACCCTATACCAGGGTTCTATTTGCAAAATGCCATAACAATATAACTTGTTTGAAATTTTTGCCTAGTGGATGCATTCTAGGTGTGTCAATACACATGAAATGCCAATGCTGATGATGTTATGCTCAAGTTTTAGTAACAGTAACACCAGGGGTGTTACATCCTTCCCCCCATAAAAGAATCTCGTCCCAAGATTAAAAGTCCTAGGGTAAGTAATGGAAAAGGAAATGCTTCACATTTTTATTTCCTGAGTTTTGGTACAAGGCAGGGGTGGTTTGGGGCTCATGCCTTTATTACAACAAGTATATACACTTCACAAATTACATGAGGCTAAAAAGCCTGGGAAATTCTTGTCTAGAAAGTCTTGAGTTTCCCAAGTAGCCTCATCTTCGGAATGTTGGTTCCACTGTATCTTGTAAAACTTGAGAGTTTTTCTCCGGGTAACCCTGTCCTTTTGATCCAAGACTCGAATAGGGTGCTCAGAATATGTCAAGTCCAGTTTTAGGACAACATCTGTCACTTCAATGGTTCGATCTGGAACCCGAAGACATTTCTTCAACTGAGACACGTGGAAGACATTATGCACAGCAGACAAGGTTTCGGGTAGTTGAAGTCGGTATGCCACTGGTCCACATTGCTCAAGTATAGGGAATGGTCCAATGTACCGAGGTGCAAGCTTTCCTTTTACCCCGAAACGCGATACACCCTTCATTGGTGAAACCTTCAGGTAGACATAATCCCCTACTAGAAAATATAAGGGTTGTCGTCGCTTGTCTGCGTAATTTTTCTGACGAGCTTGAGCTTTCTTCAAATTATGAATGATTCTCTGAACCTTTTCTTCGGTCTCTTTTACCATATCAGGACTGAAGAAAGACCTTTCACCAGGTTCAGACCAATTTAGCGGAGTACGACATCATCGTCCATATAAAGCTTCAAAGGGTGCCATCTTGATGCTTTCTTGATAGCTATTATTATATGAGAACTCCGCTAAAGGTAAATATTCATCTCATTTTTGTGGAAACTCCAGAACACATGCCTGTAGCATATCTTCAAGTATTTGATTCACCCTCTCAGTCTGCCCACTAGTTTGAGGATGATAGGCCGAACTATGGAGCAACTTAGTATCCAGTGCTTTGTGAAGTTCTTCCCAAAATTTAGACACGAATTGCGGTCCACGATCCGACACTATTGTCTTCGGAACACCATGCAAACTGAGAATACGGGCAATGTATAATTCTACATAAGTGGCCACTGTATAGTTTACCCTGACAGGTAGGAAGTGGGCAATCTTTGTGAGTCGATCAACGATAACCCAGAGAGAATCATACCCTCTGGCAGTCCTGGGCAGTCCCACAATAAAGTCCATACTAATATCCTCCCATTTCCATGTTGGGGTTGGTAATGATTGCAATGGCCCAGCAGTCTTCATGTGTATGGCCTTGACACGTTTACAAGTGTCACATCTAGCCACATAGCATGCAATTACAATCTTCATTTTTGTCCACCAATAATGTTGTTTTAGATCTTGATACATCTTAGTGCTTCCGAGATGAATAGAATAGCGACTAAGATGTGCTTCATCTAGAATTTGCTGGCGGACCACTTCATTCTTCAGCACAACTATGCGGTTGTTGAACCATACAACCCTTTGATCGTCTTCTCGGAAGCAATTGGCTTTTCCAGCCCTTATCTTCTCACGTATATGCCTCATACCCTCATCATTTTTCTGTGCGTCAATTATCCTTTGCAAGATGACTGACTCCAGCTTCAAATGATTTGAAGTTCCTTGCTGAATCATTCCTAGGTTCAGATCTTCCATCTCCTGGCACAATGTAATGTTAGAAGTCCTCATAGTTAAACAATGGCAGGAGGCCTTGCGACTGAGTGCATCTGCCACTACATTTGCTTTGCCTGGGTGATAATGGATCTCCAGTTCATAATCTTTAATAAGCTCGAGCCATCTCCTTTGTCTCATATTGAGCTCTGACTGGGTAAAGATGTATTTCAAACTTTTGTGGTCTGTATAAATATGACAGACATTCCCCAGCAGATAATGACGCCATATCTTCAGGGCATGGACCACTGCAGCTAGCTCCAGATCATGAGTGGGATAATGCTCCTCATGCTGGCGCAACTGCCTTGAAGCATACGTGATTACTCGGCCCTCTTGCATTAATACGCAGCCGAGACCACTGCCTGATGGGTCACAATACACATCAAAGGGCTTATTAATGTCTGGTTGAGCCAATACCGGAGCAGTGGTTAATAATATCTTCAATTTCTCAAAGGCTTAATTACACTTTGAAGACCAATTGAATTTAGTCTCATTCTTCAATAGACTTGTGATTGGCTTCACAAGCTTAGAAAAATCCGGTATAAATCGGCGGTAATAGCCAGCTAGTCTAAGGAAGCTTCGGACTTGATGAACAGTGGTTGGGGGTTTCCACTCCAAAATATCCTTGATTTTGCTGGGATCTACCGCAATCCCCTTGGTAGATAATATATGTCCCAAGAATTGGATTTCTTCCAGCCAGAACGCGCATTTACTGAACTTAGCATATAATTGATGTTCCCTTAAGCGCGTCAATATGATCCGTAAGTGTTGAGCATGCTCCTCTTCATTCTTGGAATATATTAATATATCATCTATGAAGACCACCACAAATTTGTCCAACTCGGGCATAAATACCGAGTTCATCAGATAAGTGAAGTGGGCAGGAGCATTCGTTAGTCCGAAAGACATTACCAAGTATTCAAATAAACCATACCGCGTAGTAAATGCAGTTTTAGGTATATCCTCGGGCCTAATACAGATCTGATGATAGCCCGACCTGAGATCAATTTTAGAAAATACCCTCGCTCTAGTCAGTTGATTAAAAAGAATTTCAATCCGAGGAAGACGATACTTATTCTTGATAGTGACCTCATTAAGGGGTCGATAATCCACGCACATCCGCAATGTTTGATCCTTCTTCTTGACGAATATGGCTGGACAACCCCATGGTGACGAGCTTGGCCGGATGAATCCTTTTTCAAGTAGATCTTGCAATTGAATCTTGAGTTCTGCCAATTCATTTGGAGGCATCCGGTACGATCTTCTAGAAATGGGAGCCATACCGGGCTTCAATTCAATTACAAACTCTACATCTCTTTCGGGCGGCAATCTAGGCAAATCTTCTGGAAAGACATCTGGGAACTCACATACTACCAAAATATCCTTGATCTCCGGTATAATGGTTTCATTTATTCTATCAATTGGTCTAGCTGGAATAGCTATGGGGATAGACAAAAGAATTTCTTCTTGGCCATAACTCAACCTGATTGTTCTCAGATCAGTGTTGAGAACCGCTTTTTGTTGGGCCAACCAATTCATGCCCAGAATCACATCTATGTATTGGCCTTTCAGAACAATCATACTAGTAGGAAAGTCCCATCCAGCCAATGTTATGGCACTTGATAAGCCACTTCTTTGGTAAAGATTTGTCCCCCAGGAGAATGTATTTTAAACCCTTCCCTTGATTCAGTATATGGAATGCAGTGTTTCTTCACGAACTTTTTGCTTATGAAAGTATGTGATGCACCCGAATCAAAGAGAATAAGTGCAGGGTGATTGGATACGAGGAACATACCCATCATCACCGGTTCACCTTCCGGTGTGGTAGCCACTTCAGTGTAATAAACACGTCCTATTTTCTTTGTATTCCGGCCCATAGTATTATTGCCTACATTTCCCTTGGAGCTTCTAGAACTCTGTTGATTATTTGCTTGATTTTGCCTTGGGTACGGACAGTCTTTAATGAAATGTCCGGACTTCCTGCAGTTGAAGCAGCCGGTAGATGAGCTTGGAAGAGCAGGAAAACGAGTGCTAGGGGCACCCAGTTGATTTGTAGTAGTGGAGGCAGGGGTAGGACGGATAAACACTGGTTGCTTGAATGGGAAGGAGGGTGGGCGTGATGAAGAATGACCCTGATTAAAAGGCCGGATAACTAACCGTTGCCTTTTCTCGGGGCCCTGATTAGGCCTGTTGCCTCCATTCCCCTTGGACTTTCTAGAACTTGTATATTTAGATTCAACTGCCAGCGCTGTGCTGACAGCCCTTCCGTATGTGAGGTCGATGCAGGTAGCCATTTTCCTTTGCATCCGATCATTTAATCCCCTCATGAAACAGTTCTTCTTCTTTATGTCGGTATTGACTTGGTCAATTGCATACTGAGATAGGTGATTAAATTTATTGAGATACTGGTTGACAGTATCTCCGCCTTGCTTCAATTTCATGAATTCCTCCTGTTTCATGTAGAGGACTCCTTCAGGTATGTAATTTTCACGGAAGGCCAACTTGAATTCATCCCATGTAATCTAATGATTGGCCGGCTGAACGACCACAAAGTTTCCCCACCACGTGCTGGCAGGGCCACGCAATTACTGAGCTGCGAACAGGGGCTTTTGAGTTTCTGAACACCAAAGAAGCCCAAATTTTTGCTCAATGACGCGGATCCATTCATTCGCCTCTAGAGGGTCTTCTGCCTTGACGAACAACAGAGGGCGCGTCTCGGAGAAGTCTAGATAAGATGTCTCATGGGGGCCTGGCGGATAGGCCCGCCCGCCTTGTTGTTGAAGTGGTTGACCTGCCATCTCCCGCAGAAAGCGGGTATTTTCTGCTGTAGCGTTTACCAAGGCAGCGATGGCCTCGACAAGTGTCGGGGGTACTGGAGGTGGATTCGGGATTGCCTCCCTCTCATGGGAGGTACCAGCCCCATCCTGAGCGCGAGTCCTAGAAGGCATCTAAGGCAACAAACATTTGGACCAATATGATATGCCATACAAACCATCCATTTCACATTACTTAAAAAGGTAATGTTATAGACTCGTACCTTACAATAGGATTACACCCCTATTACACAAGAGTACTACTTCTACACTATATTATTCCTGCTTCCTGTCACTCTTGGTAGCCTCACTGTCGGGCATAGGAGACCACTCATCGACCAACTTCATAGAGGGAGGGGGCCTGAAAAGGTCCAATTCGCCACCAAAAGCTTCTCCCGCTACTTGAGAAGGTCTGGCTTCTGTCCCGACAAGATCCGCAGGTACACTGGGGTGTAGTTGTGAGTACAATACATGAACTTCTTCATGTAGAGTATTACAATAAGCCTGCAAGTTATCAATAGCTGAGCTAAGCTCTTCTACTCGGGCTCGAGCTTTCGCCTCCTTAGCCCAGGCAAGCGAACGAGAGTGAACCGCCCAGTCGAGCGCTAAATCTTGATCCGCGAGCTGATCTTGCAGGTTGCGGATGTTGCTTCTCAATTCATTGATCCTTTCGCCATCCGCGACCCATATGTTATTCCTGCGACGAAGTTCGGTTTGAAGCCGATTAACTTGTGCTTCCAGATCTCCAATCGGATCGTTGCTCCCACTACTGCTGTCGTCATGTCTCGGGGCAAGTTAGTGACGAGGTACACCGATCGGCTCGGTCGACTCGCGTGCAGTCTTCGTTGTATGTGGCGGCATCTTTCTAAAGGGGGAATCTTATTAACATAATCCTTAGCATGATGCATGTGTAATTACAGAATCAACTTTAGTTGATTCAACCTTCTATACATTGCACTCTTCCTATCTGGTCTTTCATATAAACTCTTCAGAGATACTAGGTAAGAAGGGAAGAAATTTTCTAGATAAGTCTTTAGAGAACTTCTTTTGAAGATGCCTCAGAATATCTGCAGAGATGGGCTTTGCTCCGATACCAGCTGTGGCGGAACCTCCCAAGTCATTAGGCCCACCTACAGTTGTCCTTGTCCAATGGACCTCAGACAACCCTGCAGGTGTTCCTGAATCACTTGACAAGTTCGGTATCTTCTTTTCTTACCTTTCCCAAGAGCATTTTACCCGTCACGCAGACATTACAAATCATCGGAGATACGAAAATGCGGAAGCGATTACATAAACTTACCTTTATTTAAAAAGTAAGACAAAGTTATATATTACAGACCAGGATATAATTACTGAGTGCAGAGTATTATTATTACAGAACCAAGGGGGGCAAAAACCCCTCCTGATAAGTTTCAAACAAAAGTTTTTATGGAGGATCCTTTCCTCTCGCAGCTTCATTCCTGGTGTTCTTCCTTTGAAACCACCTTAGAACAGAAACAACAAAAGTTTGTTGCTTCTTCACCTAAAAACAATAGGGAATAAAACCCTAAGTATGGAATTACTCAGCAAGTCTTACCCGACTAAAGAAAAGACTCTCAAGGGTATGCTGGTTATCACGGAGTCAGGGTAAGGTTTCTCAATAATCAAAGACTCTGTTTGCAGAAATGCTTACTAAAGTGGATTCTTAAAAATCCAATTTTACTTGTCAGGTTAAGTAAGATTACCTGTCTCTAGAGTTCTTTCTACCCTAGTTCAATCACTTAACCTGCACTAGCCAATTTCTTAACACCCTTAATCTTTACTGGAGTTCTACGTATAGGGCAGTGACCAAGTCTTCATAACCGCGAAGGTACGGCGATCCGAATCGATTATACTCAGCTGAGGATCTCCAATCACACGACATGTGTAGCACTTAACCCTTGCATATGTCAACCCGCCACCGGGGTTCTTAAGACCGGATCAGGTTCACGCCAACCGAGAGCACAGCTACACCACCGTCTAGCCTGTTGCCACGGAGGGTACACGCTACTCTCGCCATCTCTCCACTCCCATTGCGTGGTATCTTATTCTGGCCTTAATCTGTCCGAGGCAAAGCTTACCCATGACGAGGCATGTGACCAGTTAAAGGGTCCTCGGTCAGCAAGCCTACATCGACACGGTCCTTAATCGACTCAGACGGAGACACTACACTGAGACTCACTTCTCGTGCAAGTCACCCACCCAGTCTCAGAAGTTTGGTACCTGACAGATGTACATCTTTTCCAATGTTGAACCCATCATGGCCATGATGGATCCACCATCAAGTTTTATTTTCAAAAACATCCCTTCCATTTTGCCACATCATCTTTTGTAAAAACAAAATCTTTTTCTTTGCTAAAGCAAGACTAAGCATAGTAAAAACCTTTTATAAAACAGGGATTCAAAGGAAGGTAATCAAATTCAAGGAAGGTAATGCAGGAATTGTCTTAGCAATCAACTCCTATCACCTAATGCATCAAGCAAGTGAGAAAGATTTTAAAAAAGTCAAGGAGGTGGCAAATGCACTGGGGCTTGCCTTGGTTTACAGGTGATTCAGGCTCAGTTCCACAGATGTCAAAATTAAAACAGCTGTCGACTTGATGTTCCAGACGTGGTGGCGAAGTCTTCTCTCGTTCTACTTCACTTCTTCTTCGTTTTCTAAAGTTAAGCATACATAATAATGAATGCCCATGAAATGTTCATGACAATGCAAAAATAATAATAAGAGTTTATTATCTAAGGTCTTGAATACAATTTTCCTTCATGGTTCTCCGAGAAACTAGGGTTTCCGGAGTCAGTGAAGGAATTCAAAGGGCAGGGGGTATGGTTTTGGGTTCTAGTTATCAAACAAGGTCCAATTCAAAGAAAACTCTACCCAGGGCTTCTAAATAATGTTTAGAGTTCATATAAAAAATTTGGGGATTTTTGGAATTATTATCTATTTTCTAAAAATCTAGAAGCAATGTGTTAAGTTATTTTAAATGCTCCCAAATTCCTCATTTGATCTAAACATCACGAAACTATTTTTATTAAATACTATGGAAAATTAGGAATCTAGCAAAATTGGTTTGGTATTTTTACCATTTTTCTATAATTTTGTAGGATTTATTTATCTCTGGTAGAAAAAGAAAAAGGAAATCTGTGAATAGTGGTGGGCCTAATTCAGCCCAGGACGGCCCAACTTCAGCAGAAGCGCGCCCGCGCGCGCGTGCCCGTGGTGACTTTGCAAAAAGACCCACGACATTCTGGATAACCTGAAGTGAGCACAAGCACTATTTTCGGGAGTCGCTGACAGTTTGCAGAAACCTCCCCCAAGTTCTATTCCTTCACCGCCCGAGGTCCACGACGACGAATAGCGCGGGGACGAACTCCGGTGAGCCTGTGCCGGTGGATTCACACAACAACCGGTGCTCCCGAGCGGCAGACACCAAATCAAAGCCCTCCTATTCATTTCCCCCCACTTAATTTCACAAACTAGACACTAGATCACCCTGGCCACGTAGACAGTGCAGACAGCCCAAGGAACCAACGTGTTCCCGGCGATTCAAGGTGGTCTAATTCAATTGAATGGGTTGAGTGGCTTCAGGAGGACCTAGGGACACTAGAACAATCGACCAAAACGCTTGAACGAACCTGGAATAAGCTGGCCGCGGTGAGGGTGTCTCTGCGGTGGCGGAAACCGAATTGGGGGAAGTTCAAAATTGGGGCTCACTGGCGATCGATTGAGGACGATTCTTGGTGGCTGGGTTTGTGATGATCTAACGGAGCTCACGGTGGGGTCAATTTATACTAAGTGAGAGCGGTGGCCGGGAATTTGAGCGACGACGCGCGGTGGCCGGAGGGACCAGGAGTTACTAGCGCGCGATTAGTGTCTGGTTACCATGGCCATCTCCCCGGCGATGGACATAAGGTTAAAGCGGGTCACGACGACGTGATGGAGGTGCCAGGGCACGTGGCACAAGGCCGGAATGCGGCAGTCACCGGCGAGCTTATCCAAAGCGACCGTGGCAACCTGTACGGTGGCCGGAGTTGTTTATTGGCCGGACTTATTAACGACGACGATATTTACGTGACCCCGAGCGTTATCCAAGCACTGGTGAGCACATATCACCTCACCGGCGGGAATCGTGGCACGAGGGTCGTCGATGGCGAGGGGATGAACCTGAGATTCTTCTTTAGTTATTGTACTATGGCATTCCACTTCAGTTAACCTGACAAAGCAACTTTAGGGCAAATTCTCTCTAGATTTTGCATGACAACTTTATCATCCCTCTGCACCAAAGTTGTAGAGCTACAAACCAGCTACAATTTTGCCATAGCAGTAGTAGCCAAATTCCTATTGAATCAAGCTTGAATTCATGCCCAAAGTCTCTGTGGTTGCACTGTCAGTCTGAAATTCAGACTTTAACAGCCTGACAGCCAGACTTTAGACTTAATTATCTCCAATTTCTCCATAACAACCTTGCTTACACTCTTAAGCAAAATTGTTCCCCTTTCATAGAGCTACAAAGTTGATGTGGTGACGTAGGGTAAATTCTCACTATTTTGGAAGATATAGAGCTCCAAAGTAAAGTCAATATCACTGATTTTCAGACTTAGCATTAGAACACAAAGGGGGTCCTTTTTGTAAATAGGTCTAAAATTCAGGGTTTCAATTCCAAATCTTCATAAATATGAACCATATGACTTTATATGCCTTAACATCATAGTTTTTACACTTTAATCCAAAGGTGCACTAATTTTACACTTAACCCCCTAGGGTTTAGGTTTAGGGTTTTCTAGGGTCCTTTTTAGGGTTTTTGGTATCTCAAGGGTGTGAATGTAATTTTGGTCCATCCTTGGTAACATTTTATGATTATTTCACTTAATCTTTAGAGTTTTCTGTATTTGGGTCTTGGTTTACCCTTCAGATCCCTGTTTAGGGTTAAGTACCCTATACCAGGGTTCTATTTGCAAAATGCCATAACAATACAACTTGTTTGAAATTTTTGCCTAGTGAATGCATTCTAGGTGTGTCAATACACATGAAATGCCAATGCTGATGATGTTATGCTCAAGTTTTAGTAACAGTAACACCAGGGGTGTTACAAATTTGTTGTGAATCGTTTTGGCAGGATTGGCACACAACGTCCCTGTACCATCTCGTCCACACCATGGCGCTACTTGGGGCGCCCATCACCAAGCGCCCCAACGTTGTGAGTACCAGTGCTGCCCGCTTCAATATTTTTGCTGTTGCGATACCTCCTGGTTAATTTACATGGACTCTCCGATTCTTGACGTGTTTGCAGTGGAGGGCTCCTCACTGCTAGAATCGTGCTCTTCTCTGGAACGTAAGCATTTGTCCCCCTAACCAAAACATAAATTATCAGAAGACATTGAATTAGAAAAATGAATTTGTTCTTCTGACATCTTTCATTTGCATTGGAATTGTGTCATAAAATCGTTATTGACAGAGGATGTACAATTTTGTTAGGTGCTACACCGTGGCTTATCTTGAAGACAGGAAGTTTTCTTCATCAGCACCATTGGGGGGCTTTGCATTTATTGCTGCTTGGGCCAGCCTCCTGTGCATGTACTATATCTTGTATTGACGTGCTGTAGTTTTCTTTGTCATGATCACCATCTATGGCATCGGAAACCTCCCTTATACGGGTAAAGGATCCAGTTTTTTCTTGAGTTTTGATCCCTAGATCTATGATATATCCACTATCCAGCTACATGCCTGCAATGCACATTTGGACATAGACGGTACAACCATGATTTGTGCCAATGTTGCATTGAATTGCAGGTATGATATTTTGGTTGAGAACCTCATGCGCACAAGGGGATCATGCATGTCATCCGGAAGAAGGAAGATCCTAGAAGATATGTCTCTAATCTAACATGATTATCTACCCTTATGTTCGTCACTGTCAATGAAGTTGTTCTTTTGTCTATATTATAGAATTAGGGCCTCTTTGGATACAAGGACTAATTTTCCTTCAATCAACCCACGATTACCACCTTCACGGCTCACAAGCCCAAGATGTCCTCCTAACGTGTCGTCCCATGTGTGCTGGAGGAATTATGCCACAGGAAAGGGGGAAGCCAGTTTGATTTCTTACTTAGCATATTAATTATAGCTATAGTACTACAGTTGTAGGGGATAGGGAATCATATTTTTTTGATGCATTTATAGTTTGATATTTGATACAAATCTTTTACTTGAAACTGCACATGTGTTCTCTATTCATTATCTGAATGATTTTGTTCTGTTGGTGTTTCTTTGTCATCAATTTAACCTGTATTGAACTTATTATATAATTCAGGGTGCACTGAATGTTGTGATGGGTAATGTGCTAAGATAGGTGATGTGTTCCTGCAGAGTACACATGTTTTATTTCCTCACATCTTTTCTTGCATCTGCAGTTTTCTTTGTCTTTATAATATGTCAAGTAGGAATACTTGTCGTTGATACTATAATATAACTTTTGGTTAGGTCAGAAAGATTACGTTCACTGTGTAATAACTGTTGGCAAAAAACTGATGGCTGGATCTACAAGTACTGTGAAAAAGGTATGGTGAAAAGCACTAGTGAGTTATTTATTTTTTGTTATTTTTTCTTTGCATCAACGGAAGGTGAACACCAATTACTTTCAGCCTGAACTAAAACAACAATTTAGTTCTATATTGGTTGTAGGCGAATAATTCATGAGATATTAAGTTAATGATAATGTATGTTGTTCATTTTCATATAATCGTTGTGTACTAACTTTTTATTGAAAAATCTATCTAATAATAATTACTTGTTTATATGTTACACTTTTATCTAATTGGTTAGTGGTTGCCTGTAAGGGGGTGGAGACTAAGGATCCAAGCCACTTTATCATGGACCACAACATCGAGCGTATGAGGCAGGACAACGAGGCCAACAGGGTGCATGTAACGCCAGAGATTTTCTGTCCCCATGCTCAATTTTGGCGTGGCACATTCCGGAACTCGCATGATTCGGTATCCTGCCAATCCTCTGCAAGTCGTGGGCGATCATGGAAACACAGGTTAGGGGTTTCACTCTCCAGTATCCAACAATTGTGTCCATGGATCAAGACACTGGTACTTTAATCGTAAGATTCCACAAGCCGAGGAATTATACTGGATGTACATCCTTTGTCCTAGATAAAGCCCAATCTATGTGATATGTTTTTTCCAATGCATGGTGGATTCATGTCATTAGGGAGTTTCCTTATGTTTCTTGTCTCTTTCAGGTTTTTCTCATTTTTATCAAATCCTTTCTTAGGGATCTCGGGTCTCCACTCTCCAGGTCTTGTGATATGTGTAGTTAGCTAATCTAAATTCTTTCATTAGTAGCTAACTCCTACATCGTTAGTGATATATTTTTGTTGCTATCTACACAACCGCATTATTCTGTCATGCATAAATCTTTGTAATTTTGTCTTGTGCTTCTTGGTTGATACTTACTATTTGCTTATACATTGTTCTGTGCTATAAGACATAGACATGAGCACCATTTCCTTAATTGAATTGTTTATTATTCATGTTAGTTTTGATTGTTCATACTCATGTTCTCCCTGTAGAAAGCTTAATCTGTCGATGACTTGTTGTTGCTTTTATATGCACATGGCAATGAGGTGAGTTGATCTTTGTTGCTATATACTGTTATTGGTCACAAATTGTTTGTTGTATTCATTTTTTCTTTGTTTGCACTGTAGTTATTAGCTATAAGAAAAAATGTTTCTCAGTTGATAAGAATTCCTTATGATGGTTGTTTCTAGAACAAATGATAGTTTGTATCTCTAGATAGAAAGGATTGCTATTTTTCTCTGGTGCTCTCTTTCTAAATTTGGTTGAGTTTTTCAGCAAATCGATATTATTTCAAAGAGTAGAATGCTTTCTTAGATATTGGAGAAATATAAGTTGTTAAATTGTATATCACACCTTTTTAGTATGACAAAGAGGAGCTAAAAATCTGTATTTATATTTTCTTAGCTTACCAATACTGAGTATGCCTGTTGATATGAGTTCATTTATTATTGCAAACTTAGTATGCCTTTATTTAGATATGTACAACTTAGCATCCTGCCTGTAGATCCACACAGCGAATAGGCGGGGAAGGAGGGCGAGGGGCTCGGAGCTCTATGGTGGTGGTGGCTTTGATTTCTAGGGGCCTGAAGCAGACGGAGAGGAGAGGAGAGAACAAGAGATGGAGGAGGGAAGCGAGGCAAGGAAAAAGGGGAAGAAATGTTTTTTGGCTTGCTATGTATTCCACCACCACTTTCTCTCTCTCGGTCCCACGCTGCAACACACGGACACCCACCTATTTGTACAAAAGTTATCGTAGTATTCTATGTTTCCGTTGCAACGCACGGGCACCCACCTATTTGTACATAAGTTATCATAGTATTCTATGTTTCCGTTGCAACGCACGGGCACCCACCTAGTGGTATCAAAATCGTAATAGACAAAAATGATTAGAACTTAGTGACCTTTATATTCATTGATATTCCGTGCTTAAATCCCTACTCATTGCCGCACGAGAAATAAACACATGGGGTGTTACACTTCATCTCCTAAACTCTTATGTGACTTGCAAAGCTAGCAAGAGACATCTAATTGTGTGGTGATCCCTATAGGGTCTAAGTGACCCTCGAGATTAAGGAGAAGCACTCAACTGGTCTAAGTGACTGTTTGAGAGAGGGAATGGGTTGAAAGAGACTCGACCTACGTGGCCTCCTCAACGGGGAGTAGGTTCGTCGGAACCAAACCTCGAGAAACAAATCGTTGTCTTTGTGTTAATCTTACATTGATTTGATTCTTCCTCTTCCTCTCCCTCTCTCTCTCTCTATCTCTCTCTAAGTTCTCTTGCATATTGTTTTGAGTTAGCTCCCAAAAGTTATCTGCATTGATTGAGCAACTCATGGCAAGAACTATCTTCCACACTCTGATTTCATTATTGCTCGTTCTAACGCTAACCTTGGGTGACGTTTGTGTTCAAAGTTTATAATTTTCAGGTTTCGCCTATTCACCCATCCCCTCTCTAGGCGATTTTCAATTGGTATTGGAGCTCAACACTTCATTAGAGCCTAACAACTCAAAGTGATGTCAGGTGAACACACCAAGAAAGAGGTGCCCACCGAGGAAAAGCTCGATTCTTTGGGAAAGAAGCATGAAGGCAAGACTTTGTCAAAGGAGGTCAAGATATCTGGTGACAAGCACAAGGAGGACAAGGAAGAATCCACTGGCTCCATCAAGTCGCACAAGAATAAGGGCAACAAGAAGAAAAAGAAGATGACTAAGGTGGTCTACTACGAGACTGACTCATTCGCGTCCTCAACCTCCGACGCTGAATCAACATCTTCAAAGTGTCAAGAGCGCAAGAAATATAGTGATATTCCTCTTCGCTATCCTCGCATTCCAAAACGTGCTCCTTTACTTTCCATTCCCTTAGGCAAACCATCATATTTCGATGGTGAAGACTATTCTATGTGGAGTGATAAAATGAGGCATTATGGCGGAACCGCCCGAATTATTCCAACTTAAGTGCCTAAGCCCCGCCTTAGGGGCTGAACCACACTTAAATAGGAATAACACGTCAGTCCCTTGGATCTAGTCTGACGAGGCCACTAACAGGATCAAGTACCACGTACTCACTCGATGGTGAGGCACAGAGCAAATACAATAAAGCATAAAACCATACATTAATGAGTATCAAATTATTACATCATCATCGGAGTTTTAGCAAAAGTAGCGATCATTGTTCAGAATGCATAAAACTTATGATAAATAAATGGAGGGATGGGGAAGCCTGTCCCATCACTCCTCATGCTCCTCCTCAGCCGAGGTGGCGTCCCACTCGACTGTCCAGCCCGGTGGCAAGGTGGACGACCAAGTCACTCTAGCAACCATGTCGTCCAGGGAACATGTACAAAATTATGCCACAAGCAAGGCTGAGTATACTAATACTCAGCTAGACTTACTCGGTGTGAGGAGTCTACTCCTCTACCTCTAGACATGCAGCTGTTTGGCTGAGAGGTTTGCTTGCCAAAAGCACTAGCTGAGTCTAAAAATCAAGTTTTTAGATTTTTCAAGTTTTAGTGTGACACTCTTAAGACTAGATGTATCCCTATCTAATCATACATGGTAGCAATCATTTTTAGCAATCAACATCTTTTGCCAAATCAACACATTTCCACTTATTACTCAATGCAGTAGCATGGATCAAACAGTCTCATTAGCTACGAGAAGCAGACGATTCGAGTCAAGTTTTTAAACCTTGCAAGGTAAACCTAAACACACGACATGGTGAGGCACTCTGTCCCCACACACATCAACCGTCCCCATCGATTCCCCGTCAGCAGAGAGGGGCTCACCGCCTTGGCGTACAATGCCTCACTGACCCCGACTGCCGTCGTGCAGTGACCGCACTTGTAACCACCATAACCGGAATGGGAGACCATGTCTCAGGTCACGTGAGGAGGGCAATCTGCTGCCAGGTTTAATTAGGTACTAGGCATACCGATTTACCATATTTCTCGGCATGTGCTCAGTACGTTCAAACACTTGACACACGGTACCACACCTTAATCCTTATTCCAATTTTTCGTCTCGTAGACAACAAATCCCCATGGATCGTTGTCCACCGACCAACATCATTATGATATGAAAATGGATACAACCAATTCCTAATCTCGCGCGAGTGCTAGAAAAATCACTCGACTTCTACCGAGATCCCTAATTAGTAAAGCAGCTACTCGACCTAGCATACTAGTATCCATGTCAAAGGGAATCCTGAGTTCATGCAACTAGGGTTTCAGTTAACTCCTACACTTAAGTGCACAGTACATGCCTACAAACATTAAGTATAGTAAAATAGCATATATAAACGTTTATGCATAAAACCGGGGCTTGCCTTCCAAAGTTGGGGCAGGCAGATCCTCGATGGCAGGCTCTGGTGCTGGATCCGGGGCTACCTCCTGAGCAACTCCTTGCTCTGGCACGAGGATGTACTCTCCGTCCATGAGGTTGCAATCTATCGAATGCAATGAATAAGATATATGTATGCCATGACATGCAGAGTTTAGTAACTATTATGCATAGTGAAGAAAAAGCTAAGTTAGTTGATAACTTAGGGTTTCCTCGTTATAAGAAACTCTCAGTGGTTTATGCTTATAAATTTAGGTTTGAGGTTTTGCTTAGAGGCAAACATAGTGGATTAAGACTTGGATTGCCCTTTAAAGGTTCTATTAGGTATTCAAGGGTTTTGCTGATTTGGTCAAGGTAACATTAATCTCCACTACTAATTCCTCTCTTTATTTGCTTTTTATGCTTTTAATGGTGGGTTTGAACTACAACAGTGAATTAAAAATTTCCAAAAATTCTGAAAAAATTACAGTGGTTTAATATTGGTCACTGTAGTCTGTCCTATACATTTGAGGTAAAAAACAAATAGATTCTGCCCTGGACAAAAATAACAAAAGTTGGGACAGAGGGGTTACTTTGCACTACAACTCTCATATAGGTGTGGGCTCTATACTAAGGGTTATTTTTGCTGGTATCTATGGATAATAACATGCTTCTATGCCAAAAATCATAAAGAGTTACTTAGGGATTATTTAGTTATGATTTTCTAAATTTTAAGGCCAAAAAGACACTTATAACTAACTTGCTATTTGAAAAATATCAAACAACAGAACTTTTATTTTTCCTAGGTTCTTCTTAACACAAGAATAGTCATTCCTAAGGTAGGGGTGTTTTCTCCTTAGGATTATTTTTCTTATGATTTTTCAAAATTTTCTCTATTTTTCATGAATAATTGTGAGTGCAATTTCCTTTCACTGGACTATGGTTCAATAGATTTTTCTTGTGAACTACATAACTTAGGCATGCTAGGAAAAATATGGTTGCCCCTTGGTTTCCATTTTTAATCCCTTTTCTAAATTTTCCTAAGTTTGAGCATAAACAAGCTTTAGTGAACAAACCCTCCTTAACCTTGTATACTAGGGTGTTTATTAATTTTAAACAGTGTAACTACTAGGTTAGTGTCTCCACTATTTTTCTTAACCCTGGTCTAACAATATTTCTATTTTCCCTTCTAATATTAAGTTTTGGGCAGTATTCTTATTTAATTCAAAACTCTAGAAAATAATACAAGAACTATGGGGTTTATTATTTTTGTATGATAGTTTATATTTCACAAAGTCTAGCAAAATTGGTTTGACAAATTTTGGACGATTATTCTTCAAGTTATGCATTTATTTAGTTCTCTATAATACTTAAAAGAAGAATAAATTCGAAATGGAAAAGAAATACAGGTTTGCGCTGAACCCCCTGGATTTTCTCTCCCTTTTCTCTCACAAAACAGTCCTCGGTCTACTATTTGCCTGAGTCATTGACCTTGCACAAAACCCCCTGGTCTTAGCCGAAATCTAACCCGCGCTCCCTGGCTGGCTTAAATAGTACCCGCAGGAAAGATTATGGCGGCGAGGCTTACCGGCGGCAGTAGAGCTCCGGCGGGGTGGTCAGTGACGTCGGGGAGGTCACGTCGGTGTGCGGGTCGGTGTCAGAGGTGGTTGGAGTTGTCCTGGCCACGAGCGCAGGCGGCGGAGGTCGTCGGCGGCTCCTGCTCCGGCCAAACCACGGCGGTAGGGTTCAATTAAAGCGCACGAGGAGCTCCACGGGGTGATGTAGAGACCATGCGCGCAACGAATTGAGAAATGGTGCAGAGGTTTACCCGGTCCACGTGCTCCGGCGGGGTTCCGAACTCTGTGTCACACCCGGGCTCTAAAGAACAAAGCCGGGTGCATCTCATACATGCGCCAAGAAGACAACATATATAATAACAGAATGTATAGAGATAAATGTCACAATAAAATCAGAGTACTTATTACATAGCGGAAATCTTACAAAATAAAATATAAATATCGCACGAACTAAAATGTATCCTAGCGCCAGAAAGCTGACTAGGAGACGCCACCTAGATCAAGTCGAAAGCCTCAGTATTAGGCGACTCCTCTTCTACCACTTGTTCTTCTCCTGTGGGGGGGTGTGAGACAACAAGAGTGAGCTCACATACGTTCATAGCTCAACAAGTCATGGGGAATAATGTGGCATGAACTCACCAAAGGTGGGAGTTCATGAAGTGTAAGGCTGATCAATGAAATAAAGGTTGAAGCTGAGCGTTGCTTTTATAAGTTGGTCAAAATTTTATTAGCAGTTACTAAGTGTAAGTAAATACCAAACCATAATAATAATAAATAAAAGTAATAATAAAATAATCCCAAATGCAATGATATGACAAATTAAGTTTAAGTTCCATAAATTAATCATGTGAGTGTCTGAGCCGCACATGACCGTGAGCACGGCTAGTATACCAGTTTTACACTCTGCAGAGGTTGCGCATCTTTACCCACAAGTCGTATTACCCATTTGCCACGGAGTTGATCAGACCGCATACACCTCTACCAAGGAAGCGAGGCAGGGTACCACTACGAGGCCTTTACAAAGTTCCACTAGCTTCAGACTACCCGCTACAATTTATAGGAAGCTCCAGTGCAGGAATCCCTCGCCTGACCGCCATCGCAGCAAAATCAACCCAAGGACCTCCCTACACTGACCACTCCCCTACTGCCCTTGCCCCTTTCGGATAAGGTAGCCATCCACTAGCTTTCCTAGTTAATCAGTCAAGGGCGTCCCATTAAACCCTTGTGGTAGCACTGTTTTCTCGGGTGGTTCTCCATGTTCCCATTAACATAATGATCTTATCATGAACAGAAAATAATGAACAGATAATAACAAGTATAAAAATGAGTGATGAATATCTCTATACCCAAAGCCACATAAAGCAATAGCATGTACTACCCAAAAGTTTAGTAGTAAAACCAGTGGTGAAACAAGGTATAAAGATAGTCAAAATCTAGGGTAACCTATTGGGTCCCATCAAAATTAACCTATGCAGATCATTATGATTAATAAGAACATGAATGGATAAAAGAAGTGATCAAGGGCACAACTTGCCTTCCATGAGCTCCTGCTCAGCAGTCTCTACCAGCTGAACCCCAGAATCCTCTATAGCTTGCTCGTCTACTCACATCAACACAATACATACATAGTATAGCAAAAATTAACATTACACCAAGCATGTAAATAAAATACACAGTAATATTCTAGACATTAAACTGAGATCATAGGAACCGGAATCATTAAATTTGGAGTTATAGATTTTAAGTTATGGATTTTCTAATGTTTTATGTGATTAATACAAGATTAAGTGCTAGATACATTTTAAATCATCTTTCATGTTAAAACAGAGGCACTAATGGTTAGACAATAATATTATAAAAATTTAGGAACTAGAATGGACTAATTTGGAGTTCATATGCATTTTCTATGAATTATTGAAGTTCTAGCACTCATTTCTACAATAAAAACCTAAATTCTAATTCATTTATTCATTTTATCACGCCACTGGACTGGGCCTCAATTTTTAGAGAGTGCAGGGGCCTCGGTGCAAATATTCGTAAGACTCAGAGAGTCCCTGGCGTGGACGGCGGGTTGATTCCGCGAAAGTTTGGGGTCTCTTTAGTAAAAAGTCACGACCGAAGGGGTATCCGCACGCGACAGCCGTTGGATCTGGGTTTAGCGTCTGGGATTAGATCCGATGCTTAACTAACCGGTACGCTCTCTCAGCCGCAAGATCTCGCATCTACGGCTCGGATTTTATGGTGGCCAAAACATCACGGATCGCCCGATCGGTCATCGATGGTTGCGATCAAACTGAGCGAAGGGGTATCTCTGCTCTAATCAGAATTATTCCTCAGAAGATCAACGGCCACGGGCGCATCCGCTCCACTGACGGCCACCCACGGCGGCGCTCCCCGAGCCGCGGCGGCACCCATGGCCGGCGGACTTATATCCCCGCATTCCCGACCCCGTTCTCCGATTCGGCGCAGCGACACAATGCAGAAGGCATAGAGATGACAGGGATGGACTTATTACCGGCTATGGCGACGCATAGGGTCCTGCCCACGCTGCTGAGCAAAACGACGGAGGAAGATTGGCCCCAGCGTGCAATTCGCCCGTCCCCGAGGGTCGTACCCCCGCGCTGGCGCCCCGGCGACCCTCCACGCGTCACGGAGGAGCACCCTGACTACCGACAGAAGCTCGACCGGCGACCAATCGCAGGAATCGCCCGCAGCGGCGGTGGCGGGTCAGCTACGGTGTTCGCGTCAGCGCAAGAGATTGAAGGGGAAAGGGAAGGGGAAGGGAGCTGCCTTCTTAACCTGCGGACGAGGCTGGTCCGCGCGAAGATCTCGCCCAAGCCGTTGTGTCAGCCGTGATGGTGATCCATGCAGTCGCGGCGCGCGACATTGGTGGCATGAAGACCACAACTCGACCGTCATAGAGTATGGCACCTAGGGCCCGGTTGACAGAGACAGTGGTAAAAGGGGAGCACGGTAAGCGGATGAATGGTGGGCTGCGCGGCTAAGGGATCCGTAGATGGGCCAAATGATCACCCTGGGGCCCAACTGCGCACAGTTCTTCTTCTTTTTTATTTTCTTTTCTTCTCTCTTCTCTCTCAAATTTAAATTCCAATTTGAATTTATATGTGTGAAGTTCACACCCAGGTTAAATGTATAAATTGACATAATAATATGAACTGGATTTTTTTTAGTTTAGTTATATTTTTATTTTATCCTATTTGTATGATGATCTCTTCTCTTTTCCTCAATTCTAGAATTTCCTTTAGGATTTAAATCCCCATTTGGATATTAACATATTTCTTTTGCATTATTTTTATATTATCATAAAATGCACACAAAATAAAACCTCAGCATGATGCATATTCCATTTTAGTATCATTTGTTTAAATTCACCACTCTTAATTATAGGTATGCTCTTTTTATGAGGAAATTATGGCACACAAAATAAGGGAATCAACTCTATTCTCATTGAATACATTTTTGGGTATTACAAATCCTACCCCCTTAAAAAGAATCTCGCCCTCGAGATTTAGGATGATCTAGGGAAAAGATGATGGAAATCTATGCGAAGCTCTTCTTCTCTTTCCCAAGTAGCTTCATCTTCACCATGGTGACTCCTTTGTACCTTGCACATCTTAATCACCTTGTTTGTTGTAACTCGAGTCAAAGTGTCCAGAATCTTGATAGGGTACTCCGCGTAAGTCAGATCATCTTGAACACTAAGGTCCTCCATTGGTAGTTGCTCCTCAGGTACCCTGAGGCAGGTACCCTGAGGCATTTCTTTAGCTGGGACACATGGAATACATCATGTACATCTGATAGATGATCGGGTAACTCCAGTTGATATGCAACTTCTCCCACTGGCTTTAAGATCAAGAAAGGTCCAATGAAGCGAGGGGACAACTTTCCTTTAACTTTAAATCTCCTCATACCCCGAAGTGGTGACACCTTCAGATACACGTGATCACCCACCTTAAACTCCAGTAGTCTCCTTCTATTATCAGCATAGCTCTTTTGCCTGGATTGTGCAATTCTCAAATTTTCTCTTATCATTCGAACTTGTTCTTCTGCCTCTTGTATAAGTTTAGGCCCAAAGAACTGTCTTTCTCTAGTTTGATCCCAATACAGTGGAGTCCTGCACTTTCTGCCATATAAAGCCTCAAACGATGACATCTTCAAACTGGCCTGGTAGCTATTATTATAAGAGAACTCCGCATATGGTAAGCTCTTATCCCAACTTCCACCATGCTTGAGGGCGCAAGCTCTTAACATATCTTCTAGCACTTGATTAGTCCTCTCTGTCTGTCCATCAGTCTGGGGATGGTAGGCTGAACTGAAATTCAACTTTGTATCCAAGCTCTCATGCAACTTCTTCCAAAACCGAGAAGTAAACTGTGATCCCCGATCAGACACGATCTTCTTAGGCACTCCATGTAGACAAACTATCCGAGTCATATACAATTCTGCTAGCTTGGCCCGTGTAATTAGTCCTCACTGGTATGAAATGAGCCACTTTTGTCAATCTGTCCACAATTACCCAAATAGAGTCATACCCTGCTGGGGTGCGGGGTAGTCCAACAATGAAATCCATACCAATTTCTTCCCATTTCCACTCGGGTATCTTCAATGGGTGCAATAGTCCAGCTGGTCTTTGATGTTCGGCCTTAACTCTTTGACACACATCACACTTAGCCACATGTGCAGCAACATCTCTTTTCAGTCTATACCACCAATACTTTTGCTTCAAATCTTGATACATCTTAGTGCTACCAGGGTGGATAGAGTAATCAGAATCATGAGCTTCTTTCAATATAGTCTCACGGAGGCTATCAATCTCTGGAACACATATCCGATCCTTGAACCATATTGTACCCTGCTCATCCTCTCATCCTCAACAACTTCCTCTGGAGCATATCTCGACAGCTGAATGAATTTGTCTCTGTAGTCGCTGACCGACATGTTGCCTTGCTTCAATGACAGAAACTCCTTCTTATTGATCTTTACCATACTAGCTGGAATATGGTAGTTCCTGAACTGTGTACTGAACTCTGCCCAAGTAATAGAATCAGCAGCATCATGGGCAGCAGTATAAGAATCCCACCAGTCAGCAGCAGGACCTGTCAGACGACCAGACGCATAAAGAACTTTCTCTCTGTCTAAGCATTGGGCGATGTTGAGCATCTTCTCAATCGACTTCAACCAATCATCTACATCAAGTGGATCTGGCGAACTGGCGAAGGTCGATGGCTTATGGCTCATAAACTCCCGGTGCTTATCACGAGGTGGAACTGGTGGTGGTGGAGGCAATGGTACTTGCTGCTATTGTTGAAATTGCTGTTACAGCTGCTGTTGCACCCTTCTCTCCTGACGTATCTCTTCTCGCTCCTGGCGTAACTCCTGGCGTATCTCTTCTCTTTCCTGACGCATCTCCTGGCGTTCCTGCTGCAGATGTGCACGCATATCTGCCATAGTATCCGCCATTTGCTGCATCATCCTCATCTGAGCAGCAACAGTGGGTCAACTCTGTCTGGTGGAGGATTAGGAGGATTCATCTCTGCTGGCTGTGGCTGAGGTTGTCTATATATCCGCCGAGTGTGTCGATTAGGAGGCAAATCAATTCCACCACCCCTCCTGGTAGTGACCATCTGAGTTAGATACATATGGTAAGAGAGAGTAGTAGACAAGGCAGTAATTACGAATCATGTTTCTTTGGGGAATTTATTAGCTAAGCACTTTAATGTTTTATCTACCTTAGCTAATTCAGTACTTTATGGTGGTACATACTAAGATGTCCATATATACTATTTCAATCAATCAAAGAAGCAAATCAGGCATTGATCATCAGAACAATCAAACAACATTTTTAAATAGCGAAAATAGTTTTAATTTTTGTCTTAGGCCTCCTATCTCTTAAAAATGTCATAGGGGTAGAGATTCCAAGGGTTGAAATCCATCTTGTCTTAGAATAGAGAAGATAAGAATGATCAGAGTAGAATAGTAGAAGGTGAGACAGGATCAAGATAAGTATAGAGAGAATCAGAGTAAGGTGAGTTTAGAAGAATCAGAATAAGGTAAGTAGGTAAGGGTTTTGTCCATTTCTATCTAGGTTTCGTCCTACAGTCAACATTTCCTCTGATACCACTTCTGTCACACCCGGGCTCTAAAGAACAAAGTCGGGTGCATCTCATACATGCGCCAAGAAGACAACATATATAATAATAGAGTGTATAGAGATAAATGTCACAATAAAATCAGAGTACTTATTACATAGCGGAAATCTTACAAAATAAAATATAAATATCGCAGGAACTAAAATGTATCCTTGGCGCCAGAAAGCTGACTGGGAGACGCCACCTAGATCAAGTCGAAAGCCTCAGTATTAGGCGGCTCCTCTTCTACCACCTGTTCTTCTCCTGTGGGGGGTGTGAGACAGCAAGAGTGAGCTCACATACGTTCATAGCTCAACAAGTCGTGGGGAATAATGTGGCATGAACTCACCAAAGGTGGGAGTTCATGAAGTGTAAGGCTGATCAATGAAATAAAGGTTGAAGCTGAGCGTTGCTTTTATAAGTTGGTCAAAATTTTATTAGCAGTTACTAAGTGTAAGTAAATACCAAACCATAATAATAATAAATAAAAGTAATAATAAAATAATCCCAAATGCAATGATATGACAAATTAAGTTTAAGTTCCATAAATTAATCATGTGAGTGTCCGAGCCGCTCATGACCGTGAGCACGGCTAGTATACCAGTTTTACACTCTGCAGAGGTTGCGCATCTTTACCCACAAGTCATGTTACCCATTTGCCACAGAGTTGATCAGACCCCATACACCTCTACCAAGGAAGCGAGGCAGGGTACCACTACGAGGCCTTTACAAAGTTCCACTAGCTTCAGACTACCCGCTACAGTTTATAGGAAGCTCCAGTGCAGGAATCCCTCGCCTGACCGCCATCGCAGCAAAATCAACCCAAGGACCTCCCTACACTGACCACTCCCCTACTGCCCTTGCCCCTTTCGGGTAAGGTAGCCATCCACTAGCTTTCCTAGTTAATCAGTCAAGGGCGTCCCATTAAACCCTTGTGGTAGCACTGTTTTCCCGGGTGGTTCTCCATGTTCCCATTAACATAATGATCTTATCATGAACAGAAAATAATGAACAGATAATAACAAGTATAAAAATGAGTGATGAATATCTCTATACCCAAAGCCACATAAAGCAATAGCATGTACTACCCAAAAGTTTAGTAGTAAAACCAGTGGTGAAACAAGGTATAAAGATAGTCAAAATCTAGGGTAACCTATTGGGTCCCATCAAAATTAACCTATGCAGATCATTATGATTAATAAGAACATGAATGGGTAAAAGAAGTGATCAAGGGCACAACTTGCCTTCCACGAGCTCCTGCTCAGCAGTCTCTACCAGTTGAACCCCAGAATCCTCTGTAGCTTGCTCGTCTACTCGCATCAACACAATACATACATAGTATAGCAAACATTAACATTACACCAAGCATGTAATTAAAATACACAGTAATATTATAGACATTAAAATGAGATCATAGGAACCAGAATCATTAAATTTGGAGTTATAGATTTTAAGTTATGGATTTTCTAATGTTTTATGTGCTTAATACAAGATTAAGTGCTAGATACATTTTAAATCATCTTTCATGTTAAAACAGAGGCACTAATGGTTAGACAATAATATTATAAAAATTTAGGAACTAGAATGGACTAATTTGGAGTTCATATGCATTTTCTATGAATTATTGAAGTTCTAGCACTCATTTCTATAATAAAAACCTAAATTCTAATTCATTTATTCATTTTATCACGCCACTGGACTAGGCCTCAATTTTTAGAGAGTGCAGGGGCCTCGGTGCAAATATTCGTAAGACTTAGAGAGTCCCTGGCGTGGACGGCGGGTTGATTCCGCGAAAGTTTGGGGTCTCTTTAGTAAAAAGTCACGGCCGAAGGGGTATCCGCACGCGACAGCCGTTGGATCTGGGTTTAGCGTCTGGGATTAGATCCAATGCTTAACTAACCGGTACGCTCTCTCAGCCGCAAGATCTCGCATCTACAGCTCGGATTTTATGGTGGCCAAAACATCACGGATCGCCCGATCGGTCATCGACAGTTGCGATCAAAATGAGCGAAGGGGTATCTCTGCTCTAATCAGAATCATTCGTTAGCAGATCAACGGCCACGGGCGCATCCGCTCCACTGATGGCTACCCACGGCGGCGCTCCCTGAGCCGCGGCGGCACCCATGGCCGGTGGACTTATATCCCCGCATTCCTGACACCGTTCTCCGATTCGGCGCAGCAACACAATGCAGAAGGCATAGAGATGACAGGGATGGACTTATTACCGGCTATGGCGACGTACAGGGTCCTGCCCACGCTGCTGAGCGAAACGACTGAGGAAGATTGGCCCCGGCGCGCAATTCGCTCGTCCCCGAGGGTCGTACCCCCGCGCTGGTGCCCCGGCGACCCTCCGTGCGTCACGGAGGAGCACCCTGACTACCGACAGAAGCTCGGCCGGTGACCAATCGCAGGAATCGCCCGCGGCGGCGGTGCCGGGTCGTCTACGGTGTTCACGTCAGCGCAAGAGATGGAAGGGGAAAGGGAAGGGGAAGGGAGCTGCCTTCTTAACCTACGGACGAGGCTGGTCCGCGCGGAGATCTCGCCCGAGCCGTTGCGTCAACCGCGATGGTGATCCATGCAGTCGTGGCACGCGACATTGGCGGCATGAAGACCACAACTCGACCGTCATAGAGTATGGCACCTGGGGCCCGGTTGACAGAGACAGTGGTAAAAGGGGAGCGCGGTAAGCGGATGAATGGTGGGCTGCGCGACTAAGGGATCCGAAGATGGGCCAAATGATCACCCTTCGGCCCAACTGCGCACAGTTCTTCTTCTTTTTTTATTTTCTTTTCTTCTCTGTTCTCTCTCAAATTTAAATTCCAATTTGAATTTATATGTGTGAAGTTCACACCCAGGTTAAATGTATAAATTGACATAATAATATGAACTGGATTTTTTTAGTTTAGTTATATTTTTATTTTATCCTATTTGTATGATGATCTCTTCCCTTTTCCTCAATTCTAGAATTTCCTTTAGGATTTAAATCCCCATTTGGATATTAACATATTTCTTTTGCATTATTTTTATATTATCATAAAATGCACACAAAATAAAACCTCAGCATGATGCATATTCCATTTTAGTATCATTTGTTTAAATTCACCACTCTTAATTATAGGTATGCTCTTTTTATAAGGAAATTATGGCACACAAAATAAGGGAATCAACTCTATTCTCATTGAATACATTTTTGGGTATTACACTCCGGCGAGCACTATTGCGCTATTCCGGTGGGGCTAGTCCTCGGCTCAAGCTCGGGCAAGCATCACGGCCTCCTAGGGGATCTATCCGAAGGCTTGGATCGAGCGGAGGAGAGCGGGAAAGGGGTTGGCCAGGTGGTTGCCCTCGGACGGCTCTGGCGGGCTGCGGGGAGGTCGCCGGAGCTATGGGCGAGCTCGGGGGAGTTAGGCGCCGTACAGAGGAGGCAATGGGGATGATGGCTGGGCACCAGGGTGGGCTTTATAGCCACGGCGCGGGCGTGGTCACGGGGCGGCCGCGGGCGTGTGGGGTTCGCGGGCGGGCGTTCTCTGAGCGCGACCCCGAGTGTCAGCCCACGTCGAACACGTGGGGGGTTTACTTCTGCCAGGGTTCAACGGCCAATTTGATCGCCTTAGCGTGCAAATCTTGGTAAAACCCCCATGTACGGTCTCTTCCTTGCACCAAATCCTACCTTTTTGATGTGAGTTCCAAGCAAAGATATGGTCTGGGTAGAGAGATATGGGGGTGAGAATTCGGCTCTGTCAGAGCTGTCCATACCGAGACAAAAGCCATGCCAAGTCATGTCAAATGGCTTAGGGTTGGGTTCAAACTTTTCCAGGGTGTCCTAGGGGACTTTGGGCGCCATTTTGTCAATTGGGCCATAAGGTTTTGAGGTTGGGATTAAAGTGAACATGTTTGATCTTTGAAAGAGTGTGGCGGAACCGCCCGAATTATTCTAGCTTAAGTGCCCAAGTCGCACCCTTAAGGGCAGCAACACACTTAAACAGGAATAACCCGTCAGTCCCTCGGATCTAGTCCGATAAAGCCACTTATCCAGGATCGAATACCACTAGCTCACTCGAAGGTGAGGGACAGAGAAATACAATAAAACATAATACCACAATTTAATAAGTATCATTAGTGATTACATTATCGGAGTTTCAAAAATGATAAACATAAATTTATTGCAGCGGAAATAACTAACGGAGAAAACCGAGTAACATGGCGAAGCCTGGCCACGCTACTCCTCCTGGTCCTCTCCTGCGGAAGCAGTAACCCACTCGACCGTCTATCCCGGTGGTAGGGATGAAGGCCAAGTCACACCAGCAACAAATCATCCTAAGGAGTACCTGCAAAAATTGTGCCACAAGCAAGGCTGAGTATACTAATACTCAGCTAGACTTACCCGGTGCGAGGAGTCTACTCCTCTACCTCTAGACATGCAGCTGTTTGGCTGAGGGGTTTGGTTTGCCAAAAGCACTAGCTGAGTCTAAAATCAAGTTTTAGTTTTTCAAGTTTTAGTATGATCCTTCTAAACTAGATGTGTACCTAGCTAGTCATACAGGGTATCAAACATTTTATCAATCAACATCTTGTGCCAGTCAACTCATTTCCACTTATTACTCAATGTAGCAGCATGGATCAAGCAGTCTCATTAGCTGCGAGAAGCAGACGATTCGAATCGAGTTTTTATCCTTGCAAGGTAAACCTAAACACACGACATGCAGGGGCACTCCGTCCCCACACACATCAACCGTCCCCATCGATTCCCCGTCAGCAGATCAGGGCTCACCGCCTTGGCGTACAATGCCTCACTGACCCCGACTGGCCGTCGTGCAGTGACCGCACTTGTACCCACCATAACCGGAATGGGAGACCACGTCTCAGGTCGCGTGAGGGGATATGTCCACTGCCAGGTTCACTCAGGTACTAGGCTTACCGATTTACCATATTTCTCGGCATATGTTTAGTACGTTCAAACGCTTGACTCACGGTACCACACCTTAATCCTTATTCAAATTTTTATCCCGTGGACAATCAATCCCCATGGATTGTTGCCCACAAACCAGCATCATTATGAGAAGAAAGTGGATACAACCAAATTCCTGACCTCGCGCGAGTGCTAGAAAAATCACTCGACTTCTACCGAGATCCTAATTAATAAAGCAGCTACTCGACCTAGCATACTAGTATCCATCTCAAAAGGGAATCCTGAGTTCATGCAACTAAGGTTCCAAACAACTCCTACACTTAAGTGCACAGTACAAGCCTACAAACATTAAGTGTAGTAAAATAGCATATATAAACGGTTATGCATAAAACCGGGGCTTGCCTTTACTTTAACACTTAGATAGTGTTTGCTGGGGGAGGTACTCGCTTGGCGAGCAAATCCTGGTTATGTCCATTCTTCAGGTCGTCCACCAAAGGCATCTTGTGGTTGGCACCACATCACTGGCTCGATCATCATCTCTCGGTCCTATATGAGGTGCAAGATGCATATGTATGAATATAATGAAAAGTACAAGACACTTTAAGTACACTCTAGCGAATGAAACACTAAGTAGCGAGACATCACAAGCAACCACACCCACTAGCGTTAGCTAACTACATATCGTCGAGCGCACAACATTACACCACTAAAAAGACGACAAACATTTTGGATATTTACGCAACACAATACTACGTCACAATTAACTAGAGAAAGAACATATAAAAACATGACACATATATTATCTCAAGCTTAGCCATGGCAATTCTATGTGAATTTAGTGTCAACCAATCATTTTTAGCCAAAAGGGTGAACTCAATCATCAAATGGGCACTTGCAGATTTTTGGACAGCAATACAGCAGTCACTTGTTTTAATCATAACTTTTCAAATATTAATCCAAAAATAGCAAACTAAGACTTTCTGGAAAGCTTAGAAAGTACTCTACAATTTTGGTATTTTTATCACAACATGATTCCATACTTAGCAAGGTCAAAAAGTGCAATCACAGCAGCTCTGTCCAGATTTGGACAGATTCAGACTTGCGACTTCAAAAATTCGCATCTGAAGATTCAGACATCCAAACAAAGTGATTTTAGACTTTCTGGAAAGGTAATAAAATTGTCTACGATTTATTTATAAACATCACTGGCTGGTTTAACATGTATCAAGGGTAAAATATACTATGAAGGCTGTGCTGTCCAAAACTGGACAGATTCAGTCTTCCCACTTTAGACACATGTAACTTAATCTTCAGACCACCAAAAAGAGTGATCTAAGACTTTTTGGAAAGTTTAGCAAAAGTACTACACAACTTTTATAATCACCAAGAATTGATTCTATGTCGAACTGAATCAAACAATTCAGTTTTCGAAATCTGTTCTATCAGTGGACAGAACACAGCAAGCAGTTTGCAAAATTCATAACTCTTAAACCGTCAGGCCTATAGTTATGAAATTTTAACACAAGCAAGATCCGAAGAGCATCTACAACTTTCTTATAACAACCATGAACAGATTGCAAAATTAAATTGAGCAAACAGTACAGTTTCTGAAATCTGTACAGAATTTAGACAGATTCAGTTACTGAATTTGCAACAAGCATAACTCCTAAACTGTTAGACCTATGGCTGTCAAATTTTAACACAAGTAAGATAAGAGAGTTGTCTACAACTTTATTGTGAACACCAATAACTGATTTCAACATTAACTTAAGAAACCATTGCAATTTCTGAAATCTGTTCTGAAATTCGACAGATTCAGATGCTGGGCTTGCGAAAAACACAACTCCTAAACGATCAGGTTTATGGCTGTCAAATTTTTGTACAGGCAAGATAATCAGGTTATCTACAACTTTTCTATAGCACATATCCACAGAAAACACAATTTAATTCATCAAACATACAGCACGACAAAAACAGCGCGTGCAGTCCAAAACAGCAGTCAATAAATTTCAGCTTCTATGTAATTCAAGAATTAGTCGTGTTCTAGAGACTTAAATTATTCTAACACTTCACCGTTGATTGGAGTTAAATTAGTCAAATTGGGACCATCAAGTTGACTCATAAATTTTATCCAAGTCATTTTGTGCGCTAGATTTACCATACTCAATTAACCACGCGTTCTCCACGAAAATCAACATCGAAGCGCTTTTCACCCAATAACTTGCATTTTAACTTAGACCTCCCATGAGCACTACTAAGCTTCATCCACGACCATAATCATGCGCATTCAGACTTCAAAAGCAAATCACCGTGACTACGACCTTACCCAAACACATCTATTAATTCGGCTAACTAGCGCAACAACATAGGCCACTATACATCACACACGTCGGCTAGTCTATTATTATCGAAATCCGAGACACAACATGTATATAACAATCACTTAACGCAATTGACTCCTACCTGACATGAGTTGGGTAATGACGTGACTATTTCCCAATTACCATCACACACCACCTTTCGCCATTTTTGGATGACCGGCACGACACACAGCTATTATAATACATCTCAAGTTCATTCAACCTATTTTAGACATCGCAACTCTAAAATATGGGTTGGAGCAGATTAATTAGTTTCTCTTCACCCTTTTCTCAACTCAAATTAGTTAACACACCAGTCACCCAAAATAGCACACTGTTGGGGTCCAACATAGATGCATTTACATATGGCGTAAAACTCCATAAGACTTACATTTGCTACTAAAGGACCTAAAGCACTTATGTGTATATCTTAGCGGATTGTTCTTCAATTTTAACAAGGACCGACTTGTGAACACTACTTGCCTCCAATAATTATTGGGCTGCGATAACACTCGTATAAGACCTCTAATCGATCAACAAGACATTTATTTATCCGAAGGGGCATGGAATGTGATGATTGACAAAGCGAAGCATCACATTGCTATACAACAAAAATTCATGACAATATCGAGATACTATCCACTAATCGTTTGAAAATTTAAACTTACTGCTCGCCTGCCATTACATCACTCCTTAATCACATAACCATCACGAGCATCCTTCACACGATTATATAATAGCGACCTAAGCGTCATGTCACAATACATACATCTTCTCCCGTTGCGAGTATAACCATATCACGGCATATACCCGCACGCCTCAATCAATATCTTACGCCACCACTACTACCATACACCACAGCACACACGTGCATACATGTCCTAATTAAATCCTCGCATCATATATATTTCCAAACTTACTCATCACATAAAACAAGCACGACACACGTGTTTACCAAAACGTGAATGCGACCTTGCCGCGGCATATAACCCAAACATTTTATACCCACACATAATTAAACATCCATGTACACCACATCGACCAAACCATAATTAGACAAACTACAAATCGCACGCATCGAACAACCTCTTGTTCTCCAATCGCGAACGTGATCCTACCAAATGCGCATTCCCGAAACATTTTATCCATCCAAAATAATTAATCGGGTCGATCGAGAGCGGCATGCATCGGCTCACCATAAACAAACCCAATCGACGTTTGTAAGAATGATGGCGATTCCGATCTGTGCATCGCTCCGAACATTCGACGAGCGTTGAATGACTTGCCTTCTCCTCCACGCAAAACACGGGGTTTCTCTCCTCCACAAACAAAACAAAACAGCACATACACACAATTAATCACCGAAGAAAATGCCGATGTGAAATAAACAAGGATCGTCGCTGTCTCACCGGGGTGAACGATGTCGACGTTTGGGGCTGCGCAAAAACAGCAAATATCCGGCGAGTGTCGATGGTGCTGTGACAATATATCTTCCTTGCAGGCATTGCGTCGAACACCTCGCGCACATCAGAAAGGAGCGAGGGAAGGGGGCTGTCCTTGCTGTTGGTTTCCATGGGAGGGTGAGTGTTGGTGAAGACAGCAACGGGGAAGGAGGAAGATAGCATGGGGAAGATTGCAGGAGGCGCCATGGCCAGCCGACAGTGTGGCCGAGCAGGGAGGCTTCCCACGCCCTACAGGGGAGATGTCACAAGGGAGACCGCCATGGGAGAGAGGGCAGCGGCGATCTGCTGTTGTGTGGAGGCGTGCCGAGCACCATGGCGAGGAGGAGGAGCCGAGCTCCCTGCTGCTGTCGTGTGGGAGAAGGGGACGTCGAGCTCAGGGCCAAAGAGGAGCAGAGGGGTCTGCGGCTTGTCCTCGCAGGTGGCTAGCTCGGCCATAGGAGTCCCAGGCGCGACCAGAGCATATGGCGTCCGACGAGGCTCGCTGCTTGCCGTGGGGAAGGGAGCTCGCCATGGAAGCTTTTGCCCTGGGCAAGGTAAGCTAGGGAGGAGGGCGCCAGGGATGGGAGAGCGCAGAGTTGCAGCTCGGCAGGAGGAGGAAGAGGGCGCAGGGAGAGGTGGACGAGCTACTGCCCTGTGCGCTGCCGTGAAGAAGAGAAGAAGACAGGGAGAGTGGCGGCTGGGAAAAGAATAGGGGTGGGAGTGAAAGATTTACAAGTGAGCACCCCTATTTATAGAAGCAGCCCTAGGGTTAGGGTTCCCAAGTGGGCCAAATGGGCTCGGTTTTAAATGGGCTTGGCCCAAAACGTGTAATTCGGGCTGCGCTAAATATTTTTCCCGGAAAAATTCTCGTGCGGATTTCGTCGGTACGCAAAACAGAGTGAACGAGAGTTCGGACGATCAGGCGAATGAGCGTTTAATTTCAGCCGAGAGTCTGATTTGGATTCTCTCGGAAATAATTTCCCTATGCGTGATTCGAAAATAAAATGCCTCAGGATACGACCAGCTCTCGGATTTTTATCCGGAGAAATCGGATCGTGACATTTTAAAATCACAGTCGATACGGGGTTTTGAATTCGGTTCGGACATGAGATATTTGGCCGAGTCGAGTAAGGATTAATTAGAGGACGATATATTGAGTATTCCGTTTGAGAGTACGGAGTCGGATTAAAATAGTCGGACATCGAGCGAAGTTCAGGAATTAGATGCGGGCTCAGACCAGATAATAGTCGTCGAGAGTTTGATTTAGAGAGCTTCAGATGAGATTTAAAATTCGAGAATGATCTTCGAGTCTGCATGAGTTCCGAGAATTAAAAGTTTTAACATGCTCCAAAATTGGTTGTTTCTCGCGATCGATTAACTCTGAATTCGGTGAACTTCCAAGAGAAAGCCTGATAAACAGAGATAGGCACGATCGAGAAATAGAAATTTTTACTGAGCATCCGGGATTAGGATTAATCTCCCGACATAACGCGAAATAGACACCTGGGGTGTCACAGCCTTCCCCCCTTAAACAGAATCTCGTCCCGAGATTCGAATGAGGATCTTCAAGGGTGGAGAAGCATGTAACTCCCAGGCTAGAGATAGATGCAAATTCATTAGATGGGATCTGACAAGATAATGAAGATAGATTCGGACAGAATATTGCGGCATGGTGAGACAAAATGCTGCGATCACCTTGAGAGAATGTTCACAAGATACAGCACATCTGTATAGTCTCGTAATGGATCACGACTATTAACCGCGATACCAGCGCGTGCCGAGCAGCTCAACCATGTGTGCACCATAGTAGGCTCTCGTTCTCGTCGCGGCACCATCAGTCGTTAGTCATGACACCATTACTAAACGTAACCAATGAAAAATTCACTTGGCATAATTAGATGGAGCCCATGAGAGTATGGCTCAGAAAATAAGAATGTGACCAGAGCTGAAGTAGAGATTGCTGGCAAAAAGAGCATCACGTGAGAATTTTCCTTCAACTCAGAGAACTATTTTATGATTAATACGGAGATTATCAGGTCAGAGATTTATACGAGAGTGGATATGAGGGGAACCAACCATGAGGTCAAGATTGGCAACTTGCCGAGACATGAGGGAACTGAAGTCAACAGCATAATCCATTGAACCAAATGGATACACTGATTTGAGATAAAATCGATAAAACAGCGTCATGATCCTCGGAGAACGAGTATGAGCATTGTTAGAATTGAGAGATTTAGGCAGATCAACATCCGATACTTGAGAACGGGTTATAGTAGATAACCAGATAACAGGGCAGAATCATTAAAGGATCCAGAGATTTGGATGATTAAGCCACAACATGATTCACAAGATAAAGGATTATTAGATCCAGGCGAAACGAGAGGTAGGCAACAAGATCAGCTGGATGATCAACAGGAATGCTATGAAGTTTTTTTTGGGGCAAGGAATTATGGAAAGAAACATGGCCTTGATAGGGTTTGCGCAACTAGACACCAGCAACAATTTTTTTTTGACACTACAAGTGTACAAGGAAGCTTTAGCCGATTTAGGGGTCAAGCTATGGGAATCTACAAGTTGTGTAGGTGTAAATTCAAGTGTAAAACACACAAGGGCTAGAAACACCAAAACAAGCACATGATTTATTTTTCCAAAAAAAAATTTACTGGCTAACCACAAGGTTGTTTGGAGTGGGGGTCCTATTGGCTAGTTATGGGCAAAAAGGTTGAACAACTACAACATTCCCTAGATAGCAAGACAAGAGAAGCACATAACACAACCTAGTCAAGACTATCATGGCACATAGGATAAGACAATATTTTTTTTGCAGTTCATAGCATTATATCACATTATTCACAAGTTCATATTATTGGAATAGAGGTGAGAGAAGCATGTTGATGCACAAGAAACAATTATGCGACAATCATGATGCATGCTCATTCTAGTCGTCTTCTCAGACCTAACTAATTTTTCGGATGCTTGCTATAGCATCCTTATTAATAGTAGTAGTAGCCTTTATGGCCTAAATAACTAGCCACCTAGCTACCCATCTATTTCCTAAGGCTTCACGTCCTAGGTCTATCCTTATCGTCCTGATATCTATCCAACTTTGGTTTCTAAGCAAGTTTTACTTTAGAAAAGGTTGGTAATCATGACTTATTGACTTCTCTGTACTGGTATTCGCTCCGATACCAGCTGTGGCGGAACCGCCCGAATTATTCTAGCTTAAGTGCCCAAGTCGCACCCTTAAGGGCAGCAACACACTTAAACAGGAATAACCCGTCAGTCCCTCGGATCTAGTCCGATAAAGCCACTTATCCAGGATCGAATACCACTAGCTCACTCGAAGGTGAGGCACAGAGAAATACAATAAAACATAATACCACAATTTAATAAGTATCATTAGTGATTACATTATCGGAGTTTCAAAAATGATAAACATAAATTTATTGCAGCGGAAATAACTAACGGAGAAAACCGAGTAACATGGCGAAGCCTGGCCACGCTACTCCTCCTGGTCCTCTCCTGCGGAAGCAGTAACCCACTCGACCGTCTATCCCGGTGGTAGGGATGAAGGCCAAGTCACACCAGCAACAAATCATCCTAAGGAGTACCTGCAAAAATTGTGCCACAAGCAAGGCTGAGTATACTAATACTCAGCTAGACTTACCCGGTGCGAGGAGTCTACTCCTCTACCTCTAGACATGCAGCTGTTTGGCTGAGGGGTTTGGTTTGCCAAAAGCACTAGCTGAGTCTAAAATCAAGTTTTAGTTTTTCAAGTTTTAGTATGATCCTTCTAAACTAGATGTGTACCTAGCTAGTCATACAGGGTATCAAACATTTTATCAATCAACATCTTGTGCCAGTCAACTCATTTCCACTTATTACTCAATGTAGCAGCATGGATCAAGCAGTCTCATTAGCTGCGAGAAGCAGACGATTCAAATCGAGTTTTTATCCTTGCAAGGTAAACCTAAACACACGACATGCAGGGGCACTCCGTCCCCACACACATCAACCGTCCCCATCGATTCCCCGTCAGCAGATCAGGGCTCACCGCCTTGGCGTACAATGCCTCACTGACCCCGACTGGCCGTCGTGCAGTGACCGCACTTGTACCCACCATAACCGGAATGGGAGACCACGTCTCAGGTCGCGTGAGGGGATATGTCCACTGCCAGGTTCACTCAGGTACTAGGCTTACCGATTTACCATATTTCTCGGCATATGTTTAGTACGTTCAAACGCTTGACTCACGGTACCACACCTTAATCCTTATTCAAATTTTTATCCCGTGGACAATCAATCCCCATGGATTGTTGCCCACAAACCAGCATCATTATGAGAAGAAAGTGGATACAACCAAATTCCTGACCTCGCGCGAGTGCTAGAAAAATCACTCGACTTCTACCGAGATCCTAATTAATAAAGAAGCTACTCGACCTAGCATACTAGTATCCATCTCAAAAGGGAATCCTGAGTTCATGCAACTAAGGTTCCAAACAACTCCTACACTTAAGTGCACAGTACAAGCCTACAAACATTAAGTGTAGTAAAATAGCATATATAAACGGTTATGCATAAAACCGGGGCTTGCCTTTACTTTAACACTTAGATAGTGTTTGCTGGGGGAGGTACTCGCTTGGCGAGCAAATCCTGGTTATGTCCATTCTTCAGGTCGTCCACCAAAGGCATCTTGTGGTTGGCACCACATCACTGGCTCGATCATCATCTCTCGGTCCTATATGAGGTGCAAGATGCATATGTATGAATATAATGAAAAGTACAAGACACTTTAAGTACACTCTAGCGAATGAAACACTAAGTAGCGAGACATCACAAGCAACCACACCCACTAGCGTTAGCTAACTACATATCGTCGAGCGCACAACATTACACCACTAAAAAGACGACAAACATTTTGGATATTTACGCAACACAATACTACGTCACAATTAACTAGAGAAAGAACATATAAAAACATGACACATATATTATCTCAAGCTTAGCCATGGCAATTCTATGTGAATTTAGTGTCAACCAATCATTTTTAGCCAAAAGGGTGAACTCAATCATCAAATGGGCACTTGCAGATTTTTGGACAGCAATACAGCAGTCACTTGTTTTAATCATAACTTTTCAAATATTAATCCAAAAATAGCAAACTAAGACTTTCTGGAAAGCTTAGAAAGTACTCTACAATTTTGGTATTTTTATCACAACATGATTCCATACTTAGCAAGGTCAAAAAGTGCAATCACAGCAGCTCTGTCCAGATTTGGACAGATTCAGACTTGCGACTTCAAAAATTCGCATCTGAAGATTCAGACATCCAAACAAAGTGATTTTAGACTTTCTGGAAAGGTAATAAAATTGTCTACGATTTATTTGTAAACATCACTGGCTGGTTTAACATGTATCAAGGGTAAAATATACTATGAAGGCTGTGCTGTCCAAAACTGGACAGATTCAGTCTTCCCACTTTAGACACATGTAACTTAATCTTCAGACCACCAAAAAGAGTGATCTAAGACTTTTTGGAAAGTTTAGAAAAAGTACTACACAATTTTTATAATCACCAAGAATTGATTCTATGTCGAACTGAATCAAACAATTCAGTTTTCGAAATCTGTTCTATCAGTGGACAGAACACAGCAAGCAGTTTGCAAAATTCATAACTCTTAAACCGTCAGGCCTATAGTTATGAAATTTTAACACAAGCAAGATCCGAAGAGCATCTACAACTTTCTTATAACAACCATGAACAGATTGCAAAATTAAATTGAGCAAACAGTACAGTTTCTGAAATCTCTACAGAATTTAGACAGATTCAGTTACTGAATTTGCAACAAGCATAACTCCTAAACTGTTAGACCTATGGCTGTCAAATTTTAACACAAGTAAGATAAGAGAGTTGTCTACATCTTTATTGTGAACACCAATAACTGATTTCAACATTAACTTAAGCAACCATTGCAATTTCTGAAATCTGTTCTGAAATTCGACAGATTCAGATGCTGGGCTTGCGAAAAACACAACTCCTAAACGATCAGGTTTATGGCTGTCAAATTTTTGTACAGGCAAGATAATCAGGTTATCTACAACTTTTCTATAGCACATATCCACAGAAAACACAATTTAATTCATCAAACATACAGCACGACAAAAACAGCGCGTGCAGTCCAAAACAGCAGTCAATAAATTTCAGCTTCTATGTAATTCAAGAATTAGTCGTGTTCTAGAGACTTAAATTATTCTAACACTTCACCGTTGATTGGAGTTAAATTAGTCAAATTGGGACCATCAAGTTGACTCATAAATTTTATCTAAGTCATTTTGTGCGCTAGATTTACCATACTCAATTAACCACGCGTTCTCCACGAAAATCAACATCGAAGCGCTTTTCACCCAATAACTTGCATTTTAACTTAGACCTCCCATGAGCACTACTAAGCTTCATCCACGACCATAATCATGCGCATTCAGACTTCAAAAGCAAATCACCGTGACTACGACCTTACCCAAACACATCTATTAATTCGGCTAACTAGCGCAACAACATAGGCCACTATACATCACACACGTCGGCTAGTCTATTATTATCGAAATCCGAGACACAACATGTATATAACAATCACTTAACGCAATTGACTCCTACCTGACATGAGTTGGGTAATGACGTGACTATTTCCCAATTACCATCACACACCACCTTTCGCCATTTTTGGATGACCGGCACGACACACAGCTATTATAATACATCTCAAGTTCATTCAACCTATTTTAGACATCGCAACTCTAAAATATGGGTTGGAGCAGATTAATTAGTTTCTCTTCACCCTTTTCTCAACTCAAATTAGTTAACACACCAGTCACCCAAAATAGCACACTGTTGGGGTCCAACATAGATGCATTTACATATGGCGTAAAACTCCATAAGACTTACATTTGCTACTAAAGGACCTAAAGCACTTATGTGTATATCTTAGCGGATTGTTCTTCAATTTTAACAAGGACCGACTTGTGAACACTACTTGCCTCCAATAATTATTGGGCTGCGATAACACTCGTATAAGACCTCTAATCGATCAACAAGACATTTATTTATCCGAAGGGGCATGGAATGTGATGATTGACAAAGCGAAGCATCACATTGCCATACAACAAAAATTCATGACAATATCGAGATACTATCCACTAATCGTTTGAAAATTTAAACTTACTGCTCGCCTGCCATTACATCACTCCTTAATCACATAACCATCACGAGCATCCTTCACACGATTATATAATAGCGACCTAAGCGTCATGTCACAATACATACATCTTCTCCCGTTGCGAGTATAACCATATCACGGCATATACCCGCACGCCTCAATCAATATCTTACGCCACCACTACTACCATACACCACAGCACACACGTGCATACATGTCCTAATTAAATCCTCGCATCATATATATTTCCAAACCTACTCATCACATAAAACAAGCACGACACACGTGTTTACCAAAACGTGAATGCGACCTTGCCGCGGCATATAACCCAAACATTTTATACCCACACATAATTAAACATCCATGTACACCACATCGACCAAACCATAATTAGACAAACTACAAATCGCACGCATCGAACAACCTCTTGTTCTCCAATCGCGAACGTGATCCTACCAAATGCGCATTCCCGAAACATTTTATCCATCCAAAATAATTAATCGGGTCGATCGAGAGCGGCATGCATCGGCTCACCATAAACAAACCCAATCGACGTTTGTAAGAATGATGGCGATTCCGATCTGTGCATCGCTCCGAACATTCGACGAGCGTTGAATGACTTGCCTTCTCCTCCACGCAAAACACGGGGTTTCTCTCCTCCACAAACAAAACAAAACAGCACATACACACAATTAATCACCGGAGAAAATGCCGATGTGAAATAAACAAGGATCGTCGCTGTCTCACCGGGGTGAACGATGTCGACGTTTGGGGCTGCGCAAAAACAGCAAATATCCGGCGAGTGTCGATGGTGCTGTGACAATATATCTTCCTTGCAGGCATTGCGTCGAACACCTCACGCACATCAGAAAGGAGCGAGGGAAGGGGGCTGTCCTTGCTGTTGGTTTCCATGGGAGGGCGAGTGTTGGTGAAGACAGCAACGGGGAAGGAGGAAGATAGCGTGGGGAAGATTGCAGGAGGCGCCATGGCCAGCCGACAGTGTGGCCGAGCAGGGAGGCTTCCCACGCCCTACAGGGGAGATGTCACAAGGGAGACCGCCATGGGAGAGAGGGCAGCGGCGATCTGCTGTTGTGTGGAGGCGTGCCGAGCACCATGGCAAGGAGGAGGAGCCGAGCTCCCTGCTGCTGTCGTGTGGGAGAAGGGGACGTCGAGCTCAGCGCCAAAGAGGAGCAGAGGGGTCTGCGGCTTGTCCTGGCAGGTGGCTAGCTCGGCCATAGGAGTCCCAAGCGCGACCAGAGCATATGGCGTCCGACGAGGCTCGCTGCTTGCCGTGGGGAAGGGAGCTCGCCATGGAAGCTTTTGCCCTGGGCAAGGTAAGCTAGGGAGGAGGGCGCCAGGGATGGGAGAGCGCAGAGTTGCAGCTCGGCAGGAGGAGGAAGAGGGCGCAGGGAGAGGTGGACGAGCTACTGCCCTGTGCGCTGCCGTGAAGAAGAGAAGAAGACAGGGAGAGTGGCGGCTGGGAAAAGAATAGGGGTGGGAGTGAAAGATTTACAAGTGAGCACCCCTATTTATAGAAGCAGCCCTAGGGTTAGGGTTCCCAAGTGGGCCAAATGGGCTGGGTTTTAAATGGGCTTGGCCCAAAACGTGTAATTCGGGCTGCGCTAAATATTTTTCCCGGAAAAATTCTCGTGCGGATTTCGTCGGTACGCAAAACAGAGTGAACGAGAGTTCGGACGATCGGGCGAATGAGCGATTAATTTCAGCCGAGAGTCTGATTTGGATTCTCTCGGAAATAATTTCCCTATGCGTGATTCGAAAATAAAATGCCTCAGGATACGACCAGCTTTCGGATTTTTAGCCGGAGAAATCGGATCGTGACATTTTAAAATCACAGTCGATACGGGGTTTTGAATTCGGTTCGGACATGAGATATTTGGCTGAGTCGAGTAAGGATTAATTAGAGGACGATATATTGAGTATTCCGTTTGAGAGTACGGAGTCGGATTAAAATAGTCGGACATCGAGCGAAGTTCAGGAATTAGATGCGGGCTCAGACCAGATAATAGTCGTCGAGAGTTTGATTTAGAGAGCTTCAGATGAGATTTAAAATTCGAGAATGATCTTCGAGTCTGCATGAGTTCCGAGAATTAAAAGTTTTAACATGCTCCAAAATTGGTTGTTTCTCGCGATCGATTAACTCTGAATTCGGTGAACTTCCAAGAGAAAGCCTGATAAACAGAGATAGGCATGATCGAGAAATAGAAATTTTTACTGAGCATCCAGGATTAGGATTAATCTCCCGACATAACGCGAAATAGACACCTGGGGTGTCACAAAGAGGGTCGGTTCTGAACTTGCGCAAATCCTGATTTTTCTTTTATGCTCTTCTCTTTGGTGGCCTTTTTGGGGTTTTTCTAAATCCTTTTTGGGGTCACTCTCTTTCTATGTTTTGTAGGGTATTAAGTGTACTACAACTTTTATAATTAGTCTAAGTCATGAAAATGTGATTTACATAGACTTTTTGCCATAATCCCTTCTAGGGCTCCATTTGCCTATTAGGGATTTGAATTAGGGTTTGGGTCATTCCCCTCTCTTTAGTGCATGATAAGGCCAAGGCATGACTTCTAAGATGGGTTACATCTACTTAAGATCATGACCCCCAAGTTTGGTGTCTTTTGCTCAAACTTAAACCACATGTGATGATGGGTTCATTAGTGTAGGCTTAAGTGAAAACCCTGAGTAACACCTGGGGTGTTACAGGCATCATTTAACCTCACTCCACAAAAGTATTTGGGATATTGTTGAGTTTGGAACGCCGGCACCACAAGTGGGCGACGAGGACTACGACTCCGATGGGCCACCCAAGTGAGGCACTTCAACTCCCAAGCCACCACCATGCTCCTCTCTTCATTGTGTAGGGAGGAGTAAAATAAGGTGCAAGGGGTGAAGAGTGCTAAAGAAATTTGGGACATCCTGAAGAAGGCACACGAAGGGGACAGTCACCAAGATCACCAAGCGAGAAACAATTGAGGATGAACTTGGTCGGTTCGTCCTCAACAAAGGTGAAGAGCCACAAGCTATGTTCAATGGCTCAAGACCATGGTGAACCAAGTCCGCAACCTCAGGAGCACCAAGTGGGATGACCATGAAATAGTCAAGGTTATTCTAAGATCTCTTGTTTTTTGTAATCCCACTCAAGTGCAATTAATCTGTGAGAGTCCTATGTATGAGCAACTTTGTCCCAAGGGGGTGATTGTCAAGTTTGTGAGCTTCTAACTTATGGTCAAAGACTCTAAACACATTGTTAACTTGGAGCAAGGCGGCGCTTCCACAACTGAGGTGCAACCCGTTGTATTGAAGGCAACGGAAGAAAAGAAGGAGGAACCCTCGCTAACCAAAATGCTCCCAATTGATGTCTCCAATTTTGACAACGAGGAGATGGCCCTTATCATTAAGAGCTTCCGCCAAATCCTCAAGCAAAGGAAAGGAATGCAAAGCCCACTCCAACCTCTAAGAGGGTTTGCTACCGATGTGGTTAGTCCGATCATTATATTGCTAAATGTCCATATGCAAGTGATAGTACTACCACAAGAAGAAGGGTGGCGAGGTTGTAAGGCCCAAAATGTGTATAAGAAAAAAATATATATGAAGAAATCAAATGGTAAATCCAAATATCTCAAATTATACTTGGGTATTGAAATTTGAGGACTCAATTTTGAAAACCAAGAATTATTTTAGAAAAGGAGTAATGGAAAAAAAATTCAACTAAATGACTATTCATTTCATTAAATGATGCACTATAGGCATTTTATACTTATGAATATAAGGCGAAACATTTTAATAAAGAGTCATAAATTAAACTTGGGACCTCAAAGTATAAAAGAGAATAAAATAGAAAATCGAAAAGGGAAAAATACTACACCAAAATAAAGAGAATAAGATATTTAATTAAATAAAAGCCTCCCATACTGGAGTACTCAATGGGTATGTTTAAATGGGTATAAATTTATAGTTAAATTTGAATTCAAATTTAGATTTACAAAATGAATAAAAGAGAAACCAGAAAAAGAAAAGAATAAAAAAATAAGAAAGAAACCCTACCTGGGCCGAGTGTCCCCATTCCGGCCCACCTCCCTTTTATAAACCGTGTGGCCCATCTTCTCTCCCAGGCACGCGTGTTAGTGACGCTACCCGCGGGCCCCGCTTGGCGGCGATGATGACCCTGCCCTGACAGCGAGGCCCGCTAGCCAGTCTGTCTTACCGGGGAACGTCGTGACTCGGTCAGCCTCCGCACTCAGTTGCCTATGCATGGGGCCTGCATGTCGGGAGCTTCTTCCTTCCCCGCCCTTTTCGGATCCATCACGTCGGGCCATGACCAGATAAGGGGATCCCACCACCGGAGTTCTCGGGTTGGTCGTTCCAATTGCCCTCGCCCCCACGCGTGTGGCCACCGTTGACTCACGCACCGGGCCCACTTGCCGGGTGACTCTATTCTTCTCCTCCTGCTCGCCCGCGATGCGGTTTCTGGGCGCAACGGCCTCCGCTGAATCTCCGGGATTCTAACGCTGCACGGTTAACGACCTCAGCCCAGACTCGTCCCTATAAAGGCGACATCGCGCTATCGAGACCTATCAGTTCCCTCCGCTACCCTCTCGCGAAGACTCCTTTTCCCCGGAACAAAAATCGCCGCCACCAGAGAGGTTTAGCGAGGGTTTGCCGCCAGCGGCTTTCGCACGTATGCTACTGTTGGGTCTACGCTGTGGACCTGGGTGTTCGCCTTAGCACTGAGAGCATGTTCGCGAAGAAACCTGGAGTGGAGATCGACCGATGATCGGGTAATCGCTCGCTGGACTTGCGACACCGCCGTTGTGCCACCTCCTTCCATGGTCTGACACCTTCATGCGCATAATCGAGGTGATGATTTCTCCTTTTTGTTCGCCTGGCTTCCCGAGTCGTGTAGCACTCGCCACGTCGAGATATGTGTAGAGATAGGGGATTAGGAGTTGCGGGCGGGGCAGGTCCATCGTCGGTGCTCGTGCAGCTGTGGCTAAGTGTCACGAGGAGGAAGACATGGTAGCGGTCGTAGATCTGGGTTTGGGAGGTGCAGATCTGGTGCTGAGTCGATGGGAAACATGGTCTGTTGATTTTCTGGCGAACGGCTAGGATTAGAATCGGTATATCGATTCGGTGAAATCAATATGGGGCCTAGATCTTGGATCGGACAGTCGATGTTGATCGGAACCCGCATGAGATCCAAACCATAGATCAAAAATCCGATGGCTATTTCCACGAGATGGTTTAGGATATCGACGATCTAATTTGGGCCCTAGGATTTTGATTGGACGATTCTGATCCTCCGGTACCCCTTTGGCCATCCGATTTGCAAAAGAACCCTTGGATTACTAGGAAATCAACCCGCAGTACACCCAGGGATGCTCTGTGTCTAGGAAATTTTACCCCCGAGACCCTGCACTTCTCTAATTTTGGCGCACAGTCCAAGAAATAAAGAAATTAGGGAAAAGGAATTTAGAAATTGGTTTTGGGTTTATAAATAATTCCAGAAACTCATTATATTGATAGAAAATTCATACTAACTCCTTTTTAGTCTATTCCAGTTCCTATAATTTTGTGATATTATGGTTTATCATCTAGTACCACTGTTTTCACATGAAAGTCACATTAAAAATTTATATCCTATTTAATCTTGTACAAAACACATAAAATCATTAGAAATTCATAACTTAAAATCTGTGATTCCGATTTGATCCGTTCAAGTTGCGTTAGTCTCGTACAAATATTTACTATACAATAACAACATTTATTATACCATGGCTTGTTCTTTTATAATTAGACTTTTATTTGTCTTATGTTGGTTAGTCTAGTTAAACTGCTTATCATTATAATCTACTAGAATATGATCTATGGTCAATTTATGACTTAGATTAAAGTTGAGATAATTATATATAGAATAACCACTCATATGATTTATACTAACCAATTTATAATATAGTTTAATATTTTAATCACATAGATCTTCTATAAAATCATAACTCCTTAATCGACTCTGATCTTAGTAGTTCTCGATCCCAAAATCTCGTAGCTTCGCATAGATCATTATTATGCAGTATGTTCTTATGTTTGGTGTGATGTTAATTTTGTCTATACCATGTCTGTTTGTATTGCTACGACTAGCGTGAGGTCACAAGGATCTGAAGAATCACCCTGGTAACTGGAATCTCAAGTGCTAGGCAAGTTGTGCCCTTGACCACTTTTTACCCAATAATGTTCTTTAATATCACTTATTCATGCATAGGTCTAATTTTGATGGGACCCAATAGGTCATCCTAGTCTGTTTATCCATTTTACCTTGTCTACCCCTGAATCATTTGGGTAGTTATGCTATTGCTTTATATGGTTTTGGGTTAATATTTTATTATATCCATGTTCCAATTATTCTGTTATTTTATTTATGTTCATGTCAAGATCATTATCTTTAATTGGAACATGGAGCTTAACTTGAGAAACACGTGCCACCACAAGGGTGGAATGGGACGCCCTTGGCTAACTAATTAGGAAAGCTAGTGGAAGACTACCTTACCAAAAAGTGGCAAGGGCAGTAGGGGAGTTGCATGCAAGGAGGTTCTCGGGTTGATTTTGCTGCAATGGCGGTCAGACAAGGGATTCTTGCTAGTGCTCTTCCCATAAACTGTAGCGGGTTTTCAGAAGCTAGTGGAACTTTGTAAAGGCCCCGTAGTGGATCCCTAGCCATTCACCTCGGTAGTGTCTAAGGGCCTTGCAAACCCTGGTGACATGGGATACACGACTTATGGGTACAGGGTACAACCTCTAAAGAGTGTAAAACTGGTATACTAGCCGAGCTCACGGTCACGAGCAGCTCAGGACTCTCGCATGATTAAATTATGGAACTTAAACTCAATTTGTCATTTGCATTTGCATGGGATTATTTATTAATTTTGTTCTATTATTCTTATTATAGTTTGGTATTTACTTACATTTAGTAACTGCTAATAAAACTTGATCAACTTATTAAAAGCAATGCTCAGCTTTAACCCCTATTGTTGATCAGCTTTACACATCACATGAACTCCCACCTTTGGTAAGATCATGCCACATTATTCCTCACAACTTGTTGAGCGATGAACATGTGTGAGCTTACCCTTGCTGTCTCACACCCCCCACAGGAGAAGAGCAGGTGGTTCAAGTGGAGCCACACAGCGTGGGGTTCGATTTCATCTAGGTGGCATCTCCGAGTTGACTTTCTGGCGCCAAGGATGGATTTAGTTCGATCCATATTTATCTTTTATTTTGTAAGACTTCCGCTATGTAATAAATACTCTGATTATATTATGACATTTATCTCTATACACTCTGTTATTATATATGTTGTCTTCTTTGGCGCATGTATGAGATGCACCTGGCTTTGTCCCTTTAAATCCGGGTGTGACAGAGGTGCACATGGGAAAGGAGTGGGACTCTGACGAGAGCTCCACCAACTCCTTCTCCGATGAGGACGCCACCAACATCGCCATCAACAAGGAGCTCCTCTTCCCCAATGTTAGCCACAAGTGTCTCATGACTAAGGAAGGCAAGAAGAAGGTATACTCTAGAGAGACCCCCAAATATACTACTTCTGATGACGAGGGTAGCTCTAGTTAAAAGGGTGATGATTTGTCTTATCTCTTTGCAAACCTCACTATTGAACAAAAAGACAAAATCAATGAATTGATAAAATTCCTTAACGAGAAGGATGATGTCTTGGAATGACAAGAAGAACTACTCGTTAAGGAAAACAAAAAAATTGTTAAACTGAAAGATGCTTTTGCTCTTGAAGCTGAAAAATGCAAAAACTTGACTAATGAGCTAAAAACTTGCAATGATTCAATTTCTTGTCTTAAATCTGAGAATATGAATTTGATTGCTAATATAGAGGAATTAAATGCTTGCGCTGCTACTACATCTACTGTTGAGCATGTTACTATTTGCACTAGATGTAGAGATATTGATGTTGATGCTATTAGCGATCACCTTGCTTTAATTAAATACCAAAAATGATCACATAACTAAGTTGGATGCTAAAATTGCCGAGCATGAGCTTGAAAATGACAAATTTAAATTTGCTCGTAGCATTCTTTATAGTGGGAGACGCTGTCATTAAGGATGGTGTTAGTTTCCAACCTGGGAGCCAAGACAACACTAAACTTAATGCCCATGAAAACAAGGCTTCCAAATTTGTGAAGGGCAAGGCTCCTACGGTGTAGGATAGAGAAGGATACATTTTATACCCTAAGAACTATCCTGAGTATAAGATTAGAAGAATTAATGCTAAAAAATCTCATTTTGTTGCGCATCATGCTTATATTTTATGGAAATGAAGCATCTAGCTCTAGGCATTTCACTTCTCATGCTAAAACTGCTAAAATGCCCAAAAAATGTTGATGCATCTCATGAGCCTAAATTGTCTTTTAATACCTTTGATACATCTTATGTGCTTACTAGCAAATATGATAGAATCGTTGCGAAATATGTTGGAGGCAGGCACAAGAGTCCAAAGACTTGTGTCCGGGTACCCAAGGTGCTTGTTTCGAATGTGAAAGGACCCAAGACCATTTGGGTACCTAATGACAAGACCTAAATCTATGTTGTAGGCTTATACATCCAGAGGAACAAGTTGGATACTCAATGGTGGGTGCACAAACCATATGGCAGGGGAGAAGAAGATGATCTCGTCATATGAGAAAAAAATGAAGATCCCCAAAAGGAAATCACATTCAGGGATGGAAATCAAAGTTTGATCAAAGGTTTGGGTAAAATTTCTATATCCCATAACCATTCTATTTCTGTCTTTCTTGTAGAATCCTTAGGTTACAATTTGCTTTCTGTATCTCAATTATACAAAATTGGGATACAACTGTCTATTTACTGATGTTGATGTTATCGTCTTTAGAAGAAGTGATGATTCACTAGCATTTAGGGGATTGTTACATGGACAATTATATTTGGTTGATTTTACTGATGACAAAGCTGAGCTGGACACTTGCCTAATTGCTAAGACTAATATGGGTTGGCTTGGGTATCGATGACTTGCTCATGTTGGAATGAAGAATCTTCACAAGCTTCTAAAGGGGAACATATTTTAGGATTAATCAATGTTCATTTTAAGAAAGACAGGATTTATAGTTCATTCCAGGCAAGGAAGCAGGTTGAAGTTCATCATCCACACAAGAACATCATGACGACCGAGAAGCCGCTTGAGTTACTTGTAGCACCCTAAAAATTCAAATCTTGAAAATTTCTCAAACTCGCTCTAAATCCAAAATGAATTTTAAATTTTGATTCAAAATGTTTGTTTGCGAGTTTATCTCAACAAATAAAATCTAGTGGTCTATATTCTCTCCAAAATCCTCCTCAAAATATCCTACAAATATTTCTCCAGTGATCTCCCTCAAATTCTTTCCAGAAATACTACTAAATATTCCACCGATATTTCTCCAAATATTTTCCTCCTGAGAAATACCTTCAGAATCATTTTTAAAATCCCTACAAATATTTTCTTAATAATTTTCGTCATGCTCATACGTATACATACGCATCCGGTGTCATACGGTGAGTTCTACAAGCTAATTTCACTTATACATGACTAATACAAGCTTATCTCCCACTAATCCTTGCCTCCTCGCCCTAATCCCCCCACCTTGCATATAAATAGAGGGGCAAGTGTAACACCCCTGGTGTTATAAAAACTAAAACTTTGGCATATCATCATATGCATCAGCATCATCTTGCTTGATACACCTAGAATACATTTTACTAGGTCCAAAATTTCAATTGAAACCCTAAACTAGCCCAAAAAGTGGAATTTAAAATCTAGTGAGAAGTTGCTAAAAGTCCGTATACCAAAGTGGTAAAGCTTGGAAAGTTGAACAACTTCCATCTGTGGAGATGTCCAAGTTTTATAGGAAAACTTGGAGTAAACTGCAAAAATTCAGTTTTGGTGCAATTTGGAATTTGCTGAAAATAATGTCAATTAGCTAACTTTGGGCTGTTATTACTTTTGGCTTCTAGACATTTTTGTGCTGGTCACTTTAGCAAAGTTGTAGGGCTACCTTAGGTGTACAAACTTGTTTAAGTTACTTAACCCTAAAGTCATATGGAATTAGGAGTAAAACTGGTCCAAAGAGGGGCTGACAGGTTTGGATTTCAGACTTGGTGTAATTGTCGAAGTCTGGATTTCAGTGTGTCTGGCTCAACTTTGGAGCTTTGTGGTGCCTGATCCATGTGGTTTTGGACTAAAGTTGTTGTAGCAAGTTTGAAGGCCATATGTTGGTGTGCTAGTTTGGAAAAATGTAATACCCCTAATTATATTTGTAATTGGGAGAAAAAGTGATCCAAAATAAGGTTAACGGATTTCCAAAAATTTCAGATTGTGAATAATGACTGAATCTGGAATTTAGTGTTGTGAGAGCTGTTTTAGAGTTCTTTTGTGGCTGATCTAGGAATTTTTAAGCTGAGGTGTTGGTAGAGGAAGTGAAGACCATATAGTGGTAAATAACTTTCTTTAAAGGCAATGGACATGATCCTATACGAAAATTGGAGTAACAGCGGCTCAACTGTTAGGTGGCTGAATTCTGAATTTTCAGATTTGGAATAGCGTCTAAGTCTGAATTTCAGTGATTGTGACTGACTTTGGGGCTTCCTAGTGCATAATCCATAAGATTTTGAACCATGTTTTCTATAAAGGAATTGAAGACCATAAGTTGGGGTACAAATGTCTTTAAGGGGGATGGATATGATCCTACACAAAAAGTGTAGAAAAAGTTGACTGAAAATGGACTGTTGAGTTGTTGGTGACTGAAATCAGTTCAGTTAACAAAAACTGAAATTCAGTAAATGGTGCCAAGTTTGGAGATCATTTGTGATCAATCCAAGTGGTTTTAGACTAAAGTTTCCATAGCAACGTTGGAGCCCATAGTACAGAGAACAAGTTTTATAAAGAGGGCTGGACTTGGTTCTAAATAAACCTTGGAGTAAAATGCTCCCAAACTTGCCCTGTCAGATTAGGTGTATGGTGTCTGTTTCAGAAACTGCCCCTGGATTCAGTGTTTTGTGAGCGGTTTTGGAGTGCCATAACATTGAACTCATGCACTTTTGGCCTTGGAATACTATAGCAACCTTGGAGATCTATAGTTGGAGAACATTTTCTCTTGAGAAGGTGGGGTTTTGTAGTGTACAAAACTAGGAATAAATCTGCCATAAATGCTCTCTGTCAGGTTAGTTTGGTGCTGAACCATGTTCAGTTTATTGAGGCAGTGAATTTGGGTTAACCTTGGAGTAGGGTAACTCTTGATCTGTGAGCTTTTGGCTTGGGGTTGCTATGTCAAGATTGTAGAGTTAAGTTTTGTGAGCATATTTGGTTAGCATTGGTCGACCTATTGCTGTTGGAAATGGAGAAATAAAGGGGTCGACAAAAGGGGTTTAGGTGGACAGTAGGATGTTGGATGCCCGGACTCTGAACAAGATTTTTTGTATCTCTGCTGTACTCCACTGGTTTGTCAAGATTGAGTTATGATAAGTATTGCACGGAGTAGCCTGGGAGTTTCTAGTGCCTGATAGGGGAGTCAAGCTAAAAATATCCAAGGTATTGGAAGAATAAAGAGTACACATGTGTGGAGTTCTTATCTGCATGACCCTGGCCACGTTGCCTGATTATAATTGACACTTTACTGTGTCTGTGAACCAGCGTGGGGTCTGTATGCGAAGCCACGTTGTTGTGCTCATGCAGTGGTCGGTGTCCTCAGCGTCTTTTCCCACATTGTCTAGCCGAAGTTGGTGATGTCTGTCTCTCGACCCTGTCCAAGCACTGGCGTTGCCGTGTCGGCACCCTACTCCTACATCTCTGTCGCCCGCACGCCCTGGTCTCCAGCATCCGGACGTCCCTGCTGCGGTCGGGCTCGGTCACGCCGCTAGACGTGCGTGCGCCTCAATCTCGCCGACGCTCGCCGTGGAATGCTCGTTGTACTCGTTGTCGTTCCCCGTCCATGTCGTGAGCTACAGCGTGCTCGTCGTTGCTGCCTCCTCGTCGGCCACGCTCAACCCAGCAGCTCCTTCGTGTCATCGATTTCCACAACGCACAGCCTCTCCACCAACCTCGTCGTGCTTGCAGTGTCATCGGGAAGCCGTTAGCCGCCTGCCTTGCCGGTTTGTCGTCGAATTCTTTTCAGTTGGAAAATGATAGCCGAGTGCCTAGTTTATTTATGTCATTTTCTCCTACAGTTCCTCACGCCCAGCAAGCCATCGTGCTCGACGCACTTCCTTTATCCGAACTCGCGCAATTCTCTCGCTTCGTCGTCATTCGCAGGTAGTGTAAGTATGATTATTTATTTCAGATGTATACATAGTTGTGAGAGTGTTCGGAGGAAATTGTTTTGTGAGTGTTTATGGCTGTTTTGTGACTCGCGCCACCGAATCGGACCTTGTGATTTTGTATGTGTGTCACAGTCGTCTGGTTAGTGGACAAAAGGAATAAAATGGTAAAACAATTGAAGTTCCTGGTAAAAATAATCTTAGGATTTTTGTAGCAAATAGATATTTTCTTTGGTGAATAGAAAATGCTTTAAGTGTACTTATATGAATTTTAGTGATGAAAATAGAGCACTAAAAATTGTGGGAAAATTTGTATAAGCTTGTCTTGGACATATTATCTCTTGGGTGAAGTTGAAGTTGTTTGGACATGGTTTGCTTAGCAAACTAATTATTGCTCAAAATAGAAGGAAGGATTTCATCCTTGGTAATTAGGGCATATAGTGTCTTAATGATGAGATGATGTTACTTATTGAGTTTGTGGTGTTTGGGTGAAGTCTTAGATGAATTGATTCCCTGGTGGTTGGTAGTTTTAAAGATACCTTGGTAGACCTCTAATGTTTTGGCTAGTTTTGTGCACCCTGTAGAAAAGTGTACTCAGGATGGGTTGTTTATTACCTTCTTTATGAAATGCATTTCCATACCATAGCAAACATTCATCTATATGTAATTGACTTGTAGAACACCCAGAAGAAGTGGTGTCTGAAGGAGTTCACTTCAGTGCCTGCTGATCCAGTGGTGGAGTTTCATCTAACTGCTTACCTGGTTAGAAGGGTTTTAGATCTTCTCCTGCAATAAGGCAAGCACCGGTGCATTTGCCATCTTCCTTGTATTACAATATTTTATCACTTATATGTTGCATTAGGTTATAGGAGTTGAATGATTAAACACTTGATGCGTTACCATCCTTGAAAGATTGATTATCATACCTTGTTACCTGTTTTATAAAAGCTAGTGCTGCTTAGTCCTGCTTATAGATTAAGAAAAATGTTTTTGATCTATGACTCATGATTTTTAAAGAAGAAAAAGGGCTTGGAATGATAGAGGCATCCTCCGCGGGGATGAATCCATCATTCAAGCAGGGTACCTCTGCCAGGTACCAAATTTTGAGAATTGCTTAAAACGAGACCAGACGTCGAGCTGGAGAGGTCGCCCGTCTGTGTCGATTAAGAAACGCACCGATTGTAGGCTTGTTAATCTAGGACCTTTTAGCTGGCCACATACCTCGTCATGGGTAAGCCTGAACTCGGCTAGTCCATATGTGAAAAGACAATCGCGCACTGGGAGTGGAGAGATGGCAGGAGTAGCGTGTACCCACCTGGCATGTGGCTGGATGGTGGAATACCGTACTCTCGGGTGGCGCGGACCGGTTCACATAGTGGAGGACCCATGGGAATGGTAGTCATATGCAAGGGTTAAGTGCTACATATGTCGTGTTGTTGGAGATCCCCAGCTGGGTATTAATCGATTCGAATCGCCGTTACTTCTCGGTCATGAAGATTGGATCACTACTTTGCATCGTAGATAACAAGTATAACAAAGTTTTGGTTAAAAGAAATCTAGTGTAGGCCAAGTGAATGATCTAGATTAGGAGAATCTAGAGACAGGTTAGTAAATTCATGTAATCATCTAAAAAAGAGTCCTTGATAATTGATAAGCTTTTCCCTTGATTCCCCAAAAGCTAGCATGCCCTTGAGAGTCTTTTCCTTAGTCGGGTAAGACTTGCTGAGTAATTGCCTACTCAGGGTTCTATTCCCTATGTTGTTGCAGGAAAGAATTTGATGACTTGGGCTTTATTAGTTGCTCCTTATGGAGGTCTTGAAGCTTAGATTACTTATGTGAATCTTTTATGGAAAGGCTTCACCTTTCCAAGTATTCTAGTTAAGTTATGCACTCTAAAGACTATCAGGACTTGTAATAATTTTGATCCCTTTTATGTTGTAAGACTTGAGTTCTAGAATGTAAAGTGTATTTTATAAAAGTCTTCTGCTCTATCTCCAATGTGTGTATCAAATGTGATTACTATAATATGCCTGTTATGTGGGAGATTCTTGGGATGATGAGTTCAAGTTGATGAACTCAATAGCCTTGTTAAGTTACCTAGTACACATGCATAGATGTTGAGGCCATTAAGGCAAGGATTAGTGCATGTGGGCTTCTGATAGTTTGTTCATCTGATCATTCGATCGTTCGTCCGTTTGTTCATGATCCCTATTCATCGTCCATCGTCCGTTCATAAGAATTATTCATCGTTCATCGTTCATTCATATGAATTATTCATCGTTCGTTCATAGTCACTATTAATCGTTCATTAGATCGTTCATAGTCACTATTCATCGTTCATCGTTCGTTCATACGAACTATTCATCGTTCATCGTTCGTTCATATGGACTATTCACTCTTCATCGATCGTTCATAGTCACTATTCATATGGACTATTCACCGTTCATAGTCACTATTCATCGTTCTTTCATACGGACTATTCACCATTCATTCGATCAACCAAATATTCAACTGCTCATCCATCATGATGTCCAACTCACCTAAGACCTGCCAGACCAATATTTCAGTCATACAGACTCCGGTGACTATGATTTTCCTTCTAGTAAGAAGTTCCCTTCTGGTCACCCATACAAGATTTCTCCAAGTTGAGCACACATAACTTTGAGATTCTTTCAAACTAGGCTTCCAAAAAGAAACGTGAACCATGTTTGTATGGATACACTGTCAATCCTATAAAACCTGTCCCAAGATACCACAGCCAACCCAGACTAAAATACCATAGTATTCCAGCTATTTGGGTCTCGCCTTACTGTTGTCCCATGTGACATAGTAGGTAGGAACAATTGCCACCAACATAAACCTCTACCCAAGAATAGCCTATAAATAATTACTAGCACCCCGCTCAAAAATACATTTGTATTTTTGATTTTCCAAATATCTCTAAATATTCAAATTTTGGAATATTCCAAGAATATCCCTTTTTCCTTTTCCTTTTCTACTTCACATGGTTATAAAATCTAAAACTCCTCCATCCAAACTCAGATTCCAATAATTCTTGTTTCTAAATTCTTATCAATTTTTTCCTATCCAACTATATCATCCCTCAAACATGTTTTATATTCTAGAAAACTCCAAAAAAAACTCTTGTCCCATATTCTGCCTATACTTTCCCTGTTCAGACTGAGTCAAACGATTCATTCGCCACTATTCTCACAAATTGTGAACTCTACCGTACTAAACCACATGTACCCAGCTATAAATACACCCAGTTACCCTCTCCCTCTCCACACCCTGAGCCAAGGCAAACCCCCACCCACTCAGTTACCCCGCTCTACCAACTACACGCCTAGTGTCACTTCGCCCCAATCCACCGTTCTAGTAAGCACCTCCACTCCACCACCAGTAATATCACAACAGCACATGACATAGATTCTGCTCAAGACTCTACCCATCCATATATCATCATTCTGACCACTATACTAAATATTTGTTGATATACTTGTTGGTTTGTATGTTTGCTTGTTCATGCTACATAGTTACCGGAGCGTTCGTGCCATCTCATGAAGGCTAGTTCTGCAAGTCTACGCTAGACGGTGGAGCCAGAATCTAGTTCCACGAGCTCTCACCCTTTCACCGTTTAAAGCAACGACAATCTCACTAGATCCCTTTGATGCATACATTACCTATGTTTTTCAAACACAACCCATAACCTGTTATTTTATGCATTATATGGTTTTGCTAAGAGACATGTTAATATGGCCACCTAGCCTTAGAACTTTGCCACAATTTATCTTTATACTCCTTGACATTTTTGTACAAAATGATTTGGGAAAAGGTGTGAGTTTTCAAAAGAAATTGTTTTCTAAATGTGTATGATGAAGGGTTATCACCCTTATCACCTTTGAGTGCGATGATCAGGGACTCCCTGGTTTTGGAGGGCCTTAAGGTGATGGCTCAGCCGGGTTAGGTGTGAGCATGAAGGGTTGTTCCTCTCGTATAAGGACCAGTTTGTCATTCTTCACTGCATGTACTCTTATCAAGTACAACCACTCGAGACTGCATGTGTAGTCGCTTGATCAGAACTTGCACGATCTGCACCCTAGGGTTATGGTGGCTAGGGAGCACCGAGAGGGCAAGGTGGGGGAATGTTTTGTCCTGGTATGGGCATGGAGGTGGCCTTGTTCCTTTCGGTATAACCGGCAAGGTAAAGTCGTGCAAGGGAAGAGAGAGAGTTTCGACATTCGGATCTCACGACAGTGAGATTGCAGAAACAGAACCAGTGTGTAAAATGTACACCTCTCTGCAGAGTTTAAAAACCTATTCGAATAGTCCGCGTCCACGGATATGGATGAGTTATGGCTTGGTATGACAATTAGTGTTTTGTTTTCCAAAAATTCTTTTGAAAAGTGGTTTTTAAAAGGTCCGATGGTTGAGTCGTGAGTTATGGTGGACGGGAAGTCCAGTAGCTGTTTTTGAAAATAAAAACTGGTGGGATACAACCGAGATTCCTAGATGGTTTAGTGCAGGGGATTTTGTTCTATATTGAAAAACTTCCTGTTCCTTTGGGAGAGAATGCGCTCTGAAAAAGATAAAATGTTTTACAAAATAGCCCTGCATCAAAAATTGCTTTTTCTGCAAAAATATCCTGAGCTCCACATACTCCATGCATTATATCTGATTTCCCCATTCCATGGGTGAAGGTGGGCTGTTGGGTACATAAGTACTCACTGTTGCATATTTGTTGTTTTTTAGAGAAGGAGATCATTGATCGGGTAAGACTTATGGCTGTTCCTAACCATGCATGTGACTGTTGGACCGCTGATTTGCTTCGCTGCGTATATCGGGCTACTTCAGACTCACTCTAATGATATGTTCCGAGTTGTGGACCAACTCTTAAAGTTGATCACCACCTTTATAGGTTTGTCTTGTTTAAGCAGATCTAGAACCATATGTTGTATAAATGTGTATACTAGCCTCCTGGGACTAGTATTTGAATCACATTTGAGTCCCAGAGGATTGGGACGCTTCATTACTCCACATGGATCTATTTGGCCCAATTGCTTTCATAGGCATCAGCGGGAGTAAGTATTGTCTTGTTATTGTGGATGACTATTCTAGCTTCACTTGGGTGTCCTTTTTGCAGGAAAAATCACAGACCCAAGAGACCTTAATAAATTCTTGAGACAAGCTCAAAATGAGTTTGGATTAAGGATCAAGAAGATTAGAAGCGACAATGGAACAGACTTTAGGAACTCTCAAATTGAAGGATTTCTTGAGGAGGAGGGCATCAAGCATGAGTTCTCCTCTCCCTACACACCTTAACAAAATGGTGTTGTGGAGATAAAGAATAGAACTCTAATGGATATGGCGAAAACCATGCTTGAGGAATACAAGACACCGGATCATTTTGGGCAGAGGCAATTAACACCGCCTGCTACTCCATCAACCGACTCTACCTTCAACGAATCCTCAAGAAAACATCATATGAACTCCTCACCGGTAAAAGCCCAATGTTTCCTATTTTCGTGAATTTGGTAGCAAATGCTTTATTTTGGTAAAGAGTGGTACAAATTTCAAATTTGCTCCTAAATTAGTAGGAGGCTTTTTACTTGGTTATGACGCAAACACAAGTGTGTATAGAGTCTTCAACAAGTCCACTGGATTAATTGAAGTTTCTTGCGATGTTGTGTTTGATGAGATTAATGGCTCTCAAGTAGAGCAAGTTGATCTTGATGAGTTAGATGATCAAGAGGCTCCGTGCATCGTGCTAAGGAACATGTCCATTAGAGATGTGTGTCCTCAAGTACCCGAAGAGCCTACACCAACACAAGATCAACCTTCATCCTCCATTCAAGCATATCCACCAACACAAGATGAGGAACACGCTCAAGAAGTTGAAGATCAAGTTCAAGACAATGAGATACCACAAGATGATGGCATTGATCAAGGGGAGATGAAGTTGAGCAAGACAAGGAGGATGAGCAAGAGGTTTAGGCTCAAAGACCACCTCACCCAAGAGTCCACCAAGCAATTTAACGAGACCACCTCGTTGACTCCATCATTGGTGATATTAAAAAGGGGGTAACTACTTGCTCTCGTGTTGCACATTTCTGTGAACATTACTCTTTCGTGCCTTCTATTGAGCCTTACAGAATTGAAGATGCACTTAGAGATTTGGACTGGGTGATGGCAATGCAAGAGGAGCTCAACAACTTCACTAGGAATGAGGTTTGACATTTAGTTCCATGTCCTAACCAAAATGTTGTAGGTACTAAGTGGGTATTCCACAACAAACAGGATGAGCATGGCATGCACCCGTAGCTAGGCTTCAGTCAATTCACATATTACTTGCCTATGCTACTTAACATGGCTCCAAGTTCTATCAAATGAATGTGAAAAGTGCCTTCCTCAATGGCCCTATCAAGGAAGAGGCATATGTTGAGCAACCTCCTGGCTTTAAAGATTATGAGTATCCTACACATGTCTATAAGATCTCAAAGGCGCTTTATGGGCTTAAGCAAGTCCCAAGAGCATGGTATGAATGCTTGAGAGACTTTCTTATTGCAAATGGTTTTGAAGTCAGAAAAGTCGATCCTACACTCTTTACTAAAACCATTGACAAAGACTTGTTCATATGCCAAATATATATTGATGATATTATCTATGGGTCTACTAACAAGTCATCTTGTGAAGAGTTTAGTAGGATCATGGTACAAAAATTTGACATGGCCATGATGGGGAAGTTGAAGTATTTCTTAGGATTTCAAATCAAGCAACTCCAAGATGGCACTTTCATTAGCCAAACGAAGTGCACTCAAGACATACTTAAAAAGTTTGGGATGAAGGATGTCAAGCCCATCAAGACTCCTATGGGGACAAATGGGAATCTCGACCTTGACATAGGAGGTAACTTTGTATATCAAAAGGTATATCAGTCTGTGATAGGTTCATTGCTTTACTTATGTGCTTCTACACTGAACATTATGCTTTCCATATGCATGTGTGCAAGATTCCAAGCCGACCCTATGTGACAATGGGAGTGTTATCCGCATGGTGGAGAATCCTGTTGAACACAACCGCACTAAGCACATAGGCATCCGTCATGAGAGACCACTCACAAAGGGGAGATATCGTTATTGACCATGTTAGCACCCACAAATAGTTAGCCAATATCTTCACCAAGTCCTTGGATGAAAAGATATTATGTCAGCTTAGGAATGAACTGAATGTCTTAGATTATCGGAACGTTGATTGAAGTTTTGCACATGTTGCTCATTTCATGCCTTTGATCATGGCAAGTCTCTTTCATTTGGTACAATTACATATTTCTTATTATTCTTGTGCCAAAGTTAAGACTAATATGCTTTCAAGTATATTTCTATACTTAGTCTTAGATTGAAAGGGAAATAGAGTTGAAGGCAAAAGCAAATCTTCCACTGCATATTCATTCGGTATCAAACACTCTTTGCCCAACTCATGTACTTACATTCATATCTTTCTTGTTTAAGGCCTCAGATTTCTTTGTTTTTGGTGCTTAATGACAAAGGGGGAGAAATTAATAGGCCAAAGAAAAAGGAATGCACCACCACCCTATATTTTCAAAACTTTTTAATCTTCCAAATTGCTATTTCTACATTTGCAAAAACCCTCCTGACAACTAAGAGGAGAAAAACTATTTATGCCATAGGGGAGAATTTATTCGGGGGGGGGGGGGCAGATTTTATATGGCCAAAGGGAAAAGCATTTGAAAAAGGGAGAATCTTTCAAAACTTAGAAATGCTTAGGAAAATTCTATTTCTTACACCTTAGGCCAATTGCAAAAGAATTTGAAAAGACTTCTCCAAATGATTTGAAAAATAAGCTAAGTGGTGAAAATGTTGTCCAAATTTTTTTACTATATCAACAACATTCATATGTACTTAGAATTTCTTTCACTTCAGTAACTTATGCATACTTGTCAAAATCTCAAACTAGTTACATTTATGCACTTTATATTTGCTTTGGTTTGGTGTTGGCATCAATCATCAAAAGGGGGAGATTGAAGGAAATGGCCTTCATCATTTCCTCTAATTGATTTTGATGCTTGATGACCATCACAACCACTATGGACTAACTAGTTTTCCTATTTGATTGATTCATGGGTGCATAAGTCCATCCATCTCAATTCTAAGTCGACTGTTCGGAATAACGTAGATTATTCCAAATAGGAGAGTTTTTTTTTGTAGAAATGACATGTCCTCGAATCGTCCAGGCCCTTCCGGTGGACCGTCCGCGACACCGCAACACCTCGGACAGGAACTATGTTGAAAACCATGTTTCTACTATAGATTGTCTGTAGGATAGAAGAGCACTGTCCAGGACCAAGCATGAACCATCCACCTGTTGAAAACCAGATAAACCCGAAGGTTCATCCTCGTGGACTGTCTAGGGTGCACGGTCGGACTATCCGTGACTACTTTATCTGACATCTGACGACACATTTAATGCACTTATAGGTGTTACTGTTGACCATTGCGATATCAGGCATTGATGTGAAGGGGTGGACTGTCTAGGCCAGGAGCGTGGACCGTCTGCGTGTGGCAGAAAGTTGGCAATGACTAGGAAGTGGTTGGTGGATATAAATACAACCCAACCACTTCCATTAACAACATCCAACTTTCCATTCATCCACATTCAATATAAGAGCAAGCACAACAATCCAAGACACATTCCAAGCTCCCAAGCTCCTCCAAGTGCCATAATTGTGACTAGTGATCATTAATGATTAGTGCCTTGGAAAGTTTAGAGAGTGTGTGATCTTGTGTTTTTCTTGTTGCTCTTGTTGCTTGGCTTTGTTGATCGTGCTTTCTTCATCTCCTTCTAAACTCTCAAGTGACTTGTAAAGCTAGCAAGAGACACCTAATTGTGTGGTTATCCCTGCGGGGTCTAAGTGACCCTCGAGATTAAGGAGAAGCACTCAATCGGTCTAAGTGATCGTTTGAGAGAGGGAAAGGGTTGAAAGAGACCCAACCTACGTGGCCTCCTCAACTAGGAGTAGGTTCATTAGAACCGAACCTCGGGAAACAAATCGCTTGTGTCTTTGTGTTAATCTTACTTTGTGATTTGATTCTTTATCTCCCTCTATCTCTCTCTCTCTAAGTTCTCTTGCATATCGTTTTAATTTAGCTCCCAATAGTTATCTGCATTGATTGAGCAACTCGTGGCAAGAAGAACTATCTTCCACACTCTGATTTCATTATTGCTCGTTCTAACGCTAACCTCATGTGAAGTTCATGTTCAAAGTTTATAAGTTTTAGGTTTTGCCTATTCACCCCCTCTATGCGACTTTCACAAACCAACAAAGAAAACAACCTCTTTGTCTGCATATGTTGATGATGGCGATTTGTTTCCCTCTGGAAGAAACTTCTTTATTAGTCTTAATGTATCATTGAAACCCTTGTCAGTGATACCAATTGTTGCCTTCCATTGCAACAATTGCAATGTGCTACATAACTTTTTGTGGTCCTATTTACAATCTGGGTATAACAAAGTGTTGTGGTCCTCTAACATGCGCTCTAGTTTTTTCTAACCTTTTTATTGTCACAATCTTTCTCTTGTTCATGCAACATTTGTGCCAGAGCATCGTTGTCTTCAGTATCTTTAGCCTCACCAATTACATCATCTACAAAGGAACTAAATGGAGCAATATTTGAAATTGTTTCGTCGTACTCCTCTTCTCCGTCCTATAGAACACCTATTTCTCTACGCTTGGCTTAACAAATATAGTTAGACATGAATCCAATTTGTATAAGTAGGGTTGAATTTGTGGCGGAACCGCCCAAATTATTCCAACTTAAGTGCATAAGTCCTGCCTTAGAGGCTAGACCACACTAAAATAGGAATAATACGTCAGTCCCTCGGATCTAGTCCGACGAGGCCACTAACAGGATCAAGTACCACGTACTCACTCGATGGCGAGGCACAGAGCAAATACAATAAAGCATAAAACCATACATTAAGGAGTATTAATTATTACATCATCATTGGAGTTCAGCAAAAGTAGTCATCATTGTTCGGAATGCAGTGGAATACAACTAACGATAAGTAACCGGAGGGATGGGGAAGCCTGTCCCATCACTCCTCATGCTCCTCCTTGGCCGAGGTAGGGTCCCACTCGACTGTCCAACCCGGTGGCAAGATGGACGGCCAAGTCACTCCAGCAACCATGTCCTCCAGAGCACCTGTAAAATTATGCCACAAGCAAGGCTGAGTATACTAATACTCAGCTAGACTTACCTGGTGTGAGGAGTCTACTCCTCTACCCCTAGACATGCAGCTGTTTGGCTGAGGGGTTTGGTTGCCAAAAGCACTAGCTGAGTCTATAAATCAAGTTTTAGCTTTGTCAAGTTTTAGTGTGACTCTCTTAAGACTAAATGTATACCTATCTAATCATACATGGTATCAAACATTTAGCAATCAATAACTTTTGCCAACTAATCACATTTCCACTTATTACTCAATGCAGTACAATGGATCAAGCAGTCTCATTAGCTGGGAGAAGCAGACGATTAGAATCGAGTTTTTATCCTTGCAAGGTAAACCTAAACACACAACATGGCGAGGCACTCCGTCCCCACACACATCAACCGTCCCCATCGATTCCCCGTCAGCAGATCAGGGCTCACCGCCTTGGCGTACAATGCCTCACTGACCCCGACTGCCGTCGTGCAGTGATCGCACTTGTACCCACCATAACTGGAATGGGAGACCACGTCTCAGGTCGCGTGAGGGGTAAAGTCCACTGCCAGGTTCAATCAGGTACTAGGCTTACCGATTTACCATATTTCTTGGCATATGCTTAGTACGTTCAAACGCTTGACACAGGTATCCGCACGTTAATCCTTATTCCAATTCCATCTCGTAGCCCACGCATCCCCACGGATCCGTGTCCACAGACCAATCATCAATATGATATGAAAGTGGGTACAACCAATTCCTAACCTCGCACGAGTGCTAGAAAAATCACTCGACCTCTAACGAGGTCCCTAATTAGCAAAGCAGCTACTCGACCTAGCATACTAGTATCCATCTCAACAAGGATTCCTGAGTTCATGCAACTAGGGTTTCAATCAACTCCTACACTTAAGTGCACAATACAAGCCTACAAACATTAAGTTCAGTAAAATAGCATATAAAACAGGTTATGCATAAAACCGAGGCTTGCCTTCCAAAGCTGGGGCAGGTAGATCCTCTCGGGCAGGTGTTGGTGCTGGATCCGGGGCTACCTCCTGAGCAACTCCTTGCTCTGGCACGAGGATGTACTCTCCGTCCGCGAGGTTGCAATCTATCGAATGCAATGAATAAGCATATGTATGCTATGATTATGCAGGATTTAGTTATCATTGTGCTAAGTGAAGAAAAACTAAGTTAATTAATCCTGTAGGGTTTCCTGGTTATTATACAAGGCTCTTAGTGGTTTATGCTTATCAATTTGGGCCTTGGGGTTTTACCTAGGGATAAGCATAAGGGATTTAGTCTTGGGTTGTCCCTTAATGTTTTAGTAGGCATTCAAGGGGTGCTGCTGGTTTGGTCTCCACTATTAATTTCCCTTTTTCTTTTCTATTTACGGATTTTTGTGTGGGTTTGAATTACAACAGTGATTTAACTATTTCCAAAAATTCTGTAAAAATTACAGTGGGTTACTATTTGTCACTGTAATCTGTCCTATAAATTTGGGGTCCAGAATAAATAGAATATGCCCTGGACAAAAATAACAAAAGTTGGGGCAAAAGGGGCCACTTGTACTACAACTCTTATCTAGGGGTGGGTTATGTACTAAGAGTCATTTTTACTGGTATCTATAGGTAATAACATGCTTCTGTGCCAGAAATCACAGAAAGTTACTTAGTGGTTATTTAGTTGTGATTTTCTAAAGTTTAATGCTAAAAAGGTACTTGCAACTAGCTTGTTATTTGAAAAATATCAAAAAACAGAACTCATAATCTTTCTATATTTATAGTAACAAAACATTAGTTATCCCAAGGTTTGGGGTGTTTTCTCCTCAGGGTTATTTTTCTAGGGTTTTTCTAAGTTTTCCTTGTTTTCTTGAAATAAAAGGTATTTCATTTCTTCTGTACTAAACAAGGATATAATAAAATTTTCTAGTAAACTATACTGAATAAGAAAGCTAACAAAAATGTGGGTGCTCCCTCGTTCTTTATTTAAACTACCCTTTTTATTTTCTTTAACTTTAAGCAAAAAGTGATTTAAATGGCAAACTCTACAATAATGGGGTGTACAGAGGGGTTTATTATTTTTAAACAGGTTAGAAAGTGATTAAGTACTTCTCTAAATTTTCTTGACCTCAGTCTAATAGTGTAGCTATTTTCCTTATTTCTTTTAGCTTTTGACCAGTTAATCATTTAATTCAAAACTTTAATGTTTTCTGTAACACTTAGGGGTTTTATATTTTTCCCAAGTAGTTTACCTCATTTAGGATCTGGCAAAATTGGTTTGACTCGATTTGGGTAAACCAAACTGAAGTTATGAATTTTTCAAGTTCTATTTGGATTTAAATCAGAATTTTTAAAAAGGATTCCTGGAAAACCCATTTGCACCGAAGACCCTAGGTTCTTCCTAAACTAACCCTTTCAGTAATACCCCTACGCTACTATTCCCTTGAGTCGCTGATAGCGCACAAAACCCCCTGCCCTTCTCTTCTTCTTCCCCACGGTCCCTCCCCTTTTGTAAACAGTAACTGTGGAAAGGAAAGGACGGCATGGCTTACCGGCGGCGAGAGAGGTCCAGCGAGGGGCGGGGTTGGCTCCGGGAGGTCCTGGCGGTCACAGCGATGTACGGCTCGACGGCGGTGGTGGCCGGAATCGGCCGGTCCACGCGCATGCGGGTGAACTCCTCGACGGCGAGAGCTCCGGCCTAACCATGACGTAGGGGCTATGTGTGCAGTGAATCAGAAAATGGCGCAGAGACTCACCCGGTCCACGTGCGCCGGTGGGGTTCCGAACTCTGGCGAGCGCGATTGCGCCTTTTCGTTGGTGGGGGTCCCTGGTTCAAGCTCTGGCAAGCTTCACGGCCTCCCAGGGAAGCTACCTAGGGGCTTGGATTGAGCGGAGGAGGGCGGGAAAAGGTTCGGCCACGGTGGTTGTCCTCGGGCGGCTCTGGCGGGTCGCGGGGAGGTCGCCGGAGCTATGGGCGAGCTCCGGGGAGTTGGGCGCGGGTCAGAGGATGCAACGGTGAAGATAGCCGGGCGCTGGAGCGGGCTTTATAGCCGTGGCGCGGGCGTGGTCACGGGCGCGCTGGGGTTCGCGCACGGGCGTGCTCTGAGCGCACCCCCTGAGGGTCAGCTCGCGTCGAACACGTGTGTGTTTGCTTCTGCCATGGTTCAACGGTCGATTGGAGCACCTTAGCGTGAAGATCTTGACAAAACCACTGTGTACGATCTCTTCCCTGCACCATATCCTACCTTTTTGATGTGTGTCCCAAGCCAAGATACGATCGGGGTAGGGAGAGATAGGGGTGAGAAGTTGCCTTTGTCCTAGCTGTCCAAACTGAGACAAAACTTGTGTCAAGTCGTGTCAAACGACCTAGGGTTGGGTTCAAACTTTTCCAGGGTATTCTAGAGGTATTTTGGCGCCACTTTGTCAATTGGGCTAAGTGATTTTGAGTTTGGGATCAAGGTGAACATGTTTGATCTTTGCAAGAGGGTTGGTTTTGGACTTAGAAAAATTCTGGTTTTTCTTTTGTGCTCAACCCTTTGGTGAATCTTTTGGGGTTTTTTTGAAATCTTATTGGGGTCACTTTCTTACTATTATTTGTAGGGTATCAAGTGTACTACAACTTTTATAATTGGCCCAATTCATGATCATGGGGTTTTCATAGCCTTTTGATCACACTTACCTCTAGTGCTCCACTTGTCCAAAGGGGTTTGAATTAGGATTTGGGCAATTCTCTAGCTTATATGTGCATGACAAACCAAGGTATGATTTCTAAAATGGGTTGCACTTACTTAGGATCTTGAGCTCCAATTTGGTGTACTTTTCCCAACTTAAGTCACATGTGATGATGGGCTTACTTGTGTAGCCTTGAGTGGAAACCCTAAGTAACACCTGGGGTGTTACAACCCTTGTGATACCCGGTTTTCAAAGAAGAGAAGTTGGAGGGTATTCTTTTTGTTTTTTTCTCTCTCTTTCGGTTGTTGCATTTTGGGAATTTGGAATTTGAGGATAAACATTCACTAGTAGGGCAGTAGAATTTCTTTGGTTAGGCGCTTGCATCGGGGTTGGGAGCCGTCGCGTGGGCGTGTTGGGCCGCGAATCTTGTTTCGGCCCACTAACCCCCCTAACCCTAGCCGCCCTCCCCCTAACCCCCCCTTCTTTGTGCAGCCGCCCCCCCATTCCCCTACCCTTTGGCCGCCGCCCCCCTCCCATCTCCTCCTTTCTCAAGCACTTGCAGCCACACATCTAACCCTAGCCTCCCCCCCATCTCCTCCTCCCAAGGTGCCATTCGTTGCCGCTCGGATCTCCGTCACGTGGTGCAATTCTTCAACGGTTTCCGGTGGAGGAAGGGAGGAAGAAAATGGGGAGAACCCAAGGTGATTTTTGTGTTCATCTCTTGTTCTTTTTGCTGCAATCCAATTGTTTAGATGTTGCGTATGCGATTTGGTAGTAGGGCTGTCCAGAATTTTAAGGGGGTGGACGAACAGCAGCAGAATTAGTGATTTCTGGGCATTTTTCGTGGAGAATTAAGGTGAATCAGTTTGGGAATCATGTAGAACTTTGGCATACCTTTCCAACGAGTATTTATGCGCTCAATTTGGAGTTATAAATTAAAAGTTATCACCGTTTGAATCCGGGTATGTGGCTGTCCAAAAAAACAGATTTTCAGGGGGATGAACAGCAGCAGTATTAGCAGATTCTGGGGATTTTTCGGGAGTAATTAGTGTTAATCAGTATAAGAATCATGTAGGTCTTAATCTTATCTTTCCAATAAGTACTTATGCGCTTGATTCGGAATTATATTTTAAAAGTTATCGCTGTTTGAATCCGAATATGTCGCTGCCCAAATCAGGAAAAATAGATTGCAGGGGTTATCTTGTGGACCGTTTAGGGGTAATTAGATGTTAGAATTTAATCCTAAATTGTATACCAAACTTGTGGGGAAATGTATGTAGTTGTCTCTGGAGTTTTGGTTGTCACCACTGCTATCTTAATTTTAAAATTATGGAATTGTTAAGCAGCGCCGCTGCAGTTTGGTTGGTGTGGGGGGGGGGGGATTATTACCCGCGGCGGGTTTGAGACTGCACGTAGGTGCGACATTGTTTTTGAGGCTTTTTATGTGAATTTGGTGCACTAAGTTGGGTGTCAAAAACAGGTGGTGGACTTTCGGATCGTTCTTAGGGATTTGCCCAAACTTCCGGTGAAGGCAAGTAAAACTGTGATGGTTATTCCGTCTGTCAAATGAGGAGTCTTATACTTGATTATGTTGTGCTATTGTATTCATATTCATATTTTTTATTGAGTACCATCATTTCAAGATGTTCATGTTTCATGGATTTCATATGTTGAGTTTGAGGTTTGATCATGTTACTCATGTGGTTATTATGTGGAATGGGTGGAAGTATATGTCTAGCACATTTATTTGGGAAGAACTCATGATGTTGTCATGCATAATGCATTCATCATCCATTGCATTGAAGTTTCGTCGCGATCTTATGGTCCGACCGTACCGGTACATTGAGCATCATATGTTGCCCGAGAAGGGGTATGATGCAGCTTCATATCCTTAGAGATATGGAGGCAGAAGTCATTATTGCATCTGTAGCCATGTGCATCCATGGGAGAGGTGTGGAAGCTATTATGTGGATGTGGATAATCTGGACTTGTGCATGGTGTTTCTTTTGGGCGTTAAGTAATTAGTTACTTATTTACTTGCTGCAATTTAATGTTCAAGAAGAAAGTTTTGAAATACGTGGTTGTTTAAGCACAGTTTGATTTACAATGTCCAGTTTGTTGTTGTTATGTTTACTTGCTGAGATATGTCATCTCACATCTTGCATTGTTTGATGCAGGCACCTAATTACTGCTTTGGGAAAAGAGGGATGTAGCAGCACGACCACTACACCTTTAATAAAGGAACCACCACTTAATAATGTTGTTAATCAGGGAGGGTCAAGTCTAGAGAATTACTTTGTTCTTGATTAAGCATTTGTTTTGGGGTGGGCTGAGCTCCTTATCTCATTTATATTGCTTCTGTTGGGTCATGAATGCGTTTTACCACTTTTGCATTTAGATTCTACTACGTGAATTATCTGTCTTTATATCCTGTATGAACTACATGTTTCCCCTCCTTGTTATGCTAGTTTCAAAGGAGGTGCTGCCGGATTTTGCAATATTTTCTCTCTTTATTACATCTCTTGTGTTGACTAAGTTTGGTGGGAGGAGTTTGGTAATATCCATTGTGTGTGACCAGTGGGGTGTTACAGTTGGTATCAGAGGTATAGGCTGTAGGTCCTAGCAAGTGGAGTAATAATAAATTGACACACTACACATGTAGGATGGGATTTTTTGGCTTGCTATTGATATGTTATGGTATTACATGTGCTAGTTTGACATTATCTAAAGAGATTCTATGCCAATCTTATTTACTTATTATTCTCATCCCTGTGGCTGCAGCTATGCCGCCTCGTAGGGCTTGGGGTAGTCCGCAAGCTCCTAGTGGGGACTCGATGAGTCCGGCGGCAATGTTAGCCGCGATGCAGGCCATGCAGCAGGAGTTGGACCTTCTGAGGCAAGCCATTCCTGTTGCCCCTGCGGGTGCTGCTCAGGGTGCTGGTGGTGGAGAAGTGCCCGGGGGCGCTGTCCCTGCGGGTGCTGTTCCAGGTGGCGGGGCCGAAGTGCCTCTTCCAGTCAGTGGTCTTTCTCTGATGCAGTGGATGGGCATGAAGTTGGATTCTTTTGATGGCAGTGGTACTCTGGTCGAGGCAGTAGATTGGTTGACTTATGTGGAGGATAAGATGAATGTCTTCGAGATTGCATATGGAGACCGGGCTCACTTTGGCACACAGCTGCTGAAGGGAGAGGCTCAAATTTGGTGGAGAGGCGTGCAGGCAGCGCACTCCTCCTCACCAGGAGTCCTGTCTTGGGATGTTTTCATCAGGCAGTTTGAAAGGAGATTCTACCCGGTCACCTTCCTGGAGAAAATGAAGATTGACTTGCAGTCCTACAAGCAGGAGAAGAAGTCTGTCACAGAGTATGAGGTGGGCTTCAACAAGATGGTTCGCTTTGTCCCTCATGTGGCTTATAATGAGATGGAGAAGGCGAGCCAGTTCTGTCAGGGTCTGAAGCCTTCTATCAGGCATGCTCTAGGGGCCTTTCCGTTGGTGGACTTCCGTACCACGGTGGAGCAGGCACTGGGTGTGGAGATGCAACACCAGTATACCATGGAGATGCAGAAGTCTTCGGGTATTGATCAGCCTCGTGGCCAGGACGCGAAGAGGGGTAGCACGGGAGGTCCAGCCCACAAGAGGGGCAAGTCTCAGCACTAGCGCCACCATCCTTTCCGGGGCAAATCTTCTGACTCGGGTACTTCGGGAGGAAGTACTTAGAGGTTTCGGGCTGTTCCTAAGCCCGGGCTGGTGCTGGTGTGTTTCCGCTGTGGTGATGCGCATCGCAGTGCAGAGTGCCAGTGGGGTGGTAGGTGTTCTATCTGCAGTCAGGACCATAAGGATGTGGTGTGTAGGAGGAATCCTAATGGGAAGCTCAGATGGGAGCCGGTGACTTCCTCCTCTTCTCAGGGCTCTATCAACATGATGTCAAGTGCTGAGCAGCAGTTTTCAGTTCCTCTTCCTCCGCAACAGCTCTATGTGCCTGGGACTTCTCAGTTCGTGCCGATGCAGGGTTTTCCTCAGTATCAGGCCGCGCCTATTCCTGCTCCGTCTACTCCTATGTCGTCTCAGTTTGGAGCTCCGCGCCTGCCTCATCCAGTGGCTCAGTGGGGTTCTTCTGTTAATTTCACTCCGGGAGCTTCCTCTTCTGCGGGTATTTCTGGAGCTTATGTGCTACCCACTGCGGATGGCAAGGAGACGTGGTGGCAGGTACGATTTCAGTTGATTCATTTGCAGCCCATGCTCTTTTTGACTCTGGCGCTAGCTATTCGTTTGTTTCGGAGGATTTTGTGTTGCGGGCTAGTCTTTCGATGCAGAGGTTGGGTCACCCAATTTTGGTTAGATCTGCTAATGGCTCCATTAGTAGTTGTTTAGTTTGTCAGGGGTGTTCCGTCATTCTTGCTGATGAGGTCTTTTCGGCCAATCTGGTGGTGATTTCCTTAGGGGCATTCGATGTTATCTTGGGTATGGATTGGTTATTCCAGTATCGCGCGGTTATATCCTGTTTCTGGAAGACAGTGTTATTGAAGGCGCCGTCGGGTAAGGAGGTGGTATTCTTGGGAAGTTCCCCGAAGTTCATGTTATCCTTGTTGGCGCAATTGCTTCCTAATCGCCGGTCAAGGAAGTCAGGGATCTTTTTCTCCATGGTGGTGGAGGGTGAGGCTGCCTTGCAGGTGCAGGACATCCAGGTGGTGTGTGACTTTGCTGATGTGTTTCCGGCAGAGCTTCCAGGCATTCCTCCGGAGCGCGATGCAACTTTTGAGATTAAGCTGATCCCGGGTACACAGCCTATTCATAAGGCCCCGTATCGAATGGCCCCAAAGGAGCAGATTGAATTGAAGCGGCAATTGGATGATCTGCTGGCTAAGGGTTTCATTATGCCTAGCAGGTCTCCATGGGCTTCCCCAGTATTGTTTATTGAGAAGAAGGATAAAAGTAAGCGGCTGTGTGTGGATTATCGCGCTTTGAATCAAGTGACAATCAAGAATAAATATCCGCTTCCCCGAATTGAGGTCCTCTTTGAGCAGTTGAGGGGTGCCCAGGTGTTCTCCAAAATTGATTTGAACTCTAGTTATCATCAATTGAGGATTCGTGAGGAGGATATTGAGAAGACCGCCTTTAGCACCAGGTATGGGCATTATGAGTTCATAGTCATGTCTTTTGGCTTAACTAATGCCCCTGCTGCCTTTATGGAAGCAATGAATAGGATGTTGCATGAATTCCTGGACGACTTTATGGTCGTGTTCCTGGATGATATTGTGATTTATTCAAAGACCGAGGCCAAGCATGAGCAGCATCTCCGTCTCGTTCTGGGTGCTCTAAGGAAGAATCAATTCTATGGCAAGTTGAACAAGTGTGCCTTTTGGCTATCCGAAGTGGCTTTCCTGGGGCACGTGATTAATCAGCAGGGTATTGCGGTTGATCCCAAGAATGTTGCGGTTGTGGTGGAGTGGAAGAGACCCTCTTGTGTCTCTGAAATCCGAAGTTTCTTGGGGCTCGCTGGGTATTATCGGCGCTTCGTACCAAATTTTTCCAGCATTGCTAAGCCTTTGACTAGGCTCTTGGAGAAGGGTGTTCCCTTCGTCTGGTCCGACGATTGTGAGGTTAGTTATCAGACATTGAAGAGCAAGTTGGTGGACACCCCTATCCTAGCTTTGCCTGAGAGTGGTAAGTGTTTCACAGTTTATACGGATGCTTCGCGTATTGGTCTTGGCTGTGTGTTGATGCAGGAAGGCAGAGTGATTGCTTATGGCTCAAGGCAGTTGAGGAAGCATGAGGGGAATTACCCAACTCATGATCTTGAATTGGCCGCGGTGGTTTTTGCTCTAAAGTCGTGGAGGCATTACCTTTATGGTGAGGCTTGTGACATTTACACCGATCATAAAAGTCTCAAGTATATTTTTACTCAGAAGGAGCTGAATTTGAGGCAGCGTCGGCGGCTGGAATTGATTAAAGATTATGATTTGTCCATTCATTACCACCCGGGGAAGGCTAATGTGGTGGCTGATGCCCTTAGCAGGTCTGGGGTTCCAAAGGTGGCCTTGTCGTTGATTGCTGATCTGGACCATTTGGGGATCGCTTTGTGTTATGTCGGCACCGCTAGCGAGGAGACTCGAATGCTTATTCAATCCTCTCTCATGGAGAGAGTGTGTGCGGCTCAGCAGAAGGATCGTCTATTGCAGGAAGCTCGAAAGAGGGTTGGTGATGGTAAACCCCGGGAATTCACCATTGATGAGAATGATTTGGTTCATTTCAGGGGTCGTCTCTGTGTGCCTCAGAAATCAGAGGTGAAGCTAGATATCTTGAGAGAAGCTCATAAAACGCCTTACACCGTCCATCCTGGCGAAACCAAAATGTACCGGGATCTGAAGCAAAACTTCTGGTGGAAGCAGATGAAGGTTGACGTTTCTAAGTATGTGGCCGCTTGTGAAGTATGTCAGCGCGTGAAGGCTGAGCATAAACGATCTGCAGGTTTGCTGAAGCCATTAGAAATTCCAGAGTGGAAATGGGAGCATATCACCATGGATTTTGTGGTGGGTCTACCTCGTTCCCCTCGTGGCAGGGATGCTTTATGGGTGGTAGTGGATCGCTTGACTAAGTCTGCGCATTTTATTCCCATGAAGACCACAAATTCAGCTTCAGATTTCGTTCCCTTGTATATGAAGGAAGTAGTCAGGCTTCACAGGGTACCTAAGTCTATTGTTTCTGATCGAGACTCCAAATTTATATCCAAATTCTGGGAGAGTCTTCATAGAGCATTGGGCACCAAGCTTTCACTTAGTGTCGCTTTTCACCCTCAGACTGATGGTCAGTCAGAGCGAACAATCCAAACATTGGAAGATATGTTGCGTGCTTGTGTTCTGTCATGGAAGGTTAGCTGGGAGGATCATCTTGCACTGGCAGAGTTTGCTTATAACAACAGCTACCAGGCTAGCATCAAGATGGCACCATTTGAGGCTTTGTATGGCAGGCGGTGTATCTCCCCTCTGTGCTGGGAGACTTTGGGAGAGAGATCCATGGTTGGTCCTGATTGGGTTCAGCAGACTTCTAAAAAGGTTCGGGAAATTCGTCAGAATATTTTGGCAGCTCAGAGCCGTCAGAAGAGTTATGCTGATGTGAGGAGGCGGGATCTGGAATTTGCTGTGGGTGACCAAGTCCTTCTTAGGGTATCACCTACTAAAGGAGTTGTTCGGTTCGGTGTCTCTGGAAAGCTCAGCCCGAGATACATTGGACCGTTAACTATTTTGGCCCAAGTGGGCAGCCTGGCTTATCGCTTGCTGCTGCCGGATTCCATGGCAGGGGTACACCCGGTTTTTCATGTCTCTATGTTGAGGAAGTTCTTGTGGGATCCGGACCATCTGATTGAGATGGAACCAATTGCGATGCAGCTGGATCTGACTTTGGAGTGTCGTCCGGTGCGTATATTGGAATTCTCGGAGCGTGTATTGAGGAAGAGATCAATTAAGTATGTCAAGGTCTTATGGACTAATCAGTCTGAGCGCGAGGCTATGTGGGAACTTGAGGAGCTGATGCGGCAGAAGTATCCATAACTTTTTGTTGTGGGTAAGTGTTGTTGATTCATTAATCTTTCCGTTTGTCGTTCTGATAGAAGCGTCAGAATTCGAGGTCGAATTCTTTTTAAGGGGGGTAGAGTGTGATACCCGGTTTGCAAAGAAGAGAAGTTGGAGGGTATTCTTTTTTGTTTTTTTCTCTCTCTTTCGGTTGTTGCGTTTTGGGAATTTGGAATTTGAGGAAAAACATTCACTAGTAGGGCAGTAGAATTTCTTTGGTTAGGCGCTTGCATCAGGGTCGGGAGCCGTCGCGTGGGCGTGTTGGGCCGCGAATCTTGTTTTGCCCCACTAACCCCCCTAACCCTAGCCGCCCTCCCCCTAACCCCCCCCCTTCTTTGTGCAGCCGCCCCGCATTCCCCTACCCTTTGGCCGCCCCCCCATCTCCTCCTTTCTCAAGCACTTGCAGCCACACATCTAACCCTAGCCGCCGCCCCCCCCCCATCTCCTCCTCCCAAGGTGCCATTCGTTGCCGCTCGGATCTCCGTCGCGTGGTGCAATTCTTCAACGGTTTCCGGTGGAGGGAGGAAGGGAGGAAGAAAAGAGGGAGAACCCAAGGTGATTTTTGTGTTCATCTCTTGTTCTTTTGTGCTGCAATCCAATTGTTTAGATGTTGCGTATGCGATTTGGTAGTAGGGCTGTCCAGAATTTTAAAGGGGTGGACGAACAGCAGCAGAATAAGTGATTTCTGGGCATTTTTCGTGGAGAATTAAGGGGAATCAGTTTGAGAATCATGTAGAACTTTGGCATACCTTTCCAACGAGTATTTATGCGCTCAATTTGGAGTTATAAATTAAAAGTTATCACCGTTTGAATCCGGGTATGTGGCTGTCCAAAAAAACAGATTTTCAGGGGGATGAACTGCAGCAGTATTAGCCGATTCTGGGGATTTTTCGGGAGTAATTAGTGTTAATCAGTATGAGAATCATGTAGGGCTTTATCTTATCTTTCCAACAAGTACTTATGCGCTCGATTCGGAATTATATTTTAAAAGTTATCGCTGTTTGAATCCGAATATGTCGCTGCCCAAATCAGGAAAAACAGATTGCAGGGGTTATCTTGTGGACCGTTTAGGGGTAATTAGATGTTAGAATTTAATCCTAAATTGTATACCAAACTTGTGGGGAAATGTATGTAGTTGTCTCTGGAGTTTTGGTTGTCACCACTGCTGTCTTAATTTTAAAGTTATGGAATTGTTAAGCAGCGCCGCTGCAGTTTGGTTGGTGTGGGGGGGAATTATTACCCGCGGCGGGGTTTGAGACTGCGCGTAGGTGCGACATTGTTTTTGAAGCTTTTTATGTGAATTTGGTGCACTAAGTTGGGTGTCAAAAACAGGTGGTGGACTTCCGGATCGTTCTTAGGGATTTGCCCAAACTTTCGGTGAAGGCAAGTAAAACTGTGATGGTTATTCCGTCCGTCAAATGAGGAGTCTTATACTTGATTATGTTGTGCTATTGTGTTCATATTCATATTTTTTATTAAGTACCATCATTTGAAGATGTTCATGTTTCATGGATTTCATATGTTGAGTTTGAGGTTTGATCATGTTACTCATGTGGTTATTATGTGGAATGGGTGGAAGTATTTGTCTAGCACATTTTATTTGGGAAGAACTCATGATGTTGTCATGCATAATGCATTCATCATCCATTGCATTGAAATTTCGTCGCGATCTTATGGTCCGACCGTACCGGTACATTGAGCATCATATGTTGCCCGAGAAGGGGTATGATGCAGCTTCATATCCTTAGAGATATGGAGGCAGAAGTCATTATTGCATCTGTAGCCATGTGCATTCATGGGAGAGGTGTGGAAGCTATTATGTGGATGTGGATAATCTGGACTTGTGCATGGTGATTCTTCTGGGCGTTAAGTAATTAGTTACTTGTTTACTTGCTGCAATTTAATGTTCAAGAAGAAAGTTTTGAACTACGTGGTTGTTTAAGCACAGTTTGATTTACAATGTCCAGTTTGTTGTTGTTATGTTTACTTGCTGAGATGTGTCATCTCACATCTTGCATTGTTTGATGCAGGCACCTAATGACTACTTTGGGAAAAGAGGGATGTAGCAGCACGGCCACTACACCTTTAATAAAGGAACCACCACTTAATATTGTTGTTAATCAGGGAGGGTCAAGTCTAAAGAATTACTTTGTTCTTGGTTAAGCATTTGTTTTGGGGTGGGCTGAGCTCCTTATCTCATTTATATTGCTTCTGTTGGGTCATGAATGTGTTTTACCACTTTTGCATTTAGATTCTACTACGTGAATTATCTATCTTTATATCCTGTATGAACTACATGTTTCCCCTCCTTGTTATGCTAGTTTCAAAGGAGGTGCCGCCGGATTTTGCAATATTTTCTCTCTTTATTACATCTCTTGTGTTGAGTAAGTTTGGTGGGAGGAGTTTGGTAATATCCATTGTGTGTGACCAGTGGGGTGTTACAGCCCTCCCCCCTTAAAGGAATCTCATCCCGAGATTTTGGGTAGAGTCCTTTGGAGGGGTGCCATGAAGGTGTGCTGGTCTTTTGCTTCTTCCTTTGTCCAAGTTTCTCTAGTTAACTGCTCTTCGAATGTCATCCTCTTTGCAACTTCAGAAGGAAGTCCTTTTTGAGTCATTTCTAAAGCTTACAATACCTTTAACATCTAAGTTCTTCTTATATTTAGATTCAAAGGGCAGGTGGGGGTGGGGTTTTTGATTACGTACCGACTCCTTTTGGCAGAAAGTCGGGGAAGCGAGAACGTAGGAAACCCTCAGTCTCCCATGTAGCCTCTTCTACTGAATGGTGACTCCACTGAACCTTATACATTCTGATCAACTTGCCCATGTTGATCTCTCCTTTTGATCCAACACCTTGACGGGGTGCTCTTGATAAGACAAGTCTGGTCCTATTTCAATTTCTGGTTCAGGCAGTACTTCAGTGGGTAAGCGGACACACTTCCGAAGCTGAGATACATGGAACACATCATGAACTGTTGACATGTGGGGTGGCAACTTCAATTGATATGCCACAGGTCCATAATTTGCTTTGATCTCATAGGGTCCAATATAGCGAGGAGCTAACTTGCCCTTGATTCCAAATCTCTGAACACCTTTGGTGGGTGACACCTTAAGATAAACATGATATCCCACTTCAAACTGTAGAGGCTTCCTCCTCTTATCATGGTAACTCCTTTTCCTAGCCTGAGCAGCTTCTAGGTTCTTCTTAATAACTCTGACCTTTTCCTCTGCCTCGAGTACCAAGTCTGGTCCAAATATTTCTCTCTCTCTAGCTTGTGACCAATTTAGCGGTGTCCTACACCTTCTCCCATACAAGGCCTCAAAGGTGCCATCTTCAAGCTAGACTGGTAGCTATTGTTATAAGAGAACTCTACCAAGGAAAGACACTTGTCCCAATCCTTTCCATAGTGTAGCACACATGCCCTCAACATATCTTCCAAAATCTGATTCACCCTTTCTGTCTGACCATCTGTTTGAGGATGGTATGCTGAGCTTCTTATTACATGGGTCCCAAGTGATTTTTAGAGCTGCTCCCAAAAGCGTGCCACAAACAGTGCTCCCCTGTCAAACACAATGGTCTTCGGAATTCCATGCAAACGCACTATTTGATCAACATAGATTTCTGCATATTTCTCTGTCTTGTGGGTGGTGTGTACCGGCAAGAAATGAGCGGTCTTGATCAATCTGTCCACGATGACCCAAATGGAATCATGATGCCGGGAGGTATTGGGCAATCCTACAATAAAATCCATGCAAATATCCTCCCATTTCCAAGATGGTATGGAAAGAGGCTATAAAGTGCCTGCTACCTTCAAATGGCTGGCCTTGACTCTCTGGCAGGTGTCACATTCAGAGATATACTTAGCAATTTCCCTCTTCATTCTGGTCCACCAGTATAAAGATCTGAGATCATGATACATCTTGTTACTGCTGGGGTGCATGGAGAATTTGGAAAGGTGAGCTTCATCCAATATCTTCTTTCTGAGCTCAGGTTTCTTGGGGACAACCAGTCGGTCTCCAAACCATAGGATTCCTTTGCTGTCCTGACGGAAGCATTTGTATTTGTCCACCTTCTGTTTGATCATTTCCTTGATAACTTGAACACCCTTGTCACCAATCTGTACCATGATTATTTGCTCTTGTAATGTAGGTTCCACTGAAATATAATTTAAAGCTCAGGGGGAAACGACTTCTAGGTTCAGCTTGCACAACTCATCACATAGAGTGGTGATTCTTGCATCCATGCTCATGCAATTACACTGGGCATTCCTGCTCAAGACATCTGTCACAACATTGGCCTTGCCAGGATGGTAATGCACCTCCAAATCATAGTCCTTGATTAGCTCTAACCATCTTCTCTGCCTCATATTAAGATCAGCCTGGGTGAAGATGTATTTGAGACTCTTATGATCAGTGTAAATATTACAGTGAGCTCCCATCAAGTAATGTCTCCAAATCTTGAGAGCATGAATCACAGCTGCTAACTCCAGATCATGTGTGGGGTAGTTCTGCTCATGGGGTCTGAGTGCTCGGGAGGCATAAGCAATGACTCTGTTGCCTTGCATTAAGACACATCCCAATCCAGTACCGGAAGCATCGCAATAAACTTCAAAGGGCTTGGTGTTGTCAGGTTGAGCTAGCACTGGTGCTGTTGTCAAGTGCTGCCTCAGTGTATGGAAGGCATCCTCACACTTCTGGCTCCATTCATACTTGACTCCCTTCTTCAACAGTTCAGTCATTGGCTTGGCAATTCTAGAGAAATCCAGAATAAATCATCGATAATATCCTGCCAATCCCAGAAAACTCCATATTTGCCGCACTGTGGTAGGAGGTTTCCAATCCATTACTTCTTGTACCTTCTCAGGGTCAACTGATATCCCATCCTGAGAAATTGTGTGACCCAAAAATTTAATCTCCCTTAGCCAGAAATCACATTTAGACAACTTAGCATAAAGACGATGATCGCGCAGGCGCTGAAGCACGATGTGTAGATGCTCAGTATGCCCGTCTTCATTCTTGGAATAGACCAGAATATCATCAACGAAAACCACCACAAATTTGTCCAACTCTGGCATGAATACTGAGTTCATCAGGTACATGAAATAAGATGGGGCATTGGTCAGCCCAAAAGACATCACCAAAAACTCGTAGAGCCCATATCTGGTGGAGAAAGCCGTCTTTGGAATATCACTGGCACGTATCTTGATTTGATGGTAGCCCGAGCGAAGATCTATCTTGGAGAACACTTTGGCTCCTACAAACTGTTCAAACAAAACATCAATGCGGGGTAGTGGGTATTTGTTCTTGATGGTCACCGCATTGAGAGGGCGGTAATCGACACACATTCTCAGACTTTCATCCTTCTTCTTTACAAACAAGGCTGGGCATCCCCATGGTGAAGTACTCGGGCGAATAAACCCCTTGTCCAACAACTCTTGTAGCTTCTTTTTCAACTCCACTAATTCTGCAGGAGGCATCCTATAGGGTCTCTTGGATATAGGAGCAGTCCTGGATTGCAATTCGATCGCGAACTCAATGTCTCGGTCGGGTGGCATCCCTGGCAATTCGTTAGGAAAAACATCTGGGTATTCACAGACCACAAGGATTCTCTCAACCGGGGACTCTATCATGGTGAATGCACAAGAACGGGTACAACCCTGATCAGGCAAATATAACGTGGTTTCACCACAAATTGGCGAGTGCACCTCAGTGGCCCTAGCTGCAATATCAATTACTGCCTGATATTTTGTTAACCAGTCAGTTCCCAATATGATATCCACGCTATCCATGCCTAATATGAGGAGGGTGGTTTTAATTATCAGACTACCCAATTTTATAGGCACATGTCTGTTGATTTGATAGGTGGCAACCCTGCCTCCTGGTGTTGAAATTGTAATACCCCCATTGGTGTGGTGAAAAGGTAATTGACACTTGGCACTAAAATTGGCACTGATAAAACTATGTGATGCACCAGAATCAAAAAGAATAATAGCAGGGTAATTCAAAATTGAAAAGATACCAGCCATGACGGGTGCTCCCTCTGGAATGTTAGCCATGGTGGTGAAGTTCAATCTGCCTTGCTTCACTTGCACCTTCTGCCTCTTGCCTTGGTTCTGGTTGACACTTTGTCCCTGCCTCTGTTGGTTCCTGGGGCAATTCTTAGCATAATGTCTGGTGTTACCACAAGTAAAACACCTGTTATCATTGGCCTAACGGTACTGCTGCTGCGGCTGATTGTTCCTTTGAACTGGAAATTGAGTGTGGTTGGGTGCCTGCTGCTGCTGGGGTCGGATCACCCAACGTCCTTGCTGCTGCTGAGGTCCCCTATTCTGAGTGTTAGACACGATCCTGAAGCGCTGTGGCTGAGCTGAAGGTCCTGCCACAGGGGTCTTCCTCTTCTTCTCTGCCTACCTTGCTGTGATACAATCCTCCTGAGAAATAGCCATGTTGACTAACTCATTATAGCTGTTGGCCCTGACTGTGTTGAGACGGTCGTGGAGCTTAGTGCTGAGCCCCCTCCTGAACCTGTCCCTCTTCTTCTCGTTGGTGTCTGCATGATATCCAGCATACTGGCACAGGTCATTGAAGGCCTGAGCATACTGCAACACTGTCTGGTTCCCTTGAGTGAGTGCCAGAAACTCATTTATCTTTCGGTCCATAATGCCTACTGGTATATGATGCCCCCTAAAAGCTGCCTTGAACTCTCTCCATTCCACCTCATGGTCAGCTGGCTGCATAGCAAGGAAATGATCCCACCATGTCCGTGTGGGTCCGCAAAGCTGCTGGGTGGCAACCCTGACCTTAGTTACCTCTGAACAAACTCCATGGAGTAGCGGGAATTTGGATTCCACTACCCTCAGCCATACATCAGCATCGAGTGGGTCCTCGGCCCTGGTGAACAATGATGGCTGAGTACTGAGGAACTCATGATAAGTGGCTGCTGCGGGGTGACACTGATGATCACCACCACCATAATGCTGAGGCGGTGGCTGGCGCTGAGCTAACTGTCGCAAGATCTCGTTCTGCTGAGCCATCAGCTCCTGCAGAGTAGGAGGCGGTGGCGGTGGTGGTGGAATGTGCTCATTCTGTCCATGACGCGCTCTTCCTGCCATCTGAAAAATTATGCATATTCCCAATATTATATTCTCGAGCCCCAATATTAAATCGTGGTGAAAGAGTCACAGGGGTGAAACCAATATATGCTTGCATAATTATAAAAGATTCCACAGGGCATAAACTTTTCTTCTTAAATAAAAACTGGCACCATTCATCATCCATGCCTCCAAAAGAGTTTGTCATGATTACATCAGTAACTCAAAAGACTCAACTCTAACTAGTCTAGTACCCTAAGGGTGCAAAAGCTAAGCTAGTCTCGAGGAGTTCTACCGTCATAGACTTCTAACTCTATCTCTGCGACCTAGTGAGCAAATGAGGCAACGCTCGACTCGGGGGAAGGTGGTCCCCCTGAGCCGGCAGTGTCCAAGCTAGAGGCAGGTTCCTCTCCTCCCTCGATGTCGACATCCTCGTTGGCCTCCATGTCCTGGATCTCTTGGTGGTGCATATCCAGATGCTGGTTAGCCTCCGCAAGCTGCTGCTGAGTATTGATAAGCTGATCCTCGAGAACTTCGATGGTGTTCTCCCTGGTTCCCACTAGCTCCTCAAGCTCGTGGATCTCATCTGACAACTGCTCCACTTGTAGGTCTTTTTCCACCATCTCAGTGGACAAGTCAACCACAAGTTCCTCTCAGTTATCCAAGGTGATCTTGGTCGCCTCCAACAATGCCATCAAATGAGACATTGCTTCTCCACGCATCACTTGCAGACGATACAGGGCATTCATGCACCACACCGTCAAGTGAGCAGTCTGACCTGGGTAGATAGCCCAAATATCCTTTGCATGCTCCACTCGATCCTTCCACATTGGGTCGTCCTCCTTTTCCGCAGGGAACAAACCAATGGGGTGAGTGGACAGCTCCAAGGGGTGGAATCCGCAGAAGGTGGTCAGTCCGTGAAGAGCAGTCGCCTCGATAGTATCCTCAGCTCGGTATCCAGAAGACTCAGAGTCCAGCAAACGCTAGCCTGGCTACAGGGGTTGAGGCTCTAGGGTCATCCTCACCCTACAGCGGGGCACTCGGTGCTTCTCAAACAGCTGCACCACGTACTTGGGAGGCATCGTGTAACCAGCTCCCTGAAGTACCTCCCACAAGATACGGGGGAAACCCCCTCGTGCAAGTCCGTCCGTGTGGGACTGTGCATTCCCTTCGCCCGAGGATCCGTGAGAAGTCATCTGTGTACGGTTAAGCGTAAGTCAAAGAAAAAGAATTATAAAAAGAAAGGGGATCGCAACTCAGCCTCTCTATAACTACGACAATGGTACTGGGATACTTAAATTGGTCATCATTGTGTATTAAAGTTCTTACCCAATTATTAAGTAGTTTAATTAAGGATGCATGCATGCTCGTCCTGAACGACCTCACTTCAATTTAGAGGGAATAGGGGGGAACTCCCATCCCTTATAGTAGCCTATAGGGCTTACTCAATTAGCCACCTAGCTACCCCTCTATCATCCTAAGGCTTCACGTCCTAGGTCTATCCTGATCGTCCTACGATCTATCCAACATTTGTTTCTACCAAGTTTTACTTTGGAAAGGATGGTGTTTATAGGTTATTGATTCCTCTGTGGTGGTACGAGCTCCGATACCAGCTATGGCAGAACCGCACGAATTATTCCAACTTAAGTGCCTAAGTCCCGCCTTAGAGGCTAGACCACACTTAAATAGGAATAATACGTCAGTCCCTCGGATCTAGTCTGACGAGGCCACTAACAGGATCAAGTACCACGTACTCACTCGATGGTGAGGCACAGAGCAAATACAATAAAGCATAAAACCATATATTAAGGAGTATTAATTATTTCATCATCATCGGAGTTCAGCAAAAGTAGTAATCATTGTTCGGAATGCAGCGGAATACAACTAACGATAAGTAACCGGAGGGATGGGGAAGCCTGTCCCATCACTCCTCAAGCTCCTCCTCGGCCGAGGTAGGGTCCCACTCGACTGTCCAACCCAGTGGCAAGATGGACGGCCAAGTCACTCTAGCAACCATGTCCTCCAGAGCACCTGTAAAATTATGCCACAAGCAAGGCTGAGTATACTAATACTCAGCTAGACTTACCTGGTGTGAGGAGTCTACTCCTCTACCTCTAGAAATGCAGCTGTTTGGCTGAGGGGTTTGGTTGCCAAAAGCACTAGCTGAGTCTATAAATCAAGTTTTAGCTTTGTCAAGTTTTAGTGTGACTCTCTTAAGACTAAATGTATACCTATCTAATCATACATGGTATCAAACATTTAGCAATCAACAACTTATGCCAACTTATCACATTTCCACTTGTTACTCAATGCAGTATAATGGATCAAGCAGTCTCATTAGCTGCGAGAAGCAGACGATTCGAATCGAGTTTTTATCCTTGCAAGGTAAACCTAAACACACGACATGGCGAGACACTCTGTCCCCACACACATCAACCGTCCCCATCGATTCCCCGTCAGCAGATTAGGGCTCACCGCCTTGGCGTACAATGCCTCACTGACCCCGACTGCCGTCGTGCAGTGACTGCACTTGTACCCACCATAACCGGAATGGGAGACCATGTCTCAGGTTGCGTGAGGGGTAAAGTCCACTGCTAGGTTCAATTAGGTACTAGGCTTACCGATTTACCATATTTCTTGGCATGTGCTTAGTACGTTCAAACGCTTGACACAGGTATCCGCACGTTAATCCTTATTCCAATTCCATCTCGTAGCCCACGCATCCCCACGGATCCGTGTCCACAGACCAATTACCAATATGATATGAAAGTGGGTACAACCAATTCCTGACCTTGCGCGAGTGCTAGAAAAATCACTCGACTTCTACCGAGGTCCCTAATTAGCAAAGCAGCTACTCGACCTAGCATACTAGTATCCATCTCAACAAGGATTCCTGAGTTCATGCAACTAGGGTTTCAATCAACTCCTACACTTAAGTGCACAATACAAGCCTACAAACATTAAGTGTAGTAAAATAGCATATAAAACAGGTTATGCATAAAACCGGGGCTTGCCTTCCAAAGCTGGGGCAGGCAGATCCTCTGGGGCAGGTGCTGGTGCTGGATCCGGGGCTACCTCCTGAGCAACTCCTTGCTCTGGCACGAGGATGTACTCTCCATCCGCGAGGTTGCAATCTATCGAATGCAATGAATAAGCATATGTATGCTATGATTATGCAGGATTTAGTTATCATTGTGCTAAGTGAAGAAAAATTAAGTTAATTAATCCCGTAGGGTTTCCTGGTTATTATATAAGGCTCTTAGTGGTTTATGCTTATCAATTTGGGCCTTGGGGTTTTACCTAGGGATAAGCATAAGGGATTTAGTCTTGCGTTGTCCCTTAATGTTTTAGTAGGCATTCAAGGGGTGCTGCTGGTTTGGTTAGGGTAACATTTAGTCTCCACTATTAATTTCCCTTTTTTCTTTTCTATTTATGGATTTTTGTGTGGGTTTGAACTACAACAGTGATTTAACTTTTTTCAAAAATTCTGTAAAAATTACAGTGGGTTACTATTTGTCACTGTAATCTGTCCTATAAATTTGGGGTCCTGAATAAATAGAATATGCCCTGGACAAAAATAACAAAAGTTGGGGCAAAAGGGGCCAGTTGTACTACAACTCTTATCTTGGGGTGGGTTCTGTACTAAGAGTCATTTTTACTGGTATCTATAGGTAATAACATGCTTCTGTGCCAAAAATCACAGAAAATTACTTAGTGGTTATTTAGTTGTGATTTTCTAAAGTTTAATGCTAAAAAGGTACTTGTAACTAGCTTGTTATTTGAAAAATATCAAACAACAGAACTCATAATCTTTCTATGTTTATAGTAACAAAACATTAGTTATCCCAAGGTTTGGGGTGTTTTCTCATCAGGGTTATTTTCTAGGGTTTTTCTATGTTTTCCTTGTTTTCTTGAAATAAATGGTATTTCATTTCTTCTGTACTAAACAAGGGTATAATAAAATTTTCTAGTGAACTATACTGAATAAGAAAGCTAACAAAAATGTGGGTGCTCCTTGGTTCTTTATTTAAACTAACCTTTTTATTTTCTTTTATTTTAAGCAAAAAGTGATTTAAATGGCAAACTCTACCTTAATGGGGTGTACAGAAGGGTTTATTATTTTTAAACAGGTTAGGAAGTGATTAAGTACTTCTCTAAATTTTCTTGACCTCAGTCTAATAGTGTAGCTATTTTCCTTATTTCTTTTAGCTTTTGACCAGTTAATCATTTAATTCAAAACTTTAAAGTTTTCTGTAACACTTAGGGGTTTTATATTTTTCCCAAGTAGTTTACCTCATTTAGGATCTGGCAAAATTGGTTTGACTCGATTTGGGTAAACCAAACTGAAGTTATGAATTTTTCAAGTTCTATTTGGATTTAAATCAGAATTTTTAAAAAGGTTTCCTAGAAAACCCATTTGCACCGAATTCCTAGGTTCTTCCTAAACTAACCCTTTTAGTTATACCCCTACGCTACTATTCCCTTGAGTCGCTGACAGCGCACAAAACCCTCTGCCCTTCTCTTCTTCTTCCCCGCGGTCCCTCCCCTTTTGTAAACAGTAACCATGGAAAGGAAAGGACGACGCGGCTTACCGGTGGCGGGAGAGGTCCGGCGAGGGGCGGGGTTGGCTCTGGGAGGTCCTGGCGGTCACAGCGATGTACGGCTCGACGGCGGTGGTGTCCAGAATCGGCCGGTCCACGCGCGCAGGCGGGTGAACTCGTCGGTGGCGAGAGCTCCGGCCTAACCACGGCGATCTAGTTCAATTAAATGGCACGATGAGCTCCACAGGATGACGTAGGGGCTATGTGTGCAATGAATCAGAAAATGGCACAGAGACTCACCCGGTCCACGTGCGCCGGTGGGGTTTCGAACTCTAGCGAGTGCGATTGCGCCTTTCCGGTGGCGGGGGTCCCTGGTTCAAGCTCTGGCAAGCTTCACGGCCTCCCAGGGAAGCTACCTAGGGGCTTGGATCGAGCGGAGGAGGGCGAGAAAAGGTTCGGCCATGGTGGTTGTCCTCGGGCGGCTCTGGCGGGTCGTGGGGAGGTCGCCGGAGCTATGGGCGAGCTCCGAGGAGTTGGGCGCGGGACAGAGGATGCAACGGTGAAGATAGCCGGGCGCTGGAGCGGGCTTTATAGCCATGGCGCGGGCATAATCAAGGGCGGCCACGGGCGCGCGGGGGGTTCGTGCACAGGCGTGCTCTAAGCGCGCCCCCGAGGGTCAGCCCGCGTCGAACACGTGTGTGTTTGCTTCTGCCATGGTTCAACGGCCGATTGGAGCACCTTAGCGTGAAGATCTTGACAAAACCACTGTGTACGATCTCTTCTCTGCACCATATCCTACCTTTTTGATGTGTGTCCCAAGCCAAGATACGGTCGGGGTAGGGAGAGATAGGGGTGAGAAGTTGCCTCTGTCCTAGCTGTCGAAACCGAGACAAAACTTGTGTCAAGTCATGTCAAACGACCTAGGGTTGGGTTCAAACTTTTCCAGGGTATTCTAGAGGTATTTTGGCGCCACTTTGTCAATTGGGCTAAGTGATTTTGAGTTTGGGATCAAGGTGAACATGTTTGATCTTTGCAAGAGGGTTGGTTTTGGACTTAGAAAAATTCTGGTTTTTCTTTTGTGCTCAACCCTTTGGTGAATCTTTTGGGGTTTTTCTGAAATCTTTTTGGGGTCACTTTCTTACTATTATTTGTAGGGTATCAAGTGTACTATAACTTTTATAATTGGCCCAATTCATGATTATGGGGTTTTCATAGCCTTTTGATCACACTTACCTCTAGTGCTCCACTTGTCCAAAGGGGTTTGAATTAGGATTTGGGAAATTCTCCCCCTTATATGTGCATGACAAACCAAGGTATGATTTCTAAAATGGGTTGCACTTACTTAGGATCTTGAGCTCCAATTTGGTGTACTTTTCCCAACTTAAGTCACATGTGATGATGGGCTTACTTGTGTAGCCTTGAGTGGAAACCCTAAGTAACACCTGGGGTGTTACAGAATTGTTCTTGATGAAGAGTATTCTCTCTTGTTCTTATAATGTCTAAATGGAGAACACATGGAGCATCTAAGTTTGTGTCTCTTGGTCATCTCCAGAAAATAGTGAACTCCATCATTATAGCTTTAGAGCGTCGATCCATGTTGTACATCTATTGACAGTCCATCTACATTATTTATATAAAACATTGTTGATGCAATCTTTTGCAAACATATGACACAATCGGCCACAAAAATCAAGGAATTAAACAAAGAAATATCTATTTCAACTATACTATATGAGAGGATGAACGTGCTAACCTTTTTCACACTTAAATAAGAGAAATATTCAATAATTTTTTTGAAAAAATTGGACAACACCTCCCCACTTATTGAGTATTATATTACCTTCTGTCAGGGCATAATGAGGCCCACATAGGGGCTACAGCAGCAGCAGCCATGCCCTCCAAGGGGGAGGATTAGATAAGGATAGTTAGATATAAGATTAGAAGATTAGTTGAGATTATCTAGGAGGTTAGTTGAGATTATCTAGGAAGGTTATCAGTTAGTAGTTGTTGAGAGTTTTTAGGAGAGTTTTAAGGAGATAAGGATCTCTAGCTAGATAGGGTGGCCAGATGGCCTATTTATGTAATCAATGGATAAGCAATAAAGTAGGCAAGAATTAGAAGGGAGAAACCCTCCTCTTGCTAGGCCATGGGCAGAGGCCCCAGGCTGGTGTTCCTGCCCATCAATACCCCTCTCCAATCCCTCACCAATCTAGCGACCATTACAATCTGGTATCAGATAGCTTGGGTTTCGATCTGATCCCATGGCTTTTGCTGCAATTTCGCGGCGTCATCCTAGCAACCGGCGTCCCCATCTCCATGGACTGTGCCGCATGTCACCTTTGTCACGCCGTCCTGTAAACCGACGTCCTCATCTCCATGGGCTGCACTGCATGCCACCTTTGTCACGCCATCCTGGCAACCGGCGTCTCTATCTCCATGGGCAGCATCGCCTGCCAATTTTGTCACCACAACCTGGACGCCGGCGTGCCCATCCCTAGGGACAATGCCAAATTTTGTCACACCATCTTCATTGACGGCATCTCCATCCTTATGGGCGATGCCACTAGGGGCAACCACAACTCAGCAATCACCAGGTCCATTGATGGTGGACTTGTGGACCAACATAAGGGTTGATCTCACAAAAATGCAAGCCACGCTATAGAAGGTTGAGCAAGGGCTACTGCAAATCAAGGCAGCAGTGCAACATGAGCAGCACCAGCTGGCGTTGTCCGCACGGCTCCAGACGTTGGCGGCTGTGGGCATACAAGCTGCTGCTCGTGGCTTCCTTGCATGATGGAGAGTGCGGGAGATGCGCTGGCAGATGCTCGAGGCAGCCTTGGTAACGGTTGACCTCGACACACGGGGGTGCGACCTCGCCATGTCGGACGGCCATCAGTGGTGGCACTGGGCCGCTATCTCCAAGTGCGAGCATGGTATGTGTCCCGTGGGCGACGAACTTCAATTCTACAACAGCGGCGGTAGGGAAGGCACTCCCCTCGTCATCGGCAAGGGTGCACTATTTAGCGCCACCACATTCCGCTACCGTCCGTCACGAGGGCGCCTTCGCTGGTTATTGTTGCGACCTACTCCAGGTGCCCGTCCATGTGCTCCCCTTTCGTCCAGATGGCATCCATGGGATCTAGGTGGCCACACACATGTAAGTCCAATACACGGAGGGTGTCCACCTTATCTTATGGGATAAAAAAATTCAGATTCGGAATAATAAGATAAGCCGAGATATAAAAGGCTTGTTTTATAGGTGTCTCATTTTGGGTCAAGTAGACTCGGTCTTTGAGCACCCGTCATGCTGCAGCTCGAGGACGAGCTGCTTGTCCAGGAGGGGTGTAGTGTCAGGGCCTGAGGCCCACATAGAGGCCGCGGCAGCAGCAGCCATGCCCTCCAAGGGGGAGGATTAGATAATGATAGTTAGAGATAAGATTAGAAGATTAGTTGAGATTATCTAGGAGGTTAGTTGAGATTATATAGGAAGGTTATCAGTTAGTAGTTGTTGAGAGTTTTTAGGAGAGTTTTAAGGAGATAAGGATCTCTAGCTAGATAGGGCGGCCAGATGGCCTATTTATGTAATCAATGGATGAGCAATAAAGTAGGCAAGAATTAGAAGGGAGAAACCCTCCTCTTGCTTAGCCGTGGGCAGAGACCCCTGGCCGGTGTTCCTGCCCATCGATACCTCTCTCCAATCCCTCACCGATCTAGCAACCATAACACCTTCACACATAATACACAACATATGAGAGGATTAACTCACACAAAATCAAGGAATATTATACACCGACCCTCAAACTTATGTAGCCAATGAACAAAGCTCAAATCTAATTTGATTACGTTCAAACATATTGCAACACATATTAGATTAGGATGAACTTACTATTTTCCCATAAATTATTCAAATCAACGACATATATCAAGAAATCTAAACAAATAATAACTATTTTAACTCTACTATATGAGAGAATGAACTTGCTAACCTTTTTCGCACTTAAATGACTGAAATCTTCAACAAATTCTTTGAAAAAATGGATAGAACCTCCCTCTTTTCAACTTATGGCGATATGAACAAAGAGTTATGTGTTATTGGCGCTCACTCGAGGAAGGAGATGATTTATAAAGCAGGAATAGTAGTATTGTTTGATAGCTCTAACCGATACTAATGTCAAGGCTTTAGTACTGATTGGTCTCATAAACCTATACTAAATCCTTGACATTAGTACTGGTTTCAAATACCAACAGGTGCTAAAGCTTCGGGCATTTCAATTCGATGTTGAAATTGTTAACATGGGTTCCTTCTCTTAATTTTAGTACAAGTTCTTAGAAGACATGTACTGAATTTAAGGGACGGAAGCCCTATTCTCCAGTAGTGGATGCTACTGGGGTAACAAATCACTATTGTACAATCTTTATCACTGATGATTTATAACTCCATCAATAGTGGTTTTGATCGCTTGGTCGTAAAAGTAGGTTATGATAATAATGGTCTTCACTATTGGTGATAATTATTTTTGGAAATCTTAAAATTAGGACAACAAATAACAATTTTTTAATCTTATGAAGTTAGTCATGTGATTTTCGGTGCTAATCACGGTCATCATCAACGGTGATAATCACTTATAAAAATCAAAAAATGGGCTTAAAATAACAATTTTTAACCCCCACAAAGTCATTTCAGTCATGATATTTTCACACAAAAATATATGCATGTGCACCAGTGGGACTTAAACATACAACCTATGGCCTCATGCATAGCCCCTCTAACCACTCTATCCAAAATGACTTCTAACCAAGTGGATGCTACTTTCCTTATGTATTAACTTTTATAGATATTGTAAGAAAAAATTAAGGTCCTAAAAAAATTTGAGTGAAAAAGTTTTAAACTTTGACGAGATCTACAACTTTGATTCTAGTCATTTTTCCATCCAGGGCCATTTAAAAAATTTGTATTTCAAAATACAAGTTAAAACAAGATTTCAGAAATGCAAACAATTTTAAATAAAAAGTCATTAACTATAAAGTTATATATCTCACCGAGATCTATAACTTTTGTTTTGATTATTTTTTTATCCGAGTTTGTTTAGATAATTCAAAAACTTAGTGTTAATCCAACAGGGACACTAAGGGTCTCTGAGAGCACCTAGAGGGGGAGTGAATAGGTGATCCTGTAAAATTCAACACTTAATAGCACAACTTGGTTATGAAATGTTAGTAAGATTAAAGCCAAGTTGCTATAGCGAGAACTCTTGAGAAGAAACCAATAACAAAGAAAAGCGACACAAGACACACGGTGATTTTATCCCGTGGTTCGGCCAAGTAAAACACTTGCCTACTTCCACGTTGTGGCGTCCCAATGGATGAGGGTTGCACTCAACCCCTTTCAAGTGATCCAATGATCCACTTGAATACCACTGTTTTCTTCCTTATACTTGTTTTCCCGTTTGTGAGGAATCCCCACAAGTTGGAGCCTCTCACCCTTACAAAGTTGATCACAACAAGAGCACAAGAGTAAGGGAGGGAAAGAAACTGTAATGCCCCGAATTTGAGAGTTGAATTTTTCTTTCTCCAACACTCACCAAATTCGGGAATTACCTTTCCTCTTTCTTTTTCTTCTCGCTATGCCCTGTTCTTTTTCAAATATTCTAGCGAGATTTAGCTCGAGACCTTGTGTGAGTAAACCCTAGAAATATTTTTCTCAGTTGTTGCAACATGTTGGATCATGTTTTTCTTGCTTGTGGTTGAGTTAGTTGTGAAAAGTATCTTTGGGTTGAAGTTTAAAGCTAAATAAAAAATAGAAAATAGAAACCCCCCTTCTCTCTTGGGCCGGCTCCCTGGCGCGGCCTAGCTGCGGCATCCCCCTCTCTCCTTCTTGGGCTGGTGCGCGGCCCAGCCAAGCCCCCCTGGCACGGCCTGCCCCACCCTCCGCGCGGCCCAGCCACCCCCCGCGTCCCTCCCGCGCGCAGCGCGCGGTCGGTTGGAACCGCTGCCGCCGCCACACCCGCTGGTGGGGCCCACCCGTCAGCCCCACCCCCCTCCCCAAACCGCCTCCCTCTCTCTCTCTCCCCCTCTACCCCTCGCACACGTCTCCTTCTTCCTCGTGCAGCTCGTTTCCCCCTCCTCCACCTCGTCGCCGATCGGGACCGCCCCCTCGACGTCGGCCTCGCCTGCCCGCGGTGAGCCTCTCTCCCTCCTCTCCCTTGCCCCCCCCCTCTTCTTCCCTTTCCCCCGGTCTCTGCCCCCTTGCCACGAACTTGGCACGCGCCCTCCCCGTGTGGCTTGCCCCGGCCGTGGCGCGGCCCAGCCTCAGTGGCCCCGGCGCGCTCGCCCTCGCTTGCGCCCGCCCCGGCTCCCTCCCTCCCCGCGCGGCCAAGGCGCACCCAGCTCGGCCCCCGCCCTGGCGCGCGACCCCGGTGTCCTGCCCGGCATCCCGCCCCCGCCCGGTGTGGCTCCCCCGCCCCGGCCTCGTTTCTCGCCATGGCGCGGCCTGGCCCCTGCCCCTACCCCTGCCCAGCGTGCCCGCCCTCCCCCGGTGCGTGCAGCGTGGCTGCTTGCGGCGGTCCCCAGCGCGGCCTTGCCCGTTATGCGGCCCCTTGCGCTCGGCCCCTCCCCGCGCAGCAGCCCTGTGGCGCGGTGTGGCGCGCTCGCCCCTGCCCGCAGCATGCCCGCCTCAGCGTGGCGTGGCCCCTTGCCCACGACTTCACCCAGCGCGGTGTGTAGCGCCCCGCCATGCTCGTGGCGTGCCCGTCTACCCCCACCCCCCCCATGTATTTTATGCATGTTGATCATGTTATTTATATTAATGAAATTGAACTCTACTTAAAAGTTGATCACATTAGTTATCTCATGTAGTTAATCATCAACTTTGTTTAAGGTCGACCAATTGGAAATAGTTGTAACCCTATTAGTGCATGTGATCAATACCTGTTATTATGCCTAAGCAGAGCTAGATGAGGTAGTGATTAATTGCACACTTACACGTAATACGTTTCGACTATAGCTTTAACCACTGCGAGACCTTTCTTTTTCTCTTTCTAGCAATTGTGAATGCAAATCGTATGTCATATCTTATGCATATTCAATTATCTGCTCTCTTGTATGGTGTACTGTTTATTTCCTAATTCAAAAAGATGGATGTATGTTTGCACTCGCATAGATAACGGTCTGGTTGAGGAATCCGAAGAACTCGCAGGAGAAGACCCTGAGCAGCAGCTGGTTGGTGGAGGCAAGTGTCCCTTGACCCATCTATGTCCTATACAATTCTATAATTCACTTTCCGCATTTACACAGTTTATACCTAAGGATTGACTAACTTTTGTTATCCATGTCCTTGCTTACCTATTTGGGTTGGATTATTATGGTTTAGCTTTATGCTAGTGCTTAACATTAATTAATGAACATGATGAGATTTATCTATGATACGTTGTTTTCCTTCTTATTTATGATGATATACTTGTGGCATTTAAGGGGACTCGAGCGGTTTCTCGAGTGCCTCTCCATAAGGACCTATTCGTTGGATGACCGCCCGGGAAAACAGTGCAACCATGAGGGTGGAATGGGACGCCCTTAGCTTAATAATTAGAGGAACCGGGGTGTAGTTCGCTTAGCCATCATGCCGTTAATGGGGCTTGGTGTATGCGGCTCGCTCTGCCATGGTTGGTTCGCCCCTTGTGAAGGAGTGCGGTGCATTTAAGAATCCTAACGGGCGGCTACAACCCCGGGGAATCTTTGTAAAGGCTACATAGTGATACCCCGCTGGGTCACCTTGGTAGTGATCAATGGAGAGTCATGATCTCCGGGCAGAAAGGGAATCACGACTTGTGGGTAAAGTGCGCAACCTCTGCAGAGTGTTTGAAAACTGATATATCAATCGTGCTCGCGGTTATGAGCGGCCAAGGGAGCTCCATTGATTAGTGATACTTGATCGAAGATGTTTGGATTACAGGGGTGATGAGAATGATGGTTTTGGCATTGACTATGGTAATGGTAAGTGGTATTCTTTCCGTTTGGAAAGAGTACGTTTGGGTTAATAACTTGGGTTAATTCTAAAACCTGGCTCTCTACTAGTAATAATAATCTGACCAACTAAAAGCAACTGCTTGACTTACCCCCACATAAAAGCTAGTCCACTACAGCCAAACAGGACATTTGCTGAGTATGTTGATGTGTACTCACCCTTGCTCTACACACCAAACCCCCCCTTACCCAGGTTGTCCTCGTTGCAACCACTGCTCAGGAGAAGATGAAGCCATGGAGGAAGACTTCTAGGAGTTCCAAGATTATGACGAGTTTTAGGCGTGGGTTAGCGGCAACCCCCAGTCGGCTGCCTGTGAAGGCCGCGTGTATCTATGTTTCGTTTTCACACTTTAATTATTGTTAAAGACTATGTGGATGTCTCAGACATATGATGTAATCGACTATTATTTCCCCTTTTATATTATTATTTGAGCACTGTGTGATGATGTCCAGTTATGTAACTGCTGTGTACGTGAATTGCTGATCCTGGCACGTACATGGTTCGCATTAGGTTTGCCTTCTAAAAACCGGGTGTGACATAGGTGGTATCAAAGCCGTGCTGACTGTAGGACCGCTAACCTAGAGTAGAATGGTCGTTCTAAGGATTATAGACCCCTATTATCACCTTGACTTTGGTATCCCTTCAAAAGTCGGTCATATTGACCAAACCTATGTTCTACTATATATTATACCTTGCTAAAAATCTTTTGTTTATTCTAATTCCTCATTTATTTATGGTTTACTTGCTAGTCATATTAGTTCTGTTCTCACTCTTTTACTTACGGTGTCTTTTGTAGATGGCTAGTCTTAGACACACTGCACGGAAGTCCGTCATCTCCTTCTTGCCCTCTCGTCTTGCTGAGCGTCCACTTCGTCGTCCAGTGACTGGTTAGTCTAGCCAGTTGGAGAGGCTGCACCACCGCCTGCACGAGGAGCAGGAGCGTCGACGACAGGAGCTGGAGCAGCAGGGCTCCTCTTTCTCGCTTCAGCAGGAGATAGAGTCCGTGAGGAGCTGCTCCCCTATGCTCCCACTGGAGGCGCCCCCTGCACCACCACTGAGCGCCCTAGCCGCTGGAGTAGCTGCTGGAGAAGCCTAGACGACGGAGGCGGCAACAGTAGCTTGAGCTTCAACACCGACCTTTTAGCCGACGAGGAGCCGGAAGGATGGGTTGCTCGACCCATCACTCGCGACGCCACTCACGGGTGTCACTTCCATGACATGCTCGACACCTTGCTACGCCAGGCACTTGACCAGCGTACTTGGTCCATCGAGTATCTCTTTGTGGTCTTCCAACATAGTCGCGGGGTTTACCCGGACCGTTGGGAGGCGACCTGCTTGGTGCGCCGTCCGAAGAACAGTCTCTGGGGTGCGGAGGTCAGCTCAGAGCACTATTCCATCTTGGAGCGGGACTCAGCTGAGGCGTCCATGCAAGATGCCGCACGGTGTGCGCTTTCGCACTACTGCTCAGTGCTCGGCGAGGTAGCCGATGGTCTCAATCTAAAGTATTACCCCTGCCATCCATCTGGCAGCACAGGAGGCGTGATTGTCTCACCTGTTGGTGAGGACAATCCTAGGTTGAGCAGCACAGTCAACCTAGCCGCCATGCTAAACACGGAGCTGGACCATGAATTAGACGAGCTGAGTAGGGCTCATGCTGAGATCGCCCAGTTGCGGGCTGAGCACGCGAAGCATCGTCACCTGGAGGATGGCTCCCCCACTCCCGTCAAGACTCAGCACCCGTACCACTCACCTCGGCGTGGACACCAGGCTTATGGCAACCCCGACTGCAGGACCAAGATAAATTTAGAACCATAGATCGTCAGTGTTGGGTCCTGTAATAAATGCTTAAAATAGAAGTTTTAGTCTTAGTCTTAGTCTCGGTCTTAATGTTAGTTAGTCCTAGTTAGACAGGGTAGTTTGCTTATCCTGTGCTTTTATGTTTGTCATGATGAACTATGTTGGATTTGGATCTTTGTAAAGACTATCACCAGAGTGTGGGCATCCCCTGCACCTTGGTTTACCTATTAAATGTTAATGAAGTTAGTTATCTAGTTGGGAAGCCTTTTTATTCCACTTTCCTTTTTATTTGAGAAGCTGTGTTGGTCTAAGTTGGAGATCAGTGAAGATATTCATCTGTTCAGTGTTGAGGAAGAATTCTATACTCTTTTCTTATGCTGCAAGTTGCAAGATCGGTTTTGATGTGTGATTGCATTCTGCAGATGTCGAAAAACAGGCGCAAAGGAGGAAGGCGTGCTCAGCACGAGCAGACAGCCCCATCGGATGAGGCACCCCGTCAGCAGCTGCCACCCCCACCCCCGATGACCATCGAGCTGATGTTCCTAATACAGACTCAGGCAGTTCAAGCCATCGGTCAGACTCTGGCCGCCATTTAGCAGCAGCAGCAACAGCAGCCTCCACCTCAGCCTCAGATGCCTCAGATGCTGAAAGTCGCCTAGAAGGGGGTGTGAATAGGCAAGTCTAATATTTATAAACTATAAACACAACTACAAGCCGGGGTTAGAGTAAGAAATAAAATCGAGTCTGAAAGAGAGGGCGAAAACAAATCGCAAGCAAATGAAGAGTGTGACACGGTGATTTGTTTTACCGAGGTTCGGTTCTTGCAAACCTACTCCCTGTTGAGGTGGTCACAAAGACTGGGTCTTTTTCAACCCTTTCCCTCTCTCAAACGGTCACCTAGACTAGGTGAGCTTTTCTCCTCAATCAAATGGGTCACTTAGACCCCGCAAGGACCACCACACAATTGGTGTCTCTTGCTTTGATTACAAATGACTTGAGAACAAGAATAGAGGAAGAAGAAAAGCGATCCAAGCGATAAGAACTCAAATGAACAGAAATGTCTCTCTCACAAGCCACTAAGTCTTTGGAATGAGTTTGGAACTTGGAGAGGATTTAATCTTTTGTTTTGTGTCTTGGAGTGAAGTCTAGAGCTCTTGTATTGAATGCAATGGCTGAAAGCTTGGATGCCTTGAAGTGTGGTGGTTGGGGGTATTTATAGCCCCAACCACCAAAACAACCGTTTGGGAGGCTGTCTGTCGATGGGCGCACCGGACAGTCCGGTGCGCCACCGGACACTATCTCGTGCACCAGTCACGTCACCCAACCGTTAGGGTTCTGATGGTTTTGACCGTTGGAGCTCTGATATCTTGGGGCACCGGACAGTCCGGTGCCGCACCGGACAGGTACTGTTCACTGTCCAGTGCGCCTTCTAGAGCTACTCTGACTCTGCGCGAACTGTCCACGCACTGTTCACGCTACTGTTCACTTTTGCAGTCGACCGTTGGCGATGTAGCCGTTGCTCCGCATGGCACACCGGACAGTCCGGTGAATTATAGCGGAGTGGCTCTCCAGAAACCCGAAACTGAGGAGTTCAGAGTGGATCTCCCTGGTGCACCGGACACTGTCCGGTGGCACACCGGACACTGTCCGGTGGCACACCGGACAGTCTGGTGCGCTAGACCAGGGCAGCCTTCGGTTGCTTTTGCTCCTTTCTTTTTGAACCCTAACTTTAACTTTTTATTGGTTTGTGTTGAACCTTTGGCACCTGTAGAACATGTAATCTAGAGCAAACTAGCTAGTCCAATTATTTGTGTTGGGCAATTCAACCACCAAAATCATTTAGGAAAAGGTTTGACCCTATTTCCCTTTCAATCTCCCCCTTTTTGGTGATTGATGCCAACACAAACCAAAGCAAATATATAAGTGCAGAATTGAACTAGTTTGCATGAGGTAAGTGCAAAGGTTGCTTGGAATTAAACCAATTTATTATTTCTACTAGATATGCATGGATTGCTTTCTTCTTATTTAACATTTTGGACCACATTTGCACCACTTGTTTTGTTTTTGCGAAAATCTTTTCAAAGTCTTTTTGCAAATAGTCAAAGGTATATGAATAAGATTTTGAGAAGCATTTTTAAGATTTGAAATTTTCTCCCCCTGTTTCAAATGCTTTTCCTTTGACTTAAACAAAACTCCCCCTCAAATAAAATTCTCCTCTTAGTGTTCAAGAGGGTTTTAGATTCCAATTTTTGAAAGTGGTTATACAATTTGAAACATATCATGAAATATATCAAAAATACAATACCAATTGAAAACTTCTTTAAAAACTTTTGAAATTGGTGGTGGTGCGGTCCTTTTGCTTTGGGCTAATACTTTCTCCCCCTTTGGCATGAATCGCCAAAAACAGATACTTTGTGAGTGAAATATGAGCCCTTTTACTTTCTCTCCAATGGTACAAATGAATATGAGTGAAGATTATACCAAAGTTGGAGAGTAGTGCGGAGTGATGGTGAAGGGTAAATAATACTGATTGAGTTGAGTGGAAGCCTTGTCTTCGCCGAAGACTCCATTTCCCTTTCAATCTACGACTTAGCATAGGAATACACTTGAAAACACATTAGTTGTAGACATAAAGGAGATATAATCAAAGGTACAAAAATGAGCTATGTGTGCAAAGGATCAATCAAAGTTCCAAGAATCAAGAATGTTTAGCTGATTCCTAAGTTTGGTAAAGGTTTTTTCATCTAATGGTTTGGTAAAGATATCGGCTAATTGTTCTTTGGTGCTAACATAAGCAATCTCGATATCCCCCCTTTGTTGGTGATCCCTCAAAAAGTGATACCGAATGGCTATGTGTTTAGTGCGGCTGTGTTCAACGGGATTATCCGCCATGCGGATTGCACTCTCATCTCTACTATTCGCGGTTCTGCCAATCCGCGGACGTGCCCATCCCGCCGCGTCTCTGGTGAATCGCGGCCTCTCGCCCCCGCCCCACCTCTCTCGCCGATCCGCCGCTTCCTCTCAATCCGCGGACGTGCCCATCCCTGCCCGTCTCTCGCGCAGCGTCTCTCTGGTGCCAAGAATCGCGGCCTCTCGCCCCCGCCCCGTCTCTCTCGTCGATCCGCCCCGTCTGTCGCACCATGTCTCTCTCGCCCCGCGTCCGCCGCTTCCGCATCCAGCCGGTCCTGCAATAAACGCCATTGCCCCCGCAATCACCTTCTACCGACGACGCGAACCTTCCAACGACGAAGCGGATCTTCCTCGGTGTCCTCTCCTCCTCCTCGGCCTCAGCTGCCGCCACTCCCCACACTCGCTTCCTGTGGGCTGCGCGGGTGAAGGAGCGCGCACGTGCGTACGTGCGGGTGGTTGGACTCAGATCTGCTGCTCGGTGGGGCGTGGGATGGCGTCGTTCGCTGTGTCCGGCGCGAGGCTTGGGGTTGTGCGGCCCGGCGGCTCGGCGCAATCTGGCGGGGAGCGGAGGAGTGCGGTGGACTTGTCGTCGGTGCTCTTCAGGAGGAAGGACGCCTTTTCTCGTACTGCTCGCTCGCTCGCTTCCCCCTCCCCCTCTATTCTTAGTCGGCTGGTCACCGGTTCTCCTCTCTTTTCTCCCTCTGCGCTTGTGTGGCGTTTGTGCTGGCCTGGATCCTGAGTGGTTCTGCTTCTCATACGCGCACGCATATTTTTTTTCTTATTCCTATGTCTGCATTTCGACCAGTGGAAGCCATCAAGCGCGGTTCCTAAACTCGGATCCTGCATTTTGTTGCGGCGATATGCGTTAGTGTTATCAGTTGCTGTAGCGATACTTCCAATTTATGTGCCGATGGGTTTCCTCGTTTTCTTCTTATTTTGTTTCCTCGTCGTCGCAGCCTGCAAATTGGTGGTTTCTTGGTTCTTATCAGTGGAGCTGGCTTTGGAATTTGCAGGCACTGTTCTGAGCTGCGCTGCTGCTCCTAGAAAGGTGTTGGTGCCTGGAGGTGGCAGTGATGACTTGCTTTCCTCCACAGAGCCTGTCGTGGACACTCAACCTGAAGAACTACAGATTCGATTGTCCCCTTCTGTGCCTCCATGGTACAAATGTCCAAATGTCTGATGAAATCAAGTTTGGGTTTCAGTCTTTGCACTTTTATATCAGGCATTGTGCAAAGCCTCGTGAATTGTTGGTTAGGGCACAGAGTGCAGAGTGCAGACCAAACAAATCAGGCCTTCCAACGCCTCGGCCGCGTATGGCGCCGCAGCTACCTCCTCTACGGCCCGCCGGGCACAGGCAAGTCCACGTTCGCGGTGGCCACGACCAGGTTCCTGGGCTACAACGTCTATTTTGAATAATCTAGGCAAGTCCACGTTCGCTGGCAGGTGAATATTTAGATCCCATTGCAGTCGTTCGGGCAAAGGCAAAGCGCAAGGCAAATAAACTCAGTTGTTTCTCATCCAAATACCAGTGGAGACAAAGATGTGACTTCAGATAACAAATCTTAGCATGGATCTTCAGAATTACCTCCTAGAGCTGAATTGATTGGCAACAAACAAATCCATACTACTATTAAGACAGCAAAGTGGGCGCCTCACGCGGCCAATGCCCCCGTCTCGCCTCCCCTCAAAGTCTGCCATGTGACCCCGACTTGCCTTCCCCTCTGCGCGTCCGCGCTATCTCGGTCTGTGGTATGCTTTGTTATTGTTACAAGTTTCTGTAGAGAAAAAAGTCCTAAGCTCCTGAAAAAACTACTGTACCATAGCCTATTTGTGCAGTCTTTAAACTCGTAGCGAAATATTAGTGGCCAGTAGCATCACTGTAGCACTGGTCTGTGGTTATGTGTTGCTTATTCTTTGGTTCAACTGTGTGCAGGACCAACTTCTTTTGCACCTCTTATTTATGCAGCGATTTCTGTTGTTGAAAACAGTAATTAGCAGTACCATGTCCTCGTGATCATAGCTGATGGACATGTAACATGTTCATAATAGCATCAAAATACTTCACTGGAATTATGAACATATTTGACTTGATAAAAAGTTGTAGGTGACTGCCGCGAATATAAATGATGGAAGATTAAGTCCACAGGAACAAGCAACTATACAAGCAATTGTTGATGCTAGGTAAAATTCAGTTCATCATTCCTTAGAACTTTGGTCTTGTGGTATTACTGAAGCCTATTTGGTTGTCAGCTACTATCCTATTTCAATAGTAATGGTTGGAGTGGGTGATGGACCATGGGATGCGATGCAGCATTTTGATGACTGTATTCCTTAGAACTTTTTATCATTGGTTCCTGATAGACAGTTTGCTAAAAACATGGTTCTTTCCTTCTTAAACTAAATTTACAGGTTCAAGAGACATTTCTAGCCCAATTTTGCATATTTTTGTTGATTTGATATGGTAGATTCACTATTCTTTTCAGCAGGGAGTGTAATAGGCGGCTTTAGCTCAACATGAACTGGAGCAGGTAGGCTTGATGGAAACATCCCTTTGAAATTTGAGATTTCGGAAGCAGTATGGAAATTTGTTAATGGCTCGGAAGTAGCATCAAGCCGAGATATCGGCATAGGAGGTATGATGGAAGTAAATGGCTGGTTGCTATTAGTGGAATCAAAACCATGCATCGAAGGTTGAATTTTGGTGGAAAATTGCCTACTTGCAAGAGGGACATCAGTGGAGTTGGGAAGATAGACATGTGCTGAATTGTACGTTCCTGGTCTAGGATAATACACTTTCTGAAGTGGATAAAATGTTTGAACAGAGTGAGGTAGCTGGTTTATATTGTTTAAAGGCATCTGCCCAGAAGCAGGAATATTTATAAAGGAATGCCCATGTCTATCTAGCATCAGTTCTTCGTGTGTCTCTGGATGTGTTATCTTGATAGTTCTCTTATGTTCATCACCGCTTCTAGGATACTGCTGAGATAATTCTTGCACATTTCTCATGTTTCTAACTCTGAACATGTCCAGAGTGCATCACCTTGTCTATTTAGTATAAAGGGCAATGCAGTTCTTACCCTTTCTTTCTGTTACACAGGTGTATCATCTTCAAACAAGAACGACCAGGTACGGTTCCTCAAATCCTCTAAACAGGTTATTCAAATCTAACAAGTTCTAACACTCATCTGTAATTAGAGTGATTTGACTCCATCAAAGTGATTTGAGTATTTTCTGTGTAGTCTGTAATTTTTCAACTTTGCTCTTGCTTTTGCATAAAATCCATTCATACCACTAATGACTTAAATTTAATCACCCAGATCCTTTTCTTCCTTCATGCCATTCCAGGGATGCTTCTAGCTCTGGTACTCTTTTTTGATAACAGGAAGTTCAAGGATGTGAATTTTCCACCAGCTATGTCTCTCCAAAACGGTGGGATTATGTGTGGTATGCAGTATGCTCTAACGGGGTATGGTATTGGCTTGGTAGCTGCACTAGCTGCTAGGATCTTTTCTTAGTCTCCTAAATGGCCTTACTGTACCTGGTAAGTGTTATCAGATTATACGGTCAGGCTTTGGACATTATTGCCATTTTTATGCTAAATTATGCTTCCCTAACTTGGTCATGTGTACGTCATAACATGGAGCCATGGTATAGTGATAGTGTGACCAGTTGCCCTTCTCCTCGAGATATGTCTATTGTATCATCACATTTAATGGATAGCTCTTAGCTACATTTATGAAATTATATGATACTCCAAAACTTTTTCATGTTATAATTAAGTTTGTTGTGAGTGTTATTTCCCTTATAGTTTTCAACATTTCTGTGAGGCTGTAGCTCGACTGCTTGAGTGACATTTCTCATTTCTTGGCACCAACAGAGTACAAAGATTATGCTATATTTTGACATAAATTTAATGGGTGATCCTCTCATTTTTATACTTTTCCACATAACACAGGCATACAATTTTTCTAGAGACCATAAACTAGAGCTTGAGGCAGAGAGAGAGAGAGACAGAGGATACAGAGTGCAAGGGGTTTCATCCTAATGGGGCGCATAAATGGAAATCTAAACTTGTCAAGAGCTATCAGTATTCTTCACTCGCTTCTTCTCATTCATGCCTGATGGTCTTGCATGCAAAATGCCTTTCCAGGAGACATGAAGTTCAAAGAAAACAAGTTCTTGCCCCCCAACAAGCAAATTTTGATCGCGAACCCTGACATAAATATCGTGAGCAAATTCTCCAGCTGCCACACACTCCTGCTATGCAGACTACCGAGTTAGTGTTTCCTTCTCTTGTTGATGGTTATTCTGGCTTTGTTCTTTCGCATAGGTCGAGCTATGTGATGATGACGAATTCGTTGTTTTGGCATGCAATGACATCTGGTAAATTTCTCCCTGCTAACAAGGTTCTGACTTAAGCCTGATTGTTGCTTTTGTCAGAAGAACAACAATGTTGTCCTCTGGGCTGTTAGGGACTGCATATCAAGTCAGCAATTGGTTGATTTCATCTATGAGCATATAAACACAGTAAGCACCAAGTTATTTAACATTATCTGCCATTTCGAAAAAAATGTAAACACCATCCTCGGATGTCTTGGGTCTTTCTTGGCAAACACTCATGGAAAGAGGTTACAAAGTGCGGGAGGAAAGCCTTTCGGTATTATGTGAGAGAGTTCTCGACAGATGCCTGGCTCCATCGACCATGGGCGACGAGTGATACTATAACATGATGATCCTGGTGCAGTTCAAGAAGCCGATTGCTCGAGTTGGGGACGCCAACGGTGCAGAGCAACCAGCTAGAGATGCAGGGTGCTCCGAGACCCAGTGAGTCACCCACCTCTAATTATGTTAGCTACTGTTGTTTTTCCTCACTACCGATCTTCCTTTCTTTCCTTGGACACTAACCAAGCCTTGTATGACCAGTGGGTTCCAGGAGAACGGCTCTTGTAAACAGGTGTAGCGAAAATGTGGCACGCATGGCTCTCTGAGTCATGGACTCTTAGTATATAGGCCTGACGCTGGACATGGGTAAAGAGTACGATGGTGCAATGTACATACCAACCATATGCTGAATTGGCGTAAATGATATATTTGTTGTTTCATTGTTGTCTTTAAAACCCAACCCATGTTCTGTTCTCTTATGGTTGTAATTTTTTAGTCATCTAACAACACCTAATTGTACATCTAGGTGGAAATGATAGAACAATAGTTATTTTACAGTCAAGCGATCCCCTTTGAGTTTTGACATATATATGTACTTTTACTCTCGTAGCAGCATGAACATGAAAATTGCACTCCTTTCCCCCTGACCTCCTCCGACGATCTCCTCTTCTAAATCCTTCTATTCACACTTTCTATTCATATTTAAATATCTCCCACTCAAATACTGTTAACCCAATCCTTTGCTATATTTAGCTCCCCTTTTACTCTTTAATTGAGCTATTTGATTTTTCTACATTATTTTTTTTATCAAAGTAACACTAATATAGGGATATGTAAAATTCTTGGTACGACGATATAAAATTAGTGTTATAGTGATATTTTGTCATACGGATTTGCATATTATAGTGATATTTGGTATTTCGTATCTATGTTTTATATGAATTTGTAACTCTCGTAGCAGCGCACGGGCACATACCTAGTTATCACATAGGAGAGGGACTTTGCTCAATTTGTAGCCATAGTCCCTAAGGGTTTGCCTCATTCAAAGCAATTGCACGCAACAATGGCCTGTGGCAATATACACGGCTTCGACGGTAGAAAGAGCTACTGAGTTTTGTTTCTTTGAAGCCCAAGACACCAGGGATCTCCCCAGAAACTGACAAGTCTCTGATGTGCTCTTCCTATCAATTTTACACCCTGCCCAATCAGCATCTGAATATCCTATTAAATCAAAAGTGGATCCCTTGGGGTACCAAAGACCAAACTTAGGTGTATGAACTAAATATCTCAAGATTCTTTTCACGGCCCTAAGGTGAACTTCCTTTGGATCAGCTTGGAACCTTGCACACATGCATACGGAAAGCATAATATCCAGTCGAGATGCACATAAATAGAGTAGAGATCCTATCATCGACCGGTATACCTTTTGATCTACGGATTTACGTCCCGTGTCGAGGTCGAGATGCCCATTGGTTCCCATGGGTGTCTTGATGGGTTTGGCATCCTTCATTCCAAACTTGTTAAGTATGTCTTGAATGTACTTGGTTGGGCTGATGAAGGTGCCCTCTTGGAGTTGCTTGACTTGAAATCGTAGAAAATACTTCAACTCCCCCATCATAGACATCTCGAATTTTTGAATCATAATCCTACTAAACTCCTCACGAGTAGATTTGTTAGTAGACCCAAATATGATATCATCAACATAAATTTGGCATACAAACAAATTATTTGCAGTGGTTTTAGTAAAGAGTGTAGGATCAGCTTTTCCGACTTTGAAACCATTAGTGATAAGGAAATCTCTTAGGCATTCATACCATGCTCTTGGGGCTTGCTTGAGCCCATAAAGCGCCTTAGAGAGTTTATACACATGGTTAGGGTACTCACTATCTTCAAAGCCAGGAGGTTGCTCAACATAGACCTCTTCCTTGATTGGTCCATTGAGGAAGGCACTTTTCACGTCCTTTTGATAGAGCTTAAAGCCATGGTAAGTAGCATAGGCAAGTAATATACGAATTGACTCAAGCCTAGCTACGGGTGCATAGGTTTCACCAAAATCCAAACCTTCGACTTGTGAATATCCCTTGGCCACAAGTCGGGCTTTGTTTCTTGTCACCACACCATGGTCATCTTGCTTGTTGTGGAAAACCCACTTGGTTCCTACAACATTTTGGTTAGGACGTGGAACTAAATGCCATACCTTATTTCTCGTGAAGTTGTTTAGTTCCTCTTGCATTGTCAGCACCCAATCTGAATCTTTTAGTGCCTCCTCTACCCTGTATGGCTCAATAGAGGAGACAAAAGAGTAATGCTCACAAAAATGTGTGACTCGAGATCGAGTAGTTACCCCCTTATGATTATCACCGAGGATGGAGTTCACGGGGTGATCTCTTTGAATCGCTTGGTGGACTCTTGGGTGTGGCGGTCTTTGATCTTGTTCATCTTCCTTGTCTTGATCATGGTCATCTCCCCCTTGACCATTGTCCTCCTCTTGAGGTGGCTCATTGTCTTGATCTTCTTCTTCATCAACTTGAGCCTGCTCCTCATCTTGGGTTGGTGGAGATGCTTGATTGGAAGATGTTGATGGTTGATCTTGTGCTTGGGGAGGCTCTTCGGATTCCTTAGGACACACATCCCCAATGGACATGTTCCTTAGCGCGACGCATAGAGCCTCTTCATCATCTAACTCATCAAGATCAACTTGCTCTACTTGAGAGCCATTAGTTTCATCAAACACAATGTCACAAGAAACTTCAACTAGTCCAGTGGACTTGTTAAAGACTCTATATGCCCTTGTGTTTGAGTCATAACCAAGTAAAAAGCCTTCTATAGCCTTAGGAGCAAATTTAGATTTTCTACCTCTTTTAACAAGAATAAAACATTTGCTACCAAAGACTCTAAAATATGAAACATTGGGCTTTTTACCGGTTAGGAGTTCATATGATGTCTTCTTGAGGATTCGGTGAAGGTAGAGCCGGTTGATGGAGTAGCAGGCGGTGTTAATCGCCTTGGCCCAAAACTGGTCCGATGTCTTTTACTCATCAAGCATGGTCCTCACCATGTCAAGTAGAGTTCTATTCTTCCTCTCCACTACACCATTTTGTTGTGGTGTGTAGGGAGAAGAGAACTCATGCTTGATGCCCTCTTCCTCAAGGAAGCCTTCTATTTGTGAGTTCATGAACTCCGTCCCATTGTTGCTTCTAATCTTTTTGATCCTTAAGCCAAACTCATTTTGAGCCCATCTCAAGAATCCTTTTAAGGTCTCTTGGGTTTGAGATTTATCCTGCAAAAAGAACACCCAAGTGAAGCGAGAATAGTCATCCACAATTACAAGACAATACTTACTCCCACCAGTGCTCAAGTAAGCTATCGGGCCGAATAAATCCATGTGGAGTAGCTCAAGCGGCCTGTTGGTCGTCATGATGTTCTTGTGTGGATGGTGGACACCAACATGCTTTCCTGCTTGACATGCGCTACAAACCCTGTCTTTCTCAAAATGAACATTGGTTAGTCCCAAAATGTGCTCTCCCTTTAGAAGCTTGTGAAGATTCTTCATTCCAACATGGGCTAGTCGACGATGCTAGAGCCAACCCATATTAGTCTTAGCAATTAAGCAAGTATCGAGTTCAGCTCTATTAAAATAAACTAAGTATAGCTGACCCTCTAACACTCCCTTAAATGCTACTGAATCATCACTTCTTCTAAAGACAGTAACACCTAAATCTGTAAAAAGACAGTTGTAGCTGTGGCAGAACCTCCAAGTTATTGGGCCCACATGCACCTGTCCTTGTTCCGAAGACCTCAGACAGCCATGCATGCGCACCAGATAACTCAACAGGATCTGTCCAATTGCCCCAAGGACATCAGATAAACCACTTTCAACTAGAACCGCGGGATTAAGTAACACAAATCACACACACAAATATTTTTGCAGCGGAAATACTATTACCAAATTTTACAAGTTACAAAAATTTTATATTATTTTATCGGAGTGATTACAAAAGTATAAGTTTGAAATATATGCTAGCTCAAACGACCATCCTTAGCAAGAAGATAAAGACGGGGTATACTTATATAAGAAGGTCGAGCCCACCGACACTTAACACCATCATCAGCAGTACAAAGCTATAACCTAAAAAACAATAGGGAATAAAACCCTGAGTATGGAATTACTCAGCAAGACTTACCCGACTAAAGAAAAAACTCTCAAGGGTATGCTGGATTTGGGAGTCAAGGAGAGGCTTTAGCAAGAATCAACTTAGATACTTTTGCAGAAATAGCTTACTAAAGTGAGTCCTTACTTTCAATATTTTAACGCCAAATTAAGTATTAATAGACTCTGTTTGCAGCTGGTCTAATTTTACCATCTCATCAATACAACATCATTTTTATTCATAATGTTCACATCCAGACTTAGGTTGTAGGTCAGTGACCAAGTCTTCATAACCGCGAAGGTACGGCGATCCGAATCGATTATACTCAGCTGAGGATCTCCGATCACACGACATATGTAGCACTTAACCCTTGCATATGTCAACCCGCCACCGGGGTTCTTAAGACCAGATCAGGTTCACGCAAACCGAGAGCACAAATACACCACCGTCCAGCCTCTTGCTACGGAGGGTACACGCTACTCTCGCCACCGCTCCACGCCCATTTCGTGTTATCTTATTCTGGCCTTAGTCTGCCCGAGGCAAGGCTTACCCATGATGAGGCATGTGACCAGTTAAAGGGTCCTCGATCAGCAGGCCTACATACGCATCCAATCCTTAATCAACCTGGGTAGAACATCACCTATTCCTAACCCAAGTTCCGATTTAAGTACTTCCATCCTTAGGATTGTTTGTGTTCCTTAGGATGAAAAGAGCATCACAGGGAACTTTGCAGTAAGATCCCACCATGCTCCCAAAGAAAATATATTCTTGCAGGTAGAAGCCACCTTTCCTCAGGATAACCCCTGAGCAAGGCCTTATTGCGAAAGACAACTTCTATCCACAAGATCTAAGTAGAGCTAAGCATTTTTGTAAATCATATTTTGATACTTCATCAGAAGTATCTATAAAGGTATGGATATCAAGCAAGGCAATGCATCAAAGGGTTTCAAGCAACTCCTATAAACCTAATGCACATTTCACTAGACTTAAAGTGTGCAAAAAATATTTAAAAACACAAGAAAGGGGTTGCATGCACCGGGGCTTGCCTGGAATAAACACTACGTTAGTGTTGTTAGACGACGTTTGCTTGACGAGCAGCCTTTATTCCGATACTTGCTCCATTGTCCATCTTCAGGTTGGTCCATCAGCTTCATCCTGCGGATTAGCCCGCGCTTGGGGTCGACATGGCTTGTCTTCCGCATCACACGATAAATAAGCGTACCTAAATGATTTGCATAATGCACATGAATGCATAAGAACGGGAATATTATAAACCTAAATAGTGCTACGCGATAGCGAATTTAAACGCCTATCGGCGTGGCGTTGTATAATTTTATACGGAGACACTAATTATCGACGTACGACTAAGCGCAATAATTACGGTTTTCTAAATTAAATGAACCTAACGCAAACATCACGAACAACACATTAAACATAATTAGCCTAAACACAACTCATCAGCTAATTAGTTAAATGCTAAATTTATCCCCCACTTTATGAATTATACCACTTTGTTTTCCGAGAACTAATTTAATTTTGTCAAACAATTTATAATTCGTCAATAGTAATATTAACAATGTTATTGTTTAGACATTTTAGAATACTGAATTTAACCTACGCGTCACCAAAATACTACACTCTACAAAATAGAACTAGCTCGAAACACGGACCCGGCGACGTAGAACCAAAGTTGTCGACGACGGGGTCCCAGACGAGCGTCTGAGCACGAGGGGAGATGTCCCGACATGGTAAGCAACGACGGCATGCCACATCGGCTTCACGGACATGGCGAGGACGCAGGTCACGACAATTATGCAATATCCAAATCGATTTGGTAGTTGCCTGAACGACAACGGCCTTTAGCTTGACGACGAGATCTAATAGAGAATGGTGAGCGTGAGGATTTCACAGCGAGGATGAGCGACATCTTAGATTTTTGGTCTGATATTTAATTGAACACATCGAAAGCGAGGCACAGCAGGAATGGCAGTGAGACTTGACGGCGAACGTCCTGACGACGAACAACGGCGAATGACGAGGTCGACGACGCGATTGGGGATTAAAGCCGAGTGAGCCGAGAGGGCGCACTGGCGAGCAGGAAACAAGACGCGACAACATGAGGCCTGACCCGGCGAACAGTGACGCGAAGAGCAAAGCGAGGTCACGGCCAGGTGAACTTTATTGCGCGGACTGGGGAAGGACTCGGCAAGTGACGACGCGAGGAATACAGCGAGACCGTGGTCGGGCGAACTCTATGGTGCTGACTGCCTCATGGCCACGACAGCTGTCTCGACACGTACGACGCCACATCACAATATCACCACGACCATAACCCGATGTGCGCAGGCAGCTAGAGACCGAGCGTCGAGCTCGCGCGTGATGCAAGGAAACAGGGCGCCAGGGAGCTGCGCGATGATTGGAGAAAGAAACTTGTAGTGCGCATAGGCTGGGAACAAGGAGTCGGCGCAGAAAACTGGATGCCGAGCGCCATGGGACGAGTAGAGCGCGCAGGAGCGAGCTATGGAGGAGCGAGCCGAGGGAAGACTCGACGGTGACCACCATGGGTGAGAAACAGGCACGAACAGGTGGAGACGGTTCGGTCTGAGCTGGAACTAACCAGGCGCGCAAAAGGAACAGCGCGCGCGGCGAGCTGAGAGGCCGAGATGGGGCGGTCAGCGCCATGGGGACGAGCTGGAGCACCACGATCCGAGCGCAGCCATGGAGAAGCGCGCGCGGCCATCGATGGACAGAGGGAGCAGGCACGCGCACGCTGGGACAGCAGTGAGGAGCTTGGCGCGGTACAGACTTCAGAAAAAAATCAGCGATGGGACAGGAATGGCTCGTGGCCTGTGTCTATGTACGGCGACCGACTAGAGGAGATGGTGGGTGGAGGTGGCTCAGCGGCTGGCATGGCTTGAGGAGGAGCACGGCTAGTGTCTTGGCGAGGCCATGGTGGCTCCTGGAGAAGAGGCGCAGGTGTCCACGCCATGTGCCTGGAGCAGCAAACCACGGCCATGAACAACCAGCGCAGGACAAGCTTGAGCAGGACGGCGGAATCAAGCGCGGGAGAGGGTTGAGGGGAGATGGCAACGACTGGATAGGAGAGTGCTGGCATACGTGTGAAGAAGATGCTTGATGCGGCCAGGAGATAATGGTTGCTGTTGAGCGGTGAAAAAAAAAGATCAGGGAGAACAGCGGTAGTGGATATGAACGAACGAGGATATTTTCTATATATTTTTTTTGTTTCTTTGCTTTTTTAAAGAAAAACATACCAGTATAAATCTGAATTTTAGAATTTAGGTCGCGCAAGACACAAATGGACCGAATCAAAATAATGCCAACAATACTATTTTAGACTGCATTTAACTTGGTGAATATTCTCAGGATCAGATAATTTGTGTACAGTCATATATGCCCGAATTCTTAGATATAGGCGGGACGCAATTCGACCAAACCACGACATCAACTTCGATAATTTACTCTGCGTGATTTGACCGAAATTAGCCGAAACCCGATTCGCTAATGTACACTCGTTTTCGTCGCCAAAACAGCGTGCTGAAGAATGAGTGGGATCATAATAACCTCACGCACGATTTTCTCAGACACTGCGTGATTTAGATTATTTTACCCCAAACAATTTAGTCGTCGAGTTCCAACTAATTTGGCTGGAATAAAAATCGTAAGAATAGATCGAGCTTCCGAATTCGTATTCCAATAATCATCGGACGCACAGATTTTCGGAACAACGATGTTCTGAACATCACGAAAATTTAGAAAGAGGCCGGATAGATAAAAATAAAAATAATGTCGAACTTGCGACAGACAAAACAGATACGATATTAAAATCGTAATAGGCGAAGATATTTAAAATTTAGCATTCGTTTTATCCACTGATATTACGTGCTTAAATCCATACTCGTTGTCGAGCGGAATATAAACACCTGGGGTGTTACAGCCCTCCCCCCCTTAAAAGAATCTCGTCCCGAGATTCAGAACGAAAGACTTCTAAGAGTAGAGAAGCATGTAACCCACATTCATATCAGCGGTAATCGTGAGACATTTCCCAAATAAAAGCGAGTGTCTCAGGTTGTCGCTTCTCTAGTGGACATAACAGGTATCGCCTTAGGCTAATTTAGAGATGTCCACCAATAGAGACATTGTCTGCTAGAGGAACACATAAGGTCCCATGTGTGCAGTTTGCGGTTTCTGATGACACTGTACTATCTGAGTCTGTTGAGCGAGCGGTAGATATGCGACTTTACCTAAACAGAATCAGATGCACCATCTTGGGTAAAACACACAGAAAGAGGTTTACCAACAAGTGGTTACAATAAGTTCATAGCACACGAGACGGGTGTGAATGTCAAATAACATCACAGTTGACCCGTGGCTAGCTAGAGAATCCAAGTCCACGAAAAATGATAGACTCGGAAAATATCAACGAAAAGATCCGTTGATGTTGACTTCGCAATCAGTCTGTTTTATTCAGCACTATTCATGGCTCGACTCGATCACACATGCTGGAAAAGCACACGTGGGGAGATCAAGGCACGACTAGAGCGATGATTAGGTGATTATCAGTCGGTTTTAACTTGATCTTTGTAAGAACTTCCTTAGGATGGGTTGAACCAAAGTGAGTTTAGACAACTCGATAAAACGATCTCTAAACTCAACCTTCGTTCATTGGGCAGTTACAAGTTAGTCAAGACCAACTTGTTGAACTACTTTTAACCTTGGGCAGGTCCTCTTATTATCCATCGGTAAGCCAAGGATTAAGAGTTCACTTTTGTTACTAGGTGATCATGCACTTGGGTAGAAATCCATTCGGTTAGATTGTTCATCCATTTCTTCATGCAAGATAGACAGACTTGGTTCGGGAATACATGGATTAACTAGGAGAGAGAATGAACAAACTCATACATTTCAGCGGCAGGGGAGACAGATCTCCATTTTGAGAGCTAATCAGTTGTTTTCCAACACTAAAAAGCTCCAAGGCTTCACCTTTACACAAAGGACGTAAAGGGAACGTGTATGTGTGAAGTCACCATCAAAGTCAAGGGAAAAGAGACCACACATGAAAGGGGTATGCCCTTTTGATCCAACAGAGATGATAGATGTTGCTTAATCATTTCGACAAACAACACCGAAATCGTTACAAGGAAGAGATATACGAAGATAATATATTAATGTAGTTCCACAATGGATCATGACTAGAGACCTTGATACCAGCATCCGACGAGTACCACAGTCCTGTGTGCGCATTCACAGGAGGCTCTCAGTTTCGCTGCGGCACCATAAGTCGTTAATCATGACACCATTACCGAACTGGCACCAATAATGAATCTCACGTGTTAAAACTAGATTGTGCTAAGGTAACACATTGATATAGTCTCATAATGGATTACAACTACTAACCATGATACCAACGCGTGCCGAGCAGCACAACCGTGTGTGCGCACACACAGAAGGCCCTCGGTTTCGTTGCGGCATCGTCAGTTTTAGTCATAACGCCATTACCAGACATAACCAATTAGAATCCTTACGCGGCACAAATGGATTGAGCAAGGGCGACAATATACACAAGAGACTCTACCTGTCAAAACGGTTACAAGTAGAGAGCCAAATAGATCATGGCCCGATGAAATGAACAAGGCATGGCCATAACCTAAATTTGATGAAAGGAGTACGATGGGAGACTATTAATTTAGCCCCAAACATATTTCTATGCCCATCGTAGAGATCACAAGGTCAAGGATCGGTATCTGATTAGATACGGACGGAAAACAATCATAAGATTGAGTTGGTATGCCTTCGATAGATGTGGGAAAACCAAAGGCATCGAACTCAATAAAATGATCGGACATATCTTTCCTAAGTTAGGTCGATAAAGTCACATGGCGGTCCATAAAAACAGGCAAACTGGATAAGGTACATCAGCTTGCACCAACCGAACAAGAACATGGTTTAGGATGGAGACATGACTCGAGATTCTTGTTTTAAGCTTGGGTACATTTAATGTCCAACAAATAAATTATCTAAGCATTTATTTGTGTGAGTTTGGTCAGGGAGGGATAACAGAAAAATCAACCTTAGGTCAGGGTTCACTAAATAAGAACATAGCCTAATTCTGGGTTTAGGAAAACAAGTCACTAACCTTCTATCGACACATCAAGCACAAGAGCAAGCACATAAAGCACCCTAAGAGGTCACCTAGAGAATGGAGGACACCTATTTCATCGAAGTTCATAATTCAGCATTACACCATATTATCTACAATCAATGGTTACTGGAATAAAGATGAGAGAAGCATTTTGGATGTATAGGTGACAAACACGATGCAACAATCCGGATGCATGCTCGTCCTACACGTCCTCACGAGTTTTTGCCAATCTAATGTGGCAATAGCGTTCTATCTCGGTGGCATACGTCCTCTCTCGGTATTTTACTAGTCGTCAGCTACACATACGTTTTCGAGGTTAGTGTACCTGCAGAAAATCCATTGCAGCCCAATTCCCAATGATGCAAGTCACACATGACAGTTTATCACAGTTTATACTCTATATATTGCTATATGGAGGCCAACTCATCATTAAGCGCTGAGCCACGCATAGGCGCCGTTGCCACACTTTAACCATATGGCAACTCATTATGGTAACTCACCTTCTTACCTGAGCGTAGGTGCGTCGTTACAAGTACATTACATTTCTCAGTACTCCCATGTCTGTATACCCATACACATCCATGGGGTGCTGAATTCCCAGAAAAGTAAATACTCCACATCGCAGCCTTCATATATACATATGTAGAACATGTATATAATCAAGCGCCACAATTAAGCACTCCCCTAGACCGACGGTTGTTCGGTCATGCTCTCACATCTCACCTTACCTGAGCGTCGATCCATTCAAGACTGAATGGCCTCAAAAATAACATTACACATGTATGCAATACCCACCCGGTTGTGGGTTAGTGGTTTTAACTAAGCCACCTAATAATCCTTAGTATAGGGCTTAACAGAGGATGTCGCTAGCGTTATAGTTTTTCAAAACTGTTTTTCAAAGCCAAACAATGTGTTCAGTTGAAAATAGGTTTTTCAAAACCAAAACTTTTGTTTTGAAAATACGTATGTGACCATATATGCTTAATCCAGCTCCGATACCAGCCTGTGGCAGAACCTCCAAGTTATTGGGCCCACATGCACCTGTCCTTGTTCCAAAGACCTCAGACAACCATGCATGCACACCAGATAACTCAACAGGATCTGTCCAATTGCCCCAAGGACATCGGATAAACCACTTTCAACCAGAACCGCTGGATTAAGTAACACAAATCACACACACAAATATTTTTGCAGCGGAAATACTATTACCAAATTTTACAAGTTACAAAAATTTTATATTATTTTATCGGAGTGATTACAAAAGTATAAGTTTGAAATATATGCTAGCTCAAACGACCATCCTCAGCAAGAAGATAAAGACGGGGTATACTTATATAAGAAGGCCGAGCCCACTAGCACTTAACACCATCATCAGCAGTACAAAGCTATAACCTAAAAAACAATAGGGAATAAAACCCTGAGTATGGAATTACTCAGCAAGACTTACCCGACTAAAGAAAAGACTCTCAAGGGTATGCTGGATTTGGGAGTCAAGGAGAGGCTTTAGCAAGAATCAACTTAGATACTTTTGCAGAAATAGCTTACTAAAGTGAGTCCTTACTTTCAATATTTTAACGTCAAATTAAGTATTAATAGACTCTGTTTGCAGCTGGTCTAATTTTACCATCTCATCAATACAACATCATTTTTATTCATAATGTTCACATCCAGACTTAGGTTGTAGATCAGTGACCAAGTCTTCATAACCGCGAAGGTACGGCGATCCAAATTGATTATACTCAGCTGAGGATCTCCGATCACACGACATATGTAGCACTTAACCCTTGCATATGTCAACCCGCCACCGGGGTTCTTAAGACCAGATCAGGTTCACGCAAACCGAGAGCATAGATACACCACCATCCAGCCTCTTGCTATGGAGGGTACACGCTACTCTCGTCACCGCTCCACGCCCATTTCGTGTTATCTTATTCTGGCCTTAGTCTGCCTGAGGCAAGGCTTACCCATGACGAGGCATGTGACCAGTTAAAGGGTCCTCGATCAGCAGGCCTACATACGCATCCAATCCTTAATCAACCTGGAAAGAACATCACCTGTTCCTAACCCAAGTTCCGATTTAAGTACTTCCATCCTTAGAATTGTTTGTGTTCCTTAGGATGAAAAGAGCATCACAGGGAACTTTGCAGTAAGATCCCACCATGCTCCCAAAGAAAATATATTCTTGCAGGTAGAAGCCACCTTTCCTCAGGATAACCCCTGAGCAAGGCCTTATTGCGAAAGACAACTTCTATCCACAAGATCTTAGCAGAGCTAAGCATTTTTGTAAATCATATTTTGATACTTCATCAGAAGTATCTATAAAGGTATGGATATCAAGGAAGGCAATGCATCAAAGGGTTTCAAGCAACTCCTATAAACCTAATGCACATTTCACTAGACTTAAAGTGTGCAAAAATTATTTAAAAACACAAGAAAGGGGTTACATGCACCGGGGCTTGCTTGGAATAAACACTACGTTAGTGTTGTTAGACGACGTTTGCTTGACGAGCAGCCTTTATTCCGATACTCGCTCCATTGTCCATCTTCAGGTTGGTCCATCAGCTTCATCCTGCGGATTATCCCGCGCTTGGGGTCGACTTGGCTTGTCTTCCGCATCACACGATAAATAAGCGTACCTAAATGATTTGCATAATGCACATGAATGCATAAGAACGGGAATATTATAAACCTAAATAGTGCTACGCGATAGCGAATTTAAACGCCTATCGGCGTGGCGTTGTATAATTTTATACGGAGACACTAATTATCAACGTACGACTAAGCGCAATAATTACGGTTTTCTAAATTAAACGAACCTAACGCAAACATCACGAACAACACATTAAACATAATTAGCCTAAACACAACTCATCAGCTAATTAGTTAAATGCTAAATTTATCCCCCACTTTATGAATTATACCACTTTGTTTTCCGAGAACTAATTTAATTTTGTCAAACAATTTATAATTCATCAATAGTAATATTAACAATGTTATTGTTTAGATATTTTAAAATACTGAATTTAACCTACACGTCACCGAAATACTACACTCTACAAAATAGAACTAGCTCGAATAAGTAGACTAGCTTACCGACGCAAGCTAACTAACAAAATAATCAACCGGCTTACCCCACCCCAAGCCCTATTCTTCAAGAATCACGACGATCACCAATTCAAGCATAACGTCGAGCACCTAATAAGCGTCGCCTAAGCATTTCATTACACACACCATCTAGCTTTCTATGCCAATCGATTGCTGTGATTCGCACATACTATCACAGGGAAAATACAAATCACTACATACGGATTGAGATGATGTCGATCATAAGGTATTTTCCAAATATCCTACCTGCTGTCCGAAACACGGACCCAGCGACGTAGAACCAAAGTTGTCGACGACGGGGTCCCAGACGAGCGTCTGAACACGAGGGGAGATGTACCGACATGGTAAGCAACGACGGCATGCCACATCGGCTTCACGGACATGGCGAGGACGCAGGTCACGACAATTATGCAATATCCAACTCGATTTGGTAGTTGACTGAACGACGACGGCCTTTAGCTTGACGACGAGATCGAATAGAGAATGGTGAGTGTGAGGATTTCACAGCGAGGATGAGCGACATCTTAGATTTTTTGTCCGATATTTAATCGAACACATCGAAAGCGAGGCATAGCAGGAATGGCAGTGAGACTTGACGGCGAACGTCGTGACGACGAACAACGACGAATGACGAGGTCGACGACGCAATTGGGGATTAAAGCCGAGTGAGCTGAGAGGGCGCACTGGCGAGCAGGAAACAAGACGCGACAACATGAGGCCTGACCCGGCGAACAGCGACGCGAAGAGCAAAGCGAGGTCACGGCCGGGCGAACTTTATTGCGCGGACTGGGGAAGGACTCGGCAAGCGACGACGCGAGGAGTACAGCGAGATCGTGGTCGGGCGAACTCTATGGTGCTGACTGCCTCACGGCCACGACAGCTGTCGCGACACGTACGACGCCACATCACAATATCACCACGACCATAACCCGATGTGCGCAGGCAGCTAGAGACCGAGCGTCGAGCTCGCGCGCGATGCAAGGAAACAGGGCGCCAGGGAGCTGCGCGATGATTGGAGAAAGAAACTTGTAGTGCGCACAGGCTGGGAACAAGGAGTCGGCGCGCAGAAAACTGGATGTCGAGCGCCATGGGACGAGTAGAGCGCGCAGGAGCGAGCTATGGAGGAGCGAGCCAAGGGAAGACTCGACGGTGACCACCATGGGTGAGAAACAGGCACGAACAGGTGGAGACGGTTCGGTCTGAGCTGGAACTAGCCAGGCGCGCAAAAGGAACAGCGCGTGCGGCGAGCTGAGAGGCCGAGCTAGAGCTGATGGGGCGGTCAGTGCCATGGGGACGAGCTGGAGCACCACGGTCCGAGCGCAGCCATGAAAAAGCGCGCGCGGCCATCGATGGACAGAGGGAGCAGGCACGCGCACGCTGGGACAACAGTGAGGAGCTCGGCGCGGTACAGACTTCAGAAAAAAAATCAGCGATGGGACAGGAACGGCTCGTGGCCTGTGTCTATGTACGGCGACCGACTAGAGGAGATGGTGGGTGGAGGTGGCTCAGCGGCTGGCATGGCTTGAGGAGGAGCACGGCTAGTGTCTTGGCGAGGCCATGGTGGCTCCTGGAGAAGAGGCGCAGGTGTTCACGCCATGTGCCTGGAGCAGCAAACCACAGCCTTGAACAACCAGCGCAGGACAAGCTTGAGCAGGACGGCGGAATCAAGCGAGGGAGAGGGTCGAGGGGAGATGGCAACGGCTGGATAGGAGAGTGCTGGCATACGTGTGAAGAAGATGCTTGATGCGGCCAGGAGATAATGGTTGCTGTTGAGCGGTGAAAAAAAAGATCAGGGAGAACAGCGGTAGTGGATATGAACGAACGAGGATATTTTCTATATATTTTTTTTGTTTATTTGCTTTTTTAAAGAAAAACATACCAGTATAAATCTGAATTTTAGAATTTAGGTCGGGCAAGACACAAATGGACCGAATCAAAATAATGCCAACAATACTATTTTAGACTGCATTTAACTTGGTGAATATTCTCAGGATCAGATAATTTGTGTACAGTCATATATGCCCGAATTCTTAGATATAGGCGGGACGCAATTCGACCAAACCACGACATCAACTTCGATAATTTACTCTGCGTTATTTGATCGAAATTAGCCGAAACCCGATTCTCTAATGTACACTCGTTTTCGTCGCCAAAACAGCGTGCTGAAGAATGGGTGGGATCATAATAACCTCACGCACGATTTTTCTCAGACACTGCGTGATTTAGATTATTTTACCCCAAACAATTTAGTCGTCGAGTTCCAACTAATTTGGCTGGAATAAAAATCGTAAGAATAGATCGAGCTTCCGAATTCGTATTCGCGCGAGCGATGAATTTTAAATAATCATCGGACGCACAGATTTTCGGAACAACGATGTTCTAAACATCACGAAAATTTAGAAAGAGCCCGGATAGATAAAAATAAAAATGATGTCGAACTTGCGACAGACAAAACAGATGCGATATTAAAATCGCAATAGGCGAAGATATTTAAAATTTAGCATCCGTTTTATCCACTGATATTACGTGCTTAAATCCATACTCGTTATCGAGCGGAATATAAACACCTGGGGTGTTACAGTAGCCCATTTTGCATAATTGAGAAACAGAAAGAAAATTGTAATCTAAAGAGTCTACAAGAAAAACATTGGAAATAGAATGGTCAGGAGATATAGCAATTTTACCAAGTCCTTTGACCAAACCTTGATTTCCATCCCCGAATGTAATAGCTCATTGGGGATCTTCGTTTTTCTCATAGGAGGAGAACATTCTTTTCTCCCTAGTCATGTGGTTTGTGCACCCACTATCAATGATCCAACTTGAGCCCCCGGATGCATAAACCTACAAAACAAGTTTAGGCCTTGTTCTTATGTACCCAAACGATCTTGGGTCCTTTCACATTAGAAACAAGCACCTTGGGTACCCAAACACAAGTCTTGGAGCCCTTGTGTTTGCCCCCAACATATTTGGCAACTACTTTGCCTGATTTGTTAGTTAAAACATAAGAAGCATCAAAAGTTTTAAATGAAACATTAGGTATATTTGATGCAGTAGGAGATTTCTTTTTAGGCAATTTAACATGGGTTGATTGCCTAGAGCTAGATGCCTCATTCTTATACATAAAAGCATGATGGGAAATAGAATGAGTCTTCTTAGCATGAATTCTCCTAATCTTATCCTCAGGATAACCAGCAGGATATAAAATATTGCCCTCGTTATCCTAAGGCATGGGAGCCTTGCCCTTAACAAAATTAGATAATCTTTTAGGAGCATTAAGTTTGACATTGCTTCCCTGTTGGAAACTAATGCCATCCTTGATGCCAGGGCGTCTCCCACTATAGAGCATGCTTCTAGCAAATTTAAATTTTTCATTTTTTAACTCATGCTCAATGATTTTAGCAGTTAGTTGAGCTATGTGATCATTTTGTTGTTTAATTAAAGCTAGGTGATCATGAATAGCATCAACATTAATATCTGTACATCTAGTACAAATGGAAACATGGCTAACAGTAGATGTAGAGGGTTTGCACGTATTTAATTCATCAATCTTAGCATGTAACATGGCATTCTGATTTCTAAGATTGGAAATAGAATTATTGCAAACATTTAAATCCTTAGCCTTAGCAATTACTTTTTCATTCTCAGTCTTAAGGCTAGCAATTGATTCATTTAACTTATCAACCTTAGCAATTAAACTAGAGTTTTCATTCTTAAGATGGACAGTTGAATCATGACAAACATTTGATTTTTCAACCTTAGCAATTAATTTAGCATTTTCATTTCTAAGGTTGGAGATGGTGTCATGGCAAATGCTAAGCTCACTAGTTAATTTTTCACATTTATCTAATTCCTAAGCATAAGCATTTTTTACCTTAACATGCTTTTTGTTTTCCTTAATAAGGAATTCCTCTTGGCTATCCAAGAGTTCATCCTTCTCATGAATAGCACCTATCAATTCATTTAATTTTTCCTTTTGTTGCATGTTTAGGTTGGCAAAAAGGGCAAGCAAATTATCTTCATCATCACTAGAACTACCCTCATCACTAGATGTAGTATACTTGGGGGTGGTTCTAGCTTGTACCTTCTTTTTCTTGTCGTCCTTTGCCAACAGACAATTGTGGCCGACGTTGGGGAAGAGGAGGCCCTTGTTGACGGCGATGTTTGCGGCATCCTCATCGGAGGAGTCGGTGGAGCTCTCATCGGAGTCCCATTCCTGACATACGTGGGCATCGCCGCCCTTCTTCTTGTAGTACTTCTTCTTTTCCTTCCTTCTTCCCTTCTTGTCGTCGCCCCTGTCACTATCACTTGATAATGGACATTTAGCAATAAAATGACCGGGCTTACCACACTTGTAGCAAACTTTCTTGGAGCGGGGCTTGTAATCTTTCCCCTCCTTTGCTTGAGGATTTGGCGGAAGCTCTTGATGATGAGCGCCATTTCCTCGTTGTCGAGCTTGGAGGCGTCAATGGGGAGCCTACTTGACGTATACTCTTCTTTCTTCTCCTCTGTCGCTTTGAATGCAACGCGTTGCACCTCGGGTGTGGAGGTGGCACCTCGCTCGATGATTTGTTTGGAGCCTTTGATCATCAATTCAAAGCTCACAAACTTTCCTATAACCTCCTCGAGAGACATTAGCTTGTATCTAGGATCACCATGAATTAATTGAACTTGTGTAGGATTAAGAAAAACAAGTGATCTTAGAATAACCTTGACCATTTCATGGTCATCCCATTTTGTGCTCCCGAGGTTGCGCACTTGATTCACCAAGGTCTTGAGCCGGTTGTACATGGCTTATGGCTCCTCTCCTTGGTTGAGGACGAACCGACCCAGCTCCCCCTCGATCGTCTCCCGCTTGGTGATCTTTGTCACCTCATCTCCTTCATGTGTGGTCTTGAGCACGTCCTAAATTTCTTTGGCACTCTTCAACCCTTGCACCTTATTATACTCCTCTCAACTTGGAGAGGCGAGGAGCATAGTAGTGGCTTGGGAGTTGAAGTGCCGGATTTGGGCAACTTTGTCCGAATCATATCCTTCATCCCCTATGGATGGTACCTATGCTCCAAACTCAATAATATCCCAAATGCTAGAGTGGAGTGAGGTTAGGTGATGCCTCATTTTATCACTCCACATACAATAATCTTCACCGTCAAAAACCGGTGGTTTGCCTAATGGGACAAAAGGTAATGGAGTACGTCTAGAAATGTGAGGGTAGCGTAAGGGGATCTTACTAAACTTCTTGCGCTCATGGCGCTTAAAAGTGACAGACGGTGCATCGGAGCCGGAGGTGGAGGGCGACGAAGAGTCGGTCTCGTAGTAGACCACTTTCTTCATCTTCTTCTTCTTGTCGCCACTCTGATGCGACTTGACACGGGGAGGTGACTCCTCCCTTCGTTTGTCGCCGGGCTCCCTTGATGGAGCCTTCCCGTGGCTTGTGGCCGTTTCTATCTCCCTCTTGGCGGATCCTTCCGACATCACTTTGAGTTGTTAGACTCTAAAGCACCAGGCTCCGATACCAATTGAAAGTCTCCTAGTGGGGGGTGAATAGGCAAATCTAATATTTATAAACTTTAAACACAACTACAAGCCGGGGTTAGCGTTAGAAATAAAATCAAGTCCGAAAGAGAGGGCGAAAACAAATCACAAGCAAATGAAGAGTGTGACACGGTGATTTGTTTTACCGAGGTTCGGTTCTTGCAAACCTACTCCCCGTTGAGGTGGTCACAAAGACCGGGTCTCTTTCAACCCTTCCCCTCTCTCAAACGGTCACCTAGACCGAGTGAGCTTTTCTCCTCAATCAAATGGGTCACTTAGACCCCGCAAGGACCACCACACAATTGGTGTCTCTTGCTTTGATTACAAATGACTTGAGAACAAGAATAGAGGAAGAAGAAAAGCGATCCAAGCGACAAGAACTCAAATGAACACAAATGTCTCTCTCTCTCTCACAAGCCACTAAGTCATTGGAATGAGTTTGGAACTTGGAGAGGATTTGATCTTTTGTTTTGTGTCTTGGAGTGAAGTCTAGAGCTCTTGTATTGAATGCAATGGCTGAAAGCTTGGATGCCTTGCAGTGTGGTGGTTGGGGGTATTTATAGCCCCAACCACCAAAATAACCATTGGGGAGGCTGTCTGTCGATGGGCGCACCGGACAGTCCGGTGCACCACCGGACACTGTCCAGTGCGCCAGCCACGTCACCCAACCGTTAGGGTTCAGATGATTTTGACCGTTAGAGCTCTGACATATTGGGGCACTAGATAGTCCGGTGCCGCACCGGACAGGTACTGTTCACTGTCCGGTGCGCCTTCTGGCACTGCTCTGACTCTGCGTGAACTGTCCGCGCCCTGTTCACGCCACTGTTCACTTTTGCAGTCGACCATTGGCGCTGTAGCCATTGCTCCGCATGGCACACTGGACAGTCCGGTGCTACACCGGACAGTCCGGTGAATTATAGCGGAGTGGCTCTCCAGAAACCCGAAGCTGAGGAGTTCAGAGTGGATCTCCCTGGTGCACCAGACACTGTCTGGTGGTGCATCGGACACTGTCCGGTGGCGCACCGGACAGTCCGGTGCGCCAGACCAGGGCAGCCTTCGGTTGCTTTTGCTCCTTTCTTTTTGAACCCTAACTTTAACTTTTTATTGGTTTGTGTTGAACCTTTGGCACCTATAGAACATGTAATATAGAGCAAACTAGTTAGTCCAATTATTTGTGTTGGGCAATTTAACCACCAAAATCATTTAGGAAAAGGTCTGACCCTATTTCCCTTTCAGATGCCCAGGGACAAGCGTGCTGAATTCATGAGAGGTCATCCCCCAGTGTTCGCTCACTCTTCTGACCCCATGGATGCTGAAGATTGGCTGCATACTGTGGAGTAGGAGTTGCACACCGCTCAGTGTGATGACAGAAAGAAAGTTCTGTATGGTCCCCGTCTGTTAAGAGAAGCAGCTCAGTCTTGGTGGGAGTCCTATCTTGCCACCCATGCTAACCCCGACGCCATCACCTGGGAAGAATTCAGAGATAGCTTTTGTCAGTACCATGTTCCTGTAGGTCTAATGACAGTGAAGAATGAGGAGTTCCTGGCACTCAAACAAGGGTCAATGTCCGTCAGTGAGTACCGAGACACGTTTCTGCAACTGTCCCGCTATGCTCCTAAAGATGTCAACACCCACGCCAAGAGGCAGTACCGTTTCCTGAGAGGCTTGGTCGACCCTCTGCAGTATCAGCTGATGAATCATACCTTCCCCACGTTCCAGCACCTGATCGACATAGCAATCATGACAGAGAGGAAGCATAAAGAAATGGAAGATCACAAGCGTAAGATCAGTGGACCCTAGCCTGGAAGCAGCAATCGCCCTCGTTTCTTAGGCAATCCACCTCAGCAGTTCAGATAGAACCAGTGCCTAGCTCAGCAGCAGCAGTTCCAAAGGCAGTATCCTCAGCATTAGCATCAGAATCGCCAGAACAATCAGTCAGGAGGAGGTCAGTTCCAGAGGCAGAATCCGCAGGCACCTCATCTTCCTGCCCCAGCAACCCAACAGAACAGTCAAGCAGCACCAGTTCAAGGCGGAAGCAAAGCATGTTTCCACTGTGGAGAGCAAGGCCATTGGGTGATGCAATGTTCGAAGAAGGCAGCCCAACAGCAGTCAGGCCCTGGCGCCCCAGCAAAGCAGAATGTGTCTCAGCCTGGAACAGGCAACCGCTCCCAACCACGCTATAACCATGGGAGGCTGAAGCAGTTCAAGAAACACCCAGCATGATAGTAGGTATGTTTCCAGTCGACTCCCATATTGCAGAAGTGTTATTTGATACTAGAGCAACGCATTCTTTTATAACTGCATCATGGGTAGAAGCACATAATCTTCCAATAACTACCATGTCAACACCTATTCAAATTGACTCAGCCGGTGGTAGAATTCGAGCCGATAGCATTTGCTTGAATGTAAGTGTGGAAATAAGGGGGATAGCGTTTCCCGCTAATCTCATAGTAATGGGTACTCAGGGAATAGATGTCATCCTAGGGATGAATTGGCTAGATAAGTATCAGGCAGTTATCAGTTGTGATAAGACGACAATCAAGTTGATGTCCCCACTAGGAGAGGAAGTGGTGACCGAGTTAGTCCCGCCTGAGCCAAGGAAAGGAAGTTGTTATCAGATGGCTATTGATAGCAGTGAAGCAGATCCACTTGAGATTATCAAGGTTGTGTCTGAGTTTCCAGATGTGTTCCCAAAGGACTTACCAGGCATGCCACCCCGAGCGAAAGGTTGAGTTTTCCATAGAGCTTCTTCCTGGAACCGCCCCCATCTTTAAGAGAGCTTATAGAGTATCTGGACCAGAGTTAGTGGAACTCAAGAAGTAGATCGATGAGCTGTTAGAGAAAGGTTACATCAGGCCAAGCACCTCGCCTTGGGCCACCCCTGTCCTGTTCGTGGAGAAGAAAGATGGTTCTAGAAGGATGTGTATCGATTATCGAGCTCTAAATGAAGTCACGATCAAGAACAAGTACCCCTTGCCCAGAATAGAAGATCTATTCGACCAATTGAGAGGAGCCAGCGTGTTTTCAAAGATAGATCTGAGGTCAGGTTATCACTAGCTCAGGATTCAACCTTCAGACATTCCGAAGACGGCATTCATTACCAAGTATGGGTTGTATGAATTCACTGTGATGTCTTTTGGTCTAACAAATGCACCATCCTTCTTTATGAATCTGATGAACATTGTATTCATGGATTATCTTGACAAGTTTGTGGTGGTATTTATTGATGATATTCTTACATATTCCCAAAGTGAGGAAGAACATGTGGATCATTTGAAGATGGTATTGCAGAGATTGCGAGAGCACCAGCTGTATGCAAAGTTGAGCAAGTGTGAGTTCTGGATTGATGAAGTCCTATTCTTGGGTCACATAATAAACAAACAAGGATTGGCTGTGGATCCAAAGAAAGTGGTAGATATTCTGAACTGGAAAGCGCCAACAGATGCCTGGGGAATCAAGAGCTTCATTGGAATGGCCGGATATTATCGGCGGTTCATTGAAGGGTTTTCAAAGATCGCGAAACCGATGACAGCTTTGCTAGGCAACAAAGTTGAGTTCAAGTGGACCCAGAAATGCCAAGAAGCCTTTGAAGCGCTAGAAGACTACAGCACCTGTCTTAGTCTTGCCTGATGTGCACAAGCCCTTCTCAGTGTATTGCGACGCTTGTTAATGGGTTTGGGTTGCGTGTTGATGCAAGAGGGAAGAGTTGTGGCCTACTCGTCCCGACAGCTGAAGGTTCACGAGAAGAATTACCCAATCCATGACTTAGAGTTGGCAGCAGTGGTTCACGCACTGAAGACATGGAGGCACTACCTGTATGGACAGAAATGTGATGTTTACACAGACCACAAGAGTCTGAAGTACTATCGGTACCCTGAAACTAGGGTACCCCTTACTACTGTATAAAGACGCAGTACCCATGCGGCTATCTTTAGTCGCATGGTAAAAGAGTTGTATGTGGGACCAGGCCATGACTCGCCCCAACCTCGGGCGACTACTCTGGGCCAGCAACAGCGCCTGACCCCACCACATGGGCGGGTCCGGGGCCACCACGTGTCTAGAAAGTGATATACTCCAAGGCATCAACAGTGAGTCTGGACCCCCATGGGAGAGTGCCGGACCCTTGCCGGACCCCTGTATATACGGTCCAGGCCTCCAAGTTTGGCTTGGCCCAGGACCTCCACGTGTGCGAATCGGACCCCTAGAATGGGATCCGGACCCCCTGTATGGGGTCTGGGCCGCCCACAGTGGGGTCCCAGGGTTCCAGGACAGAACATACCCGGACCTTAATCAGGACCCAGGCGGGGGTCCGGAGCCATCACGTGTCCAGACCTGGTCTGGTGCAATCTGGACCTATCCGCATATACTCCTACTCCCCGCTTAGACAAAGACCCGATGCTGCCACATGGCATACTGCGTGCGGCATAAGCCAACGGGCGGAACCTGGCATGACGCCTCTGGACTACGTGTGCCTTCGCATTCATTACGGATAAGACATACGCCTGTCCATTCCACTGATAGGCAGCGTGCCCAGTCCATGATACGTGGGCCATGTAGTTACTCACATGTTACCATATCGAGGGCAATGACTCACCATTACTCGTACGGTTACTGCCTATCAATGCTGCATGGACTGCAGTCATCATGACTTCCGCTGATTACTCATGCGTTACTCTGTCAACATTAGTTATTCACATAATGTATTTCTTCCATTATGCTCCTAGGCATACATGTCGGGGCTCAGCATCCTTGTATGTGCCTCCCTTAAACTATAAAAGGGAAGGCACACAGCGTTACAAGAGACAGGCTCAATCACACACTCAATACTACTTACACACATTGGAGGTACGGTATTATGCTCCGGCGGCCTGAACCACTATAATCCCTTGTGTCTTCTCGTGTTCATCCCGAATTCACCAAATAGGCAACCGCTTAGGCCCCCTCCTCATCTTAGGATTAGGGCAGGTGCATTCCGCCACCCGGCTGATGGATTTCCCCACCGACATTTGGCGCGCCAGGTAGGGGCTTTGGCTTTAGGTTTTTCGCCTGTTTTTCTTGCTCGACACGATGGTTCAGATCATCGAGCACCATGACTTGTCTCCTGAGGACTTCTTGATGGAGGAAGGGGCAGCATCTTCTGTGCCATGGGGCTCTTACCGCTCTGCGCCTGGTGCTGCTGCTATGCACACTGCGCAGCAGCACACGCCCGTGCAGACATCTAGGGCTCCGTCGGGGGCTACTCATGGTGGGGCGTTGTCTGCAGCTAGGGAGTTACTACGCAACCCACCAAGTTCCACGGCCTCGTTGGGGGCCATGAGATAGTGGCTCAAAGATGTCGGCCGTCTCCTCGGCATGGCACATTCTAGCCCGGCTAGGCCTAGGCCTCGGTCATTCCGGCATCAACGTGAGGCGTCGGCATCTATGCGCTCACCCTCATTGAGGGGTGCACGGACTGACGACCTACAAGTAGAGCTCAACCACTGGCGTGCGGGTGAGGATGCTCGAATCTCTCTAGAGAGGGATGACGACCTGCGGGCAAAGCTCAACCGCAGGCGTATGGGCAAGGATGCTCGAATCTCTCTAGAGAGGGCGCGTGAGCGCCGGCAAAACTTCGAGGGTCGCAACCTCGACCAAGACTTTGCTGCAAGGGATGCCCAAATCCCGACGGGTGTCCCATTGGTTGGCGTGGGCTGCGCCGCACTAGCGGACCATCTCCTCGCGGCGACGTGGCCACCCAAGTTTCGGCCACACCTGCCGGAGAAGTATGACGGTACGACAAACCCGTCGGAATTCTTGTAGGTCTACGTCACCGCCATTACGGTAGCTGGTGGAAACACTGCTGTAATGGCAAGCTACTTCCATGTAGCCTTGACCGGGCCGGCCCGGACCTGGCTCATGAACCTTACCCCAGCGTCAATCTACTCCTGGGAAGAGCTCTGTGCACGGTTCACAGCGAACTTCGCCAGTGCTTATCAGCAGCATGGCGTGGAGGCTCATCTCCATGCAGTGAGGCAGGAACCCGGGGAGACTCTCCAGGCTTTCATCTTCCGCTTCACCAAGGTACGAGGGACTATACCTCACATCTCTGATGCCTCCATTATCACTGCTTTCCGACAGGTGGTGCGTGATAAAAAAGATGTTGGAGAAATTGGCGACGCATGACGTGGAAACCGTCACTATGCTCTTCACGCTGGCCGACAAATGTGCCAGAGCTGCGGAGGGCCATGCATGGCACTCGGCGCCACAAACCAGAGTTACCTAGATGGGTGGCTCAGGTGCCACCACCCAGGGAGGTGGCAAGAAGAAGAAGAACCATGATCACGATAGGCCGCAGTCTGGTACTCCAGTTGTTGTAGCTATGGCTAGGGGCCGAGACGAGCGCAGCAAGCGCCCACGGCAATAGGGAAGCGACAGTGGGTCATGCCCTGTCCACCCCACCAGTCACCATAGCGCCTTGGAATGTCGGGAGATCCTGAAGCTCATGAAGCGCATTAGCGAGTGGCGTGAGCAGGCCTCTAGGGATGGCTCACCGCCTTGGCACCGGCCTGGCAAGGAGATGGTCGACGAAGTTGACCTGGCCGCGGGAGAACGGGACCTTGGGTATCAGGCCCCTGAGCAAGTTCTCAAGGAAATTCTCACTAGAGACTCTGACTCCGGTGATGACAACGACCACCGCAAGAAGCTATACGTTATGTATGGCAGAAGTTGGGAGCTCACCTCCTGTAGGAACGTGAAGTCCCTACGCCACGAGGTCCTTTCAGCGACTCTAGGGGTCCCGAAGGCAGCCCCACATCAGCGGTGGCGGAGCACCACTATCTCCTTCGGGGCATCCGACTGCCTCGAAAACATGGTAGGGGCTGGTATACTACCACTTATCACCGCCCCTGTCATCGCCAACATGAAGCTGCATCATGTGCTAATTGATGGTGGGGCAGGGTTCGACGTCATCAGCCACACTGCATTCAAGCAGCTGCAGATCCCAGGGTCCCGGCTGGGACCCTCTCGCCCGTTCTCTGGAGTGGGCCCTCAGCCGGTGTATCCCCTTGGGAGCATCGCACTCCCGGTTACATTCGAGACAGAGGAGAACTTCCGCACTAAGAACGTCCAGTTCGACGTAGCGGAGGTTAACCTCCCTCTCAATGCCATCATTGGCAGGCCAGCCCTATACCTGTTCATGGCCATTGCCCATTATGGGTATTTGGTCCTCAAGATGTCGTCCCCTGCTAGGGTCCTCACCGTGCAGGGCGACTGCCCTGCTGCGCTTGCAGCTGTCGAGAAGTTGCACACTCTAGCGGTAGAAGCCGCTCGCCCGGATGACGAGGGGAGGGACCCCTTGACTTCCTGTACCAAGACGCCTACTAAGGTGCCTAAGGTGCAACCATATGGGGCAGACGGCGTCCCCGTCAAGACCATCCGGCTCAGCGCGGATTCCTCCCAGACCACTCGCATCGCGGGTGATCTGGAGGAGAAATAGGAACTCTCGCTCATCGCCTTCCTCCAGGCAAATGCCGACGTATTCGCATGGGAACCATCGCAGATGCCTGGGATCCCCAGGGAGGTGATCGAACACCATCTGAAGATCCACCCTGATGCCAAACCGGTGAGTTAGAAGCCTCAGAGATAGTCCATCGAGCGGCAGGATTTCATCCGTAAGGAGGTCCAGAAACTGCTGGACGCTGGCTTTATCGAAGAGGTCCATCACCCAGTATGGCTGGCTAATCCAGTCACCGTTCGCAAGGCAAACGGGAAGCTTCGGATGTGCATCGACTACACCAACCTCAATAAGGCCTGTCCCAAGGACCCATATCCACTTCCACGAATAGATCAAATCGTGGATTCTACCTCCGGGTGCGACCTTTTGTCCTTCCTAGATGCTTACTCTAGTTTTCATCAGATCTAGATGTCTAGACAATATAGGAAGCATACAGCTTTTGTAACTATGGATGGGCTATACTGTTATGTTGTAATGCCTTACGGTCTGAAAAACGCTGTTGAGGACTTGTTCTCAAATGCTATGAATTAAGAACAAGGCAACATAGAAAAGGTTAATGGTTAATGCCCTTTGTCCTTTGAAGCATTATTTCCCTCAAGATATAATGATCTTCAGACGAAGGTCATGAAGGACGTACCTTCATCATCACAGTATATATTAATGAAAGAAGAAGCATATGAAACGTGAGGAATAACATAAATGATCATATAATATTCTTTCATCATATCATTATGAATGAATGCGAACAATATTGAATTACATTTATACCTTCGGCTTGACAGAAGGCAAAAGTCCAAGCGTGACGCACGAGCGAGTACAAGTCAACATGAACAGTACGGGGGTACTGTTCATCTATTTATAGGCACAGGGCGCAGCCTGTGTAAAATTACATTTATGCCCTTCACATTTACTATTGGCTTATAGAAAAATCTATGAGGACTGAACAGCCTTTTCCCTTTTAAGTCGGTTCCCTTTTCTGCGATTTAGCCAAAGCTCCCTTCCGCACAGCTTCGGAGCAACAACAACCTTCGTCACGATCAAGCTCCTCATCGTGTATGCTTTTATCATAAATCCGAAGATACCTGACCATAAACCATACTTGGAAGACATTGTTAAGTTATGTTTTTGAGGAGCTTCGGAGGACGAAGGCCCCCAACAGTAGCCCCTCGCATTATTAATTTGTTTAAGATAACGAATTCAGACTGTGACATGGACGAAGGCCTTAAGCCGAAGGTCCGAAAAAACACCTTCCCTTTGCTAGAATAGCAACAGTCAATGACAGACGGGACCCTCCAATTTGGAGCGCGTCGATCGTATAAATAAGAACTCACCCTGACCATATTTGGTACGCTACTTGCCGCTTGCTTTGGTTGCTCAATTTTTTAGCTCTTGCTTACCAACGCTTGCTCAGTTTCTCAGACTTCCTAAGCTTCGGTTTTAAGGACGCATTTTCGCCATTTCCGAAGAGAAGATGTATCAGGACAAAAAGTTTGCCGCTGAGACGAAGCTGACCGAAGAGGAGAAGCTCCTTGAGGAGAAGACTGCTGGATTTGTTGAGTCAATAGCAAAAACAAATACAGAGAAAATTACTAAAGAGATACTAGAAGGCTTGTCTGAAGATACTGATGATAGCGACAGCTATGATGTGGAGAGTGGAGGCGAAGACTCTGAAGATCGGCCCTGGTGACCAAGTCATACAGTCTTTAGGAAATCAATTATCAAACAGAGTCATCTTGATAATATATGAGAGGAAGGTATTTTCAAGATATGTCTATTGTGAGGGCCAACATAGACAGAGGCGTTCCTGCTCTCGAAGAAAACGAAGTTGTGATCTTCCGGAGCTTCTTCAAAGCCGGACTTCGGTTCCCGTTGAGCAGATTTGTGGTTGAAGTTTTAAAGACATACCAGATTTTCCTTCATCAGATCACTCTCGAAGCAGTTATTAGAATGGGGATCTTTGTCTAGGCTGTGAGAAGTCAAGGTCTAGAGCCAAGTGCAAGATGTTTTTGTAGTATGCATGAACTTTCATATGAGACGAAGCCCTAGGGTAAAGAACAATATCATAACAATTTCGATTGCTATAGCTTCGTTACTCGCTCTGGCGCAAGCTACCCAGTGCCAACGTTTTGGAAGAGATGGCCTGGGGCCTGGATGGAAGAGTGGTTCTATGTGAAAAATGATTTGAAGGCGAGAGAAGACATTAAAGAGATCATCATGCGCCCCATCTGGTCCCGCTTCAGCCTCCGAAAGCTGAAGGTAGAAATTGATGAGGCAGTCGAAGCATGCCGAAGGGCCTTCAGCACAGTTTTCTCTTTTATTGGGACAAGAGACTTACTTCAAGAACATGTAGCATACAGGATATGGCCACTGATAGACAGCTGGGAAATGCAGAAAGAAACCATCACTAACCCTGGCGAAGGCAGCCTGGTTCGATTGAAATACACCTTCAGATTTGGGGACCAGTTTGTTGAACCAGATGATGACTGGCTGAAGTGTGTTGAAAATACTAGCGATGAGTTACTTGGAGCATATTCCAAGTCTGAAGATAATGCACTATCTGCGGCCTTCGGGAGCCGAAAAAAGAAAAGATTAAATAGGGTTTTTTATGCTATTGGATTTGTGTACCCTGACTATCGCTACCCGCCACGGGGGCAGAAAAGAAAGGGTGCAACCTCTGGAAAGGTTATTGCTTCGGCTGCTCCAAGCAAGCCTACGCCGAAGAGTAAAAAGTTGAAAGTCCTCACCCGCTGGCCTCGTTATATTGAGCCGGTCGTGGTGCCCGAGTTTGGTGGGAAGAGTTCTTCATCTGCTGATCCGAAAGAGCCAATTCCTCCTACGCAGAAGGCTGAAGAATCGGCTACCATGCTGAAGGCACCCTCAGCCGAGCAGGCTGAGGCAAGGACTGGTAAAGATAAGGCCGGAAAGCTAGGGACTGAAGGAATAAAATTGTTAAAAGTTTTCAGCCCTTCAACAGAAGTATCAATGCTGAAGATAGAAAAAGGTGTTGCAGCCACTCCCAAAAGAAGAAGGATGGCAAGTGTGCTAGATGTGCTAGAAGTGGTAAAGGCTTCAAGCTCTACTCCAGGGAAAATTACCAAGGCTTCGAAAATGCAAATCGAAGCTAAAACAAAACTAACCGAAACCGAAGCTGCAATGAGCCAGGCTAGTGCCGAAGCCGGGCCTTCAGAGCCTGCTAAGAAAAAACCCTCGGAAATTAAAGAGAAGGCAGCGGAGGAAGAGGCAATAGAACAGACTTTGCCTGAAAAAGCTGCCGCTCCTACTCCCGAAGCACCTTCCGAAGACCTTGATTATGTTATTCGACATGCTTCGGGAAAAAGATTATCTGATGAAGAAATTTTTGAAGCTAGACACTATGCCCGAGAACTGAAGTACCCGAAAGGGGCTTTAGTGCTTAATGGTACGGATGAAGATGATTTCTTGTATTGTCTCCCAGACAACAAGGAATTATCCGTTTGCTGGGAGATGGCCAGAAGTATGGGTTTTCCGAAGCTCGAAGCTGGCCTTTGTGCCATGACGAATGACGATCTTGCGGATAGCCTTGCATACAACAGTCTGAAGGTACAAAAGTTGTGAATTTTGAAGCTTATGGATTCTGTAATAGAGTCTTTTACTCTCATGTTAATCCATTCATTCTTTCTTGTAGGGCTTAATACTTAGCAACGCCTTAAGGGCGCAAAAGAATGCTGAAGACGAGAGCTGCACTATTGCTCTCAACAACCTTCGAACAGAGGTTATCAAGCTGAGAAACGAAGCCACGGAAAAAGACAAAATTCTACTTACATTAGTGGATAAAGTAAAGGGGGATGAAGCTAACTTCAAGGCTCAATCTGAAACTCAAAAGAATGAGATTGAAGACCTTCGAAAACAACTAGCTGAGGCCAAATTAAAATGCGATGTTGCCGAAGCTGACCGAGATGCCAGTGAGTACTGGAAAAATTATTTTGAAAAAACAGTTGCAAAGCTTCGCGCGTCAAAAGAAAGATGTTTTGAAAAATCTGTGGAATGTGTAAAAAAGATAAAGACTAGCTTTGCCAATGTGGGCGTGTACTCAAATGAAGACAACTTCATACGGGGTAACCCTGAGGGTGTCATCGAGTGGATCAGTAATGAAGCCGAAGCTTTTGAGGAGATTTTGAGTGACCGCGGGGACGTCTATGGATTCTCTGGTGCGAGGGGGGTTGCAGCCATTTTGGAGAAGGCAGGTTGTGAACATGTTAAAACCTTGGCCTAGACCAAAGCTGCCTTCTCCGTCGACGATACGAAGGACCCCTCGGCCGAAGCGAGTTCAATAGGTGGAAAATTTTTCACTGATATCTGGGAAAATGGCGGCTGAGGGATGGCTCATGAAATAATGAAGAAGAGCGAAAAAGATATTCATGACGCTCGAGAAGCTATGAAAGAAGCTGGAAAAGTTGTGGAACTCGAAAGACAGTTAGGTATCACTTAATGGGTTTTAGCTTTGTTGTTTATTTTTGTGACCTCGAACTAATTTATGTCTTCTACCGCAGCTGAACTATCTCCTCCCCTAGAGCCATTCAACCCACTGGCCGACCCAAAGACAAAGAAAGCAGTAGAAATTATTAATATGGCCGAAGCTATTGTAGATGAAGTTGTTACCAAACTGATAACCGAAGCTGCAGAAAAAGTTCTGAAGGAAGAAGAGTAGCTATTGTAAAAACATTTTCTAGAATATTAATGTAACATTTGCTGAACTATGTTTGTAATATTCGGTGTTTACAAGATTTGAACGTAATATATGAATTGCTTGTAATTCAGTTCTTTGTGATGCACGAAACTTTATGTACATACCGTTTTTGAGCCCTCGACGAAAAAACACCTTCCCTTCTTTTCATGCTTCGTAAAGAAGAGTTTTTATGCCTTGTAAGAATCATCCACCCTTTGTAAAATCATCAATGTTTCGTAAAGAATAGATCCCTCCTTCCACATCAGAAGTGATGAAGCTGTAACTCTCAGCTTACTTTGTGCCTTGGCATCTTTTCATTTTTTATAAAGCATTCTCCGAAGATTGGCCTCTCTTCCAATTGATGTTATTGATGTGATATGATGTATGATGTGATGCTTTGTGATATGATGCGATGATATGATGCAAAGAATGATGCTAATGCCTAAGACACGTACCCACACTGAAAAACAATATCTGCGTTCCCTTAGGAACCATCAAAAATCTCTTTGCCATTTATTTTTCGGCTTCACCGCTTATTTTTCGGTGTAAGTTCTGCATCCCATTAGGAACGTCTTTTGAACTTCTTCGCCTTCTATTTCGGTGGTATTCGCGTTGACTTTTCACGCTTCGCCTTATATTTCGGCGCTATTTGGCTCTGTATTCCCTTTGGAACGACTTTTGAGCAGAAAACTTACACTGCGCTCCCTTGGGAATGACTTTTTGTAGCTTCGGCAAACTTACGCTACGCTCCCTAGGAATGACTTTTGTAGCTTCGGTAAGACTTGCAATGTAATTTTTAGGTCTGCATTCCCTTAGGGATGACTTTTTAGCTTTGGCAGTTTTTGAGCTTCGTAAGTCTGTAGGAAAGATATTTTTCATTATGACAAGAACGAAGCTATTGCAAGAAATTAAAAGTGACAAGAAGACTAGATTTACACCAATTGTTCCTTATTAAAAAGAAAATGACAATGAATGTAAAATTCTTCAGAGGTAGGATATCTCTCAATAGATGTGTTTTGACAATGACACAGTACTGTTGACTGTGCAAGCTTCGGATTCCTCCCTGAGCTCTCGCTGCTGATGAGTCTGATGGCTCCCTTCTGGCTGCTAACCTCGTGAATAGGTAGGTTGTAGTGGCGATGGAGGTGGATGCTGTGGCCAAGAAGCCTGTGGCTGACTAGCCGAAGCAACAGAAGCTGCAGGATGATTACCCACATACTCTGGTATGTAAGTTGAGTGACACGAAGCAGTATGTAGGACCTGCTTCGGTTGACTTTGCCGGGCTTTAGCTTTTGCGATCTCCTTCTGCTTTTGGATGGTGATTTGGCACATTCTTGTAGTATGGCCCTTGTCTTCACCACAAAATAGACAGTAAATCTTCCTGGGTTGGTCCCCATATCTTCCTTCGAAGCCCCTGGCGCCTCTGCCTCTTGGAGCTGGCCGCCGAAAAGAGCTTTGTTGCTGCCCCAAAGATTGTGAAGAATACTGGGGCCTCTGCAGCTGACTTCCTCTGTCATCATTCTGAGTGTTGTGAATTGACCTGACATGCCTCGTGTGTATTCTTCCTCCGAAGCCCCTGGTCATCTCGGAGAACCTGTAAGCTTCCTCCCTTCTTTGGCGGAAGTCATTGTCAGCCCTGATATATTCATCCATCCTTTGAAGAAACTTCTCCAGAGTCTGTGGAGGTTTTCTAGCGAAGTACTAGGCAGTAGGTCCTGGACGATGCCCCTTGATCATGGCCTCAATGACAATCTCATTGGGCACTGTAGGCGCCTGTGCTCTGAGACGCAAGAACCTTCGGACGTATGCTTGAAGATACTCCTCATGGTCTTGCATACATTGAAACAGAGCCTGAGCTGTGACTAGCTTCGTCTGAAAGCCTTGAAAGCTTGTCAGTAGTATATCCTTGAGCTTCTGCCACGAAGTAATAGTCCCTGGCCAAAGAGAAGAATACCATGTTTGGGCCACATTTCGAACTGCCATGACGAAGGATTTGGCCATGACAGCTGCATTGCCTCCATATGAAGATATGGTTGCCTCATAACTCATCAAAAACTGCTTCGGATCCGAATGCCCATCATACATGGGGAGCTGAGGTGGCTTGTATGATGGAGGCCATGGGATAGCTTGCAGTTCTGGTGCCAAGGGAGAAGCAGCATCAAAGGTAAAGGTATCATGATTAAAATCATCATACCATCCATCCTCGTTGAATAAACCTTCTTGATGAAGCTCCCTATGTTGGGGCCTTCGATCTTGTTCGTCTTGAACAAGATGGCGTACTTCTTCAGTGGCTTCATCGATCTGCCTTTGAAGATCAGCCAATCTGGCCATCTTCTCCTTCTTCCTTTATACTTGTTGATGAATTCTCTCCATGTTTCTGATTTCTTGATCCAACTCTTCCTCCTAGAGTGTTGTACTAGTGGCCTTCCTCTTCTGGCTTTGGGCCTCTCGGAAAGAAAGGTTCTCCTGATTTGGGTCCAGTGGCTGTAAACAGTAGCCCCTGTTGCTGAAACTTTCTTCGGTGGCATGACGAGGGTCAGTGCTTGCCGAAGGTGGTCGAAATAGGGTTCACCGGAGGTGGGCGCCAATGTTGAGGACTTGTTCTCAAATGCTATGAATTAAGAACAAGGCAACACATAAAAGGTTAATAGTTAATGCCCTTCGTCCTTTGAAGCATTATTTCCCTCAGGATATAATGATCTTCAGACGAAGGTCATGAAGGACGTACCTTCATCATCACAGTATATATTAATGAAAGAAGAAGCATATGAAACCTGAGGAATAACATAAATGATCATATAATATTCTTTCATCATATCATTATGAATGAATGTGAACAATATTGAATTACATTTATACCTTCGGCTTGACAGAAGGCAAAAGTCCAAGCGTGACGCACAAGCGAGTACAAGTCAACATGAACAGTATGAGGGTACTGTTCATCTATTTATAGGCACAAGGCACAGCCTATGTAAAATTACATTTATGCCCTTCACATTTACTATTGGCTTATAGAAAAATCTATGAGGCCTGAACAGCCTTTTCCCTTTTAAGTCGGTTCCCTTTTCTGCGATTTAGCCGAAGCTCCCTTCTGCACAGCTTCGGAGCGACGACAACCTTCGTCACGATCAAGCTCCTCATCGTGTATGCTTTTATCATAAATCCGAAGATACCTGTCCATAAACCATACTTGGAAGACATTGTTATGTTATGTTTTTGAGGACCTTCGGAGGATGAAGGCCCCCAACAAACGCCTTACCAACATTTGTACTGGCGATGAGTAAGACTTTTGAGGACCTAATTAGGGACAGGGTAGAGGTGTATGTTGATGACATCGTGGTCAAGACTAAGAGAGGGTCGACCCTAGTGGAAGACTTAACCCTGGTCTTCGACAAGCTACGGGCAACACGCATGAAGCTGAACCCGGACAAGTGCGTCTTTGGTGTCTCTGTAGGGAAGTTGTTGGGGTTCCTAGTTTCACACCTAGGCATTGAAGCAAACCTAGAGAAGATCAAGGCAATTGAGACAATGAGGCCTCTGGCCCGCATCAAGGATGTCCAGAAGTTTGCGGGGTCACTGGCCGCCCTTAGACGCTTCATCTCAAGAATGGCTGAGAGGGCGCTACCCTTCTTCAAGCTATTGCGGAAGTCCGGGCCATTCTCTTGGACCAAAGAGGAAGAACAAGCCTTTCAAGAGTTGAAGCAACACCTTGTGTCCCTACCAATACTGGTAGCTCTAGAGCCAGGGGAGTTGTTGTACTTATAAATTGCAGCGGCTACAGAGGCGGTGAGCATGGTGCTGGTTGCCGAAAGGACGGCACAACAACCCCAGGAGAGTCAACAAGTTCCCCCAGGAAAAGGTGGTGGTCCGACCACCACGATGTTGACAGAAGGCTAGGAGATTGAGGACTCGAGACCAACCATAGGGGTTTGAATCATCCAAAAGACGGTCTACTACATCAGCGAGGTCCTCCATGAGGCAAAGGCCAGGTACCTTGAGATGCACAAGCTTATCTATGCTGTACTTGTTGCGTCCAAGAAGTTGTGCCACTATTTTTAGGCACACAGCGTTGTGGTGGTGACCTCCTACCCATTAAGGGCCATTCTCCACAACTCTAACGCCACAAGCAACATCGCCAAGTGGGCCGCGGAGCTTGCTGAGTTCCAACTGGAGTTCTAGCACCGCCACGCTGTCAAGAGCCAGGTCCTGGCTGACTTCATCGTGGAGTGGACCCCATCCTCGAGCGCTCCTGGGGGTCTAGATCCCGATTCGGATCCCACACCTGCGGAGCCCAAGGCTTCGATCGTCACCGAGCCCCATTGGACTCTCTTCTTCGACAGATCCGCCTGCTAGCAGGGTGGCGGTGCTGGAGTGGTCCTCATCAACCCAAGCGGAGATCAAGTGAAGTACATGGTGCACCTTGAGTTCAAAGCCACCAACAACATGGCAGAGTATGAAGCACTGATCTTCGGCTTGTCTGCGGCCCTATCCCTAGGGATCCGCCAGCTCCTCGTGAAGGGGGACTCCCAGCTGATTATCAAGCAGGTCCGTATAGAATGTAGCTGCAACGAGCCTAGGCTCACAGCTTACCTCCTCCACGTAAGGAAGCTAGAAAAGGACTTCACTGCCCTGAAACTGCAACATGTTCCTCGGGCTAACAACTCAGTGGCAGATGAACTCTCCACGAGGGCATCAACTTAGGCACCCATGCCAGAGGGCGTCTTCGAAAGACGGCTGCTGAGACCTACCGCCTAGCCTGCCAAACCAAGCGAAGGGGGCGAGACTAGCACCACGAAGCTAGCGGTCCCGGTGGTGTTCCATCTGCAGAACCCACCAAGGATTGTGTGTGCTACAGAGGCTCCTCCCAACCTCTTAGCGCCACAGCCAGTGGCTCAAAGTGGTCCTGATGCATGGATCTCTGAGATCTGGGACTACCTAAAAGAAAATATCCTTCCCGAAGACCATGTGACCGCAGAGCGCATAGTGCGGTTGACTAAGCGATACATGGTGGTAGAAGGGGATCTATACTGCCGTGGCGCCAACGGCATTCTCATGCGGTGCATCACCCAGGAGGAGGGCCGTGAGCTGCTCACGGAGATCCATGGACGAGAGTGCGGAAGTCATTCATCATCCCGCATACTGGTTGGTAAGGCCTTCTAGCACGGCTTCTACTGGCCAACTGCTCTCCAGGATGCAGCCGAGTTGGTAAAGTCCTGTGAAGCATGTTAGTTCCATGCAAAGCAGATACACACACCAGCTCAGGCTCTGCAAATGATTCCACCCTCCTGGCCATTCGCCATATGGGGGTGGATATCTTAGGGCCATTCCCTAGGGTCGTCGGTGGGTACCGTTTCCTTTTTGTCGCCATCGACAAATTCACAAAGTGGCCAGAGGCCACCACTGTGGTCAGTATCACCCAAGGTGCTGCTGTTGCCTTCCTCAAGTCGATTGTCTGCAGATTTAGGGTCCCAAGCCGTATCATTACGGACAACGGGACCCAGTTCAAAAGTAGGCTCTTCCAAGAGTATTGTGAGGGCATCGGCACCCAGCTCTGCTTTGCGTCTGTGGCTCATCCCAGCAGCAACGGCTAGGCTGAGAGGGCAAACGCAGAAATCCTCAGGGGACTCAAGACACGCACTTATGACTACTTAAAAAAGCATGGTGCAAATTGGGTCAACGAGCTTCCGTCCGTACTATGGGGGAACCGGACCACACCCAGCCGAGCTACCGGGTAGACCCCGTTCTTCCTGGTCTACGGGGCCAAAGCCTGCCTTCCCCCGGAAATCATTATGGGCTCCCCACGAGTCCAGTCTTTCGATGAGTCTATGCAGGAACAGCTACAGCGTGAGGACGTGGACTTCATCGACGAACGCAGATGGAAGCGGCGATCCGAAATGCACGGTACAACCAGGCGCTCAGGCACTACCACCAGCGGTTTGTGCATATTAGGGAGCTCAAGGTTGGGGACCTGGTCCTAAGGCGAGTAATAAATCGAGAAGGGCTCCACAAACTCTCCCCCAGTTGGGATGGACCCTTCAAGGTAACAAAAATATGCCAACCTGAGTGTGTCCGCCTTGCCACAACAGAAGAAGTAAAACTGGGGGGTTGGGTTTTCTTCCTTTGTAACTAGGTTACGAATATGTGTACGTCAATCCGGTGAGGCCCGCCCTCGTAAACCCCGTCTGTTGGTCTACACCCATGTATATCAAGTTATAAAGAAAAGATTCACCCCCCAGATGTGCTTTTGTGATGGTTATATTCTGTTTCAGTTTATGTTGGGGGCCTTCGTCTTCCGGAGGTCCTCAAAAACATGATTTAACAATGTTTCCGGAGTTGTAATACATGAACAGGTACCTTCGGATTCGAATCAGAACCACAGTGGGAGAAGCACGAACAATACGAAGAATGATGCAGCGTCGAAGCTACGCGCAAGGGAGCTTCGGCATGACAGTAGGAAAGGGAACCGACTTAAAGGGGAAAGGCTATTTAGACCTCGATGAGTTACCTTATAGTCATTAGCAAATGTAAAGGGCATGAATGTAATTTCATGTGGGCTGCGTCCCATGCCTATAAATAGATGAACAGTACCCCCATACTGTTCACGTTGACTTGGCATTTGCTTTTGCATCACGCTTGTACATTTGCTGTCTATCAAGTCGAAGGTATCAAATGTAATTCAATATTGTTTTTATTTTCTCATGATAACATTATGAAGATGAATTTATAATGATATATGATTGTTCATGTTATCTTTTGTATTTTACACGCTTCTTCTATTACCATCTTACCTTCGATATTCGAAGGTATGTCCTTCATGACCTTCGTCTGAAGATCATTATATCCTAAGGGAAATAATGTTTCGAAGGACGAAGGGCATTAATATTTAACATTCTATGTTGCCTTGTTCTTGATTCGAAGCATTTGAGAACAAGTCACCAACATTGGCACCCACCTCCGGTGAATCCTTTTCGACCACCCTCGGCAAGCACTGACCTTCGTCATGCCACCGAAGAAAGCTTTAGCAATAGGGGCTGCCGCTCTGCAGCCATTGGACCCAAACCAGGAGACCCCTTCTCTTCGAGAGGCCCGAAGCCAGAATAGGAAGGCCACTAGTCCAACACTCCAGGAGGAGGAGTTGGACCAAGAAATCAGAAACATGGAGATGCTTCATCAACAAGTACAAATGAAGAAGGAGAAGATGGCTCAATTAGCCGATCTTCAAAGGCTGATTGACGAAGCCACTGAAGAAGTATGCCATCTTGCTCAAGACGAACAAGAGCGAAGGCCCCAACATAGGGAGCTTCACCAAGAAGGCTTCTTCAACGAGGATGGATGGTATGATGATTTTAATCATGATACCTTTACCTTTGACAATGCTTCTCCCTTGGCAGCAGAACTGCAGGCTATCCCATGGCCTCCATCATACAAGCCACCTCAGCTCCCCATGTATGGTGGACATTCAGATCCGAAGTAGTTTTTGATGAGTTATGAAGCAACTATATCTTCATACGGAGGCAATGCAGCTGTCATGGCCAAGTCCTTCGTCATGGCAGTTAAGAATGTGGCTCAAACGTGGTATTCTTCTCTTTGGCCAGGAACTATTACTTCATGGCAGAAGCTTAAGGATATGCTGGTGACAAGTTTCTAGGGCTTTCAAATGAAGCTAGTCACAGCTCAGGCTCTCTTTCAATGTACACAAGATCATGATGAGTATCTTCAAGCATACGTCCGAAGGTTCTTGCGCCTGAGAGCACAAGCGCCTACAGTGCCCAATGAAATTGTCATTGAGGCCATGATTAAGGGGCTTTGTCCAGGACCTACTGCCCAGTATTTTGCTAGAAAGACTCCACAGACTTTGGAGAAGCTGCTTCAAACGATGGATGAATACATTCGGGCTAATAATGACTTTCGCCAAAGAAGAGAGGAAGCCTACAGGTTCTCTGAGATGACTAGGGGCTTCGGAGGAAGAATCCACCCAAGATATGTCAGGTCAATTCACTCCACCCAGAGTGACAACAGAGGAAGTCAACAATAGAGGCCACAGTATTCCTCACACGCTTTGGGGCAGCAATAAAGCTCTTTCCGACCGCCAGCTCCAAGAGGCAGAGGCGCCAGGGGCTTTGGAGGAAGGTTTGGGGATCAGCCTAGAAAAATTTATTGCTTATTCTGTGGTGAGGACAAGGGCCATACTACCAGGATGTGCCATGTCACCATTCAGAAACAAAAGGAAATAGCAGAAGCCGCAGCTCAGCAGAACCAGCCGAAGCAGGTCATGCATACTGCTTCGTATCACTCACCCTACATACCAGAGTATGTGGGTAACCATCCTGCAGCGTCTGTTGCTTCGGCTAGTCAGCCACAGGCATCTTGGCCACAGCCTCCACCCCCGCCACCACTACAGCCTGTGTATTCACGAGGCCAGCAACCAGAAGGGAGCCAACAGACCCATCAGCAGCGAGATTTTAGGGAGGAGTCCGAAGCTCGCACAGTCAACAGTACTGTGCCAGAATCGAAGCATATCTATTGAGAGATATCGTACCCCTAAAACAGTTTTTACATTTATTGTCATTTTCTTTTTTAATAAGGAACAATTATTGAAAACTTAGTTCTCTTGTCATTTTCAATTTCCTGTAATAGTTTCATTCTTGTCATAGCGAAATATATCTTCTCCACAGACTCACGAAGTCTAAAAAGTCGCTAAAGCACAAAAGTCGTTCCTAAGTGAATGCAGGCCTAAAAATCACATTACAAGTATCCCCGAAGCTACAAAAAGTTGTTCTAAGGAACACAGCGTAAGTTTGCCGAAGATATAAAAAGTCGTTCCTAAGGGAGCGCAGTGTAAGTTTTCTGCTCAAAAGTCGTTCCAAAGGGAATGCAAAGCCAAATACCGCCGAAATATAAGGCGAAGTGCGAAAAGTCAACGCGAATACCACCGAAATAGAAGGCGAAGAAGTTCAAAAGACGTTCCTAAGGGAATGCAGAACTTACAGCGAAAAGTCAGCGCTGATACACCGAAAAATAAGCGGTGAAGCCGAAAAATAAGCGGCAAAGAGATTGTGTATTCCACTATGGGGGCATGAGTGTGTGTCTTCGGCATAAATATCATTTTGCATAACATAACATCATCACATCATTTCGCATAACATAACATCATACATCATATTGCATCAATGGCACAAGAAGGGGATACAATGTTGACCTTTAGAGAATGTTTCAAAAAAATGAAATTGTGCTAAGGCACAAAATAAGTTTGAAGAAATACAGCTTCATCAGCTCTGAGGTGGAGGAACAAATCTATTGTTGACGAAGCATTAATGTTTTTGCGACGCTTAGAGGATTTTTTACGAAGCATAGAAGCTCTTCTTTACGAAGCATGAAAAGAAGGGAAGGTGTTTTTTCGCCAAAGGCTCAAAAACGGTATGTACATAAAAGTTTCATGCATCGCAAAGAAATGACTTGTAAAACCATTCATATATTACATTCAAAACATACGAGCACCGAATATTACAAGCATGTTCCAGCAAATGTTACATAATATTTTAGCAATGTTTTTACAAATAGCTATTCTTCTTCCTTCAGGACTTCTTCTGCAGCTTCGGTTAATAATTTTGTGACAACTTCGTCCACAATAGCTTCGGCCATATTAATAATTTCTACTGACTTCTTTGTCTCTGGGTCGGTCAATGGGTCGAAGGGCTCTGGGGGAGGAGATAGTTCAGCTGCAATAGAAGACATAAATTAGGTCGAAATCACAAAAATAAGTAATAAAGTTAAAAGCCATTAAGTAATACCTATTCGTTTTTTAAGTTCCGCAGCTTTTTTAGCTACTTTTGTTGCTTCTCGAGCATCATGAATGTCTTTTTCACTCTTTTTCATTATTTCATGCACCATCCCTCGGCCGCCATTTTCCCAAATATCAGTGAAAAATTTTCCACCTATTAAGATTGCTTTGGCCGAGGGGTCCTTCGTATCATCAATAGACAAAGCAGCTTCGGCCTGGGCCAAAGTTTTAACATGATCGCACCCTGCTTTCTCCAAAATAGCTGCAACTCCTCTCGCACCAGAGAATTCGCAGACGTCCCCGCGGTCGCTCAGAATTTCTTTAAAAGCTTTGGCTTCGCTGCTGATCCACTCAATTACGCCCTCAGGGTTGCCTCTTATGAAGTTGTCTTCACTTGAGTATGCGCCCACGTTGGCGAAGCTAGTTTTTATCTTTTTGACACATTCTATAGACTTTTCAAAACATCTTTCTTTCGATGAGCGAAGCTCTACAACTGTTTTTTCAAAATAATTTTTCCAGTACTCACTGGCACCTCGGTCAGCTTCGGCAATAGCGCATTTCAATTTGGCTTCGGCCAGTTGTTTTTGAAGGTTTTCAATATCATTCCTTCGGATTTCACATTGAGCCTTGAAGTTAGCTTCATCCCCCTTTACTTTGTCCACCAATGTAAGTAGAATTTTGTCTTTTTCCAAAGCTTCGTTCCTCAGCTTGATAACCTCTGATCGAAGGTTGTTGAGAGCAACAGTGCAACTCTCGTCTTCGGCATTCTTTTGCGCCCTTAAGGCGTTGCTAAGTATTAAACCCTATATGAAAAATGAATGGGTTAATATAAGAACAAAAGAATAATTCAAAATTCATAAACTTCCAAATATACAATTTTTGTACCTTCAGACTGTTATATGCAAGGCTATTCGCAAGATCGTCCTTCGACATGGCGCAGAGGCCAGCTTCAAGCTTCGGGAACCCCATATTTCTGGCCATCTCCCGGTAGACGGATAATTCCTTGTTCTCTGGGAGGCAATACAAGAAGTCATCTTCATCTGTGCCATTAAACACTAAGGCCCCTTTCGGGTACTTCAATTCTCGGGCATAGTTTTTAGCTTCAAAATTTTCTTCTTCAGATAATCTTTTCCCGAAGCGTGTCGAATAATATAATCAAGGACTTCGGAAGACGCTTCGAGAGTAGGTGCGACAGCTTTTTCAAGCAAAATCTGTTTTATAGCTTCTTCTCCCGCTGCCTTTTCTCCAGTTTCCGAGGATTTCTCCTTGACGGGCTCTGAAGGCCCAGCTTCGGCATCGACCTGGCTCATTGTAGCTTTGGCTTCGGTTACCTTTGCCTCGGTTTCAATCTGCGCCTTCGAAGCTTTGGCAATTTTCCCTAGAGTAGAGCTTGAAGCTTTTATTGTCTCCAGTACATCTAGTACACTAGCCATCCTTTTTCTCTTGGGGTCGCTGCTAGACCTTTTTGTGTCTTCGGCACCTCCATGCATGCCGAAGGGCTTAGAACTTCTAATGTTTTTGTCTCTTTAATTTTTGGTTCTTCAATTTTGTCAGTTTTCGGCATTGCAGTCGGCTCTTCAATCCTCTGCGTAAGAGCAGGTCCTTTGGCTTCAGTAGTTGAAGAAGTCTCACCGCCGAATTCAGGCACTATGGCCGGTTCAATGTAGCGCGGTCGGTGAGTAAGGACCTTCAACTTTTTCCTCTTCGGTGCGGGCTCGCTTGAGGTAGCCGAAGCAGCAGACTTCCCAGAAGTTGCACCCTTTCTTTTCTACCCCCGCAGCGGGTAGTGATAGTCAGGGTACACAAATCCGATAGCATCAAAAACTCTATTTAGCCTTTTCTTTTTTCGGCTCCCGAAGGCCGCAGATAGTGCATTATCTTCAGACTTGGAGTATGTTCCAAGTAGTTCATCACTAGTATTTTCAACACACTTCAGCCAGTCATCGTCTGGTTCGATAAATTGGTCTCCAAACCTGAAAGTATATTTCAATCGAACCAAACCACCTTCTCTAGGGTTAGTGATGGTTTCCTTTGGCATCTCCCAGCTATCTATCAGTGGCCATATCTTGTAGGCTATATGTTCTTGAACCAAATCTCTTGTCCCGATAAAAGAACAAATTGTACTGAAGGCCCTTCAACATGCTTCGGTTGTCTCATCAATTTCTACCTTCGGTTTCCGAAGGCTGAAGCGTGACCAGATGGGTCGCATAATGATTCCTTTAATATCTTCTCTTACTGTCAAATCATTTTTCACGTAAAACCATTCTTCCATCCAGCCCCCGGGCCACCTCTTCTGGAACGTTGGCACTGGGTAGCTTGCGCCAGAGCGAGCAACAAAGCTGTAGCACCCAAAGTTGTTATGATATTGTTCCTTACCCCAATGCTTCGTCTCATACAAAAGCTCGTGCATACTGCAAAAACATCTTGCGCTTGGCTCTAGACCTTGACTCCTCACAGCCCAGACGAAGATCCCCATTCTGATAATAGCTTCGGGACTGATCTGGTGAAGGAAAATCTGATATATCTTTAAAACTTCAACCACAAATCTGCTTAATGGGAACCGAAGTCCAGCTTTGAAGAAATTTCGGTAGATTACAACTTTGTCTTCTTCAGGAGCAGGAGCGGCTCTGTCTACGTCAGCCCTCACAATAGAAATATCTCGAAAGTACCTTCCTCCCATATTATCAAGATGACTCTGTTTGATAGTTGATTTCCCGAAGACTGTGTGACTTGGCGCCAAGGATGATCTTCTGAGTCTTCGCCTCCACTCTCCACATCATAGCTGTCGCTATCATCAGTATCTTCAGACAAGCCTTCTAATATTTCTTTAGTTATCTTCTCTGTGTTTGTTTTTGCAATTGACTCAATAAATCCAGCGGTCTTCTCCTCAAGGAGCTTCTCCTCCTCGCTCAGCTTCGTCTTAGCAGCAACTTTTTTGTCTTGAGACATCTCTTCTTCAGAAATGGCGAAAATGTGTCCTTAGAACTGAAGCTTAAAAAATCTAAGGAACTAAGCAACTGTTGATAAGCAAGAGCTAAGAAATTGAGCAAAGCAAAGTAGGCGGCAAGTAACGTACCAAATGTGCTCGGGGTGAATTCTTATTTATACGCCCAGCGTGCTCCAAGTTGGAGGGCCCCATCTGTCATTGACTGTTGCTATTCTAGCAAAGGGAAGGTGTTTTTTCGGACCTTCGGCTCAGGGCCTTCGTCCATATCGCAATCTAAATTCGTTATTCTAACAAATTAACCTTGTGAGGGGCTACTGTTGGGGGCCTTCGTCTTCCAAAGGTCCTCAAAAACATGATTTAACAATGTTTCCGGAGTTGTAATACATGAACAGGTACCTTCGGTTTCGAATCAGAACCACAGTGGGAGAAGCACGAACAATACGAAGAATGATGCAGCGCCGAAGCTACGCGCAAGGGAGCTTCGGCATGACAGCAGGAAAGGGAACCGACTTAAAGGGGAAAAGGCTATTTAGACCCCGATGAGTTACCTTATAGTCATTAGCAAATGTAAAGGGCATGAATGTAATTTCACGTGGGCTGCGTCCCATGCCTATAAATAGATGAACAGTACCCCCATATTGTTCACGTTGACTTGGCATTTGCTTTTGCATCACGCTTGTACATTTGCTGTCTATCAAGTCGAAGGTATCAAATGTAATTCAATATTGTTTTCATTTTCTCATGATAACATTATGAAGATGAATTTATAATGCTATATGATTGTTCATGTTATCTTTTGTATTTTACACGCTTCTTCTATTACCATCTTACCTTCTGTTGGGGTTGTGCTTCGGTGCGCCGAAGGTCTCACACGAAGAAGCAGCTTCGGCTGAAGTCGTCTCCAAGAGATGGCCGAAGGTTCCTTGTCATGGAGCTTCGGCGTTACAAACCGACATAGAGATAGAATGACCTTTTTATCCATAGAGGTCTAAGTCAATGTTGTAAACTTTTGTAAGGGGCATAATTGTAATTTGTCACAGGCTGCGACCTGTGCCTATAAATAGATGAACAGTACCTCTGTACTGTTCACGCGAACCTGTCATTAGCCTTCACATCACACTTGTATTCTCGCCTTCCTCAAGACCGAAGGTACATTTGTAATTTGAAATCATTTATATTTGTTCATATTAGTAAAGATGAAAATGATTCCATGATAACATTTAAATGTTTATTCTTTACTTCGTGATTTATATGAATACTTCGTCCCTCGTTGTTATGCTTACGAAGGTATGTCCTTCGTAACCTTCGTCCGAGATGCTTTATATTCCGAAGGGATATAACGTTATGGAGGACGAAGGACTATAATGCTTAACATTTTTCTGTGTTGCCTTGTTCTTAATTCTTAGCATTTGAGAACAAGTCCCCAACATTGGCGCCCACCTCCGGTGAACTCACTTCCACTTTTCTGAGCTGATGGCTTCGTTCAACAATCAAGCTGGAGCTGCTTCGGCTTCGAAGCTGGTGCTCCCGATAACAGGCGGTTCTTGCTCAGAGCCGGCTAACAAGAAGCAGAAGAAGGAGGCTCAGAGAAGAGTGCAGCATGTTGGAGTGCAGGGACCCTTCATCAAGTCAAAATGGTCCCACATTCCAATTACTTTCTCTCAGGAGGACCTTCAGCTTAAGGATTATCCTCACAATGATGCCATGGTCATCTCTTGCGTGATCAAAGGATTTCTGGTCCACAATGTCCTAGTTGATACAGGCAGTGCAGCTGACATCATATTTGCTAAAGCCTTCAGACAAATGCAAGAGCCTGAAGACAAGATTCATGATGCTACGCACCCCCTTTGTGGCTTCGGAGGGCGGCAGATTGTAGCACTTGGGAAGATTACCATGCCGGTAACCTTCGGATTTGTTAACAACACAAGGACTGAGCAAATTGTGTTTGATATTGTTGACATGGAGTATCCTTACAATGCTATCATTGGCCGAGGTACTCTTAATGCCTTCGAAGCAATTCTTCACCCAGCTTATCTTTGCATGAAGATACCTTCGGACCAAGGGCCTATTGCTATTCATGGAAGCCAGGAAGCTGCTAGAAGGGCCGAAGGAAGCTGGACTGACTCCAAGGCAATCCATAACATAGATGGAGCTGAAGCTTGTGAACAATACAAATTCAGGAGGGAGAAGGCAGCTTCAGCGGATCAGCCGAAGCCCATGTTATTGTGTGAAGATATAGCAGAACAGAAGGTGCTGTTGGGCTCGCAGTTGTCTGAGGACCAGGAGAAAACCTTGATAAGGTTTTTATTCAACAACAAAGATGTTTTTGCATGGTCAGCCAATGATCTCTGTGGAGTCAATCGGGATGTTATAGAACATTCGCTTAATGTTGATCCTTCCTTCAGACCTCGCAAGCAGAGGCTTCGGAAAATGTCTGATGATAAGGCCGAAGGGGCTCGCAATGAAGTAAAAAGACTCCTCAGTGCAGGAGTTATCAGAGAAGTAAAGTATCCAGAGTGGCTAGCTAACACTGTTATGGTGAAGAAGGCCAATGGCAAGTGGAGAATGTGTATTGATTTCACAGATCTCAACAAGGCTTGTCCGAAGGATGAATTCCCGCTGCCAAGGATAGACTCTTTAGTCGATGCAGCAGCTTCTTCGGAGCTCATGAGTCTCCTGGATTGCTACTCAGGCTATCATCAAATCTGGATGAAGAAGGAAGATGAGCCGAAGACTAGCTTCATAACCCCAAGTGGTACATATTGCTATCTTCGGATGCCCGAGGGGCTCAAGAATGCTGGAGGGAGTTTCAGCAGAATGACTGCGAAGGTTCTCCAATCTCAGATAGGCAGGAATGTGTTGACTTATGTCGATGACATCATTGTAAAAAGCACGAAGCAAGGAAATCATATTGCTGATCTGCAGGAGACCTTCGCCAGCTTCAGACAAGCTGGTCTGAAGCTGAATCCAGAAAAATGTGTCTTCGGAGTGAAGAAGGGCAAATTTCTTGGATGCTTGGTTTCAACAAAGGGGATCGAAGCTAATCCAAATAAAATCGAAGCTATACATCGAATGGAGCCACCAACCACAAGAAAGGGGGCCCAAAGATTGACAGGAAGGCTGGCATCTCTCAACAGATTTATATCCAGATCAGTAGAAAGAAACTTACCATTCTTTGAGGTGCTGAAGTCAGCTGAAGTCTTTCAATGGGGCCCAAGTCAACAAAAAGCCTTCGAAGAGCTGAAGCAATACTTAATAGATCTCACAACATTAACTCCACCAACGCCAGGGGCTCCTCTGTTGTTATATGTGGCAGCTTCGCACTCAGCAGTAAGTGCGGCACTTGTCCAGGAGAAGTTTGATGGACAAGTCAAGAAGCAGGTCCCAGTATATTTTGTATCTGAGGTCCTTAGTGTCTCAAAGAAAAATTATACAGAGCTGGAGAAGGTGTTGTATGCCGTTTTAATGGCATCCAGGAAGCTTCGGCACTATTTTCAGGCATTCAACATTATTGTTCCTTCTTCGCAGCCGTTGAAGGACATCATGAGAAATAGAGAAGCTACTGGGCGTATTGGAAAATGGGCTGCGGAGCTCAATGAATTTTACATTGATTATGTGCATAGATCCTCAATTCAGTCTCAAGCATTGGCAGATTTCATTGCCGACTGGACGCCAGGGGCTCAGGACGAAGAAGCGAATAAAGACGCCGAAGTATGGACGGTGTTTTGTGATGGCTCTTGGGGAACCTTCGGAGCAGGTGCAGCTGCTGTGTTGGTCTCACCATCCAAGGTTAAAACTTGCTATGCAGCAAGACTTGACTTCAGCTGCACAAATAATATAACTGAGTACGAAGCTCTGCTCCTGGGTCTTCGGAAACTAAAGGCAATGGGGATCAGAAGGGCGATTCTTAAAACTGATTCCCAGGTTGTTTCGGGTCATATTGACAAAAGTTGCAAGGCTAAAGACCCGAAGCTTGAAAAATACCTAGACACGGTCCGAAGGATCGAAGCTTCCTTCGAAGGATTTTCTGTTAAGAATATCCCTCGAGGACAAAATGAGCATGCTGATTTGTTGGCCAAGTCTGCAGCACAGGGGCTGCCACTACCTTCGGATGTGTTCTTCGAAACAATAAAGGCACCTTCAGTGGAGCTACTTGAAAGAGCAGTCCTTAACATTTCTCCTGTGTACAGTGAAGATTGGAGAACTGAAATAATCTCTTACCTTCAGGGTAACTTCTTATCAGATGACGAAGCTTATAATAAAAGGATAGAGGCAAGAGCTCGTCCCTATGTCATGATAGAAGGGGAGTTATACAAGCATGGAGTTTGTGCCCCGCTGCTCAAGTGCTTGTCTAGGGCCGAAGGTATAGAGTTGATGAAGGAGATACATGCAGGCCTGTGCGGGTCCCACATTGGATCCAGGCCGTTACTTGGAAAAGTGTTCCGCCAAGGATTTTATTGGCCGAAGGCAGCTTCGGATGCAGCGGAGTTAGTTCAAAAGTGCGAAGGTTGTCAAAAATGTGCAAGAGATCAAAAACAACCTTCGTCTTTGACACAGCTGATACAACCCATCTGGCCATTGCAAAGGTGGGGCCTCGATTTGCTGGGTCCATTACCACCGGCTCAAGGCAATCTGAAATATGTTATAGTTGCTGTGGAGTATTTTTCCAAGTGGATTGAGGCGAAGCCATTAGCCACAATAACTTCGGCAACTGTCCAAAAATTTTTCTGGCAGAATATTGTCTGTCGCTTCGGAGTGCCGAAGGCTATCACTGTAGATAATGGAACACAGTTCGACTCCGAAGATTTCAGAAATTTCTGTGATCAAATTGGCACGAAGATCCACTTTGCGTCAGTCAGGCATCCGGAGTCGAATGGGCTTGTTGAAAGGGCCAACGGCATCATAATGACAGGAATAATGAAGCTAATCTTTAATCAACCAAGGGGAAAGTGGCCAGATCAGCTGACCAAAGTGGTGTGGAGCCATAACACAACAACATCAAGGTCTACAGGCTTTACCCCATTTAAGTTGTTATTTGGTGACGAAGCAATAACTCCGGAAGAAGCCAAAGCTGGATCAATAAGAGTGGTAGCTTCGGCAGATTCAGGTCCCGAAGATACTTGTCTCGTGGAAAAAGATGCCTTAGAAGGGATCAGGCTTCAAGCCGTGGAGAATATCAATAAGTACCAGGCTGAAATAGTTAAATGGCGAGATAGAAAGGTCCGGCTAAAAAATATTGAGCCAGGACACTTGGTGCTTCGGAGAGTGGCCAATCCGGATACAGTGGGCAAGTTGCAACTGAAATGGGAAGGGCCTTTCTTAGTAGCATCTTCGTCAAGGCCTGGTTCATTCAGACTGAAGGACATGGATGGCAACGAAATTCCAAGATCTTGGAATGCAGATGAGCTTCGGCGATACTATGTATAACTTGATGTAATTTTTTATGTTTTTTCCTTTTCATGGCACCCTTTTCCTTTCTAAAGGGGGAGAAAGGTTTTTAATGGGGCCATCATATGTAATTTTCCTTTTTAGTTTTATAAGAGCAAAATCCCCCAAAAAATGTAAATGTAAAAGCTGAGAGCGCACCATCGAGTGCCGAAACTGAAAAAAAAAATAATAAAGCTCCGAAGACGTCCCTAAGGGGATGCAGAGCTCACAGCGAAAAGTCAACGCTGATTCCGCCGAAAGTAAAAGGCGAAGAAGCTCCAAAGTCGTTCCTAAGGGAATGCAGAGCTTATTCCGCCTAAGTAAAAGGCGAAGAAGCTCCAAAGACGTCTCTAAGGGGATGCAGAGCTTACAGCGAAAAGTCAACGCTGATACTGCCTAAGTAAAAGGCAAAGATGCTCCAAAGTCGTTCCTAAGGGAATGCAGAGCTGATGTGTGTTTGCTCCTAAAGAAGTAATGGTTGAGAATGTGGCTTCGGAAATACGCTTCGGACATTCATTTGCATATTACATTACATCATGGCATTTGCATGCATAAGCATTCATTCATGGCATTTGTGTTCCTAAGTGGTTGTTTCGGCAAAAAGAAAAGCTTCGGATAAGTGGTTTTTTATGATTCGTTATGTAAAAGAAAAGCTTCGGATAAGTGGTTCTTTATGATTCGTTATGCTTTGTTGTATACAAAAGAGAAAAGCTTCGTTGCTCGGCAAAAAGAGGAATTGCTTTTATGCTTCGTTGTGTACGAAAAGAAGGGAAGGTGTTTTTTCGCCTTCGGCTCAAAATACTGATTTCGTCCACATCAAAGCGCCTCAATCGAAGGGTAAGAATATATTACAAGGTATGTACAAAGTTCCTTGAATAACAGTTTAATTCTATTTACAAGAGTTGTTACAAAATTATCCTGAGTTTTTCTATAGCACACTTCTACTAATCTTCATTAAGCTTCAGCTTCGGCAACAGCTTCGGCGACATATCTTAGGCATCATCTTCACCTTCGTCATCCTACATGAATCAAGGAATCGTGAGTAAAAATCAAGTCCAAAGGAAAAGGTAAGTACGAAATATCATTTCTTACTGGTTCAAGATGACTTCGGGCTTCGTCTCCAGCCTTCTCCCGCCCGCCTTTCGTCCATATCATTTTTATAAATCTATTGGAGATACTTCGGGCGAGGTCAGGCATATCATCCAGGATTGATGGAGATAAGGTGAAGTTGGGCCTGTTGACAATTTTTCCATGTTCGCAGCCGGCCTTCAGAAATGCAGCAGCGGTACCCCGAGAAGCTACCCAGGCACAGAAATCGCCGTGCCCGGCTATAACTTCGTCAAGCTCTTCGATTTCAGCTTCAATATGATCGAAGGCCTGGGGTAAATTTTCCGCTGAAGGGTTAAATTTCCCGCTGCTGGCTCCAACAGAGTAAAATATCTTCTTTAATCGTCCAATACAATTATTGCCAAAGTTCAAGCATTTGTCTTGAAGGCTTGTTAATGTTTTCTTCAACTCTGAGCTGGTCTGGACTTCGGCTTTAAGCTTCGAATTCAGTTCTAGCTTCTCCTGATCGAATTGTTTTGATTGATTGATAAGCTTCGAATTCAACTCTGATAATTTAGCCTCAGTCTCAGCCAGCAAGCCTTCGGTCGATTGGAGCTCGAAGTCTTTCTTTTCAATGATGGCAGATTGCTCTTTTATTTTGCTTTCTAAGTTTTCAATTATAGCTTCGTGCTTTTTGTCCTCCAAGTCTTGTTGCATCTTCAGAGCTTTGCTCAGTAGCATGCTCTGTACAGAAACAACTTATGTTAGTAATATTTTCATTGTTAACGGCAATAAAAACCAGAGAAAAGGTTGTTTACCTTGAAGTTAGAATAAAATAAGCTGCCGACGATATGTTGTCGTCGGTAGCGGCTGATGTCTGTCTCTAGCTTCGGAAAACCGATACTCTTTGATAGAGTACCGATTACCTTAGCTCCAGTCTGGTCTCGAATGCAGCCTAGTTTTTCATCGTCTACACCTCCAAATAGGAGGGCACCTGACTTGTAGCCGCAAGATTTGGCGTAGTCTTTAAGTTCTTCTATTTCGTCCTTCGTCAGTTTTTGCCCAACTAAATTCTGAAAGGAGTAGGCTTCGTCATCCGAAGTGTCTTCGGCTATTTCTTTTCCTTTTTCAGGCACTGCGGCCATGGATTTTTCAGTAGCAACACCAGCTTCTTCTGCAGCCATGTCTTCCAAAATTTTGTTAATATCCTCAATGGTTGTTTCTAAATTAACATCTTCGGCTGTAGCGGCTTCGGTAACCGCAACCTCCGAAGGTGCGACTTCGACGTTTATGGTGCTTTCGGCAGCTGCTGTTTTCTAAACTGACGCCCTTGGCGGCGTCTTATCGATAACTTCAGTTACCGCAATGATTCTTTGCCGCTTGGGTTTGCTTATCTTCGACTGATCCGGCTCGTCCACCTTTTGAAAAAGCTTCGTCAGTTGGAGCCCTAGTGGACTTAGCTTCGTGGGCATGGGTTCAGTCATTACCTTTAAAATTTCCTCCACGTCGCTGGTAGAAGGCGGTGTGGGGGACCCTTCTTCTTCGGGTGCTTTGCGCTTCGGAGTGGATATTTTTCTTTTCTTGATAATTTTCTTCTCCTTTGCTGGTCTTTCTTCATCCCTGATCAGAGTTTCGGCTACTCTTTTTCTTTTGTGGCCCTCGGCGCCCTTGTTCAACTGCTCATAGTCTGGGTACTCGAAGCCTAGGGCATCGAGCACTCGGTTAAGCCTTCGTTTCGGTCGGGCACCGAAGGCCGCTGTCATTAGTTGATCCTCTTTTTTGGAGTAATTCCCCAGGATTTCATTACACATCACCTCAACTGTGTTTAACCACTCTTTGCAGGGTTTTTTGAAGAACTTCTTAAACTTGAAGTGATAGGGAAGCCGGACGAGCTCACCCTTCTTCTTCTCTCCCTCCAGCTTCGGCATTTCCCACTCTCTTAGAGTAGGGAAAACTTTGAATGCCAAGAACTCCTGAACTAGATCCCTGGTGCCAATATGTTCTGAAATAATTTCAAATTCACCCAGAGCAGCCCAGGTGGGACCTTCTAGATCGCCGATGCGGCATCGTGGCCTTGTCTCTCCGAAGATTAAATCCAGAGGGCTTTGTACCAATTTTTCTTTGTCTTCGTCAACTTTTACATAAAACCACTCGGATTTCCAACCTGCTGGCCATTTGCTTCGGTAGCTGATGACAGGACACTTTGTTGTCTTCCGGTAGGCAAAATTATAACAACCGAAATTATCATGTAGCCCATCTTTTCTGGCCTTTGTTTGGTAATGTAATTCGTGAACTCGGCAGAAGCTGTCGGCAAATGGTTCCACAGCTTGGCTTCGGAGAGCCCAGATATAAACATTGAGCCTAACGATGGCGTTAGGAGTCAATTGATGAAAGTAGATACCAAATTTCTTCAGTATTTCCGCAATAATGTTGTGGAGAGGGAATCTAAGCCCAGCCTTTAAAAAGCTCTTGAAGATAACAATCTCATCCTTCCCTGGCTTCGGGGTGGTTTCTTCTCCCCCGAAGCGGAGTAGCTTCTTCTGATCCTCATTGAAATAACCTGCTTTCACCATCTTCGAAAGATCAGCTTTTGAAACAGTAGATTTCCCAAAATCCAGGTGACTGGGCTTGCTGGGCATAGCAATGTGGTAGTCATCTTCGGAGTCAGTCCCTTCAATGTTTTCTTCTTCTCCTTCGGCAGTTGATGGGTTTGCTTCAGCAGCAGGCATTTCTTCTGCAGTCAGTAGACCAGAACGCTGCATCGCTTCGGAGATGGGCACAGTGTCTGAACCTTCGGCTTCGTCTCCCTCACGTACAACTTTGGCAGTAGATCGTACTCTCGCCATTTAACTCTGAGTTTGGGGAAGTCAGAAACTTTTTTCCTTTTTCTTTTCTCCGAAGCTCTTCTTTCTGACGAAGCAGATGTTGAGATGGACCTTCGTTCGATTCTGAGACTTAAGCTTCGGCTATGCTGGAAAATTTCGGCAGCAAAACAGTGCAAATAGCAATGAATGCTGTGGTAACTTCACACCTACCCGTTTGTTTATATAGTGCTGCAGGTAAGAAGGCGAAGCGGCAGGATTTTTACACCAGGCGGGCAGTCACTCGTACTCGCTGTGCAGTGGACCGCAAAAATCAAACAGTAACTCTGCAAGATGGGCCTGACACGAGCTCGGAAGCCGGATCGTTTCTCCGCAACGAGCTCAGGGAAGGTGTTTTTTGGACCTTCGGCTTCCCGAAGCTGAAGAGGCTTTTTTCACGGGTCAAGCTCGTTACGAAAAACGATCTAGCACCGCGAAAGGGGCTACTGTTGGGGTTGTGCTTCGGTGCGCCGAAGGTCTCACACGAAGAAGCAGCTTCGGCTGAAGTCGTCTCCAAGAGATGGCCGAAGGTTCCTTGTCATGGAGCTTCGGCGTTACAAACCGACATAGAGATAGAATGACCTTTTTATCCATAGAGGTCTAAGTCAATGTTGTAAACTTTTGTAAGGGGCATAATTGTAATTTGTCACAGGCTGCGACCTGTGCCTATAAATAGATGAACAGTACCTCTGTACTGTTCACGCGAACCTGTCATTAGCCTTCACATCACACTTGTATTCTCGCCTTCCTCAAGACCGAAGGTACATTTGTAATTTGAAATCATTTATATTTGTTCATATTAGTAAAGATGAAAATGATTCCATGATAACATTTAAATGTTTATTCTTTACTTCGTGATTTATATGAATACTTCGTCCCTCGTTGTTATGCTTACGAAGGTATGTCCTTCGTAACCTTCGTCCGAGATGCTTTATATTCCGAAGGGATATAACGTTATGGAGGACGAAGGACTATAATGCTTAACATTTTTCTGTGTTGCCTTGTTCTTAATTCTTAGCATTTGAGAACAAGTCCCCAACACCTTCGATATTCGAAGGTATGTCCTTCATGACCTTCGTCTGAAGATCATTATATCCTAAGGGAAATAATGTTTCGAAGGATGAAGGGCGTTAATATTTAACATTTTATGTTGCCTTATTCTTGATTTATAGCATTTGAGAACAAGTCACCAACAGTTTACAAGAATTATTTTTTATCTAACCCACCCATGCGGTTTCCCACCCTCGCTGGTATGATGACATCTAAATTGAGTAGCCAGGCTTGCAGTCCGAGACCCCTCTACTGCTACAGGGGGTCCGGCAACCTACGGACCAGTTCTAGAGAATGGGCGCTCGTCTCCTGGAGGGGTCCGGAGTTGTGTAGCCGCTTAGCATGGTTCCGTACCCTAAGCCTGCATGCTCCACCACTCTGCAATGGGCACCCTAGTATTTGGAACTATGATCCTATAGGTCCAGGCATACGGCTTGGCTTCCCAGGCTAAAACCTGCAGGTCCTATTGCATGAATCAAAGGATGGCAAATACCAGACGTTGGGTCCTATGGGTGTGCTCCTAACACTTCAAAGCCGAAGTTGTGTGCAGGTTTAGGTCCCAGTCCAGTAATAGGTAGTCTCAAACTGTAGAGACTACCTCCTAGGGCCGGACCACCAATTTTATCTTTGGTATACTGGTATCTAGCCTTGACACGTCGAGCCTACCTCCTAGGGGGGCCAAGTACCAAGGGGAAGTTGATGACACTACACACAGCAAGGACAAATAACATACAGATAAGTTTAAGTTCCCATGCTACCTCATTAGTGGTTCTTAGAATATCTTACAAAATCAAAAGTTATTACAGCTGCTTCCCAGCAGAACCCTTGCTTTGACTCTACAGGTCGTCGGCAGGATCGCGCTAGAAGCGCTCGGCCACCAGCTCCATGGTGTCTTGTACACCCTCCTGGGTGGCGTCTTCTTTGGCGGCTACCGGACCAGCAATCACCGGCGCCAAGGATATGGCGGGGTCGTGGCTCTGGAAGCACGTCAGGACATACTCAACCACCGCCCGGCAGAGCTTGCCGCCCACTGCCTCCAGGTGGGCCCTGAGGATCTGGTCCAGGCGCCGGAGGCGATCGGCGGCGGAGTCCAGCACCGGGAGTGCATCGGAGATCGATGTTGGCAGCTCCGACACTGGGATGGGGCTCATCCCTAGCGGCACCAGTGTCATGCTTGCCTCGCTGGCCCATGCAGTAATACGCTGGACCCCGGCGCGGTGCTCCGCTTGGAGATCCTCAAGGGCCTTCCTGGTGGCCTCCATCACCTGAGGACCCGGCGCCGCCTGCGTCGCTTTGAACTAGCTGATCTGCTCCTCCAGCTTCCTCTCTTTCTCCTCTACCTCGAGCTCATGCTCGGCCAGCAACTCACCCCACCAGGTGAGCATTTCTTCCCTAAAGACGAGATTCGTCTCTCGCCTAGCGAGGTCCATCTCCCGCCTGTCCAAGGACCGCTCCTTCGCTTTAAGGTTCTCCTCGGCGAGGGCAGCGTCGCTGGCCTTGCCCTCGAGCTCTTGCTCCCACTTTTGCAGCCTCTCCATAGCCTTGACCTGATGGGCCCGCTGGGCTTCTAGAATCTGGTCCAGGGCGTTCAGCTTGGCCTGGTACTCTGTTGTGAGGGCCTCCAGCTGAGACATGGCCTCCTCCCTCCTGACCACCTTCTTTTCCCTCCGGGATGCCTCCAACTCCCTGGCGCATACCTTCTGGAGGTCCCACTTGTACTCCTTGCGGTCCCACTCGAGTTGGGACCACTCGAAGATGAACTAGCGGGATGTCGTCTTGGTGCGCTCCTCCAGTTGGGTGTGACAGTCACTAAGGCGCTGGTGCTCAGCCTCAAGCGCCTCCCACTCCCACAAGATTGCTGCCCAGTGTCACTAAGGACCTGGTGGGCATAGGACAGCATCCAAGGGAGGGGAACTAGCGCCGCTTCTTGCTTGGCACCAGATCGGAGTCGTTGCCCGAACACCACCTCCATCTCCTCCGGAGCAAGCAGGGGGTTGGAGCTGGACGCGCCTCCTGCGTCACCCCCATTGTCGAGAGTGGGCGCGTATCCCCCAGCTGGGACCTCCTCCGCCACTGTGATGCCACCCTACGCTGGTGCCGCTGCCGCTGGATCCCCGGCTGGGGCATGGGAAGCCGCTGGCGCTGTCTGGGCAGTAGCTAGTGGCGGACCGCCGGCACCACTCTCAGTAGATTCTTACTGCTGAGAGCCAGACCCGTCGGTGGGCCTGGTATCTAGCGGAGGAGGCATGACCTTGGGAGCAGAGGGGGAAGAAGCCCTGGCAAATAGATGATGGGTTAAGACTAGTCGGCATGATGATTAGGCTCAAACAAAAAGGGATTACACTTACTTGGGGCCCTAGACCTTCTAGTGACCCTGGAAGCGAGATGATCGCCGCCCCTGCTGTTGCTGCTGGTGTTGCGGCTGCTGTTGCTGTTGCTGCTGCTGGTGTCCCTGGGGGTGATCACCCCTAGATGGTGGTGGTGGCAGCGGGACTGGAGGACTGACGCGCCTCTGCGCACCGTGGGCCTGGGAGCTGGCCTCCTCGGCCCCACCAGTAGTCCTCTGGCGCTTCCGGGGGGCTCCAAAACGAGCGACCCATCAGCGCGATGCAGCCTGCGTCGCCTCTCCTCCTCCGACCCCCTAGAGCTACTTGGGGCGGGGGCACCGGCATAGGTACCGCTCGCAGCCCCTTTGCCCTTGTCCAAGGGGCTGGGGGCCACGGCAGGAGTGGCGCTGCGAGCCACACCGGCGGGCTGGGGACCTCCAGCCGGCGCATCGGAGATCCAGATCCTGTGGTGGGGGTCCCGGCCACCGGTCTGGTGAACCGCCACGCTGCTCTCGTTGAGGGTCGGCAGCGTGGCCAAGATCGCCATCCTCAGGCCTAGGTCGTCGCAGAGCACAGGGATGTTCTGGGGGAATATCAGGGACTCATGGACGAAAGTTTCCCCAGTAATCCCTCCCACCAGAACTACCAGGTCATCCCAGGATAGATCAGTGCCTGGCTCGCGCTGGATCCTGGCGATGTCATTCGGGCCGGTGAACCAGCAGCACAGGCGCGGTCTCCTCTGCAGCGGCACGATCCGGCCCTTTAGGAGATCACCGACCACGTGCATCATGTCAAGCCACCCGTAGCCAAACCCTTGATCCTGTCCAATACGGGTAGGAACTCTGGTGAAAGGGACGACTTGGTCCTCCACTGCTTGCGGTCAAGCGCTGGCCCATGGCTTGGCAGGACGAGGCAGTCATTGGCCTCAACGCTGGCAATCACCGAGTCGCTGCGCCAGTTCTCCCACCTCGCGTCGCCAAAGGTGGGGATGTAGACGACGGTTGGATCTAGCCTCGTCTGGAAGTAGTAGGCACCGATGTGGTCCATAGTCTTCCCGAACTTGACCAGCACGAAGAAGTAGCGGAAGAGGGAAGTACAGGGGGCCACACCTACGAACATCTCGCAGAGGTGGATGAAGATGGCTGCCTGGAGGATGGAGTGGGGCATGAGGTGTTGAAGCTGAAGCCTGAACTCCTCCAACAGCAGCAGAAAGAAGGGCAAGATCGGCAGCACCAACCCGTAGGATATGTAGGAGGTGAACAGCACGAACTCCCCGATGGCGAGATCGCCGGGGGGGAGCGCCGGCACGGATTCTTCCGGTGAGCCCCGGAGCACTCCACCCAAGCAAGCCGTGCACCAGGTTAAGCACTTCCTTAGACTGAAAACGGTCAGGGTGACCAAGCGAAGCCATGGCGTGTGCGGCGGCGCGGGCATGGAGCAGAGGAGCACGAAGGCAAAGGGGCGCAAGTAATTGGGAGAGAATGCAAAAGGGTACCTGCTGCACGCGGGGTGAATCCTTTTTCAAGGAAACCAGAGTCCTTGTTCAGGGAAACCCTTCCGCGCGCCCCTGAATCGCCGCAGGAAATCTCGCTCGATGGGTACCTAGGACCCAAGCAGCCCAATCTTTGACACGGGGGCCTGGGTTCACAAGTCATACAGTTTGTGTGCCGGATTTTGGGTGCGGAAAGAGCGAACCCTCGCGCGCGTCTATAGTGCGCCTCCTTGGGGCCGCTGCAGAAGACAAAAGGTAATATTTTAACCCAATGCAGCAGCAACAAGGCGCCCCGCGCGTGGCCCGACAAAACCACTAGGCGTGGGGGCTACGGGTCAGTCAGCCGTGGGGACAGATATGGCAGTTGACGTGACTGAAGGCGAATTGACAGCGGGCGCGTCAACACGCACGCTAAAACGGCGCGCCAATCACCGATCAGGTCATGTTGAGGTGAAGTACAAGCTTTGACCCCACCTGCAGGCTTGCATCCTCCCCTGAGGTGGGCCTGAGGGCCACTATCGGTACCCTGAAACTAGGGTACCCCTTACTACTATATAAAGACGCAGTACCCATGTGGCTATCTTTAGTCGCATGGTAAAAGAGTTGTATTTGGGACCAGGCCATGACTCGCCCCAGCCTCGAGCGACAACTCTAGGCCAACAACACCACCTGACCCCACCACATGGGTGGGTCCGGGGCCGCCACGTGTCCAGAAAGTGATATACTCCAAGGCATCAACAGTGAGTCTAGACCCCATGGGAGAGTGTCGGACCCGTGCCGGACCCCTGTATATACGGTCTAGGCCTCCAAGTTTGGCTTGGCCTAGGACCTCCACGTGTGCGAACCAGACCCCTAGAATGGGATCCGGACCCCCCCTGTATGGGGTCCGGGCCGCCCACAGTGGGGTCTCAGGGTTCCAGGACAGAATATACCCGGACCTTAATCAGGACCCAGGCGGGGGTCCGGAGCCAACACGTGTCCAGACCTGGTCTGGTGGGATCCGGACCTATCCACATATACTCCTGCTCCCCGCTCAGGTGGAGACCCGATGCTGCCACGTGGCATACTGCGCGCGGCATAAGCCAACGGGCGGAACCTGGCATGACGCCTCTGGACTACGCGCGCCTTCGCATTCATTACGGATAAGACGTATGCCTGTCCATTCCACTGACAGGCGGCATGCCCAGTCCATGGTACGTGGGTCGTGCAGTTACTCACACGTTACCATATCAAGGGCAATGACTCACCATTACTCGTACGGTTACTGCCTATCAATGCTGCATGGACTACAGTCATCATGACTTCCGCTGATTACTCATGCGTTACTCTATCAACATTAGTTATTCACATAATGTATTTCTTCCATTATGCTCCTGGGCCCGCATGTCGGGGCTCAGCATCCTTATATGTGCCTCCCCTAAACTATAAAAGGGAAGGCACACATCATTACAAGAGACAGACTCAATCACACACTCAATACTACTTACACACAGTGGAGGTAGGGTATTACGCTCCGTTGGCCTGAACCACTATAATCCCTCGTGTCTTCTCGTGTTCATCCCGAATTCACCAAACAGGCAACTGCTTAGGCCCCCTCATCTTAGGATTAGGGCGGGTGCATTCCGCCACCCGGCCGGTGAATTTCCCCACCAACAAGTACATATTCACTCAGTCGGAGCTGAATATGAGGCAACGAAGATGGTTAGAGTTGATCAAAGACTATGAATTGGAGATTCATTACCACCTAGGCAAAGCGAACGTAGTGGCAGATGCTTTGAGCAGGAAAAGTCAAGTCAATATGATGGTCGCTCATCCGATGCCTTATGAGTTGGCCAAAGAATTTGATAGGTTGAGCCTCGGATTTCTGAACAACATGCGAGGAGTGATGGTTGAATTAGAACCTACCCTAGAGCGGGAAATCAAAGAAGCACAAAAGAATGATGAGAAGACCAGTGAAGTTCGGCAACTGATTCTAGAAGGCAGAGGCAAAGACTTTTGAGAAGATGCAGAACGTGTGATATGGTTCAAGGACCGCTTGTGTGTTCCCAATGTCCAGTCTATTCAGGAGTTGATCCTCAAGGAAGCTCATGAGACAGCTTATTCTATACACCCTGGAAGTGAGAAGATGTATCAGGATCTAAAGAAAAAGTTCTAGTGGTATGGAATGAAGAGGGAGATCACAGAGCACGTGGCTATGTGTGATAGTTGTCGACGGATCAAGGCAGAACACCAGAGACCCGCTGGGTTGTTGCAACCGTTGCGAATTCCTTAGTGGAAATAGGACGAAATCGGGATGGATTTCATAGTCGGATTGCCTCACACTCGAGCCGGCTATGATTCCATTTGGGTAGTAGTGGACCGCTTAACCAAGTCAGCCCACTTCATAACTGTCAAGACTAACTACAGCAGTGCAGTGTTGGCAGAGTTATACATGTCCCAGATCGTTTGTCTTCATGGTGTGCCAAAGAAGATAGTGTCAGATAGAGGAACACAGTTCACCTCTCATTTCTGGTAGCAGTTGCATGAAGCCTTGGGTACACATCTGAATTTTAGTTCAGCTTATCATCTGCATACAGATGGTCAGACTGAAAGAACTAATCAAATCCTCGAAGACATGTTGAGAGCTTGTGCGTTGCAAGATTAGTTCGGATAGGACAAGAGATTACCTTATGCAGAGTTTTCCTATAACAACAGTTACCAAGCCAGCTTGGAGATGTCACCATTTCAGGCGCTTTATGGAAGGAGTTGTAGAACTCCGTTGCAATGGGATCAGCCTGGGGAAAAGCAAGTGTTTGGGCCAGACATTTTGCTTGAAGCTGAAGAGAACATCAAAATGGTTCGGTAGAATCTGAAGGTAGCGCAATCAAGGCAGCGAAGTTATGCAGACACAAGAAGAAGAGAGCTGAGTTTTGAAGTTGGGGATTTTGTCTATTTGAAGGTATCACCTATCAGAGGAGTTAGAAGATTTAGAGTCAAAGGCAAGCTAGCACCCCGCTATATTGGCCCGTATCAGATTCTCGCAAGGCACGGAGAAGTGGCCTATCAGCTCAATCTACCAGAAAATTTGTCTGTCGTGCATGATGTCTTTCATGTGTCTCAGTTGAAGAAGTGTCTGCGTGTGCTAGAAGAGCAGTTGCTAGTGGAGGGTCTCAAAGTCCAAGAAGACTTGACCTATATTGAGAAGCCAACGCAAATTATTGAGACTGTAGATAGAGTCACTCGAAGGAAGACTATTAGAATGTGCAAAGTTAGATGGGGTCATCACTCCGAAGAAGAGGCAACGTGGGAGCGTGAAGATGATCTGATGGCTAAATATCCTGAGCTCTTTATTAGCCAACCTTGAATCTCGAGGGCGAGATTCTTTTAAGGGGGATAGGTTTGTAACGCCCCGAATTTGAGAGTTGAATTTTTCTTTCTCCAGCACTCACCAAATTCGGGCGTTACCTTTCCTCTTTCTTTTTCTTCTCGCTATGCCCTATTCTTTTTCAAATATTCTAGCGAGATTTAGCTCGAGACCTTGTTTGAGTAAACCCTAGAAATATTTTTCTCAGTTGTTGCATCATGACGGATCATGTTTTTCTTGCTTGTGGTTGAGTTAGTTGTGAAAAGTATCTTTGGGTTGAAGTTTATAGCTAAATAGAAAATAGAACCCCCTTCTCTCTTGGGCCGGCTCCCTTGCGTGGCCCACCAACTCCCCGCGGCCCAACCAGGCGCGTGGCCCAGCCGCGGCATCCCCTCTCACTACTTCTTGGGCTGGTGCGCGACCCAGCCAAGCCCCCCTGGCACGGCCTGCCCTGCCCTCCACGCGGCCCAGCCGCCCCCCGCGTCCCTCCCACGTGCAGCACGCGGTCGGTTGAAACCGCTGCCACACCCCCTGGTGGGGCCAACCCGTCAGCCCCACACCCCTCCCCAAACCGCCTCCCTCTCTCTCTCCCCTCTACCCCTCGCGCATGTCTCCTTCTTCCCCATGCAGCTCGTTTCCCCCTCCTCCTCCACCTCGTCGCCGACCGGGACCGCCCCCTCGACGTCGGCCTCGCCTCCCCGCGGTGAGCCTCTCTCCCTCCTCTCCCTCGCCCCCCTCTTCTTCCCTTTCCCCCGGTCTCGGCCCCCTTGCCGCGAACTTGGCGCGCGCCCTCCCCGCGTGGCTTGCCCCGTCCGTGGCGCGGCCCGGCCTCGGTGGCCCTGGCATGCTCGCCCTCGCTCGCGCCTGCCCAGGCTCCCTCCCTCCCCACGAGGCGGCACGCTTGCCCGGCTATGGCACGCGGCCAAGGCGCGCCTAGCTCGGCCCCTGCCTTGGAGCGCAACCCCAGTGTCCCGCCCCCGCCCGGCGTAGCTCCCCCACCCCGGCCTCGTTTCCCGCCATGGCGCGGCCCAGCCCCTGCCCCTGCCTAACACGCCCGCCCTCCCTCGGTGCGTGCAGCTCGCACCCGGTGTGGCTGCTTGCGGTGGTCCCCAGAGCGGCCTTGTCTGGCGCGTTGCCCCTTGCGCTCGGCCCCTCCCCACGCAGCAGCCCCGCGGCGTGGCATGGCTCGATCGCCCCTGCCCGTGGCATGCCCGCCTCGGCGTGGCATGGCCCCCGCCCATGACTTCGCCCAGTGCGGCGCGTAGCGCCCCGCCATGCTCATGACGTGCCTGTCTACCCCCCCCCCCCCCCCCCCCCCGTGTATTTTATGCGCGTTGATCATGTTATTTATATTAATGAAATTGAACTCTACTTAAAAGTTGATCACGTTAGTTATCTCATGTAGTTAATCATCGACTTTGTTTAAGGTCGACCAATTGGAAATAGTTGTAACCCTATTAGAGCATGTGATCAATACCTATTAGTATGCCTAAGCAGAGCTAGACAAGGTAGTGATTAATTGTACACTTACACGTAATACGTTTTGACTATAGCTTTAACCACTGCGAGACCTTTCTTTTTCTCTTTCTAGCAAATGCGAATGCAAATCGTATGTCATATCTTATGCATATTCAATTATCTGCTCTCTTATATGGTGTACTATTTATTTCGTAATTCAAAAAGATGGATGTATGTTTGCACTCGCATAGATAACGGTCTGGTTGAGGAATCCGAAGAACTCGCAGGAGAAGACCCTGAGCAGCAGCTGGTTGGTGGAGGCAAGTGTCCCTTGACCCATCTATGTCCTATACAATTCTATAATTCACTTTCCGCATTTACACAGTTTATACCTAAGGATTGACTAGCTTTTGTTATCCATGTCCTTGCTTACCTATTTGGGTTGGATTATTATGGTTTAGCTTTATGCTAGTGCTTAACATTAATCAATGAACATGATGAGATTTATCTATGATACGTTGTTTTCCTTCTTATTTATGATGATATACTTGTGGCATTTAAGGGGACTCGAGCGGTTTATCGAGTGCCTCTCCATAAGGACCTATTCGTTGGATGACCGCCCAGGAAAACAGTGCAACCATGAGGGTGGAATGGGACGCCCTTAGCTTAATAATTAGAGGAATCGGGGTGTAGTTCGCTTAGCCGTTGTGCCGTTAATGGGACTCGGTGTATGCGGCTCGCTCTGCCAAGGTTGGTTCACCCCTTGGGGAGGAGTGCGGTGCATTTAGAAAACCTAACGGGCGGCTACAGCCCCAGGGAATCTTTGTAAAGGCTACGTAGTGATACCCTGCTGGGTCACCTTAGTAGTGATCAATGGAGAGTCATGATCTCCGGGCAGAAAGGGAATCACGACTTGTGGGTAAAGTGTGCAAGCTCTACAGAGTGTTTGAAAACTGATATATCAGCCGTGCTCACGGTTATGAGCGGCCAAGGGAGCTCCATTGATTAGTGATACTTGATCGGAGATGTTTGGATTACAGGGGGTGATGAGAATGATGGTTTTGGCATTGACTATGGTAATGGTAAGTGGTATTCTTTCCATTTGGAAAGAGTACATTTGGGTTAATAACTTGGGTCAATTCTAAAACCTGGCTCTCTACTAGTAATAATAATCTGACCAACTAAAAGCAACTGCTTGACTTACCCCCACTTAAAAGCTAGTCCACTACAGCCAAACATGACATTTGCTGAGTATGTTGATGTGTACTCACCCTTGCTCTACACACCAAACCCCCCCCCCTCCCCAGGTTGTCCGCGTTGCAACCACTGCTCAGGATAAGATGAAGCCGTGGAGGAAGACTTCCAGGAGTTCCAAGATTATGACGAGTTTTAGGTGTGGGTTAGCGGCAACCCCCAGTCGGCTGCCTGTGAAGGCCACGTGTATCTACGTTTCGTTTTCACACTTTGATTATTGTTTAATACTATGTGGATGTCTCAAACATATGATGTAATCGACTATTATTTCCCCTTTTATATTATTATTTGAGCACTGTGTGATGATGTCCAGTTATGTAACTGCTGTGTACATGAATTGCTGATCCTGGCACGTACATGGTTCGCATTCGGTTTGCCTTCTAAAAACCGGGTGTGATAGAAACACACGCAAGAATCGCAGAAATCACATGCACACAAGTCAAGATATGAGCACACAAACACGGCGCAGGGAGTTTACAACTCAAGAAGTGCTCAAACCCCAAACACGATGATACGATTGTGTGGTTGAGGAGTCTAGGCATCTTAGAATGTTTAATGGAGGCTTAGTGTGTTGCTCCATGCACTTAGGGGTCCCTTTTATAGCCCCAAGGCAGCTAGGAGTTGTTGGAATTCCATTTCGAAGGCAATTCTTGCCTTCTGTCGGGTGGCGCACCGGATAGTCTGGTGCACCACTGGACATGAATAGTCCTTGTCATGTGCCCGATCTCCTTCCTTTTTTGGCAAAGTCGACCGTTGAGCTCTCAGTCCCCTTGGCGCACTGGACACTGTTTGGTGCACACCGGACAGACCGGTGCGACCATGTTACTCTTGGCTCAGGCCACGCGTCACCCGCTGATTGCGCTGCCAACCGTTGGCGTGGGCACCGTTGGCTCACCGGACAGTCCGGTGCACACCAGACAGTCAGGTGAATTATATCCACAGCGTCCTTGGCGAATTCCTGAGAGCGACGAGTTCGTCGCTGAGCCAGCCTAGGTACCGGACACTGTCCAGGCTGGTCAAGTTTGGCTGCACTTTGCCAAACTTCTCCAATCCAATCTTAGTTGATTAACCAAGGTTCCTAGCACTTAGAGAAATATGTTAGTACCCAAAAACAATTTACTAAGGCCAGAGTAATACCTTGATTCTTTGATTTGCATCTCTTCCACACTTAGTACATTTGAACCAAAGTAATTTGTGTTGGGCATCTAATCACCAAAACATTTATAGAAATGGCCCAAGGGCACATTTCCCTTTCAATCTCCCCCTTTTTGGTGATTTATGCCAACACATTAAAAAGCAATTAAAAGTGCAATATCATTCTCAAAGAGTGCAAATTTGAAGACCAATTTATCTTCACTTAGGATTTGGCATATTTGGATCACTTTTGCCACCACTTGGTTTATTTTCAGAAAACAAATTCTTTTTCCTATCTCTAAGTCAAACACACTTGTTTGGGTAAATAGAGAGATATTTCATGAGTAAATTTGATCAAATGCAACAAACTCCCCCTTTTCCCATAATCAAAATTCTCCCTCATAAGAGAACGATTTTGCAATAAAAGGGTTTTGATTCAATACAAAGCTTCTAACTCTACATTTTTGAAATTTCACAAGTGGTTGGCTGATCCATTTTCTTTTCCCTTAATTTCTCCCCTTTGGCATTAAGCACCAAAATGGGAGACCTTTTTGGCCCTATAACCTCATTGCCTCACCAAAATGTCAAATAAGAGTAAAATGGCAATAAGAGCACAACAAAGAACTTGGGACAAGATACATTTATACTGGAATGCAGTGGAAGCTCTTCCTTTGTCCAAGTTCACTTTTCCCTTTCAATAGCCCTTTGAGACTATTTCAAGAATTCTCAACAAACAGGTTAGTCTTAAGGGAGCCAGGTTGTAGCACATCTCCCCCTAAACACGTGCATCATTTGCATAGGGACTTGTGAGGTCTAGGGATCATTGTACAACTTGAGCACCAAATATAAGCAATAAAGACAATAAAAAGTAACATGATCAAAGGCATAGAACACATGTATGCTTTAGAGCAATCCAAGTTACGCGAATCTAAGACATTTAGCTCACTACGCAACCTGCAAAACCTTTTCTCATCTAAACGCTTGGTGAAGATATCAGCTAGCTGGTTCTCGGTGCTAATGTGATATATATCGATATCTCCCCTTTGCTGGTGGTCTCTCAGGAAGTGATGCCAGATGTCTATGTGCTTAGTGCGGCTGTGTTCAATAGGATTATCTACCAAGCGGAATGCCTCTCATTGTCACATAGGAGTGGGACTTTGCTTAGATTGTAGCCAAAGTCCCGGAGGGTTTGCCTCAGCCAAACTAGTTGCGCGCAACACTGTCCTGCGGCAACATACTCGACCTCGGTGTTGGATAGGGCAACTGATGTTTGTTTCTTAGATTTCCAAGACACCAGGGACCTTCCCAGAAACTGGCATGTCCCCGATGTGCTCTTCCTATCAACCATGCACCCGGCATAGTCGGAATCTGAATATCTGATTAGATCAAAGGTAGACCCCTTTGGATACCAGATCCCGAAGCAAGGTGTAGAAACTAAATATCTAAGAATTCGCTTAACGGCCACAAGGTGACACTCCTTGGGTCGGATTGAAATCTAGCACACATGCATACACTTAGCATAATATCTAGTCTACTACCACATAGATAAAGTAACGATCCTATCATTGACTGGTATGCCTTTTGATCAACGGACTTACTAAAAGGGAAATAGGGTTAACCTTTTCCTATAATTATTTTTGGTGGTTGATTGTCAACACAAACACATGGACTAACTAGTTTACTCTAGAATACATGTTTTACAGGTGCATAAGGTTTAACACAAACCAATAAAAGAATCAAGTTAGGGACTCAATTGAACTGGAGCAAAACAACTTGAGTGTGTTGTGGACTGGCGCACCGGATTGTCCGGTGTGCCACCAGACAGTGTCCGGTGCACCAAGCCCGTACAACTCCGAAGCAGCCACTCTCGGGAAAATGCAGGCGCGCTCCCCTATAATTCACTGGACTGTCCGGTGTGCCACCGGACTGTCTAGTGAGCCAGCGGGCAATGGCTATCCAGTGCCAACGGTCGACTGCAAAAGTACCTGCCACATGAACAGTGCCACGGCAGAAGTCAGAGTCGTGAAGTCAGAGGGCACCGGACTGTCCGATGCCGCTAGAGGACAAAGCTCCAACGGTCGACTTGACTCCGAACCCTAACGGTTGGGTGACGTGGTGGCGTACCGGACTGTCCGGTGCGCCCATCGCCAGCAGCCTCCCCAACGGCTATGGAACTGGTTGGGGGCTATAAATACCCCCAACCACCTCATTCATAACCATCCAAGCATTCCAAACATTGCATTCAATACAAGAGAAAAAGACTCCACTCCAAGACACATCAAATAGATTGGATCCTCTCCAAAGCCTCAAAATCAACTCAATTCCATTAGGGACTTGAGAGAGGGTTTTCTTGTGTTCTTTGTTGCTCTTGTTGCTTGGCTTGGCCTTTTTTCTTTTCCATTCTTATTCTCAAGTGCTTTGTAAGTGAGGCAAGAGACACCAAGTGTGTGGTGGTCCTTGCAGGGTCTTAGTGACCCGTGAGATTAAGGAAGAAGGCTCACTCGGTCTAAGTGACCGTTTGAGAGAGGGAAAGGGTTGAAATAGACCCGGTCTTTGTGACCTCCTCAACAGGGACTAGGTTCTTTGGAACCGAACCTCGGTAAAACAAATCACTGTGTTCACTCGCTTTATTTCTTGGTTGATTTGTTTTCCCTCTCTTTCTGACTTGAATTTAATTCTAACGCTAACCCCCGACCTTAGTACTTGCTTAAAGTTATAAATTTCAGGTTTCGCCTATTCACCCCTCTCTAGGCGACTTTCAATTGGTATCAAAGCCCGGTGCTTCATTAGAGTCTAACAACTTGAAGTAATGTCAGGAGATCATGTCAAGAGGGAGATTATGACCAGCGACAAGTCCGCAAGCTCGGGGAGGACTCTATCAAGGGAGTCCAACAACAAACATAAGGAGGAATCCTCTTCCTCCATCAAGTCGCATCGGAGAGGTGACAAGAAGAAGATGAAGAAAGTGGTCTACTATGAGACCGACTCTTTGTCACCCTCCACATCAAGCTCTGAGTCATCCGTCGCTTCTAAGCGCCAAGAGCGCAAGAAGTATAGTAAGATGCCTCTTCTCTATCCCCGTATTTCAAAGTGCGCTCCATTACTTTCTGTACCCCTAGGCAAACCACCATATTTTGATGGTGAGAATTATTGTATGTGGAGTGATAAAATGAGGCACCATCTAACCTCACTCCCTGAAAGTATTTGGGATATTGTTGAGTATGGAGCGCAGGTACCTCAAGTCGGGGACAAAGACTACGACTCGGACGAGGCTGCCCAAATTAGGCACTTTAACTCTCAAGCCACGTCTATACTCCTTGCCTCCTTATGTCAAGAGGAGTATAACAAGGTGCAAGGATTAAAAGACCGCCAAGGAAATTTGGGACATCCTCAAGACCGCGCACGAAGGGGACGAGGTGACCAAGATCACTAAGCGGGAGACGATCGAGGGGGAGCTCGGTCGATTCATCCTCAACAAAGGAGAAGAGCTGCAAGCAATGTACAACCGGCTAAAGACAATGGTGAACCAAGTGCGCAACCTTGGGAGCACCAAATGGGATGACCATGAGATGATCAAGGTTATTCTTAGATCCCTCGTATTTCGTAATCCTACTCAAGTTCAATTAATACGTGGGGATCCTAGATATAAACTAATGTCTCCTGAGGAGGTCATTGGCAAGTTTGTGAGCTTTGAACATATGATCAAAGACTCCAAACACATTGTCAACTTGGAGCAAGGCACCACCTCTACACCCGAGGTGCAACCCATCGCATTCAAAGCGACGAAAGAAAAGAAGGAGGAGTCTACATCAAGTAGGCTTCCAATCGACGCCTCCAAGCTCAACAACGAGGAGATGGCGCTCATCATCAAGAGCTTCCGCCAAATCCTCAAACAAAGGAGGGGGAAAGATTACAAGTCTCGCTCCAAGAAGGTATGCTACCGGTGTGGTAAGTCCGATCACTTTATTACTAAATGTCCTATCTCTAGTGGAAGTGACAGGGACGACGACAAGAAAGGGAAGAAGAAGGAGAAGAAGAGATACTACAAGAAGAAGGGCGGTGATGCCCACATATGTCGGGAATGGGACTCCGATGAGAGCTCCACCGACTCCTCCTCCGACGAGGACGCCGCCAACATCACCATCAACAAGGGCCTCCTCTTCCCCAACGTCGGCCACAAGTGTCTCATGGCTAATTATTTATACGCTCGGTGCGCTCTAAACCAAGGGGCCCCGCTTGTCATTGACTGTTGCTATTCTAGCAAAGGGAAGGTGTTTTTTCGGACCTTTGGCTTAAGGCCATCGTCCATATCACAGTCTAAATTCGTTATCTTAAACAAATTAATACTGCAAGGGGCTACTGTTGGGGGCATTCGTCCTCTGAAGGTCCTCAAAAACGAGATCTAACAAAACCTTCCAAGTGTAACATATGAACAGGTACCTTCGGACTCGGGCTAAAAGCATGATCGCGACGAAGGTTGGAATTGCTCTGAAGCTACACACAAGGGAGCTTCGGCTAAATGGCGGGGAAAGGAACCGACTTAAAGGAGAAAAGGCTATCTAGTCCTCATAGAGTTGACTATTAGTTAATAATGAATGTAAAGGGCATGAATGTAATTTCTCACAGGCTGCGTCATGTGCCTATAAATAGATGAACAGTTCCCCCGTACTATTCAGGTTGACTTGTATTCACTCGTGCGTCAGGTTTGGACTTTTACCTTCTGTCAAGCCGAAGGTACAAATATAATTCAATATTGTTCATGTTTATTTACGATTAATAAAAGGAAGATATATTAATAATGCTATATGATTATTCATGTTGTCTTACATATTCCCTATGCTTCTTATTTTATTAATATACACTACGATGATGAAGGTATGTCCTTCATGACCTTCGTCTGAAGATCATTATATCCTAAGGGAATAATGCTTCGAAGGACGAAGGATATTAACATTTAACATTATGTGTTGCCTTGTTCTTAACTCATAGCATTTGAGAACAAGTCCCCAACATTGGCGCCCACCTCCGGTGAACTTTTTCGACCACCTTCGGTAAGTACTGACCTGCGTCATGCTGTCGAAGAAAGCTTCAGCGCTAGGGGCTGCTGCATTGCAGCCGCTGGATCCAAATCAGGAGACTCTCTCTCTCTCTTTGAGAGGCCCAAAACCAAAAAAAGGAAAGCCACCAGTCCAACACTCCAGGAGGAGGAGTTGGACCCAGAGATCAGGGATATGGAGATCATTCATCAGCAAGTACAAAAAAAATAGGAGAAGATGGCGCGACTGGCTGACCTTCAAAGGCAGATCGACGAAGCTACTGAAGAAGTGCTCCATCTAGCTCAAGACGAACAAAACCGAAGGCCCCAGCACAGGGAGCTTTGTCAGGAAGGCCTATTTAACGAAGATGGATGGTATGATGATTTTAATCATGATACCTTTACCTTTGATGATGCTTCCCCCTTGGCAGCAGAACTGCAGGCTACTCTATGGCCCCCATCATACAAGCCACCTCAGCTTCCCATGTATGATGGGCATTCAGATCCAAAGCAGTTTCTCATGAGCTACGAAGCAACTATATCTTCATATGGAGGCAATACCACATTTATGGCGAAGTCCTTCGTCATGGCAGTCCGGAATGTAGCTCAAACATGGTATTCTTCTCTTCGGCCAGGGACAATCACATCATGGCAGAAGCTTAAGGACATGTTGGTCACCAGTTTCCAAGGCTTTCAAACGAAGACGGTCATAGCTCAGGCCCTATTCCAATGCACACAATACCATGAAGAGTACCTTCAGGCATATGTACGAAGGTTCTTGCGATTGAGGGCACAAGCGCCTACAATGCCCAATGAGATTGTCATTGAGGCCATGATCAAAGGTCTTCGCCCTACTGCCCAATATTTTGCCAGGAAGCCCCCACAAACTCTAGAAAAGCTGCTTCAAAAGATGGACGAATACATTCGGGCTGACAATGACTTCCGCCAAACAAGGGAGGAAGCTTACAGATTCTCTGAAATGACCAGGGGCTTCGGAGGAAGAATCCACCCGAGGCATGTCAGGTCAATTCACAACTCCACTCAGAATAATGACAAAGGAGGTCAGCTGTAGAGGCCACAATATACCTCATAATCTTTGGGGCAGCAACAAAGCTCTTTTCGGCCGCTAACTCCAAGAGGCAGAGGTGCCAGGGGCTTCGGAGGAAGATATGGGGATTAGCCCAGGAAGATCTACTGCTTATTTTGTGGTGAAGACAAGGGCCATACTACAAGAATGTGCCAAATCACTATCTAAAAGCAGAGGGAGATTGCAGAAGTCGAAGCTCGGCAGAATCAACCGAAGCAGGTCTTGCACACTGCTTCGTGCGATTCACCCTACATACCAGAATATGTGGGTAATCACTCTGCAGCTTCTGTTGCTTCGGCCGAGGGATCCTTTGTGTCATCCACGGAGAGGGCAGCTTCGGCCTAGGCCCAGGTTTTAACATGATTACAGCCCGCCTTCTCCAAGATAGCTGAAACTCCTCTCGCACCAGAGAACGCGCAGACGTCCCCATGATCACCTAAGATTTAAAGATGAGATGCCACATTCGAAGTCCTGTGAGAAGAAACACCTTCGGAAGGCCAGAACAGGAACAATACCGAAGCTACCAGTCAGGGAGCTTCGTAGTATATTTCAAAATGCACCGACTTAAAGATAAGATGACCAATCAGCCCATGATAAACTGTGTAATAATTGTAATCATTTGTAGAGGACATGAATGTAAATTCACACAGTCTGTGCCCTGTGCCTATAAATAGGTGAACAGTACCCCTGTACTGTTCACGCTTTGGCATCGCATTTATACCTTCGTATTCTGTCAAGCTCAAGGTATGTCCTTCATAACCTTCGTCCGAAGATCATTATATCCTAAGGGAAATAATGCTTCGAAGGACGAAGGACATTAACATTTAACATTTTTTGTGTTGCCTTGTTCTTAATTCATAGCATTTGAGAACAAGTCCCCAACATTGGCACCCACCGTGGGGTGAACTCACTTCCACTGTTGAGCTGATGGCTTCGTTCAACAATCAAGCTGAAGCACCTTCGGCTACGAAGCTTTTGCTCCCGATAACAGGCGACTCAAGTTCAGAGCCGGCTAACAAGAAGCAGAAGAAGGAAGCACAGAGAAGGGTGCAACATGTTGGGGTGCAGGGACCTTTCATCAAGTCAAAATGGTCTCACATCCCAATCACCTTCTCCCAGGAGGACCTTCAGCTCAAGGATTGTCCTCACAATGATGCTATGGTCATATCTTGCGTCATCAAGGGTTTTCTGGTTCACAATGTTCTGGTTGATACAGGCAGTGCCGTGGATATCATATTTGCTAAGGCCTTCAAACAAATGCAAGAGCTAGAAGATAAGATTCACGATGCAACACATCCCCTATGTGGCTTCGGAGGAAGACAGATCGCAGCACTTAACAAAATCACAATGTCAGTTACCTTCAGCTTTGTTCACAATACAAGGACTGAACAAGTTGTTTTTGACATTGTTGACATGGAGTACCCCTATAATGCAATCATTGGTCGAGGGACACTTAATGCTTTCGAAGCAATACTTCACCCAGCATATCTATGCATGAAAATACCTTTGGAACAAGGGCCAATTGCTATTCATGGAAGTCAAGAGGCTGCCAGAAAGGCCGAAGGAAATTGGACAGATTCAAAAGCAATCCAGAACATAGATGAAGTTGAAGCATGTGAACAGTACAAGTACAGAAGAGAGAAGGCTGCTTCGGCTGATCAGCCGAAACCCATGCTTCTATGTGAAGACATAGCAGAGCAGAAGGTACTGCTGGGGTCTCAACTATCTGAAGAGCAGGAGAAAACTTTGATAAGGTTTCTATTCAACAACAAAGATGTCTTTGCTTGGTCAGCCAATGACCTCTGTGGTGTCAACAGAGACGTCATTGAATATTCACTCAATGTCGACCCATCCTTCAGGCCAAGAAAACAAAGGCTTCAGAAAATGTCTGATGATAAAGCCAAAGGTGCTCGAAATGAAGTAAAAAGGCTTCTCAGTGCTGGGGTTATCAGAGAAATATCCAGAGTGGCTAGCCAATACTGTCATGGTAAAGAAGTCCAACGGCAAATGGAGAATGTGTATTGACTTCACAGATCTTAACAAGGCATGTCTAAAGGACGAATTTCCATTACCAAGAATAGACTTTCTTGTAGATGCAGCAGCTTCTTCAGAGCTTATGAGTCTGTTGGACTGCTACTCAGGATATCATCAAATATGGATGAAGAAGGAGGATGAGCCAAAGACTAGCTTCATAACTCCCAGTGGCACCTATTGCTATCTTCGGATGCCTGAGGGGCTCAAGAATGCTGGAGGAAGCTTCAGTAGAATGACAGCCAAGGTCCTTCATTCCCAGATAGGCAAAAATGTGCTAACATACGTTGATGACATCATAGTAAAAAGTACAAAGCAAGAAAATCACATTACTGATCTGCAAGAAACATTTGCTAATTTCAGGCAAGCTGGCCTGAAATTAAATCCAGAAAAATGTGTCTTTGGAGTGAAGATGGGTAAGTTCCTTGGCTGTCTAGTTTCAACGAAGGGGATTGAAGCTAACCCAAGCAAGATCGAAGCTATCCTTCGGATGGAACCACCAAGCACAAAGAAGGGGGCCCAACAGCTGACAGGAAGACTAGCATCATTAAATAGATTCATATCTAGATCAACAGAAAGAAATTTGCCATTCTTTGAAATACTAAAGTCAGCCAAAGTTTTTCAATGGGGCCTAGCTCAACAGAAGGCCTTCGAATAGCTGAAGCAATACTTGATTGATCTAACAACATTAACTCCACCTGCGCCAGGGGCTCCGTTACTATTGTATGTGGCAGCTTCGTACTCTGCAGTGAGTGCGGTGCTTGTACAGGAGAAGCTTGAAGGACAAATTAAAAAGCAAGCCCCAGTATACTTTGTCTCCGAAGTTCTAAGTTTATCAAAGAAAAACTATACAGAGTTGGAGAAGGTTTGAGAAGGTGTTGTATGCTGTGTTAATGGCCTTCAGGAAACTTCACCACTATTTTCAAGCATACCACATAATTGTTCCTTCATCATAGCCTCTGAAGGATATTATGAGGAACAGAGGAGCTACTGGAAGGATTAGAAAGTGGGCTGCGGAGCTTAACGAATTCACTATTGACTATGTCCATAGATCCTCAATTCAGTCCCAAGCGTTAGTAGACTTCATTGCTGATTGGATGCCAAGGGCTCAGGAAGAAGAAGCAAATAAAGATGTCGAAGCCTGGACAGTGTTCTGTGACGGTTCATGGGGAACCTTCGGTGCAAGTGCGGCTGCTGTCTTAGTTGCACCTTCCAAAGTCAAAACATGCTACATCCTTGATTTCAGCTGTACAAATAATATTGCTGAATACAAAGCATTACTTTTGAGACTTCGAAAGTTAAAGGCAATGGGAATAAGAAGGGCAGTCCTCAAAACCGACTCTCAAGTATTTTTGGTCATGTTGACAAGAGTTGCAAGGCAAGAGATCCGAAGCTTGAGAGATACCTGGACACAGTTTGAAGGCTTAAAGCTTCTTTCGAAGGATTTTCTGTTAAGAATATTCCAAGAGGGGAAAATGAGCATGCTGATCTGCTAGCCAAGTCAGCAGCACAGGGGCTTCCTCTACCTTCGGAAGTGTTTTTTGAGACAATAAGAGCACCTTCGGTAGAACTCCTCGAAAGAGCAGTGCTCACAATATCTCCTGTCCATAGTGAAGATTGGAGGACTGAGATTATATCTTTCCTCCAAGGTAATTATCTCTCGGATGATGAGGTTTATAACAAAAGAATGGAAGCAAGAACAAGACCATATGTCATAATAGAAGGGGAATTATATAAACATGGAGTTTGTTCCCCACTTCTCAAGTGCTTATCCAGAACTAAAGGTATAGAACTAATGAAGGAGATACATGCAGGATTGTGTGGATCTCATATTGGGCCCAGACCTCTTATAGGAAAGGTTTTCCGACAAGGATTTTATTGGTCGAAGGTAGCTTTGGACGCAGCAGATTTGGTTCAAAAGTGTGAAAATTGCCAAAAATGTGCAAGAGATCAGAAACAACCTTCGTCATTGACTCAGCTAATACAACCAACCTGGCCGTTGCAAAGATGGGGTCTGGATCTGCTAGGTCCACTTCCACCAGCACAGGGCAACTTGAGATATGTTGTGGTGGCGGTAGAATATTTTTCTAAGTGGATCGAAATGAAGCCTTTGGCTACAATAACTTCAGCTACAGTCCAAAAATTCTTCTGGTAGAATATAGTTTGCCGCTTCGGTGTGCCGAAGGCTATAACTGTGGACAATGGAACGCAGTTTGATGCTGAAACTTTCAAAGATTTCTGCGATCAGATCGGCACAAAAATTCATTTTGCATCAGTCAGGCACCCGGAATCAAATGGACTAGTTGAAAGGGCAAATGGTATTATAATGACAGGGATAATGAAGTTAATCTTCAATCAGCCTAGAGGAAAGTGGCCAGATGAGTTGGTTAAAGTGGTGTGGAGCCACAATACAACTATATCAAGGTCAACAGGTTTTACACCATTTAAGTTATTGTTCGGTGACGAAGCCATAACCCCTGAAGAGGCTAAAGCGGGGTCAATAAGAACAGTAGCTTCGGCCGAAGATAAAGCTAATTATTCTGTGACTAAAGATACTATAGAAGGGACCAGACATCAGGCTGTGGAAAATATCAACAAATATCAAGCCGAAACAATAAAACGGCGCGATAGAAAAGTCCGATTGAAAGACATTAAGCCAGGACACTTGGTGCTTTGGAGAGTAGCCAACCCTGACACAGTAGGCAAGCTTCAGCTGAAGTGGGAAGGACCCTTTCTAGTAGTATCTTCATCAAGACTCGGTTCTTACAGGTTAAAGGACATGGACGGCAACGACATTCCTAGGTCCTGGAATGCAGATGAGCTTCGACGATATTATGTATAAATTGATGTAATCTTTTTCATTTTTCTTATGGAACCCTTTTTCTTTCCAAAGGGGGAGAAAGGTTTTTAATGGGGCCATAGTTTGTAATTTTTCCTTTCTTGTTCTGCTCTACGAGAGCAGAATCCCCAATAAATATGTAAACTGTAAAACCTGAGCATGCACCATCGAGTGCAGAGAGAAAAAAATAGGGAGAAGCTCTAAAGTCGTCCCTAAGGGGATACAGAGCACGATGAAGCTACAAAAAGACATTCCTAAGGGAGCGCAGCGTAAGTTTTCTGCTCAAAAGTCATTCCTAAGGGAATGCAGAGCCAAATACCGCTGAAATATAAGGCAAAGCGCGAAAAGTCAACGTGAATACCGCCGAAATATAAGGCGAAGCACGAAAAGTCAACGCGAATACCACCGAAATATAAGGCGAAGAAGTTCAAAAGATGTTCCTAAGGGGATGCAGAACTTACACCGAAAAATAAGCGGTGCAGCCGAAAAATAAACGGCAAAGGGAATGAAGGTTATGGATGAAGGTTCAAATGTGTGTGTTTGGGCATTCATTGGCACGATACATCACATCATACATTGCATTCATAAACATTCATTTAGACATACATAGGATCATCATCATCATATCATACAGATAGACAGTTGCTTCGGCTCTAAGAATACGGCTTCGGAAGCAGATTTATGCTTTGTTACGTACGAAAAGAAGGGAAGGTGTTTTTCGCCTTCGGCTCAAATAATACAAGTTTCGTCCACATCAAAGCAGTTCACACATTAACGGAAAGGTAAAAATATATTACAAGGTATGGACAAATTTACATAGTAGAATCTGATTTTCAAATTATAATATTCTTTACAAAGGATAATACAAGAGTTTTTCTAGAGTTTTTTCACAGCTAGGTTTTCAGCTTCATCATCATCTGCTAAGCTTCGGATTGTCTGCTAGGCTTCGGCTCAATGCTCCCCGGCTTCGTCATCCTGTACATATCAAAGCATTATAAGGTAAATTCAAGTTTCAAGGAAAAAGGTAAGCACAAGGTATGAGTTTATTACTGGTTTAAGGTGACTTCGAGCTTCGTCACCAGCCAAGTCTCGCCCACCCTTTGCCCAGATCTGAGTAACGAATCTATTTCCGATGCTTCGGGCTAGGCCGGGGATGTCATCCAAGTCTGCTGGTGACAGGCTGAAGTTTGGTCTGTTCACAATATTTCCATGTGTATAGCCAGCCTTCATGAAAGCGACAGCTGTGCCTCGAGAAGCTAACAAGGCACAAAAATCACCATGTCCAGCTATAACTTCGTCGAGAGCATCAACTTCACCTTCAATATGATCAAATGTGCTCGGCAGGTCTTCAACCGAAGGTTTAAACTTTTCGGAGCTGGCCCCAACTGAGTTAAAGACCTGTTTTAGCCGTTGAATGCACTGGGTGCTGAAGCCTAAGCATTTTTTCTGAAGATCCTTGAGTGATTTCTGTAGATTTGAACTTTTTTCAGCCTCGGCTTTGAGTTTTGTTTTGAAATCTTTCTTCTCTTGCTCAAAGCTTTTTGACTATAGGGAAAGTTCACCGTTTAATCTAGCGATCTCGGCTTGAGCTTCTGCCAGTGAACCTTCCATCGTTTGAAGCACGAAGTCTTTCTTTTCTAAGGCAGCTTCATGATCTTTAATCTTCTTCTCTAAAGCCTCAATTATAACTTTGTTTTTCTTGTCCTTGAGGTCTTGTTGCATCCTCAAGACCTTGCTTAGCAGTAAGCTCTGGCAAAATAACCTTCATCAGAAAACATCTTCATATCAAAACAATAAAAAGTTAAAGAAAAATTTTACCTTAAAGTTAGAATAAAACAGGCTACCGGCGATATACTGTCACTGGTATCTGCTGAGATCAGCTTCGAGCTTCGGGAAGCCAACACTTTTTGATAAAGTGCTGACAACCTTCGCCCCAACTCGGTCTCGAAGGCATCCTAAACTCTCTTCGGCAACACCGCTGAAGAGCAGTGTCCCTGGCTGGTACCCGCACGATATGGCATAGTCCCTCAGCTCTTCTTTTTCAGCCTCTAACAATTTTTGCCCAATTATGTTTTGAAAATTTAAATTTTCTTCTTCCGAAGTATCTTCGGCAGGCTCCTTCTCTTTTCCAGGCATCTTCTCCCCTTTTTCAGGCACTGCGGCCGGGGTTTCCTCAACAGCTGCAGCAGTTTCTTCCTCAGCCATATTCAAAATCATTTCATCAATATCATTGAGTGTGTTTTCCAAATCTATGGCTTCGGCTGCTGCAGCTTCGGAAGTAGAAGCTTCGGCAGGAGCAGCTTCGGCTGCTGCGGTTTTCGGCGCTGAGGCCGATGGCGGTGTTTCTTCAATAGCCTCAATAACAGTAATAATTCTTCGCTTTTTTGGTTCAGCAGGCTTCTCGGCAGCCGAAGGCTTCTTCTTCTTCTGTAAAAGCTTCATCAGTTCTGGTCCCAACGGACTTAGCTTATTAGGTAGAGATTCAGTCATTACCTTTAAAATTTCTTCTGCGTCAGTGACCGAAGGTGTTGAGGGAGCTTCTTCTTCTAAATCAGCTTTCGGCTTCAAAGTTGGAGCCTTTCTTTTCTTCTACATAGCCACCTTCGGCTCAGGACTAGATTTTTTCTTTTTTGCCAAATTTTCATCCTCTTTTATCATCCTGGCACCTTGTCTTTGTATAATACTGACAACCCTTTTTCATTTTGGCCCTTCGGCACCTTTGCTTAACCTTTCGTAGTCTGGGTATTCAAATTTCAAAGCGTCCATTACTCGGTTTAACATTCGTTTCGCCCGGGTGCCGAAGGCTGCTGTCATCAGTTGATCTTCTTTTTTCGTATAATTGCCCAAGATTTCATTGCACATAACTTCAATTGTATCCAACCATTCCTGGCAGGGTTCTTTGAAGTGTTTCTTGAACTTAAAATGATAGGGCAACCGAACGAGTTCATTCTTTTTCTTCTCTCCTTTAAGCTTCGGCATACCCCATTCCTTTAACGTTGGGAATACCCTATTGGCTAAGTATTCCTGAACTTAATCCCTAGTACCAATATGCTCAGACACAACTCTAAATTCACCCACAGCATCTGGGCATGATGTCCCCGGCGTCATGTTGCACTGAAGCCTAGTCAACCTGAAAGTTAGCTCCAGCGGGTTCTGAACTAACTTCTCCTTTTTCTCATCAATCTTAACATAAAACCATTCAGTTTTCCATCCGGTCAGCCATTTGGTGCGGTAGCTAACCATCGGTGTCTTCATGTCTTTGCGATAAGCAAAATTATAGCAGTCGAAGTTCTCGTGCAGTCCATCTTCTCTAGCCTTCGTCTGATAGTGAAGTTCGTGTACCCGACAGAAGGCTTCGGCAAGCGGCTCCGCTCCTTGTCTTCGGAGAGCCCAGATAAAGACGCTGAGCCTAACGATAGCGTTAGGAGTCAGCTGATGAAGATAAACTTTGAAATTTTCCAAAACATCTGCAATCATCCCATGCAGAGGAAACCTTAATCCTGCTTTAAAGAAGCTTCTGAAGACTACCACCTCATTGTTTTCTGGCTTCAGGGTTGTCTCTTCCCCGCCAAAGCGAATTAGCTTCTTCTCGGCTTCCCCGAAGTAGCCTAGTTTTGTCATCATCGGCATATCAGCTTCGGAGACAGTCGACTTCCCAAAATCCAAGTGGCTGGGCTTAGATGGCACAGCGGAATAATCTATATGTTCCTCGTCAGCCTCACCTTCTTCAATATCTGCCTACTTGGCTTCGGCAGCAGGTGCACCTTCGTCAACAGTACCCTTAGGCATAACCAGTCCTAGCTGCCTCATTACTTCGGAGATCGGGGCAATTTCAGCAGCTTCGGCCTCCTCTTCGTCGCGTGTAACCCTAGCTCTTGAGCAGACCCTGGCCATTTGATGCTGAATTTCTTGCGTTTTGACAAAGTTGAATACTTTTTATCTTTGCCGAAGCTCCCTCTTGTGACGAAGCTTTGATTTGGAATACGGTGAATAAGCTTTGGCTGTGGTCAAATTTTTTGGTAGCACAACAGTGCAATAGTAGTAAATGCTGTGGTAACTTCACACCTACCCGTCTGTATATATAGTGCTGCAGGTGGGAAGGTAAATCGACAAGACGATCGCACCCGCTGAATAGTTGCCCGCACCCACTGAACGGTGGACCATACAGCCCAAGGAGACGAATCACTAGATCGAGTGTACCCGTCATATGGTGGGATTGCCTTACACTCGAAATATTTAAATCATTTCTCGGCAACGAGCTTAGGGAAGGTGTTTTCGGACCTTCAGCATTCTGAAGCATAAAAGAATTTTTCACGGGTCAAGCTCGTTACAAAAAATGATCTAGCACCGTGAAGGGGCTACTGTTGGGGGTCTGCTTCGTCGCCGAAGGTCCTGTGAGAAGAAACACCTTCGGAAGGCCAGAACAGGAACAATGCCGAAGCTACCAGTCAGGGAGCTTCGTAGTATATTTCAAAATGCACCGACTTAAAGATGAGATGACCAATCGGCCCATGATAAACTGTGTAATATTTGTAATCATTTGTAGAGGACATGAATGTAAATTCACACAGGCTGTGCCCTGTGCCTATAAATAGGTGAACAGTACCCCCGTACTGTTCACGCTTTGGCATCGCATTTGTATCTTCGTATTCTGTCAAGCTCAAGGTATGTCCTTCATAATCTTCGTCCGAAGAGCATTATATCCTAAGGGAAATAATGCTTCGAAGGACGAAGGATATTAACATTTAACATTTTTTGTGTTGCCTTGTTCTTAATTCATAGCATTTGAGAACAAGTCCCCAACAATATGCTACCAGTGTGGTAAGTCTGGTCACTTTATTACTAAATGTACTATCTCTAGTGGAAGTGACAGAGACGACGACAAGAAAGGGAAGAAGAAGGAGAAGAAGAGATACTACAAGAAGAAGGGCGGTGATGCCCACATATGTCAGGAATGGGACTCCGATGAGAGCTCCACCGACTCCTCCTCCGATGAGGACGCTGCCAACATCGCCATCAACAAGGGCATCCTCTTCCCTAATGTCGGCCACAAGTGTCTCATGGCTAAGGACGGCAAGAAGAAGAAGGTACAATCTAGAGCCACCCCCAAATATACAACATCTAGTGATGAGGGTAGCTCTAGTGATAGTGAAGATAATTTAATGTCTCTCTTTGCCAACCTTAGCATGGACAAAAGAAAAAAAATTAAATGGACTAATAGAGGCCATTAATGAAAAGGATGAACTCTTGGATAGCCAAGAGGACTTCCTCATTAAAGAAAACAATAAATTTGTTAAATTGAAAAATGCTTATGCTCAGGAAGTTGAAAAATCTGAAAACTTAACTAAGGAGCTTAGCATTTGTCATGATTCAATTTCTAGTCTTAGAACTGAGAATGCTAATTTAATTTCTAAGATTGAAAAATTGAATGTTTGCAATGATTCTATTTCCTGTCTTAAAGATGAGAATGCTAGATTAAAATTTAAGATAGAAGAATTAAATGCATGCAAATCCTCTACATCTATTGTTGATCATGTTTCTATTTGCACTAGATGTAGAGATATTAATGTAGAAGCGATTGATGATCACCTTGCTATGATTAAACAACAAAATGATCACATAGCTAAATTAACTACTAAAATTGTCGAGCATGAGCTCGAAAATGAAAATTTTAAATTTGCTCGTAGCATGCTTTATAATGGGAGACGCCCTGACATTAAGGATGGCATTGGTTTCCAACAGGGGAGCAATGTCAAACTTAATGCCCCTAAAAGATTGTCTAATTTTGTTAAGGGCAAGGCTCCCATGGTTCAGGATAATGAAGGCTATATTTTATACCCTACAAACTATCCTGAACACAAAATTAGAAAGATTCATGCTAGGAAATCTCATAATATTTCACACCATGCATTCATGTACAAAAATGAGGCTTCTAGCTCTAGGCATACCACTCATGTTAAATTGCCTAGAAAGAAAATTCCTGCTGCATTAAATGAGCATAATGTTTCTTTTAAAACTTTTGATGCTTCATATGTTTTAACTAACAAATCAGGCAAAGTAGTTGCCAAATATGTTGGGGGCAAACATAAGAGCTCCAAAACTTGTGTTTGGGTACCCAAGGTGCTTGTTTCTAACGTCAAAGGACCCAAGACTGTTTGGGTACCTAAGAACAAGGCCTAAAATTATTTTGTAGGTTTATGCATCCAGTGGTTCAAGTTGGATAATCGATAGCAGGTGCACAAACCACATAACAGGGGAGAAAAGAATGTTCTCCTCCTATGAGAAAAATGAAGATCCCCAACGAACTATCACATTCAGGGATGGAAATCAAGGTTTGGTCAAAGGCTTGGGTAAAATTGTTATATCACCTGACTATTCTATTTCCAATGTTTTTGTTGTAGATTCTTTAGACTACAATTTGCTTTCTGTTTCTCAATTATGCAAAATGGGCTACAACTGTCTATTCACTGATATAGGTGTTACTGTCTTTAGAATAAGTGATGATTCAATAGCATTTAAGGGAGTTTTAGAGGGTCAGCTATATTTAGTTGATTTTAATGAGAACAAAGCTGAACTTAACACTTGCTTAATTGCTAAGACTAATAAGGGTTGGCTCTGGCATCGCCGACTAGCCCATGTTGGAATGAAGAATCTTCACAAGCTTCTAAAGGGAGAACACATTTTAGGACTAACCAATGTTCATTTTGAGAAAGACAGGGTTTGTAGCGCATGCCAAGCAGGAAAGCAGGTTGGAGTCCATCATCCACACAAAAACATCATGATGACTCACAGGCCGCTCGAGCTACTCCACATAGATTTATTCGGCCCGATCACTTACATAAGCATCGGCGGGAGTAAGTAATGTCTAGTTATTGTGGATGATTATTCTCGCTTCACTTGGGTATTCTTTTTGCAGGAAAAATCACAAACCCAAGAGACCTTAAAAGGATTCTTAAGACAAGCTCAAAATGAGTTTGGACTAAGAATCAAAAAGATAAGAAGTGATAATGGAACGGAGTTCAAGAATTCACAAATTAAAGGATTTCTTGAGGAGGAGGGCATCAAGCATGAGTTCTCTTCTCCCTACACACCTCGACAAAATGGTGTAGTGGAGAGAAAGAATAGAACTCTACTGGACATGGCAAGGACCATGCTTGATGAGTATAAGACACCAGACCGGTTTTAGGCCGAGGCGATTAACACCGCCTGCTACTCCATCAACTGGTTATATCTTCACCAAATCCTCAAGAAGACATCATATGAACTCCTCACTGGTAAAAAGCCCAATGTTTCATATTTTAGAGTCTTTGGGAGTAAATGCTTTATTCTTGTTAAAAGAGGTAGGAAATCTAAATTTTCTCCTAAGGTTGTAGAAGGTTTTTTACTTGGTTATGACTCAAACACAAGGGCATATAGAGTCTTCAACAAATCCACTAGATTGGTTGAGGTTTCTTGTGACATTGTGTTTGATGAGACTAATGATTCCCAAGTGGAGCAAGTTGATCTTGATGAGCTAGATGATGAAGAGGCTCTATGCGTTGCGCTAAGGAACATGTCCATTGGAGATGTGTGTCCTAAGGAATCCGAAGAGCCTCCACAAGCACAAGATCAACTATCATCTTCCAATCAAGTATCTCCACCAACTCAAGATGAGGAACATGCTCAAGATGATGAAAATGAAGATCAAGAAGATGAGCCACATCAAGAGGAGGACAATGATCAAGGGGGAGATGAAAATAATGAAGACAAGGAAGATGATCAAGAAGTTTAGGGTCAAAGACCGCCACACCCAAGAGTCCACCAAGAAATTCAACGAGATCACCCCATCAACTCCGTCCTTGGTGACATTCATAAGGGGGTAACCACTAGATCACGAGTTGCACATTTCTGTGAGCATTACTATTTTGTGTCCTCTATTGAGCCTTACAGGGTGGAGGATGCACTAAGAGATCCAGATTGGGTGCTGGCAATGCAAGAGGAACTCAACAACTTCACGAGGAATGAGGTATGGCATTTAGTTCCACGTCCTAATCAAAATGTGGTAGGTACCAAGTGGGTATTCCGCAACAAGCAAGATGAGCATGGTGTGGTGACAAGAAACAAAGCCCAACTTGTGGCCAAAGGTTATTCATAAGTTGAAGGTTTGGACTTTGATGAAACTTATGCACCCATAGCTAGGCTTGAGTCAATTCGTATATTACTTGCCTATGCTACTTACCATGGCTTTAAGCTCTATCAAATGGACGTGAAAAGTGCCTTCCTCAATGTTGAGCAACCTCCCGGCTTTGAAGATAATGAGTACCCTAACCATGTGTATAAACTCTCAAAGGCGCTTTATGGGCTCAAGCAAGCCCCAAGAGCATGGTATGAATGCCTATGAGACTTCCTTATCACCAATGGCTTCAAAGTCAGAAAAGTCGATCCTACTCTTTACTAAAACTGTTGCAAAAGATTTGTTTGTATGCCAAATTTATGTTGATGATATTATATTTGGGTCTACTAACAAATCAACTTGTGAAGAGTTTAGTAGGATTATGATTCAAAAATTTGAGATGTCAATGATGGGGGAATTAAAGTATTTTCTAGGATTTCAAATCAATCAACTCCAAGATGGCGCCTTCATCAGCCAAACAAAGTACATTCAAGACATACTTATGAAGTTTGGGATGAAGGATGGCAAACCCATCAAGACACCCATGGGAACTAATGGGCATCTCGACCTCAACACGAGAGGTAAATCCGTAGATCAAAAGGTATACAGATCAATGATAGGATCTTTACTCTACTTATGTGCGTCTCGACTAGATATTATGCTTTCTGTATGCATGTGTGCAAGATTTCAAGCAAATCCTAAGGAAGTTCACCTTAGGGCCATGAAAAGAATCATGAGATATTTAGTTTACACTCCTAAGTTTAGGCTTTGGTACCCCAAGGGATCCACCTTTGATTTAATAGGATATTCCTATGCCGACTGGGCAGGGTGTAAAATTGATAGGAAGAGCACATCAGGGACTTGTCAGTTTATGGGGAGATCTCTGGTGTCAGGGGCTTCAAAGAAACAAAACTTCGTAGCTCTTGACACCGCTGAAGCCGAGTATATTGCTGCAGGACATTGTTGTGCGTAATTACTTTTGATGAGGCAAACCCTCAGGGACTATGGCTACAAATTGAGCAAAGTCCCTCTCCTATGTGATAATGAGAGTGCTATCCGCATGGCGGATAATCTCGCTGAACACAGCTGCACTAAGCACATAAACATTCGGTATCACTTTCTGAGAGGTCACCAACAAAGGGGGATATTGAAATAGCTTATGTAAACACCAAAAATCAATTAGCCAATATCTTTACCAAGCCATTAGATGAAAAAACCTTTAGCAAACATAGGAATGAGCTAAATATACTCGATTCTCAGAATTTTGATTGAAACATTGCACACATAGCTCATTTCTATACCTTTGATCATGTCTCTTTCCTTTGGTACAAATGCATATTTATTATTGAGTTTTCAAGTGCATTTCTATACTAAGTCGTAGATTGAAAGGGAAATGGAGTACTCGGCGAAGACAAGGCTTCCACTCAACTCAGACGATATCATTGACCCTTCATCATCACTCCACAAATCTCTCAAATTGGTATAATCCTTCACTCATATTTCTTTTACCAATGGGGGAGAAAGTATTAAAGGGCTCTCAAAGTCTCTGTTTTGGCGCTTAATGCCAAAGGGGGAGAAAATATTAAGCCCAAAGCAAAAGGACCGCACCACCATAATTTAAAAAAATTTCGAAATGAAGTTTTAATTGATATTTTTCACATTGGTATCTATGTCATGGCAATTTCTCAATTGAATCTAATTTACAATTAATCCTTCAATTGGTATCTTTAAAAGTCAATTTTCAAATTAGAATCTATTTCAAAAACCCTCTTGAAAGCTAAGAAGAGAATTTCATTAAGGGGGAGTTTTATTTAGTCAAAGGAAAAGCATTTGAAATAGGGGGAGAAATTTCAAAATCTTGAAAATGCTTCTTGCAATCATATTCATATACCTTTGACTATTTGCAAAAGACTTTGAAAAGATTTTCAAAAAGGATTTGCAAAAACAAAACAAGTGGTGCAAAGGTGGTCCAAAATGTTAAATAAAAGAAAAGAAATCCATTCATATCTAGTGAGATTATCAATTGGTTTAACTCCAAGTAACCTATGCACATTCTAAATGCAAACTAATTACATTTCTGCACTTATTATTTGCTTTGGTTTGTATTGGCATCAATCACCAAAAAGGGGGAGATTGAAAGGGAAATAGGGTTAACCTTTTACTATAATTATTTTTGGTGGTTGATCGTCAACACAAACACATGGAGTAACTAGTTTGCTCTAGAATACATGTTTTATAGGTGCATAAGCTTCAACACAAACTAATAAAAGAATCAAGTTAGGGACTCAATTGAACCGGAGCAAAACAACATGGGAGTGTTGTGGACTGGCGCACCAGACTGTCCGGTGTGCCACCGGACAATGTCCAGTGCGCCATGCCCATACAACTCTGAAACAGCCACTCTCGAGAAAACGCAAGCGCGCTCCGCTATAATTCACCGGACTATCTGGTGAGCCAACGGGCAACGGCTATCCAGCGCCAACGGTCGACTGCAAAAGTACCTGCCACGTGAACAGTGTAGCGGCAGAAGTCAGAGCCGCGAAGTCAGAGGGCACCGGACTGTCCGGTGTGGCACCGGACTGTCCGGTGCCGCAAGAGGACAAAGCTCCAACGGTTGACTTCGCTCCGAACTCTAATGGTTGGGTGATGTGACGGCGCACCTGACAGCGCACAGTACCTATCCTGTGGCGCACCGGACTTTCCGGTGGCCTCGCCAGTAGCCGCCCTAATGGCTATGGAAGTGGTTGGGGGCTATAAATACCCCCTAACCACCTCATTCATAACCATCCAAGCATTCCAAACATTGCATTCAATACAAGAGCAAAAGACACCACTCCAAGACACATCAAATAGATTGGATCCTCTGCAAAGCCTCAAAATCAACTCAATTCCATTAGGGACTTGAGAGAGGGTTTTCTTGTGTTCTTTGTTGCTCTTGTTGCTTGGCTTGGCCTTTTTTCTTTTCCATTCTTATTCTCAAGTGCTTTGTAAGCGAGGCAAGAGACATCAAGTGTGTGGTGGTCCTTGTAGGGTCTTAGTGACCTGTGAGATTAATGAAGAAGGCAAACTCGGTCTAAGTGATCGTTTGAAAGAGGGAAAGTGATGCGTCACGATGCTCGATCTTCACGACGTAGGATCAATCTTCAGATAACTAGCTTCAAAGAAGCCAAGATAACTTGCTGCAAGCAGCAATAACTAGTGCAACCTGACAAATAAAACTCGAAGCCAACCACCTTCTTTAACCAGCAGCCTGAATCGAGGATTCGCCCAACCACACTCTCAAAGAACCAACCAACACAGCCTACAATCAATCGAGGAGACCTCGAAGGGAGTAGGAGCACCACTTGGGAACGGATGAAGCCTCCACTTCTACAATCCCGCGAAGGAATTCACAAGAGCAAAGGGGTAGAGATCACTCTCAATATTTGTTAGCACACAGCTGAACAAAGGGGTTCTGTTTCAGATTTTCAAAAGATGCCTTACATCATAGACATAGGGGGGTATTTATACTAGTAACAACCAGCCTTAGATAGGTATAAACACGAAACAAAAGTATTTTCACGTGCTAATGCGAAGGAGCCTCTTCGGGAGTTCTGCAGAGCTGATTTCCGTGTGGCTGTTTGACTTCTGCACAACCTTTAGTATTTTGATAATAACTTCTCCTAGGAATCTCCAAATGAGGTGGGACTTGATGCATTGGAAATCTGACTTGATAAGCTTTCTCACCATTTATAGCATGTTTAATGAAACTTCAAGAATGATGCAGTTTAATACGAAAACTTGGTCATCAAACAGACTGTTGACCTTCTGACCAGTCAGCACTAAAGTAGGCCGGCTGCCTTTCTGGTATATTTGATTAAGTAGGCCTTAGAAGCATTGGAAACTAGACTTCAAGAGCTTTCCAAAAAGTACTTATGGGCCTTCATAGCTTTTGGGAATTAAAAGATATGACTGTTTCTTCTGGACGGTTCTGTAGCGCTGGACTGACTCGGACATAGCTCTTCTTGCTGATTCGCCCTTGATATGTTTTGTCCTTCCTCTTTGGTGAACCTAAGTAATATCAACATACACGACTTAGGTAGCATAAAGTTCTCATTAGTGTATAATTGAAATTCATAAAGTAGCATGTGCACCTCTTGCTGTAGCTTCTTAGCTCGGCTACGTGTAATTGGTCCATCAAAGACTTGGGTTGGTGATGATGTTGATTGTACTTGAGTTGATATAGTATGACTTGGGGGTTGTAACGTGTTGCTTAATGGCGTGGTCATATCATCCTCCTCCCCTTGAAAAGGAGTCGTCCTCGACTCTGAAGTGTCTTCACTCGTATATGGTAAGAGGTCAACAACATTGAACGTGTTGCTCACGCCATAGCTTGGTGGAAGATCTATCTTGTATGCATTATCATTGATCTTGGCAAGAACACAAAATAGACCATTCCCTTGTGGCATCAATTTGGATTTGCGCTGCTCAGGAAAACGCTCCTTGCGCAAGTGAATCCAAACCAAGTCCCTCGGTTCAAATAACACTTTCTTCCTATGCTTGTTCATGCTTGCAGCCTTGCGCACTGCTTTGAGCTCAATTGCTTCCTTAGTCTTCTCATGTATCTTTTTAATGTATGCAGCATGCTTGGAAGCTTCCATATTGGTTCTTTCCTGCAATGGAAGGGGCAACAAATCTATCGGAGCAATAAGTTTGAACCCATATACAATTTCAAAGGGGCATAAATTAGTTGTAGAATGTACTGCCCTGTTACAAGCAAACTCCACGTGTGGCAAACATTCATCCCAATCCTTCAAGTTCTTCTTTACCATTGTTCACAGCAGCATTGACAATGTATGATTCACCACTTTAGTTTGTCCATCAGTTTGGGGGTGGCATGTGGTGGAGAACAAAAGTTTAGTCCCAAGCTTTGCCCATAATGTTTTCCAAAAATAGCTCATAAACTTCACATCATGGTCAGATACGATGGTCTTGGACACTCCATGTGGCCTCAAGATTTCTCTGAAAAACAAATTGGCAACATGTGAAGCATCGTTGCATGGGATAAAATGAGCCATTTTTGAAAATCTATCAACCACAACAAAAATAGAATCTCTCTTTTTTGAGTCATCGGTAGCCTAAAACAAAAGCCATGCTTATGTCTTCCCAAGGAATTTTAGGAGCGGGTAAAGGAGTATATAAACCATGAGGGTTCAATTTTGACTTAGCTTTGTGATAGGTGACACAACGCTCCACAAATCTGATGATGTCTCTCCTCATCTTGGGCCAATAGAAATGATCACTGAGCATTTCATAAGTCTTCTTTTGTCCAAAATGACCTGTAAGACCTCCTCCATGTGACTCCTGCAATAAAAGCAATCTAACCGAAGAATTTGCTACACAAAGTTTGTCAGCTCTAAACAAAAATCCATCATGTATATGATATTTTTCCCAACCTTTTCCATCTTTACAATGATTGTATGGTTCTGAAAATTCATGATCATCATTATACATTTCTTTCAAATTTTCAAGACCCAAAACTTTTACCTCTAGTTGATTCAACAACACATTCCTTTGAGACAAGGCATCAGCGACCACATTGTCCTTACCTTTCTTATATTTCACAATGTATGGAAATGTTTCGATAAACTTAACCCATTTGGCATGGCGACGGTTTAGTTTGGCTTGACCTTTCAAATACTTCAAAGCTTCATGACCGGATTGAATAACAAACTCTTTTGGCCATAAGTAGTGCTGCCATGATTCAAGCGCTCGGACCAAAGCATATAATTCTTTGTCATACACAGAATAATTTAATTGAGCACCTCCCAATTTTTCACTAAAATATGCTATAGGTTTTCCTTATTGCATTAAAACTCCTCCTATCCCAATCCCACTAACATCACATTCTATTTCAAAAGTTTTAGTGAAATCAGGAAGAATAAGTACAGGTGCTTCAGTCAAACGTTTCTTCAATTCTTGAAAAGCATCTTCTTGTGAGTTTCCCCATTTAAATTCAACACCTTCCTTTGTCAATTTTGTGGCGGAACTGCCCGAATTATTCCAACTTAAGTGCCTAAGTCCTGCCTTAGAGGCTAGACCACACTTAAATGGGAATAACTCGTCAATCCCTCGGATCTAGTCCGACGAGGCCACTGACAGGATCAAGTACCACAGTCTCACTCGATGGTGAGTCACAGAGCAAATATAATAAAGAATAAAACCATACATTAGGGAGTATTAAACTTATTACATCATCATTGCAGATTTAGCAAAAGTATTCATCATTGTTCGAAGTGCAGCGGAATAAAACTAACGATAATTAAATAGAGAGATGGGGAAGCCTGTCCCATCACTCCTCCGGCTCCTCCTCAGCCAAGGTAGGGTCCCAATCGACTATCCAACCCAGTGGCAAGGTGGACGGCCAAGTCACTCTAGCAACCATGTCCTCCAGAGAACCTGTAAAATTATGCCACAAGCAAGGCTGAGTATACTAATACTCAGCTAGACTTACTCGGTGTGAGGAGTCTACTCCTCTACCTCTAGACATGCAGCTTTTTGGCTGAGGGGTTTGGTTGCCAAAAGCACTAGCTGAGTTTATAAATCAAGTTTTAGCTTTGTCAAGTTTTAGTGTGACTCTCTTAAGACTAAATGTATACCTATCTAATCATACATGGTATCAAACATTTAGCAATCAACCACTTTTGCCAAGTCAACCCAATTCCACTTGTTACTCAATGTAGCAGCATAGATCAAGCAGTCTCATTAGCTGCGAGAAGCAGACGATTCGAACCGAGTTTGTATCCTTGCAAGGTAAACTTAAACACACGACGTGGCGAGTCACTCTGTCCCCACACACATCAACCGTCCCTATCGATTCCCTAGCAGCAGATCAGGGCTCACCGCCTTGGCGTGCAATGCCTCACTGACCCCGACTGCCGTCGTGCAGTGACCGCACTTGTACCCACCATAACCAGAATGGGAGACCACGTCTCAGGTCGCATGAGGGGATATGTCCGCTGGCAGGTTTAATCAGGTACTAGGCTTACCGATTTACCATATTTCTCGGCATGTGCTTAGTACATTCAAACGCTTGACACACGGTACCACACCTTAATCCTTATTCCAATTTCCGTCTTGTAGACAACGCATCCCCATTGACCGTTGTCCATAGACTATCATCATTATGATATATCAAAAATGGATACAACCAATTCTTGACCTCGCGCGAGTGCTAGAAAAATCACTCGACTTCTACCGAGATCCCTAAATTAGTAAAGCAGCTACTCGACCTAGCATACTAGGGTTTCAAACAACTCCTATACTTAAGTGCACAATACAAGCCTACACTCATTAAGTGCAGTAAAATAATATATAGAATTGGTTATGCATAAAACCGGGGATTGCCTTCCAAAGCTGGGGCAGGCAGATCCTCTAGGGCAGGCTCTGGTGCTGGATCCGGGGCTACCTCCTGAGCAACTCCTTGCTCCGGCACGAGGATGTACTCTCCGTCAGCGAGGTTGCAATCTATCGAATGCAATGAATAAGGATATGTATGCCATAATTATGCAGGATTAAGTAATCATGCTAAGTGAAGAAAAACTAAGTTAGTTAATAACTTAGGGTTTCCTGGTTATACGGGGCTCTTGGTGGTTTATGCTTACCATTTTAGGTTTGGGTTTTGGTCTAGGGATAAGCATAGTGGATTGAAACTTGGATTTCCCTTAGATGTTTTAGTAGGCATTTAAGGGATTTTGCTGGTTGTGTTAGGGTAACATTAATCTCCACTATTAATTTCCCTTTTTCATTTTCTATTTGTGAATTCTAGTGTGGGTTTGAACTACAACAGTGATTTAACTTTTTCCAAAAATTCTGCAAAAATTACAGTGGGTTACTAGTTGTCACTGTAGTTTGTCCTATAAATTTGAGGTGGATACTAATTCAGACACTATTTGTACAAAATTAACAAAGACAAGCTTTAAAAGGGCATTTTACACTATAGCTGTGATTTAATTCAGGTTTCTGTACCAAATTTTATTTTTGTCCAGATACATAGGTGATATTGGGCCTCTGTGTTAAAAATCACAGAAAAAGGCCTACTGGATATTTAGTTGTGAATTTCTAAAGTTTTATGCCAAAAAGGGGCTTATAACTAACTTGTTATTTGAAAAATATCAAACAACAAATCCCATATTTTTCCTATGTTCATAATAACAAAATATTAGTTATCCCAAGGGTTGGGGTGTTTTCTCTTCAGGGTTATTTTTCTAGGGTTTTTCTAAGGTTTCCTTGTTTTTCTAAATTAAAAGGTATCTCCTTTCTTTTGCACTAAACAAGGGTATAATAAATTTTTCTAGTAAACTATACTGATTAGGGGAGCTAACAAAAATGTGGGTACTCCCTGGTTCTTATTTTAAATTACCTTTCATATTTTCTCTAACTTTAGGCTAAAAATGATTTAAATGGTAAACTCTACCTTAACTTGGTGTACAGAGGGGTTGATTATTTTTAAATAGATTAGGAAGTGACTAAGTACCTCTCTAAATTTTCTTAACCCCAGTCAAATAGTGTAGCTATTTTTCCTTATTTCTTTTAGCTTTTGATCAGTTAATCATTTAAATCAAAACTTTAAAGTTTTCTACAACACTTAGGGGTTTTATATTTTTCCTAAATACTTTACATTATTTAGAGTCTAGCAAAATTGGTTTGACTCGATTTGGGTGAACAAAATAGAAGTTATGAATTTTTTTCAAGTTCTGTTTGGATTAAAAATTAGATTATTAATAAAGTTTCCTGAAAATCCACTTTGCATCGAAGACCTCGGGTTCTTTCTAAACTAACTCTTTCAGTTATACCCCTGCGCTACTATTCTATTGAGTCACTGACAGCGCACAAAACCACCTACCCTTTTCTTCTTCTTTCCCGTGATCCCTCCCCTTAAGTAAACAGTAACCGTGGAAAGGAAAAGGACGGTGCGGCTTACCGGCGACGGGAGAGGTCCGGCAAGGGGCGGGGTTGGCTTCGAGAGGTTCTGGCGGTCACAGCGATGTACGGCTCGACGACGGTGGTGGCCGGAATCGACCGGACCACGCGCGCAGGCGGGTGAACTCGTCGGCGGCGAGTGCTCCGGCCTAACCACGGTGATCTAGTTCAATTAAACGGCACGATGAGCTCCACGGGATGACGTAGAGGCTATGTGCGCAGGGAATCGGAAAATGGTGCAGAGGCTTACCCGGTCTACATTCACCGGCGATCGGGTGAAGTCCGGCGACCGTGGACTGGCTTCTCCGGCGAGGCAAAGTCTGATTCCTTGCTCGGGGAGCTTCACCAAGGCACGCACAGTCTATTCCGAGGGTCCGACGGGGTCGAGAGAGGCTCTACTGGTCGGTCTACGGTGGCGGGGGATCGGGTGGCCGCGGGTACGCCGTGCGCGGGGCAATGCCGGTGATCTGGTGCTCCGGTGAGGTCGAGCGCGTGTGGAGGAGTACGGTCGAAGTCCCTGGGGGTTTTATAGGCGCGGGCGCGGGCAGCGGCGCCGGCTCGGCTTTGGCGCGACGCGGGGCACGCGGGGGCGCGCGTCGGGCGTGCTCTGGCGAGCTCAGAGCGCGTCGAACACGTGGCTCTTTGCTTCTGCCCTTGTTCTTCCCTCTGCTGAGCGGCCAAAATGTACGAATCTTGCCCTATGACCTGTGAGAGATCTCTTCCCTGCACGTAGATCTATCTAGTTCATGTGAGTACCGAGGGTAGATATGGTCTGGTTTGAGAGATATGGGGATGGGAAGTTGGCTATGTCAGGGCTGTCCAAACCGAGACAAATCTTGTGCCAAGTCGTGTCAAACGACTTAGGGTTGGGTTCAAACTTTTCTAGGGTGTTCTAGGGGTATTTTGGCGCCACTTTGTCAATTGGGTCAAATGGTTTTGAAGTTTGAATGAGGGTGAACATGTTTGATCTTTGGCCAAAGGTTGGTTTTGGACTTAGACAAATTCTGGTTTTTCTTTTGTGCTCAACCCTTTTGTGAACCTTTTGGGGTTTTTCTAAAATCTTTTTGGGGTTACTTTCTGACTATTATTTGTAGGATATTAAGTGTACTACAACTTTTATAATTTGCCCAAGTCATGATCATGTGGTTTTCATAACCCTTTGGTCATACTTACTTCTAGGGTTCCCATGGTCCAAAGGGGTTTGCATTAGGGTTTGGGCAATTTCTCCCCTTTAAACTTGCATAACCAGCCAAGGCATGACATCTAAGATGGGTTACACTTACTTAGGATTTTGATTTCCAATTTTGGTGTACCTTGCTCAAACTAAACCACATGTGATAATAGGTTTAATGGTGTAGTCATGGGTGAACACCCTAAGTAACACCAGGGGTGTTACAGCCCTCCCCCTTAAAGGAATCTCGTCCCGAGATTTTAGGTGGAGTCCTTTGGAGGGGTGCCATGAAGGTGTGCTGGTGTGTGGTTTCTGCCTTTATCCAAGTTTCTCTAGTTAACTGCTCTTCGAATGTCATCCTCTTTGCAACTTCAGAAGGAAGTCCTTCTCACGCTATTTTCAAAACTTACTATACTTTTAACATCTAAGTTTTTCTTATATTTAGATTCAAATGGCAGGTGGGGGTGGGGTTCGGGGCTACGTACCGACTCCCTTGGGCAGAAAGTCGGGGAAGCGAGAGCGTAGAAAATCCTCAGTCTCCCATGTAGCTTCTTCCACTGAATGGTGACTCCACTGAACCTTATACATTCTGATTGACCTTGCCCGCGTTGATCTCTCCTTTTGGTCCAATACCTTGATGGGGTGCTCTTGATAAGACAAGTCTGGTTCTACCTCAATTTTTGGTTCAGGTAGCACTTCTGTGGGTAAGCGGACACATTTCCGTAGCTGAGATACATGGAACACATCGTGAACTGCTGACATGTGGGGTGGCAACCTCAACTGATATGCTATGGGTCCACAAGTTTCCTTGATCTCATAAGGTCCAATGTAGCGAGGAGCTAACTTGCCCTTGATTCCAAACCTTTGAACACCTTTGGTGGGTGACACTTTAAGATAAACATGATCTCCCACTTCAAACTGTAGAGGCTTCCTTCTCTTGTCGTGATAGCTCTTTTGCCTGGCCTGAGCAGCTTCTAGGTTGTTCTTTATAACTCTGACCTTTTCCTCTGCTTCAAGTACCAAGTCTGGTCCAAATATTTCCCTCTCTCCTGCTTGAGACCAATTTAGTGGGGTCCTACACCTTCTCCCATACAAGGCTTCGAAAGGTGCCATCTTCAAACTGGCCTGGTAGCTGTTATTGTAAGAGAACTCTGCCAATGAAAGACACTTGTCCGAATCCTTTCCATAGTGTAGCACACATGCCCTCAACATGTCTTCCAAAATCTGATTCACCCTTTCTGTCTAACCATCTGTTTGGGGATGGTATGCTGAGCTTCTTATTACGTGGGTTCCAAGTGACTCCTGCAATTGCTCCCAAAATCGTGCCACGAATGGTGCTCCTCTATCCAATACTATAGTCCTTGGTATTCCATGCAAGCGAACTATCTGGTCAATGTAAATTTCAGCATACTTTTCCGTCCTGTGGGTGGTGTGTAACGGCAAGAAATGAGCTATCTTGGTCAATCTGTCCACAATGACCCAAATGGAATCATGGTGCCGGGAGGTATTGGGCAATCCTACAGTAAAATCCATGCAAATATCATCTCATTTCCAAGATGGTATGGGAAGGGGTTGCAAAGGGCCTGCTACCTTCAAATGACTGGCCTTGATTCTCTGGCAGGTGTCACATTCAGAGATATACTTAGCAATTTCCCTCTTCATTCTGGTCCACCAGTATAAGGATCTAAGATCATGATATATCTTGTTACTGTCGGGGTGCATGGAGAATTTTGAAAGGTGAGCTTCATCCAATATCTTCTTTCTGAGCTCAGGGTCCTTAGGAACAACTAATCGGTCTCCAAACCATAGGATTCCCTTGCTGTCCTGACGAAAGCATTTGAATTTTTCTGCCTTTAATTTGATCATTTCCTTAATGACTTGAACGCCCTTGTCATCAATTTGTGCCATGACTATTTGCTCTTGTAAGGTGGGTTCCACTGAAATATAACTCAAAGCACCGGAAGAAATGACTTCCATTTTCAACTTGCACAACTCATCACATAGGGTGGTGATTCTAGCATCCATGTTCATACAATTACACTGGGCCTTCCTGCTCAAGGCATCTGCCACAACATTGGCCTTGCCAGGATGGTAATGCACCTCCAAATCATAGTCCTTGATTAGCTCTAACCATCTTCTCTACCTCATATTAAGATCAGCCTGAGTGAAAATATATTTGAGACTCTTATGATCAGTGTAAATGTTACAGTGAGCTCCCATCAAGTAGTGTCTCCATATCTTGAGAGCATGAACCACAGCTGCTAACTCTAGATCATGTGTGAGGTAGTTCTGCTCATGGGGTCTGAGTGCTCGGGAGGCATAAGCAATGACTCGGTTGTCTTGCATTAAGACGCATCCCAATCTAGTACCGGAAGCATCACAATAAACCTCAAAGGGCTTGGTATTGTTGGGCTGAGCTAACACAGGTGCTGTTGTCAAATGCTGCCTCAGTGCATGAAAAGCATCCTCACACCTCTGGCTCCAATCATATTTGACTCCTTTCTTCAATAGTTCAGTCATTGGCTTGGCAATTCTGGAGAAATCCGGAATGAATCGTCGATAATACCCTGCCAATCCTAGAAAACTCTGAATCTGCCGTACGGTAGTAGGAGGCTTCCAATTCATTACCTCTTGTACCTTCTCAGGATCAACTGATATCCCATTCTGAGAAATTGTGTGACCCAAAAATTTTATTTCCTTCAGCCAGAATTCACACTTGGACAATTTAGCATACAACAGATGGTCACGCAGTCTCTGAAGTACAATATGCAAATGCTTAGTGTGCTCGGCTTCGTTCTTGGAATACACCAAAATGTCATCAATGAAAACCACCACAAATTTGTCTAGCTCTAGCATGAACACTGAGTTCATCAAATACATGAAATAAGCCGGGGCATTGGTTAGCCCAAAAGACATCACCAAAAATTCATAGAGCCCATATCTGGTAGAGAAAGTCGTCTTGGGAATGTCGCTGGTACGGATCTTGATCTGATGGTAGCCCGAGCGAAGGTCTATCTTGGAGAACACTTTGGCTCCTACCAATTGATCAAACAAAACATCGATGCGGGGCAGTGGGTATTTGTTCTTGATGGTCACCGCAATGAGCGGTAATCGACACTCATTCTCAAACTCTCGTCTTTCTTCTTCACGAATAAGGCTGGACATCCCCATGGTGAATTACTTGGGCGAATAAACCCTTTGTCCAACAGAACCTGCAGCTGCTTTTTCAACTCTGCTAACTCTGCTGGAGGCATCCTATATGGTCTCTTGGATATAGGTGCAGTTCCGAGTTGCAATTCAATGGCAAACTCGATGTCTCTGTCAGGTGGCATTCCTGGCAATTCTTCTTGAAAAACATCTGGGTAGTCACAGACTACTGGGATTCTCTCAACCGGGGATTCTATCATAACGAAGGCACTGGAACGGGTACAACCCTGATCAGGCAAATATAAAGCAGTCTCGCCATAAGTAGGGGAGTGAATCTCAATGGCCCTTGCTGCAATGTCAAGTACTGCCTGATGTTTGGTCAACCAGTCAGTTCCTAATATGATACCCACGCTATCCAAACCCAAAATAAGAAGGTTGGTTTTAATTATTAAACTACCAAACTTTATAGGCACATTCTTGCTGATTTGATTGGTGGCAATCCTGCCTCCTGGTGTTGAAATTGTAATACCCCATTGGTGTGATGGAAAGGTAGCTAACATTTGGCACTAAATTTGGTAATGATAAAACTATGGGATGCACCAGAATCAAAAAGAATAATAGCAGGATAATTCAAAACTGAAAAGATACCAGTCATGACGGGTGCTCCCTTTGGAATGTCAGCCATGGTGGTGAAGTTCAGTTTGCTTTGTCTTACTTGCACCTTCTGCCTCTTGCCTTGGTTCTGGTTGGCATTCTGTCCCTGCCGCTGCTGGTTTCTAGGGCAATTCTTGGCATAATTATAACAGATTCCGCATGGCATAAACTTTTCTTCTTAAATTAAAACTGGCATCATTTATCATCCCTACTTCCAAAAGAGTTTGTCATGATTACATCAATAACTCAAAAGACTCAACTCCATCTAGCCTAGTACCCTAAGGGTGCAAAAGCTAAGCTAGTCCCGAGGAGTCTATCGTCACAGACTTCTGACTCTATTTCTGCGACCTAGTGAGAAAACGAGGCAACGCTCGACTCGGGGGAAGGTGGTCTCCCCGAGCCAGCAGTGTCCAAGCTGGAGGCAGGCTCCTCTCCTCCCTCGATGTCGACATCCTCATTGGCCTCCATGTCTTGGATCTCCTGGTGGTGCATATCCAGATGATGGTTAGCCTTCGCAAGCTACTGCTGAGTGTTGATAAGCTGATCCTCTAGAACCTCGATGGTGTTCTCCCTGGTTCCCACTAGCTCCTCAATCTCGTGGATCTCATCCGACAACTGCTCCACTTGTAGATCTTTTTCCACCATCTCAGTGGACAAGTCAACCACAAGCTCCTCTCTGTTATCCAAAGTGATCTTGGTGGCCTCCAATAGTGCCATCAGATGAGACATGGCCTCTCCTCGCATCACTTGCAGACGATACAGGGCATTCATGCACCGCACCATCAAGTGAGCGGTCTGGCCTGGGTAGATAGCCCAAATATCCTTGGCATGCTCCACTCGATCCTTCCACATTGGGTCGTCCTCCTTTTCCGCAGGGAACAACCCAATGGGGTGAGTGGATAGCTCCAAGGGGTGGAATCCGGAGAAGGTGGTCAGTCCGTGAAGAGCAATCGCCTCGATAGTATCTTCAGCTCTGTATCCAAAAGACTCAGAGTCCAGTGAACGCCAGCCTGGCTGCAGGGGATGAGGCTCTAGGGTCATCCTTACCCTACAGCGGGGCACTCGATGCTTCTCAAACAGCCGCACCGCGTACTGGGGAGGCGTCGCGTAACCAGCTACCTGAAGTACCTCCCACAAGATACGGGGGAAACCCTCTCGTGCAAGCCCATCAGTGTGGGACTGTGCATTCCCTTTGTCCGAGGATCCGTGAGAAGTCATGTGTGTACTGTTAAGCGTAAGTAAAAAGAAAAGAATTATAAAATAAAAAGGGATCATGATTCAGCCTCTCTAAAACTACGACAATGGTACTGGGGTAGTTAAATTGTTATTACTATGTATTAAGGTTCTTACCTGCTTATTAAATAGTTTAATTAAGAATGCATGCATGCTCGTCCTAAACGACCTCACGTCAACTTAGAGGGAATAGGAAGGATCTCCCATCCCTTATAGTAGCCTGTAGGGCTTACTTAATTAGCCACCTAGCTATCCTTCTATCATCCTAAGGCTCCACGTCCTAGGTCTATCCTGATCGTCCTACGATCCATCCAACCTTTGTTTCTATCAAGTTTAATTTTGAAAAAGGATGGTATTTATAGTTTATTGATTCCTCTGTGGTGGTACGAGCTCCGATACCAGCTATGGCAGAACTGCCCAAATTATTCCAACTTAAGTGCCTAAGTCCTGCCTTAGAGGCTAGACCACACTTAAATGGGAATAACTCGTCAATCCCTCGGATCTAGTCCGACGAGGCCACTGACAGGATCAAGTACCACAGTCTCACTCGATGGTGAGTCACAGAGCAAATACAATAAAGCATAAAACCATACATTAGGGAGTATTAAACTTATTACATCATCATCAGAGATTTAGCAAAAGTAGTCATCATTGTTCGAAGTGCAGCGGAATAAAACTAACGATAATTAAACAGAGAGATGGGGAAGCCTATCCCATCACTCCTCCGGCTCCTCCTCAGCCGAGGTAGGGTCCCACTTGACTGTCCAACCCGGTGGCAAGGTGGACGGCCAAGTCACTCCAGCAACCATGTCCTCCAGAGAATCTGTAAAATTATGCCACAAGCAAGGCTGAGTATACTAATACTCAGCTAGACTTACCCGGTGTGAGGAGTCTACTCCTCTACCTCTAGACATGCAGCTTTTTGGCTGAGGGGTTTGGTTGCCAAAAGCACTAGCTGAGTTTATAAATCAAGTTTTAGCTTTGTCAAGTTTTAGTGTGACTCTTAAGACTAAATATATACCTATCTAATCATACATGGTATCAAACATTTAGCAATCAACCACTTTTGCCAAGTCAACCCAATTCCACTTGTTACTCAATGTAGCAGCATGGATCAAGCAGTCTCATTAGCTGCAAGAAGCAGACGATTCGAACCGAGTTTGTATCCTTGCAAGGTAAACCTAAACACACGACGTGGTGAGGTACTCTGTCCCCACACACATCAACCGTCCCCATTGATTCCCTGGCAGCAGATCAGGGCTCACCGCCTTGGTGTACAATGCCTCACTGACCCCGACTGCCGTCGTGCAGTGACCGCACTTGTACCCACCATAACCAAAATGGGAGACCACGTCTCAGGTCGCGTGAGGGGATATGTCCGCTGGCAGGTTCAATCAGGTACTAGGCTTACCGATTTACCATATTTCTCGGCATGTGCTTAGTACATTCAAACGCTTGACACACGGTACCACACCTTAATCCTTATTCCAATTTGTCTTGTAGACAACGCATCCCCATGGATCGTTGTCCATAGACTATCATCATTACGATATATCAAAAATGGATACAACCAATTCCTGGCCTCGCGCGAGTGCTAGAAAAATCACTCGACTTCTACCGAGATCCCTAAATTAGTAAAGCAGCTACTCGACCTAGCATACTAGTATCCATCACAAAAGGATTCCTGAGATCATGCAACTAGCGTTTCAAACAACTCTTATACTTAAGTGCACAATACAAGCCTACACTCATTAAGTGCAGTAAAATAATATATAGAACTGGTTATGCATAAAACCGGGGCTTGCCTTCCAAAGCTGGGGCAGGCAGATCCTCTGGGGCAGGCTCTGGTGCTGGATCCGGGGCTACCTCCTGAGCAACTCCTTGCTCCGGCACGAGGATGTACTCTCCGTCAGCGAGGTTGCAATCTATCGAATGCAATGAATAAGGATATGGGATATGTATGCCATGATTATGCAGGATTTAGTAATCATTATGCTAAGTGAAGAAAAACTAAGTTAGTTAATAACTTAGGGTTTCCTGGTTATACGGGGCTCTTAGTGGTTTATGCTTACCATTTTAGGTTTGGATTTTGGTCTAGGGATAAGCATAGTGGATTGAAACTTGGATTTTCCTTAGATGTTTTAGTAGGCATTTAAGGGGTTTTGCTGGTTGTGTTAGGGTAACATTAATCTCCACTATTAATTTCCCTTTTTTATTTTCTATTTGTGAATTCTAGTGTGGGTTTGAACTACAACAGTGATTTAACTTTTTCCAAAAAATTCTGCAAAAATTACAGTGGGTTACTAGTTGTCACTGTAGTTTGTCCTATAAATTTGAGGTGGATACTAATTCAGACACTATTTGTACAAAATTAACAAAGACAAGCTTTAAAAGGGCATTTTACACTATAGCTATGATTTAATTGAGGTTTCTGTACCAAATTTTATTTTTGTCAAGATACATAGGTGACATTGGGCCTCTGTGTTAAAAATCACATAAAAAGGCCTACTGGATATTTAGTTGTGAATTTCTAAAGTTTTATGCCAAAAAGGGGCTTATAACTAACTTGTTATTTGAAAAATATCAAACAACAGATCCTATATTTTTCCTATGTTCATAATAACAAAATATTAGTTATCCCAAGGGTTGGGGTATTTTCTCCTCAGGGTTATTTTTCTAGGGTTTTTCTAAGATTTCCTTGTTTTTCTAAATTAAAAGGTATCTCCTTTCTTTTGCACTAAACAAGGGTATAATAAATTTTTCTAGTGAACTATACTGATTAGGGGAGCTAACAAAAATGTGGGTACTCCCTGGTTTTTATTTTAAATTACCTTTCATATTTTCTCTAACTTTAGGCTAAAAATGATTTAAATGGTAAACTCTACCTTAACTTGGTGTACAGAGGGGTTGATTATTTTTAAACAGGTTAGGAAGTGACTAACTACCTCTCTAAATTTTCTTAACCCTAATCAAATAGTGTAGCTATTTTTCCTTATTTCTTTTAGCTTTTGATCAGTTAATCATTTAAATCAAAACTTTAAAGTTTTCTGCAACACTTAGGGTTTTATATTTTTTCTAAGTAGTTTACATTATTTAGAGCCTGGCAAAATTGGTTTGACTCGATTTGGGTGAACAAAACAGAAGTTATGAATTTTTTTTCAAGTTCTGTTTGGATTAAAAATCAGATTATTAATAAGGTTTCCTGTAAATCCACTTTGCATCGAAGACCTCGGGTTCTTTCTAAACTAAATCTTTCAGTTATACCCCTGCGCTACTATTCTCTTGAGTCACTGACAGCGCACAAAACCCCCTGCCCTTTTCTTCTTCTTCCCCGCAGTCCCTCCCCTTAAGTAAACAGTAACCGTGGAAAGGAAAAGGACGGCACGGCTTACCGGCGGCGGAAGAGGTCTGACGAGGGGCGGGGTTGGCTTCAGGAGGTTTTGGCGGTCATAGCGATGTACAGCTCGACGGCGGTGGTGGCCGGAATCGACCGGACCACGCGCAGGCGGGTGAACTCGTCGGCGGCGAGTGCTCCGGCCTAACCACGGCGATCTAGTTCAATTAAACGGCACGATGAGCTCCATGGGATGACATAGAGACTATGTGCGCAGGGAGTCGGAAAATGGTGCAGAGGCTTACCCGGTCTACGTTCACCTGCGATCGGGTGAAGTCCGGCGACCGTGGACTGGCTTCTCCGGCGAGGCAAAGTCTGATTCCTTGCTCGGGGAGCTTCACCAAGGCACGCACAGTCTATTCCGAGGGTTGGACAGGGTTGGGAGAGGCTCTGCTGGCCGGTCTACGGTGGCGGGGGATCGGGTGGCCGCGGGTACGCCATGCGTGGGGCAATGCCGGTGATCTGGTGCTCCAGTGAGGTCGAGCGCGTGTGGAGGAGTACGGTCGAAGTCCCTGGGGGTTTTATAGGCATGGGCGCGGGCAGCGGCGCCGGCTCGGCTTTGGCATGACACGGGGCATGCGGGGGCGCGCGTCGGGCGTGCTCTGGTGAGCTCAGAGCGCGTCGAACACGTGGCTCTTTGCTTCTTCCCTTGTTCTTCCCTCTGCTGAGCGGCCAAAACGTACGAATCTTGCCCTAGGACCTGTGAGAGATCTCTTCCCTGCACCTAGAGCTATCTAGTTCATGTGAGTACCAAGGGTAGATATGGTCTGGTTTGAGAGATATGGGGGTGGGAAGTTGCCTATGTCAGGGCTGTCCAAACCGAGACAAATCTTGTGCCAAGTCGTGTCAAACGACTTAGGGTTGGGTTCAAACTTTTCCAGGGTGTTCTAGGGGTATTTTTGCGCCACTTTGTCAATTGGGTCAAATGGTTTTGAAGTTTAAATGAGGTTGAACATGTTTGATCTTTGGTCAAAGGTTGGTTTTGGACTTGGACAAATTCTGATTTTTCTTTTGTGCTCAACGCTTTTGTGAACCTTTTGGGGTTTTTCTGAAATGTTTTTTGGGTTACTTTCTTACTATTATTTGTAGGATATTAAGTGTACTACAACTTTTATAATTGGCCCAAGTCATGATCATGTGGTTTTCATAACCCTTTGGTCATACTTACTCTAGGGTTCCCATGGTCCAAAGGGGTTTGCATTAGGGTTTGGGCAATTTCTCCCCTTTATACTTGCATAACCAGCCAAGGCATGACATCTAAGATGGGTTACACTTACTTAGGATTTTGATTTCCAATTTTGGTGTACCTTGCTCAAACTAAACCACATGTGATAATAGGTTTAATGGTGTAGTCATGGGTGAACACCCTAAGTAACACCTGGGGTGTTACAAATTCATTTAAAGGGGAAGCGATGGTACTGAAATCTCGCACAAATCTTCTATAAAAACTAGCAAGACCATGAAAACTTCTTACTTGACTTACATTCGTTGGAGCTGGCCAACCCTTGATGGCTTTCACCTTGGATTCATCCACCTCTATTCCTTTTGCTGAAACAACAAAGCCAAGAAACACAACATGGTCTGTGCAAAACTGCACTTCTCAAGATTAGCAAATAATTTCTCCTTTCTAAGCTCATCTAAAACTTGTCGAATGTGTTTCACATGTTCATCAAAAGACTTGTTGTAAATTAGAATATCATCGAAGTAGACAACAACAAATTTTTCAATGAAAGTTCTTAAGACATGGTTCATTAATCTCATAAAAGTACTAGGAGCATTAGTCAACCCAAAGGGCATCACTAACCATTCATACAACCCAAATTTTGTTTTAAATGCAGTCTTCCATTCATCTCCAGTTTTCATTCTTATTTGATGGTATCCACTTCTCAAATCAATTTTAGTAAAAATTGTGGAACCACTTAATTCATCAAGCATATCATCTAGCCGTGGAATAGGATGGCGATAGCAAACGGTAATATTATTTATAGCTCTACAATCAACACACATCCTCCAAGATCCATCTTTCTTAGGTACTAAAATCACAGGAACAGCACAAGGGCTTAAGCTTTCATGAACAAAACCTTTATCAAGAAGTTCTTGCACTTGCCTTTGTATTTCCTTAGTTTCTTCAGGATTGGTTCGATATGGTGGACAGTTAGGAAGTGCAACCCCTAGAATAAGATCGATTTGATGCTCAATCCCTTGAATTAGAGGTAGTCTAGCCGGTGTTTCTTGTGGAAACACGTCTTCAAAGTCCTGCAAAAGATCAGCCACAACACTAGGAAGAGATGTTATGTCGTTAGGAGAAATCAAAATATCTTTGTTCACAAGTACAAAGAGCACTTGATATGGGTTGTTCCTCACTTCTCTCAGCTCAGATTTTGTGGCTAGCATAACTAGATGTTCTCCCTCTTCCTTCCTTTTATCTCTTGAATTTGGTTTGTAGCACTCGCTCACCAAATTGTGGATGGCACTCAATTTCTTTTGCTCTTCTCCTCCTCTACTTGCTATACTAATTTTAGTTTTCTTTTGTAAATATTCAACCATGATTTGTTGAGGGGTCATAGGCTTGAGTACAAACTTTCTCCCTTTCAGATCTAGCGTGTATTGATTTGTTCTTCCACAATGCTGAGAATATCGGTCATATTGCCAAGGTCTTCCTAGCAGCATGTGACACACAGACATGGGTGCAACATCACACTCCACCGTGTCAACATATTCTCCAATCTTGAACGGAACTTTCACCTTATAACCAATCTTGATATCTCCCGATTCATTCAACCATTGGACATGATATGGATGAGGGTGTCGCTGCAACTTCAAACCAAGCTTTTCAACCATCTCATGACTTGCAAGATTATGGCAGCTCCCTCCATCAATGATCACCTTTACTACTTTGTCTTGCACTTTTGCTCGCGTTTGAAAAAGATTATGTCGCTGTCCAATTTCAGCTTCTTTCATTTGAACACTCAAGATTTGTGTAACCACAAGAGTAGTACCATGCTCAAATTCACATCCAGTGTGTTCCTCAATTTTATGAGTGTATTCTACATTTCTTGCTTCAGCTTCCTCTTCACTAGCTGATGTATATTCTCCATCATCATTCACAAGGATCACACGATTATTTGGACACTCCTTTATGACATGACCACGACCTCCACACTTGAAGCACTGAATACCACTACTCTTGGCTGTTGAACCCACTGATGTTGAAGTGGATGCTGCTGGTTTATAACTCGTGTTTGGAGCAGCACCGTTCTTTCCACTAGAATTGCCTTGAATATTGGATCGCAAGCCTCTGATTGAACCTTTTGTCGCTGAGGATGCAGCAGTAAACCTTGAGATTGATTTGCTTCCTCTAGTCATGGTCCGTGCACCATATGATAAGGGCTTGGTGCTCTTAGCATCTTGTTGCAGCTGGCGTTCAGCTTTGTTGGCTTGATGTACCAAATCAATAAGACTTTGGTACGGCTAAAACTCAACAATATGCTAAATGTTGCGGTGTAACCTAGCCATGAAACGTGCAATGGTTTGCTCTTCGTCTTCATACACACTGGCTCTAATCATGGCCTTCTCCATCTCCTTATAATACTCCTCAACAGAGAAACTTCCTTGCCTCAAATTCTGCAATTTATCAAAAAGATCACGCCGATAATGCTTCGGCACAAAACGAATTCTCATTTCTCGCTTCATCTCTTGCCAAGTAATAATAGGGTCCTCTCCATTTTCTTCACGATCACGAAGAAGTTGCTCCCACCAAATCAGATCATATCCTTCAAACTCAAGAGATGCCATTGCAAGTTTCTTCTCCTCTGAATAATTATGTAGGTGGAAGATTTTCTCCACCTTCAATTCCCATGTGAAATAATCTTCAGGATCAGATCTACCATCAAATTTTGGCATGTTAAACTTAAGTTTCCCAAATCTCTCTTCTTGGTTGTTGCCTCTATAATGACGATGACCATAGCGATGTTGGGACTGATCATCATCATTCCTAAATTCAGATTCTTTATTGTCATCATTTCTTCGATTCTAGCCTCTTCCTCTACCACGTGCAGCACCTTGATTTCTCTTCCCATGTTCACTTGCCCTTCTAGAATAATTTCCTTCACCTTCTTCCCCATCTTCATCATGGTTTCTTACACCATCAGGGAGTCGACGACGACCTCTGATTTCAGCCATAAGTGTCTGAAGATCTTGTGCCAACAGATCTTGCTTGTCTTCTATGCTTTATTTGAGCTCATTGAATTGTATCACGGTGACACATTCTTCAATCTCAACGTTGGGATGCATCTTCCTGCGAAATTAGTGGCGACAAGGAAACAAATATAGGTGGAATATGAAGCTATATAGAATCTCACAACCTCACCACTCTTACCAACCAAAGCTCTTATGAGTTCCCTACGGGTTGCAAGAAAATGTGTGGTGGTAATAAGAAAGTGGTGGTTAAGCGAATACAAGACTAGAGTACCGATTACGATGGCTTATATGTGGAGCTTGGTGGGGAATAATAAACAAGGGATGCAATCTGAATCCTAGTTGTTGTAAAATTAAATAACCATCCAACTAGAAGTTCCCTGCCTAGTGCTGACCACAAGATATGAGTGATGTAAATAGATCAAACACACGCGCAAGAAATTTCAGATTTGATGTAGACAAGGAGTATGATTGGAATGCAAGTGTTGCAATCAGATCCAACCAAAATTTTGCACCAAACGACAATAGCAAACTAGTTGAACAACTTGATAAAACTTTCAGCACTTGTGCACATAAACAAACTGATTGTTCTACTTTTTCTTCACAATCTTGTTCAACACTTTTTTATACTCTTTTTTTATAGAACTAAACACAGAGATCTGATATGATATTGCACACTTTATAATACTTAACAAAGAACTCAACCAGCAGCTATAACTTAAATAGATCAAAGTTAACGCGAAGGAAATGATGAGGGTTTTCAGATTTTTCTTTTTGTGGATATTTTCAGATATATATAAGAGGCTCAAAGGAAACACAATGGATAGAGTGACTAGCAACTAAATAAAGATTCTAAGGACTAAAACTTAACAAAACTCACTAGAACAATAGATTGAAATAAAGGGCTATGGCAAAAATATTTTATGGCTTTTTGGTGGATAGGACGAACACAAAATATATGTAGCTAAGGGTAAAGAATCCTACCGTGACAACTGAGGCTTTGATACTAGATGATGCATCACGATGCCCGATCTTCACGATGTAGGATCAACCTTCAGATAACTAGCTTCAAAGAAGCCAAGATAACTTGTTGTAAGCACGATAACTAGTGCAACCTGACAAATAAAACTCGAAGCCAACCACCGTCTTTAACCGGCAGCCTGAATCGAGGATTCGCCCAACCACACTCTCAAAGAACCAACCAACACAGCCTACAACCAATCGAGGGGACCTCAAAGGGAGTAGGAGCACCACTTGGGAGCGGATGAAGCCACCATTTCTACAATCCCGTGAAGGAATTCACAAGAGCAAAGGGATAGAGATCACTCTCAATATTTGTTAGCACACAGCTGAACAAAGGGGTTCTGTTTTAGATTATCAAAAGCTACCATACATCATAGACATAGGGGATATTTATACTACTAACAACCAGCCTTAGATAGGTATAAACACGAAACAAAAGTATTTTCACATGCTAATGCGAAGGAGCCTCTTCGAGAGTTCTGTAGAGCTGATTTCCATGTGGCTGTTTGACTTCTGCGCAGCCTTTAGTATTTTGATAATAACTTCTCCTAGGAATCTTCAAATGAGGTGGGGCTGGATGCGTTGGAAAGCTGACTTCATAAGCTTTCTCACCATGTATAGCATGCTTAATGAAACTTCGTAGAATGATGCAGTTTAATATGAAAACTTGGTCATCAAACAGACTATTGACCTTCTGACCAGTCAGCAGTAAAGTAGGTCGGCTGCCTTTCTGGTAGATTTGATTTAGTCGGCCTTAGAAGCATTGGAAACTAGACTTCAATAACTTTCCAAAAAGTACTTATGGGCCTTCATAGCTTTTGGGAATCAAAAGATATGACTATTTCTTCTGGACGGTTCTGTAGCGCTGGACTGACTCGGACATAGCTCTTCTTGCTGATTCGCCCTTGATATGTTTTGTCCTTCCTCTTTGGTGAACCTAAGTAATATCAACATACACGACATAGGTAGCATAAAGTTCTCATTAGTGTCTAATTGAAATTCATAAAGTAGCGCGTGCACCTCTTGTTGTAGCTTCTTAGCTCGGCTACGTGTAATTGGTCCATCAAAGACTTGGGTTGGTGATGATGTTGGTTGTACTTGAGTTGATGTAGTATGACTTGGGGGTTGTAACGTGTTGCTTAATGGCGTGGTCGTATCAGAAAGGGTTGAAATAGACCCGGTCTTTGTGACCTCCTCAACTGGGACTAGGTTCTTTGAAACTGAACCTCGGTAAAACAAATCACCGTGTTTACTCGCTTTATTTCTTGGTTGATTTGTTTTCCCTCTCTTTCCGATTTGAATTAAATTCTAATGCTAACCCCCGACCTTAGTGCTTGCTTAAAGTTATAAATTTAAGGTTTTGCCTATTCACCCCCCCCCCCTCTAGGCGACTTTCACTTACCTCCTTTGTTGAGGTCCAGATGTCCGTTAGTTCCCATCGGTCTCTTTGTAGGATTTGCATCCTTCATCCCAAACCTCTTGACCAGATCTTAAGTGTACTTCATTTGGGAGATGAAGGTGCCATCCTTGAGTTGCTTCACTTGAAATCCAAGAAAGTAGTTCAACTCACCCATCATTGACATCTCAAACTTTTGCATCATCAACCTGCTAAACTCCTCGCAAGACTTTTGATTAGTAGAACCAAATATAATGTCATTGACATATATTTGGCACACAAAAAGATCATCATTGCAAGTCTAAGTAAAGAGAGTAGGGTTAGCTTTCCCAACCTTGAAAGCATTAGCAATAAGAAAATCTCTAAGGCATTCATACCATGCTCTTGGGGCATGCTTAAGTCCATAGAGCGACTTAGAGAGCTTGTAGACGTGGTCGGGATACCTGTCATCCTCAAAGCCAGGGGGTTGTTCCACGTATACCTCCTCCTTGATTGGTCAATTGAGGGAAGCACTCTTCACGTCCATTTAGAACAGCTTAAAGGAATGGTGAGCATCATAGGCTAATAAAATTCGAATTGATTCTAACCTAGCCACAGGAGCAGAAGTCTCCTCAAAATCCAAACCTGCGACTTGGGCATAACCTTTTGCCACAAGTCGACCCTTATTTCCTGTCACCACTCAGTGTTCGTCTTTCTTGTTGCGGAACACCCACTTGGTTCCCACAACATTTTGCTTTGGACATGGCACTAGGCTCCAAACTTCATTTCTTTTGAAGTTGTTGAGCTCTTCCTGCATGGACAACACCCAGTCTGGATCCAACAAGGCTTCTTCTACCCTGAAAGAATCAATAGAAGAAATAAACGAGTAATGCTCACAAAAATTGGCTAAGCGTGAGCGAGTTGTTACTTCCTTGCTGATATCACCCAGGATTAGATCCACTGGATGATTCCTATGGATTGAAGACCGAACTTGCGTTGGAGGAATTTGTGACGCTTCTTCCTCCTTATCATGTTCTTCATGTGCTCCCCCTTGATCCTGTCCTTCTTCTTGAGGTACCTGTTTATCATCTTGAGTCGGGGGATGCACCACCATAGAGGAAGAAGGTTGATCTTGTTCTTGTGGTTCCTTTGGTCGCACATCACCTATCGCCATTGTTTGCATTGCGGCCGTTGGAATCTCATCTTCATCTATATCATCAAGATCAACTTGCTCTCTTGGAGAACCATTAGTTTCATCAAATACAATGTCGCTAGAGACTTCAACTAATCCTTATGATTTGTTGAAGACCCTATACGCTTTTGTATTTGAGTCATACCCTAGTAAAAAACCTTCTACAGTTTCAGGAGCAAACTTTGAATGCCTACCTTTCTTTACCAAAATGTAGCATTTGCTCTCAAATACACGAAAGTAGGAAACATTGGGTTTGTTACCAGTTAGGAGTTCATATGAGGTCTTCCTGAGGAGGCGATGCAAATAGAGCCGGTTTATGGCATGGCAAGCTGTGTTCACAGCTTCCGACCAAAACCGCTCAGGCGTCTTGTATTCTCCAAGCATCATCCTTGCCATATCAATTAGCGACATGTTCTTTCTCTCTACTACACCATTTTGTTGTGGTGTCTAGAGAGCGGAGAATTCGTGCTTGATGCCTTCCTCCTTAAGATATTCTTCAACTTGAAGATTCTTGAACTCAGATCCATTATCGCTCCTTATCTTCTTTACTTTTAGCTCAAATTCATTTTGAGCTCTCCTTAAGAAGCACTTCAGTGTTCCTTGGGTTTCAGATTTATCCTGCAAAAAGAACACCCAAGTGAAGCGGGAAAAATCATCAACTATAACAAGACCATACTTACTTCCCCCGATGCTGAGATAGGCAACGGGCCCAAAGAGATCCATATGTAGAAGTTCCAATGGTCTTGATGTCGTCATCACATTTTTTTCTATGATGAGTGCTTCCCACTTGCTTTCCTGCTTGGCATGCTGCACAGGGTCTATCTTTCTCAAAACAGACATCGATTAGTCCTAACACATGCTCTCCCTTTAGAAGCTTATGAAGGTTCTTCATTCCAACATGTGCTAGACGATGATGCCAGAGCCAGCCCATATTAGTCTTAGCGATTAAGCATGCATCTAGATCGACATTCTCTTTTGAGAAATCAACTAAATAGAGCTTGCCATCTAATACACCCTTAAAAGCTAATGAACCATCACTTCTTCTAAAGAAAGATACATCAATATTTGTAAATAAACAATTATAGCCCATATGACATAATTGACTTACAGACAATAAATTATACCCGAGAGATTCTACTAGAAACACATTTGAAAGTGTATGCTCGGTCATGATGGCTATTTTTCCTAATCCCTTAACCTTGCCTTGGTTCCCATCTCCAAAAATTATAGTATCTTGGGAATCCCTGTTCTTGACGTAGGAGGTGAACATTTTCTTCTCCCCCGTCATGTGGTTTGTGCATCCGCTATCAATGATCCAGCTTGAGCCCCCAGATGCATAAACCTGCAAGGTAATTAAGCTTGGGTTTTAGGTACCCAACTCTTGTTGGGTCCTACAAGGTTAGTTACAACAAATTTTGGAACCCAAATGCAAGTTTTGTCTCTCTTGCATTTAGATCCCAACTTTCTAGCAACTACTTCAGTATTTTTACATGACAATTCAAAAGAAGCATTACATGTCTGATAAATAGTAGCTGGACCGGTGCATACTTTCCTAGGTGCATGAGAAACAGTATGATTACGCCTAGACCTACTTCTACATTGAACATATGTGGAGCTAGATGCAAACATAGCATGAGAATTATGATAAGTAGGTAAAGCAGCATGATTATAACACTTATCATGATGGGCAACATTGGAAATTTTCTTGACATGACCATAAAGATAAGAATGGTTCTTTTGATCATGTGAAGAATACGAGCTACTAGCCATAGGAGCCTTCCCTTTCTCCTTGTTGAGACTGGAAGTCCTTTGGCTTGTTAAGTTCTTGGTTTCTTTTCAGAAACCAAGTCCATCCTTAATTGAGGGGTGTCTACCAATGGTGTAGGCATCCCTAGCAAATTTGAGTTTCTCATAATTATCTTTGCAAATCTTAAGTTGAGCATTAAGACTTGCAACATCATTGTTTAACTTAATAATGGTAGAAGCATGTTCATTACAAGCATCAACGTTAAAATCTTTGCATCTATTGCAAATAACAACATGCTCTATGGATGAACTAGCAGAATTTGCTTCTTCTAACTTAGCATTTAAATCATCATTTAAATTCTTTAGGCTAGAGATATATTCATTACAAGCAGATAATTCAAAAGTCAATAGTTCATTCTTCTTAGTTTCTAAAGCAAGGGCTTTTTGAACATTAATGAATTTATCATGTTCTTCATAAAGAATATCTTCTTGCTTTTCTAGAAGCCTATCCTTTTCATTAAGAGCATCAATTAATTCATTTATTTTGTCTACTTTAGTTCTATCTAATCCTTTAAACAAATCAGTATAATCCACTTCATCATTAGACGATTCCTCATCACTAGAAGAAGAATACTTCGGGTACCTCGAATACGTACCTTTTTCTCCTTAGCCATGAGGCACGTGTGTCGTTCGTTGGGGAAGAGGGAAGACTTGTTGAAGGCCGAGGTAGCTAGTCCTTCATCATCGGAGTCGGATGAGGAATAGTTGGAGTCACACTCTTTTCCGATGTGTGCCTCGCCCTTTGCCTTCCTGTAGTTCTTCTTCCTTTCCTTCTTCCCATGCTTCTCTTGTGCCTGGTCATTATCGTTATCGGGGCATTATGCTATAAAATGACCAGACTTACCGCATTTGAAGCAGGAGCATTTTCCCCTTGATTTGTTTTTGTTAGGGTACTCCTTGCGTCCTTTTAAGGCGGTCTTGAAGCGCTTGATGATGAGTGCCATCTCATCCTCGTTGAGCCTGACAGCCTCCACTTGTGCTACCTTGCTAGGTAGTACTTCCATGCTGCTGGTTGCTTTGAGAGCAACGGGTTGCGGTTCGTGTAGAGGAAGTGGTCCGTTTAATGCGTCGTCCATATACCTCGCTTCCTTTACCATCATGCGCCCGCACACGAATTTTCCGAGGATTTCCTCGGTTGTCATCTTGGTGTACATGGGGTTCTCACGAATAAGGTTTACAAGATGAGGATCAGTAATAGTAAATGACCTGAGCATGAGCCGAACGATGTCATGATCCGTCCATCTTGTACTCCCGTAGCTTCGGATTTTGTTGACAAGGGTCTTGAGCTTGTTGTACGTTTGTGTTGGCTCTTCTCCCCTTATCATCGCGAATCTCCCTAGCTGCCTTCCACCAGTTCCATTTTAGTGATCATGGTGGCATCATTTCCCTCATGAGAAATTTTGAGGGTGTCCCATATCTATTTGGCATTATCCAAGTGTTGGTCCTTGTTCTCGGATGCTATACATCAAGAACAAAGCAACACAATTGTTAACGATTAGAGACCTTCGTCCTTCAAAGCATTATCTCCCCTAGGATATAATGATCTTCAGACGAAGGTCATGAAGGGCATACCTTCATCATTTCAGTGGACAAAATGTAAATAGAGACATGAAACACAAAAGAATATAAACAATCATCACAAATCATTAGATTATTTATATCTTTATTTTACAAACATGAATAAACGCCAATGATATTTATATTACATTTATACCTTCGACTTGATAGAAGGTGGAAAAGCAGGAGTGGCGTGAGAGTGATTATAATTCAGCGTGAATAGTATGGTGTTACTATTCATCTATTTATAGGCACAGGACGTAGCCTGGACAAAATTACATTCATGTCCCTGACATTTACTGTTGACCATAAGGCAAGTTGTCGAGGACTAAGCAGTCTTTTCTCCTTTAGGTCGGTTTCTTCTTTCATCATCGTCCTCGTGCTAAGCTAAAGCTTCTTTAGCCACAGCTTCGGAGCTAGTTTATCCTTCCTCCAGACCACACCTTCATACCATGCACACCTTCATCTCAAAGCAGAAGCCTCCTGTGATAGTATGTTATACTGGAAACATGTTAGTTAAGTTTTTGAGGACCTTCAGAAGAGGAAGGCCCCCAACACCAGGCCACTTACTTTGTTGTATTCATCCCTGCATAGAGATGCTAACAAAACAGTAGTAGCTTATGCATTTTTGTGTATTTGCTCATTGATAAACACAGGGTTGTCAGAGCTATCAAAATGCATTCCATTTTCAACAATCTCCTAGATACTAGGATGGAGGGAAAATTAATGACTATGCATTTTATGACTCCAAAAAGAATAATCATCTCCATCAAAGTGTGGGGGTTTTCCAAGTGTAATAGAGAGCAAATGGGCATTCGAATTGTAGTGGATGCGAGAATAATCAAAGGAATAATTTTGATTAACCGTTTTCTTTTTTGACGAAGAGTCTTCGTCGTCGGCATCCCTTGGTGAAGAGGAGGAGGTGTCGCTGTCGTAGTAGATGATCTTTTTTATGCGCCTCTTCTTCTTCCCGTCCTTCTTCTTGTGACTCGAGCCTGAGTCAGTGGGCTTGTCATCTCTTGGCTCGTTGAAGAGAGACTCCTTCTCCTTGTCGTTGATCACCGTCCCCTTACCCTTAGGATCTATCTCTTCGGGCGGTAGTCCCTAAATGAAGAGTACGGCTCCGATACCAATTGAGAGCACCTAGAGGGGGGTGAATAGGTGATCCTGTAAAATTCAACACTTAATAGCACAACTTGGTTATGAAATGTTAGTAAGATTAAAGCTAAGTTGCTATAGCGAGAACTCTTGAGAAGAAACCAATCACAAAGTAAAGTGACACAAGAGACACGGTGATTTTATCCTGTGGTTTGGCCAAGTAAAACACTTGCCTACTTCCACGTTGTGGCATCCCAATGGACGAGGGTTGCACTCAACCCCTTTCAAGTGATCCAATGATCCACTTGAATACCACTGTTTTCTTCCTTATACTTGTTTTCCCGTTTGTGAGGAATCTCCACAAGTTGGAGCCTCTCACCCTTACAAAGTTGATCACAACAAGAGCACAAGAGTAAGGTAGGGAAAGAAACACACGCAAGAATCACGGCAATCACACACACACACAAGTCAAGATGTGAGCACACAAACACGGCGCAGGGAGTTTACAACTCAAGAAGTGCTTAAATCCCAAACACGATGATCTGATTGCGTGGTTGAGAAGTCTAGGCGTCTTAGAATGTTTAATAGAGGCTTAGTGTGTTGCTCCATGCGCCTAGGGGTCCCTTTTATAGCCCCAAGGAAGCTAGGAGTCGTTGGAATTCCATTTGGAGGCAATTCTTGCCTTCTGTCGGGTGGCGCACTGGACAGTCCGGTGCACCACGGGACATGAACAGTCCTTGTCCGGTGCCCGATCTCCTTCCTTTTTTGGTGAAGCTGACCATTGAGCCCTCGGTCCCCTTGGCGCACTGGACACTGTCCGGTGCACACTAGACATTCTGGTGCGACCAAGTTACCCTTGGCCTAGGCCACGCGTCGCCCGCTGATTGCGCTGTCGACCGTTGGTGCGGGCACCGTTGGCTCACCGGATAGTCCGATGCACACAGGATAGTCTGATGAATTATAGCCGCGGCGTCCTCGGCGAATTCCCGAGAGCGACGAGTTCGTCGCCGAGCCAGCCTGGGCATCGGACACTGTCCGGTGCACACCGGACAGTCCGGTGCACCTCATGCTGGATCAAGTTTGGCTGCACTTACCAAACTTCTCCAATCCAATCTTAGTTGATTAACCAAGATTCCTAGCACTTAGAGGAATATGTTAGTACCCAAAAACAATTTACTAAGGCCAGATTCATACCTTTATTCTTTGATTTGCATCTCTTCCACACTTAGTACATTTGAACCAAAGTAATTTGTGTTGGGCATCTAATCACCAAAACATTTATAGAAATGGCCCAAGGGCACATTTCCTTTCAGTCTCTAAAGAGTTAGAGGATACACCCTAGCTCACTCGCACTATCACCTACATCATAAGGAGTAGCGATACCACACAATCTAGATCACATATGCCCAACCCATCCAGAACAAGTGGCATGTATGGGTGGTTCCCATGGAACGGTTCTCCTGTAACACCCCAACCACTCCCGAACCAGCGGTACTTATTCCTAGGAGTAGTTATGGGTGGTTCCTATGGAACAGTTCACTTGTAACACCCTAACCACTTCTGGACTGGCCACCTGGCAGGCACTATGAGTGGTTCCTAAGGAACGGTTCTCCTGTAACACCTTGGCCACTCCTAGACTAGCGATACTTACTTCTTGCAGTCATGTAGGATCATATACCATCCCTATAGACCAACACAAGTCTTTTTTACTCACTTTGTGCTCACTCATGTGCACCAGAGAAAACTTCTCGATTGGTCACCTATCCTAAAATTGCTCTAAGTCAAGCACGCTTAACCCAGAGGTTCTTTCGAGATAGGCTTCTTCTAAAAAAGATGGTGCACCTTAAGCCTTGGACTAGGATATCACAATCCACCCTAGCAAGAATATCATAATCCACCCCCTAGAAGACCGGTGTACTAGTTAGTCAACCCCAATCCAGAAACCTCTAATCTTGGCCATGTATGCTTCTAGTGTCGTCATATGTCATGCCATATGACCACTTTAGGCCATATGTGTCATGTCTCATATGCCCGAACCCCTAGCCGACACACGCCCATGAAACCATGAGGGTTGGCTCTGATATCATTTGTAACACCTCAACCATTCCCGAACCGATGGTACTTACTCCTGATGGTCATCTAGGATCATAGACCATCCCCACAGACCAACATGAGTCTTTTCTACGCACTTTGTTCACTCGTGTGCATCAAAGAAAACTTCTTGGTTGGTCACTCATCCAAAAATTCTCTGAGCCAAGCATGCTTATCTTAGAGGTTTTTTTTTGAGATAGGCTTCTAAAAAAGAAGGTGCACCTTGTTTGTATGAGCATTCTATCATTCCTATTAAGCCTTGGACAAAGATATCACAATCCACCTAGGCCAAGGTATCACATTTCCCAACTTAGTCTATAGAAGGACCAGACAAGACATCTCCTTATAAGAGAAGCCCTACCTCTTGTGCTCATAACAGGCACCTCCAACTTGAGAACTAATTTCACAAAGAGTCTCGCTCTTGGGAACTCCATGTACTCATATGTACACACTACATCTAATGCATAGAAACACCAAGATCACATTGTACTAGCAAAATGTCATAGAAGACTAGTTAAAACCTTGTTTGGTCTGCTCAACCTTAACAAATCACCTAGGAGACATGCTAGAAGTATCTCAATAGAGAATGACACCATATAGTAGTGGCACCAAGTGCCTAATCTGCACACAAAAAAATTTGTACCATACATGACATCAAGGCATAATAATAGAGTGTATGTTAAAGCGAGCATGCAACCTATGAGTGGGTATGTAGGAGTTAGGTTTAAACAAGGTAATGGCTCAAGCACCACACATCCTACCACAATGTCGTAATAAATATAAAAGCACTAGCAATCTATTTAGCATGCCTAAATGGGATACTATGAGGTTGGGTGGGATGTGGCACCTTTGTAGCTTAGGTTGTTGCCCAGTTCCTTAGTGTAGTCTTGATCCTCCCCGTTAGGTTGAGACTCCTCTAGGGATTTTGTAGGAATCATCAAATTTTCATAAGCAGTTTCTTGTGCACAAAGAACCAAATAGATTGAAAAAGTTCCAAATTCACTCAAACACAAAACTATGGCACATAGCTTATGTGACAAAATATTTGGACACTAGTTTCATATTTTTTGAGATCATATAAGTTTATTATCAAACTCCAAGGATTAAATTATTTTTTGAAAAAAAGAAAAAGGGAAAACATAATAAGGTGACACATGGCAACCTCTGAATGACTAGACTTTTACCATCTCTCAGGTGGGTCTGGTCAACAATCACTGTTGGCCAGTCCTTACCTTGCCTAAACGGGTCCTTAGTAGGCCTACTGGGTTGAGTTATGGGCTAAATTGTGGCCTAGAAACATACCAGTCCACCAACCTTGGGACCACTTAAAAAATTACATCTTGCACCATTATACTATTTAGATGTTTTTTAAAAACAATCATAACTTTTACATCGAAATCAAAACTAGACAAATTTTATACTTTCACAGAGCAGCAGAAATTTATACAATATGATTGAATACAAGATGTAGGACCCAATGGAGAGAATTTTTTGTCTCCTATATGCTTGAATACCCAACATAATATCTTCGCAACATACTATCTATCTAATAGAAAAATTATAATATAGTTAAATACTTAAGTAGTATCTAGTGGATAGAATTCAATATCTCCTACATGCATGAGGAGTAATATCTACTAGACATGCAACATATTTTTATCTATCTAATAGAATATATATAATAAAGTTAAATATTATATGCATCACCTACTATATATAATTTGATATCTTTTAGATGTATAAGGGACTAAGAATAATATCTCTAGCACACATGCAATGCATTATCTATCTAAATATATTATATAATAGTTAAATATTAATTATACGTAGTCTAAACCTACATATAAGCCTACCCATCCCCACTTAAAGATCTCAGTGTCACACATAGACCATACACCTCACTTGCCAAAAAAAATTCCGTCAACAGTTGAAGTTATACCCATGGCAAAACTACTCTTGGGTTTGCTCCTTGCCCTTGCTATTCTAGGGACAACATCGGCTGATGGTTGTTTACAAGACGCGAAAGACATGCAACGAGAGTGCAAGCAGTTTGAGCTATTCCCAGCGAACCCAAAGTTGCCACCATCGGCAGCATGTTGTGCTGTGTGGAAGAGGGCAGATGTTCCATGCCTATGCAAATATGTTAACAAGGAAGTAGAGAAGGTATGGTGCATGGAGAAGGTTGTGTACGTCGCCAACTATTGTAAGAGGCCATTTCAACCTGGCTACAAGTGCGGGAGTAAGTGAACACACCACATATATGTATACACACAATTGTGTCCATGTTTTATGCATATTGTTGTACGATGTAGATGACTTCAATCATGATTGATTTTATTTTCATGGTTTTTGCAGGTTATACAGTTCCTCTTAGTATGTAAAAGGAGTGGTTGGGACATGTGGTACTCTCTCCTAGAACTTTAATTTGAAATTTGTAACATGTGAGAGACTATTGAGAATAATGTGTATGGAGTAATATGCTTCCTTCTCTTAAACTGATCTAATTACTTCCGTGGTTTTGTGTTTGTCACACCCGGGTTTTAGGGGCACCAAGATCCGGGCGCGAACATAATCAATAGGTGTGCTGGGACCAAGTCTCACACACATATGATGAATCATGACACAGGATCGAATGTCACATCTTTACTACATAACAGGAGTTCTGTACAAAATAAATAAATAATTATATTATAAGGAGACAACGTTCCAGCAACCCAAAGTTGACTGGGAGATGACAACCTAGACCTCTCACGAACTCGTCATAGCATCCTCCAAGCGCCTCATCATGCGGTACCTGTTCTTGACCTGTGGGGGGTGTGAGACAGCAACAGTGAGCTCACATACGTTCATAGCTCAACAAGTTGTGGGGAATAATGTGTATGAACTCGCCAAAGGTGGGAGCTCATGTGAAGTGTAAGGCTTACCAAAGAGGATGGTTGAAGATGAGCATTGCTTTTAAAGTTGGTCAAAATTTTATTAGCAATTACTAAGTATAAGTAAATACCAACCCAATTAAATAGTAGAACAAAAGTAACAACCTCACCTGCGATGCAATGCATATGACAAATTGAATTTAGTTCCATAATTTAATCATGTGAGGGTCCGAGCCACTCATGACCGTGAGCACGGCTAGTATACTAGTTTTACACTCTGCAAAGGTTGCGCATCTTTACCCACAAGTTATGTTACCCATCTGCCAAGAGACGGCCAATCCCATACACCTCTACCGAGGAGGCGAGGCAGGGTAACACTACGAGGCTTTTACAAAGTTCCACTAGCTTCAGAAAACCAGCTACAGTTTATAGGAAGCTCCAATGCAGGAATCCCTCGTCTGACCGCCATCGCAGCAAAATCAACCCGAGGACCTCTCTACACTGATCACTCCCCTACTGCCTGTTGGGGTCGTGCTTCGGTGCGCCGAAGGTCTCACACGAAGAAGCAGCTTCGGCTGAAGTCGTCTCCAAGAGATGGCCGAAGGTTCCTTTTCATGGAGCTTCGGCGTTTCAAACCGACATAAGAGATAGAATGACCTTTTTATACATATAGGTCTGAGTCAATGTTGTAAACTTTTGTAAGGGGCATAATTGTAATTTGTCACAGGCTGCGACCTGTGCCTATAAATAGATGAACAGTACCTCTGTACTGTTCACGCGAATCTGTCATTTGCCTTCGCATCGCACTTGTATTCTCGCCTTCCTCAGGACCGAAGGTACATTTATAATTTGAAATCATTTATATTTGTTCATGTTTGTAGAGATGGAAACGATTCTATGATAACATTTAAATGTTTATTCTATACTTCATGATTTATATGAGTACTTCGTCCCTCGTTGCTATGCTTATGAAGGTATGTCCTTCGTAACCATCGTCCGAGATACTTTATATCCCGAAGGGATATATCGTTATGAAGGACGAAGGACCTTAATGCTTAACATTTTCTGTGTTGCCTTGTTCTTAATTCTTAGCATTTGAGAACAAGTCCCCAACATTGGCGCCCACCTCCGGTGAACTCACTTCCACTTTTCTGAGCTGATGGCTTCGTTCAACAATCAAGCTGGAGCTGCTTCGGCTTCGAAGCTGGTGCTCCCGATAACAGGCGGTTCTTGCTCAGAGCCGGCTAACAAGAAGCAGAAGAAGGAGGCTCAGAGAAGGGTGCAGCATGTTGGAGTGCAGGGACCCTTCATCAAGTCAAAATGGTCTCATATTCCAATTACTTTCTCTCAGGAAGACCTTCAGCTTAAGGATTATCCTCACAATGATGCCATGGTTATCTCTTGCGTGATCAAGGGATTTCTGGTCCACAATGTCCTAGTTGATACAGGCAGTGCAGCTGACATTATATTTGCTAAAGCCTTCAGACAAATGCAAGAGCCTAAAGACAAGATTCATGATGCTACGCACCCCCTTTGTGGCTTCGGAGGGCGGCAGATTGTAGCACTTGGGAAGATTACCATGCCGGTAACCTTCGGATTTGTTAACAACACAAGGACTGAGCAAATTGTGTTTGATATTGTTGACATGGAGTATCCTTACAATGCTATCATTGGCCGAGGTACTCTTAATGCCTTCGAAGCAATTCTTCACCCAGCTTATCTCTGCATGAAGATACCTTCGGACCAAGGGCCTATTGCTATTCATGGAAGCCAGGAAGCTGCTAGAAGGGCCGAAGGAAGCTGGACTGACTCCAAGGCAATCCATAACATAGATGGAGCTGAAGCTTGTGAACAGTACAAATTCAGGAGGGAGAAGGCAGCTTCAGCGGATCAGCCGAAGCCCATGTTGTTGTGTGAAGACATAGCAGAGCAGAAGGTGCTCTTGGGCTCGCAATTATCTGAAGACCAGGAGAAAACCTTGATAAGGTTTTTATTCAACAACAAAGATGTTTTTGCATGGTCAGCCAATGATCTCTGTGGAGTAAATCGGGATGTTATTGAACATTCGCTCAACGTTGACCCTTCCTTCAGACCCCGAAAGCAGAGGCTTCGGAAAATGTCTGATGATAAGGCCGAAGGGGCTCGCAACGAAGTAAAAAGACTCCTCAGTGCAGGAGTTATCAGAGAAGTGAAGTATCCAGAGTGGTTAGCTAACACTGTTATGGTGAAGAAGGCCAATGGCAAGTGGAGAATGTGTATTGATTTCACAGATCTCAACAAGGCTTGTCCGAAGGATGAATTCCCGCTGCCAAGGATAGACTCTTTAGTTGATGCAGCAGCTTCTTCAGAGCTCATGAGTCTCCTGGACTGCTACTCAGGCTATCATCAAATCTGGATGAAGAAGGAAGATGAGCCGAAGACTAGCTTCATAACCCCAAGTGGTACATATTGCTATCTTCGGATGCCTGAGGGGCTCAAAAATGCCGGAGGGAGTTTCAGCCGAATGACAGTGAAGGTTCTCCAGTCTCAGATAGGCAGAAATGTGCTAACTTATGTCGATGACATTATTGTAAAAAGCACGAAGCAGGAAAATCATATTGCTGATCTGCAGGAGACCTTCGCCAGCTTCAGACAGGCTGGTCTGAAGCTGAATCCAGAAAAATGTGTCTTCGGAGTGAAGAAGGGCAAATTTCTTGGATGCTTGGTTTCAACAAAGGGGATCGAAGCTAATCCAAATAAAATCGAAGCTATACTTCGAATGGAGCCACCAACCACAAGAAAAGTGGCCCAAAGATTGGCATGAAGGCTGGCATCTCTTAACAGATTTATATCCAGATCAGCAGAAAGAAACTTACCATTCTTCGAGGTGCTGAAGTCAGCTGAAGTCTTTCAATGGGGCCCAAGTCAACAAAAAGCCTTCGAAGAGCTGAAGCAATACTTAATAGATCTCACAACATTAACTCCACCAACGCCAGGGGCTCCTCTGTTGTTATATGTGGCAGCTTCGCACTCAGCAGTAAGTGCGGCACTTGTTCAGGAGAAGTTTGATGGACAAGTCAAGAAGCAGGTCCCAGTATATTTTGTGTCTGAGGTTCTTAGTGTCTCAAAGAAAAATTATACAGAGCTGGAGAAGGTATTGTATGCCGTTTTAATGGCATCCAGGAAGCTTCGGCACTATTTTCAGGCATTCAACATTATTGTTCCTTCTTCGCAGCCGTTGAAGGACATCATGAGAAATAGAGAAGCTACTGGGCGTATTGGAAAATGGGCTGCGGAGCTCAATGAATTTTACATTGATTATGTGCATAGATCCTCAATTCAGTCTCAAGCATTGGCAGATTTCATTGCCGACTGGACGCCAAGGGCTCAGGACGAAGAAGCGAATAAAGACGCCGAAGTATGGACGGTGTTTTGTGATGGCTCTTGGGGAACCTTCGGAGCAGGTGCAGCTGCTGTGTTGGTCTCACCGTCCAAGGTTAAAACTTGCTATGCAGCAAGACTTGACTTCAGCTGCACAAATAATATAACTGAGTACGAAGCCCTGCTCCTGGGTCTTCGGAAACTAAAGGCAATGGGGATCAGAAGGGCGATTCTTAAAACTGATTCCCAGGTTGTTTCGGGTCATATTGACAAAAGTTGCAAGGCTAAAGACCCGAAGCTTGAAAAATACCTAGACACGGTCCGAAGGGTCGAAGCTTCCTTCGAAGGATTTTCTGTTAAGAATATCCCTCGAGGACAAAATGAGCATGCTGATTTGTTGGCCAAGTCTGCAGCACAGGGGCTGCCGCTACCTTCGGATGTGTTCTTCGAAACAATAAAGGCACCTTCAGTGGAGCTACTTGAAAGAGCAGTCCTTAACATTTCTCCTGTGTACAGTGAAGATTGGAGAACTGAAATAATTTCTTACCTTCAGGGTAACTTCCTATCAGATGACGAAGCTTATAATAAAAGAATAGAGGCAAGAGCTCGTCCGTACATCATGATAGAAGGGGAGCTATACAAGCATGGAGTTTGTGCCCCGCTGCTCAAGTGCTTATCTAGAGCCGAAGGTATAGAATTGATGAAAGAGATACATGCAGGCCTGTGTGGATCCCACATCGGATCCAGGCCCTTGCTTGGAAAAGTTTTTCGCCAAGGGTTTTATTGGCCGAAGGCAGCTTCGGATGCAGCGGAGTTGGTTCAAAAGTGCGAAGGTTGTCAGAAATGTGCAAGAGATCAAAAGCAACCTTCGTCTTTGACACAGCTGATACAACCCATCTGGCCATTGCAAAGGTGGGGCCTTGACTTGCTGGGTCCATTACCACCGGCTCAAGGCAATCTGAAATATGTTATAGTAGCTGTGGAATATTTTTCCAAGTGGATTGAGGCGAAGCCATTAGCCACAATAACTTCAGCCACCGTCCAAAAATTTTTCTGGCAGAACATTGTCTGTCGCTTCGGAGTACCGAAGGCCATCACTGTAGATAATGGAACACAGTTCGACTCCGAAGATTTCAGAAATTTCTGTGATCAAATTGGAACGAAGATCCATTTTGCATCAGTCAGGCATCCGGAGTCGAATGGCCTTGTTGAAAGGGCCAACGGCATCATAATGACAGGAATAATGAAGCTAATCTTTAACCAACCAAGGGGAAAGTGGCCAGATCAATTGACCAAAGTGGTGTGGAGCCACAATACAACAACATCAAGGTCTACAGGCTTTACCCCATTCAAGTTATTATTCGGTGACGAAGCAATAACTCCAGAAGAAGCTAAAGCTGGATCAATAAGAGTGGTAGCTTCGGCAGAACCAGGTGCCGAAGATACTTGTCTTGTGGAAAAAGATGCCCTAGAAGGGATCAGGCTTCAGGCCGTGGAGAATATCAATAAATATCAAGCTGAAACAATCAAATGGCGAGATAGAAAGGTCCGGCTAAAAAATATTGAGCCAGGGCATTTGGTGCTTCGGAGAGTGGCCAACCCAGATACAGTGGGCAAGTTACAATTGAAATGGGAAGGGCCTTTCTTAGTAGCATCTTCGTCAAGGCCTGGTTCATACAGACTGAAGGACATGGATGGCAATGAAATTCCAAGATCTTGGAATGCGGATGAGCTTCGACGATTTTATGTATAACTCGATGTAATTTTGTATGTTTTTTCTTTTCTTTTTCATGGCACCCTTTTCCTTTCTAAAGGGGGAGAAAGGTTTTTAATGGGGCCATCATATGTAATTTTCCTTTTTAGTTTTATAAGAGCAAAATCCCCCAAAGAATGTAAATGTAAAAGCTGAGAGCGCACCATCGAGTGCCGAAACTGAAAAAGAGAAAAAGCTCCAAAGACGTCCCTAAGGGGATGCAGAGCTCACAGCGAAAAGTCAACGCTGATTCCGCCGAAAGTAAAAGGCGAAGAAGCTCAAAAGACGTTCCTAAGGGAATGCAGAGCTTATACCGCCTAAGTAAAAGGCGAAGAAGCTCCAAAGACGTCCCTAAGGGGATGCAGAGCTTACAGCGAAAAGTCAACGCTGATACTGCCTAAGTAAAAGGCAAAGATGCTCCAAAGTCGTTCCTAAGGGAATGCAGAGCTGATGTGTGGTTGGTTCTAAAGAAGTAATAGTTGAGAATGTGGCTTCGGACATACGCTTCGGACATTCATTCGCACATTACATTACATCATGGCATTTGCATGCATAAGCATTCATTCATAGCATTTGTGTTCCTAAGTGGTTGCTTCGGCAAAAAGAAAAGCTTCGGAGAAGTGGTTTTTTATGATTCGTTATGTAAAAGAAAAGCTTCAAAGAAGTGGTTTTTTATGATTCGTTATGCTATGTTGTGTACAAAAAAGAGAAGCTTCGGTAAAAAGAAGAATTGCTTTTATGCTTTGTTGTATACAAAAGAGAAAAGCTTCGTTGCTCGGCAAAAAGAAGAATTGCTTTTATGCTTCGTTGTGTACGAAAAGAAGGGAAGGTGTTTTTTCGCCTTCGGCTCAAAATACTGATTTCGTCCACATCAAAGCGCCTCAATCGAAGGGTAAGAATATATTACAAGGTATGTACAAAGTTCCTCGAGAATAGTTTAAATGTATTTACAAAAGTTGTTACAAAAGTATCCTAAGTTTTTATCCTATAGTACATTTCTACTGATCTTCATTAAGCTTCAGCTTCGGCGACAGCTTCGGCGATATAACTTAAGCATCATCTTCACCTTCGTCAACCTACATAAATCAAGGAATCGTAAGTGAAAATCAAGTGCAAAGGAAAAGGTAAGTACGAAGTATTATTTCTTACTGGTTCAAGATGACTTCGTGCTTCGTCTCCAGCCTTCTCCCGCCCGCCTTTTGTCCATATCATTTTTATAAATCTATTTGAGATGCTTCGGGCGAGGTCAGGTATATCATCCAGGATTGATGGAGATAGGGTGAAGTTGGGCCTGTTGACAATCTTTCCATGATCGCAACCGGCCCTCAGGAATGCAGCAGCGGTACCCCGAGAAGCTACCCAGGCACAGAAGTCGCCGTGCCCGGCTATAACTTCGTCAAGTTCTTCGATTTCGGCTTCGATATGATCGAAGGCCTGTGGTAAATTTTCCGCTGAAGGGTTAAATTTCCCGCTGCTGGCTCCAACAGAGTAAAATATCTTTTTTAATCGTCCAATACAATTGTTGCTAAATTTTAAGCATTTGTCTTGAAGGCTTGCTAACGATTTCTTCAACTCTGAACTGGTCTGGACTTCGGCTTTAAGTTTCGAATTAAGCTCCAGCTTCTCCTGATTGAATTGTTCTGATTGACTGATAAGCTTAGAATTCAATTCTGATACCTTAGCTTCAGTCTCTGCCAGCAGGCCTTCGGCGGATTGGAGCTCGAAGTCTTTCTTTTCAATGATAGTTGATTGTTCTTTTATCTTGCTCTCTAAATTTTCGATTATAGCTTCGTGTTTTTTGTCCTCCAAGTCTTGTTGCATCTTCAGAGCTTTGCTCAGTAGCATGCTCTGTACAGAAACAACTTACGTTAGTAGTATTTTCATTATTAACAGCAATAAAAACCAGAGAAAAGGTTGTTTACCTTGAAGTTGGAGTAAAATAAGCTGCCGACGATATGTTGTCGTCGGTAGCGGCTGATGTCTGTCTCTAGCTTCGGAAAACCGATACTCTTTGATAGAGTACCGATTACCTTAGCTCCAGTTTGGTCTCGAATGCAGCCTAATTTTTCGTCATCAATGCCTCCAAATAGAAGGGCTCCTGGCTTGTAGCCGCAAGATTTGGCATAGTCCTTGAGTTCTTCTATTTCGTCCTTCGTCAGTTTCTGCCCAACTAAATTCTGGAAAGAGTAGGCTTCGTCGTCCGAAGTGTCTTCGGCTATTTCTTTTCCTTTCTCAGGCACTGTGGCCATGGTTTTTCCAGTAGTAGCACCAGCTTCTTCTGCAGCTATGTCTTCCAAAATCTTGTTAATGTCCTCAATGGTAGTTTCTAAGTTTGTATCTTCGGCTGTAGCGGCTTCGGTAGCCGCGACCTCCGAAGCTACGCCTTCGACGATTGCTGTACCTTCAGTAGCTGCCGTTTTCTGAATTGACGCCCTAGGCGGCGTCTTGTCGATAACTTCAGTTACCGCAATAATTCTTTGCCGCTTGGGTTTGTTTATCTTCGTTTGATCCGGCTCGTCCACCTTTTGAAAAAGCTTCGTCAGTTGGAGCCCTAATGGACTTAGCTTCGTTGGCATGGGTTCAGTCATTACCTTTAAAATTTCATCCACGTCGCTGGTAGAAGGCGGTGTGGGGGACCCCTCTTCTTCGGGTGATTTGCGCTTCGGAGTAGATATTTTTCTTTTCTTGGGAATTTTCTTCTCCTTTGCTGGTCTTTCTTCATCCCTGATCAGAGTTTCGGCTACTCTTTTTCTTTTGTGGCCCTCGGCACCCTTGTTCAACTGCTCATAGTCTGGGTACTCGAAGCCCAGGGCATCAAGCACTCGGTTCAGCCTTCGCTTCGGTCGGGCACCGAAGGCCGCTGTCATTAGTTGATCCTCTTTTTTGGAGTAATTCCCCAGGATTTCATTGCACATCACCTCAACTGTGTCTAACCACTCTTTGCAGGGTTTTTTGAAGTACTTCTTAAACTTGAAGTGATAGGGAAGCCGGACAAGCTCCCCCTTCTTCTTCTCTCCCTCCAGCTTCGGCATTTCCCACTCTTTTAGAGTAGGGAAAACTCTGAATGCCAAGAACTCCTGAACTAGATCCCTGGTGCCAATATGTTCTGAAATAATTTCAAATTCACCCAGAGCAGCCCAGGTGGGACCTTCTAGATCGCCGATGCGGCATCGTGGCCTTGTCTCTCCGAAGATTAAATCCAGAGGGCTTTGTACCAATTTTTCTTTGTCTTCGTCAACTTTTACATAAAACCACTCAGATTTCCAGCCTGCTGGCCATTTGCTTCGGTAGCTGATGACAGGACACTTTGTTGTCTTCCGGTAGGCAAAATTATAGCAACCGAAATTATCATGTAGTCCATCTTTTCTGGCCTTTGTTTGGTAATGTAATTCGTGAACTCGGCAGAAGCTGTCGGCAAACGGTTCCACAGCTTGGCTTCGGAGGGCCCAGATATAAACATTGAGCCTAACGATGGCGTTAGGAGTCAATTGATGAAAGAAGATACCAAACCTCTTCAGTATCTCCGCAACAATATTGTGAAGAGGGAATCTAAGCCCAGCCTTTAAAAAGCTCTTGAAGATAACAATCTCATCCTTCCCTGGCTTCGGGGTGGTTTCTTCTCCCCCGAAGCGGAGTAGTTTCTTCTGATCTTCATTGAAATAACCTGCTTTCACCATCTTCGAAAGATCAGCTTTTGAAACAGTTGATTTCCCAAAATCCAGGTGACTGGGCTTGCTGGGCATAGCAATGCGGTAGTCATCTTCGGGGTCAGTCCCTTCAATGTTTTCTTCTTCTCCTTCGGCAGTTGTTGGGTTTGCTTCAGCAGCAGGCATTTCTTCCGCAGTCAGTAGACCGGAACGCTGCATCGCTTCGGAGATGGGCACAGTGTCCGAACCTTCGGCTTCGTCTCCCTCACGTACAACTTTGGCAGTAGATCGTACTCTCGCCATTTGATTCTGAGTTTGGGGAAGTCAGAAACTTTTTTCCTTTTTCTTTTCTCCGAAGCTCTTCTTTCTGACGAAGCAGACGTCGAGATGGACCTTCGTTCGATTCTGAGACTCAAGCTTCGGCTATGGTCGAAAATTTTGGCAGCAAAACAGTGCAAATAACAATGAATGCTATGGTAACTTCACACCTACCCGTTTGTTTATATAGTGCTGCAGGTAAGAAGGCGAAGCGGCAGGATTTTTGCACCACGCGGGCAGTCACTTGTACTCGCTGTGCAGTGGACCGCAAAGGTCAAACAGTAACTCTGCAAAGTGGGCCTGGCACGCACTCGGAAGTCGGATCGTTTCTCTGCAACGAGCTCAGGGAAGGTGTTTTTTGGACCTTCGGCTTCCCGAAGCTGAAGAGGCTTTTTTCACGGGTCAAGCTCGTTACGAAAAACGATCTAGCACCGCGAAAGGGGCTACTGTTGGGGTCGTGCTTCGGTGCGCCGAAGGTCTCACACGAAGAAGCAGCTTCGGCTGAAGTCGTCTCCAAGAGATGGCCGAAGGTTCCTTTTCATGGAGCTTCGGCGTTTCAAACCGACATAAGAGATAGAATGACCTTTTTATACATATAGGTCTGAGTCAATGTTGTAAACTTTTGTAAGGGGCATAATTGTAATTTGTCACAGGCTGCGACCTGTGCCTATAAATAGATGAACAGTACCTCTGTACTGTTCACGCGAATCTGTCATTTGCCTTCGCATCGCACTTGTATTCTCGCCTTCCTCAGGACCGAAGGTACATTTATAATTTGAAATCATTTATATTTGTTCATGTTTGTAGAGATGGAAACGATTCTATGATAACATTTAAATGTTTATTCTATACTTCATGATTTATATGAGTACTTCGTCCCTCGTTGCTATGCTTATGAAGGTATGTCCTTCGTAACCATCGTCCGAGATACTTTATATCCCGAAGGGATATATCGTTATGAAGGACGAAGGACCTTAATGCTTAACATTTTCTGTGTTGCCTTGTTCTTAATTCTTAGCATTTGAGAACAAGTCCCCAACACTGCCCTTGCCCCTTTCGGGTAAGGTAGTCTTCCACTAGCTTTCCTAGTTAGTCAGCCAAGGGCGTCCCATTAAACCCTTGTGGTAGCACTGTTTTCCTGGGTGGTTCTCCATGTTCCAATTAACATAATGATCTTATTATGAACAGTAAATAACAACTGATAATAAAAATATAATCATGAATATCTCAATGCCCAAATCTACATAAAGCACTAGCAAGTACTACCCAGAAGTTCAGTGGTAAATAAGGCATAAAGATAGTCAAACTAGGGTAACCTATTGGGTCCCATCAAAATTAACCTATGCAGATCATTATGATTAATTAGAACATGACTGGGTAAAAAGAAGTGATCAAGGGCACAACTTGCCTGGGACTTGAGATTCCAGGTACCAACTTGCTCTTCAGGTGGTTCGTAACCTCGCGCTAATCGTAGCAATACAAACAAACATGGTATATGTAAAATTAACATCACACCAAGCATAAGAACAAACTGCATAAGAATATTCTACGCGTCTCCACGAGATCGTGGGTTCGAGAACCACTAAAATCGGAGTTACGGTTAAGGTTTATGGAAGATCTACGTGATTTAAATATTAAACTATATTATAAATTGATTTGTATTCATCATATGAGAGAATATTCTATAATTAATTAACCCAACTTTTAATCTAAGTTATTCTTGATTACTGATTATCTTTTAGTCAAATTATAATTATAAGATCGGAATACTATATTAATATTAGAAAAGCTAATACAGAAAACATAGATTAATCAAATTAGTTACCTAATTATAAAAGTATGGGATATCATATGATCAATGTTGCTACTGTGTAGCAAATATTTATACGAAGCTAACACAACTTAAACGGATTGAAACAGAGTTAAAATGAATTAATTATGATTTTCTGAAGTTATTTAGTACTTAGGATAAAGTAATTCAAGTGAATAATTTTAATTCAAGTTTCATGGCTAAACAAAGGTACTATATGATGAACAATATTAAAACAAAATTATTGCAACTGGAATGGATCAATTTGAAGCTAAAATGAATTAAATATGAATTATACAATTTTCTGGATTTATTTGTGTACTAAAAATCAATTTCTATATTTAAATATCAGATTTCTCTGTTCCTGAGTCACGCACATTATTACAGACAAACTCAGGGTTAAACTAGCAAAAATCTGGCAGACTCAGGTTACCTCCCTCGCGGATGGCGGGTTTAATAAGAAATTCTATAGGGTCACTTTTGCAAAACTAGTGCACTGAAGGGGTATGATATCAACTAATCCTAGTCGTCCATTAGGAAATCTACGGGCCCAATTGTTTCCTGTACCCCATGACGGACAGTGGCGGCGGAAGTGCCCAGAGCGGCGGCGCCATTGCCATGAACACCCAAAACAATCCCCCGCCATCCCATTTTCTATACGAACGGTTCCTACACACACAAGTGCCTAATGAACTTGATAGGGTTTTGCTCATCGTGTGTCACATAGCGACGAGCTCTTCTACGGCGATCCACGGACTGACTGTGAAGCTTCCCATCAGCGCGAGGATTTCAGCATTCAATTTGCACGGTTAGTCCTCAAGAACACATCGCCTGATCTCTGGTCGGCTCCCGCGGACACCCAGTACGATGCAGCCCGAGCGATGGCGTTCATCTCCTCTCCCTCGCTCAACTGACCCCATGCGCGTACTCCACGACTCTTGGCGAAGCCCATCGGCCATACTCTGGACGTCGATTGATGGCAGGGTCGAGTTATGGCGGCAGCTTCCTGCCTCCTCGTTGCGTCGATGGCTCTCGGTGGTGGCTCCTCGATGGAGGCATGGATGAATGTGGTGGTGCAAAAGATGAGAAGCTAGGAGCTAAGACGGTTCCATATAAATACTCGAAAGTGAGGCGCTGGTTGGGCGAGATCTCCGCCGTATTTGTTTGAGGAGGTGGTTATGATAGCGGCAGCTTGTAATAGTCTCGGCGTGGATTGGATTCGAGAGGAAGATGATTCTGTCGGCCGGGACGACCAAGCAGAGAAAAAAAACGTAGATAAACACCCTGACTCGATGATTGACTGAATGAACCCATCGGTCAGCAGCAACATTTGTGTGGATAGTTTATTGGAAAAATAATCATGGTTATGCACGGTTCATATTTTTGAATAAAGAATGGAAAAAACGACAAGGACTACTAACCGATGACTAATGCTAATTAGGTTTACTAGAACAAGGTGGCCAAATCACGTAGTTGTGTCCTCTTTTATTTTTTGTTTTAGTTTTGTATTTCTATTTTCTTATATATATACTCCATTTAAAATCTATATTCAGGTAGAGTTTTGAACTCCAATTAAATGTACAATCAAAATTCAGTATGATGCAAAATTGTATTTAATTTAATTTATTGTTTTATTATATATATATATAATTTAATTAGGAATAGTTTTACGTAATAAATAATCCACTCCAATAAAGGAAAATATTTCTGATTACTTAAATTCAAACTACAGTGCCAATATTTAAATTTAAATGATGACCATCAAAATTTTAATATTACCATCTATTTCTCTAAAACAAATAAATTCAAAAGTGGGACAATCCTTATTAGCTTGACATTTTGGTTCACCTCTTTTTGAAGAATTCTTATAGATCCCAAAATAGGATTTTGGGTGTTATAGTGTTTTAAAGGATCAAGATATCTAAGAGAGGATGGATGGGCTAATCTAAAATTTATCACAACAAACAAATTCTAATGAAACCAACTTCACCCATTGTGCTTAAGGAACTATATATCTACTCTTAGCATAAAGTTTTTGCACACAAAGTTCAAACAGTATTATTATAGTGTTTCAATTCTAGTAATGTAAAACAAGAACTTAATTGCTCAAATTAAATGTTCAGAGTAAAGAAGGATTAGGAACATAATGATAATTTTCGGAAGTATCAGATAGTCGGTACTTCCTCACTAGTCCTTGTTAGAGAACCCACACAAGGGTTTTACCGCCCGTTGATTCGTACAAGAATCAAGTGCTCTCTATAGTTTGATTCTCACCACTCTGGCATGGTGAATCACGCGCAATTGTTTACAACATGAGTTGGGCCACCCATAATTCCATTGAGTGATCACTAAACTATCGATTGCCATCAAGGTATCCAGATGATGTCGAGCACAAAGTGTAATAAACACAAACTCTTACTTGACCTAAACAAGCCCATTGAGAATGATTGATGCACACTTGTTCTATCCATGCACTAATGAGGTCTCTAATATCTATGATTATAAAATCTAAAACACTTCATTAAGCAAAGCCTCTTCCTTCAACTTCAATGGGTTTCATAAGTTGAACAAATGGACAAGAGACCTCAAATATATGAAATGAGACTATAATTAGCATTCAAACATTCGATATGACATGGACTAAAATTTAGTAGTAGTATCTAAACACTCTTAGGTCTCATTTGGCATAGCTCCACTCTATAATTCTCTAGCTCGGAGAGCTGATTCTTGAATAGAGTATTTCGAATGACTCTTTAGCAGAATTGAATATATCTACAAAAATTATTTGACAAATAATCCGTGAAGTGGTTCTTGAGAGGTTGAAGAGTGGGGAGCAGGTTGGAAGCAACAGATTCTATATTTTTCTCTTATTTTTTTAAAAGCTCCCGACCACAGTTTCTCCACGATCAGGTCCCAGCTGAAACCCACCAGTAGGGTTGAAAACGGATGGAAAAAATCCTGTCTCGACCCGTACCGTTTTCTACATTTGACCCGACCGTTTCCGTATTTACGGAAAAATATGGAAACGGGACGGAAACGGGAGAGGACTTATTCCATCCGTTTTTGCGGGATCCCGTTTTTTTTCCGGATTGAACCCGTATTTATTCGGTATTTGACAAATATGGGACAAGCCTAATATACATTAGTATATAAACTAAATCCTCGTGTATTTAGGTGACAAATTATAGCATAATTGGCCATTGTAACCACCGGCTCTTTTCAAATGACAAGTGATCTAAAGTCTTAAACAACATCAGATGTAGCTAAATGTACACATTTAGCAACCAAACAACAATAGAATATTGCCTCTCTATATCTATTTATTTTATGTTATTGTTCTACCAATCAATCACTAGTCAAACATCAATAACATTTTTATTTGTATTAAATTATGAGTTTCCGTTAGTATTTCCGTTTCCGTTCGTTTTCGCAATTCCGATTATCCCGCTCCCGTTTCCGTTCCCGACTATTTCGGACCCGATCCCGTTTCCGATGATAAAATGCGGATACGGAAACGGGAGAGGGGTTTTTCCGTCCGTTTCCGTCCGTTTTCATCCCTACCCACCAGGGACCCTTTGGCAGGGTTTCTCGCTAGGGGCTTCTATTGTGGCTTCACATTTTTTATGAGCTGTACCAAACAATATTATAATAGATGACTTCCAGTAAAAAACACTTTTTCATTTTAGGTTTAGTTTGAGAACTTTATTTTCTCAAGAGAAATTAGTTTATTTTTCCACGAGAAAATAGAATTTCTTGGAAAAATGGAGCTCTCAAACTAGCTCTTATATTGGACTGGTGAAGCTAAAAAAATTGGCTCACACAACTTTGTCTTCTCTTTTGCAAATCTGCTCCCATCATACGTATAAAATCATAATCGCATTGTTCTGTTTTCTTAGGGCCGTAGCCGCTGCCCCAGCCGTCGCCGATACCTGCATTGACGAGACCTCCCCGTCAAGGTGGCCCGGCAATCATAAGTTTTGTATGAATAGTTTACAAATTTTTATATATGTGGACGTTAGTTTATAATATTAATTTTTCAATTTTCAATGAGGTTCAAAATAATTATTGGGAATAACTTTTTTATACATGCAAAATATATTATATTTAATTAATGATATTGAATATATAAAAATTCAGATAAGATTTATTTTGTAAAATAGCATAGAAGCCATATTGCCAAATGGTTTTTGCTATAGCTTTAGCTTCATAGAAAAGCTGCTTACACGGAAAAACCAGAGTCGAAGCTATTTTTAGGAAGCTAAAGCCGTGTTAAAGGAGCCCTAAGCTGTCCTATAACATCGTGTCCAACAGTTAATCTATATAGTCACCGAAAACAGTGTTTTACATTATAGACTATACTATAGAGTCAATTTGGGAGCGAAGCCCATGTACCAAAGAAATGGGAAAACGTAAGGAAAACTAAGCCCGGCCCGGTGGCCGACAAAAAGAAGTAACAAAGGCTACGGTTTGCCACTGGGCCGGACCGTTTCCATCTTGCAGTTGCGTCCCCTCTCGCTCGCGGCCATGGCGAAACCTCGAGGGGCGCCGAAGCTCCTCTACCCCCGCCACCGGCGGCTCCTACGGTCACCGATCTCGCGCTGCGCTTGCCTGTTCCTCGCCTTCGCTGCGCTCCTCCTCGTCTCCTCCCTGCACCAGGTCGTTCGGGTCGACCTACTACGCCCGGACCCGCCCCACCAGGCCCGTTTCGCGATCCTTCCTTCATTTTGGTTACTGGTAGCTTGTTGCTTGTTGAGGTTTCACTGCACGAATTGGTTAGCTAGGCATCGGTTTTTTGTGTAATGCAGTTGCTGAATGCACGAAATTGCCTTGTTTGTGCTCACGTTGGTACTCAATTTAATCTCATTTTCCTGGTTGTTGATAGAGAAGCAAATAATAAGACCGAAACAGATTCTAGGCATTGCGTTCTATCCATATATGCAATGCAACATAGTAACATACCAATTGATCTTCGTTAAACTAGTACCAACTGCAGGCCAGATTGTTGGTGTCCTTTAAACAAAAGAATTTAGCTACAGAGAGCAAATTGCTCCTGAAATTACTGCCAGTATAACACTAGTTGTTGGAGACAAGGGTAGACCAATCTTAAACATTCATGCCATCACGTGACTAAGGATAGGCCAACTCCAGATACTGTTGTGAGGGTAAAGTGAAATATTTTATCTAGGGAGAGAGATTAAAACTATTAGCTTGAGAAACTCCAGAAAAAAAACTTGGCCAGGGAGGGAAGGATCGCCCTCCCGGTATTATATTAAAAAGGGACAGAAATATAGCCCCGGACGAGAAAATCTCAAAATCCCTGAACCCTGGCCACCATCACTAGCGGGCTATCACCTCTCACTCTGCAACGGCCCGGCCGGAGGGTGACACATATGATGTAACCCGGGAGCGGGCGGGGCACAGCGAGAGGATTTTTTTAAACAAGTCCGAAATTCGCCCTCGAGGGGGATCGAACTCGGGACCTGGAGGTGCTAATCGGAAGCCTTAACCATTACGCTAGACGCCCTTTCGCGAGAACCACTGTTTTCAAGTCGTTCGACTAATCGCGATTAGTCGGGCAGGTCGCCTGGCAGTGACCGATCAACCGGACGACTCGACTAGAGTATCAAGTCGTCCAGGTCGTCCGACTAGTCGTCGATTAGGGGCGATTAGTCATCCGACTAGATGGTAAATCGACCAGGATTTGTCCAGGCTGCTAGGGTTTTCTAGTGGGCCACTGGGCTTCTATTTTTTACGCCCATCTACAGTAGTATAAAGGCAATGCGCCACCACCCCTTGTCACCCCTTGAAACTTTTCCTCTCCTCTGCCAAGTCCAGAACACAGGCTGCGGCTCTAGAACACCAGCAGCAGCACCAGAACACCGGCGGTGTCTCCAAAACACTAGCGACGAGATGAGCTCCTCATCTCAAGGTTCCCCCCTTCTCCCCCTTTCCTATCTTTCCTATTGTCTGAATTCTGATGAATCTGAATCTGTTGGAGAAGCTGCTGCTGCTTTTTGCTTGGATGATAATATGCTCTAGGTAGTAGGTACTGCTTTACTGCTTGTAGCCTTGTATTCAATATTTCAGTTTCAGTTCTGCTATAGTGCTATATGCCTATATTGCCTTTCAGTCTGTTACTCAGTTTCAATTTCATACTTTCAGACTTATATAATGCCTATTGCAGTATTGCTTATATATACATATATCATATTATATATACATATGCCCAGAAATATATAGGACGATTAGGGGACGACCAGAGGTTGACCAGGACCGATTAAGCGTCCTAATCGTCACCCTAATCGCGATTAGGGGCCTGGTCGGTCCTCTGGAACGACCAGCTGGTCGCCCGATCTGAAAACAATGCGAGAAACTTCAGAAGGGCATGAGAGAAAACTTTAATGCTTACTTTTGAGTTTTGACACCCTTATTTTGGATGATCAAATTCGAAATTGGGCTGATGTTTTTTTCTTTAGTAAAGTTTCTTATGGTACTAATGTTTTGTATGCACTAGCATGGGCAATAGAAGATTCACAGGTCAGCATAGGCTTATATACTTTTGGATATTTAGCATGTAAAGTCAATTTGCATGCTTTGCATTCTAGTGAAGCAAAACTGATATTAACAGATTTATTTATGAAGGCTAGTTATGCTACCACTCTTAGAAAATCTAATTGTCATTGAATTGAAGCAATACTTTATGTTCAGGTGTCAAATGATCAACTGTGGGCTTCTAATGGTTATGGTTATCATGCTTGTGTTACACCAACCTCTAGATATAAGGGTAAACTTTATTTTCTTTGCACCATTTTTTTATATAATAAATCAAAGTCATCATGGTTATTTTATTAATATGAAATGCTTGAGGTCTCCATGATATCAAATGTTAGCTCTTGGCCGCAGTTGATTTTAGGGTACAAATTAGTGGATAATCCAGCTCTTGTTGACACCAACTCATGCATATGATTCAGGCTCCTGATATCATCTTTACCCATTTTCTGAGACGGGTATAATATATATTTTTGTTATAGTGGTTTTGATTGTACAAGCTAGAAATTTAAACAAGAAGGTTTGATTTTACACTTTTTTAATTTATTAAAAAATAGTATATGTACGTTATCTGATCTAGGAACATAGGAGCAACACAACAATGACCAAATTGGAACTCATTCTTGTAATTATTCTTTGCACAGCCAATTATATCTATCCTTCTCTGTATATACGCAATATGATAACATCACTCATGCGTAATGATGCATATGTGTATGTGGTATACTGGTATTGTGATAATGTTTCTGTCATTATCATTTCTGTTGATGGCTCTAACAATCGCTTTTGTATTATCAGTTCAAGGCAAGTCAGACAGCTACATGACTGTTAGAAGTAATGGAGGACTCAACCAAATGCGCACCGGAGTAAGTCCATTGCACCAAGACTTAACTCTAAGCTTTATATTTGTCTATCTTATGTGAGCATGCTTTTGCATCTATAGTTATATAGTAATATATTCTTGTTAGAAAGATTTGTTCCTGGTTTTTTTGCTGGTGTCTTCTGATTAATCTATGTTATGTTTGACTCAGTTATTGTTATTAATAGTTTCTGTATGTTTCTCCAGAAAATTCTGGTTTCCTATATTTAGTCTTAGCCTAATCTTCCTTCTGCAGATCTGTGATATGGTTGCAGTTGCCCGTTTGGTGAATGCAACACTTGTTATCCCTCAGTTAGATAAGCGATCCTTCTGGCAAGATACCAGGTTCTGAGTATTAGGTTATAGTTTAGCTATTGCCATATATTCTGTCTGATTGCTCCTTATTTTTTTGTTTAACAACTCCCACCACTATCTACAGTACATTTAAAGACATATTTGATGAGCCTCATTTTATTAAGGCTTTGGAAGGAGATGTCCACATTGTGAGTGACTTGCCTGGAAGTTTGCAATCTGCTCCAAGAGCCCGGAAACATTTCACCTCATGGTCCGGTGCAAGTTATTATGAGGAAGTGAAAGAGCTCTGGAAGAATCAGAAGGTAGTTCAGTTACATTTCAAACACCAAACTAAGGAAGTTCTCTTTTTTGCTGCTTATTATTTAATGTTGAATTGATTTTATATGATATGGTGGTTCCAGTTCGTGCAAAATGAGTTGAGGATGTCACGGTAGTAGTTCTTGTTGCAATGATATAGGGAGAGAAATAACAATTTCTGGATGTTGCTTGTATGTAGTATGGCGCCGTACTTTCTCATGGATGTGTTTATTAGGATTTTCTATGTTTCAGGGGTAATTGCCTGAAGTAGCTTTCCTCAATACATTTCTGTGATAGATTTGATATAAAATTGTTTTGAGCATTGTTATTAAGCCACAAATGCAAACTGAGTTATGAGGAGTGTTAGAGTATATGGATTAGGCCCATGTGGCTAGGCCCATGAGGCCCGTGTATGAACTCTATATAGCCACCCTCTCTAGGGTTGGCCCATTATTCTAATCTATCCAACGTGGTATCCAGCTAGGGTTTCTCTTCCTCCCTCCCCTCCCCAGCCGCCGGGTACCCAGCTAGGGTAGCCAGCCGCCTCCCCTGCTGTCATCCACACCCGCCGCCAGGACGCCCCGACCGTCCGTCCGCGGCCGCGCCGCCGTCCCCGCCCCGCCCGGCCGAGCGCCTCCCCAGCCGCCGGGTACGCACGCCGCCAGGCGACGCGCCCCGCCCGGCTGCGCCCAGTCCCGCGCGCCCCCGCGGAGCCGGACCGTCGCCAGGACGCCCCGGTCGCCCGTCCGCGGCCGCGCCGCCGTCCCCGCCCCGCCCGACCGAGCGCCCAGGCCGACCGAAGCCCGGCCACGCCGCCGAACACGCCCAGACCCGCGCACGCCGCCCCGGAAGCCGACCCTGCTCCTGCGTGCCGCGGCCCAAGGTCCCGGCCTCCCCGCGACGCACCCGAGCCGCCCGTCCGCGGCCGCGCCACCGTCCCCTTCATGGCCGGCGAGCAGCAGCCTCCTCCTCCCCCCTCGTATTCCCACATGTTTCCTCCCCTCTCCTCTTCCTCCTGGGCACGCGCAGCAGCCCCTGGCGCTCGCGCCGTTGCTGCTCCGCCCCGCTCCATCGCGCGCGCTCCCCTGGCCGTCCCGTTCCCTCCCCACCCCCTCCCAGTCGCCGCCTACCCTGCGGGCGCGCAGGCGCTGGTGGCAAGGGCGTGGGGGCCTGCGCTCGCCGCCACCTCCCTCATCGCCGCGAGCGCCGCCTCTGCCCTTGCTGCTGTTGCGGGCGAGGTTCCCGCGGGGGTTGAGGGTCAGGGGGACCTTCCCCCTCCAATCCCCCCTCCGCCGGTTGTCGATCCGCCTCCTGTCGTCGATCCGCCGCCTCCTCCACCTCCTACACCGGTCTCCCAGCAGGAGTACACCATCGCCGCCCTCGCCGCTGCCCGCGCGGAGCACGCGGTGCGATAGGCCCGCCTGCGGGAGGCGGCCCTCATGTGGGAGCGCGAGGCCGCCGACGCTATCGCTGCTCAGATTATCGCGGCAGAGCAGCTCCTCGCCTCACCTGCGGCCCACGACGGCGGGGCCACCTCCTCTGATACCGCGGGCGTGGTGTATGGCGTCCCGGCCATGCCGGTCGTCGGAGCCGGGCACCGCAACACCTCCACCACCACGGTGCCCTGGCACGACCCGGCCGACCCACTCGTGGCTCAGCTCCACCTTCAGGCTGGGAGTGTCCAACATTCGCCTGATGGTTCCTGTCGTCCTGGAGCCCGAGTTGCCGTCCTACGCTCGCTGGCGGGACCTGCTCCTTCTCACCCTCCGCCGCTACGCCCTGGACGACCACGTACTCTGCGACCCCACCAGCGTGGCGCCGACCGCCGCGTGGGTGCGCCTCGACAGCATCGTGCTCGCCTGGATCGTGGGGACGATCTCCGTCGACCTCCACAGCCTCCTCTGGAACCTTCCTCACGCTCGGGCTGCCTGGCTGGCCATCGAGGGCCAGTTCCTGGGCAATGCCGAGGCCCGGGCTCTCCGCCTCGACGCGACCTTCCGCATCTTCGTCCAGGGGGACCTTAGCGTCAGTGAGTACTGCCGCAAGATGAAGACCATGGCGGACTCACTTGGTGAACTGGGCTGCCCCGTGGAGGACCGCGCCCTTGTCCTCAACGTCCTCCGCGGCCTCAGCGATCGCTACACCCACCTCCGGTCGTTGATCATGCGCCAGCGCCCCTTCCCCACCTTCCTCCAGGTCCGCGACGACCTTGCCCTCGAGGAGATCACTCTGGATGCTCAGGCTGCATCGATCTCCGGCCCGGGGTCCTCGTCTTCCTCGACTGCGCTGGCGGCTACCACCCCGACCCGTCCACCCGGGCCAAGCGGGGGCCGAGGTGGTAGAGGCGGGGGCGGTGGGGGTCGTCGCCGCCGTGGTGGACGCGGCGGCGGCATGGTTATTAAAACGTCGTTTAAACGACGATTAAGCGTCGTTTAAACGCTAAAACGTGATTAGTGGCTGGAACGTCCGCACGTTTTACAAGAAACGCGTAGAACGTCCGTTCTGGACTTTTAAACGACGTTTACACGTTGGAACGTCCGTTCTAGACGTTTTCTCTGTTATTTGGACGTTCTACGCGCCTATACACTAGTGAGCCTTAATGGGCCTTTACCCAGCCACCAGCCGCCATCGCGCGCTCCAGCTATCGCGCCCAGACGCAGACGCCATCGCGCGCTCCAGGCCTCCAGCCGCCATCGCGCCCAGACACAGAGTCGCAGACGCCATTGTGCCAGGAGCCGCCAGCCGCCGTCGGCCACCCTCCAGGCTCCAGGTATGCCGCTGGGCCCCTCCTCTCTCCTCCCTCCAGGACCCAGGTATGCCGTCGGCCGCCCTCCAGATCCAGTGTGATAAACTGCTTAGTGGGAAGCGTGGTCTGGCTTCTTCAGCCATCGCTACTTAGCTGGCACCAATGAAACAAGCAATTAACATCGCACGAGGGCGTCTAGTTCAGTGCAGATGCTCCAGGACAAACCACTGTTCCGCTTCACGGTGTTTTGTTTGTTTGTTTTTTTAGTATATGGGAAGCAGGTCAATATCTACTGTGTGTTCATAAACTGCTTAGTATAACTTATGTATGAACTTATTCTATATTTGAAATTCTATGTCAAGTCTGAAAAGACGTTTCAACGTTCGTTTAAACGTTTAAACTTTGAAAAGTTGGTTCATAACATTTTAACGTTTTAATGCTTTAATAACCATGGGCGGCGGTGGCGGATCCGGCGGGGGCGGTGCTAGCGGTGGTGCCCGTGGCAACGCACTGACGTCGGGACCCCAGCAGGGTGCGCCTTGGCCCACTTTCCACCACCCGTGGTCAGGGTGCATCTCCATGTGGCCGTTCCAGGGGCTAGGTTATGAGGCTCGTCCCCCGGCGGCCATGTTCGCCGGTGCGCAGCCGGGGTTCGCCTTCGCCTCTCCGTCGCCCTAGACCTCGACGCCTGCCGCTTCGTCGTGGCCCACGCCGCCGGCTGCTCCACCGTCCGGGCTGGTTGGTTAGGACGCGGCCGCCCTGGCTGCCTTACAGACTCCCACTCTGACTCCGCCGATGGGTCCCGAGTGGATCGCGGACACCGGTGCTACCTACCACATTACTCCCGACCCTGGTATACTCACCTCTGTTCGCCCCCTTCTTCCTCTCTTCCTTCGTCCATCATGGTGGCGAATGGCTCGTGTCTTCCTGTCACATCTGTGGGTGCCGCCGGCACTCCCGGCTCTTTTCGTATTCTCGATGTTCTTTTCGCTCCTTCTTTGGTCCACAATCTTCTTTCTATTCGCCGTTTTACTGCTGATAATTCTTGTTCTGTTGAGTTTGACTCTTCTGGTTTTACTGTGAAGGACTCGACAACTCGGCGCCCCCTCCTTAGATGTGACAGCACCGACCCCCTCTACACCCTTCGGCTTCCGCACGCCACCTCTTCTTCGTCTTCGTCGCCTAACACAGCTGCTGTTTTTGCTGCCACCACATCTACTACCTGGCATCGTCGTCTTGGTCACCCCGGACGCGATGCCCTGATGCAGCTTACTCGTAGTGCCACTATCCCATGTACTAGATCACATGATGAGCATCTTTGTCATGCGTCCCAGTTAGGCCGCCATGTTCGTCTTCCTTTTTCTTCTTCCTCGCATGCTACTCATGCATTTGATCTTGTACACTGTGATTTGTGGACTTCACCTATTACCAGTATGTCAGGCTACAAATAGTATCTTGTGGTGGTTGATGATTTTTCTCATTATGTGTGGACTTTTCCTTTGCGTGCCAAGTCTGAGGCTTTCCCCGCCCTCCGCCACTTCTTCGTGTGGGTGTCCACTCAGTTCGGCCTCACCATTAAGGCCGTTCAGTGTGACAATGGTCGGGAGTTCGATAACTCCACCTCCCGCGACTTCTTTCTCTCCCACGGGATGCAGTTGCGGATGTCTTGCCCGTATACCTCCTCCCAGAACGGCAAGGCTGAGTGCATGATCCGCACGACCAACGACACCATCCACACTCTTCTTCTCCAGGCGCACCTACCGGCACGCTTCTGGGCCGAGGGCCTCCACACCTCTACCTACCTCCTCAACCGTCTCCCTCTACTGCGTGCCCGGCCCCCACTCCTCACCAGGCACTCTTCGGTACCCCTCCGCGCTATGACCACCTTCGTGTCTTCGGGTGTGCTTGCTACCCGAACACCGCTGCCACTGCTCCTCACAAGCTAGCACCCCGTTCCACCCTCTGTGTGTTTCTCGGGTACTCCCCAGACCATAAGGGCTACCGCTGCTTTGACCTCTCCTCTCGCTGGGTCCTCATCTCTCACCATGTGGTGTTTGATGAGTCCGTGTTTCCCTACTCCACCACCACCCCACCACCCTCCTCCGACCCTGACCTTGACCTCTTCACTCTCTTTCCGACTGACGCGGTGGTCGAACCACCTATCCTTCCTCTCTCTGCAGGTACTCGCTCGCCGCCTGTCGGTCCTACTCCCGGCCCAGTGCCTTGCCCGGGTCCGGTGGTGTCCCCTACGGTGGTGTCGCCTCTCCGCGGGCCCCGTCTCCGACCGCCCCCGGGCTGAGCGGGGGTGGTGGGACTGCACCGCCTGAGGGGCCGTCGGTACCGACCCCTCCGGCCCGCTTCGCACAGCCGGTACGGGTCTACCAGCGCCAGCCCCCAGTGCCCACGTCGCCGGCTGCGGGACCGTTGCCGCCGGTCCCTCCGGCACGCTTCGCGCAGCCGGTGCGCGTCTACCAGCGCCGGCCGCCGCCGGCGGGGTTCGCACCACCACCGCCGCCGTCGCCACCACTGGTGACCTCTCCTCCGACGGCACCGCCGGTGGCCCAGTCCCCGCTAGGGACACCTACACCTCCGCCGCGGCCACCCGCGGCACGTGTCGAGACGCCGGCGTACCACCCACCGCTCCTTCACCGTGACCCGCGGCACGTCCACCCGATGGTGACGCGACACGCTTCTGGTACCCTGCCGCCCCGGGTCCTGTCGGCCACGCCCGGGGACTCGCAGGTTTCTCCGGTACCCTCCGTTCGCACCGCCCTGCTGGACCCCCACTGGCGTCGGGCGATGGAGGAGGAGTACGCGGCGCTCGTCGCCAACCAGACGTGGGATCTGGTGCCCCGTCCGCCCGGCGCCAACGTCGTCACCAGCAAGTGGATCTAGACGCACAAGCGGCGGGCCGATGGTACCCTGGAGCGGTATAAGGCTCGCTGGGTTCTTTGGGGCTTCACTCAGCGCCCCGGAGTCGACTACGATGAAACCTTCAGCCCGGTTGTGAAGCCGGCCACCGTCCGCATGGTGCTCTCGCTGGCCCTTGCTCGCTCCTGGCCAGTTCACCAGCTCGACGTTAAGAACGCCTTCCTGCACGGTGCCCTCACTGAGACCGTCTACTGCTGTCAGCCGGCGGGGTTCGTGGACTCCTCTTGCCCGGACATGGTCTGCCGGCTCAACAGGTCCCTCTACGGCCTCAAGCAGGCCCCTCGGGCGTGGCACTCTAGACTGGCTACGTTCCTGGTGACACTGGGCTTCATGAAGGCCAAGTCAGACACGTCTCTGTTCGTCCACCATCATGGCGCAGAGACTGCCTACTTGCTTCTCTACGTGGATGACATCGTCCTCACCGCTTCCAGTCAGTCACTTCTTCGCTGCCTCATCGACGCGCTTCAGCGCCGACATCTTCACCAAGGGTCTTCCGTCCTCAACCTTCGCCGAGTTTCGCTCTAGCCTCAACATCGGTAGTGGCTAGTTGAGTCTGTGGGGGGATCCTATGGTGTGATGTACTTCTTCTTTTCGAGTCCAGTCTGTGAACTCCGCTGCAACGAAAGTTCAGACTGCGGGGGGGGGGGGGGGGGGGGGGGTTAGAGTATATGGATTAGGCCCATGAGGCCCGTGTATGAACTCTATATAGCCACCCTCTCTAGGGTTGGCCCATTATTCTAATCTATCCAACAAGGAGATGACCTAGGCACATCAATGATGTAACACGATGTGGTGCCAGGGGTAAGGGTTTGTGCTCTGTAGTATTTAGATACCCTGCTGTGTTTCTTCCCTCCAAGAAAACCATCGACTGAGTTGGTTCAAGAAGCAAGTTTGTTCTGTAGCCTCTGCTACTGCCTTGCCTGCCTTGCGTTGTTTCACTAACCTCCCGCCTTCCCTCATGTATTCATCTCTCATTCGCTCCCACAGTGCTGCCTTCTCTTCTATGCCCTATGGTCTTCCTTGCAACAAGTTGGTTACCAGCCATTCCTATGAATAGTTACGGTTGAAAGATGATTAGTTACTCCCTCTAGAAACAAATAAGTTTTGTTCTGATGTTGTCTAAAGTCTACTTCTTGAAGTATATAAGTGGATTGCCTACCTTCTCCTAATAGCTTCAACTTTTGGGTTGAAGTGGTTAGTGCGTTCACTCTAACACGGTATCAAAGGCAGAGGTTTCGAGTTCGAATCGAGGCTTTATTTGTTTCTCCACTCCTCTATTTCCACGTGTGTGCCTTTTCTCTAGCTACACGTGAGTGGGGGTATTGAAGTGTATAAGTGGATTGCCTATCTTCTAATAGGTTAAGCTTTTGGGTTGAACTGGTTAGTGCGTTCACTCTAACACTACTTGTCGGCGTTCCGAGACCGGGGGGGTCCCTGAGCCGACGAGTGAATGTCGCCGCGTGCCCCAGCCCAGATGGGTCGAGCGCGAGGGCGAGCGCGAAGGGGGGAGAGCGAGGCGGCCGGAGACCGGCGTGAGAGAGGTGGGAATCCCGCGGCCTTCGTGTTCGTCCCGCGCCCAGGTCGGGTGCGCTTGCAGTAGGGGGTTACAAGCGTCCACGCGGGAGAGGGAGCGAGCGGCTTCAAGCGAGCGCGTGTCTCGTCCTCGTCCCCGCGCGGCCAACCCTCTCTAAGAGGGCCCTGGTCCTTCCTTTTATAGGCGTAAGGAGATGATCCAGATGTACAATGGGGGGTATAGCAGAGTGCTACGTGTCTAGCGGAGGAGAGTTAGCGCCCTAAGTACATGCCGTTGTGGCAGCCGGAGAGATCTTGGCACCCAGCTGGTGTGATGTCGTGGCCGTCGGAGGAGTGATGGAGCCTGGCGGAGGGACAACTGTCGGAGCGGTTGAGTACTTGCTGACGTCCTCTTGCTTCCGTAAGGGGGCTGGGAGCCGCCGTCGTCACAGAGCATGCGGGGCGCCATCATTGCCTATCTGGCGGAGCGAGCCAGATGGGACGCCGGTCTTGTTCCCTGCGGCCCGAGTCAGCTCGGGGTAGGGTGATGATGGCGCCTCCTGTTGACGTGGCTGGCCTGCGCCCTAGGTTGGGCGATGTGGAAGCTCCTCCGAAGCCGAGGTCGAGTCTGTCTTCCGTGGCCGAGGTCGGGTCCGAGCCCCAGGTTCGGGCGAGGCGGAGATCGCCGGCCGGTGCTGGGGCGGAGTCCGAGCCCTGGGGTCGGGCGAAGCGGAGTTCGTCGTCTTCTGGGGCCGAGCCCAAGTTCGAGCCCTGGGTCGGGCGAGGCGGAGATCGTCGTCTTCTGGGACTTAGCCCGAGTCCGAGCCCTGGGTCGGGCGGAGTTCGTCGTCTTCCGGGACTTAGCCCGAGTCCGAGCCCTGGGTCGGGCGGAGTTCGCCGTCTTCCGGGACTTAGCCCGAGTCCGAGCCCTGGGGTCGGGCGAAGCGGAGTTCGCCGTCTTCCGGGTCTTAGCCCGTGTCCGAGCCCTGGGTCGGGCGGAGCGGAGTTCGCCGTCTTCCGGGTCTTAGCCCGTGTCCGAGCCCTGGGTCGGGCGGAGCGGAGTTCGCCGTCTTCCGGGTCTTAGCCCGTGTCCGAGCCCTGGGTCGGGCGGAGCGGAGTTTCCTATGGAGCCTTCGGCCGGGCCTGACTGCCTGTCAGTCTCACTCTGTCAAGTGGCACCGCAGCCGGAGTGGCGCAGGCGGCGCTGTCCTTCTGTCAGGCCGGTCAGTGGAGCGGCGAAGTGACGGCGGTCACTTCGGCTCTGCCGGCTGGGGGGCGCGCATCAGGATAAAGGTGTCAGGCCACCTTTGCATTAAATGCTCCCGCGGTTTGGTCGGTCGGTGCGGCGATTTGGTCAGGGTTGCTTCTTGGCGAAGACAGGGCCTCGGGCAAGCCGGAAATATGTCCGCCGCTGGAGGGGGGCCTCGGGCGAGACGGAAGTCCTCCGGGGTCGGCTGCCCTTGTCCGAGGCTAGGCTCGGGCGAGGCGTGATCGAGTCCCTCGAATGGACTGATCCCTGACTTAATCGCACCCATCAGGCCTTTGCAGCTTTATGCTGATGGGGGTTACCAGCTGAGAATTAGGAGCCTTGAGGGTACCCCTAATTATGGTCCCCGACAATAGCCCCCGAGCCTCGAAGAGAGTGTTAGCACTCGCTTGGAGGCTTTCGTCGCACTTTTTTGCAAGGGGACCAGCCTTTCTCGGTTGCGTTTTGTTCGGGTGGGTGCGCGCGAGCGCACCCGCCGGGTGTAGCCCCCAAGGCCTCGGAGGAGTGGTTTCACTCCTTCGAGGTCTTAATGCCTCGCGTAACGCTTTGGCTGGTCTGGTCGTTCCCTCATGCGAGCTGGCTGTAGCCCGGGTGTACGGTCGGGTCCCAAGTTCTCGGGCTGGTATGTTGACGCTGTCAACGGTTCGACCGGAGTCGGGTTTGCGAGAGCAGCCCCCGAGCCTCTGCACAGGGCGAGAGGGCGATCAGGGACAGACTCAGCTTTTTTACATACGCCCCTGCGTCGCCTTTCCGCAAGGAGGAGGGGGGGGGGAAAGCGCCATGTTGCCCTCGATGGGCGCCGAACATGGTGTCTCCGGTGAGCTGCAAGCGGGTGATCCGAGTGGACGTCCGTGCCCCGTTCGTTAGGGGTCGGCTAGGGGCCCAGAGGCACACCCAAAAGTACCTGCGGGTGATCTACCGGACCCGGTCCCCTGGCGACGGGGTCCGAGGGCTCGATGCCTCCCTCTGATGGGATTCCGTTACAAGATCGTTCCCGCCGGTCTCGGAAATGTCCTAGGGTACCTCGGGAGCGCAGCCCGAGCCTTGGTTATGTATCGAACGTACCCATGGTCATCCCTCGCTCGGCGTCTGAGGCGGCTGTGAACCCTTCGGGGGCCAGCCTTCGAACCCCTGATCAGTAGTGGGCGCGGAGCCCGAGTGGCCTGAGGCGGTCGTTGAACCCTTCCGAGGGGCCGACCTTCGAACCTCTGACCAGTAGTGGGTGTAGGGCCCACGTGATCTGAGGCGGCTGTCGAACCCTTCCGAGGGGCCAGCCTTCGAACCTCTGATCAGTAGGGAGGCTCGGGGCCTGGTTCCTTCACGGGGAAGGATCCTTTTCGGGGTATCCCCTTTCCCGGTCCCTGTTGCAAGAGAGAGAAAGAGGAAAAAAGGAAAAGGATACGAAATCGAACGGCGCGGCGTACCTTTTTTGACGCGGTCATTATGGCGAAGGCGAAGCGTCGCCCGCTTCTCCTACCAGAGGCGCCGCCTGTCCCGCCGCGGAGTTAATGCGACGGGGCGAGTGGTTCGCGGAGCGACCGTTGCGCGTGCGCGAGCCGTTCGAGGGACGGATCACGGGCGCGTTGTCTTCACGCCGTGAGAGAGGGTTCTCTCGCTGCCTCCGGACGGGACGTGAGCTTGGTTGATGACGTGACCGCTGCTCCTGCCTGCTTGCCACCGCCATTACTGTCGGCCCATTCTTGGCCGCATTGACCGTCGCGCCAGGCTGGCGCCGCTGGGTCGTGCACTGGGCCGCCTCGAGTCGCGGCATTGGTTCCGCAGTCGAGGAGGCGCGGTGGTGGCGCAAGTGGCGGTGCAGTTGCATGCACGAAGCATTCGGCGCGCCGGTTGCATGACGCGTGGGCCTGGGTCTCCATGCCGGGCGTGTTGTCACAGCCGAAGCACCAGGTCGCCCACCTGGAGGTCTCGGGACCGGACCCCTCGGGCGTGGTAGCGTCGCAGGGACTGCTGGTACCGCGCCGAGTTTAGCAAGGCCTTGTCCCGAGCCTCCTCCAGCTGGTCCAGCGAGTCTTCTCGGCTAACTTGGTTGCTTTGGTCGGTGTAGGCCCTCGTCCTCGGGGAACCGTATTCTAAGTCTGTGGGCAAGATGGCTTCGGCCCCATAGACTAGAAAGAACGGCGTGAAGCCCGTGGCTCGGCTCGGCGTTGTCCTCAGACTCCAGACCACCGAGGGGAGTTCCTTCATCCACCGCTTGCCGAACTTGTTGAGGTCGTTGTAGATCCGAGGCTTGACCCCTTGTAGAATCATGCCGTTGGCACGCTCTACCTGCCCATTCGTCATGGGATGAGCCACGGCGGCCCAGTCCACCCGGATGTGGTGATCCTCGCAGAAGTCCAGGAACTTTCTGCCGGTGAACTGGGTGCCGTTGTCGGTGATGATGGAGTTCGGGACCCCGAAGCGATGGATGATGTTGGTGAAGAACGCCACCGCCTGCTCGGACCTGATGCTGTTCAGGGGTCGGACCTCGATCCACTTGGAGAATTTGTCGATGGCGACCAGCAGGTGCGTGTAGCCCCCGGGCGCCTTCTGCAAGGGGCCGACGAGATCCAGACCCCACACAACAAAAGGCCAGGTGATGGGTATCGTCTGCAGAGCCTGAGCGGGCAGGTGGGTCTGCCTCGCGTAGAACTGACACCCCTCGCAGGTGCGGACAATTCTAGTGGCGTCGGCCACCGCCGTCGGCCAGTAGAAGCCTTGCCGGAAAGCATTCCCGACAAGGGCTCGAGGCGCTGCGTGATGGCCGCAAGCCCCCGAGTGTATCTCTCGCAGGAGTTCCTGACCTTCGGCGATGGAGATGCATCGCTGGAGGATGCCTGAGGGGCTGCGGTGGTAGAGCTCCTTTCCATCTCCCAGCAAGACGAACGACTTGGCGCGCCGCGCCAACCGCCGAGCCTCGGCTCGGTCGAGGGGTAGCTCTCCTCGGTGGAGATATTGCAGGTACGGGGTCTGCCAGTTCCGATTAGGCGTGACCCCGCTTCGCTCCTCCTCGACGCGCAGTGCCTCACCCTCGGGGGCCGAGGGTACCTCGGACTGAACCGAGGGCGCCTCGGGCCGAGCTGAGGGTGCCTCGGGTTGAGCCGAGGGTGCCTCGGACTGAGCCGAGGGTACCTCGGGCTCGGACGTGTCGTCGATCTTGATGGAGGGTTGATGCAGGTCTCGGGAGAAGACGTCCGGGGGAACCGTTGTTCGCCCCGAGGCTATTTTAGCCAGCTCGTCCGCAGTCTCGTTGTAGCGCCGGGCGATGTGGTTGAGCTCGAGCCCGTAGAACTTGTCTTCCAGGCGCCGAACCTCATCGCAGTAGGCCTCCATCTTCGGGTCGCGGCAATGGGAGTTCTTCATGACTTGGTCGATGACGAGCTGCGAGTCACCGCGAGCGTCGAGGGGTCGGACCCCTAGCTCGATGGCGATCCGCAACCCGTTGACCAGAGCCTCATACTCGGCCACATTGTTGGACGCCGGGAAATGGAGGCGTAGCACGTAGCGTAGGTGCTTCCCGAGGGGCGAGATGAAGAGTAGGCCTGCGTCGGCTCCTGTCTTCATCAGCGACCCGTCGAAGAACATAGTCCAGAGTTCCGGCTGGATCGGAACTGTTGGGAGCTGGGTGTCGACCCATTCAGCCACGAAGTCCGCCAAGACCTGGGACTTGATGGCCTTCCGAGGAGCGAACGAGATTGTTTCGCCCATGATTTCCACCGCCCACTTTGCAATCCTACCCGAGGCCTCACGGCACTGGATGATCTCCCCCAGGGGGAAGGATGACACCACAATTACCGGATGAGACTCGAAGTAGTGTCGCAACTTTCGCCGTGTCAGGATCACCGCATACAGCAGTTTCTGCACTTGTGGGTAGCGGATTTTGGTCTCGGACAGTACCTCGCTGACGAAGTAGACTGGCCTCTGAACGGGCAATGCATGCCCCCCTTCTTGCCTCTCGACCACAATCGCGGCGCTAACCACCTGAGTGGTCGCGGCGACGTAGACCAAGAGGGCTTCTCCGGCAGCTGGGGGCACCAAGATAGGCGCCTTCGTGAGGAGCGCCTTCAGGTTCCCGAGGGCTTCCTCGGCCTCAGGGGTCCAAGTGAAGCACTCGGCCTTCCTCAAGAGGCGGTACAAAGGTAGACCTCTTTCGCCGAGGCGTGAGATGAAGCGGCTCAGAGCTGCGAGACATCCCATGACCCTCTGTACGCCTTTCAAGTCCTTGATGGGCCCCATGCTGGTGATGGCTGCGATCTTCTCCGGGTTGGCTTCGATGCCCCGCTCGGAGACGATGAACCCCAAGAGCATGCCTCGGGGCACCCCGAAGACACACTTCTCGGGATTTAGTTTGACGCCTTTCGCCTTGAGACATCGGAATGTCACTTCAAGGTCGGAAAGGAGGTCGGAAGCTTTCCTCGTCTTGACTACGATGTCATCGACGTAGGCCTCGACCGTGCGGCCAATGTGTTGGCCGAACACATGGTTCATGCATCGCTGGTACGTCGCGCCCGCATTCCTCAAGCCGAACGACATGGTGACATAGCAGTACATGCCGAAGGGTGTGATGAATGAAGTCGCGAGCTGGTCGGACTCTTTCATCCTGATTTGATGATACCCTGAGTAGGCATCGAGGAAAGACAGGGTTTTGCACCCAGCAGTGGAATCCACGATTTGATCGATGCGAGGCAGAGGGTAGGGAACCTTCGGACATGCTTTGTTGAGACCAGTGTAGTCTACACACATCCGCCATTTCCCCCCTTTCTTTCTCACAAGCACAGGGTTGGCAAGCCATTCGGGATGGAATACCTCTTTGATGAACCCTGCCGCCATTAGCTTGTGGATCTCCTCGCCTATGGCTCTGCGCTTCTCCTCGTCGAATCGGCGCAGAGGCTGCTTGACGGGTCGGGCTCCGGCTCGGATGTCCAGCGAGTGCTCGGCGACATCACTCGGTATGCCGGGCATGTCCGAGGGACTCCACGCGAAGACGTCGGCGTTCGTGCGGAGAAAGTCGACGAGCACTGCTTCCTGTTTGGGATCGAGCCCGGAGCCGATCCGGATCTGCTTGGAGGCGTCGCCGCTGGGGTCGAGGGGGACGGACTTAACCGTCTCCGCTGGCTCAAAGTTGCCGGCGTGACGCTTCACGTCTGGCACCTCCTTAGAGAGGCTTTCCAGGTCGGCGATGAGGGCCTCAGCGTACTCCACGCACTCCACGTCGCATTCGAACGCTTGTTTGTACGTGGGGCCGACGGTGATGACCCCGTTGGGGCCCGGCATCTTGAGCTTCAGGTAGGTATAGTTGGGGACGGCCATGAACTTCGCGTAGCATGGTCTTCCCAGTACCGCGTGGTAGGTTCCTCGGAACCCGACCACCTCGAACGTCAGGGTCTCCCTTCGGAAGTTGGAGGGTGTTCCGAAGCAGACGGGAAGGTCGAGCCGTCCGAGGGGTTGGACGCGCTTCCCGGGAATGATCCCATGGAAGGGCGCAGCGCCTGCCCGGATGGAAGACAGATCGACACGCAGGAGCCCGAGGGTGTCAGCGTAGATGAGGTTGAGGCTGCTGCCTCCGTCCATGAGGACCTTGGTGAGCCTGACGTCGCCGATGACGGGGTCGACGACGAGCGGGTATTTCCTCGGGCTCGGCACATGGTCGGGGTGATCGTCTCGGTCGAAGGTGATGGGCTTGTCGGACCAGTCTAGATAGACTGGCGCCGCCACCTTCACCGAGCAGACCTCCCGGCGCTCTTGCTTGCGGTGCCGAGCCGAGGCGTTCGCCGCTTGCCCACCATAGATCATGAAGCAGTCGCGGACCTCGGGGAACTCTCCTGCCTGGTGATCTTCCTTCTTGTCGTCGTCGCGGGCCTTGCCACCCTCCGCGGGTGGCCCGGCCCTGTGGAAGTGGCGCCGAAGCATGACGCACTCCTCAAGGGTGTGCTTGACGGGCCCCTGGTGATAGGGGCACGACTCCTTGAGCATCTTGTCGAAGAGGTTGGCACCTCCGGGGGGTTTCCGAGGGTTCTTGTACTTGGCGGCGGCGACAAGGTCCGCGTCGGCGGCGTCGCGTTTCGCTTGCGACTTCTTCTTGCCCTTCTTCTTGGCGCCGCGCTGAGTTGACGCCTCGGGAGCATCTTCTGATGGGCGGCCTTGGGGCTGCTTGTCCTTTCGGAAGATAGCCTCGACCGTCTCCTGGCCGGAGGCGAACTTGGTGGCGATGTCCATCAGCTCGCTCGCCCTGGTGGGGGTCTTGCGACCCAGCTTGCTCACCAGGTCGCGGCAGGTGGTGCCGGCGAGGAACGCGCCGATGACATCCGAGTCGGTGATGTTGGGCAGCTCGGTGCGCTGCTTCGAGAATCGCCGGATGTAGTCCCGGAGAGACTCTCCCGGCTGCTGCCGGCAGCTTCGGAGGTCCCAGGAATTCCCGGGGCGCACGTAAGTGCCCGGGAAATTGCCGGCGAAAGCTTGGACTAGGTCGTCCCAGTTGGAGATCTGCCCCGGAGGCAGGTGCTCCAACCAGGCGCGAGCAGTGTCGGAGAGGAACAGGGGGAGGTTGCGGATGATGAGGTTGTCATCGCCCGTTCCACCCAGTTAGCAGGCCAGACGGTAGTCCGCGAGCCACAGTTCCGGTCTCGTCTCCCCCGAGTACTTTGTGATAGTAGTCGGGGGTCGGAACCGGGTCGGGAACGGCGCCCGTCGGATGGCTCGGCTGAAGGCTTGCGGACCGGGTGGTTCGGGCGAGGGACTCCGATCCTCCCCGCTGTCGTAGCGTCCCCCACGCCCGGGGTGGTAGCCTCGGCGCACCCTCTCACCGAGGGGGGCCCGACGGTCGCGGTGATGGTGCTCGTTGCCGAGGCGACCCGGGGCCGCAGGCGCTGTGTTGCGCGTGCGCCCGGTGTAGACCGAGGCTTCCCGCATGAATCGGGAAGTCGCGGCATGAGGTTCCGAGGGGTACCCCTGCCTTCGGGAGGCAGAGCTCTCGGCCCGTCGGACCGCGGCGCCTTCCAGGAGATTCTTGAGCTCCCCCTGGATTCGCCGCCCCTCGGTGGTTGATGGCTCCGGCATCTCGCGGAGAAGCATCGCTGCTGCAGCCAGGTTCCGGCCGACCCCACTAGATGCGGGTGGTGGCCTGACTCTGACGTCGTCGGTGATGCGGTGCTGGAAGCCCTGGGGTAGATGACGTATTTCCCCGGCCGGAGGTTGGCCCGCCCATGCCTGCCCGACGTCCCGACGGATCGGCTCAAGCGCTCCTGCTCCCTCGTCGAGCCTGGCCTGCACCCCGCGGATTTGCTCGAGCTGTGGGTCATGGTCCCCCGCCTGAACGGGGACCACAGCTAGCTCCCGTGGGATGTCAACGCGAGGCACCAGCCTAGGGAGATCACCGTCTTCCGGCATGCCGAGATGGTTGCCTTCGGAGGGACCCCCTAGATCGACGTGGAAGCATTCGCGACTTGGGCCGCAGTCCTCGTCGTCGAGGCTACGGCTACCGTCGGAACAGTCGGAAAGGCAGTAGTCGCATGCGGTCATGAAGTCCCGCATGGCACTGGGGTTGCCAAGTCCAGAGAAATCCCAACAGATGCTGGGCTCGTCGTCTTCCACGGACCCAGAGGGCCCGTAGGTCGAGACGTCCGTCAGCCGGTCCCAAGGTGACCGCGTACGAAACCCCAGAGGGTTTAGACTTGCCTCTACGAGAGCACCCGCCAAAGCGAAGCCGCTAGGCGGGTCGAGGCTGAATCCGAAAGACGTGGGATGGGAATCGGTCGGTACCTTTTGGTCGACGAACGGCGATAATGTCATGTTGGGGGCTGACTGCACCGTCGTCTCAGGTACGAGGGTGACGTCCAGCAAGCTTTTCGCGAGCGTGCTGGCGTCGTCCGCTTGCTCGGGATTGGCGTGTCGCGGGGAGACGGCGCTCGTCTTCGTCTCAAGCGCGAAGTCGATACCCGGTGCGCCCCCCGTTGGGGTGCCGGCGCGATCGACTCGCTCGACAGCCGACGAGGCGCTGCCTCTTGCTTGGCCTTGGTTGCCCCGTCTTCCCCTCCGTCGGCGGGGAAGAGGGCGGGATGAGCTCGAAGGTTGTTCTTCCACCACGCGGGGAAGACGTCGTCGATTCCGCCGCCGGCGGGCGGGCTGTCGGCCGCCACTGTCGTTGTCACGCGGCGGTGGAAGGAGTATCATGTCGTAGCTGCCGTCGAGGGACATGAACTCAAAACTCCCGAAACGGAGCACCGTCCCGGGTTGGAGAGGTTGCTGGAGACTGCCCATCTGGAGCTTGACGGGAAGCTGTTCGTCAACACGCAGCAGGTCCCTACCTGGCGCGCCAACTGTCGGCGTTCCGAGACCGGGGGGTCCCTGAGCCGACGAGTGAATGTCGCCGCGTGCCCCAGCCCAGATGGGTCGAGCGCGAGGGCGAGCGCGAAGGGGGGAGAGCGAGGCGGCCGGAGACCGGCGTGAGAGAGGTGGGAATCCCGCGGCCTTCGTGTTCGTCCCGCGCCCAGGTCGGGTGCGCTTGCAGTAGGGGGTTACAAGCGTCCATGCGGGAGAGGGAGCGAGCGGCTTCGAGCGAGCGCGTGTCTCGTCCTCGTCCCCGCGCGGCCAACCCTCTCTAAGAGGGCCCTGGTCCTTCCTTTTATAGGCGTAAGGAGAGGATCCAGGTGTACAATGGGGGGTATAGCAGAGTGCTACGTGTCTAGCGGAGGAGAGCTAGCGCCCTAAGTACATGCCGTTGTGGCAGCCGGAGAGATCTTGGCACCCAGCTGGTGTGATGTCGTGGCCGTCGGAGGAGTGATGGAGCCTGGCGGAGGGACAACTGTCAGAGCGGTTGAGTACTTGCTGACGTCCTCTTGCTTCCGGAAGGGGGCTGAGAGCCGCCGTCGTCACAGAGCATGCGGGGCGCCATCATTGCCTTTCTGGCGGAGCGAGCCAGATGGGATGCCGGTCTTGTTCCCTGCGGCCCGAGTCAGCTCAGGGTAGGGTGATGATGGCGCCTCCTGTTGACGTGGCTGGCCTGCGCCCTAGGTTGGGCGATGTGGAAGCTCCTCCGAAGCCGAGGTCGAGTCTGTCTTCCGTGGCCGAGGTCGGGTCCGAGCCCCAGGTTCGGGCGAGGCGGAGATCGCCGGCTGGTGCTGGGGCGGAGTCCGAGCCCTGGGGTCGGGCGAAGCGGAGTTCGTCGTCTTCTGGGGCCGAGCCCAAGTCCGAGCCCTGGGTCGGGCGAGGCGGAGATCGTCGTCTTCTGGGACTTAGCCCGAGTCCGAGCCCTGGGTCGGGCGGAGTTCGCCGTCTTCCGGGACTTAGCCCGAGTCCGAGCCCTGGGTCGGGCGGAGTTCGCCGTCTTCCGGGACTTAGCCCGAGTCCGAGCCCTGGGGTCGGGCGAAGCGGAGTTCGCCGTCTTCCGGGTCTTAGCCCGTGTCCGAGCCCTGGGTCGGGCGGAGCGGAGTTCGCCGTCTTCCGGGTCTTAGCCCGTGTCCGAGCCCTGGGTCGGGCGGAGCGGAGTTTCCTATGGAGCCTTCGGCCGGGCCTGACTGCCTGTCAGTCTCACTCTGTCAAGTGGCACCGCAGCCGGAGTGGCGCAGGCGGCGCTGTCCTTCTGTCAGGCCGGTCAGTGGAGCGGCGAAGTGACGGCGGTCACTTCGGCTCTGCCGGCTGGGGGGCGCGCGTCAGGATAAAGGTGTCAGACCACCTTTGCATTAAATGCTCCTGCGGTTTGGTCGGTGGGTGCGGCGATTTGGTCAGGGTTGCTTCTTGGCGAAGACAGGGCCTCGGGCAAGCCGGAAATATGTCCGCCGCTGGAGGGGGGGCCTCGGGCGAGACGGAAGTCCTCCGGGGTCGGCTGCCCTTGTCCGAGGCTAGGCTCGGGCGAGGCGTGATCGAGTCCCTCGAATGGACTGATCCCTGACTTAATCGTACCCATCAGGCCTTTGCAGCTTTATGCTGATGGGGGTTACCAGCTGAGAATTAGGAGCCTTGAGGGTACCCCTAATTATGGTCCCCGACACTACTGATCTAGCCTTTGACTACTTTTCTTTCAAGAGTCATAGACAAATATACTTGTCTCACTTCCGAAAAGTGGAACTCAATATGCAAAAGGTATTATGTAGTCAAAAGCTTAAAGCAAGTGACTTAATAGAACCTCAAAACCATGGTTTTAAAGGCGGCTAGGCGGAACTAGGCACCCAGCCACCGTCTGAACGCCTAGGCGACTTAGGCGGGTGCCTAGGCGACGCCTTACTAGCCAAATACCAAGCAACCAAACAGCTGTTACAGCTCATAAACTACAAATCATCACAAATTCACAATAGCACAATAGTGGATCTGAAATAGACTCAAAGTAGTCTCTAAAGGAACAATAGCAAGTCACAAAATTTAAAACAGCACAATACCAAATTTGAAATAGCCACATAGATAGTTTCTAATGGCATAATTAATAGTAACTAGCTGCAGCTACTAATGCAGCAAATATGCTAATGCAATCTAGCAATAGCTACTCTCCCATCTCTCAAAAATTATCATCAAACTCTCCTGGGATATTGTGTCATGCCTCCCCTTCTCCACCATCATTGCCACCATTAGGTTCATCTTCACAATCTGTGATTTCTGCATCATCATGTGGAACATTTTCTTCATCTTCATCTTCCTCTTCAGCCTTTGACACATTTTGTGCAGCAACAGAATTTCTCCTTGAATACACATTATGGGCTCTTCTTGGTAAGTTTCGGCCACAAAGTGTTTCTGATGCTCCAATGGCATTATCCACATGGTCCCATGTAAGGTCACACTCACACCCACGCCCACCTTCAGGGACTACATGCAAAGAATCAGCCCACTCATTGTCCCAGTTGAAGTCCTCATGAACCAATGGCTCAAAGTTTTTTCCCTTCTTCTGGCGTAGTTTTTGGAACCTAGCTTTTATCTTTCGGTTATAGGAAATGAAGACAATAGAATTTAACCTCTTATGCAACAACCGGTTTCTTTTCTTTGTATGGATCTACAAAATAAGAAAACACCTAGTCATTTAATCCTGAAATATTGGTTACAAAAGTAGCCAAGTAGGTGGATGAGGACTTGAGGAGGCACACATAATAACTTACAAATTTAAAGGTACTCCAATTACGTTCACAACCTAATGAAGACGCACAAAGACCCATCAAACGTCTAGCAAATCTCTGTAACTCAATAGCACGACCACCATACGAACGCCACCACTCAACTGCAATAACAACACAACAATTTAGCAAGCTACTAGCAACAACTAGTAAGTAGTAAACTAGTAACATCCACAAACACTTACGTGGGCTCATAGTTTGTAGGTTATCTTTGGCCATCTTATTTGAAAAATCTGCTCCTCTAAGAAACTCGTAATCCATTGCTTGAGAATTGATCTTGTCTCTAGTTTTTCTCATCATCTACCATTCTTGCAAGCACATCAAGAAAGCAACCTCTTAGCTGCCCAACAGTAGCATCATCATCATTTCTTATGAGAGGATGCAGCTTTCCTGGGTTCATTTCTAGTTGGTAAGGTGTTGGAGGCTTATACCCTGAACCAAACTGTGTTGTGGCCTCAATTGCAATCTGAAACTGCCTAGCTGCTGCAGCATTGAAAGGTACACCACACTCATAGAAGAACAAAGCCCACTGCATGTCCACATAGTGTTTGTCCTCCTTACTTTTTGCACTAGCCAAGATTGTGGGCTGATAAGAGCCTGAAAGTCTCTCATCCACCACCTCCTCTGGTGTTCTCCGCAACATCTCAACTACGGACTTGGCTGTCTTTGGCTGTGCTTTACTACTTGCCTTAAATTGCAAGGTTGATTATCTTTTTTTGGCTGTTGTCCAGAACTAGGCTTAGCCTGCATGCTTGAGACTCCATAGCAGATGTATCATTCGCCCCATCTGCTGCTGCCACCTCCACCACTTCATCATCTTCTTCATCTTCATCTAGAAACATTGGTCTTTTTCTCTTGTTTGCCTCCAAATAACTTGTCATCTCCTTCCTTAATCCACTGCTAGCCTTGGGACATAACTTTGCATCTCCATATGCCCATGCCAAATGTTGTTTTAACCTCTTTATCCCTCCACTAACAACCTGACCACATAGGGTGCATTCCACCTTATCTTTATTTTGAAGATCTGGCCAAAATCCATACTTCCACCCTGGATCAGTAGACTTCCGTGGCTTCCGGGTAGGATCGCTCTTCGGGTTGTACTCACCAGCCACAGAAGATGGAGCTTCATTTGGAGAAGACATTATGTCGCTACTCGCTGCAGTCTTGACAGAAACCTGAAACCAGGGTACTCGCTGCAGTCTTGAGTTCTTGACACTTGACAGAAACCTAAAAGTCTGAAACCAGGGGAAGCAGGTGAGGAGGAACATCATTCTTGAGTCTTGACACCTGAGAGAAAGCAGTGGAGGAGGAAGCAGGGGAGGAGGACCTACCACTCTACCAGTACCAGGGAAGAGGCGAGCTCAGGGAGGGGGAGCAGCCGCGCGCCCAGGGAGCAGGCGAGCAGCAGCCGCGAGCAGACGAGCAGCAGCCGCGCGCAGGGGGAGAGAGCAGCCGCGCGCCCCAGGCGAGCAGCAGCCGCGAGCAGGCGAGCAGCAGCCGCGCGCAGGGAGAGGGAGCAGCAGCGGCGCGCAGGGAGCAGCCGCGCGCAGGGAGAGGGAGCAGCCGCGCGCAGGGGGAGAGAGCAGCCGTGCGCACAGGAGCAGTCGCACACGCACAGGGAAAGTTGCCGCGCGCGCACAGGGGGAAGTTGCTGCGCGCCAAAAGCCCAAAGCACGCGCCAATTTGGGCTCCGCGCGCGGTGACTAAGGCCAGCAAACCCTAGGTCAGGCGTCGCCCTGAGGGGAGAAGGCGTCGCCCAGACGCCTACCTCGCCAAGGCGGACGCCATGCTCATTCTTACCTGGGCAGCGCCGACGCCTAGCAAAAACTACCGCCTGGACGCCTAGGCGACGTCTTTTAAACCATGCTCAAAACATCACTTAGTTGAGACTGGCAGGAGTACATAGTAGCCTAATCTGAACATCTGGTTTGCTGTCCAGTGAGCCGGTCACTCCAATCTGCTGGTTCCAGTGACCGGACCATCTACAATGATGGTTCAAATTTTTTATTCTGCAAACTATGCTCCATTCATCATCTGTGTTAATGTGAAAGTACTATTTCTTCATGGATTTGAGGTCTGAAACTATTATATGATCTCACCTCACACTGCCTTGCAGGTAGTTCACATCCCAAAATCTGATTCGCGTCTTGCTAACAACGGTCTTCCAATTGATATCCAGAGATTGAGATGCCGCTGTCTTTACCAAGCACTGCGTTTTTCGGATCTGATTGAGGACCTTGGAAAGGCATGAATTCTCTTGATAAACTGTACATATCTTTAACTCAGAATTTACTGTCTTCAATTGCAGTTGGAGATTTATAGCAGTCTCTAATTAGATTCTGAGCCAATGTAACACTTACGAAACAGAAGCTAGTAGAGCGTCTAAGATCTCATGGAAAATATATTGCTCTTCATCTACGATATGAGAAGGATATGCTAGCATTTACTGGATGCACTTACGGTCTGAGTGATTTGGAAGCAAATGAGTTGAGAATTATGAGGTATGAACAACCGAAGAACATCCGTACCATTTCTATGTGCTGGTTGTATTCACTTGCTTTCTCTTTCAATAGAGAGAGAACAAGCCACTGGAAACTGAAGGATATAAACTCAACTGAACAGAGATATGAAGGCAACTGTCCACTGACACCAAATGAGGTGGGCATTTTTCTGCGTGCTATGGGCTATCCTGAATCCACGTGGATATACCTTGCAGCAGGTGAAATTTATGGTGGTGAAAAGTATATATCAAAATTGAGATCATACTTCCCAAATTTGGTTAGCAAGGTATTTACACTGTTTCTTTTGTGCTGACTGTATCTACCGCTTCCTTGCTGTGCTACTAAAATTTCAGTTTTTCAGGACATGCTAGCAACAGAAGAAGAGCTTGCGAAATTCAGTAATCATGCTTCTCAAGTTGCTGCCCTTGATTACATAATCGCAGTTGAAAGTGATGTGTTTATTCCATCACACTCTGGCAATATGGCAAAAGCTGTAGAAGGCCATCGTCGATTTCTAGGGCATCGTAAAACTATCACTCCTGACAGGTAAACATGGGACTTATCCTGCTTTGTTTTATCTGATCTTGCTACTTCTCTGATTTCTAACTTTACCTAATTTCTATTTTCTTCTTCTGAAACAAGTCTCTGATAAGTGCACACTTATCTTGCACATATTTCATAGATCCCAGTATCGTTTTGGATGTTTCTTTTCTGTGCACATTTACAAGTGTTGATGGAGTGTTATAAGTCCTTTATTTGTGCAGTATCCTTTTACTTACTCCTTTTTTTTTTGGCGCAAAAGGAAGCTGCATTCCTGTGCGTAGCAGATTTGGTGGTCTTGTGTTTGGTCAGGGTTTGGTGGTCTTGTGTTTGGCCTTTTTGTGCCATTGTACTTTGGTCCATTTGGGACTGTTTCTTCTCTTAATTTAATGATGCGCAGCTCTCCTGCGCGTTCACGAAAAAAAAACTTACTCCTTTTTTTTTTACACTTTTGACATTATGCTCTATCAATCTTCGCCATGTAACCAAGTGTTCGTTTAGTTCCTTCTTTAAGATCAATCTGTTTAAACTGCAGGAAAGGATTGGTGGAACTCTTTGATTTACTGGAAAAAGGGGATCTCACGGAAGGTCCTAAGCTGTCGGCACTTGTTACTGACATGCACAAGTACAGGTGATTTTATTTAATTTATAGCTATGGATAGCCATGTGTACAGTGCTTTTCTTTAACTCAGAGATTGTATTAAGAATGCATTTCCCTGTCTGCAGACAAGGGGCTCCAAGGAAGAGGTATGGCTCCTTGCCAGGAAGCAAGGGCAGAGCACGGCTTAGGACCGAGGAATCTTTTTACGAAAACCCGTTTCCTGAGTGCATCTGTTTGACTGGGAGGTCCTGATGTATAGGTATGATCCTATCGTATACGCAGTATGCGACTGTTTGTGGGCCTGGAGAGAATTGAGATAGAGTGCTGTTGATTAAAGTGTATTTCTCTAAATCATGTTGGAGTTTATATCACCTCGGCGATCCTTTCCAGATGAATTGACGTCTGTTCTTAATTGCAGCTTTGCATGATGATGACACGGTGCACCCATCATTGGAAGTGTGCTAGTGCTTCAATCTGGCCATTGGAGCTCTACCGGCACTTTGTGATGAAAAAAGCTGATCTGGTACTCATGGACACAAGTTAGCGAGGGACGTCTTCCTTCTTGTGATCAACATGCAATGACCTTGTTGGACCAGATGGAGGGCTGGGGCCACTGCAACCAAGAAACCGTACATGAACTGTTTTGTCCCCACAAACTCGAGAGATTTGGCATTTTTGCCTTTAGTAACCGAAAGTTTCGAGGTATATATGCGTTGGCAACCATCTGTACCCTTCGAGGCAACATCAGGGTACAAAAAAAAAATAGTAACAAACATTTAGCCTTAGCGAGCAGGTTTACACATGCTGTTGAACTGCCGCAGCAGCTTTGTAACCTTAGAGAGTTAGAGTGGTCATCAGAAGTGATGCTCACTTGTCCTCTCCGTATTACCGTCTCCCATGTCCTCTAATCATATCAACAAGAGCCAGGCGCTGTAAAAAAAAAGTAGTAGGCATTGGAACCCTACACGACTCGAAATGATTGTGCTATCTGTTTGAGGTCTTTGTAATGCCTCTTCCACTGCAGACCTGCAAATGATTCCCAGCTATTTATTGTATTATTCAGGATAATGAAAAAAAAGAGTTGGCTTGCATTTCTGCGAACAATGGCTTTACCGTTTGCAGTTACACTGAAGAGGTAGAGCCTGTTCCCAGCTGCCGTGGCGGTGATGAACACATGGGGCGGCTCCAGCTCGAACTGGTAGTAAGTTCTTCCCGAATGCGCCGCCGTCGCCGAGGACAGGACCTTCCCTTCCACGTTCTCTCCGATGACCTCCGGACCGAAGGCGGTGATCACCTTCTCCGGGCTGCCGATCTTCTCGATGGTCGCGTCGTCCAGGTCATCTGTAGGACGGGAACCAAATCACAACATTTCTTGAGCATTTTGTTCAGGTACATCAGGTCTCCCACCCACCTGCGAACCGGCGAACTGGGGCCACGATGACGAACAGCCGGCCCTCCTTGGGGTTTGCGAAGCGCAGGTCGATCTCCGTGCCGCCCAGATCAGCAATGGACACCGGGACCTAAGTTGGAGCCATGGTAAAAGAAAAACACTAGTTTCCTTCCGCATCAGAAACAGAAAAGCACCAGGTCGAAACCTCATCCCAGCCGTCTGGAACTTTGAAGCTGTACGGGATGATGGGGCTCCAGCCAACTCCGTGGCCGCCGGACTTGTCGTCTGGCCTGCGGTACGTTCTCCAACCTGTCTGAACGATTCGATCAGCATCATGAAAACAGTTCAACAATATTTCACTGCAGAGCTCACCATTTTCGTCAGGTTCAGACAAGCCGGGGATCCTCCCGGCGAGCAGGCCCTGGTTGGCCGCCAGACCACGGCCTGCAAACCCAAGCACTGAGGCGACAGCTGCTGCGGAAGCCAACGCACGCCTCCCCACCACCACTGCTACGCCCTCCTGATCTTCACGCCCCACTGACAGGGAGGGCCCGCTGAAGCACGTCACAGCCGCAGCCGCCGCCCTGCCCTTGGCGACGGCAGAAGGTTTGGCGAGGAACAGGGAGGAGCTCGGGGAGAGCAGCACTGTCATCTCTGCAGGATGGTGTTTCCCAGACCTCCGCGATTCTCTCCCCTGCTTGCCTCTCTGGTTCTTGGTGTGGGAGTGGGACGATGGGCTGGCTGCTGGAGACTTCTCTTCTGTTCGTTTGCTGGATCCATGCTGCGGAGGCAGTTTTCCACCACAAGACATGGGTGGACAGGATGATCTTCAGAGTTCTGACACGTCTCACACCTACATTGTTTGAGCGCCTCCTCTTGATTTCACCTATTGGTTTTTTTTTTAAAAAAAAATCAGATATACTTTTTACTATAAAAAATGGAAGTTTGTTTTTGTTTATTTGCAGGAGAAGGGGATGCTCCTGTGGTGAATTCTAGAACACGCGTCAGACTACGGCTCCGTTTTGTGGAGTTTTTTTTTCTCTACTCTCCAAACTAACTACTCCCTCCCTCGTAAAATACAAGGTATTCAAATAATTCTAGAACCAAATAATAAGTCTGATAAAAGACTCACTTACCCTTCACTAGTTAGTTGTTTTGTTCATCAACTTGCTTAGGCTACGGATTATAGTTTATAAAGAGCATGTATAGATGAGGTTTGAAAGACAAACACACGCACACACATGGATGTGTTAAGCAATCTAGAATAACTTATAGTTTGATACAGAGTTCGAATCTGTGATATAATATTTTTATGATGGAGTAGGAGCTAGTCAAACCACTAGTTTTTTTTTGGCTTCACTATAGTTCCTATACTTCCATACCATATAGTAAGGAGTTAATGTTGAATGAAAACCATGCCAAATAAGCCTTTGGCAGCACCTAACCTAGGATTTCACCATTAAACATTATACCACACTAGAATTTTTCATATGCATTATGGGGAACCTAGGTTGTATAATGCTTTTGCAGCAGAGATAAAAACAAGCGTAACAAAACCTTAGTTGCACATCTACATAGTTTACTTATGTGCATAGATTTTTAGTAGGTGAAAATTTGATGCCTTGGTTTTAGAAGTAGTTTTAAGTTGCCTAAGTCACTGCCTTCTTAGGAGTCACGGTCCCTTCACCCAGTCTCTAGGTTTTCATTTCCCAATCTAGAGTGTATATTGTTGTAGGAGATCTATAGTCGATAATCCATGCCTATCTGTAATCCTATCATTTGTGGCAAACACTAGATCTTGTGAACTTCGTTAAAGTACGAAATAAACTAACTTTGTCCTTTTAATTTTGAGTTCCTTTTGGTCTCTTCCCTTCCCCTCTCTAGTGTTTGTTTGTTATTGGTTTTTTTATTCATTCTTTTGATTTGGATGTATTAGACCACCCCTGATGATGTTAGGGTCTTCACACGAAGAGTAGAGTTGTTTTCCAATGTTTAAAGTCTACTAAGGTTACATATCTTGTACTAAATAGGTTATCTAATTAAGCATCACCTTTTGATATTACCCTTAATTGTGGCCATAAGCGTGATTTGAATTCCTAGGCTCACATATGGTGTGTCTGGTTTTGTCCTTACAATCATGTGCTACAAGCAATAAAATGGGGGACCTTTCCTTAGTGAATCTTCCAAGGAAGAGAATGGCACCAACAAGTGTCACAAACATCGATCGAATAACTAAGGTTTTAAATTTAGAACTTCTATAGCAGCAGAGACCTCACTGTAATGCCTTTGACAAGGGGAATGCTACCAAAGGGCTCACTATTGTTGTCCAAATCCAAAACTAGGTAGAGCTTTCTCCTAAGATTCCCCAACACCCTAGATCTAAATCTTTCTAAGCCATGGATCCTCATAGTTTCATAGAACCATAGTAAATTACCACCAATAGGAGATTACTAAGGCATCGATGAAGTCACAACATGCATGACCTATTGCCTCCATGCTAGCCAGCTAGGGATGCCTTCATTCTAGATAACATTGGCTACCATGTGAAGCCACCATATTGTTCTTGCACTAAGCCTAGAATATAGCTTGCACTACTGGACATCATTGTCCATGAGGCTTCTAGAGAAAGTAACAAGTGTTATTGACTTGAGAGCCATCTACAAAGAACCATTTTATTGGTAGTTTTTGTGGCTGCAAGCCAGTCAATGACATGCATGGCACATCAAAGCCATGTCGATCGACATGGACCACAACTAATTCAATAGTTGTCATCACAAAGATGATCACCTAGGAGGAGCATTGCTAAGCATTGCTAAAACTACTACCCACTTGCATCAGAAACCACCATTAAACCATCTACCAAACTCAAAGATTAAAAGTAGTTGTGTTATCACCACCAACATAACTATATAGGCCCACCAATAGTAGGAGCCATCGTGTACCAAAATGTCCAATGCTAAGTCGGGCCAATCACAATGGAAAATCTCCAAGAAGCCACTGCAAACCCATTATTATTGTTGATATCATATTAAAATAGCTTCATAGAGGCAGCACTACCCACTTCAATGTTGGATGCCAAGGACTACTACTAGGCTAACCATCACTAGCCACCATGAAATGCTCTCAGATGAACTGAGGCATCCAAGCCGAGTAGATTTTCATAGCCTCACCTAACCACCATCGGACTTTGCATTGGTACCCGCTGTGGAGGGATTGGAGCTATCACAGTGTTACACCCCCACCACTAATATGTTGGTGGGCCATCGTACCTACTAAGAAATCACAAGGACCAAAAGGCTAGAGGATGCACCCACCACATTAATGAGGACCAACGTGGAGCCACCTCGATGATAGTCACACGACTTTGACACTACCATGAGTATGGAAGATCCACAAACACTGAGCACACTGATGAAGTTTGTCTTCATGTGGTCAAGTTGCAAAAAGTACGGTGGACCTTTGCCACCCACCACTCATCTGATAATGTAGGTGAGTATGTCCTTAGGCTGATTCTAGTAGCTTCCAAATGTTCATATGCAAATTAGTTGAACTCCACATCATGGCCCACCATCCACCTTTCACAAAATGAACTGGTGTTCTAGCAGAATGCGAACTTGCATCCACAAAAGAACTATGCGACGTACAAGCAGTGCCTTTGGAGAGGAATTTTGTGTAGCGCGAGAGCAATGCCAAGGCAATCAATCAGATGCGAGGAGGAGAGAGAATGCATGGATATGCGGCTTGACGGAGAGAAGCTCGGATGATGCACAACCACATTCACAGTCTGCTGGAGGTTGCTATATAACATGTTTTGAATGTCCAAATTGTGAACAGGAGCACAGACACGGAAGGTACATGTGATATCCATATTCATTTTTTTATAACATGGCCATGCATTTAAGAAGAGAGAAAAAATAAAAAACTCTCATGTCATGATTACCAACTCTCTATGAGTCATTAAATTAAATACCTATGAAACTATTGATTATGACTAAGTGTATGATCCATATTTCATTTTATTCTATATGACATATCAATCTTGCAAATAATGCCTTGAAATTAGCCACCAAGACTAGCTTATCTTAGCTTCCCATGGCTTTCTCTACCCCCTCTCAACTACATTAATGCTTATTTATAGGAGGTGGAGATAGAGACATGGTAGGAAAGGGGTGTTGACATGAGTAATTGATCTACATAGGAGGTGTGCACTTTCCCATCACGTACATCAAGGTTGCTTAGGCCCTTCATTGGTGTACTATAGTAGAAAGGGCCTATAGTACTGGTTGAGAATTGGCCATGGTACCGGATTCCAAATTGGTACTATACAACCAACATTGAAGACCTTATTCTTTAGTATATGGCCTATTACAAAAAGACTCATTAGTACTGATTAGTGGCTCCAAATGGTACTAAAAGGTCCAAATACATAAAAAATCCACTAGTCACATGATTTTTGTGTGATATGCATGATTGGGATGCTAGGATTCAAATCAAAGATGGGCTTCGCGTGTTTCCTCCTTACCAGTCTGTTATAGAGTTATTTGTGTAATTAAAAAGAGATGTATTCCTTTTATTTTAATGCTAAAAGTGATTTTATTATCGGTTGTTGGCATAAATCATACTAAACAACTCTTTAGTAGTGGTTTTTTTGCCAACAATCTTGTCACCTCGAATTTCAGAAAGGCAAACCAAATGCGAACCATGTACGTGCCAGGATCCAAATCACATACACAATTATTACATCAATGTAATACCATTGCACAATGCTCAAATAGTAAATAGTATTAAGCATTATTATAAACCATTATCTTAAACATCAAATAGTTCAACAAACTTATGCAGAAATGAAGCCAAGATAAGTAATTCCTCCATAGGCAACTGATTGGAGGAGATCACTGGCCTAATCCTCAAACTCGTCGAAGTCTTGAAACTCCTAGAGATCCACTCCATCAACTTCTTCTTCACCTGAACCATGGTTGCATTGATGGCAACCTAGCATTTGTATGAAAGCAAGGGTGAGCACAAAACGTACTCAAAAAGTGCCCCTAGGTAAAGTGGACTAGCTTCATGTGGAGTTAGGCTAATAACTATATCTTTTATTTTATCAAGTATTTATTATTTCAACGAAATTTTATTTCATCAAGTTATGGTTGAGAGAAGAACCATAGGGAACGGAGGAAGAACTAGGGCACATCCTATTTGTGCCACCTTCAGGAGGGGCTCACTATTGTAAAGGAAATGGTGGGGACGCGTCAATGGTGGTGGAACGATCGCTCGGTAGCGGCATTGCAAGGTGTGCGGGAGCAGGTGAAATGGTCGAGCAATTGTGCAAATTGGGAGCAAGACTGCATGTGGAGACCATGGTCTACTATTTGAAGGCAGAGGGACATGGGGGAGACGAGCTTGTGGGGAACGACTGTGTCCAATTCCAATGCATGCGTATGGAGCGGGGAAGTGGTTGGGGAAGACGAAGAAACTAGCATGTGGGCCTCGATTGTTAGTGAGCAAAAGAAGCGTGAAAGAATGACTCTACCGATAGGTAGGCCCAAGTGGCCAGCGAGATAAAGAGGGAGAGCGCGCGAGGTGGGATGACACTGATAGGTCTGGCCTTGGCGACAATGAGAGGGAGATGGACGTGCGTGATGGGGAATGGTAGCAGACAGGCAAGCCCTAGCAGCCAATGAGAGGGGAATGGGCGCGCGGATGAGGAGATGGGCCAGGCGACATGGGCTGAAGGCTGGGTGGGGGATTGAGGGGGTTTTCTTTTCTCTTTTTATTTAATATTTGGCCTCTAAATTCAGTTCAAATGTGTTTTTTAAATAAATGTGCACCAAGACAACTTTACAAACAAAATTTGATGCTCCATCATGAGATGCATCACTCATAATCTTTCTAGGGTTTTTGTTTAACTTGATTCTAAAGTGAAGTTCCCACAATAGTTCTCCCCTTTAAGGAAAAAAAGAGTATGAGTTAAAAAATTAAAATGTCCAAGATCCATGACTTAGACTAGTTGGAAAACCACTAGATATATTTATCTAAGTCATAGGATCTCTCTTAAAGTCCAGCCAAAGCAACTTAGAGAAGATAGTTCAAAGATCAACGACAAGTCAGAAACTCATGTTTTGAAATCGCCAAGTGTAGATCATCTGGCCCCTTCTCGCGGACCATCCAGTTATAAACAGTGAATCGTTCGCCTATAATTTGTGTACTGTTCGCTTATGTTGATTTCCTTCAGTCCGAAGGTGGCAAGTTGAGCAAAAGGATTTTTAGAGCTAGTGTGGACCATCCGGAACCAAGGGCAGACCGTCCGTGAGTTGTCACCAAGGGAAGACAACTGTTGATCTAGCTGTTGGGTTGTCAAACATAACCATTGCAATGTTAGATCCGACTGTTGGAGGGTAGAGAACTGTCCGGGCCCTAGCCACGGACCGTCCGCTAGTGCAGATTTTGGCGGATGCGGCATAACGACTAATGGGTGGTTGAGGGCTATAAAAGCCACCCCAACCATCCCATTCACATCATTCATTGATCCACATCATACACAAGAGTTGGTTATTCACTCCTATCTACTAGAGCAACACTTCTATATACATCAAAGCCTCACAAGTGCCACAAAAGAGAAGATCAAGCAAGAAAAGCTACTCGTTTGTGTTGAGCAATTGTGCCTTGTGAGAATCATTGAGAGAAAGTGTGTGCTACCTCTTGTGATCATTTGAGTGTGGAGTTTTGACTCCCATTCATTGTAAAGCTAACAATAGCCCCTTATCTTTATGGTTGGCCTTGCGGAGACTTCGGTCTTTTGTTGACAAAGAAGAAGGAACACTCGCCGGTCTTGGTGACCGTTGGAGAGAGGGAAAGGGTTGAAAAAGACCCGTCCTTTGTGGACTCCTCAATGGGGATTAGGTTCTTGGTGAACCGAACCTTGGTAAAACAAATCATTCGTGTCTCTTGTGATTATTGCTTGTGATTTGTTTGTCTTCTCCCACTCTAAGTTCTTTTGCGCTATTCTTTGTTGATATTACTTTGTGTTGCTTCATGTTAAATTCTCATATATAGAAGCAACTCCTTGTAAGAAATAACTTGTGTTTCTTTCCTTCTTAACTAAGTCTTCTTGCTCTAATCATCATAGATATTTAGTTGTGTTGCTTTGAGTTTATTCCGCATTCTTAGGAAGCAACACTTTTGCAAGAATAGGACTTAGTTCTATACCCAATTGTTGTTGATCTTGTTCTAACCGCTAACTAGAGGATCAAGTGTTGTTTAAAGATGTAAATTTCAGGTTTCGCATATTCACCAACTCTAGGCAACTATCAGTAGTGATAATGCTATTTATATTCATGTGCAAATTCATAAAAATGCCTAGGCCACTACTGTGCTTTTAGCAACTCTATGCAGGGTTGAATATAACAAAGTTAGTGGCTTGGACAATGCCAAGGAGATACGGAACACCCTCAAAATCACTCGTGAGGGAAATGGTGTCAGAATGATCACAAAGATGGAGTTGGTGGAAGGTGAGATGTGGAGGTTTGCCATGAAGAGGGGTGAGGAGCCTACTAACGCGTATGGGACACCCTCAAAATCACTCATGAAAAGAAGAACCATGCTTATTTATATTCTCATGTTAAGAATGTTTCTCATAATACTTGTAATGTTCATCATGATGCATGTATTGATCATCCCATTTTACATACGCATCATGATGCTGTTTTTACTCCTTGCACTGTGATTGCTTCATCTAGTGGTTCCTATGCTCATAGTAGGAGTAGACCTAGGTGTCGTGCATCTCATGTTGCTTCTCTCGCGCCAAAGAATAGGAATGCATCTCATGGTCCTTCCATTCTATTGATGCTTCCTATGTAATTTATTATAAGAATGATACAATTGTTGCTACCATTGTGGGACCGAAATGCAAGAGAGGTAAGACTTGCATTTAGGTCCCAAAATCTTATGTAACTAACCTAAAAGGACCCAACACAAGTTGGGGACCTAAACCCCAAGCCTAAATTTCTTGTAGGTTTATGCATCCGAGGGCTCAAGCTGGACCATTAATAGCGGATGCACAAACCACATGACGAGGGAGAAGAAGATGTTCACCTCCTATGTCAAGCAAAAGGATTCCTATGACATGATTATCTTTGGAGATGGGAACAAATGCAAGGTAAAGGGGATAGGTAAAATAGTGATTACTACCAAGCATTCCATTTCTAATGTCTTTTTGGTAGAATCGCATGGATATAATTTACTTTCTGTCAGCCAGTTATGTCATATGGGATATAATTGTCTATTTACAAATGTTGATGTAACTATCTTTAGAAGTGATGGTTCATTAGCATTTAAAGTTGTATCTGATGGCAAGCTTTACTTAGTAAATTTTACTAAAAATAATGCCGATCTAGATGCATGTTTACTTGCTAAGACTAACATGGGCTAGCTCTGGCATCGCCATCTAGCACATGTTGGTATTAAGAACCTTCATAAGCTTCTAAAGGGAGAACATGTGTTAGGACTAACCGATGTCTGTTTTGAGAAAGACAGACCTTATGTAGCATGTCAAATAGGGAAACAAGTGGGAACAACTCATCTAAGCAAGAATGTGATGACAACGTCAAGACCATTGGAGCTTCTTCATATGGATCTCTTTGGGCCCATTGCTTATCTTAGCATTGAGGGGAGTAAGTATGATCTTGTTATTGTTGATGACTATTCTTGAGGTATTCTTTTTGTAGGATAAATCTGAAACCCAAGAAACCCTCAAGCACTTCTTAAGGCGGGCTCAAAATGAGTTTGAGCTAAAGGTGAAAAAGATAAGAAGTGACAACGGACCGGAATTCAAGAATCTTTAAGTGGAGGAATACCTTGAGGAGGAAGGCATCAAGCATGAGTTCTTCACTTCCTACACTCCATAAGAAAATGGTGTAGTAGAGAGGAAGAACCGGACACTCATTGATATGGGAATAACAGTGCTGGGAGAATACAAGACACTAGAGCGGTTTTGGTCGAAAGCCATGAATACGGTCTGCCATGCCATAAACCATCTCTACCTTCATTGCCTCCTCAAGAAGATGGCATATCAGCTTCTAACCGATAACAAATCCAATGTTTCTTATCTTCGTGTATTTGGGAGCAAATGCTACATCTTGGTCAAGAAAGCTAGACATTCAAAGTTTGCTCCCAAAGCCATTGAAGGGTTTTTACTTGATTATGATTCAAATACAAAGGCATGTAGGGTCTTCAACAAATCTTTGCCCAAGAGAGCATGTTGATCTTGATGAAAATGAGTTTCCAACGGCTACAATGAGGACTTTGGCCATAGGCGATGTGCGACCACAGGAACACCAACTATAAGACCAACCCTCTTCCTCAACAATGGTGCAATTCCCAACTCAAGATGAGGAACAGGAACCTCAAGATGACATCCACCTGAGGGTGTCTTAGGTGCCCGAGGGCTTACCTCAAGACGATGGCCGCTTGAAGGTGTCTCAGGTGCCTGAGAGCTTACCTCAAGACGATGGCCACCCAAGGTCATCTCAGGTGCCCGAAGGCATGGATCAAGGAGGAGCACAAGAACAAGAAGAAAAGGAGGAGGAAGAAACACCAAATGCACCTCCAATCCAAGTCTGCACCAATATTCAAAAGGATCATCCAGTGGATCAATTCCTTGGTGTCATCAGCAAGGGAGTTACTACACGTTCACGGATTGCTAATTTTTGTGAGCACTACTCCTTTGTTTCTTATATTGAGCCTTTTAGGGTAGAAGAAGCCTTGCAGGATCCAGACTAGGTGTTGGCCATGCAGGAGGAGCTAAACAACTTCAAGAGAAATGATGGAGTTTGGTGCCACGTCCTAAACAAAATGTTGTGGGAACTAAGTGGGTGTTTTGCAATAAACAAGAGGTGTATGGGGCGGTGACAAGAAACAAGGCGAGACTTGTGGCAAAATGATATGTCCAAGTCACAGGTTTGGATTTTGAGGAGACTTTTCTCCTCTAGCTAGGCTTGAGCCTCTTCGCATACTATTAGCCTATGCTTCTCACCATTCTATTAAGCTCTATCAAATGGACATGAAGAGCACCTTCCTCAATGGGCCAATCAAGGAGGAGGTGTACGTGAAGCAACCCCCTGTCTTCAAGGATGATAGGTATCCCGACCATGTGTATAAGCTCTCTAAGGCGTTCTATGGACTTAAGCAAGCCCCAAGAGCATGGTATGAATGCCTTAGAGATTTCCTTATTTCTAATGCTTTCAAGGTCAGGAAAGCTAATCCTACTCTTTTCACTAAGATTTGCAATGGTGATTTGTTTATATGTCAAATATATGTCGATGACATAATATTTGGTTCTACTAATCAAAAGTCATGTGAGGAGTTTAGCAGGGTAATGATGCATGATTGGGGAGCTAAATTACTTCCTTGGATTTCAAGTGAATCAACTCAAGGAAGGGACATTCATCTCCCAAACGAAGTATACACAAGATATCCTAAAGAAGTTTGGAATGAAGGATGCAAAGCCTGCTAAGACGCTAATGGGAACCGACGGACATCTAGACCTCAACGCGGGTGGTAAGTCTGTAGATCAAAAGGTATACCGGTCTATGATAGGATCCTTGCTTTATCTTTGTGCAAGTAGACCGGATATTATGCTTTCTATTTACATATGTGCTAGATTTCAATCCGATCCCAAGGAATGTCACACTGTGGTTGTGAAGCGCATTCTTCGATATTTAGTTCATACGCTTTACATCGAGCTCTAGTATCCTAAGGGTCTACCTTTGACTTGATTGGATATTTAGACTCCGAATATGTCGGGTGCAAGATTGATAGGAAAAACACTTCAGGGACTTGTCATTTACTGGGAAGGTCCCTACTGTCTTGGAGCACAAAGAAACAAACATCCGTTGCCCTATCCACTATCGAGGCTGAGTATGTTGCCATAGGTCAGTGTTGCACACAATTACTTTAGATGAGGCAAATCCTTCAGGACTTTGGCTAAAATTTGAGCAAAGTCCCACTCCTATATGATAATGAGAGTGCAATCCTCTTGTCGTATAATCCCATTGAACACAGTCGTACTAAGCACATAGACATCTAACTTCACTTTCTGAGAGACCACTAGTAAAGGGGAGATATCAATGTTTTTCATGTTAGCACTGATCACCAATTAGCTGATATCTTCACCAAGCCTTTGGATGAGAAAAGGTTTTGTAAGCTATGTAGTGAGCTAAATGTCTTATATTTGTGGAACTTGGATTAATCTATATCATACATGTACTTTTATGCCTTTGATCATATTATTTTGAGATCAATTGTCTTTATCGCTTATTTTGGTGCTCAAGTTGTAGAATGTCATCCGTGGACCTCACAAGTCCATATGCAAATAATGCATATGTTTAGGGGGAGGATATGCTACAAAGTGACCCTTTGAGACTAATATGTTTGCTTAAGTGATTTTTGTGTAGTCTCAAAGGTAGATTGAAAGGGAAATGGTGGACTTGGACAAAGGAAAAGGCTTCCACTGCATAACAGTATCAATGTACCATGTTCAAGTTGCCCTTGGTGTTCATTGCTTTCTTGCTCTTAAATTCACAATTTTTGGTGAGGTAATGAGGTTTGAGGCCACTAGTTTCTCTGTTTTGGTGTTTACCGCCAAAGGGAGAGAAATTAAGGCCAAAGCAACTGGATCAACCACCACTTATGTATTTCAAAAAGTATTATATTTTAAACTTGTATTTTTGATCAAAACCCTCTTAACAGCAAGAGGAGCCTTCTGATTTTAAAACTACTCTCTTGTGGGGGAGAAATCTTTATTATGGGAAAAGGGGGAGTTTTGGCTTCTTGATAAAAAATGTGTTGAAAAATGGTTTAATTTGCAAAACTAAAGTGTTTTGATTTATAAGTAAGAAAATGAATTTGTTTTTGCGAAAATAAACCAAGTGGTGGCAAGATGATCCAAATGTGCCAAATCCTATACCAATTCTACTGGTGTTTGACTTGACTTCAGTTTGCAAAAGTTGGCTCATATTTGGTTATGTTAGTACTTTTTAAGTTGCTTTTGGTGTGTTGGCACGAATCACCAAAAACGGGAGATTGAAAGGGAAATATGCCCTTAGGCCATTTCCAGTTGTTTTGGTGATTAAATGCTCGACACATTACTAAGAACTAACACTCCTCTTATGAGCATGAGCACAGGTGTTTAGAAAGCAAATTAAAGCGAAGGTATGTTTCTAACACTTAGTCATTTGTTTTAGGTGCTAACAATGTTCATCTAAGTGCTAGGGAACTTCTCAAGTCGAGCCAAAATATAGTGAAGAAGTTTGGCTAAGTATTGTCAAACTTGGGCTAGTCTTGGCCTCGCTGGATAGTCACCCAAGACATGCTCGGGCGAGTTAGAACTGCGCTCAAGCGAATTGTGAATGTGCTTGGGCGAGTCGAAGATGTGCTCAGGCGAATCGTGTCTAGCTTGGGCGAGTCAGAGATGCACTCGGGCGAATCGTTTTTGGCTCGGGTGAGTTGGAGATGCGCTCGGGCGAATCAGAACTGTGTCTCCTGCCGAAGTTGGCTTGGGCAGTCGTGATTGCCTCAAGAAAATCATGACTGCCTCAGGTGATACGTGACTGTCTCGGGCAAGTTGTGACTACCTCGGGCGAGCTATGGCCTCGAGCGAGCTCCTGACTCGGGTGCGTTGTGGCCTTGGATGAGTTGTGGCCTTAGGCGAGTCGTGTCCGGTGTGCCATGCGACCAAAGGCACACAACGGTCGGCTCAGCTGTTGAAGGAAACAGACCACTGATTGTTCAATCCGTGCATGTAGAAAGGGAAGGTTGATTGCCTACCATATGAAAAACCAACGGCTATTAGGCTACTTGGGGCTATAAAAGGACCTCCTAGGCGTCATGGAGCGGTATTGTGCAACACAATGAGACAAACACACTCTAAGACTCTGATCATGCCTTGGTTCATTCGAGTGAGATCTGAGCACGTTTTGAGTTGAGTCTCTATTGGTTTTCATTTGTGTGCTCTTTTCGTCACTTGTGTGCATGGTCTTGCTGCAATTATGCTCTTGTGTGTGTTGCTTCTACCTCCCTTACTCTTGTTCTTGATTGTGATCATACTATGTAAGGTGTGAGAGACTATAACTTGTGGAGATTCTTCACAAACAGGAATATACAATAAGGAAGACAACCATGGTACTCAAGTTTGATCTATAGATCACTTAGAAGGGGTTGAGTGCAACCCTCATCCATTGGGACACCACAACGTGGAGTTAGGCCTTGACCAAACCACGGGATAAATCGTCGTGTCTCGTTGTCTATATTTCTTTCATTGCGATTTTGTTCTTCCGAGCTCTCCACTTCACTGTCATTATTGCTCTAGTTTCAATACACAACTTGTGAGAGAAATTAAGTGAAGAAATCCTGCTTCTATTCTCTATTGAACTTGGTTTTAGATTTCACTAACCCCATCTATAGACCAAGTTTGTTGTTTTTAGTTAAGTTTTTGTAGGATCACCTATTCACCCCCTCTAGGTGCTCTCACTTACCCATATGCTCCTCCTCCATATCCATATCGACTAAAAGTTGATGCCCCTCCTACTATTGAGCCTCCAAACACCGATCCTCCTCTTCCTAGCGCTAATGAAGCCCCTTCCACCGATGCTCATCCTCCACAACCTTTTACTTATTTGTATCCTCCTTCGTACTTGTATGAGTATCCATACACACCTCCTCCATATGGCTCATATGGTGCTCCTCAATATTCTCATGTTTATGGTGCTCCTCCCACATATGGTGCCCTACTCCTTGTGCTCCCTCGGGCACAGTAGTGCCACCAAATAGACATAATGATACGACCTCCAACTTGTTCATGTTCTCTACGACATCGTAGTTCCAACACCGATGGAATTGGACTAAGACAGAGGAGAAAAGACTTGCAAGTACACATACACCTTTATGAATTCCATTCTTTTTTAAGTAGAGAACATTTTGTGAGTTTGTACATTTGTAGATGTATGTGTGGCTTTGATGAAAATGTCAAAAAAGGATTGGCCTTTTGGGTCCAAATAGCGACCATGTATAACTCCACCACAGAGCCTCCTTGCCACTATACCACCAAGCAACTCAAGGATCAGTGGTCCACAAACAACCGAAAGGTCACTCTCTTCAATGGAATATACAATCGCTTGTTTATGGCTCGGCCAAGTGGATCAGATGCAGCTGCTCAAAGCAGCAAAGGTTAGCTTCCACAACAGGCCGGTGAAATGGAATTCAAGTTGGATCACGTACATGTGCATGCACTTCGCCATCAACCAAAGTGGTGTGTGGCACAATGACTCCTACTCGGGCAATGTGAGCAAATGGTCCCACCTCAACGTGGGGGGATTATAGCTCCATATTGCCCGATAGTGTCGAGACACCATGCCCTATTGGTCACAATAGAACAAGATTGCAACACAAGGGCAAAGGGCCAGCAATGAGCAATAACGAGAGCCTTGGCCTCAAGAAGGCCATAGCGAAGCATCTCTACAAGGCCAACAAGAAGTTAAATTATGCAAAGTTGTATGAGCAGCTCACCAAATTAGTGGATCAAAACACCGGCAACATGAATGACGACATGAGAAGGCTCCACATATTGGTCGTCAAACAATTAGCCAAAAATTTTAAAAACAGATGACCAAGAAAACGTGAAAGACATTGAGGAGGATAAAGAGCAGTTTTTTATGAATTATGTAATTTTATTGTTTTTAAAATTTGTCGTATTTTATATACTCCATTTAATTTATGTAGTTTTATTTCGTTTAAAGAGCTATGTATTTTCCTCTTTTTTATATTTTATGTACTTTGTTTGAACTAGGAGTAGTGTTTCATTTTAAATACTAGCCTGTCAAATAAAAACTGACTTGGATGTTGGTGTGACCATAGTCTTACTATAAAAACTATGAACTCTTGAAAGTTGTAGGAGATTAGGGAGACGCTGATAGATATAGGTTGATCAATAATTATACGAAGGTAGATCCTAGAAGAGCTTGAAACAATCTAGCTAGTAAGCATATTAAATGTAAAATAGATGGTTATAATATAATATTCTCTCTGTCCAAAAATAAAAATAAAATTTGTTTTAGTTAATTAGTGGATTCATATCATACAATACTTGATATATGCGTTATATATATATATATATATATATATTGTCATATATTTAAAAGAAAAATATAAAAATAAAGAGCTAAATCGACGACTATTTTGAAATGTAGGGAGTACATGCATGCTAGTATGCACTCTAGATACCATTGACTCCTTGAGGCTACCAGTAGCTGCCGCGCGCCCGCCCCCTCCTCTTGCATGGCGGCTACATAGGCACGCGGTAGCCCGCAGCGCAGCCCCCTACGACGCTCCCCACGTGACCGTCCCTTCCCTCTCCCTCCGGTTGTAGCGCGCGTCCGGCTCCTCCACTTCCACTGTAGCTGTGGGCCCGTCTTCAATTATTAGTAGAAGAAAAATTGATAGTAGATGAAAAGTAGGTATAGAAAATGATATTTTATAGTTGTAGTGGGGGTATAGGGAGAGTATTTAGGGGAACCACTGCGGGAGATAAAAAAGTAGGAGATAAACTATTGATGATGTGACCCAAAAAAGTGATATAGGGAGAAAAATTTAGAGGCAAATGTGCTCCTTTAAACAGGAGTGCGTCACCCTCCAGGAAATCTTTTCTATTAAAACCTGACTCGTTTTTGAAGTTCTCTCCGCGCTTCCGCGTACGGCGGCATGAGAGCACCGACGCGTGCCTGGTCCCTGGTGTTTCGGACCCGAATGCAATAAACAATCAGGGATCTGTCGCGTTGCTGATGTGAAGCCATGGCCTATAGGTGACGTTGGGAGGCGCCTGTGGTCGGCGCCGACCTCGCCATGGCAGCACTGCGAGGCAGCCTTGAACAGCACACGCATCACTGAACCGGGAACAAATCAAGAAAGAAGCCGGCCGGGATATGAAAGGACGGGCCGGTTGAAACGAGGCTAGTCCCGTCGTCGGTGCATGTGAAAGACAATCCACCACCGACAGTTTAGATTCAGCACTGCCTCCCATAAGATAAAATATAGGGTAGTAGTTTGGAAACTTAAACTCTCTCTAAAATTTCCGAGGATCTATTTTCTTTCTCGATCTCTAAAAATCCTGAAGGAGATTTAAGTTTCTAAACTATCTATCTATAGATAATGTTGTCAATGTTTTTTTATCTAAATAAGTTTATTATAAAAATAGCTTAAACTATCTATCTAATAATACTGATTATGTACGTACTATAGATATTAACATTATTGGTTAAACCTTCTCATGAAACGAGAACATCACTTAAAATATATGTCTAGTCGTCTTTTCTTTTTTTCCTTGTGCTTGCACATAAAACGAAGTCAACCGACAATAATATAGCAGGGTCGTTGTTCTTGTGAATCTGTGACACATGCTTCATAGCTGGCTTAATACTAGCTAGCTGTTAGCATACGCTAACATGCATGCAATGGGAGCCTCTATAAGTATCACGAAATGACACACCGTTTGAGCACACACATCTTGCTGCATTGCTTCAAATAGTTCATATACGACAGAAACTTGTTCATAATAAGCTAAGCTAGCTGTGCATATCCACACACAAGAACTACAAAACAAAATGGCTTTGCGTGGCACTGTTGTTGCTGCCATCGTCTTCGTGGCTGTGGCTGTGGCTCTGGTGGTGGGGCAACCAGCGGAAGGGTCACGAACTTGCGGCATCCATCGCTGCATCTCCGAATGCCCTTCCAAGTGCAACAAGAAAGCTACGACCTCTTGCAGCGGCGCCGGTGGTGCGGATGAAGGGAAGTGCAAGTTCAACTGTGGCATGGGCTGCAAAGCCAGCTGCCCTACATGCGACTGCGGCGGCGAATGCGACCGTCACTGCAGCAGCACCCCGGGCCCTACGTACACTGCTTGCATGTCTACGGTCTTCGCAGGGTGCAAGGACTCCTGCGTAAAGGGCTGCAAGGGTGAAAAGGTGAATAGCTGAATTCCGGCCGGTGTTAGATTGTTGTATGCATTTAATTTGTGTGGCTCGTACGTAGCTAGTTAATTTATTTAATCTCTTGCACTGCATAGCTAGCTTGCATTGTATCGATCTGAAACAGCCATCTATGGCTGCTGCCTGCTGCTTACGATCTGAGCGGTGAGCGAGCTAGGGTCCAGTAGTAGGAGTCCAGCGTACGTGTTCTTGTCTGGGTCCTTCGCTTTTTGTTTAATTTTCAGTCATTAGCATGTAATCTGAATAATGCATGTGTCCATGTCGTGTCAAAGCCAAAAAGTGCGCTACTGCAGGAATGATGGTAGGCAAGTCTTGCATGTTTTTCTTTGGAATAAAACTAGCCGGTCTCCATATCTAATATCATGTGAAGGCTACTGCTGGTCTGGGCATTCTTTACCGAGTGTCATAAATAAAACACTTGGCAAAAAAAAATCCTTTGTCGAGTGTTTGTTTTTATCAAATGTTTTTTGTTAGGCACTCGACAAAGAAGTGCTCAAAAAAACATACTCGGCAAATCATTTGGCACTTGGCAAAGAGCCAGATTCCGGTAATGAGCCGACTAGGTTTCTACATATAGTTGTCACACCCAGATTTAGGGGTCAAACTCGGGCACGAATCAAATATGTGCTAGGATCAAGTCTCACACATATGATAACTCATGGTACAGAAACAAACGTCACATCTTTAATATATAATGGAGTTTTATACAAATTAGTTAAATAATTATATCATACGAAGTCAACGATCCAGCAACCATAGTTGACTGGGAGACGAACTCATCGTGACATCATTCATGCTCTTCATCTTGTGTTACCTGTCCTTGACCTGGGGATGTGAGTACAGCAAAGGTGAGCTCACATAAGTTCATCGCTCAATAAGTTGTGGGGAATAATGTGCATGAGCTCACTGGTGGGGGCTCATATGAAGTGTAAGGCTTACCAAAGAAGATGGTTAAAGCTAAGCATTGCTTTTAAAGTTGATCAAAGTTTTATTAGCAGTTACTATGTATAAGTAGATATCAACCCAATTAAATAAGAGATCACAATTAATAATAACACCCACAATGCAATACATATGACAGATTAAGTTTAGTTCCATAAGTTAATCATGCGAGAGTCTTGAGTCGCTCTTGACCGTGAGTACGGCTGATATACCAGTTTTACACTCTGCAGAGGTTGCACATCTTTACCCACAAGACGTGTTTCCTGTTTAGCCAGGGTTAGCTAGACCCTTATACATTTACAAGGTGAATGGCTAGGGATCCACTGCGAGGCCTTTCCAAAGTTCCACTAGTTCGAGAAAACCCGCTACGAATTTAGGAAGTAGGAAGCATAGGAATCCCTCATCCGAAAAGCCATCGCAGCAGTTCGACCCGAGGATCTCCCTATACTCTGAAGCGATGCCTCCCCGCTTGCCCCTTTCGGGTAAGGTAATCTCTCCCTAGCTTTCCTAATTACTTAGCCAAGGGCGTTCCATTCCACTCTTGTGGTAGCACTGTTAACTCATGTTAAGCTCCATGTTCCAATTAACACAATAATCTTGTCATGAACAATAATTAAATCAACAACTAAAATTGGAACATGATCATAGTTCATAATAACATTAATCCCAAAACCAGGTAGATCATTAGCATGTCTACCCAATAGTTCATTGGTTTGCAAGGTATGGGGTGAACAAAACTAGGGAAACCTATTAGGTCCCATCAAATTAACCTGAGCATGTCACAGTGATTAATAGGAACATTGTTGGGTAAAGAAGAGTGATCAAGGACACAACTTGCCTTAGACTCGAGATTCTCAGGTTCTTCACCAATTTGTTCTTCACGATTCTCGTGACCTCATTGCTATTCGTAGCAATACATACAAATAGACAAGGAGCATGTAAAAATAACAGTATACCAAACATGGGAACAATCGCGTAATAATATTCTACGCGTCTCTACAAGATCGCAGGTTCGAAGAACACTAAATTATGAGTTATGGTTGGGAAGGTATGATTAAAGTCATAGGTGATTAAACAATAAAACTATATTTTACTAATATAAGTCATGTGAGAAAAGATATAACTAACTCAAATTTTAATCTAGGTCACGACATAATCATATTCCAGTAAAATTATAGATGATCAATACTATATTAACTCTAATTAAACAAGGTAATCCAATAAACATAGGTTAAACAGATCGGTTATTTATTTTTTAACTATGTTACATGATCAGATAGTGTTACTAACATTTTTAAGAAGATTACGCAATTTGAACGGACTAAAACCGAGTTATAGTGGGTAAGTTATGTAATTCACAAGCTTTTGGAGATATTAAATACACTACCGGAATCAGCTCCTTTGCCGTGTGTCTCAGACACACGGTAAAGGCAAATTTACACTCAGCAAATGCTTTGCCGAGTGTTACACTCGGCAAAGAACGATCGGTAAACTGTACATCGGCAACAACCTCTTTGCCGAGTACTATTTGTCGGGCACTCGGCAAAGACTTTGCCGAGTGCCAAACGGCACTCGGCAAATAAAAGTCACCGTCACAGTGCCAAGTAACGGTGACGGATCCTTTGCCGAGTGCCGTCTGTGGCACTCGGCAAAGAGGTCAATGTTGCCGAGTGTTTGCTCGAGAGGCCCTCGGCAAAGACTGACCCAGTGGGCCCCACTGCCAGTCCTTGAGCCGAGAGCTCTAGTAGGCACTCGGCAAAGGAGGCTTCTTTGCCGAGTGTCTGTTGGACAGGTACTCGGCAAAGAACCCTCCAGTGGGCCCCTTTGCCAGTCCCTTTGCCGAGTTCCTTGGCAATGGCACTCGGCAAAGATGTCTTTGCCGGTTCCCAGGTTTCCTTCTTTGCCGAGTGCCATTGTCAGCACTCGGCAAAGATGGCTTTACCGGTTCCCAGGTTGCCTTCTTTGCCGAGTGCCGTGGTCATAGCACTCGGCAAAGCGCCCCTTTGCCGAGTGTAACACTCGGCAAAGTGACCAGAATGTCCCTTTTTTATTTGCTTTTGTTGTTCCATCCAAACAAACAAAAGATATATATGATTCACATCACATTATATATCAATCACATCACAGAATGAACACATTTATCATCAACACCATATATATCACAAAGTCTCACTAAAGTCTCACAAATATAAGTAAGGATCATCACAAAACAGATATAAGTCTGCGTCATCACTAACATCACCAAGTATCTCACAAGATAAAGTTTAACTAACATCACCAACACTCATAAAGGTAAGTCTGGATCATCACAAAACAGATCATCAACGAGGTGGGCATCTGGACTGGTTCGGCGAAGGGCTGGACGAAGCATGAGGGTTGTTCGACGCCGCCGATTGACCCTGCACAGAGAAGAGATTGTATGTGTGAGAACATATGAATAAATATCATGCAGTACTAAAATTTTGATACTCACAGGAGTAGTGAACTCTGTAGGGTCAGCTGCAGGGAACAACGGAGGTGGTGGAGCATGACCCTGTGCGGCGCCAAGGCTCTGCATGAGTACGCGAACATCTCCGCCATCCTCTTCTCCAGCTCCTCACGTTGCCTCCTCTCATCATCTAGCTGAGTCTGTAATATTTCGCCCTAATGTTACGATAATGCAAAGAGAAGATATATAAAAATCAATGAACGATGAATAGATAAGGAATAACCTGGAGTTGCTAGATACGATGCTGTGAGGTGTCCTGCCGAGGTCGTATGGCTGGGCTCGCGCTCGTGCTCCTTGCTCGCACCTGAGAGAGAGTAGGAGTGGAGGACGAGTCGATTGCCCCGTCGGCAATCCAGTACCGCCCATGCCTCTTGCCTCCTCCGACCCTCATGAGGACATCTCCGTCGATGTCCTCGGTCCTCGGATCGTAATCTGGCCCATGGACCTCCTTAGCCATGGCGGTGTACTCACTGAGTCGGCTGTGGATGGCGGGGTTGGTGTACGCCTCGGGCCCGTCATCCGGGTTGTAGGTGACGTCGGACGTCGCCTTCCCCTTGTGGGCCATGGCATATGCCGAGAATGTGGAGCAAGGCGCGCCACCATGTGCCGCCGACTGCGAGAAAACCAACGATATGGTTAGAAATCATGTCTAATCGAAAGTTATATACCTAAATAAAAAAGAGCGCGTACCCATGCTTCCGCGTATTTGCCCAGGCTGCGGCTGCCTTGATGGTGGGAGGGACCTTGCATCAGCAAACGCCATTCCCGGCTAGCATTGTGCGCCTCGTCCCACTCAGCCGAGCACCACCTCTGCACCATCTTCTCCCAGCACTCAGGATGCGCGGCGCACCAATGAGGAATCATCTAAAAAAATATAAGTACACCGCATATCAGAAGATAAGAATAAGCATATTTAGTACCAATAATAAAGTTTTGTATTTACCTGCAAGTACTGGTCCGCAGTCAATGACATGGTTCGGGCGTCCTTCTTGTTCACCTTCTCCCCAAGGACGGAGCCGTGGTAAGTGACGATGGCCTGGATGCGTGCCTCGTAGTGCATGTCCACGACGAGCTTCTTACAGCACGTCGTAGACACCACATCCGCCCTGGCCTCGTATCCAGCATCGCACCTGAAGAAATCCTACATACAAAGACGATGTATCCATACATTATTTCAAGAATATGCAACAAATATTAAACAATATAGTGCGAGGAAGACTTACCCACAGCTCTTGCTTGACCCGCTCCGCCTTGTTGTTGAATTGTCTGCCGTCCCGATCTACTGCATCGGGGGCGACGGCGTAGTGGTCGAAGGTGTATGCTGGGCTCGTCACTCCGGCGTACTCGACAAGTCCAGGGAAGTGTTCCCGGCATAGAAGGCCGAGGATGCCATTGGGGTTGCGGCCGTGACCCCCTGCAGTCTCCAAAACCATCCAAGACCTGTCGAAGTGATTAAGATGAAGTATTAGTTTCTATTATTAATTTGAACATATAATATGAAAAAGCAGCAACAACATCTAAAGTTACCTACCTCTCTCCATCGGGTCGTATTAGCGGACGTCTGTCACGAAGTATGGGTCACTTAGGTAGGCTCGCGGAACCTCGCAGGTAGATACTCCTCGAACCTGAGGAGCCAGAACCTGAGACGTCCTGCTGAGCGGCGTCGTCGTCGTCGTCGTCCTGCTGCGCCGCATCGTCGTCGTCCTGCTGTGCCGCATCGACAGCGGCTTGCTGCTCCACCTGCTGTTGTACGGCGTCGTCCTGCTGCGCCTCCTCCTCCGTCCTACGGGTGCTCCTCCTCCCCCTCCCCCTCCCCCTCCCCCTCCTCGTCCTCGTCCCACCGCCCACCATCTTTGTCCAACAACCTGCAATTAAGAGTAAACAATTAAGCACAGATAAAAAAATATGTATTTAGAAACATATGCAAAATAAATGAAATATAGCATTACATCGATTAAAAATAATCTTCATATGTGTCCGGGTTAGCCGGATCATAAGTGTCATCATCACTATCAACCATTTCATAGTCAACATCATCTGAAGGCGCAATTTCGTCATTGGCATTGCCTTCAAGTATTTCTAAGTCATTCTCATTTTGCACCTCATCATCCTCGTCATCAACAACCATTTCAATATCTACTTCCATTCCGATCGCTTCGGTTAAGTCTATCTCAAATTGCCCTTCGAGCCCATCTTCTTGGAAGAACTCTCCGTCATATGTGGCCGGGTCTAAGTTATAATCTTCATCATTTGGAACAGGTAATTTAGCGTGCGGTGATACCTTATACACAACATCCCAACCCTTAAGATGTTGTTTCGTTTGGCACGCATATGGAAGATAATACACTTGTGTGGCCTATTGGGCCACAATATAGACATCGTCTCCTGTTAAGGTGGAATCCTGTCGAATTTCGACTATCCCAAGATTAGAATGTGTCCGTCTCGTAACTTCAGGGTCAAACCAATGACATTTGAATATCACTGGAGTAAGAGGTTTGGAACCATAAAAATTGAGTTCATATATTTCTTCAGTTCTTCCATAATACTCGACCTCGTCAAGCCCGGGCGTAAAGACTCCAGAACACGTGGTTTTTCGATTGGGCCGACTTTGGTCATAGCTTGTTGTGCGAAAATGGTATCCATTGACGTCATACCCAGAAAATTTCCTGACCCTATAGGCAAAGCCATTGGCTACTTGTCTCAACTCGGCACTCATAGACGGCTCTCTTTGGCCCTGCAAGTTCAAACACGCTAGATTGTTATATTATTCGCACGTAAGAGCAACTTGGAATAACAAACTAAGCACGTACCTTATGTTTAAACCAGGAAATGAAATCGGGCAATCCATTTCTTGCACCCTTTCTAAGAAGGGTATCATATTCCTGTGGAGTTGGGTCCCTTGATCGACGCCAGAATTCATGAAGAAATTGCTCCATGTATGGTGTCACCTCTTCAAGGTTGGTCAATACATATAGCATGATATGGCGCCACTCTTCATGTCTCAGGGTCTTGGTGGTCGAACCACTCGCGCTTCCGAGTTGCCCTCGAAAAATGCTGAGGTTCGATTCATTGCTGCCATCATTGTAACGAGGGGGTGGATTATGCACGCTCGGCAGTTTGTCACCATAGTAAGTTGTTGTGAAGTTTGACACCTCCTCCAGTATGTATGCCTCTGCAATGGAAGCCTCGATTTTGCATTTATTTCTACATTTCTTTTGGATACTCTTTAGACATCTCTCGATTGGATAGCACCAACGTCCCTGCACGGGCCCCCCCATTCGTGCCTCATACGGGAGATGAATAATCAAATGCTGCATCGGATTGAAGAAGCCGGGTGGAAAGATCTTCTCCAGCTTACACAGTAACACGGGTGCCATCCTTTCCAAGTCTGCAATCATGGTCCGAGCTAACTCTTTTGCACAAAGCTGGCGGAAGAAATAGCTCAACTCTGCAAGCGCTAGCCAGACATGCTCAGGGACATAGCCTCGAACCATCGCCGGAAGAATTCGTTCAATCCATATGTGGAAGTCATGACTCTTCATCCCTAAGACTCGCAGAGTAGATAAGTTCACCCCTGAAAGGGAAATGTGCCCTTGGGCCATTTCTAAGTATTTTGGTGATTTAGTGTCCAACACAAGTGCCTAAGTGTAAAAAGGTGGACAAGGTACAAATCAAGAATTAAGGTATGTTTCTCAGACTTAGTACATTGTTTGATGGACTAATGTATTGTGTCTAAGTGCTGGAAACAGGAAAAATCCAATTGGAAATATCTTGGCTCGAGCAGCCAAGAATCTACTGAGTCTGCAAGCACCGGACTGTCCGGTGGTGCACCGGACAGTGTCCGGTGCGTCATGCTGGCTCGAGCGAAGTGGCTGCTCTCGGGAATTCACCGGTGACGTACGGCTAAAATTCACCGGACTGTCCGGTGTGCACCGGACTGTCCGGTGAGCCAACGGTCGGCCGGGCCAACGGTCGGCCGCGCAATCTGCGCGGGACACGTGGCCGAGCCAACGGCTAGAAGACGACACCGGACATGTCCGGTGCGCCAACGGCTCTCAGGCTGCCAACGGTCGGCTTCGCTATTTAAGGAAGGAAATCGGGCACCGGACAGTGTCCGGTGTGCACCGGACTGTCCGGTGCCCCCGATGACAGAAGGCAAGAATGGCTTTCCAAACTTGTGCTCAACGGCTCCTAGCTGCCTTGGGGCTATAAAAGGGACCCCTAGGCGCATGGAGGAGGACACCAAGCATATCCTAATCATTTCTAAGCACCAAGACATCGATTTCGCGCGTTCTTTTCATTGTGATAGCATATAGAGCTCTAGTGGAGTTGTGAACTCATTGAGTTGTGTTGCGAGCTCTTGTTGCGACTTGTGTGCGTGTTGACACTCTGATTCTTGTGTCTTGTGTGCGTTGCTAATCCCTCCCTTGCTCCGTGTTCTTTGTGAATTTCAAGTGTAAGGGCGAGAGGCTCCAAGTTGTGGAGATTCCTCGCAAACGGGATTGAGATAAAGCAAGCAAAACACCGTGGTATTCAAGTGGGTCTTTGGACCGCTTGAGAGGGGTTGATTGCAACCCTCGTCCGTTGGGACGCCACAACGTGGAGTAGGCAAGCGTTGATCTTGGCCGAACCACGGGATAACCACCGTGCCATCTCTGTGATTGATCTTTGTTGGTTATTGTGTTTTGTTGAGGATTCCTCTATAGCCACTTGGCAGTTATTGTGCTAACAATTAACCAAGTTTTGTGGCTTAAGTTTTGAAGTGTTACAGGATCACCTATTCACCCCCCTCTAGGTGCTCTCAATTGGTATCAGAGCCGTTCTCTTCAAGAAAGGGACTAACCGCCTGAAGAGATGGATCCTAAAGGCAAGGGGATGGTGATCAACGACAAGGAGAAGGAGTCCTTCGTCAACGAGCCCAATGATGACAGGCCCACCGACTCAGGCTCGGGCCACAAAAGAAAAGACGGGAGGAAGAAGAAGACAAGGCGCATCAAGGAAATTGTCTACTACGACAGCGACGAATCTTCCTCCTCCCAAAAAGACGACGACGACTACGATAGACGAAAGACGGTTAACTCAAACTTTTCTTTCGATTATTCGCGCATCCCGCATAGTTCAAATGCTCAATTGCTCCCCATTCCACTTGGCAAGCCCCCTCACTTTGATGGAGAGGATTACGGATTTTGGAGCCACAAAATGCGTACTCACCTGTTTTCTCTCCATCCAAGCATTTGGGAGATTGTGGAAAGTGGAATGAAATTTGATAGCTCGGATAGCCCTGTGTTTATTAATGAACAGATTCATAAAAATGCACAAGCTACTACTGTGTTGCTAGCCTCTTTGTGCAGGGACGAGTATCACAAGGTGAGCGGCTTGGACAATGCCAAGCAGATCTGGGACACCCTCAAGATCTCTCATGAGGGAAACAACGTCACCTTGCTCACCAAAATGGAGTTGGTGGAGGGCGAGCTTGGACGGTTCGCGATGATAAGGGGCGAGGAGCCAACACAAACATACAACCGGCTCAAGACCCTTATCAACAAAATAAGGAGCTACGGGAGCACGCGATGGATGGACCACGACGTCGTCCGCCTAATGCTAAGGTCATTTACCGTTCTTGATCCTCATTTGGTGAACAATATACGTGAAAATCCCAGGTACACCAAGATGTCGCCCGAAGAAGTTCTTGGGAAGTTCGTAAGCGGGCGAATGATGATCAAGGAGGCAAGATACGTGGACGACGCGTTGAACGGTCCTAGTCATGAGCCTCAACCCATTGCTCTCAAGGCAACAAGGAGCAAGGAGGCGCTACCAAGCAAGGTGGCGCAAGTTGAGGCGGCCGGACTCAATGATGAGGAGATGGCCCTCATCATTAAGCGCTTCAAGACGGCGCTTAAAAGTCGCAAGGGGCAGCCAAGCAAGACCAAAGCCAAGGGGAAGCGCTCATGCTTCAAATGCGGTAAGCTTGGTCATTTTATTGCTAACTGTCCCGACAATGATAGTGATCAGGACCAAGGGAACAAGAGGGAGAAAAAGAAGCATTACAAGAAGGCCAAGGGCGAGGCACATATCGGAAAGGAGTGGGATTCAGATTGTTCCTCCTCCGACTCTGACAATGAAGGACTCGCCGCCACCGCCTTCAACAAGTCATCCCTCTTCCCCAACGAGCGTCACACTTGCCTCATGGCAAGAGAGAAGAAAGTAAGCACTCATACTAGTACTTATGCTTCTTCGAGTGAAGATGAGTCTAGTGATGATGATATAGATTACTCATGCTTATTCAAGGGATTAGATAGAACCAAGGTAGACAAAATTAATGAATTAATTGATGCCTTAAATGACAAGAATATGCTTTTAGAAAAACAAGAGGATTTGTTGTATGAAGAACATGATAAATTTGTAGAAGCACAGAAATCTCTTGCTCTAGAAATTAAGAGGAATGAAATGCTCTCTAGTGAATTATCTTCTTGTCATGAAACTATTGCTAAGTTAAAAAGTTTTAATGATGATTTAAATGCTAAATTAGAAGTAGCTAGTAAATCTAATTCTTGTGTAGAAATTGTTGAAACTTGTAATAAGTGTAAAGATTTTGACATTGATGCTTGTAGTGATCATTTAGTTTCAATTTCCAAATTAAATGATGAATTAGCTAGTCTTAATGCCCAACTTAAGACTAGCAAGAATGAATTTGACAAGCTAAAATTTGCAAGGGATGCCTACACGATTGGTAGACACCCCTCAATTAAGGATGGACTTGGCTACAAGAGGGAAGCCAAGAACTTGACAAGCCATAAGGCTCCCATCTCCGCCAAGGAGAAAGGGAAGGCCCCTATGGCTAGTAGTGTGCAAAAGAACCATGCCTTTATGTACTATGATAGAAGACAACCTAGAAATGCTTATAGGAGTTGTAATGTATATAATGCCTTTGATTCTCATGCCATGGTTGCTTCTAGTTCTTCTTATGTGCATGATAGAAATGTTGGTAGGAGAAATGTTATTCATAATATGCCTAAGAGAAATGTCGTAAATGCTCCTAGGAAAGTTAATGAACCTTCTACAATATATCATGCTTTAAATGCTTCTTTTGCTATTTGTAGAAAGGATAGGAAGATAGTTGCTAGGAAGTTAGGGGCAAAATGCAAGGGAGACAAAACTTGCATTTGGGTCCCTAAGGATATTTGTGCTAACCTTGCAGGACCCAACATGAGTTGGGTACCTAAGACCCAAGCCTAAATTTGCCTTGCAGGTTTATGCATCCGGGGGTTCAAGCTGGATTATTGACAGTGGATGCACAAACCATATGACGGGGGAGAAGAAGATGTTCACCTCCTACGTCAAGAATAAAGATTCCCAAGATTCAATAATATTCGGTGATGGGAATCAAGGCAAGGTAAAAGGGTTAGGTAAAATTGCAATCTCAAATGAGCACTCTATCTCTAATGTGTTTTTAGTAGAGTCTCTTGGATATAATTTGCTATCTGTTAGTCAATTATGCAATATGGGATATAACTGTTTGTTTACAAATGTAGATGTGTCTGTCTTTAGAAGATGTGATGGTTTACTAGCTTTTAAGGGTGTACTAGACGACAAGCTTTACTTAGTTGATTTTGCAAAAGAAGAGGCTGGTCTAGATGCATGCTTAATGGCTAAGACTTGCATGGGCTGGCTGTGGCATCGCCGGTTAGCACATGTGGGGATGAAGAACCTCCACAAGCTTCTAAAGGGAGAACACGTGATAGGTCTAACCAATGTTCATTTCGAAAACGATAGACCTTGTGCAGCTTGTCAAGCAGGGAAACAGGTGGGAGGCTCTCATCACACCAAAAATGTGATGACAACATCAAGACCCCTGGAGCTGCTACATATGGACCTCTTCGGACCCATCGCCTATCTGAGCATAGGAGGAAGTAAGTATGGTCTAGTTATCGTTGATGACTTTTCCCGCTTCACTTGGGTGTTCTTTTTGCAGGATAAGTCTGAAACCCAAGGGACCCTCAAGCGATTCCTAAGGAGAGCTCAAAATGAGTTTGAGCTCAAGGTGAAGAAGATAAGGAGCGACAACGGGTCCGAATTCAAGAACCTTCAAGTGGAGGAGTTTCTTGAGGAGGAGGGGATCAAGCACGAGTTCTCCGCTCCCTACACACCTCAGCAAAATGGTGTGGTAGAGAGGAAGAACAGAACGCTCATAGATATGGCGAGGACTATGCTTGGAGAATTCAAGACCCCCGAGTGCTTTTGGTCGGAAGCCGTGAACACGGCCTGCCACGCCATCAACAGGGTCTACCTTCACCGCCTCCTCAAGAAGACGTCGTATGAGCTGCTAACCGGTAACAAACCTAATGTATCGTATTTTCGTGTTTTTGGGAGTAAATGCTACATTCTAGTAAAGAAAGGCAGGAATTCCAAATTTGCTCCCAAAGCCGTAGAAGGGTTTTTATTAGGTTATGATTCAAATACAAAGGCGTATAGGGTCTTCAACAAATCATCGGGTTTGGTTGAAGTCTCTAGCGACGTTGTATTTGATGAGACTAATGGCTCTCCAAGAGAGCAAGTTGTTGATCTTGATGATGTAGATGAAGAAGACGTTCCAACGGCCGCGATACGCACCATGGCGATTGGAGATGTACGGCCTCAGGAACATTTGGAGCAAGATCAACCGTCTTCCTCAACTATGGTGCATCCCCCAACCCAAGATGACGAACAGGTACCTCAAGTGGAGGCACATGATCAAGGGGGAGCACAGGATGTTCAAGAGGAAGGAGCACCTCAGGCACCTCCAACCCAAGTTCGAGCGACAATTCAAAGGGATCATCCCGTCGACCAGATATTGGGTGATATTAGCAAGGGAGTAACTACTCGCTCAAGATTAGTTAATTTTTGTGAGCATTACTCTTTTGTCTCTTCTATTGAGCCTTTCAGGGTAGAAGAGGCCTTGCTAGATCCGGACTGGGTGTTGGCCATGCAGGAGGAACTCAACAACTTCAAGCGCAACGAAGTTTGGACACTGGTGCCTCGTCCCAAGCAAAATGTTGTGGGAACCAAGTGGGTGTTCCGCAACAAACAGGACGAGCACGGGGTGGTGACGAGGAACAAGGCTCGACTTGTGGCAAAAGGTTATGCCCAAGTCGCAGGTTTGGACTTTGAGGAGACTTTTGCTCCTATGGCTAGGCTAGAATCAATTCGTATCTTGCTAGCATATGCCGCTCACCATTCTTTCAGGTTGTACCAAATGGATGTGAAGAGCGCTTTCCTCAACGGGTCGATCAAGGAGGAGGTGTACGTGGAGCAGCCCCCTGGCTTCGAGGATGAACGGTACCCCGACCACGTGTGTAAGCTCTCTAAGGCGCTCTATGGACTTAAGCAAGCCCCAAGAGCATGGTATGAATGCCTTAGAGACTTTTTAATTGCTAATGCTTTCAAGGTTGGGAAAGCCGATCCAACTCTTTTTACTAAGACTTGCGATGGTGATCTTTTTGTGTGCCAAATTTATGTCGACGACATAATATTTGGTTCTACTAACCAAAAGTCCTGTGAAGAGTTTAGCAGGGTGATGACGCAGAAATTCGAGATGTCAATGATGGGCGAGTTGACCTACTTCCTTGGGTTCCAAGTGAAGCAACTCAAGGACGGCACCTTCCTCTCCCAAACGAAGTACACACAAGATTTGCTAAAGAGGTTTGGGATGAAGGACGCCAAGCCAGCAAAGACGCCGATGGGAACCGACGGACACACCGACCTCAACAAAGGAGGTAAGTCCGTTGATCAAAAAGCATACCGGTCCATGATAGGTTCTTTGCTTTATTTATGTGCTAGTAGACCGGATATTATGCTTAGCGTATGCATGTGTGCTAGATTTCAATCCGATCCGAAGGAGTGTCACTTAGTGGCTGTGAAGCGAATTCTTCGATATTTAGTCGCTACGCCTTGCTTCGGGATCTGGTATCCAAAGGGGTCTAGCTTTGACTTGATTGGGTACTCAGATTCCGACTATGCTGGATGTAAGGTCGATAGGAAGAGTACATCGGGGACGTGCCAATTCTTAGGAAGGTCCCTGGTGTCATGGAACTCCAAGAAACAAACCTCCGTTGCCCTATCCACCGCTGAGGCCGAGTACGTTGCTGCGGGACAGTGTTGTGCGCAACTACTTTGGATGAGGCAAACCCTCCGGGACTTTGGCTACAATCTGAGCAAAGTCCCACTCCTATGTGATAATGAGAGTGCTATCCGAATAGCGGAAAATCCTGTTGAGCACAGCCGCACAAAGCACATTGACATCCGGCATCACTTTTTGAGAGACCATCAGCAAAAGGGATATATCGAAGTGTTTCATGTTAGCACCGAGAACCAGCTAGCCGATATCTTTACCAAGCCTCTAGATGAGAAGACCTTTTGCAGGCTGCGTAGTGAGCTCAATATCTTAGATTCGCGGAACTTGGATTGAAATGTAGCATACATGTGTTTATGCCTTTGATCATGTTCATTCTGCATTTTGTTGCTTATTGTGGTGCTCAAGTTGTACAAACACTCCCTGGACCTCACAAGTCCTGTTTGCAAGTAATGCACATATTTAGGGGGAGCTGTGCTACAACTTGACCCTTTGAGACTAACCATGTACTTGAGTTTCGTTGTTTTAGTCTCCAAGGAAAATTGAAAGGGAAAAGGTGGACTTGGACCATGCAAGACTTCCACTGCACTCCGATGAAAAGAGTAACTTTTCCAAGTTCATCTTCATACTCTTATTGCCTTTGTGTTCTTATTTGAAGATTTTGGTGAGGCAATGGGGTTAAAGGGCCGAGATTGATCCCGTTTTGGTGCTTGATGCCAAAGGGGGAGAAAATAAAGGCCAAAGCGATAAATGGATCAGCTACCACTTGAGAGATTTTGAAAATAGTAGAATAGAGCTTTTGGTTTGTCAAAACTCTTTTGTTGCCTCTCTTGTCAAAAGTTGGCTTCTTGTGGGGAGAAGTATTGATTATGGGAAAAAGGGGGAGTTTTTGAAATCTTAAGTCAATTTCTCTTAGAATGACTCTCTTTATGTCTTAACATGTGTGTTTGACTTAGAGATAGAAATTTGAGTTTGATTTGCAAAAACAAACCAAGTGGTGGCATAGAGTGATCCATATATGTCAAAATTGAATCAAAACAATTTTGAGTTCTTATTTGATTTGATTTTGTACTTGTTCTACTTGCTTTATGTTGTGTTGGAATAAATCACCAAAAAGGGGGAGATTGAAAGGGAAATGTGCCCTTGGGCCATTTCTAAGTATTTTGGTGATTTAGTGTCCAACACAAGTGCCTAAGTGTAAAAAGGTGGACAAGGTACAAATCAAGAATTAAGGTATGTTTCTCAGACTTAGTACATTGTTTGATGGACTAATGTATTGTGTCTAAGTGCTGGAAACAGGAAAAATCCAATTGGAAATATCTTGGCTCGAGCAGCCAAGAATCTGCTGAGTCTGCAAGCACCGGACTGTCCGGTGGTGCACCGGATAGTGTCCGGTGCGTCAGGCTGGCTCGAGCGAAGTGGCTGCTCTCGGGAATTCACCGGCGACGTACGGCTAAAATTCACCGGACTGTCCGGTGTGCACCGGACTGTCCGGTGAGCCAACGGTCGGCCGGGCCAACGGTCGGCCGCGTAATCTGCGCGGGACACGTGGCCGAGCCAACGGCTAGAAGACGGCACCGGACTGTCCGGTGTGCACCGGACATGTCCGGTGCGCCAACGGCTCTCAGGCTGCCAACGGTCGGCTTCGCTATTTAAGGAAGGAAATCGGGCACCGGACTGTCCGGTGCCCCCGATGACAGAAGGCAAGAATGGCTTTCCAAACTTGTGCTCAACGGCTCCTAGCTGCCTTGGGGCTATAAAAGGGACCCCTAGGCGCATGGAGGAGGACACCAAGCATATCCTAATCATTTCTAAGCACCAAGACATCGATTTCGCGCGTTCTTTTCATTGTGATAGCATATAGAGCTCTAGTGGAGTTGTGAACTCATTGAGTTGTGTTGCGAGCTCTTGTTGCGACTTGTGTGCGTGTTGACACTCTGATTCTTGTGTCTTGTGTGCGTTGCTAATCCCTCCCTTGCTCCGTGTTCTTTGTGAATTTCAAGTGTAAGGGCGAGAGGCTCCAAGTTGTGGAGATTCCTCGCAAACGGGATTGAGATAAAGCAAGCAAAACACCGTGGTATTCAAGTGGGTCTTTGGACCGCTTGAGAGGGGTTGATTGCAACCCTCGTCCGTTGGGACGCCACAACGTGGAGTAGGCAAGCGTTGATCTTGGCCGAACCACGGGATAACCACCGTGCCATCTCTGTGATTGATCTTTGTTGGTTATTGTGTTTTGTTGAGGATTCCTCTATAGCCACTTGGCAATTATTGTGCTAACAATTAACCAAGTTTTGTGGCTTAAGTTTTGAAGTGTTACAGGATCACCTATTCACCCCCCCTCTAGGTGCTCTCAACCCCCCTACTAAGGTTAGCTGCATACCCATCAGGGAACATTAACATCTTGATCCGCTGTAGTACTTCCTTCCTCTGGGCCCTGCTCAGGACGAAATCGGCCTTAGGCCTTCTCCATGTCTTACCACCACTAGGCGGCTTCATCTCTTGGTTTGGTCTATCACATAACTCTGCCAGATCCACTCTTGCCTTTACGTTATCCTTGGACTTATCAGGAATCTCCATAATTGTTGCCCAAAGTGCCTCGGCGACATTCTTTTCAGTGTGCATCACGTCAATGTTGTGTGGAAGGAGCAGGTCATCATAATAGGGGAGCCGAGTCAAGCCCGACTTATGTGTCCATATATGTTACTCACCATATCCCACAAAACCACCTTCTGGGTTGGCCACGAGACCATCTATCTGTTCGCGAACTTCGGCACCAGTCATCATTGCAGGTGGGCGATCTGTCACCATGACACCTTTCGTAAAGTTCTTGATGTCTAGTCGGAATGCATGGTCAGGAGGGAGAAATTGTCGATGTTTATCGAATGACGAATATTTGCCACCCTTCTTCAACCAAATGAACCTAAGAGCTTCCTTGCAAACTGGGCATGGGAACTTACCGTGAACACACCAGGCGCAAAATAGCCCATACGCCGGAAAGTCATGCATGGAGTACTGGTACCAAACATGCATTTTGAAGTTTGTCTTCGTAGCTCGGTCGTACGTCCATACCCCTTCCTCCCAAGCACGGACCAATTCATCAATCAAAGGCTCCATGTACACGCCCATTTTATTCCCCGGGTGTCCAGGAATTATCAACGACACGAATATGTTCTGTCTTTGAAAGCATACGCCGGGGGGAGATTGATGGGGATAACGAACACGGGCCAACATGTGTATGGGGCAGCGGTCATTCCATAGGGATTGAACCCATCTGTGGCCAGCGCAACACGAACATGTCGAGCCTCTTTGGCTTTCTCATGGTGAATGACATCAAAGTGGGTCCATGCTTCACCATCGGATGCGTGAACCATCTTGTCAGGATTGTATCGTTTGCCTTTTTTGTGCCATGTCATCTGTTTCGCGGATTCCTCTGTCATGTATAGACGCTGGATCCTCAGTATGAACGGAAGGTGGCGTAGGATTGTCACGGGGATGTCGAGCTGCCTCTTCTGTCCATCACCAGAGTCTACCTCCATGAACCTAGACGATTTACACTTCGGACAGTACTTTGCCTCAGTGTGTTCTTTCCTAAATAGGACGCAGCCCTTCGGACAAGCATGTATCTGCTCATACGTCATCTTGAGTGCACGAAGGAGTTTCTGTGCCTCGTACATGCTCTTTGGCAGAACGTGATCCTCCGGAAGCAGGCTGCCAATAACTGTCAACAAACCATCGAAGGCGTCTCGACTCATGCTATACTGCGACTTGAACGCCATTATACGCCCAATGGCATCCAGTTGAGAAACCTTTGTCTTGCCGTGAAGGGGTTTCTGTGCCGCGTCAAACATGTCGTAGAATGCCTTTGCGGTCACCTCTGGCTCGTCCTCCGTACGTCCTTCGGCGAACTGTGCCTCGTGATAGTCGTTCAACATGTCTGCTACCCCGGCATCAGCATCGTAATCCTCGACGCGTTGTCTCACCACCTCCTCTCTCGTGCGATGCGCTTCACCATGGAAGATCCACCGAGTATAGTCCGGCGTAAATCCATTCTTCCAAATATGTTCTACCATGGCCTTCTTTGGTTTTCTTTTCCGGTTGTCACATTTGCTGCACGGACAAGGGACTAGGCTAGCTCCTTTAGCAGCTTCGCCATATGCCCGTTCCACGAAAGCATCGGTCTTCCTAATCCATTCTGGGGTGACATCATTACGTCGAACGAGGCCCGTGTACATCCACTCACGGTCCTCCATCCTCTAACATATATAACCGAGTATAGTTTAATATAGACATGTAATGCATGTACACTACGTTCCTACCTTCTAATAGGTGAGGATAGGTCCTAATCCCACCCGCGGTTGCGTAGATGGAGTTAGTTTCCATGCTCTACTCCGATCCGAGATAGAATTTCGGCAGCACCTCCCCGCTGTTCTCCGGATACACGTCCTGGCAGGGAGAGTGTACTGTCCGGAGAACAACAGGGAGGTGACGCCGAAACTCTTTCTCGGACCGGAGTAGAGCATGGAAACTAACACCATCTACGCAACCGCGAGCTGTCCAAAAAACGTGGACAATTCGAAACTGATACATTTGTAGATATGCAAAGATCTGCATATCTACACCGTATCTCTTTCGAACGGGAGACGCCTAACTGGGTTACGTGATCTACGACCATGATGCGGAAATAGAGGTTATACCTAGGGTGGCGGTGGAGTCAGGCTAGTGGGGCTGTGGCGGGTCGGTGCAGTGGCGACGCGACGCGGTGCAGGCAGACCCGCAGCGGCTAGGAAGACCTCTGCAAAAAATACATGCCTGTCAACAAAAAATTCACATCACCAGCACTCGATTCCATGTCGGACTTTTATTTGATAATTGATATGTGTGTGCGTGCCTATATATAAAACATAGTAGAAGAGTTCAGCATAGAGCATCTATCTCCTTTCCTGGTAGATTGAGAAAAGTGAATAGGGACACGTGCCTTGATCAGTAGATTGAAAAAAAACACTCTCCTTTATACATATGCAGGGACCTTAACGTACATTTTGAGAGGGAATGATTTAGACTTTCTAAACCTACTTGGCCTCTAATATGTGTAAATGTGCACTAAAGTTTTACAAAGGAAAACTTTAGACCTCTACCATAAAAGAGTTATGCAGCGTAGTTTCCAATCATATATATATATATACACACTAGCATAACAAGTTAAATTACAAATGTATCGAGAAGCTCATGGTTTTTCCTAATCTTCATTGGAGCCCCTAGCAAGGATGCCCATGCGAGGGACAAGCTCTCAACCAAGTAGCTCTATTGATAGCCCACATTCCTTCCCTATGCGCAAGTGAGTCTTCATGGTAGTGTACAAGCCCTAGTGTACAAGCAATGGTACATGGAAGCACTAGGTGGCAAGGGTATGGAAATCTCACTAAGCAGCAGGCCTAAACTTAGGGCAAGTGCTAAATAGTTGTGAGGATCTAGATGGCTAGAGAGGTGTGAATAGCCAAAAAATTCTTCTACAAATTTGACAACACTAAATCAAGCGGTTAATACACTCACTAGGGCGCGGGCGGACGGGCGGGCGCCGGCGAGGGAGGCCGTGGCGGGCGCGGGCGCGGGCGCTGGCGAGGGCAGCCGCGGCGGGCACGGCGGGCGGCGGCCGCGGCGGGCGCTGGCGTGGGCGGACGCGGCCGGCGACGGCACGGCGGGCGGCGAGCCGGCGATGGCGCGGGGCGACGGCGGGCGCGCGATAGAGAGGAGACAGCGAGAGCAGAGAAAGGAGGAGGAAGAAAGCCGCGGGCGAGTATATTCGCCTTCTTTGCCGAGTGCCCGTGATCTGGCACTCGGCAAAGTTTTTTTTAATTTTTAAAATAAACTTTGCCGAGTGCCAGATCGGTGGCACTCGGCAAAGAAGTCTTTGCCGAGTGCCAGATCGGTGGACACTCGGCAAAGTACATTTTTATTTTTTTAAAATAAACTTTGCCGAGTGCCAGATCGGTGCCACTCGGCAAAGGATCCTTTGCCGAGTGTCTACCATCTGACACTCGGCAAAGATTAACTTACACATCTGTGCCGAGTGCCACCCTGGGGGCACTCGGCAAAGAAGTCTTTGCCGAGTGTCTTCTTTGGACACTCGGCAAAGTACATTTTTATTTTTTTTATTTTGCCAACCAAAATTTTTGTGGTATGTTCCTACACTATATAGACCTACATGTACTATTTTGGGATAATTATAACAGTGTTTTCTATAGCTAGTACATTTAGTTTGTTTATTTGAATTTCTTCGGAAATTTCAGATTTGAACTGCAGGTCACTTGAAACTTGGAAAACCGTGCATGCAAAAATAATATCCATGCTACATAGCACAAGTTACGACCGATTTCAGGAGCGGACCGGAAACTTCGAGCACCATGCTCACTCAACATGGCCGTGAACTTGCCATACAGCTGTTTAAAAAATTTATAAAACACAAACAAACTTAGAAAATCATGAAACTTGTCCACCTGTCATGATATCATATGTAGAGTCTGTGATAAAAAATTTAGAATGTTTGGAGAAAGTTGTGAGACACTATGTGTAGAAACCTAAGAGAACCACACATGAAATCATAGAGTTTCAATGTGGATCTCTTAGGTTTGTACACATAGTGCGTTACAGCTTTATCGAAACTTTTTCAAATTTTTATCACAACCTCTACATATGATATCATGACACGTGGACAGGGTTCATGATTTTCTGACTTTGTTTCTATTTTATACAATTTTTAAACACCTGGATGGCAAGTTTACGGTCATGTTGAGTGAGCATGGTGCTCGAAGTTTCCGGTTCGCTCCTGAAATCGGTCGTAACTTGTGCTATGTAGCATGGATATCATTTTTGCATTCACGGTTTTCCAAGTTTCGAGTGACCTGCAGTTCAAATCTGAATTTTCCGAAGAAATTCAAATAAACAAACTAAATGTACTAGCTATTTGACACTCGGCAAAAACTATGTTTGCCGAGTGCCAGATATTTGACACTCGGCAAAGACTGACGGCCGTCAGTTGTAGACGGCCGCTAACGGCCCTTTGCCGAGAGCCATGTTTGCCGAGTGCTTGACCCTCGGCAAAGAAGTCTTTGCCGAGTGCTCGGCTGTGCCGAGTGTCCTACACTCGGTAAACTAGCTCTTTACCGAGCGCAGGACGTTGCCGAGTGCCCGATAAAAAGCACTCGGCAAAGCCACCGGCACTCGGCAAAGGCGCGAATTCCGGTAGTGATACTAGTTTATACTAAAATATTGAAAGTCGCCTAGAGGGGGATGAATAGACAAAACCTAAAATTTATAAACTTAAACTCGCACTAAGGCCATGGTTAGCGTTAGAATTAAATCCGAGAGCGGAAGATTGTTCCTCTTGCCACGAGTTGCTCAAATGATGCGAATAACGTTTGGGAGCAAACTCAAATCACTATGAGAAAGGGAATTTTAGAGAGAGGGGAAAACAAATCAAATGAAGATCAACAAGTGAACACAGTGATTTATTTTACTGAGGTTCGGTTCCAAAGAATAAGTCCCCGTTGAGGAGGCTACAAAGGCCGGGTCTATTTCAACCCTTTCCTTCTCTCAAACGGTCACTTAGACCGAATGAGCCTTCTCCTTAATCAATCGGGTCACTAAGACCCCGCAAGGACCACCACACACTTAGGTGTCTCTTGCTAGCTTTACAAAGCACTTAGAATTAAGAATGAGAAAGGAAGAAAGGCAATCCAAGCGACAAGAGCAACAAAAGAACACAAATGATCCTCTCATAAGCCCTTAAGCACTAGAGTTGATTTTGGTAACTTGGAGTGGATTGATTGCTTTGATTGTGTCTTGCAGTGTTGGACTTTGCTCTTGCAATGAATGGAAACTTCAGAATGCTTGGATGCCAATGAATGAGGTGGTTGGGGGTATTTATAGCCCCCAACCACTTCCTAGCCGTTGGCAAAGTCTGCTGGCGATGGGCACACCGGACAGTCCGGTGGCGCACCGGGCAGTTACTGTTCACTATTCGGTGCACGCCACGTCAGCGCGCCCATTAGGGTTTGGAGCTGTCGACCGTTGGCGCTCTTTGTCTTTTTCTTGCACCGGACAGTCCGGTGCCACACCGGACAGTCCGGTGACCTCTGACTTCTGCGCTATAAATTTTGTGCGGCACTGTTCACCACTGTTCATCTGAGCAGTAGACCGTTGGCGCGCAGGGAGCCGTTGCTCCGCTGGCTCATCGGACAGTCCGGTGGCACACCGAACAGTCCGGTAAATTTTAGCGGAGGGTGCCCCTGGAATTCCCGAGAGTGGCTTGTTTGATTCTGTATAGGCCTGGTGCACGGGACAGTGTCTGGTGCGCCAAATTTCAGCACACTCTAAGTCCTTTGCTCCAAACTTGATTGTATCCCCAACTGAATTTCTTTCTTGGTTTGTGTTGAACCTTATGCACCTGAGATAAATGACATCTCGACAAACTAGTTAGTCCATGTGGTTTGTGATGGACGTCAACCACCAAAATCGATTATAGGAAATGGTTAAGCCCATTTCCCTTTCAAATATAAACTCAGGGTTGATCCGTGGATTTCCAAGGACCTAGATGTACTAATCCTTTGCGTCTGAGGATGGCGGGCTGAATAAAGGAACACAAAGGGTTTCTTATGCGAAAATGGCGATTGAAGGGGTATAGGTTGATTCTAGCAGCTGGATCTTAAATCAACAGTCTTGATTAAAAAGGATCTATCGATTGAACCGGTATGGAATATGAGCGGCTAGATCTAAGATCGATGGCCCCTAAGAGGTCGGGGCGCCAATGGAACGGTAGGGGCTCATGAGAGGAGGAGCGCAAGCGTGGGAGGTTGGACGGAGCAGGGTCGAGAGCAGCGGGCTCGGGCGAGATGGAGCGCGGGAGCTCGAGCGCCGCAGCCGAGGGCAGTGGGCTCGGGCGAAGCGCAGCCGAGAGTAGCAGGCTCGGGCGAGGCGAGGAGTGTTAGCATCGTGGATGGCCTGTATGGCGGACAGGAAGGAAGGAAGGCAAAGCTGATGGCCGCTGGACCCACAAGACGCAGCCAGCGTGTGATTAGGCCAAATGTGAGGATTAGCGGTGCCGAATGGATTAAGTAGAAGTGGTTAAACACCTTCTTGTAAGAGGGGAAAGGAAGGGTCTATAAGTACCTGTGTAACCGAGTAAGCAAGTCTGGAACCTGGAAAATACTATAGCCTGAACCAGAAATAACACGAAACGCACAGCGTTGGTGCGCATACCTACAAGTTCCTAACATTTGGTATCAGAGGCAAGTCTGGAACCCTATCGCGATTACTGGACGAGATCGAAGGCGAAGACCAGTGGGATGGCGTCGGCGAAAGCGGAGGAACCTTTGGCGTAGTTACTGGTGAAGATCGAGGAGGGAAATAGGGAGACCCACAAGCGTATGGAGTTGATGCAAGGCGCTCTGGGCAACATGGAGACGGCGGTGAAAGGAGTGATGTCTGAGCAAGGGGATCTGCAGAAATGGAGACCGGAGGTGGAGACGAAGATGAAGGAATTCGCGGACACCATGCGCGGGATCCAGATCCAGGTGGAGAAGCTTGAGAAGAAGCCGATCCAGTTGCAGACGGGATTTGGTGAAACTAGTGGCGGGGGCAAGTCGGAGTCTCCTCTTCATGAGCCGCTGCTGATGGACTTCACGGCAGGCACGAATCAATTTCGGAAAACTGATCCACCCCGACGGCCAAATTTGGATGGAGGGCGGACTGTCTCTGCACACGAAGGTATGAACCAATACTGGTCCCAGACCCCTTTTCGTTTTGATGCGGGAGATCGAAATTCACAAGGAGGTGGGTCACAGTGCTCTGGGGCTTTGGTTCCCAACATGGATTTCCTAGTGTTTGATGGAAGCAATCCAAAACTGTGGAGGACTCGCTGTGAGACTTATTTTGAATTCTATATGGTGGCCAGGGAGATGTGGATTAGGATGGCTATAATGCATTTTGAAGGGTCTGCACTGTTTTGGTTACAGGCAATGGAACATCACCTGAGACACATGAGCTGGGAATATATTTGTACTAGTCTGATCAATCGCTTCGGAAGGGATCAGCATGGACTGTTGATTCAACAATTTTATCATATTCATTAGACTGGGTTGATGACTGAATATGTGGAGCAATTTGATGTTCTTCTGCATCAATTGCTAGCTCATGAGAGACATCTTACCTCAGCAATGATCACCGCCAGATTTGTGGATGGGCTGAGGGATGAAGTGAGGACGGTGGTGGCTATGCAAAGACCAGCAAACTTGGACACATCCTGTTCCCTTGCTTTGCTACATGAAGATGTATGGTTGAGCTCAAACAAGAGGGAGGGTAGGAGAACAGATCACACAGGATTTTCCAAGATTCCTGTAAAGAATTCCATGGTGGTTGGTGGGACTGTACCAGTTGTGACTAGTCGAGGCCAAATTCAGAGCGAGGATCGCCGCAAGTGGAGTGCTGCCAGTGTTAAGGGCGATGATAGTAAGCTGTCTGCTCTGAAGGCTTACCGGAGGGCGAAGGGTTTGTGTTTCAAATGCGGTGAAAGATGGAATCCAAACCATACATGCTCTAATAGTGTTCCGTTACATGTGGTGGAAGAGATGTGGGCTCTCACTTCTCAAGGGACAACAGAGGCTGGACTGGAAGGAGAGGAAACTCAGCCTGAACAGGATGATGAGGAGATGGTGTTGGCAGTGTCGATGGCGGCTGTAACGGGCGGTTAAAACAACAAGACCATTCGACTATGGGCTTCAATACACCACAAACAGATGTTGGTGTTGGTTGATTCCGGAAGTTCAGCTAGTTTCATGAGTACTCATTTAATGGAAGCTGTGCAGGGGATGCAACAAATGTCAAAACCTTTAAAAGTTAAAGTGGCTGATGGAAATTACTTGTGGAGTGATTGTTGGGTACCCAATTGTCCATGGCTTTGTGGGGGAGTTACTTTCCATACCGACTTTAAGTTCCTGCCTTTGGATGGATATGATATTATTCTAGGTATGGATTGGTTGGAAAGCCACAGTTCTATGGCTGTACATTGGGCAGAGAAATGGTTGGAATTCAGTTATAAGGGGAAGACTGTTCAGTTGCAAGGGGTTCGACCAAAACCGACATCATGTATCCCTCTAACTAACAAACAATTGAGAGGTCCGCTCAGTAAAGAAGCGGTGGAGCACATGCTTGAACTTAGGCCACTGACAGAGCTTGATAGTTGTGTCGTTCCAGCACAGATTTCTAATCTACTGGAACAATATCAAGAGTTATTCTCAACCCCGCAGGGTCTGCCACCCAAAAGGATGTTTGACCATTCTATTCCTCTTTTGCCTGGAGCCACTTCGTTCAGACTCAGACCCTATCGGTACACCCCACAATAGAAGGATGAGATTGAGAGACAAATACGGGACATGTTAAGTGATGGAATTATACAAGAGAGCTCTAGCCCCTTTGCTTCCCTGGTTTTGTTAGTTAAAAAGAAGGATGGAGAATGGAGGCTTTGTGTCGATTATAGGAAATTGAACGCCTACACAGTAAAGAACAAATTTCCTATGCCGGTGTTTGATGAAATAGCGGATGAATTAAGTGGGGCTTCTATTTTTTCCAAACTTGACCATCGAGCTGGGTACCACCAGATCAGAATTCAGGAAGGGGAAGAGTTTAAGACTGCCTTTCAGACCCATAATGGGCATTATGAATACAAGGTGATGCCCTTTGGGCTCACAGGGGCTCCTGCTACCTTTCAGGACTTCATGAATCATATTTTGAGTCCACTCTTGAGGAAATGTGTGGTGGTTTTCTTAGATGATATCCTGGTGTACAGTGATACTTTGGAGCACCATGTCAATCATCTGGAACAGGTGTTCAAAATACTGATGCAAAACCAGTTGAAACTCAAACAGTCTAAGTGTCAATTTGCTTAGGATAAGTTGGAATTTTTGGGACATGTGATCAGTGCCAAGGGCATAGAGACTGATCCGACTAAGGTTGAGGTGATCAGAAATTGGTCTACTCCTTCCTGTGTTAAAGACGTGCGAAGCTTCTTGGGTATTGCTGGATATTACAGGCGATTTGTGGCTGGTTATGGTCTCATCTGTAAACCTTTGACAAATCTGTTGAAGAAGGATCACATATTTGTGTGGACCTCTGATACCCAGCAAGCTTTTGATACCTTGAAGACAGCTTTAGTACAAGCTCTGGTGTTAGCTATACCTGATTTCACCAAACAGTTTGTCATTGAGACGGATGCCAGCGGAGTGGGCATAGGAGCTGTATTGCAACAGGAGGGACATCCAATTGCTTTCATTAGTAAGGCTTTGGGTCCAAAGAATTTAGGTCTATCGACATACGAGAAGGAATGTTTGGCCATTTTGTTTGCCGTGGAGCATTGGAGAGCATATTCACAGCATGATGAATTTGTCATCAGAACGGACCAGCAGAGTCTAACTCATATGGACAACCAAAGGTTAACTACACCTTGGCAACAAAAGGCCCTGACCAAGCTAATGGGGTTGAATTTCAAACTTATTTATAAGAAAGGGGTTGAGAATCAGGTGGCCGATGCCCTATCCAGGAGACCAAATCTGAAATGTGATGACACAACTGTTCAGTTAAATGTGCTTGCTAGCTCTTCAATTGTGCCAAGTTGGTTGGCAGATGTTACAAGGGGTTATGAGACATATGAACAAACCAAGAAACTTTTGACTGCGCTGTCTACTGGGCACTCTGTGGAACATTTCACCCTGGTGGCTGGCATCATCAAACACAAAGACAGAGTGTGGTTGGGACACGATCCGGAACTACAGTCTAAGGTGATCGCAGCCCTTCACGACAGTGCTATTGGAGGTCATTTCGGTTTTCCTGTTACCTATAGGCGCATCAAATCTGTTTTCAGTTGGCCTAGCATGAAGAGTAAGATCAAAGAGTTTGTAGAGACCTGTTCTATTTGCCAACAAGCAAAGCCAGATAGAAGCAGATATCTCGGGCTTCTGCTCCCTCTACCCATACCAGAGCATGCTTGGCAAGTGGTAACCATGGACTTCATTTCTAGGTTACCGGTATCTCACAAATACAATTGCATTATGGTCGTGGTGGACAAATTTTCCAAGTATGCTCACTTCTTGGCGCTGGCTCATCCCTTTTCGGCGCTAACCGTAGCCAAATTCTATTTCTCTGAGGTATATAAACTTCATGGGCTACCGTTATCCATTGTGTCGGATAGGGACCCTATTTTCACCAGCAAGCTTTGGCAAGAACTCTTCAAGTTGGCTGGAACACAGCTGTGTATGAGCAGTTCTTACCATCCCCAGTCTGATGGCCAGACAGAGAGGGTGAATCAGTGTGCGAAAGCTTATCTCAGGTGCTTTGTGCATTCCTGTCCTCGTCAGTGGTATGCCTGGCTATCTCTCGCCGAATTCTGGTACAACACCTGTTACCACACATCTATTGGCAAGTCTCCATTTGAGGTGTTATATGGTCATACTCCCTCTCAGTTGGGGTTGGAGTCAGTGGAACAATGTTCGGTGCCTGTCCTGTCTACTTGGTTGCATACCAGACGACTTATGCTTCAGCAAGTAAAACTTCATCTACAATGTGCTCAAGACAGAATGAAGAGACAAGCTGAGGGAAGAGTGGAAAGGACCTTTGCGGTCGAAGACAAAGTTTTTGTGAAATTACAGCCATTCTGCCAAAAGTCGGTCGGAGAACGTATGAATCAGAAGCTCACATTCAGATTTTTTGGGCCATTTGAAGTCATCAAGCAAGTGAATGTTGTTGCCTATGAACTAGCATTACCGTCTGGAAGCTCCATCCATCCTGTATTTCATGTTTCCCAATTAAAATCTGCGGTGGGTATTCGTACACCAGTCAATGACTTGGTCCCAGACTTATTCATAGGGTTGCAGGTGCCGGAAGCAGTGCTTGATTCTCGACTGTCTCGTAAAGGGAATTCGGCAGTTTCTCAGGTGCTGATCAGATGGTCGGGGTGGCCTGATTCGTTGGCTACGTGGGAAGATGAGCAAGCTCTCAAGCAGCAGTTTCCGATGGCACTAGCTTGGGGACAAGCTGTTCCTGAAGAAGGGGGGATGTTAGCATCGCGGATGGCCTGGATGGCAGACAGGAAGGAAGGAAGGCAAAGTGAAAGGGAATTAGGCTTACACCTATTTCCTAAACTAATTTTGGTGGTTGAATTGCCCAACACAAATAAATTGGACTAACTAGTTTGCTCTAGTTTATAAGTTCTACAGGTGCCAAAGGTTCACAATAAGCCAATAAAAAGACCAAGAAAAGGGTTCAACAAAAAGAGCAAGGGATAACCGAAGGCAGCCCTGGTCTGGCGCACCGGACTGTCCGGTGCACCACCGGGCAGTGTCCGGTGCACCAGGGGACATCAGGCTGAACTTCTCACCTTCAGGAAAACTCAGAGCCGCTCCACTATAATTCACCAGACTGTCTGGTGTACACCGGACAGTGTCCGGTGCTCCAAGGAGAAGCGACTCTGAACTCGCCAGCTTCGGGAATCCACAGCGGCTAGTCCGCTATAATTCACCGGACATGTCCGATGTACACCGGACTGTCCGGTGTAACGGCGGATCAACGGCTACTTCGGCGCCAACGGTCACCTGCAGCGGCATTAAATGCGCGCCAGAGCGAGCAGAAGTCAGGCACACGCGTCATGGCGCACCGGACACTCTACAGTACATGTCCGGTGCGCCACCGGACATCCAGGCAGGCCCAGAAGTCAGAGCTCCAACGGTCGGAACCTAACGGCCGGGTGATGTGGCTGGCGCACCGGACATGTCCGATGTGCACCGGACTGTCCGGTGCACCATGCGACAGCAGGCTTCACCAACGGCTAGTTTTTGGTTGGTGGCTATAAATTCCATCCCAACCGGCCACTTCAATGTGTGGGAGCCCAAGCAACATTCCAAGTCATCTAGTTGACATACTCAAGCCCTCCCATCCACATATATTCATTGATCCATCCTATACACAAGATTTAGTTCACTACAGCCAACACAAGTGCCACAAAAGAGAGAGCAAGCAATTGAGAGCTACTCAATTGAGTTTAGCCCTAGCGCCTTGTGAGATTCATTGAGAAATAGTGTGTGCTACATCTTTGTGTTCATTTGTGCGTGGAGTATTGACTCCCATCGAACTTCCTCCAAAGTGTTGGAGGCTTGTAAAAGCTAGCAAGAGACACCAAAGAGTGTGGTGGTCCTTGTGGGATCGAGAGTGATCCTTGAGAAGAAGAAGAGCTCACCGATCCTTGTGTGATCGGGGGAGAGAGGGAAAGGGTTGAAAAAGACCCGTCCTTAAGTGGGCTCCTCAACGGGGACTGGGCCTTCGAGGGCCGAACCTCGGTAAAACAAATCACCCGTGTCCATTGTGTTTATTGCTTGTGATTTGTTTGTTTTCCCTTGCTCTAAGCTTTCTTGCACCATTATTTGCTAATATCATTTGGTGTTGCTTCAAGTTAAAATTCCCATTTAGTGAAGCAACACGTTGCAAGAAAGAACTTGACCTAGTGCTCTTCTCATCTAAGGCCTCTTGCTTTGTTATTCTATAACTTATTAATTGTATTGATTTATCACTCTCGCATTATTTAGCAATACTCTTTTCAAGCAAGAACTTAGTTTGTATACTCCTATTTTTGTATATCTTGTTCTAATCACTAATCAAGGGATCTAGTTGGGGGATAAAGTTTTAATTTTCAAGTTTCGCCTATCCACCCCCCTCTAGGCGACTTTCACAAAGGTGATGGCCGCTGGACCCACAAGACGCAGCCAGCGTGTGATTAGGCCAAATGTGAGGATTAGCGGTGCCGAGTGGATTAAGTAGAAGTGGTTAAACACCTTCTTGTAAGAGGGGAAAGGAAGGGTCTATAAGTACCTGTGTAACCAAGTAAGCAAGTCTGGAACCTGGAAAATACTATAGCCTGAACCAGAAATAACACGAATCGCACAGCGTTGGTGCGCATACCTACAAGTTCCTAAAGGAGTGAGCGCGGAAGCTTGGGCGGAGCGTGGGAGCTCTAGCGGCGCGACCGAGGGCAGCGGGCGCGGCGAGAGCACGGAGCTCGGGCCGGCGGTGCAGGCACACACATGGCGGAAGCTCGCCGGCGCACACATGATTCGTCGCCCTAACGTCCCAAACCTAAAATTGGTCGGTGCTAAACCTAGAGGAGGAGATGTCGAACATGCAGAGAGGAGTCTCACCGGAAAATTGCGATGAGGCCGGGGTCGGCCATGGTGTCGCGCGAATCCACCGTGCCCGCCCATATACGGTGAACAATTGAGGCTACTGGAATGGTCGCTCCTCCTCGCCACGGCCACGGGCGCTTCCTCGGTGGTGAAGTGAAGCCCCCCGAGGTCGATGCCGAGGCCACATCAACGATGAGGGCGTGCGTCAACGGCGACGGCCATCTACTTCTTTCCCTCCTTCCCCTCTCTCTACTATCAGTTCCCGGTGTCCCTCGGAGTGAAGCTTTATGTGAGATGGCAAGGGGTTAGCGACCTTGGTATATATGCCTAGAGACATAGGACTCATGTAGGAACGCCAGCTCATGGGTTGTTGTGAGATCGGTGCGCGCGAGCGACGAATCCGGCTGCGTTCTATTGTGGAGCTCAGGTGAGAGACGGATCTGGTAACCTGGGCCCACCCGGTGATGATACTGGCAAGCAAGCCTGCGAGTCAGTGCCTGGAGAGGAGTTCGTGTGTGGCCGAGCAGGCCCCCAAGCCAGAGACATGGCACAGGGTGGAGCATGGGTCGACCGGCCATGATAGACCGACTGGGGAATTTTGGCCCACGAGCATAAGGTGAGGTCTTCTCTTTCTTCTTTTTCTATTTTTCAGTTTTCTGGTTTTCTCTTTTAATTCAATTCAAATTACTAATTTGAATCTATTTTGGATCTCAACTTAGGTTCAAATGCTCAAACAAAGATGCCAGCATGGATGCAAGGTTTCATTTTATTTATTTATTGTTTTGGTCATGTATATCAATGCTTCTAACTTTATATGAAATCTAATAGTAATACATAATCATCTCAAATAAAGGTAAAAATATTTTTGTTCACTGAAATTCAAATTCTAGTGAAAACCAATCTAAATTTGAACTCATCTAAGTTTTTTTGTTTACTGGTCTTAGGAGAATAATCTAAAAGGTGGGAAAATATTTATTAAAGACACTTTCATTTTTTTTAAATCTTTAGAGGGTTTTCTTAAATATAAAAATAGGATTTTAGGGTACTACAATAGTGCATGACAACTTTCACGAAACAGTGTTAAATGTTTATCAAAGTCTCTACATATGATATCATGACATGTCAACAAGTTTCATGATTTTTTGACTTTGTTTTCAGGATAGCATGACATGTCGACAAGTTCCATATAATACTCATTTCATGATTTTCAGAGTCTCTACATATGATATAGTAACTAAATCAGAGATTTAGTTCCTAAATTTGGCAATTTAGATACTAAAATGGAATAAAACGAAAGGACTAAAAATTCGTCCCTATAAACCAAACACCCCTAAGATGGTAAAAACATACCAATTTTGAGTCTGGATAAAAAAGTTACACTCTCACGAAGATGTTGTGATATCAAAGTTTCAACCCATGTTGGAAGTTTGAATCGTGAGAAGTTCTGATCGGTGCCAAAACTTGTGAGATACGATTGTATCGTGCATTTCGGATTGTTGCATGCCATTTTCGCTCGTCGACGAGATCCACATCATCATGTCGTACCAATTCCTACATGGGTTCATCAAAAGTTTGGACCCATGGTGAGCCCATGATGATCTCTGGAGGAAGGCATACTTCTGCCCCGTAGACCAGGAAGAATGGGGTCTCCCTAGTTGCATGGCTGGGTGTGGTTTCGTTACCCCACGATACGCACAGAAGCTCATTGATCACCATGATTCTTTAAACAATCATAGGTCTGGGTTTTGAGTCCCCTAAGGATCCCCACATTTGCCCTCTCAACTTGACCATTTCTTTTGGGATGTGCCATAGACGCAAAGCAAAGTTAGGTGTCGATGCCCTCACAATAGCCTTGAAAAAGTCGGCTCTTAAACTGGGTCTCATTATCTGCGATGATACGATTTGGGACAACAAATCTGTAGACAATCAACTTGAGGAAGGCAACACCTAAACCTTGGGTGATGTTTACCACAGGGGTAGCTTTCAGCCACTTTGTGAATTTGTCGATGGCAACGTAGAGGAACTGATACCCATCGACGACCCTAGGGAATGGTCCTAGGATATCCACCCTCATACCGCAAACGACCAAGAGGGTGGAATCAGTTAAAGAGCATGAGCCAATGTGTATTTGCTTTGTATGGAACTGGCATGTTTTACAAGACTTTACAAGTTTAGCTGCATCCTGGAGGGTGGTTAGCCAATATAAGCCATGCTGAAAGGCCTTACCGGCCAGCGTGTGGGATGACGAATGACTTCTGCACTCGCCTCCATGGATCTCTGCGAGCAACTCGTGGCCCTCTTCCTAGGTAATGCACCTTATGAGGATGCCATTGGTGCCATGACGGTAGAGATCCCTCTCCACCACCATGTATCGCTTAGCCAATCGCACTATGTGCTCAGCGGACACATGATCTTCAGGAAGGATGTTGTCTTTCAAGTAGTCCTAGACCTTAGAGATCCATGCATCGGGACTACCCTGAGCAACTGGATGAAGCGCTAATAGGTCTTCGGGATCCTCAATAACACACACAATCCTTGGTGGGCTCCACGGATGGAGTGCTGCTGAGACCGCTAGCTTCGAGGTGCTAGTCTGATCCCCTTCGACAAGTTTGGCAGATTGGGTGGTAGGTCTTAGTTGCCGTCTTTTGAAGACAACCTTAGGCATAGGTGCCCAAGTTGAGGCCCTCGTAGAGAGTTCATTCATTGTTGTGTTGTTGGCGTGGGGATCATGTTTCAGTTCTAAGACGTCGAAGTCCTTCTCCAGTTTCCTCACATGAATGAGGTATGCTGCGAGCTATGGTTCATTGCAGCTGCATTGCCCTCAACCTGCTTGATGATTAGCTTTGAGTCCCCTTTCACTAGGAGCTATAGGCCCCTAGGGATAGGGATGTGGTCAAGACGAAGATTAGAGCTTCGTACTCCACTCACCATGTTGTTGGAGCCTTGAACTCGGTGCACCATGTACTTCACTTGGTCTCCGCTTGGGTCGATGAGGACTACACCGGTTTCGCGCCCCCTACTTGCAAGCAGACCCATCGAAGAATAGCGTCTAGTGGGCTTGGTTAAGATCGGAGCTCTAGCTTCCAAATATGGGGGCCCGCATCAGGATTTGAACCCCTAGGCGTGCTCGGGGATGAAGTCCATTCTGCTATGAAGTCGGCTAGAACTTGGCTTTTGACTGCATGGCAGGGCTAGAAGTCTAGCTAAACTCAGCCAGCTCAGCAACCCACTTGGCGATATTGCAGTGGCAGTAGAGTAGTGGAGGATAGTTCTCAATGGGTAAGAGGTCACCACCACAACCTTGTGGGCCAAGAAATAACGACGTAGTTTCCTAAACATAATAAGAATATTGTAAATGAGCTTATGTGTCTCTAGGCACCTGACCTTTGCCATATGAAGGACTTCACTAACGTAGTAGACCGAATTCTGGATGGTCCAAACTCTAGCTGTTGATCCTGGATTAGATTCCTTTGTCATTTCGGCCTCCTGTATTGTGGGCCCCTCGGCCCCCAGTTTCTTGCTCTTTATTGGGTCAGGACCTAGCCGAAATCCATGACAAAGAGTCATCTACTTTCTCCATGATGGTAGGACCATCATCTTCCTCTACGAGGACCTCGGTGTCCCCCTGAGGGAGCTGCTTCAACCTCTCAGTGACCAGTACCATACTGACCACCTCTATCGTCGTAGTAAGAGATAGAAATAGTGTCTCACCTAGTTCTGGAACCACCAACACTGGTAGGGAGGTGATATGTTGCTTCAACTCCTAAAGGCTTGCTCATCCTCTTCAGTCCAAAAATGGACCAGACTTCCTCAACAACTTGAATAAGGGTAGCGCTTTCTTAGTCAGCCTCGTAATGAAGCGGCTAAGGGCTACCAACAAACCCATCATCTTCTATATGTCTTTGTTGCGAATAGGAGGCCTTAATGCCTCGATTTCCCTGATCTTGTCTGGGTTTGCCTCAATGCCCTAATGTGAATCTAGGAACCCTAACAACTTTCTAGCCGAGACACCAAAGACGTGCTTCTTAGGATTCAACTTCGTGCGCATGGTGCACAACCTGCCAAAGACCAGGGTCAAGTCTTCCACAAGGGTTAATCCTCTTTTAGTCATCAACATACACCTCCATAATACCGCTAATCAGATCGCTGAAGGTCTTACTCATGGCTCGTGTGAACGTCAGCAAGGCATTCTTCAAACCATACGACATAACAACATAACAATAAAGCCCATCCAATATTACAAAAGTAGTATGTTTCCTATCCTCCCTAGACATCTATATCTAGTGGAACGTAGAGTAAGCATCTACGAAAAACAAAAGATCACACCCGGAGGTGGAGTCCATGATCCGATCGATATGTGGGAGTGGATATGTGTCTTTAGGGCATGCCTTATTGAGGCTGGTGTAGTCGATGCACTTCTGAAGCTTCCCATTTGCCTTGGGGACGATGACCGAGTTGGCCAACCACTTAAGGTGGTGGACCTCCTCGATAAAGCCAGTGTGCAACAGCTTGCGGACCTGTTCACATATGAAGTTCTGCCACTCGATGGACTACTTTAGAGGCTTTGACTCACCAACTTGGCATCAGGGTAGATCTTTAGATGGTGCTCTTTCACCTCCCTGGGGATCCCAGGCATCTGTGATGGTTCCCAGGCGAACACGTCCACATTTGCGCAGAGGAAGGTGATGAACGCGACTTCCTATTTCTCTCCTAGGTTCTGCGTGATGTGGGTGGTCTAGGAGAGGTCCGCTCTGACCTAGATGGTATTCATAGGGACAACATCCGCTTTGGACGGCTACACCTTAGGCGCCTTTGTAGGTGCCTGTCACACCCGGTTTTGGAAGATAAACCGAATGCGAACCATGTACGTGCCAGGATCAGAAACTCACGTACACAGCGATTACATAATTGGACATCATCACCCATTGCTCAAAGTAAATAGTGGAAATGTGCTTTTATTACATCAAGATGTCCAAGACATCCACAGAGTCTAATATATAGCATAGTCATTAATATCATCAAAGTGCAGAAATACGAAACATAGTAGATAAGGCCTACATAGGCAACTGACTAGGGGTTTGCTATTAAGAAAAACTAGAACTCATCGTAGTCCTAAAACTCCTCAAAGTCCTCCATGTTGCCACCATCTCCTCCTGAGCACTGAATATAGTGGGACAACCTAGGGGTGGGGGTGGTTTGTAAAGCAAGGGTGAGTACACATCAACGTACTCAGCAAATGTCCCGTTTGTCTAAAGTGGACTAGTTGTATGTGGAGTTATTGTTAAGCAGTCACTTTTAGTTGGTCAAGTATTTATTACTGTTAGTAGATCCAAGTTTTAGTAATAAGCCTAGTTATTACACAAATGTACTCCTTCCAAGAGGAAATACCAGAGGTCAAAATTATACCCAACATTATTAACCATCATCATAAAACTATCCAAAGTTCTTCTAATCAAAGAGGATCCCAAGACCGCTCTTAATCGTGAGCTCGGCTGATATACCAGTTTCTAACACTCTGTAGAGGTTGCACACTTTACCCACGAGTCGTGATCCCTTTCCAGCCTGGGTTGTATAGACCCAATCTTCACTACCGTGGTGAATGGCCAGAGATACACTATGTAGACTTTATAAAGACTCCCCTGGTGCATAGTTGCTCGTTAGGTTTCGCTAATCGTACAAACGCAGTACACCTCCCCAAGGTGGGTGACTAACAAAACCAAATCGAATGAAATTCTACACCCCCCTTGGTAGAGCGATCACTACGCCCCGGGCCCCATTGACGGCCCTCAGGCAAAGCCAACTGCACCCACAAGTTCATCTAATTAATCAGCTAAGGGCGTCCCATTCCACCCTCATGGTTGCATTGTTATCCCGGGTGGTCACTCCACGAACAGGTTCTTACAGAGAGGTACTCAGGAAAATGGCCTGAGTCCCCTAAATCATCACAAGATCATCATCGGGATAACATCATCATATCATAAATGTTCACATCATGTTCATTGATTAAGTTGAAGCAATAGCATAAGCTAACCATGATAACCCAAAAGGTAACCAAGGATAAGTAAATACAGACTAGTTAATCCTTAGGTTTCAATAATGTAATGCGAGACAGTGAATTATAAAGTATGTAGGACATAATAGGTCAGATGACACTTGCCTTCACTAGGTTATTGTTCAGGAAGATCTTCGACAACACACTCAGGAACCACAGGCTGCTCGTTGTCTAAATAAAGCGATCATACATTCAATACATTTGGATAATAACAAATGAACAATACACCAAACATAAGCAACCAAGTGGACACAAGTTTGACAGGACATTATAAACTCAAAAGGTAAACCTAAGTGCTAGGGATTAGTATATTTTAGAGATTAATGATTCCCTCGGCATTATGGATTACATAACTTAGATCTACTAATTTTAGTGACACACAAAAAAATTATACCAGGGATCAATTCACACATGGCATATTATTAATCTCACAAAAATTAAACATCTAATTACCATTAGGGTTTCCTTTTTATTTAATTTATTAAACAAATAAATTATTACCTAAACTAACATATAGTCTAGGTATAAAATTAAAGTGCACAGACTATGGATGAACATAATTTATTTGAAGAGAGAATATTCCTATGATCATTTTGCAATTTGAATCACTAAATTGGGAGTTCAAACAAAAAAGATATGAAATAAACAAGTTTTGAAGTTTGAAATACAAAATTAAGTCCAAATTTGTGATTATTTAAAAGGACAGGGGTCTGTTTATAAGAGTCTAGGGGCCTGCGCGCAAATTCAAGGGACGGCGGGTTGATTCTCGGAAACCCGAGGGGTTCTTTAGCAAAACCACCGTGCGAAGGGGTACGGGGTCTCCTCAGCCATCAGATCCACGGTCAACGGCCGAGATTAGATCCACGGGTGAGCGCGTGGACGCGGGTGCGGGCCCGCACTGACTAGCAGGCCAGGGCGATCAGCGATCGGGGCGAGGAAGCGAACTGACCGGTCGGGCCTAGTGCCAGAGGCACAAGCGGCCGACAGGTGGGGTCCAGGCACAGGGTGCGCATGCGCAAAGCGGTATCCGGTGATCCGGACTGCGTGATAGAGATCGGACGACCGAAATCGAGCACCGAAGGGTTTAACGGCTATGGGTGGCACCACTCTTGCTCTCGGCGGTGAGGTCGTCGGAGCCGGGGCGGGTGTGGGTTACGGCGGTTCCGAGGCCGCTGGGGTTGGCCAGAATTGTAGAGGAGGGCTCGGAGAACACATTGAGGGGGTTTCGGCCACAAGACCGAGGTCAAAGAGGGGAGAATGGTATAGGGAGAGCTCCAGGCTGGTCGAGGCAGTTCCAGCGAGGAATTCCGACCGCTGGGAGAGGCAATTGACCGCGATAGGGCTCGGTCTAGTTCCAGTGGAGGTGGGGGAGCGCTATGGGCCAACGTCGGGGCACTGGACAGGGTTGGGTTGGCCGGACACCGTGCGAGCGCGGCGAGAAAACGCAGCCACACACCGGCGAGGCCAAATTAGCTACATGTAGGCGTGAATAAGGAAAACCAAGCACGGGAACAGATGCCTCACCTCGAGGCGAAGCTCAGGGTGGCTTGGTGCGGCTCTTGGTGCGTTGGATGGCTGGCACGACGAGCGCGGAACTCCGGCGAAGCCGGGCGGCGAGACCAGAGCACAAAAGAGGGTGAGCTTGCGTGAAGTGGGGCAGGGGAGCGAGTGCAGGTGCGGGCGGTGCTCAAAAGGGAGCTGGGGTGCGTGGGTAGGCGACATGGCCGGGGATCTCGACATGAGTGCGTGCTGGTCCACGGTGGTTCGCGGGGAAGGCGAAGCTGACAGAGCGATCCCACGGCGCAGCGAGGGCGATTGGTGCTGACAGAACGGCCCCATTAGGCAGAGGGAGAGGGGAAGGGAGCGCGCATGGAGAGAAAACTGCCGCTGACAGGTGGAACCCACCTGTCTGGCAGCACGGGCGCGAGGCCTGGCTAGGTCGAGCTGGGCTGGCTAGGCTGAATTGGTTTTCTCTTTTTCAAAGGAATTTCTAATTGCTTTTCTTTTTATTTTCTCTAGGGTTTTTAATTCAAATTCAAACCAAGTTTCAAATTCAAACTAATTCAAAAATGTGCAACAATTCAAGGAATATTTAAGCTCAACATGATGCAACATTTCATGACTCATTGTTTTGACAAAATAAATAATTGATCCCTCACTAATTAAGATCAATCTAACCAAAAGAAAAAGAGAGTCTAGAGAGATACAAGAGTAACACCTAAATTTGGTAGATAGTTAGAAAGAAATTTTATACCCCCAAATTCAGGGTGTTACAGTGCCTTGGTACATGAGGTCGAGGGGTCCTCTCCCTCTCCGTCCGGGCATGCACTTTCTGCCACCAGCATGTGTAGCTTCTCGATGGATGCGAGCATAGCGGTTCAGTCGCTCCGCACAGTGAGTACACCATCGATGGATGGCATCTTCAAGATCAAATACCCATAGTGGGCAATGGCCATGAACTAGTATAGGGTTGTCCTGCCAATGATGGCATTGAACGAGAGGTTGACTTCTGCAATGTCGAACTAGACATTCTCCTTGTGGAAGTTCTCCTTAGTCCTTAATGTGATTGGTAGGGAGATGCTCCCCAGGGGATAAACCGGCTAGGGGTCTACTCCAGAGAATGGGTGAGAGGAGCCCAACTTGGACTTTGGGATCTGCAACCGCTTGAATGTTGTATAGCTGATGAAGTTGAGCCCAACTCCACTATCGATCAGCACGTGAGAAAGCCTCACATTGGCTATGATGGGGGCAGTGATGAGTAGTGGTATGCTAGCTCCCACCATGGTCTCTGAGCAGTCGGATGCCCTAAAGGAAATGGTAGTGCTCCTCCACCTTTGATAGAGTGCCACCTTTCAGGCCTCTGGGTTTGCCGAGACGACCTCCCAATGAACGGTCTTCATGTCCCTTCAGGAGACGAGCTCCCAACTTCCATGGTACATTACGTACAACTTCCTCCAGCGCTCATTCTCACTGGAGTTGGAGTAGGCCTAGGTGAGGAGGTCCTTCAAGACCTGCTCTAGGATTTGATACCCCAGGTCCCTCTTGCCCGAGGAAGCCTCACCGTCATCAGTCTTCTCATTGCCGGGCCGATGTGGTGGTGGGGTGAGCCATCCTTGGAGGCATGCTCGCGTCGCTCGCTGACGCACTTCACGAGCTTCTAGATCTCGCGGCACTAGCGTTGTGGTAGCTGGTGGGATGAATAGGGTATGATCCACTGTCGCCTCCCTGCTGGCGTGGGCGCTTGCGACACGTGCTCTAGCCCCAAGCCGTAGCTGCAGCGACCAGAGCACTGGACAATATCTTTTTCCACTTTGGTTCTTCTTCTTTTTCTCACCGTTGCCTAAGCAGCAGCTTTTGAGCCACCTGTTTGGGTGGCCCCGTACTGCAGAGTTGAGTACCACGCTCGGCTCTCAGCAGCCCTGGCGCACTTGTCCGCTAGAGAAAAAAGTATGGTGACGCTCTCCACGTCGTGTGTCGCCAACTTCTCAAGCATCTTCTCATCACATACCTTAGTGAAGCAGAGATGAAGGCTTAGAGTGTCTCTCTAGGTTCTTGCCTCACAACATGGAGGTTGACCTCCACACCGTGCTGCTGGTAAGCATTGGTGAAGTTCGAGGTGAACTATGCATAAAGCCCTTCCTAGGACTGGATTGACTAGGGGTGAGATTCATGAGCCAAGTCTAGGCTAGCTAGGTCAAGGCTACATGAAAGTAGCTTGCCATGACGGCGCCATTTCCACCAACTGCCTTGATAGCGGTAACGTACACCTGCAGGAATACCGATAGGTTAGACGTATCATCATACTTCTCCAGTAGGTGGGTTTGGAACTTGGATGGCCATGCCACCATGCGGAGATGATCAACAAGTGTGGTGCAGCTAGGGCTGGAAACGAGCCGAGCCGAGCTAGGCTCGGCTCGGTGAGGCTCGATGGAATAGCGAGCCGAGCCAGGCTTGGCTTGGTCACTTCGCGAGCTCGGTAATGAGGCTTGGCTCGGCTCGGCTCACGAGCCTATACACTCAAGTACTCAACAACAGTAATTACAATCATTAGCTCAAATTTGAAGCACAATATGTTCCATATAATAAAAAAAATTTGTTAAATAAATATAACCAGATTCCAAAGTCTATCAAGTGTTTGTTAAATTTTTTAATGTTTGGTCAGATTTGAAATATAAGCAAATCATATCCAATATTTGTCAAAATTTGGTCAGATTTGAAATATATGCAAATTATATCCCAGAGTCTCCTTGACACGGTATTTCCTAGGGTTTGCTCTTAGGCTCTTCTCGGGCCTCTGGTAAGCACTAGTTTGGGCTGAGCCTCGAGCCGGCTCGCGAGCCTCACCGAGCCGGCTCGGCTCGTTAGTGTAGTGAGCCGCGGAATTAGGCTTGGCCCGAGCTCGTTTAGGCTCGCGAGCCGAGCTGAGCCTGATCGAGCCCGAGCCGGCTCGCGAGCCTCGAGCTTTTTTTCCAGCCCTAGGTGTAGCCCACTCCGGCCATTGGGACACCCATCTGGACTCGAGCGTTCCCTGGGGATTTTGGTGCTTCTGCACCGAAGTCTTCATCAAGGTTTTGACCCTCGATGTTCTACTGGCGCTCATATGCCCTCTTCATGGAGATGCAGGCATCCTTGACCACACGTCTTCGGTCGAGCTCTATCCACAGGTCTTCAGTCTATGTGCCCCTCACAAAGGGCAAGCACATGGAGGTTGATGCTTCACTATAACACCGGTAGAAGGATCTCAAGTGTTGTTAGTTCGCATCACGGGGGCTGAACGGAGGTCGTGGCCCAGTTCTTGTTGAAATGTAGGCGGTCTAGGCTAAGCTGAGGACATGGTCAACATTGTCACGCAACTGCCTCAGCCCCTGGCAAGGCCGCAGAGCTTGGGGGTTGCAAAGCAACTCCCTAGCCATCGATAACGATCCACCAGGGCTAGCCCACAAGGAGGCTCTAGATGCCTGCACCAGTGTGTGGTGTTGCGCAACATGCATAGAAGCCCCAAGCTTAGGGCGGTGCGGAACACGCGACATAGATAATGCCACACCCTCCCTCATAGGGAGGTCATCGTTGGAGGAATCGAGGTGCTCAATAATATAAACCATCATGTCAAGTAGGAAATCAGGATAAAACTCAAGCTAAGCCCCTTACCGAGTGTGTCGAATGACAGAGGTAAACTCCAACTGGGTGGTGGAGAGCACCTACCTAATCCTAAGAATAAAGGGTGATACCTAGGGTTAGCCTGAGGAGATGCAACAACATAAGAACACGCAAGGATTAGAGTGGTTTGGGCCGCCAGAGTGTAATACCCTACGCCTAGTTGTGAGTTGTATTGCTGGTGATGTCTGAGTGCTTAAGCTTGTGTGAGTCTGTGTGAACTTGAGTTCATATCGCATGTGCCTTTCCTTTTATAGTCCAAGGGAGCACGTACAGGGGCGCTGAGTCCCGACAGGTGGGCCTAGCGATCTAGTATTAAATAATGTACAATATGGAGCCTTAAATGTTGTGACAGACACATATATTCTCCCTTGGCCATCGTGCTGATCTTCTGACCAGGCATGCCTCTGCCCCATCTACCGGCTCGAGTCGTCTACTGAGAGGAGTCTTGTATGTTGATGTATGTAGGGGTCAGTTGGGCTGACGTGCGTAGGAGTTATGATGATGGACCTGAGCTGTCTCCTCTGGTCGGTGCTACAGAGGGCGCCTCACCTGAGCCAACGACAGTTCATGATTGCGACGTTCACGCGTGCGGCGTGGAGACACAATCGTCTACCTCAATAATATGCGGGTTACTGTGCAGGCCATGAGCGTGGCGCTGTGACACGAACGCCTGCCTCGGTAATGCACGATGCGATCATTCGAGCCTGCGTGGCCTAACAAAAGCTTGTGCATGCCCTGATCACAGCAGCGCATGCCTCACCCATCCACATTGAATGTGGGAGGGCGAGATTGCTTCCAACCAATGGATTGTGCCACATGCCCACAAGCCACGTGGCAGCACCAGACCCCTACTCGAGCGAAGAGCAGGGACCCAGAGTGCATAGTGGTTTCAAGTCTTGGGATCCCTTGTCAGGGGTCCAGGTGACATACGCGGAGGTCCGAGACCCTCTTGGGGGGTCCGGAGTCATGTTAGTAGTCCCTCAGCATTTTTACCCCTAGGGCACATGGTGGCACCAAACTATCCCTGAGCGGGGAGTGGGTAATGAAGCCAATGGTCCATTAGACAAGTCCGAACCCATGGGTCTGGCTACTCAGTTTCTTAGTACATACTTATAGGTAACCATATGGGTATCAGGCCATGACTCAGTAGAATAGGGTACCCCAGTTACAGGGTACCGACAACAGTTTTGCTCATGCTTCTTTGTAAATTCGTATTATTGGATGGTAATTATTCCACACGTGGATGTTTTGATAATGGCTCTACTGGTTTGCATCGCTGAAAATGCAATATCTTCAAGTTAAGTGGATTTAGAGTACCATTCTCTAGAGATCCAGAAGCACCATGAGTAACTTGGCATATCGATGTGTTATCTGAAAATGTAATCATCGTTGAAGAGCAATGGCCAAGGAAAAGAGATAGGCGCGCTACTAATATCCACTCCACTCACAATAAACAACACCACTATAATATCTCATCTAGGTTGCTCATGCTCTATATTTGTAGACTAAGATCTTCTACTATTGCAGTTGTTCACCTAATTCTATCACTTCTATATGTGTGTATATATATCCACACATATTGCTTCTCCTACATGTCTACAGCAAACACTATATTGACTATATATACGCAATGGTTAAAGACTTGCGTGAGGAGCGAGCAAGCTACTAGTATGTATATCAAAAGGAATGTGGACGTCGATGCCTAAGAGGGGCAGTGAATTAGGACTTCTACCTCTCGCACTAATCTAGGACTCTAATTTAAACTCTTAAACAAAACCTATGTGGATAACCAAACAAGCTAGTGCAACTAAGGTTTTGTCTAAGTGTCGCTATCTTTTTCGCAAAACAGAGTTATGCAACCTAGGTTCCAAACCTACCAAACTAGCCTATATTCTAAGCAAAGAGAGGTAAAGCATATAACCAAAGGTAGCAATGTAAATACAGAAGCTTAAATGAGATAGAGATGCAAACTCCCATTGATGCGCTAGTATTTTATCATGGTATCAAGTATCGCGCAAGATTCTTACTAATACTGTCGGCGTTTCGGGACCGGGGGGTCCCCGAGCCGACGAGTGAGTGTGCCGCGTGCCCCAGCCCAGATGGGTCGAGCGCGTGGGTGAGCGCGAAGGGGGGAGAGAGCGAGAGCGAGGTGGCCGGAGCCGGGTCGTGAGGGAGTCGGAGATCCCGCGGCCTTCGTGTTCGTCCCGCGCCCAGGTCGGGTGCGCTTGCAGTAGGGGGTTACAAGCGTCCGCGCGGGTGAGGGGAGCGAGTGGCCCCAAGAGAGCGCCTGCCCCTGCCCTTCGTTCCCGCGAGGCCAACCTTCTCTAAGAAGGCCCTGGTCCTTCCTTTTATAGGCGTAAGGAGAGGATCCAGGTGTACAAATGGGGGTGTAGCAAGGTGCTACGTGTCTAGCGGGGGAGAGCTAGTGCCCTAAGTACATGCCAAGGTGGCAGCCGGAGAGATCTTGGCACCCGGCTAGTGTGGTGTCGTGGCTGTCGGAGAAGCAATGGAGCTTGGCGGAGGGACAGCTGTCGGAGTGGTTGGGCCCTTGCTGACGTCCCCCTGCTTCCGTAAGAGAGCTGAGAGCCGCCGTCGTCATGGGTCCAGCGGGGTGCCATCATTGCCTATCTGGCGGAGCTAGCCAGATGGGACATCGGTCCTGTTCCCTGTGGCCCGAGTCGGCTCGGGGTAGGGTGATGATGGCGCTTCCTGTTGACGTGGCGGACTCGTGCCCTAGGTCGGGCGACGTGGAGGCTCCTCCGAAGCCGAGGTCGAGTCTGTCCTGCATGGCCGAGGCCGAGCCCGAGCTCCTGGGTCGGGCGAGGCGGAGGTCGTTCGGCAGAGACCAGGGCGGAGTCCGAGCCCTGGGTCGGGCGAGGCGGAGTTCGTCGTCTTCCGGGGTCTTGGCCCGAGTCCGAGCCCTGGGTCGGGCGGAGCGGAGTTCGCCGTCTTCCGGGGCCTTAGCCTGAGTCCGAGCCCTGGGTCGGGCGGAGCGGAGTTCGCCGTCTTCCGGGGCCTTAGCCCGAGTCCGAGCCCTGGGTCGGGCGGAGCGGAGTTCGCCGTCTTCCTGGGCCTTAGCCCGAGTCCGAGCCCTGGGTCGGGCGGAGCGGAGTTCGCCATCTTCCGGGGCCTTAGCCCGAGTCCGAGCCCTGGGTCGGGCGGAGCGGAGTTCGCCGTCTTCCGGGGCCTTAGCCCGAGTCCGAGCCCTGGGTCGGGCGGAGCTTCCTATGGCGCTTTTGGCCAAGCCTGGCCGCCCGGCAGTCTCACTCTTTGCGTCAAATGCCCCAGTGACTTGGTCGGTCGGCGCGGTGATTTAGTCAGGGTTGCTTCTCAACGAAGGCAAGGCCTCGGGCGAGCCGGAGATGCGTCTGCCGTAAAAAGGGGGCCTCGGGCGAGACGGAAACACCTCAGGGTCGGCTGCCCTTGCCCGAGGCTAGGCTCGGGCGTGGCGTGATCGAGTCGCTCGTATGGACTGATCCCTGACTTAATCAAACCCATCAGGCCTCTGCAGCTTTATGCTGATGGGGGTTACCAGCTGAGAATTAGGCGTCTTGGGGGTACCCCTAATTATGGTCCCCGACAGTAGCCCCCGAGCCTCGAAGGGAGTGTTAACACTCGCTTGGAGGCTTTCGTCGCACTTTTTTGCAAGGGGACCAGCCTTTCTCGGTTGCTCTTTGTTCCGGTGGGTGCGCGCGAGCGCACCCGCCGGGTGTAGCCCCCGAGGCCTCGGAGGAGTGGTTTCACTCCTTCGAGGTCTTAATGCCTTGCGTAATGCTTCGGCCGGTCTGGCGGTTCCCTCATGCGAACAGGCCGTAGCCCGGGTGCACTGTCGGGGCCCAAGTTCTCGGGCTGGTATGTTGACGCTGTCAACGGTTCGGCCGGAGCCGGGTTTGCGAGAGCAGCCCCCGAGCCTCCGCACGGAGCGAGAGGACGATCAGGGACAGACTCGGCTTTTTTACATACGCCCCTACGTCGCCTTTCCGCAAGGAGGAGGGGGGAGAGCGCCATGTTACCCTCGATGGGCACCGAACATGGTGTCTCCGGTGAGCTGCAATCGGGTAATCCGAGTGGACGTCCGTGCCCCGTTCGTTGGGGGTCGGCTAGGGGCCCGGAGGCACGCCCAAAAGTACCTGCGGGTGATCTGCCGGACCCGGTCCCCTGGCGACGGGGTCCGAGGGCTCGTTGCCTCCCTCCGATGGGATTCCGTTACAGAGTCGTTCCCGCTAGTCTCGGAAATGTCCTAGGGTACCTCGGGAGCGCAGCCCGAGCTTTGGTTATGTATCGAACGTACCCCTGGTCATCCCTCGCTCGGTGTCTGAGGCGACTGTGAACCCTTCGGGGGGCCAGCCTTCGAACCCCTGATCAGTAAGGGGCGCGGAGCCCGAGTAGCCTGAGGCGGTCGTGGGACCTTTCGGGAGGCCGACCTTCGAACCCCTGACCAGTAGTGGGTGTCGGGCCCACGCGATCTAAGGCGGCTGTTGAACCCTTCGGGGGGCCAGCCTTCGAACCCCTGATCAGTAAGGAGGCTCGGAGCCTAGTTCCTTCACGGGGAAGGATCCCTTTGGGGGTACCCCCTTTCCCGGTCCCTGTTGCAAGAGATAGAGAAAGAAGGAAAAGGGAAAAAAGGATACGAAATTGAACGATGTGGCGTACCTTTTTTGGTGTGGTCGTTTTGGCGAAGGCGAAACGTCGCCAGCTGCTTCCGCCAGAAGCGCTGCCCGTCGAGCCGCGGAGTTAATGCGCCGGGGCGAGCGGTCGGCGAGGCTGCCGTTGCGTACGCGAGCCGTTCGAGGAACGGGTCACAGGCGTGTCGTCTTCACACCGTGAGAGAGGGGGTTCTCTTGCTGCCTCCGGATGGGACGTGAGCTTGGCTGATGGCGTGACCGCTGCTCTTGCGCGCCTGCCACCGTCATTACTGCCGGCCCACTTTTGACTGCGTTTGACCGCTGCGCCCGGCTGGCGCTGCTGGGCCGCACGCTGGGCCGCCTCGGGTCGCGGTATTGGTTCCGCAACCGAGGAGGTGCGGTGGTGGCGCAAGTGGCATAGTGGCTTACATGCAGCATCCGGCGCGCCGGTTGCGCGACGCGTGGGCTTGAGCCTCCGTGCTGGCCTGTCAGGAGTCGGAGAGGCGCGTCCACTTGGCGCGAGTCGGAGAGGCGCGTCCACTTGGCGCGGTTGCATGCTGCCCGTATGGCTGCCCGCCCCTTTCGCCCGTTGGTCTGGCAAAGGTGGAGGGTCACTTGTAACCGCTGGGTGGTTGCGCGCGCCGCGCGCGGCGGTTCGGCTTCTTCTGCTCGGAGCCGGTCTGTATGACAGGCGGGTCCCAGCCCCCGCGCCGCAGGGGAGGACTTTGGAGGCGTGTTGGAGAAGACTCAGCCCGTGACGGTTGGGGGCGCAAGCAGGGAGAGTTGCCTTTAAAGGGAGGGCGACCCCTTTCGTAAGGCAACCATGTCTTCTTCCTCCCTTATGCATCGTGTCTTTCCACCTTTCAAGCCCTCGGACGGGGGAAACCGCCGTCTCCGTGCCTCATCGTCGGAGGACACCACTCCGTGGGAGTGGGTACCTTTCAGCCATCGTTCGGCTTCAAGGATTTTCATCACACAGCCCGGCGGCTCCCCTCTGCTGGTGATCACCCAAGACGGTGGCCTCCAGCTCCCGGATGGGGAGAGGCGAACCGGGCTGTGGTCCCGGCCCCGCCCTCAGTGTTGAGGGTGTTCGTCATCCTCGCCGGAGCGGGGAGCGAGGCGAGCCGGGGCTCCACCTCCTACGCGGGTCGGCGGACCACCTCATTTTCCAGCTTCTGGTGGTGGCAATCGCCTTTTAGCCCCACGGCGGAGACATCCTCCAGCCATGCCGGGGAAGGAGAACTGTTGCTGCCCAGCTAGGATGCAACATTCCGTCTTCCCCCTCGCATTCGCGGCGAGGACGGCTGCGAGGATCTGCCGGGGTGCTTAGGGGCGTCCCGCGTTTGCTGGTGATTCACCCAGAGCTTGTCGCTCCTCGGGCTTCCCTGGCGGGGAGGTTGTCCGTACCCGCGGAGGGGGAACCAGAGTTCCGTTTGTAATGGCACTTCGAGTGCCGGGTTTTTTTGTTCATTTCGGCTTTCGGGGCCTGAACATGTATGTAATTACGGCTCGGAGCCGTGTTTTTTCCTCATTTCCGAGCACTAAGACTCGTCTGCTGATTGTCTGAACCGCTTCACCAAGCATGAGTCGCCCCGTGTCAAGGTGACGAGGGAGGTATCCGTATCCCGGAGGCGTAGGAGTCCCTCGGCTCGGTCGGCCCTTTTGTCCGAGGCTCCTCTAGCTTAGTTAAAGAGACCCCTCGGCCGCTCTTCGACGAGCCGAGGCCGGGGGTAGCGATATCAGTATGAGCAGAGGCGAAGTTGGTTCGGAAATGAAACCTGGTTGGCTGGAGCCTAGCCGAGTTGTCCGTTGGCAGGATCGACGCCGGAGTCGGTCAGCCGAGGCTTCGGACCGGGCTCGTGCCCTCGGAAGGTGGTTGGCCGAGGCCCCGGAGGTGGCTGGCCGAGCCGCCTGCTCGGGCCGGATTCCCGGAGAAGTCCCTGACAACGATCGCCCGGGCGTGGTGATGACGCCGTCCTTCGGAGCGGAGGCCCTCGGACCGTGTCGCCGTCCGAGGCTAGGTCGGGCCTTGCCGAAGGTGCCGTTGATGCCGAGGGTGTCGCTGCCCCCTTCCCGAGTCAGGACCCGAGCCTGCAGGATCAGCTTGTCTCGTAGTGTGTGCTTTGTGCGGCCGTCGAGGCCAGAACACACACCCTTGCTGTGTTGTAAAGCTGCGTCTCTTTTCCTCTTGTTTCGAGCATCTGGACTTTTTGTCGGTAACAGGGATGTTAGTGCGAGCGAAAGTTGCTTCTCGCGGAAGGTGAGGAGTGAGGTATCCGTATCCTGGAGGCGTAGGAGTCCCTCGGCTCGGTCGGCCTTGCCGCTTACGCGCACTTTTACTCGTCCATGAGGCCCTATCACCGACTTGGTCGAGGAAACTCGAAGAATCGCTTTGACAGAAGGGCTTCCGAACGTAGAGACTTGTTCGATCCGCGGAGTCACCTTATCCGAACGCGAGTTACTTATCGCAGAAGGTGATGAGTGAGGTATCCGTATCCCGGAGGCGTAGGAGTCCCTCGGCTCGGTCAGCCTTGACTGCTTACGTGTACCCCGTTGTTTCCAGGACCCACTTTTCGAAGTAGTCAAAAAGCACGGAAGATATTCTGGTAAAAGAGATTTTCTGTTTGAGGAAAATTTTGACGCAGAGGGGGTTTCCCCCCTTTTAGCCCCCGAGGGAGGGTCGGGCTTTGCCGAGGCGAGGCCGACCCTTCCTTGTTGACTAAACTTTGCGTGGGTGTGAGGTATATGAACAACTTGGAAACATCTTAAGGGTAGAAGCGACGTAGCTGTTGGATGTTCCAAGCGTTGCCGTAGACCTCGCCTTGACTGTTGGCCAGCTTGTACGTTCCGGGCTTCAGAACTTTGGCGATGATGAACGGCCCCTCCCAGGGGGGCGTGAGCTTGTGCCTCCCTCGGGCGTCCTGCCGCAGCCGAAGCACCAGGTCGCCCACCTGGAGGTCTCGGGGTCGGACCCCTCGGGCGTGGTAGCGTCGCAGGGACTGCTGATACCGCGCCGAGTGTAGTAAGGCCCTGTCCCGAGCCTCGTCCAGCTGGTCCAGCGAGTCTTCTCGGCTAGCTTGGTTGCTTTCATCGTTGTAGGCCCTCGTCCTTGGGGAGCCGTATTCCAGGTCAGTGGGCAAAACGGCCTCGGCCCCGTAGACCAGGAAGAACGGCGTTAAACCCGTGGCTCGGCTCGGCGTCGTCCTCAGGCTCCAGACCACCGAGGGGAGTTCCTTCATCCATCGCTTGCCGAACTTGTTGAGATCATTGTAAACCCGAGGCTTGAGCCCTTGTAGAATCATGCCATTGGCACGTTCTACTCGCCCATTCGACATGGGATGAGCTACGGCGGCCCAGTCTACCCGGATGTTGTGATCCTCGCAAAAATCCAAGAATTTTTTGCCGGTGAACTGGGTGCCGTTGTCGGTGATGATGGAGTTCGGGACCCCGAAGCGATGGATGATGTTGGTGAAGAACGCCACCGCCTGCTCGGATCTGATGCTGTTCAGGGGTCGGACCTCGGTCCACTTGGAGAATTTGTCGACGGCGACCAGCAGGTGCGTGTAGCCCCCGGGCGCCTTCTGCAGAGGGCCGACGAGGTCCAGACCCCACACAGCGAAGGGCCAGGTGATGGGTATCGTCTGCAGAGCCTGAGCGGGCAGGTGGGTCTGCTTCGCATAGAATTGGCACCCTTCGCAGGCGCGGACAATTCTAGTGGCGTCAGCCACCGCCGTCGGCCAATAGAAGCCTTGGCGGAAAGCGTTCCCGACGAGGGTTCGAGGTGCTGCATGATGGCCGCAAGCCCCCGAGTGTATTTCCTGCAGGAGTTCCTGACCCTCGGCGATGGAGATGCATCACTGGAGGATGCCCGAGGGGCTACGGTGGTAGAGCTCCTTCTCATCGCCCAGCAAGACGAACGACTTGGCGCGTCGCGCTACCCGCCGAGCCTCAGCTCGGTCGAGGGGCAGTTCTCCTTGGCGGAGATATTGCAGGTACGGGGTCTGCCAATCTTGCTCTGGCATGACCCCGCTCTGCTCCTCCTCGATGCGCAGTGCTTCGCCCTCGAGGGCCGAGGGTTCCTCGGGTTGAACCGAGGATGGCTCGGGCTGGGCCGAGGTCACCTCGGACGGGGCCGAGGGCACCTCGGGCTCGGGCGCGTCGCCTATCTTGACTGAGGGTTGGTGCAGATCCCGGGAGAAGACGTCCGGGGGAACCGTCGTTCGCCCCGAGGCTATCTTCGCCAGCTCGTCCGCAGTCTCGTTGTAGCGTCGGGCGATGTGGTTAAGCTCGAGCCCGTAGAACTTGTCTTCCAGGCGTCGAACCTCATCACAGTAGGCCTCCATCTTCGGGTCGCGGCAGTGGGAGTTCTTCATGACTTGGTCGATGACGAGCTGCGAGTCGCCGCGTGCATCGAGGCGTCGGACCCCTACCTCGATGGCGATTTGCAATCCGTTGATCAGAGCCTCGTACTCAGCCACATTGTTGGACGCCGGGAAATGGAGGCGGAGCACGTAGCGCAGGTGTTTCTCGAGGGGCGAGATGAAGAGCAGGCCCGCGCCGGCTCCCGTCTTCATCAGCGACCCGTCGAAAAACATGGTCCAGAGCTCCGGTTGGATCGGAGCCGTCGGCAACTGGGTGTCGACCCATTCGGCTACGAAGTCCGCCAGTACCTGGGACTTGATGGCCTTCCGAGGGGCGAACGAGATTGTCTCGCCCATGATTTCCACCGCCCACTTTGCGATCCGTCCCGAGGCTTCTCGGCACTGGCTGATCTCCCACAGGGGGAAGGATGACACCACAGTCACCGGATGAGACTCGAAGTAATGTCGCAGCTTTCGCCTCGCCAGGATCACTGCATACAGCAGCTTCTGGACTTGTGGGTAGCGGATCTTGGTCTCGGACAGTACCTCGCTGATGAAGTAAACTGGCCTCTGAATGGGCAAAGCATGCCCCTCTTCCTGCCTTTCGACCACGATCGCGGCGCTGACCACCTGAGTGGTAGCGGCGACGTAGACCAGGAGGGCTTCTCCATCAGCTGGGGGTACCAAGACGGGCGCCTGGGTGAGGAGCGCCTTCAGGTTCCCGAGAGCTTCCTCGGCCTCGGGAGTCCAGGTGAAGCACTCGGCCTTCCTTAAGAGATGGTACAGGGGCAGGCCTCTTTCGCCGAGGCGCGAGATGAAACGGCTCAAGGCCGCGAGACATCCCATGACCCTCTGTACGCCTTTTAAGTCCTTGATGGGCCCCATGTTTGTGATGGCTGCGATCTTCTCCGGGTTGGCTTCGATGCCCCGCTCGGAGACGATGAATCCCAAAAGCATGCCTCGGGGCACCCCGAAGACGCACTTCTCGGGATTGAGCTTGACGCCCTTCGCCTTGAGACACCGGAATGTCAGTTCGAGGTCGGAGAGAAGGTCGGAGGCTTTCCTCGTCTTGACTACGATGTCATCGACGTAGGCCTCGACCGTGCGACCGATGTGTTCGCCGAACACATGGTTCATGCACCGCTGGTACGTTGCACCCGCGTTCCTCAAACCGAACGGCATGGTGACATAACAGTACATGCCGAAGGGCGTGATGAAAGAAGTCGCGAGCTGGTCGGACTCTTTCATCTTGATTTGATGATACCCTGAGTAGGCATCGAGAAAAGACAGGGTTTCGCACCCTGCAGTGGAGTCCACGATTTGATCGATGCGAGGTAGAGGGTAGGGGACCTTCGGACATGCTTTGTTGAGACCAGTGTAGTCTACACACATCCGCCACTTCCCCCCTTTCTTCCTCACAAGTACAGGGTTGGCGAGCCATTCGGGATGGAATACCTCTTTGATGAACCCTGCTGCCATCAGCTTGTGGATCTCCTCGCCTATCACCCTGCGCCTTTCCTCGTCGAATCGGCGCAGAGGCTGTCTGACCGGTCGGGCTCCGGCCCGAATATCCAGCGAGTGCTCGGCGACATCCCTCGGTATGCCGGGCATGTCCGAGGGACTCCACGCAAAGACGTCGGCGTTTGCGCGGAGAAAGTCGACGAGCACTGCTTCCTATTTGGGGTCGAGCCCGGAACCGATCCGGATCTGCTTGGAGGTGTCTCCACTGGGGTCGAGAGGGACGGCCTTAACCGTCTCCGCTGGCTCGAAGTTGCCGGCATGTCGCTTCACGTCCGGCACCTCCCGGGAGAGGTTTTCCAGGTCGGCGATGAGGGCCTTGGACTCGGCGAGGGCCTCGGCGTACTCCACGCACTCCACATCGCATTCGAACGCGTGTTTGTACGTGGGGCTGATGGTGATGACCCCGTTGGGGCCCGGCATCTTGAGCTTCAGGTAGGTGTAGTTGGGGATGGCCATGAACTTCGCGTAGCATGGCCTTCCCAACACTGCGTGGTAGGTTCCTCGGAACCCGACCACCTCGAACGTCAAAGTCTCCCTTCGGAAGTTGGAGGGTGTTCCGAAGCAGACAGGAAGGTCGAGCTGTCCGAGGGGCTGGACGCGCTTCCCAGGGATGATCCCGTGGAAGGGCGCAGCGCCTGCTCGGACGGATGACAGATCGACACGCAGGAGCCTGAGGGTCTCGGCGTAGATGATATTGAGGCAGCTGCCCCCATCCATCAGGACCTTGGTGAGCCTGACGTCGCCGATGATGGGATCGACGACGAGCGGGTACTTCCCTGGGCTCGGCACGTGGTCGGGGTGGTCGTCCTGGTCGAAGGTGATGGGCTTGTCGGACCAGTCTAGGTAGACTGGCGCCGCCACCTTCACCGAGTAGACCTCCTGACGCTCTTGCTTACGATGCCGAGCCGAGGCATTCGCCGCATGCCCTCCGTAGATCATGAAGCAGTCGCGGACCTCGGGGAACTCTCCTGCTTGGTGATCTTCCTTTTTGTCGTCGTCGCGGGCCCTGCCACCCTCTGCGGGTGGCCCGGCCCGGTGGAAGTGGCGCCGAAGCATGACGCACTCCTCGAGGGTGTGCTTGACGGGCCCCTGATGGTAGGGGCACGTCTCCTTGAGTGCCTTGTCGAAGAGGTTGGCGCCTCCGGGGGGCTTCCGAGGGTTCTTGTATTCGGCAGCGGCGACAAGGTCGGTGCTGGCGGCGTCGCGTTTCGCTTGCGACTTCCTCCTGCCTTTCTTCTTGGCGCCGAGCGGAGTAGACGCCTCGGGGGCATCTTCCGACGGGCGGCCCTGGGGCTGCTTGTCCTTTCGGAAGATGGCCTCGACCGCCTCCTGACCAGAGGCGAACTTGGTGGCGATGTCCATCAGCTCGCTCGCCCTGGTGGGGGTCTTGCGACCCAACTTGCTCACCAGGTCACGGCAGGTGGTGCCGGCGAGGAATGCGCCGATGACATCGGAGTCGGTGATGTTAGGCAGCTCGGTGCGCTGCTTCGAGAATCGCCGGATGTAGTCCCGAAGGGACTCTCCCGGCTGTTGCTGGCAGCTTCGGAGGTCCCAGGAATTCCCGGGACGCATGTACGTGCCCTGGAAGTTGCCGGCGAAGGCTTGGACCAGATCCTCCCAGTTGGAAATCTGCCCCGGAGGCAGGTGCTCCAACCAAGCGCGAGCAGTGTCGGAGAGGAACAGGGGGAGGTTGCGGATGATGAGGTTGTCGTCGTCCGTCCCACCTAGTTGACAGGCCAAGCGGTAGTCCACGAGCCACAATTCCGGTCTCGTTTCCCCCGAGTACTTTGTGATGGTAGTCGGGGGTCGGAATCGGAGCGGAAACGGCGCCCGCCGAATGGCCCGGCTGAAGACCTGCGGACTGGGTGGTTCGGGCGAGGGACTCCGATCCTCCCCGCTGTCGTAGCGTCCCCCACGCTGGGGTGATAACCTCGGCGCACCCTTTCGTCGAGGCGGGCCCGACGGTCGCGATGAGGGTGCTCGTCGCCGAGGTGGCCCGGGGCCGCTGGCGCGGTGTTGCGCGTGCGCCCGGTGTAGACCGAGGCTTCCCGCATGAGTCGGGAAGTCGCGGCGCGAGGTTCCGAGGGGTACCCCTGCCTTCGGGAGGCAGAGCTCTCGGCCCGCCGGGCCGCAGCGCCTTCCAGGAGATGCTTGAGCTCTCCCTGGATTCACCGACCCTCGGTGGTTGATGACTCCGGCATCGCGCGGAGGAGCATCGCTGCGGTGGCCAGGTCCTGACCGGTCCCGCCGGATGCGGGTGGCGGTCTGTCCCTGGCATCGTTAGCGATGCGGTGCTGGAGACCTTGGGGCAGGTGACGTATTTCTCCAGCCGGGGGCTGGCCCGCCCATACCTGCCCGACGTCCCGGCGGATTGCCTCGAGCGCTCCTGCTCCCTCATCGAGCCCGGCCCGCGCCCCGCGGACTTGCTCGAGCTGTGGGTCGTGACCCCCCGCCGGAACAGGGACCACAGCTAGCTCCCGCGGGATGTCGGCGCGAGGCGCTGGCCTAGGGGGATCACCATCCTCCGGCATGCCGAGACAGCTGCCTCCGGAGGGATCCCCTAGCTCGAGGTGGAAACATTCGCGGCTCGGGCCGCAGTCCTTGTCGTCAAGGCTGCGGCTGCCGTCGGAACAGTCGGAGAGGCAGCAGTTGCATGCGGTCATGAAATCCCGCATGGCACTGGGGTTGCCAGATCTAGAGAAATCCCAGCAGATGCTGGGATCGTCATCTTCCTCGGACCCAGAGGGCCCGTAGGTCGAGACGTCCGTCAATCGGTCCCAAGGTGACCGCACACGAAACCCCAGAGAGGTTGCACTCGCCTCAATGTGAGCGCCCGCCAAAGCGAGGTCGCTAGGCGGGTTGAGGCCGAGTCGAAATGACAAAGGATGGGAATCAGCCGGTACCTTTTGGTCGACGAGGAGCGACGAAGTCACATCGGGGGCTGATCGTGCTGTCGTCCTGGGTGCGAGGGCGACGTCCTGCAGGCCCTCCGTGAGCGCGCTGGCGTCATCCACTTGCTCGGGGTCGGCGTGTCGCGGGGGGACGGCGCTCGCCTTCGCCTCAAACGCGTGGGTGATGCCCGACGCGTCCTCCGTTGGGGCGCTGGGGATGTCGATTTGCTCGACAGCCGACTGAGCGCAACCTCCCGCTTGGCCCCGGTTGCCCCGCCTCCTCCTTCGATGGCGAGGGAGAGGAAGGGGCGAGCTCGAAAGTTGTCCTTCCCCCACGCGGGAAAGACGTCGTCGATTCCACCGCCGGCGGGCGGGCTGTCCGCCACCATTGTCGCTGTCGCGCGGCGGTGGAAGGAGTATCATGTCGTAGCTGCCGTCGAAAGACATGAACTCGAGGCTCCCGAAACGGAGCACCGTCCCGGGTTGAAGAGGTCGTTGGAGACTGCCCATCTGGAGCTTGACGGGAAACTACTCGTCAACACGCAGCAGGCCCCTACCTGGCGCGCCAACTGTCGGCATTTCGGGACCGGGGGGTCCCCGAGCCGACGAGTGAGTGTGCCGCGTGCCCCAGCCCAGATGGGTCGAGCGCGTGGGCGAGCGCGAAGGGGGGAGAGAGCGAGAGCGAGGTGGCCGGAGCCGGGTCGTGAGGGAGTCGGAGATCCCGCGGCCTTCGTGTTCGTCCCGCGCCCAGGTCGGGTGCGCTTGCAGTAGGGGGTTACAAGCGTCCGCGCGGGTGAGGGGAGCGAGCGGCCCCAAGAGAGCGCCTGCCCCTGCCCTTCGTTCCCGCGAGGCCAACCTTCTCTAAGAAGGCCCTGGTCCTTCCTTTTATAGGCGTAAGGAGAGGATCCAGGTGTACAAATGGGGGTGTAGCAAGGTGCTACGTGTCTAGCGGGGGAGAGCTAGTGCCCTAAGTACATGCTAAGGTGGCAGCCGAAGAGATCTTGGCACCCGGCTAGTGTGGCGTCGTGGCTGTCGGAGAAGCAATGGAGCTTGGCGGAGGGACAGCTGTCGGAGTGGTTGGGCCCTTGCTGACGTCCCCCTGCTTCCGTAAGAGAGCTGAGAGCCGCCGTCGTCATGGGTCCAGCGGGGTGCCATCATTGCCTATCTGGCGGAGCTAGCCAGATGGGACGTCGGTCCTGTTCCCTGCGGCCCGAGTCGGCTCGGGGTAGGGTGATGATGGCGCTTCCTGTTGACGTGGCGGACTCGTGCCCTAGGTCGGGCGACGTGGAGGCTCCTCTGAAGCCGAGGTCGAGTCTGTCCTGCATGGCCGAGGCCGAGCCCGAGCTCCTGGGTCGGGCGAGGCGGAGGTCGTTCGGCAGAGGCCAGGGCGGAGTCCGAGCCCTGGGTCGGGCGAGGCGGAGTTCGTCGTCTTCCGGGGTCTTGGCCCGAGTCCGAGGCCTGGGTCGGGCGGAGCGGAGTTCGCCGTCTTCCGGGGCCTTAGCCCGAGTCCGAGCCCTGGGTCGGGCGGAGCGGAGTTCGCCGTCTTCCGGGGCCTTAGCCCGAGTCCGAGCCCTGGGTCGGGCGGAGCGGAGTTCGCCGTCTTCCGGGGCCTTAGCCCGAGTCCGAGCCCTGGGTCGGGCGGAGCGGAGTTCGCCGTCTTCTGGGGCCTTAGCCCGAGTCCGAGCCCTGGGTCGGGCGGAGCGGAGTTCGCCGTCTTCCGGGGCCTTAGCCCGAGTCCGAGCCCTGGGTCGGGCGGAGCTTCCTATGGCGCTTTTGGCCAAGCCTGGCCGCCCGGCAGTCTCACTCTTTGCGTCAAATGCCCCAGTGACTTGGTCGGTCGGCGCGGTGATTTAGTCAGGGTTGCTTCTCAACGAAGGCAAGGCCTCGGGCGAGCCGGAGATGCGTCTGCCGTAAAAAGGGGGCCTCGGGCGAGACGGAAACACCTCAGGGTCGGCTGCCCTTGCCCGAGGCTAGGCTCGGGCGTGGCGTGATCGAGTCGCTCGTATGGACTGATCCCTGACTTAATCAAACCCATCAGGCCTCTGCAGCTTTATGCTGATGGGGGTTACCAGCTGAGAATTAGGCGTCTTGGGGGTACCCCTAATTATGGTCCCCGACAAATACTCATTGGTGTCCTTATGCAAAGAGAAGCCTACATGAGGGCCAATCACCTCAGACAGATAACTCTATAAATAGTCATGGGCCTTCTCCATGTGCAAGTGGTTCTCCTCTTTCGGTCTCTCTTGGATGCTCCCTACTGTCTTCACTATCGAGCTTCTAGCCGAAACACCGTGGGCCTCGTTCCCTCCGATGCATGTTGGTAGTCACACTACAAACATGGTTCGTGTGATCTTGCAAGACTCTTGTCTCACTTGGTACAATTACAATAGCTCGCGCAAGAGCCAAGAGGTTTGTGGGTTGTCTAACATCACTCTAACCACCTAAGCATAACCTAGACAAAGCGGAATGAAGCGGTCTAACTAGCATAAGCACTTTGTAAAGCACATATGCTAATCACCGAGTGATTCTCTTAGAACTTGGGTGTATGGAGCTAAAAAATTTGTGTTTCAACACAAGCACTATGTCTCTTGGCTCTCCATGTCTTCAAATGGTCGGTTGGGTGGGTATATATGGAGCCCCACGCCTAAAGAAGTCGTAAGAAGGAAGCAGCCTTTTCTACGTCACACCAGACTGGTCCAATATGCCAACTGTGTACACCAAACCTAGTCAGGTGCCCTTCCGTGTCAACTAGCCATTACTATTCTGGCATATTTTTTGTTCCTCGTCAGAGGTCCGGTGTGCACCAAACTGGTCCTGTGATCTCCACGTCAGATGGTCGTTGGAACTAGCTGTTGTTGGCCATTGAGCATCAGGGTTCAGTGTGCCACCATTGTACACCAAATGGTTTGGTGCACTTGTAGACTCAAGGTGAATGTTTGGTCTACTGGCTTGGTCCGATCAACCTCCAGACGGTCTGATCCACCCAGAAACAACTTAGTCTTCTGATCTTCATGTTTTTTCACTTGGGCTTTAATTGTCTTGTGTCTTGGACTCTTGCTTGATGTTTATAAGTCTTTGATGGGTCTTCTAATGTCTTATTTGATGTGTTTCTTTCTTAAGGACCTAGAATAATTCCACTCCGTATCATTTGAACTAGAAGCATAAATATTAGCAAACACATTAGTCAAAGATTATACTGATCATCAAGCACTAAAATACTAAGGGTATGTTTGGTTGCATGCCAAACGTGCCACGCCTAAGGTTAGCACCCTGCCACACCTGTGACGTGCCTAAGACGCCTAAGGTTAGGCCTCTGTTTAGTTTATCTCCACGCCTAAGGTTAGGCACACCTATAAATGTGTGGCGGCTGTTTGGATTACTACCACGCCTAAGATTAGGCACACCATTAAATGTGCGACCACTATTTGGTTTATCGCCTAACTCAATTCATGCCTCACTTTTTTAATAGAACTGACTATTCACAAATAGGGCAAGACGTTCTCCTTGTGGGCGCAGGTCATGCTAGAAAGTGGCTAGGGGTGTTGTTGTGTCACATAAGCAATCACAGAAGCACTATGCTATCACAACCACAAGCACTATGCTATCACAAGTACTATGCTAGAAAGGCAGCGAAAAGTCTACCAATCACAGAAGCACCGAGCTTATGAAATAGCACACAAAATTTAGGCTAATAGTATCCAAAAGGTTTCATTTCACTGGAAGCATTAGAGAAAAATCTGAAACTACTAGAACATTTGCAGTGTAGAATTCGAGAGAGCAAAAATTATTACAGTCCAATGTCTTCCTTGCTTTGAAGAGATTCCAAAATTGCAAAAGGTATTAGTGCTATGCACTATGCCCATTGGTACCCTCAAAGTTGAAAATCAACAAAAAAGCAATGGAACAACAGTCACAACCACTAGCCATCTCCATCAATTGTCATGCATCAACCTAGAAGAAATGCAAAAGAACCAACTACCACACGATTCATCTCCTGCATGGATCATCATGTACAATTGCAAAATATCTCAAATTATTATAAGCATAAACAATAGAGCTATAATGATAAAAAGTACAAAAAAATTTACCTAGTCGATTCACAGGTCGAAATCACTCATATGCTTTAGTACCCATGACTCAAATGTTATGTCAGATGCAACAGATAAGAAACCACACATACACTTTTGATCTTTGTGTGCTAGATATGTTCCTACTATTAACTTTTGATTAGTTGTAATTGTCATATTATCAAGCCTTTGCCACAATATTGCATCAGGGTTAACAAAAGGCATAGGCGCTAGAGGTGGTGGCTTCTTGAGATCATTTTGAAGTTCTACCAAAATAGCACTGAGTTCGTCTACTACCTTTTTTGTGCGACTTTTTGGTTTCACATTCCTGTTGGCTAGTACTCCCTATCCTTGTGGGCGCTTCAGTCCAGAACCTGATGAGCTAAGATCAACACTTTGATATGGATGATGATTGGGAGATGTTAAAGTGTCAGAATCATCACCCGCATTTGAACAGTTCTTTAAACACATATAAAGTCCATTAAATGCTTGTTCTATCGTTTTCCTAAGAGAAGAGTGTCGAAGGTTGAACAGTTCTTTTGGATTCTCTGATCGCTTAGCACATGTAAGGCCTAAAATCTAAATATAAAAAAAATTTAATAATAATAAAATAAATATATGAAGAAATAAAATAGTGAATTCAGCTATCTCAAATTATATTTGAGTGTTGAAAATTGAGAACTGAATTTTTGAAAACCAGGAATTATATTAGAAAGAAGTAGTAGAAAGGTTTCAATTCAACTAAATGACTATTCATTCCATTACATGATGCACTAAAAGTAATTATACTTATGAATATGTGGTGAAACATTTTAATAAGAAGTCATAATTTAAACTTGGAACCTCAAATTATAAATGAAAATATAAAGTAGAAAATGAGAAAGAAAACAATTTATGGAACTATTTATTCCTTCTCTAAATAAATAACAAGGAAAGTAATAAATAATAATATTTAAAGAATTTAAATTAGGCACCTCCATAAATATGCATCATATTGTAATTTTTGATTGGTGGAGCATTTGTTAATCAAATAATGAAAATAAAAAACATAATAATTGAGATTAGAATTTGAACACAACTAAAAAGTATAATTTAGGAAATTGGGATTTAGCCCTAAATTTAAATTTGGATTTGAAAATAAGAAAGAGAGGAATATTCTGAAATAAAAAATAAAAGCTTATAAAATTTAAACTATGTTCAAACTGAACATTTAAGGTGAAGATAAATGTGCCATAAAAACTTAAATTGGAATTAAATCCTTGAATTTGGAATTTAAAACTGAAAAGAAAAAGAAAAAGAAAAAGAGAAGAAAGAGTACAGATTGGGCCGCCTGACTGGAATTCTCGACCTCGGCCCAGTTGTTGTTCGCCCACGCTGCCCAACTTCAGCTCTCGCGCAACCCAGCCTCGTCCGCTGTCTCTGGTTCAGGGGCCCCACTAGTCAGCTATAGTCACGACCTCCTTCCCAGTCCTCGCAGTGTCTTCCAGGTGGGTCCATCGCGTCGGTCCCTGGCTTCTTCCACCTCGCGCCCGCATCGATTGGAAGGAGGGGGGAAACACCGCATCCGCGCCAAGGCAGTTAGCCACAGGATCGCAGGGCCCACGTCCTAGCTCGCCGCGTTCACCAGGATGTCTTCCTCCGCTAATGGGGAGAGTGGATCCACCGCCGGGGTTCTCGGGCAAGTCGTTTCAACCGCCGTCGCCCTGAATAGCGGCTCGGATTCCAAGCTTTAAAGCGTAGTTCTCCATTCAGTCGGTCGCCAGCGTCGAACTAACCACCGATCTGGTTCTTCCCCTTCTCTCTGCATCCTGCGCTCAGCTAACAGAACCCGGCCGCCGCGCAACAGCCCCTGGATTCCGGGGTTGCTCTCTAGCCTCACCTCGAGCCCTTGGGTATAAGTATCGCAGCCTCCGTCCCCCCGTAAACAATAAGCCATGCACCGAATGCATCCTACCAGATCAGGAGAGAGTTAGGGAGCCAGCTTGGGTGCTAGAGTGGAGTTCGTCTGGGTCCTCGACGCGCATAGCGGTTGTGGCGCTCCCTGTATCGTGGGTGGCATCCTCTATGGAGTCAATCTGGGCGTCGGGACTGGGATTCCTCACCGGCATGGAAGCTCCATCGCCGGACCGCCATCCGTCGTGGGCAGGGCTCCCTCCGCTCTGATCGATGGTATCTAAAAGTCGCCTAGAGGGGGGGTGAATAGGTGGAATCTGAAAATTATAAACTTAAGCACACACTACAAGTCGGGGTTAGCGTTAGAATTAAAATCGAGTCTGAAAGAGAGGGCGAAAAACAAATCAAAGGAAAATGAAGCGGATGACACGATGATTTGTTTTACCGAGGTTCGGTTCTTGCAAACCTACTCCCCGTTGAGGTGGTCACAAAGACCGGGTCTCTTTCAACCCTTTCCCTCTCTCAAACAATCACCTAGACCGAGTGAGCTTTTCTCCTTAATCAAACGGGTCACTTAGACCCCTACAAGGACCATCACAACTTAGTGTCTCTTGCTTTGATTACAAGTGTCTTGAGAACAAGAAAGAGGAAGAAGAAAAGTGATCCAAGCGCAAGAGCTCAAAGAACACGAGCAAAACTCTATCTTCTAGTCACTAATTGCTTTGAGTGGAATTGGGACTTGGAGAGGCTTTGATTCAATTGGATTGTGTCTTGTATTGAATGCACTAGCTCTTGTATTGAGTGAGATGTCTAAAAAACTTGGATGCCTTGAATGGTGGTGGTTGGGGGAAATTTATAGCCCCAACCACCAAACCAACCGTTGGGGAAGCTGTCTGTCGATGGGCGCACCAGACAGTCCGGTGCGTCACCGGACACTGTCCGATGCGCCAGCCACATCACCCAACCGTTAGGGTTCTGACGGTTTCGACCATTGGAGCTCTGACTTCATGGGGCACCGGACAGTCCGGTGTCGCACCGGACAGGTACTGTTTACTGTCCGGTGCGCCTTCTGGCGCTGCTCTAACTCTGCGCGCGCAATCCGCGCATTATTCACTGTTCACTGTTGCTTTTGCAGACGACCGTTGGCGCAGTAGTCGTTGCTCCGCATGGCACACCGAACAGTCCGGTGCTACACCGGATAGTCTGGTGAATTATAGCGGAGTGTCATTTCCAGAAACCCGAAGGTGGCAAGTTTGACTTAATCCACCCTGGTGCACCGGACAGTCCGATGCGCTAGACCAGGGCACACTTTGGTTATCTTTGCTCCTTTCTTTTTGAGCCCTTTCTTTTAACTTTATATTGGTTTGTGTTGCACCTTTAGCACCTGTAGAGCATATAATCTAGAGCAAACTAGTTAGTCCAATTGTTTATGTTGGGCAATTCAACCACCAAAATCATATAGGAAAAGGTTTGACCATATTTCCCTTTCAATCTCCCCCTTTTTGGTGATTGATGCCAACACAAACCAATGCAAATATATAAGTGCAGAATTGAACTAGTTTGCAAAAGGTAAGTGCAAAGGTTGCTTGGAACTAAACCAATATAATCATTTCAATAGATATGCATGGATTGCTTTCTTCTTATTTAACATTTTGGACCACGCTTGCATCACTAGTTTTGTTTATGCAAATTCTTTGGAAAATTCCTTTCACAATCCTTTTGCAAATAGTCAAAGGTACATGAATAAGATTGAAAGAAGCATTTTCAAGATTTGAAACTTTCTCCCCCTGTTTCAAATGCTTTTCCCTTGACTTAAACGAAACTCCCCCTAAATGAAATTCTCCTCTTAGCTTTCAAGAGGGTTTTGTGATATATCAATTGAGATACTTTCATTAGAGGAATACCAATTTGAAAGATACTAATATCAATAAAAATTTTCAAAACACAATTAAAAATTAGGTGGTGGTGCGGTTGGTCCTTTTGCTTTAGGCTAATACTCTCTCCCCCTTTAGCATGAATCGCCAAAAACGGAGACTTTGTGAGCCCTTTAAGTTTTCTCCCCCTTTGGCAAACAATATATGAGTGAAAGATTATACCAATGTGGAGAGATGACGGAATACCGGCAAAGAGTAAATAATACCGATGGAGTTGAGTGAAAGCGTCGTCTTTGCCGAATACTCCATTTCCCTTTCAATTCTATGACTAAGCATAAGAATACACTTGAAAACACATTAGTCATAGATATAAAAGAGATATGATCGAAGGTATATAAATGAGCTATGTGTGCAAAGTATTAATCAAAATTCCTAGAATCAAGAATATTTAGCTCATTCCTAAGTTTGGTAAAGGTTTTCTCATCTAATGGTTTAGGAAAGATATCGGCTAATTGTTCTTTGGTGCTAACATAAGCAATCTCGATATCCCCCTTTGTTGGTGATCTCTCAAAAAGTGATACCGAATGGTTATGTGCTTAGTGCAGCTGTGTTCAACGGGATTATCCGCCATGCGGATTGCACTCTCATTATCACATAGGAGAGGGACTTTGCTAAATTTGTAGCCATAGTCCCTGAGGGTTTGCCTCATCCAAAGTAATTAGGCGCAACAATGGCCTACGTCAATATACTCGGCTTCGGCGGTAGAAAGAGCTACTGAGTTTTGTTTCTCTGAAGCCTAAGACACCAGGGTCTCCCCAGAAACTGACAAGTCCCTGATTTGCTCTTCCTATCAATTTTACACCCTGCCCAATCAGCATCTGAATATCCTAATAAATCAAAAGAGGATCCCTTGGGGTACCAAAGACCAAACTTAGGAGTATAAACTAAATATCTCAAGATTCTTTTCACGGCCCTAAGGTGAACTTCCTTAGGATCGGCTTGGAACCTTGCACACATGCATACAGAAAGCATAATATCCGATCGAGATGCACATAGATAGAGTAGAGATCCTATCATCGACCGGTATACCTTTTGATTTATGGATTTACCTCCCGTGTCGAGGTCGAGATGCCCATTAGTTCCCATGGGTGTCTTGATGGGTTTGGCATCCTTCATTCCAAACTTAGTAAGTATGTCTTGAATGTACTTTGTTTGGCTGATGAAGGTGCCCTCTTGGAGTTGCTTTGACTTAAAATCCTAGAAAATACTTCAACTCCCCCATCATAGACATCTCGAATTTTTGTACCATGATCCTACTAAATTCTTCACAAGTGGATTTGTTAGTAGACCCAAATATGATATCATCAACATAAATTTGGCATACAAACAAATATTTTGCAATAGTTTTAGTAAAGATAGTAGGATCGGCTTTACTGACTTTGAAGCCATTAGTGATAAGGAAATCTCTTAGGCATTCATACCATGCTCTTGGGGCTTGCTTGAGCCCATAAAGCGCCTTTGAGAGTTTGTGAACATGGTTAGGGTACTCACTATCTTCAAAGCCGGGAGGTTGCTCAACATAGACCTTTTCCTTGATTGGTCCATTAAGGAAGGCACTTTTCACGTCAATTTGATAAAGCTTAAAGCCATGGTAAGTAGCATAGGCAAGTAATATACGAATTGACTCAAGCCTAGCTATGGGTGCATAGGTTTCACCGAAATCCAAACCTTGGCCACAAGTCGAGCTTTGTTCCTTGTTACCAAACCATGCTCATCTTGCTTGTTGCGGAATACCCACTTCATTCCTACAATATTTTGATTAGGACGTGGAACCAAATGCCATACCTTATTCCTCGTGAAGTTGTTGAGCTCCTCTTGCATTGCTAGCACTCAATCCGAATTTTTTAGTGCATCCTCTACCCTGTATGGCTCAATAGAGGAGACAAAAGAGTAATTCTCACAAAAATGTGCGACTCGAGATCGAGTGGTTACCCCCTTATGAATATCGTCGAGGATGGTGTTCACAGGGTGATCTCTTTGAATCGCCTGGTGGACTCTTGGGTGTGGTGGTCTTTGACCTTGTATTTCTTGATCATCTTCCTTGTCTTGATCAACTTCATCTCCCCCTTGATCATTATCCTCCTCTTGAGGTGGCTCATTTTCTTGATCTTCATTTTCATTGTCATCTTAAGCCTGTTCCTCATCTTGGGTTGGTGGAGATGCTTGAATGGAAGATGATGGTTGATCTTGTGCTTGTGGGGCTCTTCGGATTCCTTAGGACACACATCCCCAATGGACATGTTCCTTAGAGCGACGCACGGAGCCTCTTCATCATCTAATTCATCAAGATCAACTTGGTCCACTTGGGAGCCATTAGTCTCATCAAACACAATGTCACAAGAAACCTCAACTAATCTAGTGGATTTGTTGAAGACTCTATATGCCCTTGTGTTTGAATCATATCCGAGTAAAAAGCCTTCTACAGCCTTAGGAGCAAATTTAGATTTTCTACCTCTTTTAATAAGAATAAAACATTTGCTACCAAAGACTCTAAAATATGAAACATTAGGCTTTTTACCGGTGAGGAGTTCATGTGATGTCTTCTTGAGGATTCGGTGAAGATATAACTGGTTGATGTTGTAGCAGGCGGTGTTAATCGCCTCGGCCCAAAACTGGTCCGGGGTCTTGTACTCATCAAGCATGGTCCTTGCCATGTCAAGTAGAGTTCTATTCTTCCTCTCCACTACACCATTTTGTTGAGGTGTGTAAGGAGAAGAGAACTCATGCTTGATGCCCTCCTCCTCAAGAAAGCCTTCAATTTGAGAGTTCTTGAACTCCGTCCCATTGTCGCTTCTTATCTTTTTTATCCTTAAGCCGAACTCATTTTGAGCCCGTCTCAAGAATCCCTTTAAGGTCTCTTGGGTTTGAGATTTTTCCTGCAAAAAGAATACCTAAGTGAAGCGAGAATAATCTTCCACAATTACAAGACAATACTTACTCCCGCCGATGCTTATGTAAGCTATCGGGCCGAATAAATCCATGTGGAGTAGTTCGAGCGGCCTATAGGTCGTCATGATGTTCTTGTGTGGATGATGGGCACCAACTTGCTTTCCTGCTTGGCATGCGCTACAAACCCTGTCTTTTCAAAATGAACATTTGTTAGTCCTAAAATGTGTTCTCCCTTTAGAAGCTTGTGAAGATTCTTCATCCCAACATGGGTTAGTCAGCGATGCCAGAGCCAACCCATATTAGTCTTAGCAATTAAGCAAGTGTTGAGTTCAGCTCTATTGAAATCAACTAAGTATAGCTGACCCTCTAACACTCCCTTAAATGCTATTGAATCATCACTTCTTCTAAAGACAGTAACACCTACATCAGTAAATAGACAATTGTAGCCCATATTGCATAATTGAGAAACATAAAGCAAATTATAATCTAAAGAATCTACAAGAAAAATATTGGAAATAGAATGGTCAGGTGATATAGCAATTTTACCAAGTCCTTTGACCAAACTTTAATTTCCATCCCCGAATGTGATAGCTCTTTGGGGATCTTGGTTTTTCTCATAGGAGGAGAACATCCTTTTCTCCCCAGTCATGTGGTTTGTGCACCCGCTATCAATGATCCAACTTGAACCCCCGGATGCATAAACCTACAAAAACAAGTTTAGGCCTTGTTCTTAGGTACCCAAACGGTCTTGGGTCCTTTGACATTAGAAACAAGCACCTTGGGTACCCAAACACAAGTCTTTGAGCCCTTGTGCTTGGCCCCAACATATTTGGCAACTACTTTGCCTGATTTGTTAGTTAAAACATAAGATGCATCAAAAGTCTTAAATGAAATAATTGGCTCATTTGATGCAATAGGAGATTTCTTTTTAGGCAATTTAACATGAGTGGATTGCCTAGAACTAGAGCCTCACTCTTATACAGAAAACGCATGATGAGAGCCAGAGTGAGACTTCCTAGAATAAATTCTCCTAATCTTATGTTCGGGATAACTAGCAGGATATAAAATATAGCCCTCGTTATCCTGAACCATGGGAGCTTTGCCCTTAACAAAGTTAGACAATTTCTTAGGGGCATTAAGCTTGACATTGCCTCCCTGTTGGAAGCCAATGACATCCTTAATGTCAGAGCATCTCCCATTATATAGCATGCTTCTAGCAAATTTAATTTTTTCATTTTCTAAGTCAAGCTCATTAATTTTAGCACTAAGTTGAGCTATGTGATCATTTTTTTGTTTAATTAAAGCTAGGTGATCATGGATAGCATCGACATTAATGTCTCTACATCTAGTGCAAATAGAAACATGATCAATAGAAGATGTAAAGGGTTTGCAAACATTTAATTCATCAATCTTAGCATGTAACATGGCATTTTCATTTCTAAGATTGGAAATAGCATCATTGCAAACATTTAAATCTTTAGCCTTAGCAATTAATTTTTTATTCTCAATCTTAAGGCTAGCAATTGATTCATTCAACTTGTCAATTTTAGCAATTAAACTAGCATTATCATTTTTAAGGTTGACAAGAGAATCATCACAAACATTTAATTTCTCAACCTTAGCAAATAAATTGGCATTCTTAGTTTTAAGGTTGGAAATCAAATCATGGCAACTCCTAAGCTCATTAGACAAATTTTCACATTTTTCTACTTCCTGAGCATAGGCATTTTTCACCTTAACATGTTTTTTGTTTTCCTTAATAAGGAATTCCTCTTGGCTATCCACGAGTTCATCCTTCTCATGAATAGCTCATATCACTTCATTTAATTTTTCTTTTTGTTGCATGTTTAAGTTGGCAAAAAGGCTAAGCAAGTCATCTTCATCATCACTAGAACTACCCTCATCACTAGATGTAGTATACTTGGGGTGGTTCTAGCTTGTACCTTCTTTTTCTTGCCGTCCTTTGCCATGAGGCATTTGTGGCCGACGTTTGGGAAAAGGAGGCCCTTGTTGACGGCGATGTTGGCGGCATCCTCATCGGAGGAGGAGTCGGTGGAGCTCTCATCGGAGTCCCATTCCCGACATACATGGGCATTGCCGCCCTTCTTCTTGTAGTATCTCTTCTTCTCCTTCTTCCCCTCTTGTCGTCGCCCCTGTCACTATCACTAGATAATGGACATTTAGCAATAAAATGACCAGGCTTACCACACTTGTAGCACACCCTTTTGGAACGGGGCCTATATGTAAGACCCAAAACTAGTAGAGAAAAAAAATAAAAACAAAGTATCATAATGCTTTGGAAATTAGGAAAATAAGAAAAAGATGAGAAAAGGGATTTTTCTTTAAAGGAAAACCATTTATACAACCCATGAAATAAATAACAAGGAGAATAAAACTTAAATTAGTAATATTAAAATAGTATGGTTCATATTCACCTTTGGGTTTCAATTGATACATTTGAAAAATCTAAAAAAACTAAAATAGAAGTATAAATTTAAATTTGGAATAGAAAATGGAAAATAAATGAGAAGAGAAAGAGGTAAAGAGTGTAAAAGTTACATAAAATATATATATAATTAAATGCTCAAAGTTAGTACCCAATCTAATCTGAAGACAAATTTGTCACAGGATTTGAATTTAAATTCAAAATGAAGTGAATTTGGAAAGAAAAGAAAACAGAAATTAAAAAGGAAAAAGAATAAAAACCTACCTGGGCCGGCGGCCACCATTTCGGCCCACTTAAACAGTTACCGCGCGCAGCCCACTCCACCACGGCGCCGACAGGCGGGGCCACCCCGTCAGTCTCCCTGCTCACATACCCGCGCTCCCTTCCTTCACCGCCACGTTGGGCCCATGGGGCAGTCTCACACGCACAGCCGCGATCACCTTCCCTCACTGCTCTGCGGGGTCCACGCGCCAGCAACCGTGGAGTCCGTCTCCTTCCCTGGCGAACAGCCTCGCCGTGAATCGCGCGCGCAGGAATCTCGGCAGCGGCTCCGTTGGCCGGTACAACGATTCCGTGCTCTCCCGGGTATAAAAGCATCGTGCCGCCGTGCCTCCCCAAACCCTAGCGCCGCCGCTGCCCATCCTCGATCTCGTTGCCGCCATTAAAGCCTGGAATCGAAGCTACGCGCCGCCGTCGAGGAACTCAGGCCTCGGGGTCGCTCGGTGCTGTACAGACGGCCAGAAGACCTCGCCTGGATCCTGGGATTTGTGCCGTGGCGTATTGAACCGAGGGGACTAGCGTAGCATAGCCAATTTCCTCGCCGAGGTTGCACCGCCGCCGCCTTGTGGAATCGCGCCGTCGCCGGGCCGTTGTGTCCCTTCTGTCGGGGTAAGTCGTCCATATTCGAGTTCGTGCGCTCCTTCTCGTCACGTAGGCTTACACAGCGTTGGGTGTAGTGCGCCATGGTGCGATCTTAGGTCGGGCCGGCGAGCTTTGCTCTGCGGGCTGTGTCGCGCCGCCGTGCGAAGGGCGCAGGGAGGAAGAAGCGCGGGTGGCCGTCGGATCCTCGTATGGACGGTCCGGATTAGATCGCTCCTTACCCCTTCGCGGAAATTAAAACGGGCGCGTAGATTTGGCATCGGACGGATCTGAGCTAAGGGGGACGTGGCGCTCTGTGGATCACAGGATCGTGATCCGAGCGTAGGCGGAACGTGTAGCTGGTTATAAAATCTCGGCTGTCGGTTATAATCTGAACGGCTGTGCTCATCTGATACCTCTTCGCCGTGCCTATTTGATAATGAGTCCCTGGACTTCTTAGTAATAAACCCGCGGTCCACTGTGACTGTGCGCTGAGTCTGGGAATTCTTGCGCCGTGGCCCCTGGCCTTCTATGAATTTGAGGCCCAGTCCAGAACATAATAAAACCAGGGAAAATGATTATTAAATAGATTTTTAATATGAAAATAATTGCTAAAACTTAGATAATTCATAGAAAATCCATTTTAGCTCCAAATTGAACCATTCCAATTTCTAAAATTTTGTAATAATATTCTTCATCATTTAGTGTCTTTGTTTTGACATGAACTCTGTCAGAAAATTTATTTATCATTTAATCATATTTTAATCACATTAAACCTTAGGAAAATCATAACTTGAATTCTACAACTCCAAAATTAATAATTCTTTTTCCTGTGATCTTATTTTAATATGTAGATTATTAATATGTATTTTGGCATACCTGTTTGGTGTAATGTTAATTTTGCCTATACACTGTTTGTTTGTATTGCTACGACTAGCAGTGAGGTCACGAGAACCTGAAGAATCATCCTGGTACCTGGAATCTCAAGGCCCAGGCAAGTTGTGCCCTTGATCACTTCTTTTTACCCAGCCATGTTCTGATTAATCATAATGATCTGCATAGGTTAATTTGATGGGATCCAACAGGTTACCTAGTTTGATTATCTTTATACCTTGTTTACCACTGATCTTTCTGGGTAGTACTTGCTAGTGCTATATGTGGTTTTGGGTATGGAGATACACTATTCATGATTACACTTTTTGTTATCAGTTGTTATTTAATGTTCATGTTAAGATCATTATGTTAATTGGAACATGGAGCGACCACCCGGGAAAACAGTGCTACCACAAGGGTGGTATGGGACGCCCTTGGCTGATTAATTAGGGAAGCTAGTGGAAGACTACCTTACCCGAAAGGGGCAAGGGCAGTAGGGGAGAGGTCAGTGTAGGGAGGCCCTCAGGAGGATTTTGCTGCGATGGCGGTCCTGCAAGGGATTCCTGCACTGGATCTTCCTATAAACTGTAGCGGGTTTTCGGAAGCTAGTGGAACTTTGTAAAGGCCTCGTAGTGTTACCCTGCCTCGCTTCCTTGGTAGAGGTGTATGGGATTCATGACCCCTTGGCAGATGGGTAACACGGCTTGTGGGTAAAGATGCGCAACCTCTGCAGAGTGTAAAACTGGTATACTAGCCGTGCTCACGGTCATGAGCAGCTCGGACCCTCACTTGATTAATTTATGGAACTAAATTCAATTTGTCATATGCATTGCATCGCAGGTGATGTTGTTATTACTTTTGTTCTATTACTTAATTGGGTTGGTATTTACTTATACTTAGTAATTGCTAATAAAATTTTGACCAACTTTAAAAGCAATGCTCAGCTCTAACCACTCTCTTTGGTAAGCCTTACACTTCACGTGAGCTCCCACCTTTGGCAAGTTCATGCACATTATTCCCCACAACTTGTTGAGCGATGAACGTATGTGAGCTCACTCTTGCTGTCTCACATACACCACAGGTCAAGACCAGGTACTGCAGGATGATGCTCATGGAGGATGCTGTGTTGAGTTCGTGAGTGGTCTAGGCCGTCGTCTCCCAGTCAACTTTGGGTTGCTGGACCGTTGTCTCCTTATAATGTAATTATTTATTCTGTATAGAACTCCTGTTATATGTAAAGATGTGACATTCGATCCTGTGCCACTATACATCATATGTTTGAGACTTGGTCCCAGCATACCTGGTGTTTATGTTAACCCCGGGTTTTGGATCCCTAAAATCCGGGTGTTACAGAAGTGGTATCAGAGGAATGTTGACTGTAGAACGAAACCTAGATAGAGCTGGACAACCATTATCTACTTACCTTTGCTACTCTGATCATTTCTAAACTTATCTTAATCTTTTCTCATCTATTTCCGCTTCACTCTGATTATTCTTACCTATTTATTCTAAAGACAAATGTGGATTTCACACTTTGAAATCCTGTACCTGAAGTGACTTTTAGGAATAGGAGACCTATTCTTAGGAACAAAAACAAAACTATTTTTATAGATATCTATGGACTTGAATGTTTGTTCTTATGATACTTGTTTGATTTGGATCTTTGATTGAGTGTGATGGGTGGTGGAGTAATGTCCACAATTACATCTGCATATACATCTAGGCATAAAGGATAGCATTTGTAAGATAACTAGACAAACTAGATTATCCCCTTAGAAAATATATGTAGTATTCCGTATCTATCTCATCTTAACATATTCTATCTTACCTTCGGACATTCACCTCGTGCAACTAATTACCCTAGTCTTGACATAGAATATCTGGCCCAGCCCTGCCAAAGAAAATTTCAGTACATAACCAACTATTAGCTTATTCATTCTGTCTACTAAATGATTCCCTTGCAAAGCTATCTTACCATATGCTTCTAACTTAGATGGTCAATACCAGGCGGGGAGGTGGAATTGATTTACCAGCTAACCAACAACCTCAACCACAGTCAGCAGGGATGAATCCTCCTAATCCTCCACAAGGCGGAGTTGATCCACTAGTCGCAGCTCAAATGAGAATGATGCAGCAAATGGCTGACACTATGGCAGATATGCGCACCCAAATGCGACAAGAACGCCAAGAAATGCACCAGGAAAGAGAGGATGCACGTCGGGAAATGCGCCAAGAACGGGAAGAGATACGCCAGGAAAGAAGGGTACAACAACAGCAGCTGCAGCAACAACTTCAACAACAGCAGCAACAACAACAAGTGCCATTGCCTCCACCTCCACCACCAGTTCCACCCCGGGACAAGCACCGGGAATTCATGAGCCACAAACCACCGACCTTCTCTAACTCCGCAGATCCACTGCAAGCAGATGACTGGTTAAAATCCATAGAGAAGATGCTCAACATAGCCTAGTGCTCGGACCGAGAGAAAGTACTCTATGCATCGGGTCGTCTTGCTGGTCCCGCTGCGGATTGGTGGGATGCGTACTGTGCAGCTCATGCTGCTGCCGATACCATTACCTGGGAAGAATTCTCCACACAATTCAGGAATTACCATATTCCTGCTGGACTCATGAAGATTAAGAGGAAGGAGTTTCTATCTCTCAAGCAAGGAAGTATGTCCGTGGGTGAATATAGGGACAAATTCATCCAGTTATCTCGATATGCTCCCAGAGATGTTGAGGATGATGAGCAAAAGCAGGAGCTCTTCCTGGATGGATTGATTGGACCCTTGCAATATCAACTGGTATCGCACACATTCCCATCTTTCCAAAGGCTACTTGATAAAGCTATTGCTGTAGAGAACAAGAGGAGTATATTTGGAGAGAAAAGAAAGGCTGTCAACCAAGGGCAGGCTGGAAGTAGTTCCCGTCCTCGCTATACTACCACTCCAAGTACACCAGCTAGTGGTAGTTCCGGACAACAAACTCAACAGGCACCAACTGCTCCTTCAAAAGCAAGCACTCCAGGAGGACCCGCTGCTCCTAACACAACCGCCATCAGGACATGCTTCAAATGTGGACAACCGGGACACTATGCCAACTACTGTCCCAACAGAGCTGCCTACACTACACCGGCTCCGATGAAACAAGGACAAGCCTCGGCAGGAAAGAGTCAGCCCCTATCTATCAACCGGGGATATGCCCATCATGCAGAATTAGAAGCTGAGCCCGGTGAACTTGAAATTCAAGAGGAAGAGCCAGTTGAAGATGAAGTAGTCGGTGAAGAAGTCAACGAGCAACAAGAATAGAGTGATAAACATAGATATAGATACATATATATATATATATATTTACTATTTGTAAGACCTAAATATTAGTTTAGCCAGTAGTAGTATTTTACTATTTTAGTAATAATAATAAGGTCCATTTGACCCTGTGTTTTGCTAATAAGATATGCATCATGCCGAGATTTTGTTTATGCATATGTGTTGAATCAATATGAACATGCACCCTTTTTCCTTACAAATCTCGAGGACGAGATTATTTTTAAGGGGGGTAGGATTTGTAAGACCCAAAACTAGTAGAGAAAAAAAAAATAAAAACAAAGTATCATAATGCTTTGGAAATTAGGAAAATAAGAAAAAGATGAGAAAAGGGATTTTTCTTTAAAGGAAAACCATTTATACAACCCATGAAATAAATAACAAGGAGAATAAAACTTAAATTAGTAATATTAAAATAGTATGGTTCATATTCACCTTTGGGTTTCAATTGATACATTTGAAAAATCTAAAAAAACTAAAATAGAAGTATAAATTTAAATTTGGAATAGAAAATGGAAAATAAATGAGAAGAGAAAGAGGTAAAGAGTGTAAAAGTTACATAAAATATATATATAATTAAATGCTCAAAGTTAGTACCCAATCTAATCTGAAGACAAATTTGTCACAGGATTTGAATTTAAATTCAAAATGAAGTGAATTTGGAAAGAAAAGAAAACAGAAATTAAAAAGGAAAAAGAATAAAAACCTACCTGGGCCGGCGGCCACCATTTCGGCCCACTTAAACAGTTACCGCGCGCAGCCCACTCCACCACGGCGCCGACAGGCGGGGCCACCCCGTCAGTCTCCCTGCTCACATACCCGCGCTCCCTTCCTTCACCGCCACGTTGGGCCCATGGGGCAGTCTCACACGCACAGCCGCGATCACCTTCCCTCACTGCTCTGCGGGGTCCACGCGCCAGCAACCGTGGAGTCCGTCTCCTTCCCTGGCGAACAGCCTCGCCGTGAATCGCGCGCGCAGGAATCTCGGCAGCGGCTCCGTTGGCCGGTACAACGATTCCGTGCTCTCCCGGGTATAAAAGCATCGTGCCGCCGTGCCTCCCCAAACCCTAGCGCCGCCGCTGCCCATCCTCGATCTCGTTGCCGCCATTAAAGCCTGGAATCGAAGCTACGCGCCGCCGTCGAGGAACTCAGGCCTCGGGGTCGCTCGGTGCTGTACAGACGGCCAGAAGACCTCGCCTGGATCCTGGGATTTGTGCCGTGGCGTATTGAACCGAGGGGACTAGCGTAGCATAGCCAATTTCCTCGCCGAGGTTGCACCGCCGCCGCCTTGTGGAATCGCGCCGTCGCCGGGCCGTTGTGTCCCTTCTGTCGGGGTAAGTCGTCCATATTCGAGTTCGTGCGCTCCTCCTCGTCACGTAGGCTTACACAGCGTTGGGTGTAGTGCGCCATGGTGCGATCTTAGGTCGGGCCGGCGAGCTTTGCTCTGCGGGCTGTGTCGCGCCGCCGTGCGAAGGGCGCAGGGAGGAAGAAGCGCGGGTGGCCGTCGGATCCTCGTATGGACGGTCCGGATTAGATCGCTCCTTACCCCTTCGCGGAAATTAAAACGGGCGCGTAGATTTGGCATCGGACGGATCTGAGCTAAGGGGGACGTGGCGCTCTGTGGATCACAGGATCGTGATCCGAGCGTAGGCGGAACGTGTAGCTGGTTATAAAATCTCGGCTGTCGGTTATAATCTGAACGGCTGTGCTCATCTGATACCTCTTCGCCGTGCCTATTTGATAATGAGTCCCTGGACTTCTTAGTAATAAACCCGCGGTCCACTGTGACTGTGCGCTGAGTCTGGGAATTCTTGCGCCGTGGCCCCTGGCCTTCTATGAATTTGAGGCCCAGTCCAGAACATAATAAAACCAGGGAAAATGATTATTAAATAGATTTTTAATATGAAAATAATTGCTAAAACTTAGATAATTCATAGAAAATCCATTTTAGCTCCAAATTGAACCATTCCAATTTCTAAAATTTTGTAATAATATTCTTCATCATTTAGTGTCTTTGTTTTGACATGAACTCTGTCAGAAAATTTATTTATCATTTAATCATATTTTAATCACATTAAACCTTAGGAAAATCATAACTTGAATTCTACAACTCCAAAATTAATAATTCTTTTTCCTGTGATCTTATTTTAATATGTAGATTATTAATATGTATTTTGGCATACCTGTTTGGTGTAATGTTAATTTTGCCTATACACTGTTTGTTTGTATTGCTACGACTAGCAGTGAGGTCACGAGAACCTGAAGAATCATCCTGGTACCTGGAATCTCAAGGCCCAGGCAAGTTGTGCCCTTGATCACTTCTTTTTACCCAGCCATGTTCTGATTAATCATAATGATCTGCATAGGTTAATTTGATGGGACCCAACAGGTTACCTAGTTTGATTATCTTTATACCTTGTTTACCACTGATCTTTCTGGGTAGTACTTGCTAGTGCTATATGTGGTTTTGGGTATGGAGATACACTATTCATGATTACACTTTTTGTTATCAGTTGTTATTTAATGTTCATGTTAAGATCATTATGTTAATTGGAACATGGAGCGACCACCCGGGAAAACAGTGCTACCACAAGGGTGGTATGGGACGCCCTTGGCTGATTAATTAGGGAAGCTAGTGGAAGACTACCTTACCCGAAAGGGGCAAGGGCAGTAGGGGAGAGGTCAGTGTAGGGAGGCCCTCGGGAGGATTTTGCTGCGATGGCGGTCCTGCAAGGGATTCCTGCACTGGATCTTCCTATAAACTGTAGCGGGTTTTCGGAAGCTAGTGGAACTTTGTAAAGGCCTCGTAGTGTTACCCTGCCTCGCTTCCTTGGTAGAGGTGTATGGGATTCATGACCCCTTGGCAGATGGGTAACACGGCTTGTGGGTAAAGATGCGCAACCTCTGCAGAGTGTAAAACTGGTATACTAGCCGTGCTCACGGTCATGAGCAGCTCGGACCCTCACATGATTAATTTATGGAACTAAATTCAATTTGTCATATGCATTGCATCGCAGGTGATGTTGTTATTACTTTTGTTCTATTACTTAATTGGGTTGGTATTTACTTATACTTAGTAATTGCTAATAAAATTTTGACCAACTTTAAAAGCAATGCTCAGCTCTAACCACTCTCTTTGGTAAGCCTTACACTTCACGTGAGCTCCCACCTTTGGCGAGTTCATGCACATTATTCCCCACAACTTGTTGAGCGATGAACGTATGTGAGCTCACTCTTGCTGTCTCACATACACCACAGGTCAAGACCAGGTACTGCAGGATGATGCTCATGGAGGATGCTGTGTTGAGTTCGTGAGTGGTCTAGGCCGTCGTCTCCCAGTCAACTTTGGGTTGCTGGACCGTTGTCTCCTTATAATGTAATTATTTATTCTGTATAGAACTCCTGTTATATGTAAAGATGTGACATTCGATCCTGTGCCACTATACATCATATGTTTGAGACTTGGTCCCAGCATACCTGGTGTTTATGTTAACCCCGGGTTTTGGATCCCTAAAATCCGGGTGTTACACTATAGTCCTTCCCCTTCCTTTGTTTGAGGATTTGACGGAAGCTCTTGATGATGAACGCCATCTCCTCATTGTCAAGCTTGGAGGCGTCGATGGGGATCCTACTTGGTGTAGAATCCTTCTTTTCTTCCTCTGTTGCCTTGAATGCGACGGGTTGCACCTCGGGTGTGGATGTGCCGCCTTGCTCCAAGTTGATGATTTGTTTGGAGCCTTTGATCATCAATTTAAAGCTCACAAACTTTCCTATAACTTCCTCGGGAGACAATAACTTATATCTAGGATCACCCCGAATCAATTGAACTTGAGTGGGATTACGAAAAACAAGTGATCTAAGAATAACCTTGACCATTTCATGGTCATCCCACTTGGTGCTCCCGAGGTTGCGCAGTTGGTTGACCAAGGCCTTGAGCTGGTTGTACATTGCTTGTGGCTCCTCTCCTTGGTTGAGGACGAATCGACCGAGCTCTCCCTCGATCGTCTCCCACTTGGTGATCTTTGTCACCTCATCTCCTTCGTGCGCGGTCTTGAGCATGTCCCAAATCTCCTTGGCACTTTTCAACCCTTGCACCTTATTATACTCCTCTTGACATAGAGAGGCGAGGAGTATAGTAGTTGCTTGGGAATCGAAGTGCTTGATTTGTGCGACTTCGTCCGAGTCATAGCCTTCATCCCCTACGGATGGTACCTGCGCTCCAAACTCAACAATGTCCCATATGCTAGCATGGAGTGAGGTTAGGTGATGCCTCATTTTATCACTCCACATACAATAATCTTCACCATCAAAAACGGGTGGTTTGCCTAATGGGACGGAAAGTAAAGGAGTGCGTTTAGAAATGCGGGGGTAGCATAGGGGGATCTTACTAAACTTCTTGCGCTCATGGCGCTTAGAAGTGACGGACGGCGCGTTGGAGCCGGAGGTGGATGGCGACGAAGAATCGGTCTCGTAGTAGACCACCTTCTTCATCTTCTTTTTCTTCTCACCGCTCTGATACGACTTGTTGTGTGAAGGGGATCCCTTCACCTTGTTGCCGGACTCTCTCGATGGAGTCTTCCCATGGCTTGTGGCGGGCTTCTCGCCGGTCACGACCTCCTTCTTGGCGTAATCTCCCGACATCAGTTCGAGCGGTTAGGCTCTAATGAAGTACCGGGCTTTGATACCAATTGAAAGTCGCCTAGAGGGGGGGTGAATAGGTGGAATCTGAAAATTATAAATTTAAGCACACACTACAAGTCAGGGTTAGCGTTAGAATTAAAATCGGGTCCAAAAGAGAGGGCAAAAAACAAATCAAAAGCAAATGAAGCGGATGACACGGTGATTTGTTTTACAGAGGTTCGGTTCTTGCAAACCTACTCCCCGTTGAGGTGGTCACAAAAACCAGGTCTCTTTCAACCGTTTCCCTCTCTCAAATGGTCACCTAGACCGAGTGAGCTTTTCTCCTTAATCAAACGGGTCACTTAGACCCCTACAAGGACCACCACAACTTGGTGTCTCTTGCTTTGATTACAAGTGTCTTGAGAACAAGAAAGAGGAAGAAGAAAAGCGATCCAAGTGCAAGAGCTCAAAGAACACGAGCAAAACTCTCTCTTCTAGTCACTAATTGCTTTGAGTGGAATTAGGACTTGGAGAGGCTTTGATTCAATTGGATTGTGTCTTGTATTGAATGCACTAGCTCTTGTATTGAGTGAGATGTCTGAAAAACTTGGATGCCTTGAATGGTGGTGGTTGGGGGTATTTATAGCCCCAACCACCAAACCAACCATTGGGGAAGCTCTCTATCGATGGGCGCACCAGACAGTCCGGTGCACCACCGGACACTGTCCGGTACGCCAGCCATGTCACCCAATCGTTAGGGTTCTGACGGTTTCGACCCTTGGAGCTCTGACTTCATGGGGCACCGGATTGTCCGGTGCCGCACCGGACAGGTACTGTTTACAGTCTGGTGCGCCTTCTGGCGCTGCTCTGACTCTGCGCGCGCAGTCTGCGCACTGTTCACTGTTCACTGTTGCTTTTGTAGACGACCGTTGGCGCAGTAGTCGTTGCTCCACATGGCACACCGGACAGTCCGGTGCTACACCGGACAGTCCAATGAATTATAGCGGAGTGGCATTTCCAGAAACCCAAAGGTGGCAAGTTTGAGTTAATCCACCCTGGTGCACCGGACACTGTCCAGTGGTGTAGCGGACACTGTCCGGTGCGCCAGACCAGGGCACACTTTGGTTTTCTTTGCTCCTTTCTTTTTGAACCCTTTCTTTTAACTTTGTATTGGTTTGTGTTGCACCTTTAGCACCTGTAGAGCGCACCTGTAGAGCATATAATCTAAAGCAAACTAGTTAGTCCAATTGTTTGTGTTAGGCAATTCAACCACCAAAATCATATAGAAAAAGGTTTGACCCTATTTCCCTTTTAGTATCTTACCAACCCTGTGTTTGAACTCATCATCTCTGCGAGTAGCGCCGCTAGAACGGTTGTTTGGGGCCTCGGTGTAGTTTGGGAGCTCGTCTGTGATGTCCGCCGCCATGACATACACTCTAGTGCCACTGGCGCGGACTTAGGAAGGAGACTGATCACTGACCGTTGATCTGGTCGTGGTCAGTCATGATTGGATTGGACACATACTGCTTCGTGTGTCAATCTGATTCATTGATTCATGGATGAACGACTCTGGTCACATGCAGATTACACTCTTGATCCGACCCATGGGATCTTGATCCAATGGATCTAAGCGGGCGCCAGTTTATTTATAAGAGTAATCTAATCTGTGTCGTGGACTTGCAATCCAACGGCTGTCTCGTGCGGATACCCCTTCGGCCGCGACACTTTGCATAAGTGTCCCTGATCTTCACAGTAAACAACCCGCTGTCCCTCGCGGTTGTACTTGAGTTTTGCGGATTTTTATACCAGAGCCCCTGCATTCTCTAAATATTATGCGCCCAGTCCAGGAGATAGAAAATCCATGGAAAATAAAATAGAAATCCATTTTTAATATAAAAATCAATGCTAGAATGTGTTAAATTCATAGAAAATTCATATGATGTCCAAATTAGTTCATTCCAATTTCTATAATTTTGTAATAATATTGTTTATCACCTATTGCCCCTGTTTTGACATGAAAACAATAATAAAATTGATCTCCTAATTAATCTCATATCAAATACATAAAATCTTTGAAAATTCATAACTTCCCCATTTAAACTCCGAATCGATCCTTTCTAGTTGCGCAAGTCTCGTATGAATATTTACTACGCAGTAACAACACTTATTATACCATGCCTCATTCTTTTATAATTAGGTTTTTATTTAACTTATGTTGGTTAGTCTTGTTAATCTACTTACCATTATAATCTACTAAAATATGATCTATAGTCAAAAAATAATTTAGATTAAAGTTGAATTAATTACTACTTTAGATTATCTTTTCTTTGGAATTATAAAATGAACATAGAACTTGGTGCTAATCATTTAATCACATCATAACTTGATGACCACGACTCCGATCTTAGTAGTTCTCGATCCCACGATCTCATAGCTTCGCATAGATCATTATTATTCAGTTTGTACTTATGTTTGGTGTGATGTTAATTTTGTATATACCATGTTTGTTTGTATTGCTACGACTAGCAGTGCGGTCACGAGGATCTGAAGAATCACCCTGGTAACTGGAATCTCAAGTGCCAGGCAAGTTGTGCCCTTGACCACTTTTTACTCAATAATGTTCTTTAATATCACTTATCAATGCATAGTTTTAATTTTGATGGGACCCAATAGGTCACCCCAGTTTGTTTATCCTGTTTACCTTGTTTATCCCTGAATCACTTGGGTAGTTCTGCTATTGCTCTATATGGTTTTGGGATTAATACTACATTATGTCCATGTTCCAATTATTATGTTATTTTATTTATGTTCATGACATGATCATTATATTATTGTTAATTAGAACATGGAGCTTAACTTGAGAAACACGTGCCACCATAAGGGAGGAATGGGACCCCTTGGCTAACTAATTAGGAAAGCTAGTAGAAGACTACCTTACCCGAAAGGGGCAAGGGCAGTAGGAGAGTTGCATGCAAGGAGGTTCTCGGTTTGATTTTGCTACGATGGCGGTCAGACGGGGGATTCTTGCAAGTGCTCTTCCCATAAACTGTAGCGGGTTTCCGGAAGCTAGTGGAACTTTGTAAAGGCCTCGTAGTGGATCCCTAGCCATTCACCTCGGTAGTGTCTAAGGGCCTTGCAAACCCTGGTGACATGGGAAACACGACTTGTGGGTAAAGGGTACAACCTCTACAGAGTGTAAAACTGTTATACTAGCCGAGCTCATGGTCAAGAGCAGCTCAGGACTCTCGCATGATTAATTTATGGAACTTAAATTCAATTTGTCATTTGCATTTGCATGGGTTTATTATTAATTTTGTTCTATTATTGTTATTATGGTTTGGTATTCACTTACATTTAGTAATTGCTAATAAAATTTGACCAACTTATTAAAAGCAATGCTCAGCTTTAACCCCTATTGTTGATCAGCCTTACACATCACATGAACTCCCACCTTTGGTGAGTTCATATCACGTTATTCCCCACAACTTGTTGAGCTATGATCATGTGTGAGCTCACCCTTGCTGTCTCACACCCCCACAGGTTAAGAACAGGTACCATGGGATAAGGCACATGGTGGATGTTGTGTTGTGTTCATGAGGGGTCTAGGTCGTCGTCTCCCAGTTGACTTTCTGGCGCCAAGGATGGATTTTAGATCCTGTTATATTTATCTTTTATTTTGTAAGACTTCCGCTATGTAATAAGTACTTTGATTATTGTGACATTTATCTCTATACACTCTGTTATTATATATGTTGTCTTCTTTGCCGCATGTATAAGATGCACCCGGCTTTGTCCCTTAAAACCGGGTGTTAGAGAAGTGGTATCAGAGGAATGTTGATTGTAGGACGAAACCTAGATAGAACTGGATAACCCTTACCTACGTACCTTACTCTGATTCTTTCTATAGTTTTCTTGATCCAGTCTCATCTTCTACTGTTCTACTCTGATTAACCTTACCTTGCTACTCTGATCCTTTTCTAAACTCTTTGTAATCTTTTCTCATCTATTTCCGCCTACTCTGATTATTCCTACCTGTTCCTTCTAATGACAAAAGTGGATTTCACACTTTTGAAATCCTGTGCCTAAAGTGACTTTAGGAATTGGAGACCTACTCTTAGGAACAAAAACAAAACTATTTTTATAGGTATCTATACACTTGAGTGTTTGTTTTTATGCTATTTGTCTGATTTTGATCTTTAATTGAGTGTGATGAGTCGTGGAGTAACGTCCACAATTACATCTACATATACGTATAGGTATAAGTATTAATAAATAAAATTCATGAGACTAGATTATCCTCCATTAAAGTGTATCTAATTTAATACATCAATCTTATCTTGAAAGATTCTTTCTTATCTTAATAGATTCTCTTATCTTAAAAGATACTCTCTTAGTTTATTAGACTCATCTCTTCTCGAAAGGATTCTCATCTGATCCCAATAGATCTAACCAATCTCAAAAGATTCTATTTTATTCTTATAGACTCATCCGGTCGTAATAAGCATACTTATCTCCACCACTTTACTTATCTCATAATGGTGTGACCGACATAATCAATTCTAAAATAAAATAAGTAGATCTTATCTAGATTAATCTGGTCATGCCTAGACCCCATTCAACCAAAACTGGTCCAAAATTAATTAGGTCTTATTTAGTCAAATCTAGTTATGCTAAACTAATCTAATTTCCATCTAATCTGAACTAACCAATGTGACCCACTCAAACAGGTTAGTTAATAATTGTAACATGGATTAGACCCTATCCACCTATTCTAACATGATTCACTCGGCACTAAATTAAGAATAACCGACCAACTCGGTCTTATGCAACTACCTTAACCATCCGATGGTTGCATAACTCCTCTATTTTAATTTAAACCGAAAATTCCGATCTACCTCAAGTATTAACTAAACCATATTACTATATGTTGGGGCCATGCTTCGTCGCCGAAGGTCCTGCAGGAAGACACACCTTTAGCAAATCCGTTTAAACGAAGTGCCGAAGTTACCAACCATGAAGCTTCGGTACTATAACACATCTGAAGACGAAGGTTTGAACCGACTTAAAGATGAAATGACTTCTTAGTCCATAAGGGCCTGAGTCATAATAGTAATCTCTTGTAAGGGGCATGATTGTAATTTCTCACAGGTTGTGTCCTATGCCTATAAATAGATGAACAGTACTCCTTTACTGTTCACGCGCTCTTGTAATCACAAGCACATCGCGCTTGAATTATTACTTCCCGTCAAGGCGAAGTATTTGAGAACAAGTCCCCAACATTGGCGCCCACCTCCGGTGAACTCACTTCCACTTTTTGAGTTGATGGCTTCGTTCAAGAGCCAGGCTGCAGCTGCTTCGGCTACGAAGCTTGTTCTTCCGATCACAGGCGGTTCATGCTCAGAACCGGCCAACAAGAAACAGAAGGAGGCATAGAGAAGGGTACAGCATGTCGGAGTCCAGGGACCCTTCATCAAGTCAAGATGGTCTCACATTCCAATTACCTTCTCCCAAGAGGATCTTTAGCTCAAGGATTTCCCTCACAATGATGCTATGGTTATTTCTTGTGTTATCAAAGGGTTTCTGGTCCACAATGTTTTGGTTGATACAGGCAGTGCAGCTGATATCATATTTGCTAAGGCCTTCAGACAAATGCAAGAGCCAGACGACAAGATTCACGATGCTACACACCCTCTCTGTGGCTTCGGAGGAAGGCAGATTGTAGCACTTGGCAAGATCACCATGCCGGTGACCTTCGGATTTGTTAACAACACCAGAACTGAGCAAGTTGTGTTTGATATTGTTGACATGGAGTACCCTTATAATGCAATCATTGTCGTGGAACACTTAATGCTTTTGAAGCAATTCTTCATCCAGCTTATCTTTGCATGAAGATAACTTTGGATCAGGGACCTATTGCTATTCATGAGAGTCAGGAAGCTGCCAGAAAAGCTGAAGGGAACTGGACAGATTCAAAGGCAATCCATAATATAGATGGAAACGAAGCTTGTGAGCAGTACAAGTACAGAAGGGAGAAGGCTGCTTCGGTCGATCAGCCGAAGCTCATGCTTTTATGTGAAGACATTGCAGAGCAGAAGGTGCTGCTGGGTTCCCAATTGTCTGAAGAGCAGGAGAAAACCTTGATAAGGTTTTTGTTCAACAACAAAGATGTTTTTGCTTGGTCAGCCAATGATCTCTGTGGTGTTAATAGGGATGTTATTGAACACTCGCTCAATGTGGATCCATCCTTCAGACCCAGAAAGCAGAGGCTTCGGAAGATGTCTGATGACAAGGCCGAAGGTGCTCGGAATGAAGTGAAAAGACTCCTCAGTGCTGGAGTCATCAGAGAAGTAAAATACCCAGAATGGCTAGCCAACACTATTATGGTAAAAAAGGCCAATGGCAAATGGAGGATGTGTATTGATTTTACTGATCTCAACAAGGCTTGTCCGAAAGATGAGCTTCCATTACCAAGGATATATTCCCTAGTTGATGCAGCAGCCTCATCAGAGCTTATGAGTTTGCTAGATTGTTATTCAGGATATCACCAAATTTGGATGAAGAAGGAGGATGAACCAAAAACCAGCTTCATAACCCCTAGTGGAACATATTGTTATCTTCGGATGCCTGAGGGGCTCAAGAATGCTGGAGGAAGCTTCAGCAGAATGACAGCAAAGGTTCTTTATTCCCAGATAGGCAGAAATGTGCTAACTTATGTCGATGATATCATTGTAAAAAGCACAAAGCAAGAAAATCACATTGCTGATCTGCATGAGACTTTCGCTAATTTTAGACAAGCCGGTCTAAAGCTGAATCAAGAAAAATGTGTTTTCGGAGTAAAGAAGGGGAAATTCCTTGGTTGCCTAGTCTCAACAAAAGGGATTGAGGCTAATCCAAATAAAATCGAAGCTATTCTTCGAATAGAACCACCAAGCACAAAGAAGGGGGCTTAGAGACTGACGGGAAGACTTGCATCCCTGAACCGATTTATATCTAGATCAGCAGAGAGAAATTTACCATTTTTTGAGGTGCTGAAGTCAGCTGAAGTTTTTCAATGGGGACCAGAACAACAGAAAGCCTTCAACGAGCTGAAGCAGTATTTGATAGACCTAATGACATTAACTCCACCAACGCCAGGGGCTCCTCTGTTGTTATATGTGGTAGCTTCGCACTCAGCGGTAAGTGCGGCACTTGTTCAAGAGAAGCTTGAAGGGCAAACCATAAAGCAAGCCCCAATATACTTTGTCTCTGAAGTCCTTAGTTTATCAAAGAAAAATTATACATAATTGGAAAAGGTGTTGTATGCTGTTTTGATGGCTTCCAGGAAGCTTCGGCATTATTTTCAAGCATACCATATAATTGTTCCTTCTTCACAGCCGTTGAAGGATATTATGAGAAATAGAGAAGCTACTGGAAGGGTTGGAAAGTGGACTGTGGAACTCAATGAGTTCTGCATTGATTATGTGCACAGATCTTCGATTCAGTCCCAGGCGTTAGCAGACTTCATCGCTGACTGGACGCTAGGGGCTCAGGAAGAAGAGGCAAATAAAGATGTCGAAGCTTGGACAGTATTCTGCGATGGTTCTTGGGGAACCTTCGGAGCAGGTGCAGCGGCCGTTTTAATTGCACCTTCTAAAGTTAGAACATGCTACGCAGTGAAACTTGATTTTAGTTGTACAAATAATATTGCTGAGTATGAAGCTTTGCTCTTGGGCCTTCGGAAGTTGAAAGCAATGGGGATAAGAAGGGCGGTCCTCAAAACTGATTCCCAAGTCATTTCTGGCCATGTTGACAAAAGTTGCAAAGCAAGAGATCCGAAGCTTGAAAAATATCTGGATACAATTCGAAGACTTAAAGCCTCCTTCGAAGGGTTCTCTGTTAAGAATATTCCACAAGGAGAAAATGAACATGCTGATCTATTAGCCAAGTCAGCGGCGCAGGGGCTGCCTTTACCTTCGGAAGTTTTCTTTGAAACAATAAAAGCACCTTCGGTTGACCTTCTTGAAAGAGCAGTGCTCAATATATCTCCTGTTTATAGCGAAGATTGGAGAACTGAGATCATATCTTTTCTCCAGGGCAATTTCCTTTCAGATGACGAAGCTTATCAAAAGAGAATAGCGGCAAGAGCCCGTCCATATGTAATAATAAAAGGAGAGTTATACAAGCGTGGAGTCTGTTCTTCATTGCTCAAATATTTATCTAGAACCGAAGGTATAGAGCTGATGAAAGAAATACATGCAGGCCTGTGTGGATCTCACATCGGATCTAGGCCTTTATTGGGAAAAGTTTTTCGTCAAGGATTCTATTGGCCGAAGGCAGCTTCGGATGCAGCAGAATTAGTCCAAAAATGCGAAGGTTGTCAAAAATGTGCAAGAGATCAAAAACAACCTTCGTCTCTAACTCAATTAATACAGCCCACTTGGACATTGCAAAGATGGAGCCTTGATTTGCTAGGCCCACTTCCACCAGCACAAGGGAATTTAAGATATGTTGTAGTGGCAGTTGAATATTTCTCTAAATGGATTGAGGCAAAGCCTTTAGCCACAATAACTTCGGTTACTGTTCAAAAGTTTTTCTGGCAAAATATTGTTTGTCGCTTCGGAGTGCCGAAGGCCATTACTGTGGACAACGGAACACAGTTTGATTCCGAAGCTTTCAGAGAGTTCTGTGAACAAATTGGCACGAAGATTCATTTTGCATTAGTTCGGCATCCAGAGTCAAATGGAGTTGTCGAAAGAGCTAATGGCATCATAATGACAGGAATAATGAAGTTAATCTTCAATCAACCCAGAGGAAAATGGCCAGATGAATTAATTAAAGTGGTGTGGAGCCACAATACAACGGCATCAAGGTCAACAGGCTTTACACCATTTAAGTTATTATTCGGTGACGAAGCAATAACTCCAGAAGAAGCAAAAGCAGGATCAATAAGAACAGTGGCTTCGGCAGAAGACGAAGTTGATTACTCTATGGACAAAGATGCTATAGAAGGGATCAGGCTTCAGGCTGTGGAAAACATCAATAAATATCAAGCTGAAACAATAAAATGGCGTGATAGAAAGGTTCGGCTAAAGAATATTAAGCCAGGACATTTGGTGCTTTGGAGAGTAGCCAACCCAGACACAGTAGGCAAGCTACAGCTGAAGTGGGAAGGACCTTTTCTTCTAGTATCTTCGTCAAGACCCGGTTCCTACAGATTGAAGGATATAGACGGCAACGATATTCCTAGATCATGGAATGCGGATGAGCTTCAGGGATATTGTCTAGCTTGATGTAATTTTTTCTATTTTTTCTTATGGCACCCTTTTCCTTTCCAAAGGGGGAGAAAGGTTTTTAATGGGGCCATAGCATGTAATTTCTCTTTTTCCTTATTTTAGCTCTATAAAGAGAAATATCCCCCAAAGATGTAAATGTAAAAGCTGAGCACGCACCATCGAGTGCAAAGAAAAAAGAAAAAGAAAACAGGAAGAAGCTCAAAAGACGTCCCTAAGGGGATGCAGAGCACAACGAAGCTACAAAAAAGCCGTTCCTAAGGGAGCGCAGCGTAAGTTTTCTGCTCAAAAGTCGTTCCTAAGGGAATGCAGAGCTTACAGCAAAAAATAAACGCTGATTCCGCCGAAGTAAAAGACGAAGAAGCTCCTAAGGAAGGCTTACAACGAAAAATAAACGCTGATTCTGCCGAAGTAAAAGGCGAAGAAGCTCCTAAGGGAGGCTTACAGTGAAAAATAAATGCTGATTCCGCTGAAGTAAAAGGCAAAGAAGCTCCTAAGGGAGGCTTACAGCGAAAAGTCAGCGCTGATACACCGAAAGACAAGCGGTGAAGCCGAAAAATAAGCGGCAAAGAAGATTTGAGTCATTCCCAAGGAAATGAAGGTTTTGATTATGGCTTCGAATATGTGTTTGGACATTCATTTGCACGATATATTACATCATGACATTTGCATTCATAAACATTCATTTAGACATGTATAGGATCATTATCATCATGTCATACAGAGAAGGCAGATGATTCGGCTATAAGGATAGAGCTTCGGGAAAAACAGAAAGAAGAAAATTTCATGCTTCGTTGTGTACGAAAAGAAGGGAAGGTGTTTTTCGCCTTCAACTCAAAAAGAAAATTTCGTCCACAGCAAAGCAGATCATACACGGACAAAGGGGTAAAAATATATTACGAGGTATGCACAAATTTACATAGATTTCTTTACAATCATATTACAAAATTTTCTCTAGAGTCTTCTGCAGCAAAGTCCTTCGGAACATTTGTCAAGGTTTCAACTCGTCATTCTTTAGCCTCATCATCCTGTACATATTAAAACAAAATGAGAAAAGTGCATAGTTCAAGGAGAAGGTAAAAGTAACAAGTATAAGTTTCTCACTGGCTTAAGGTGGCTTCGAGCTTCGTCACCAGCCATTTTTCGCCCGCCGTTTATCCAAATTTGAGTCATAAACCTGTTTCCTATGCTTCGAGTTAGGCTGAGGATGTCAATCAAATCTGCTGGTGACAAACTGAAGTTTGGCTTATTAACAATTTTTCCGTGCATGCAGCCACTCTTCAGGAAAGCAGTAGTTGTGCCCCGAGAAGCTAACAGGGCACAGAAATCGGCATGCCCAGCGATAACTTCGTCAAGCGCATCAACTTCGCCCTCAATATATTCAAAGGTACTTGGCAGGTTTTCAACTGAAGGTGCAAACTTATCAGAGCTGGCTCCAACTGAGTGAAAGACATCCTTCAGCCGCTGCACGCATCGGTTGCCGAAGTCTAAACATTTATCATAAAGCTCCTTCAGTGATTTCTGGAAATTTGAACTCTTCTCAATTTCGGTTTTGAGATTTGTTTCAAGATTCTTCCGTTCTTGCTCAGATTTTTCTGATTTTTTGAGTAATTCGTTGTCTAATCTGTCAATTTCGACTTGAGCTTCTGACAGCGAACCCTCCATAGAGTGGATGACGAAGTCTTTTTCTCCAAAGCTGCTTCATGTTCTTTGACTTTATTTTCTAGACCTTGAATGACGAAGTCCTTTTTCTCCAAAGCAGCTTCGTGATCTTTGACTTTATTTTCTAGATTTTTAATTGTAGCTTCGTTTTTCTCGTCTTCGAGATCTTGTTGCATCCTCAGCACTTTACTTAGTAAGATACTCTGCCAAAACAACTTTTGTCAGAAAAACATCTTAATTAAAATAATAAAAAGCTAAGGGTTTACCTTAAAATTAGCATAGAACAGGCTACCGGTGATATGCTGTCGCCGGTACCTGCAGAGGTCCGCCTCAATCTTCGGCAGGCCAACATTCTTCGAGAAAGTCCTAACGACCTTCGCCTCGGTTCGATTCTGAAGGCACCTCAATTTCCCTTCATTGACTCCGCCAAACAGCAAAGCCCCTGGTTTGTACCCACAGGATACAGCATATTTCTTCAGTTCTTCTTTTTCAGCTTCTGATAACTCTTGCCCTAGTATATCTTGAAAATTGAAGTTTTCCTCTTCCAAAGTATCTTCAATTTGCTCTTTTCCTTTCTCAATTGTTGTGTCCACCACGGCCGCAGTAGCTTCTTCCTCAGCCATTTTCAGAAGCATGTTATCAATATCACCAAGTGTGGTTTCTAGATCAGAACCTTCGGCGGTTTTGGCTTCGGTACCTTCAGCTCCAGTGGTTGCAACTTCGGCAGCACCGGCGTTTTCAGCAATGCTAGTGCCTTCAGTAATTGGTATTTTTGGCGCTGATGACGGCGGCGGTGTCTGATGAATAACATCGACCACTTGGATAATTCTCCGTTTTTCAGCTTAGCAGGATTTTCCATTGTCGAAGGCTCCTTTTCTTTATGAAAAAGCTTTGTCAGTTCTGGTGCCAGCGGACTTAGCTTGATAGGCAAAGGTTCAGTCATTACCTTTAGAATTTCTTCCACATTAGCAGAAGAAGGCGTCGCAGGAGCTTCTCCCTCTTGGCCCGACGTTTTTGGTTTCGGGGTCATAGCCTTCCTTTTCTTTGAAATAGCTATCTTCGGCTCACGGCTCGGCTTTCCTTTCTCAAAAATTTCTTTGTCCTTTTTAGCTAATTTGGTAGCCTCTTTGTCAAGGACGCTGGCAATTCTTTTTCTTTTCTGGCCTTCGGCACCTCTGCCCAATTGCTCATAATCAGGATAATCAAAATTCAAGGCATCCATCGCCCGATTCATTCTTCGCTTCGGACGAGTACCGAAGGCTGCGGTCATTAACTGATCTTCTTTCTTCGAATAATTGCCAAGGATCTCGTTGCACATAACCTCGATTGTGTCCAACCACTCTTGGCAAGGTGCCTTAAAATGTTTTTTAAACTTGAAATAATAAGGTAACCGAACAAGCTCTTTCTTCTTCTTCTCCTCTTTCAGCTTTGGCATGTCCCATTCCCTCAAAGTTGGGAATACTCTGAAGGCTAAGAATTCTTGGACTAGATCCCTGGTACTAATGTGCTCTGCAACAACCCAAAATTCACCCAGCGCAATCTGGCATGGACTATCTGGATCCATGACTCATTGAGGCCTAGTTTCTCCAAAGGTTAAACTCAAAGGGCTCTGAACTAACTTCTCCTTCTTCTCATCCACTTTGACATAAAACCATTCACTCTTCCAACCAGCTGGCCATTTTGTACGATAGCTGATAACTGGATACTTGGCATCTTTCTGATAAGCAAAATTGTAGCAGCCGAAATTATCATGCAGCCCATCTTCTCTAGCTTTTGTCTGGTAATGAAGCTCATGTGCCCGGCAAAAACCTTCGGCAAGTGGCTCTGCCTCCTGGCTTCGGAGTGCCCAGATGTAAACACTAAGCCTAACAATGGCGTTAGGAGTTAACTGATGAAGGTGAATCCCAAATCTCTCTAAAACATCTGCAATTATCCCATGAAGGGGAAATCTTAACCCCGCTTTGAAGAAGCTCTTAAAAACCACTACCTCATTTTTTTCAGGCTTCGGGGTAATCTCTTCTCCCCAAAGCGAATCAACTCCTTTTTGTCTTCACTGAAATAGCCTAACCTCAGTAACTTAGCCATATCACCCTCAGTAATAGTAGACTTCCCAAACTCTAGGTGGCTAGGTTTAGATGGCATCGCACCGTACTCATCTTCAGATTCATTTTCTTCAACGTCAGCTTGTTTTGCTTCGGCAGCAAGTATTGATGTTGCCAGCCTAGACCGCCTCATTGCTTCGGAAATTGGAACAGTTTCAGTAGCTTCGGTCTCATCCCCCTCACGCTCAATCCTGGCAGTGGATCGGAATGCAATCTAGCCATTCGATTATGAACTTCTAAAAGTTTTTTGAAATCAATGACCTTTTTTTTCCCGAAGCTCTTCTTGTGACGAAGCAGAATCCGGAGTGGTGCTTCGTTTGAGTGCAAGGGTCAAGCTTCGGCTATGGTTAAATTTTTGGCAGCAAAACAGTGCAATAGCAATGAATGTTGTGGTAATTTCACACCTACTCGTCTGTTTATATAGTGCTACAGGTAAGAAGATGAATCGTCAAGTCACCTATACCGGGCGAACAGTCGCTCGCACCCACTGAACTGTGGGCCACAAAACCCGAGAAGGTGAATCAGCATGGTGGGACCACTCCGTGCTCTGAAATTTTATCGTTTCCCGGCAACGAGCTCAGGAAAGGTGTTTTTTGGACCATCGGCTTCCCGAAGCCTAAGAGATTTTTTCACGGATCAAGCTCATTACGAAAAACGATCTAGCACTGCGAAGGGGCTACTGTTGGGGCCATGCTTCGTCGCTGAAGGTCCTGCAGGAAGACACACCTTCAACAAATCCGTTTAAACGAAGTGCCGAAGTTACCAACCATGAAGCTTCGGTACTATAACGCATCTGAAGACGAAGGTTCGAACCGACTTAAAGATGAAATGACTTCTTAGTCCATAAGGGTCTGAGTCATAATAGTAATCTCTTGTAAGGGGCATGATTGTAATTTCTCACAGGCTGTGTCCTGTGCCTATAAATAGATGAACAGTACTCCTTTACTGTTCACACGCTCTTGTAATCACGAGCACATCGCGCTTGAATTATTTCTTCCCGTCAAGGCGAAGTATTTGAGAACAAGTCCCCAACACTATAGATGGCTTTTAAACCTAAAATTGGTGTCTTAAACCAGCTCGTTTGCGAAATCACGATCTAGCCTATGTGTTAGGTTGCCCAACCCATTTATCTCGAAAGCAAAGTAAAACTCTGTTCAATCTACCTACCCCATGTACTCGACATTGTTATCTCAAGTCAGATGATGGCATCTAACACCACAACCGATGGTTCCTAAAACAGACCCAAGAAGAAGGTTAACCTTCGGCAACGAAGAATATGAGTAGAAACGGATCCTCAGATGAATCAAGATTCACCACAATAAAAGTCTCCCTTACTTTCTTTTACCTCCAAATCTTCTCTACACTCACCAAATAGTTAAAACATGATCTATCCTTGTTTCTATGCTATACCTGCTATGGCATGAAGAATTTTAAGTGTAAAAAAATAAATATACTAATTGGAAGTTCTACTTGGGAAATATATATATATACACTAGAATTTCATAAAGATAGAGTCAGCTTAATATGCTTAACTAAATGATATTCTTAAATGGGTTATAGAATCTAATGTGATCTAAGCTAATATGACCTAATCTAATATGGTCTGCTTAAACAGATTAGTGGTACTTGGACCCTACTAGCCATATATTAGCTTAACTTAACACATTAGATCAACTCAACCATGAGCTAACCCAACCCATAGAGTCATAATGGATTGTATAATCAATCTATCCTCACCTAATCTCAAACAAACTTTTGATCTACATCATGTGGTTTACCTCATCCATGTCTATCTTAACCATATTTTCCAACCCCGATAATATACACTAACCTCGAATCAATGAGACCAAGACCGAAGGAGAAAAGATCAACATCAACAAGGAAGGATATAACAGTCAAAGCAAATCTCGAGATGGATCAAGACTTAAACATATTGGATAAGTTATTTTCATTGCCATAATCTTTCTTGCCTCAACTTGTTCAGCTAATATCCTACATAATGTGTAGTTGGGTACCTATACTCTCCTAATCACCCACTACCTCTACCACTACCACTAGCCCCACCAAGCTACATAAACATATATATACTACTATTTGTAAGATCTAAATGTTACTTTAGTTAGTATTTGGTATCATACTATTTTATGAGGAATAATAAGGTCTAATTGGCCCCGTATGTTGCTAATAAATTATGCATCATGCTGAGATTTTTGATTGTGCACATATTTTGAGATATTATGGTTATACACCCTTTACTTACAAATCTCGAGGACGAGATTTCTGTTAAGGGGGTAGGATTTGTAATGCCTAAAATCTATATATAAATTTTTTTAATAATAATAAAATAAATATATGAAGAAATAAAATAGTGAATTCAGTTATCTCAAATTATATTTGAGTGTGAAAATTGAGGACTGAATTTTTGAAAACCAGGAATTATATTAGAAAAGAAGTAGTAGAAAGGTTTCAATTCAACTAAATGACTATTCATTCCATTACATGATGCACTAAAAGCAATTTATACTTATGAATATGTTCTGTAACATTTTAATAAGAAGTCATAATTTAAACTTGGGACCTCAAATTATAAATGAAAATATAAAGTAGAAAATGAGAAAGAAAACAATTTATGGAACTATTTATTCCTTCTTTAAATAAATAACAAGGAAAGTAATAAATAATAATATTTAAAGAAATTAAATTAGGCACCTCCATAAATATGCATCATATTGTAGTTTTTGATTGGTGGAGCATTTGTTAATCAAATAATGAAAATAAAAAAAACATAATAATTGAGATTAGAATTTGAAGACCACCCAAAAGTACAATTTAGGAAATTGGGATTTAGCCCTAAATTTAAATTCGGATTTGAAAATAAGAAAGAGAGGAATATTCTAAAATACAAAATAAAAGCTTATAAAATCTAAACTATGTTCAAACTGAACATTTAAGGTGAAGATAAATGTGCCATAAAAACTTAAATTGGAATTAAGTCCTTGGATTTGGAATTTAAAACTAAAAAGAAAAAGAAAAAGAGAAGAAAGAGTACAGATTGGGCCGCCTGACTGGAATTCCCTGCCTCGGCCCAGTTGTTGTTCGCCTGCATAGCCCAACTTCAGCTCTCGCGCAACCCAGCCTCGTCCGCTGTCTCGGGTTCAGGGGCCCCACTAGTCAGCTATAGTCGCGAACTCCTTCCTAGTCCTCTCAGTGACTTCCAGGTGGGTCCATCGCATCGGTCCCTGGCTTCTTCCACCTCGCGCCCGCATCGATCGAAAGGAGGGGGAAACACCACGGCATGCGCGCGCCGCTTCCCCGTTCGGTCAAACCAGTGCCACTCACCAGTTCCACCACTCGCCCGCGCATCCACGCCGGGGCAGTTAGCCACAGGATCGCAGGGCCCACGTCCCAGCTCACCGTGTTCACAAGGATGTCTTCCTCCGCACGCACACCTGACGAGGAGAGTGGATCCGTCGCCGGGGTTCTCGGGCAAGCCGTTTCAACCATCGTCGCCCTGAATAGCGGCTCGGATTCCAAGCTTTAAAGCATAGTTCTCCATTCAGTCGGCCGCCAGCGTCGAACTAACCACCGACCTAGTTCTTCCCCTTCTCTCCGCATCCTGCGCTCAGCTAACAGAACCCGGTCGCCGCGCAACAGCCCATGGATTCCGGGATTGCTCTCTAGCCTCACCTCAAGCCCTTGGGTATAAGTATCGCAGCCTCCGTCCCCCCCGTAAACGATAAGTCGTGCACCGAATGCATCCCACCAGATCAGGAGAGAGTTAGTGAAAGGGAAATGTGCCCTTGGGCCATTTCTAAGTATTTTGGTGATTGAGTGCCAACACAAGTGCTTAAATGTGAATTTATGTCCATGGATGAACAAAGTGCAAATCATGAAGTAAAGGTATGTTTCTAAGCCTTAGTACATTGGTTTTGTGTACTAACATACTTATCTAAGTGTTAGAAACAGAAAGAAGAAGAAAAGAAAAGAGGAGAAAAAGACTTGGCTGAGTGCAGCCAAGACTCAGCTCGGTCTGGCACACCGGACTGTCCGGTGTGCACCGGACAGTGTCCGGTGCGCCAGGCTGACTCGGCGCGAAGAGGCCGCTCTCGGGAATTCGCCGATGGCGTACGGCTAAAATTCACCGGACTGTCCGGTGTGCACCGGACTGTCCGGTGAGCCAACGGTCGGCCGGGCCAACGGTCGGCTGCGCAATCTGCGCGAGACACGTGGCCGAGCCAACGGTCGGAAGGGGGCACCGGACTGTCTGGTGTGCACCGGACATGTCCGGTGCGCCAACGGCTCCCAGATCTGCAACGGTCGGCAACGGTCGGCAGCGCTGTTTAAGGAAAGAAATCGGGCACCGGACAGTGTCCGGTGTACACCGGACTGTCCGGTGCACCCGACGACAGAAGGCAAGGATAGCCTTCCAGATTTGCTCTCAACGGCTCCTAGCTGCCTTGGGGCTATAAAAGGGACCCCTAGGCGCATGAAGGAGTAATCCAAGCAACCTTAGAGCATTCTTGATCATCCACACTCAGTCTTTGCGCATTCGATTGTCATTCTTAGTGATTCGAGCTCCGTTCTAGTGAGAACTTTGAGATAGTCTTTTGAGCTCGATTCTTGGTCGTGTGTGTGCGCATTTTGCTGTGGATTTGTGTGTGTTGCTTCCCTCCCTTACTCTGTGCTTCTTTGTGATCATATACTTGTAAGGGCAAGAGACTCCAATTTGTGGAGATTCCTTGCAAACGGGATAAAGAAAAGAAAGCAAAACACTGTGGTATTCAAGTGGGTCTTTGGACCGCTTGAGAGGGGTTGATTGCAACCCTCGTCCGTTGGGACGCCACAACGTGGAGTAGGCAAGCGTTGGTCTTGGCCGAACCACGGGATAAACCACTGTGCCATCTCTGTGATTGATCTTCTGTGGTTATTGTGTTTTGTTGGGACTCCTCTCTAGCCACTTGGCATTATCTGTGCTAACACTTAATCAAGTTTTGTGACTTAAGTTTGAAGTTTTACAGGATCACCTATTCACCCCCCCCTCTAGGTGCTCTCAATTGGTATCGGAGCCGTTCTCTTCAAGAAAGGGACTAACCGCCCGAAGAGATGGATCCTAAGGGGAAGGGTATCGTGATCAACGACAAAGAGAAGGAATCCTTCATCAACGAGCCGAAGGACGACAAGCCTACCGACTCCGGCTCGGGTCATAGACGGAAGGAAGGGAAGAAGAAGAAGACAAGGAGCAAGGAGCCGCTACCCAGCAAGGTGGCACAAGTTGAGGCGGCTGGGCTCAATGATGAAGAGATGGCTCTCATCATCAAGAGATTCAAGACGGCGCTAAATGGTCGCAAGGAGCAACCAAGGAAGACCAAGACAAAAGGGAAGCGCTCATGCTTCAAATGTGGTAAGGTTGGTCATTTCATTGCTAAATGTCCCGATAATGAAAGTGACCAGGAAAAGGGGAACAAAAGGGAGAAGAAGAAGCATTACAAGAAGGCCAAGGGCGAGGCACATATCGGAAAGGAGTGGGATTCGGATTGCTCCTCCTCCGACTCCGACAATGAAGGACTCGCCGCCACCGCCTTCAACAAGTCATCTCTCTTCCCCAACGAGCGTCACACTTGCCTCATGGCAAGGGAGAAGAAAGTAAGCACTCATGATACTAGTACTTCTTCAAGTGAGGATGAGTCTAGTGATGATGATGAAATAGATTACTCATGCTTATTCAAGGGATTAGATAGATCTAAAATTAATAAGATTAATGAGTTGATTGATGCTTTGAATGACAAGAATAGATTACTAGAAAAACAAGAGGATCTTTTATATGAGGAGCATGATAAATTTGTTAGTGCACAAAATTCTCTTGTTCTAGAAATTAAAAGAAATGAAATGCTTTCTAGTGAATTATCTACTTGTCATGAAACTATCTCTACTTTAAAAGGTATTAACAATGATTTAAATGCTAAACTAGTAGAAGCAAATAAATCTAACTCTTGTGTTGAACATGTTGAAATTTGCACTAGGTGTAAGGATGTTGATATTAATGCTTGTTGTGAACACCTAGTTTCAATTTCTAAACTAAGTGATGAATTGGCTAGTCTTAATGCCCAACTTAAGACTAGCAAAAGTGAATTTGATAAGTTAAAATTTGCAAGGGATGCCTATACAATTGGAAGACATCCCTCAATTAAGGATGGGCTTGGCTTCAAGAGGGAAGCCAAGAACTTAACAAGCCATAAGGCCCCCATCTTCGTCAAGGAGAAAGGGAAGGCCCCTATGGCTAGTAGTGTTAAAAAGAACCATGCCTTCTTGTACCATGATAGGAGACAAACTAAAAATGCTTATAGGAGTTATAATGCTTATGATGATTTTGACTCTCATGCCATGTTTGCATCTAGTTCTTCCTATATGCATGGTAGAAATATGTCTAGGAGAAATGATATTCATCATGTGCCTAGAAAGAATGTTATTCATGCTCCTAGGAAAGTAGTAAATGAACCTTCTACAATTTATTGTACTTTAAATGCTTCCTTTGCTATTTGTAGAAAGGATAGGAAAATAGTTGCTAGGAAGTTAGGGGCAAAATGCAAGGGAGACAAAACTTGCATTTGGGTCCCTAAGTATATTTGTGCTAACCTTGCAGGACCCAACATGAGTTGGGTACCTAAGACCCAAGCCTAAATTTGCCTTGCAGGTTTATGCATCCGGGGGTTCAAGCTGGATTATCGACAGCGGATGCACAAACCATATGACGGGGGAGAAGAAGATGTTCACCTCCTACGTCAAAAATAAGGATTCCCAAGATTCAATTATATTCGGTGATGGGAATCAAGGCAAGGTAAAAGGGTTAGGTAAAATTGCAATTTCTAATGAGCACTCAATATCAAATGTATTTTTAGTTGAGTCTCTTGGTTACAATTTGCTATCTGTTAGTCAACTATGCAATATGGGATATAATTGTCTTTTTACTAATGTAGATGTGTCTGTCTTTAGAAGATGTGATGGTTCACTAGCTTTTAAGGGTGTACTAGACGGCAAGCTTTACTTAGTTGATTTTGCAAAAGAAGAGGCCGGTCTAGATGCATGCTTAATGGCTAAGACTTGCATGGGCTGGCTGTGGCATCGCCGCTTAGCACATGTGGGGATGAAGAACCTCCACAAGCTTCTAAAGGGAGAACACGTGATAGGTCTAACAAATGTTTATTTCGAAAAAGATAGACCTTGTGCAGCTTGTCAAGCAGGTAAACAAGTGGGAGGAGCACATCACAGCAAGAATGTGATGACCACGTCAAGACCTCTGGAGCTGCTGCATATGGACCTCTTCGGACCCGTCGCCTATCTGAGCATAGGAGGAAGTAAGTATGGTCTAGTTATTGTTGATGACTTTTCCCGCTTCACTTGGGTGTTCTTTTTGCAGGATAAGTCTGAAACCCAAGGGACCCTCAAGCGCTTCCTCAGGAGAGCTCAAAATGAGTTTGAGCTCAAGGTGAAGAAGATAAGGAGCGACAACGGGTCCGAGTTCAAGAACCTTCAAGTGGAGGAGTTCCTTGAGGAGGAAGGGATCAAGCACGAGTTCTCCGCTCCCTACACACCACAGCAAAATGGAGTGGTAGAGAGGAAGAATAGGACGCTGATCGATATGGCAAGGACGATGCTTGGAGAGTTCAAGACCCCCGAGTGCTTTTGGTCGGAAGCTATGAACACAGCTTGCCACGCCATCAACAGGGTCTACCTTCATCGCCTCCTCAAGAAGACTTCGTACGAGCTACTAACTGGTAACAAACCCAATGTATCTTACTTTCGTGTATTTGGGAGCAAATGCTACATTCTAGTGAAGAAGGGTAGAAATTCTAAGTTTGCTCCCAAAGCTATAGAAGGGTTTTTATTAGGTTATGATTCAAATACAAAGGCGTATAGGGTCTTCAACAAATCATCGGGTTTGGTTGAAGTCTCTAGCGACGTTGTATTTGATGAGACTAATGGCTCTCCAAGAGAGCAAGTTGTTGATTGTGATGATGTAGATGAAGAAGATGTTCCGACGGCCGCTATACGAACCATGGCGATTGGAGAAGTACGGCCACAGGAACAAGATGAACGAGATCAACCTTCTTCCTCAACAACGGCGCATCCCCCAACTCAAGACGATGAACAGGTTCATCAACAGGAGGCGTATGATCAAGGGGGAGCACAAGATGATCATGTGATGGAGGAAGAAGCGCAACCGGCACCTCCAACCCAAGTTCGAGCGATGATTCAAAGGGATCATCCCGTCGACCAAATTCTGGGTGACATTAGCAAGGGAGTAACTACTCGGTCTCGACTAGTTAATTTTTGTGAACATTACTCCTTTGTCTCTTCTATTGAGCCTTTCAGGGTAGAGGAGGCCTTGCTAGATCCGGATTGGGTATTGGCCATGCAGGAGGAACTCAACAACTTCAAGCGCAACGAAGTTTGGACACTGGTGCCTCGTCCCAAGCAAAATGTTGTGGGAACCAAGTGGGTGTTCCGCAACAAACAGGACGAGCACGGGGTGGTGACGAGGAACAAGGCTCGACTTGTGGCAAAAGGTTATGCCCAAGTCGCAGGTTTGGACTTTGAGGAGACGTTTGCTCCTGTGGCTAGGCTAGAGTCCATTCGTATCTTGCTAGCATATGCCGCACACCATTCTTTCAGGTTGTACCAAATGGATGTGAAGAGCGCTTTCCTCAACGGGCCAATAAAGGAGGAGGTGTACATGGAGCAACCCCCTGGCTTCGAGGATGAACGGTACCCCGACCACGTGTGTAAGCTCTCTAAGGCGCTCTATGGACTTAAACAGGCCCCAAGAGCATGGTATGAATGCCTTAGAGATTTCTTAATTGCTAATGCTTTCAAGGTTGGGAAAGCCGATCCAACTCTTTTCACTAAGACATGTGATGGTGATTTGTTTGTGTGCCAAATTTATGTCGATGACATAATATTTGGTTCTACTAACCAAAAGTCTTGTGAAGAGTTTAGCAGGGTGATGACGCAGAAATTCGAGATGTCGATGATGGGCGAGTTGAACTACTTCCTTGGGTTCCAAGTGAAGCAACTCAAGGACGGCACCTTCATCTCCCAAACAAAGTACACGCAAGACTTGCTGAAGCGGTTTGGGATGAAGGACGCCAAGCCCGCAAAGACTCCGATGGGGACCGACGGACACACCGACCTCAACAAAGGAGGTAAGTCCGTTGATCAAAAAGCATACCGGTCCATGATAGGTTCTTTGCTTTATTTATGTGCTAGTAGACCAGATATTATGCTTAGCGTATGCATGTGTGCTAGATTTCAATCCGATCCTAAGGAGTGTCACTTAGTGGCGGTGAAGCGAATTCTTCGATATTTAGTTGCTACGCCTTGCTTCGGGATCTGGTATCCAAAGGGGTCTAACTTTGACTTGATTGGGTACTCAGATTCCGACTATGCTGGATGTAAGGTCGATAGGAAGAGTACATCGGGGACGTGCCAATTCTTAGGAAGGTCCCTGGTGTCATGGAACTCTAAGAAACAAACATTCGTTGCCCTATCCACCGCTGAGGCCGAGTATGTTGCAGCAGGACAGTGTTGCGCGCAACTACTTTGGATGAGGCAAACCCTCAGGGACTTTGGCTACAATCTGAGCAAAGTCCCACTCCTATGTGATAATGAGAGTGCTATCCGAATAGCAGAAAATCCTGTTGAGCACAGCCGCACAAAGCACATTGACATCCGGCATCACTTTTTGAGAGACCACCAACAAAAGGGAGATATCGAAGTGTTTTATGTTAGCACCGAGAACCAGCTAGCCGATATCTTTACCAAGCCTCTAGATGAGAAGACCTTTTGCAGGCTGCGTAGTGAGCTAAATGTCTTAGATTCGCGGAACTTGGATTGAATTGTAGCATACATGTGTTTATGCCTTTGATCATGTCCATTCTGCATTTTGTTGCTTATTATGGTGCTCAAGTTGTACAAACACCCCCTGGACCTCACAAGTCTGTTGCAAAGTGATGCACATGTTTAGGGGGAGATGTGTTACAACTTGACCCTTTGAGACTAACCATATGCTTGAGTTTGCTTGATTTAGTCTCGAAGGAGAATTGAAAGGGAAAAGGTGGACTTGGACCATGAAAGACTTCCACTGCACTCCGATGAGAGGGTAACTTATTCCAAGTCCATCTCATGAACTCTTATTGCCATTTGCTCTTAATTGAAGATTTTGGTGAGGCAATGGGGTTAAAGGGCCAAGATTGATCCCGTTTTGGTGCTTGATGCCAAAGGGGGAGAAAATAAAGGCCAAAGCAATAAATGGATCAGCTACCACTTGAGAAATTTGAAAATAGTAGAGTAGAGCTTTTGGTTTGTCAAAACTCTTTTATTGTCTCTTTTGTCAAAAGTTGGCTTCTTGTGGGGAGAAGTAGTAATTATGGGAAAAAGGGGGAGTTTTTGAAATCTTTGATCAATCTCTTTTGGAATGACTCTCTTTATGCTTCAACATGTGTGTCTGACTTAGAGATAGAGATTTGAGTTTGATTTGCAAAAACAAACCAAGTGGTGGCAAAGGATGATCCATATATGTCAAAATTGAATCAAAATAAGTTTGAGCTTTATTTGAAGTGAGTTTGCACTTGTTCTAGTTGCTTTATGTTGTGTTGGCATAAATCACCAAAAAGGGGGAGATTGAAAGGGAAATGTGCCCTTGGGCCATTTCTAAGTATTTTGGTGATTGAGTGCCAACACAAGTGCTTAAATGTGAATTTATGTCCATGGATGAACAAAGTGCAAATCATGAAGTAAAGGTATGTTTCTAAGCCTTAGTACATTGGTTTTGTGTACTAACATACTTATCTAAGTGTTAGAAACAGAAAGAAGAAGAAAAGAAAAGAGGAGAAAAAGACTTGGCTGAGTGCAGCCAAGACTCAGCTCGGTCTGGCACACCGGACTGTCCGGTGTGCACCGGACAGTGTCCGGTGCGCCAGGCTGACTCGGCGCGAAGAGGCCGCTCTCGGGAATTCGCCGACGGCGTACGGCTAAAATTCACCGGACTGTCCGGTGTGCACCGGACTGTCCGGTGAGCCAACGGTCGGCCGGGCCAACGGTCGGCTGCGCAATCTGCGCGAGACACGTGGCCGAGCCAACGGTCGGAAGGGGGCACCGGACTGTCCGGTGTGCACCGGACATGTCCGGTGCGCCAACGGCTCCCAGATCTGCAACGGTCGGCAACGGTCGGCAGCGCTGTTTAAGGAAAGAAATCGGGCACCGGACAGTGTCCGGTGTACACCGGACTGTCCGGTGCACCCGACGACAGAAGGCAAGGATAGCCTTCCAGATTTGCTCTCAACGGCTCCTAGCTGCCTTGGGGCTATAAAAGGGACCCCTAGGCGCATGAAGGAGTAATCCAAGCAACCTTAGAGCATTCTTGATCATCCACACTCAGTCTTTGCGCATTCGATTGTCATTCTTAGTGATTCGAGCTCCGTTCTAGTGAGAACTTTGAGATAGTCTTTTGAGCTCGATTCTTGGTCGTGTGTGTGCGCATTTTGCTGTGGATTTGTGTGTGTTGCTTCCCTCCCTTACTCTGTGCTTCTTTGTGATCATATACTTGTAAGGGCAAGAGACTCCAATTTGTGGAGATTCCTTGCAAACGGGATAAAGAAAAGAAAGCAAAACACTGTGGTATTCAAGTGGGTCTTTGGACCGCTTGAGAGGGGTTGATTGCAACCCTCGTCCGTTGGGACGCCACAACGTGGAGTAGGCAAGCGTTGGTCTTGGCCGAACCACGGGATAAACCACTGTGCCATCTCTGTGATTGATCTTCTGTGGTTATTGTGTTTTGTTGGGACTCCTCTCTAGCCACTTGGCATTATTTGTGCTAACACTTAATCAAGTTTTGTGGCTTAAGTTTGAAGTTTTACAGGATCACCTATTCACCCCCCCCCCTCTAGGTGCTCTCAGTTAGGGAGCCAGCTTGGGTGCCGGGGTGGACTTCGTCTGGGTCCTCGACGCGCGTGGCGGTTGCGGCGCTCCCTGTATCGTGGGCAGCGTCCTCTGTGGAGTCAATTTGGGCGTCAAGACCGGGATTCCTCACCGGCATGGAAGCTCCGTCGCTGGACTGCCATCCGCCGTGGGCAGGGCTCCCTCCGCTTTGATCGATGGTATCTTACCAACCCCTGTGTTTGTACTCATCGTCTCTGCGAGTAGCGTCTCTAGAACGGTTGTTTGGGGCCTCGGTGTAGTTTGGGAGCTCGCCGGCGATGTCCGCCGCCGCGACATACACTCTGGTGCCGCTGGCGTGGACTTAGGAAGGAGACTGATCCCTGACCGTTGATCTGGCCGTGGTCGGCCATGATTGGATTGGACACATATCGCTTCATGTGTCAATCTGATTCGTTGATTCATGGATGAACGACTCTAGTCACATGCAGATTACACTCTTGATCCGACCCATGGGATCTTGATCCAATCGATCTAAGTGGGCACTAGTTTATTTATAAGAGTAATCTGATTTGTGTCGTGGACTTGCAATCCAACGGTTGTCGCGTGCGGATACCCCTTCGGCCACGACACTTTGCATAAGTGCCCCTGATCTTCACAGTAAACAACCCGCCATCCCTCGTGGCTGTACTTGAGTCTTGCGGATTTTTATACCAGAGCCCCTGCATTCTCTAAATATTATGCGCCCAGTCCAGGAGATAGAAAATCCATGGAAAATGAAATAGAAATCCCTTTTTAATATAAAAATCAATGCTAGAATGTGTTAAATTCATAGAAAATTCATATGATGTCCAAATTAGTTTATTCCAATTTCTATAATTTTGTAATAATATTGTTTATCACCTATTGCCCCTGTTTTGACATGAAAACAATAATAAAATTGATCTCCTAATTAATCTCATATCAAATACATAAAATCTTTGGAAATTCATAACTTCCCCATTTAAACTCTGAATCGATCTGTTCCAGTTGCGTTAGTCTCGTATGAATATTTACTACGCAGTAACAACACTTATTATACCATGCCTCATTCTTTTATAATTAGGTTTTTATTTAACTTATGTTGGTTAGTCTTGTTAATCTACTTACCATTATAATCTACTAAATATGATATATGGTCAAAAAAATAATTTATATTAAAGTTGAATTAATTACTACTTTAGATTATCTTTTCTTTGGAATTATAAAATGAACATAGAACCTGGTGCTAATCATTTAATCACATCATAACTTGATGACCACGACTTCGATCTTAGTAGTTCTCGATCCCACAATCTCGTAGCTTCGCATAGATCATTATTATTCAGTTTATACTTATGTTTGGTGTGATGTTAATTTTGTATATACCATGTTTGTTTGTATTGCTACGACTAGCAGTGCGGTCACAAGGATCTGAAGAATCACCCTGGTAACTGGAATCTCAAGTGCTAGGCAAGTGGTGCCCTTGACCACTTTTTACCCAATAATGTTCTTTAATATCACTTATAAATGCATAGGTTTAATTTTGATGGGATCCAATAGGTCATCTCAGTTTATTTATCCTGTTTACCTTGTTTATCCCTGAATCACTTGGGTAGTTCTGTTATTGCTCTATATGGTTTTGGGATTAATACTACATTATATCCATGTTCCAATTATTATGTTATTTTATTTATGTTCATGACAAGATTATTATATATTGTTAATTAGAACATGGAGCTTAACTTGAGAAACAATTGCCACCACAAGGGAGGAATGGGACCCCTTGGCTAACTAATTAGGAAAGCTAGTAGAAGACTACCTTACCCGAAAGGGGCAAGGGCAGTAGGGGAGTTGCATGCAAGGAGGTTCTCGGGTTGATTTTGCTGCGATGGCGGTCAGACGGGGGATTCTTGCAAGTGCTCTTCCCATAAACTATAGCGGGTTTTTGGAAGCTAGTGGAACTTTGTAAAGGCCTCGTAGTGGATCCCTAGCCATTCACCTCGGTAGTGTCTAAGGGTCTTGTAAACCCTGACGACATGGGAAACATGACTTGTGGATAAAGGGTACAACCTCTACAGAGTGTAAAACTGGTATACTAGCCGAGCTCACGGTCAAGAGCAGCTCAGGACTCTCGCATGATTAATTTATGGAACTTAAATTTAATTTGTCATTTGCATTTGCATGGGTTTTATTATTAATTTTGTTCTATTATTGTTATTATGGTTTGGTATTCACTTACATTTAGTAATTGCTAATAAAATTTGACCAACTTATTAAAAGCAATGCTCAGCTTAACCTCCTATTGTTGATCAGCCTTACACATCACATGAACTCCCACCTTTGGTGAGTTCATATCACATTATTCCCCACAACTTGTTGAGCTATGATCATATGTGAGCTCACCCTTGCTGTCTCACACCCCCCCACAGGTTAAGGACAGGTACCACGGGATAAGGCGCATGGTGGATGTTGCGCTGTGTTCGTGAGGGGTCTAGGTCGTCGTCTCCCGGTTGACTTTGTGGCACCAAGGATGGATTTTAGATCCTGTTATATTTATCTTTTATTTTGTAAGACTTCCGCTATGTAATAAGTACTCTGATTATTGTGATATTTATCTCTATACACTCTGTTATTATATATGTTGTCTTCTTTGGCGCATGTATAAGATGCACCTGACTTTGTTCCTTGAAATCGGGTGTTACAGCACCCTAAAACTCCTTAAGATGGTACCGAACACCCATATATGGAGGTAATATGCAAGGTCGTGCTGTATAACCCGCATCTGCTAGAAAAAATGACCTACAATTGGATTTAACTAAAATTAGCTAGTCATTTTACAAGCCAAAAAAGGATAAGTTGTGTGTCCTGTCTACTTCCATAAAAAGTCTGAGGGACATGACAATGCATCTTGGAGCACAAATGAGTCATGAGTTGATCCTTTCCATCTGGCCAACACATATGTAAACCTAAGATCAAAATCCATGGCAGCTAACACATTCTGTGTTGGGTAGTGTTTTCTACCTCTAAACCCTATCCTGCATATAAATGGGGACCTATGCTGGTACATGTGTGCCATCTAGTACTCCTACACATCTCTATCAAACAGATATAATGGCTTTCGGACCCATCGCAACTATCATGAGCTGACCAGCGCAACGCCCGTGGATCCAATGGTTTCTACGCGATGGCTTCCAGATCCAATAGTTTCTTTGTTTGATAGTGCTTGGAGTAGATGAGAAGAAGATAAGGGATCGTAAGGGGATGTTGACCGTGCATGCTTAGAGGAAACGACGAGTAGATTCGGCGCCTGCAAGGGAGGATCTCCTAGCGGAGCACTGATCTGGAGTGGGGGTCCGGCTGCGCTGTCGACGTGTGAGGAGAGGGCGGCCGTCGGCTTCATGCTCTCGGAGAGAAGTGCCGGCGTCAGGAGAGAAGTGACATGTGAGGAGAGGGCGGCCGTCGGCTTCGTGCTCTCGGAGAGAAGTGCCGGCGTCAGGAGAGAAGTGTGGCGTGTTGGGGTGTTGTGGCGGCCGATTCGAGCGCGCTAGGTGTGGCGTAAAATTCTGTGGCAGACCTAAAAAATGTTGCCAAACTTTTCGTGGTCGCCTAAAGTTAGTCAGGAACCAAACACTTATCTACACAACTATGGTGGCAGTTGGGGCAGTAAACCAAATATGTCCTTAATCAAATTAACCGATGTACATTTTGCGCTCATGTACATCAAGGGCCCGTTCTAAGTTTGCCCTATATAAGATTTCAAATTTCCAGGATGGGCACCGGATCGGACGCCGTGTGGCAATGCTGGCAGCGGACTTGAACGGGGGACTGGGCGCAAGCGGGGTGGTGGCACTCCCTTCCGTTCCCGGCCCTGACCGACGAAAGAGACGCTGACGTGGTGGTACGGTTCACTGGTTCCACTGTCGCCGTCGGTGAGCGTTAGTTGCGGCAGTCCAACCAACCACGGCCTTCGTCTTCGTGGGAGCAAGTCAATGATTGGCACGGCCACGAGGACCGCGGGAAGACAGAGCTGACGCCGCCGCGCCACCAACCGCGCACGCATTGCATGCCGCTGCTACGCGATTTTTGCCTCGTTATTAAACGCTTTGAGCTTATATATTAGTATTTGCTCAGCACCCACGGTCGGCTTGTGATTGATTAGCTGGACCTTTTTTTAGGATTTAGACAGGTTGCGGTAGATAAAGCATAGTATAGGAACACTGGCTGATATCGACGACACAAAAAAAAAAGTCATATGGTATTTTGAAAATGAACTTCTGTTCTTTAATTATCTACTAGAAAACTGTACGCTTATTTCGCGTACCAGCGACTTGTGCCAGGAATTTTGCGGTGGATTCGGCAAAATTCGGTACATGTTGACAAGCGTATAATAATGGTGGCCTGCCCAACAAACTCTACCGTTTCATGGAGTGCGGTGGTGGCGGCCACCGTACAGGTCGCGCGTCCGGCCGCTCGCCGCTGCCGTTTGTTTGATGGAGTGCGGTGTCGGCGGCTCAAAAGGCATCGTCCACCGTAGCTTTTTTTTTCTCGAGGTAAAATTACGCATAAGTAGATGTTTTAGGTTTAAATCTGGGTTGTTCACGTTCACATCAACTTAACCAATAAAACATATATATTTTTTGTGTTTTTATTAAAATAAAGCCTTCACATGTGATATATAAAAACTTTAGCAATGGACAGATATCTTACTAGTATTTCACTTATTTCTCTGTTTTTCACTAGATCTTAGGCTACGTTATTGGTGAAGGGTCTAGAAAGGAAGACACCATATCCTCACCCTACCACTAGCAGAAAACAACTTGACATGCTTGCAGTAACATCTAATTTTTACATACGGTTTTATTGCAAGTGAAAAAAAATGGTCGTCGCAACCCAAGAAGGCAAGAACGCACATCATGTCTGTGTTTAGTTTAGTGGCAGAGAACGCACAATATTTCAGGTGTGACGAATTTTGTGCATACCTATATGTATAAATCCATATATGTGTATATATGTGTTCTAGCTTATTGTAACTAATTTAAAGTGAAGCAACAGCATAAAGTATTTTGCATCAAACAAATGCAAGTAAGGACATTGAGGGATATCTTAACAAAAGAAGATACATTCATCATAGCTAATGATAATGATATAAGTTGCAAAAAACCATTGACAATGCACCAATAAAATGTGCCAAACAAAAAAAATAAACATGTGTTAATAATGACATTTAGATGAAGTGTCTAAAATAAAAACAAGAGTAATCAAGAGATATACGTAGTTATGTCTAGTAGACTGAGGCAATTGCATTTATCTATTTTTTAGCTTTTGAAATGGCTTTTTATTTTTTCAAGGCCAAGTCCTTTGAATATTTCCTTCTTAATGTAGCAACCCATTCAATCATTTAACCATCATTGGACATCTTATTGCATAACTTAGTCTTGATAATCTTCATTGTCGAGAACACCCTTTCAACCATTGTTGTCGCCACTGGTAAATAGCAATGTCAACTCATGGTGCTAAGGGTAGACATGCAGGGGGAGTGGTATGGAGGATTGGAGATTCACCGGAGAGAGTAAGTTCACACATGCCACATAAGGCTCATATCATGGAGCACCTCATTCGCAATAGGAAACGAGAAGCGACTCACGTTATTCCATTTGCCTTCATGTTGATGATTGAAGTCATAGCTCAAGCAACTTCAGTTATAACTGTCCGGCTTGACGTGACTAGAATCTAAACCCTTATACATGAAAGGGACCTCCATGTAAACTACAACCATCTTTCACATATGGATATGAACAACCTCCTCCGCCTGCATATGCATATTCACATCCATCAATACCGTAGCCATCATATGTTCCATTTATTAGTCTTACAGAGTTGGATCTGGGTAGTCAGGTGTGTTAACTTTGTTTCGTCGTTAACTACTTATCATTCATATTAACTAGCTGATTTTATTTCATAACTTTGCATAGAGTTATTTATCTAGAATGAGCTCATATCTAGATGCTTCCAACATGACTGAATATTATGACTCCAGCTGAATATGTGGTCCATACACGATTTGTGTGAAGAATTATGTTACGAAAAAACTTCGTACGTACTTGTATGCCACTACTGTAACATTTTATTGCTTTGTGTTGCACTGAAATTACGGTTTTTATTTGCATACGTATATTTTGTGTGTTTTTAGACATCAAATTATTTGTGAATATATTATTATTTATTGTGCAACGTGATTTAAACAAAATACAAATAGAACATATTCAAAAAAATAATTTTTACTAACTAAATTACGTTTACCGATAAAAATAATAGAAAACCGATCGATTTTCAGCGAATTTCAGCGAGAAAATGGAAAACCGAGATTTTGAATGTAAAGGCTAGTTTGGAAAACCCATTTCCCAATAATTTCTATTTTTTCAAGAGAAATTAGTTATTTTTTATTAAAAAAATAAAAATTTCTTTATAAAATGGAGTTCTCATACTAGTCCTAAAAATGTAAATCGCTAGTAAAAAAAAGGGTGTTCGGGCGGTTTTGATTTTTTTTCGTCCTCGGCCCTCAGCTGTCCAAACGGGATGGCGATCCGTAGTCATTCAATTCTATTTTACGCTGAAGATGTCGCCGAAACATGGAGTTGAAAAAAAAAATGATCTGCCGAACTTCAAGGACCTTTTTAACTTTTCTAACACAAAATCCACCAAACTCACATTTCTCTACCCTGCTGAATGTTGGCACGTGTTTACTGCTGACTCTGACGGCGTGGGCCCGCACCGACTGCTGCGTTAACCGCGTGCCAAACCGAAGCACAATCTGCGAGGAGCCCTTAAAAAAGAAGACCACACAAGGCTTCTCTCTACGCCGCCGCTGCGCTTGCGCTCCTCACACAAACCGCAAGAAGACAAGAGCCCGATCCGCCGGCTCGCCGGTCACCATGGAGCACTACGAGCGGCTTGGCAAGATCGGAGAAGGCACGTCGGGGATCGTCTACAAGGCCCGCGACCGGCGCACCGGCGAGACCGTCGCCATCAAGCGCCTCCGCGCCGGCGCCGGCAACGGCGAGGGCGACGCGTTCGACAGGACGTTCCGCCGCGAGGTGCGGTGCCTCGAGGCGTGCCGCGGCCACCCCTGCATCGTGGAGCTCCGCGCCGCGCACCGCGACCCCGCGGGCGCGTTCCTCGTGATGGAGTACGCGGGGCAGAGCCTGCCCGAGGTCATGCGCGCGCGCGCCGAGCGGGCGCTCCCGGAGCCCGACGCGCGGCGCGTGATGCGGCGGCTCCTGGAGGGCGTGGCCGTGATGCACGCGCGCGGCCTCCTGCACCGGGACCTCAAGCCCGACAACGTCCTCCTGGACGGCCGAGGCGGCGTCAAGATCTGCGACCTGGGGCTGTCGCGCGCGGCGGCGGCCCCCGGCGCGCCGCACACGCCGGGGCTGGCGACGCTGTGGTACCGCGCGCCGGAGATGATCCTGGGCTCCGGGGACTACGACGCGGGCGTGGACACGTGGGCGCTCGGCTGCATCATGGCCGAGCTCCTCGCCGGCGCGCCGCTCTTCCCCGGGAGGTCGGAGATGGACCAGCTGAACAGGGTGTTCGACACGGTGGGGATGCAGGACATAGCGTCCTGGCCGGGATTCGCGCGGCTGCCGCGCGCGGGGTCGCCGCTCTGCCGGCGGGCCAGGCCTCCCAGCAGGCTCCGGGAGCTGTTCCCGGCGTTGTCGGCTGCCGGGTTCGACATCTTGGCCGGACTGCTGGCGTGCAGGCCGGACAGGCGCCTCACCGCGGCCGACGCGCTCCGGTACCCGTGGTTCGCGGATGCCGCGGCGGTGCCTGAGGTCTTGCCGGATCAGCCGCGTGCTTCGCGCTGCGCCGGCTTCGCTGCCGGTGTCGCTGGTGCTGGCGAGGCAATCGTAGCGTAGAACACGAACGTTAAGAGACATGTTAATCAATCGGTTGTAGAATAATTGGTTACAGTACTATTTTGTTTTTTAAAAAAGTACAGTCTATAGTTTATGTTCGACACCGATTGCATTCATTTGATGGAGCAATTCACTGTAGCCATGTTCATGACTGACTTAAAGAAATGTTTTTAACTTGCAGAAATTTCGTCGATACATGTCTTGTTTCTTTTTTTTTCGTCAGAGAAAGCTCTCTTCATCTGTTAGATTGCCTTCATCTTTCATGGTTGGTGAAATGCCACAGCTTTTATTTTAGCAGGTCGCTTTTATGGTTGGTGAAATGATCTAGAACGTGCAACTTGTTGGTGAATTCGATGTGGTTACAGACAACATACATTACTTAAAATTTAAATATATACAGTACATTTGGGAGCTGCATGTTTATCTTCGTGCAATGGAGAGACAAATTAGAAATCAAGAGGTTTGTCTGATTTGTGTAATTCGGTATTTCAACCCAATTTGGTGACGAGTTCTGTGTATATATAACCATGTCATTACCAAAAGGAAAACTAACTCAAGATTTGATCAAACCCCCTATGTTGTGGATAACATACTTGGGAGTACATGATCTCAGACAGGTGTTGAACCCTCCGCGTACCAGCCAGCCATGAGCCACACCGGATGAGCCTAGCCTGCTGTACTGAAGAGTGCAGAGGGGACTGCACATCAGTGACCCAGCAGCCATCATCCTAGATCAACACAAAGCCCCGCTATTGAATAAGATGCTTTCTATTGAAACTTGGCTCCCAATGGCTAGTTCTAGTAATTCACTATGCACAACATTAATGTTTAATAACATCCCTAACTCGAACATAAATTTGTAGAAACTGAAAGCCCCGCTAAAAATCAAAGTTTTTCCATGATACTTACAACAAAGGGTGGTGCTCACAAAAGATAACTTGGTTAAGAGAACTTGGTGAGGTGATTTAATTGTTGCTTATGCCATAGGAATGAAGCAATTAACCGTTTATTATTTAAGTGTCACCTTGCTCGCTCTATATATACCATATTTTTGTTTAATAACACCCCTAACTCGAACATAAACCTGTGGAAACTGAAAGCCTCGCTAAAAATTAAAGTTTTTCAATGATACTTACAACAAAGGGTGCTGCTCACAAAAGAGAACTTGGCGAGGTGATTTAATTGTTGCTTATACCATAGGAATGAAGCAATTAACCGTTTATTCTTTGAGTGCCACCTTGCTCGCTCTATATAGACCATATTACACATGGCCATGGCCAAAGAACAACCTGACAGTGTGGAACATATATTTAGAGATTAGTTACATGAGCTTGATGTCGAACTATAACCCTTGTTTTTTCTAGGAGTTGCAGCTCTTTGTTGGCCGCTTTGGTTGGACAGGAATGACATGGTTTTTAAGAAAAAAGAGTGTGCTTTCTTCTATTCAGGTTATCCATATGGCAGCCCTTTGGATCTCGAGATGGGTTATACTACAGCGGGTGCATTTGCAACAGTGGTTGCGAAGAGATCACATCTTTTTTATGTAAGTGGCCAAGGCTTTTTTATCCCACGCATGGGTGGAGGTCTAGTCTTTAGATTCAAGGCCACTTGAGTGTGTTTGATGTTTTTTGTTTTCTTGACGTAGCTTTGTGTGTTCAACAGAAGTGGAAGTTGGCTAAGACTTTGTATCTTCTTAATGTACTGATCTTGATTGTTAATAACATTGCTTACTTTGTAAAAACACAACATGTTGATGGACCATCGCCAAGTCAATGGGTGCGCCAAGTTGGCTACATAACACCGGTGGCCAACAAGACTTGAACCAACATCTACGACATGCCTAGGCAAGGGACGAAATTATGCCTCGATGGATTTTAACCTATTTTAATTAATCAATATTTAATATCTTTAAAACAATCTATTCTGAAAGGTTATTCTAGATCTAACCTCTTTAATCACACTGCACATCAGCTTATATGTCATGATCGAATCACACTATTATATGGCATACATTAGCATTACAAAGCTGCCAAGCTAGAATTATAGATCTAAGGTGGAGGTTCATATTCCACCATTTTCATTGACACAATATAGTGATTAGTCTTGTCACTTCATTTGGCATGATAGAGAGAAGACACCTAGCCAAATCTTGTTTTAAATAGCTTTTTTGTCCACCATAAAAAATAATATATTATGATTTAATCCCACATAACTCAACTATTTGATGAAGATAAACAAATCAATTTAGTAACATGCACAAGGCGAAGTACCATACAACAACAACAAAGTCCCAAGAAAGTTAGGGTAAGCTAGAGTTAAAATCCAACATAAACCATAAGTTAAGGTTCAACAACATGGATAACCTTTTTCATACATTTCTATTTAAAGCTAAATCTTTAGGTATATCCATCCTTTTAAGTCTCATTTTATTTTAATCTCTTTTGATGTCAACTTTGGTCTTTCCCCATCTACATTCCTATTGCTATTGCATTTTAGGTTCCAACTATTCATTGGTGCCCCTAGGGTTCTTCGTTGAACATGTCCCAACTATATCAAATGATGTTAGACAAGTTTTTATTCATTTGGTGCTACTCCTAGCATATCACGTACACCATCTTTCCAGACTCGATCCTTTCTTATGTGGCCAAAAAACCAACACAATGTATGTATTTCCATAACACTTATCCACTAAACATGTCATATTTTTGTAGGCCAATATTTTGTACCATACAACATAGCATGTCTAATCGACATCCTATAAAACTTGCCTTATAGGTTATATGGTACCCTCTTGTCATATAGAACGCTAGATGCTTGATACCACTTCATCCACCCTGCCTTGATTCTATGGCTAACATCTTCATCAATATCCATGTATCTATATAGAATTGGCCCTAAATACCAAAAGGTAACCTTTCTAGGCACTACTTAACCTTCCAAACTAACGTCTTCTTGCTTATGTATAGTAGTACCTAGGTCACATATCATATATTTGGTTTTAGTTGTACTGAAACTAAAACATTTAGACTCTAGAATATTCGTTACAACTTTAATTTTCTATATACTCCTACCCAAGAAAGATGAGAAGGGGAAAGGGCTTGCAAGCCTAGACATGAAGTAGTTTTTTACTACTCTCTATTCAGCAGCTAGGCGTGCAGATCTCTTTTGTGGCATCACTTTTTATTATGGATAATATGTTTTCATCTGCCACTATGAACTCTCTCTCTCTCTCTCTCTCTCTCTCTCTCTCTCTCGCACTACAAATTTGATAGTGCTGATCTTTATGCTTAGGAATTCTGAAACTCTTGGGCTTACTGAAATGTGACAAAACCAATCATTTTTATATAAATAAGTCAGGTTTGACCTATATTGCATATAGATCTCGACACCTACACAGATGGCATATCTTGCTAAATGGATGGCACACACATGAATGATAAGAGGGATCGAAAAATTCTTTCCCACAATATTAGAGGGATTAATGCACCCAAAAAATGAAACTCGATGTGTAATAAGATTACACCGTCTGGATGTGAAATTGTGTGCCTCCAAGAAACTAAGTGTGTCTCCTTCGATCTTGCATACATTAGAAAGTTCTGCCCAAAACTTTTTTATCAATATTGCTATCACCCCTCAAATGGAGCATCTATTGGCACGATAATAATCTGGCAGGGGCGAGATTTACTAGGAATGTGACCTTCGAAAATTAATATGCTCAGATAATTGAATTTCACTCCACACTGACAAATCAAAGATGGTTCCTGTTGGGGGCCTTCGGCTTTCGAAGGTCCTCAAAAATATGATTTAAACAATGTTTCGGGAGTATAATGTGTGAACAGGTATCTTCGGACTAGAATCGGTATCACAGTGGGAGAAGCCCAAAGAATACGAAGGTTGATACAGCGCCGAAGCTGTGAGCAGGAAAGCTTCGGCGTGATAGCAGAAAATGAAACTGACTTAAAGATGAAAAGGCTATTCAGACCTCGGTGGGTTACTATAGAATTACTACCAAATGTAAAGGGCATGGATGTAATTTTACATGGACTGCGTCCCGTGCCTATAAATAGGTGAACAGTACTCCCGTACTGTTCACGCTGACTTGGCATTTACTTTTGCGTCACGCTTGTACTTTTACCTTCTTTCGAGCTGAAGGTACAATTGTGATTTGATATCATTTCTATTTTTCTATAATGATAATATAGAAATAAGTTGATAATTATACATAATTGTTTATGTTATCCCTTGTATTACATATGATTCCTTTTTCATTATGATATGTTGTGTTGATGAAGGTTTGTCCTTCATAACCTTCGTCCGAAAATCATTTTATCCCAAGGGAAATAAAACTTTGAAGGACGAAGGACTTTAACGTTTAACACTTTTTGTGTTGCCTTGTTCTTAACTCATAGCATTTGAGAACAAGTCCCCAACATTGGCGCCCACCTCCGGTGAACTCACTTCCACTCTTTAGTTTTGAACATCTTCGGCAATCATAAACCTTCGCTATGGCGCCGAAGAAAGCTTCAGCAACTGGGGCTACAGTTCTGCAACCGCTGGACCCCAATCAGGAGACTCTCTCTCTTCGGGAGGCCCGAAGCCAGAAGAGGAAGGCTGTTAGCCCGACACCGCAAGAGGATGAGCTAGACCAAGAAATCAGAGACATGGAGATGCTTCATCAACAGGTGCAGAGGAAGAAGGAAAAGATGGCCAGGCTAGCAGAGCTGCAAAGGCAGATAGACGAAGCCTCTGAAGAGGTTCGTCATCTTACTCAGGATGAGCAGAACCGAAGGCCTCAACACAAGGAACTTCATCAGGAAGGTTTCTTCAACGAAGATGACTGGTATGAGAATTTCCACAATGGAAATTTTGCTTTTGATGATGCTTCTCCTCTGTCCGCTGAGCTGCAGGCTACACCTTGGCCTTCGTCCTACAAGCCGCCCCAGCTCCCCATGTTCGATGGCCATTCAGACCCGAAGCAGTTTTTGATGAGCTACGAAGCAACAGTATCTTCGTATGGTGGCAATACTGCAGTCATGGCAAAATCTTTTGTTATGGCAGTCAGGAGTGTTGCTCAAACCTGGTATTCCTCCCTTCGACTAGGAACGATCACTTCATGGCAAAAGCTAAAGGACATGTTGTTAACCAGCTTCCAAGGGTTTCAGACGAAGCCGGTCACTGCTCAAGCTCTATTCCAGTGCACCCAGGATCACGAAGAATACCTTCAGGCGTATGTCCGGAGGTTCTTACGTTTAAGGGCACAGGCGCCAACAGTGCCCAACGAAATTGTAATTGAGGCCATGATCAAGGGACTTCGGCCAGGACCTTCAGCTCAGTACTTTGCTAGGAAGCCTCCTCAAACTTTGGAGAAGCTGCTCCAGAAGATGGACGAGTATATTCGGGCCGACAATGATTTTCGTCAAAGAAGGGAGGAAGCTTTCAGGTTTTCTGAAATGACCAGGGGCTTCGGAGGAAGATTTTATCCGAGGCACGTCAGGTCAATTCACAATTCTACTCAAAATGATGATAAGGGGAGTCAGCAGCAAAGGCCACAATGCTCCTCACAGGCTTCGGGGCAACAACAAAGCTCCTTCCGGCCGCCAGCTCCAAGAGGCAGAGGCGCCAGGGGTTTCGGCGGAAGATTTGGAGATCAACCAAGGAGAACATTTTGCTTGTTCTGTGGTGAAAACAAGGGCCATACCACCAGGATGTGCCATGTTACCATCCAGAAGCAAAAGGAGATAGCCGAAGCTGCAGCACAACAGGGTCAGCCGAAGCAGATCATGCACACTGCTTTGTATCATTCGCCTTACATCCCAGAATATGTAGGCAATCACCCTGCAGTTTCTGTTGCTTCGGCAAGTCAACCTCAAGCTTCCTGGCAACAGCCTCCGCCTCCACCACCGTTGCAACAAGGCCAGCAGCCAGAAGGGGGCCAATATGCTCAACATCAAAGGGACTTCAGAGAACAGTCCGAAGCTCGCACAGTCAATAGCACTGTGCCAGAGTCGAAGCACATTTATTGACAAATATCCTACCTTGATAGTAGTCTTTTCCATTCAGTTTTATTTTCTGTGTAATAAAGGACACTTTTTAAATCTCATGTAATAGTTTCGTTGTCTGCCACAAGGAAAATATATCTTCTCCACAGGCTTAAGTTGTTGAAGCTTAAAGATTTGCGATAGCAAGGAGGACCTTCGAATTATCAAAAATTTATTTTAAAAGGCACGGTATGAATTTTTCGAAGCAGCAAAAAGTCGTTCTAAGGAACGCAGAGTAAGTTTGCTGAAGTTACAAAAAGCCGTTCCAAAGGGAGCGCAGTGTAAGTTTTCTGCTCAGAAGTCGTTCCAAAGGGAATGCAGAGCTTACAGCGAAAAATAAACGCTGATACCGCCTAAGTAAAAGGCGAAGCGCGAAAAGTCAACGCGAATACCGCCGAAAGTAAAAGGCGAAGAAGCTCCTAAGGGAGGCTTACAGCGAAAAATAAACGCTGATTCCGCTGAAGTAAAAGGCGAAGAAGCTCCTAAGGGAGGCTTGCAGCGAAAAGTCAACGCTGATTTAAAAAGATTGTGTTTTATTGCAGGAATGTGCGTGTATCTTCGGAATAAATACCATTTTACATAACATAACATCATCACATCATTTCGCATAGCATAAGCATCATACATCATGCTGCATATGGCACAAGAAGGGGGCACAATATCGATCTTCGGAAAAATGCTTTGAAAAAGGGAAAATCATGCTAAGTCACAAGGAGATACAATATTGATTTTCGGAGTGTAGCTTCGGAAAATATTTTCACAAAGCCTGGACATTCTTCATCAGAACACTATGGATATCGTTCTGATAAATGAAAATTCTTCTTCATGAAGCATGAAAAGAAGGGAAGGTGTTTTTTCGTCGAAGACTCAAAAACGGTACGCATGTAAAATTTCATGCATCGTAAAGAATTAAACCTTAAAAAAACAAGTATATTACGTTCAGGGTTACAAGATATTACACATATTACATTTCAGATGTTTTTACAATAGCACCTAGTCTTCCCTAAGTACTACTTCCGCAGCTTCGTTCAGGAGTTGATTGACAACTTGATCCATGATAGCTTCGGCCATCTTTTTGATTTCATCGTCTTCCTTCGGGTGAGGGCCCGGAGACGTTTTAGCAGGATCTGAGGGAGGACAGGATACGGCTACATTGCTATTACAATTGACGAACGAAGTTTGAAATCAAAAGTTACAACACAATAAAAACCATTAGTTAATACCTATTCGCCCTTCGGGCTCTGCACTTTTCTCAGTAGCCTTGGCCACTTTTCTAGCATCATGGATGCCTTTTTCGCTTTTTTGGATAATTTCTCGGGCCATTTCTCGGCCACCATTATCCCAGATATCGGTGAAAAATTTTCCACCAACCATGCTAGCTTCAGCTGAAGGGTCTTTAGCATCTTCGAAGGACAAGGCAGTTTCGGATTGTGCTAAAATTTTTACATGTTCGCCGCCTTTCCTTTCCAAAATGGTGGCAATCCCCCTGGCACCCGAAAAAGCGCATATGTCTCCGCGACTATTTAAAATTTCCTCAAAGGCCTCAGCTTCGTGATTAATCCATTCAATGGGACCTTCGGGGTTGCCTCTTGTAAAGTTTTCTTCGCTCGAGAATGCGCCAACGCTAGCGAAGCTAGCTTTCATTCTCTTAACACACTCCATAGATTTGTCATAGCATCTTTTCTTGGATGAACGAAGCTCTTCAACAGTTCTTTCTAAATGACTTGCCCATTGGTCGCTAAGTTCTCGCTTCGTTTCTTCAAGTATGCGTTCTTCTTTAGATCGGGCTAATTGCTTCCGAAGATCGTCAATCTCGTGCTTTTGGGCTGCAGTTTGTGCCTTCGAGGCAGCTTCGTTCTCCTTTATTTTATCCACCAATGTAACTAGAATTTTGTCCTTTTCCAAGGCTTCGTTTCTTAGTTTGATCACCTCTGTTCGAAGGTTGTTGAAAGCAATTTCATAGCTCTCATCTTCGGCATTCTTTTGCGCTCTCAGCGCGTTGCTTAGAATTAAACCCTATATGTAAAAGAGTTAGTATAAGAGTAAAAGAATAAATTTCAAATCATAAAGTTTCCAAATGCGCAGATCTCGTACCTTCAGGCTATTATACGCAAGGCTGTCCGCAAGATTGTCCTTTGTCATCGCGCAGAGGCCAGCCTCCAGCTTCGGAAACCCCATGCTTCGGGCCATTTCCCGGCAAACGAGTAATTCTTTGTTATCCGGGAGGCAGTATAGGAAATCTTCTTCATCTGTACCATTGAACACTAGTGCCCCCTTCGGATATTTCAATTCTTTGGCATAGTGATTAGCTTCAAAAACTTCTTCTTCTGATAACTTTTTCCCCGAAGCATGTCGAACAATATAATCAAGAACTTTGGGGATGTGAGAGTTCCCTTTGGCCTGGGAACAGGATCTAGATGTCGCCTAGAGGGGGGGGTGAATAGGCGAATAAAAATTATCACTTTAAAACTTAAATCTTACTCTACTCGAAGACAGGATCGCAGTGGAGTGAAGAATCCTTCGAGTAGGTTGCAGTGGAATTGAAGTTCCTGTCTTACGAATATCCTGCACTTCAAGGAAAGCTAGTACCACAAGTAAGTAGTGAAGTGCAGATACATAAGCGAGTAGGACAGAGAGTCAGAGTACAATACAGAATAGAGCACACAGACGCAAGGATTTATCCCGAGGTTCGGCCAAGCCTGAAATGCTTGCCTAGTCCTCGTTGGAGTTAGCCACACCTGGGCTTGGAGTCTATTTCAACTCCTTCCTCCGTTTGCTCAGATCTGTCAGTATGACAGATAGAGCCTTTCACTATTGAGTGGGGTTACAACAGAACCGCGGCTGCTTACAAACTTCTTGGCAGCACCCCGGTAGAGTAACGATACGCTCAAGACCTTGCTCTAGCTCTAAGCAGCACTTCTCCTCTCTCTTAAGGCTTATAGCTGTGCCTTCTACACAAACTATAGAGTTACACACAAGAGGGAGAGTGAAAATTGATTCGAGTGAAGTCTACACTTGTTGGCTGCGCTTGTATTTTGCTTGAGGCGCCTAGGGATCCCTTTTATAGGCACAAGGGGCCTAGGAGCCGTTGGAATCCCATTTGGAAGGCAATACTTTCTTTCTGTCGGGTGGCGCACCGGACAGTCCGGTGCACACCGGACACTGTCCGATGCCCGATTTCTTTCCTTCTACGTCGAAGCCGACCGTTGGCAGTCTTGGAGCCGTTGGCGCACCAGACATGTCCGGTGCACACCGGACAGTCCGGTGCCTCCATCTAGCCGTTGGCTCGGCCACGTGTCCCACGCAGATCGCGCGGCCGACCGTTGGCCCGGCCGACCGTTGGCTCACCGGACAGTCCGGTGCACACCGGACAGTCCGGTGAATTTTAGCCGTACGCCGTCGGCGAATTCCCGAGAGCGGCTACTTCACGCCGAGCCAGCCTGGCGCACCGGACACTGTCCGGTGCACCACCGGACAGTCCGGTGTGCCAGACTGAGCTGAGTCTTGGCTGCACTCAGCCAAGTCTTTTTCTCCTCTTTTCTTTTCTTCTTCTTTCTGTTTCTAACACTTAGACAAGTATATTAGTACACAAAACCAATGTACTAAGGCCTAGAAACATACCTTTACTCTTGATCATTAAATCTATAGCATTTCACATGCTTGAGCTTTGATGTTGGACTCATAAATCATCAAGTCGGCTTGACTTGATCTAGATTGACATTACTTGGCTCCAACATCCTGCAAAGGTCACATAGAACATCTCCAAACATAGGAACAACCCAAACTAAAGATTAAGGTGAACTTAGCTCTTTTGGGCTGCTTCCAGTTCTGGTTTTGACACTTGTTCTCCTTCTAGTGACCTTGATCTCCTTCTTAGAGTTTGATCTTGAGCCTTATGACTTACACCACATAACTGTAGCTGTTTCCTCATTGGCTGTAAGTCACGTTCTTATGTAGTGATCCTTGATGTGCCGTAGCTGTTCTCAACTCGATCACCCTTGACTTTGCAAGCCTTCTTCTTCACCCTTGGCTTTGGGTTCCTCAGCCTCCTTGACCTTCTCCCGTGCACTTGGTACCTCGAAGCTTTTCTTGCCTCCGTCCTTGGCTTGATCAGTTGTCTCCGAGCTACGCACCCGAGTCTCACTTATGCAATGTCCATCTTACTTGTGATGTCCATCATGTATCCATAATCCAGTTCTTGGACCATCACATTTGTTCACTTGTGTTGAACCCTGTAGGCTTTACCTTAAGCACCTGTTCAACACTTAGTACACTTGTTAGTCCTTTAATTGAGTTGTCATCCAAACACCAAAACTCACAAGAGAGCTTTCAATCTCCCCCTTTTTGGTGATTGATGGCAACACAATTAAAGCTTACATAAGAATAAGATTTGAAGCACAAATTTTGAATCAGAATGCTCCCCCTAAATATGTGCTTACTTCAAGAACCTAATTTTGGCCTCAGACGCCAATTTGCACATACTTAGGCAATTCGAAACATTTCTCCACCTTAGCACTTTTTAGGATGCAATGTGTCAAGAATCAAACCATGATACTATACCACACAAATGCACATAATCAAACACACAAATGCACATAATCAGAGTTAAACACCATTCAAATTAGTGGATATATCACAGTTAAACACCATTCAAATTAGTGGATATATCACAGGAATATCATCCTACCACTATTCACCATTAAGATACTAATTTAAACTAAGATACCAATTTAAAGCAATCTTAAAGCACCATTAACCACATGACTATCTATTACACTATAGAAGCCAAATAATTCATCGCAGCAGAAACACTAGTCCATATGAGCAACACATATAATACTGCAAGAAACATATGAATATCACACTTGGCAAAGCTCAAACTAACACATCACCCCTTCGGATAAGCTTTCCTCTCAGGTTGAGATAAGCTTTAATGCACAAATTCTCCCCCTTTGACATCAAACACCAAAAACCATACTCGAGCAAGAACATAGGATGATGTCAAGGGTGTTAAGGAGGAACACGACTATCAAACCTCCCCCTTACTTATTGAGCATATGCCCGATCAACATTTAGGCAAGATACATATATGCAAAAAGATTAATACTCCCTTTGTACCTTTACCATGTTGTAGTGTACTTCCCATCTTGAAAGTATCTAATCTCTCAAGAGCTTCTTCACACTTGTGCCTGATTCTTTATCCTTACTTTTTCTTGTTGCTAAGACATCAAACTTAGAACAAGTTATAGTATTGGGCACAAGAAGAAACTTCTATTCTCATGATTATCAAAAGATGTCAATTGAAGCGAACTATTACGGCTACCAATTGAAAGATACCAATTGCAAAGTTCATTTATTATCATGGCTCCATGATATTTAAGCATCTATTATCACCAGATATTATAGAGCATGAGCAATCTAAAGATATGCACTTACTCACAACTTGAGATACCAATTTCTTGACTTACAAAGGTACCCAAGTCCAGATTGCTCCATTTCTTGCTTATCTTCTCTTTTCCACCTAGAGACTGTACAAGATCGCTCAAGAAACAGTTAGTCTCAAAGGACACAAGTTATGTGTGCTCCCCCTCAAGTTGTGCATCAAGTATTTGAATGACTTGCACTTTGCACATTCTAGCTTCCTTAGAATTAGAGGGGATCACGACATACCTTGGTCAAGGCATACTCTATCACTTTCATCACACAAGGATGCCAATTTGAATATCAATTGTAAAACCACTTAACACCAATTTAAGGCTAAATGAAGGGTTGACTAAATTCAACAATGCATGCCTCAGTGGCACCTAAGCCAATTCAATACTCAAGGAAGTCTAACATTTACTCAACCTGTACATGCTTCATATTTAACTATCATTGCATATACCAATTGAAGATCAACACAATCATGTATATAAAGCGAAATATCTAAGCATGTCATGATTAAGAAGGTTTATTAGGTGCATAAAAGAAACAACAATTTAAAGGCATAAATTACCTAAGCCAAGATATTACCAATTGAAAGACAAGAACATAGCTATGATCACAATGAATGGAATTTCAAGAATATTTAATGAAATTGCATAGCTCCATTTTCCATACCTTTGCCCTTATGAGAGCCCTTGTTATCGCCATTTCAGGGCTCCTTTTGCTTACACACCTCATAGCTCAAAAGGGCACGACATGGATTTGAAATTCACACAGTACCAAACTAGGGTAATCATGTGAACATGGACTAAACAAAATGTCATAATTGCACATAGCATGATTTACAAAAAGTTACAGTTTATCCATATACACCAAGAGAGTTAATCGTTGTGGATATAACAAATGAGATAGCTACCCATGAATGATTCAAAAGATATATCCTATATAGCATCAGTCATGATTAAGCAAACATCATTATGATACATTTAACATAGGCAATCATAAAGCACAACTACTCCAAAGACAGGAAGCACAACAAGTCAATTTAAGAGCAATACTAAATTGCAATTATGTACTTAAAATACACGGGGTACCGTCCTCTGGAGAGCTAGTTGTAGATTCTCATCAAAGTCCTTTTACTTGATTCACCAATAATGATTAAGGAACTATACACCTTATTTTACTTGAGATGAACATGGGATTAGTGTCTCACAATAATTCAACCTTGGGACAATAAACACAAAAACAATTAACAGCTTAAGCATAGAGTTTTAGATAACCGTCTTAAGCTCTCCCATGGTCTCCAGTCCATCTCAAGACACCTGCATGGTCTAGTTAGCACAGTTTGGTACCCATCTCGGGATGGGTACATAATGATCATGTAAATGTGCCTTTGGTACCCAAATTGCCTTTGTGCTAGTTCTAGGTGATCTCGTTATAGATCTAGCACACGTGTATGATTTGGGTCTCCTATCCGAATAAGATTGACACAAATTCACTTGTTTAGGAATCTTACCTTTGTAACATACCTTGGATAGATGACCCTGCTCACCACACTTGTAGCAGAAACGTCGCTCAACTTGACATGACGCTTGCTGTGTGTCATTTTCCTTGGTGAGGGTTACTTTGGAGGATGCCCATCCTTGATTCTTCATGACCGGACATGAAGTGATCATGTGGTCCTTATTGTTGCATCCAAAACAACTCCTTGTCCCTTCATTTTTGTCTTTGTACGGACAAGACGCGATGAGGTGGCCTAACTTCTTGCACTTGAAACACCTCCTTTTTCCTCTTCCCTTTGTGTACTTGAATGACATGGAGAGAGGGTCAGTGCAAACAACATGATTAATTGAATCTTTACCTTTTTCAAAGCTCATGTTGATTTCTTCATCTCTAGGAATATTTCTCTTGTTGAGCTTGACACTTGCTGCAGTTTTTCCTTTCTCAAGCTTCTTCACCACGCGCCCATGGATATCTTGAGAGAGTCGAGCAAAGTGTCTTCTCCTCAGTTGTCGTTGCTTCTTATTCCCACAGAATTTCTCTTGTGACCCTAAAACTTGTTGCTCAATCAATGATTGGCTTTCTTTTGAGCAACAGGGGTTAGCACATGATGATATACAATTCAAATGCGCACACGTGCGAGAATGAGGTTCACATGAATTTAAGTTTACAATTATAACCTCATGAGCAACATTAAGCATGATATGGTCATCAACTAGTTTATTATGAGAATATGACAACATATCATACTCTTCACCTAGAGCAAGTTTTTCTAAATTCATTGTTTCTACTTGACTTCTAAGCATAGAATTTTCAGTTTTAAGTTGAGCAACATTAGATAGAGCGTCATAATTATTACTTTGCTCAATTAACATTGAATCATACCGTTGGACCAAATTATCATGAGAGCACTTTAGCTCCTCATGTTCTTTGGTCATCTTCTCCAGGCTGTCGTTGGTTTTGATGAGAGTCTCATCTAGCCTGAGAAGCGTCTCGCCTTGTTCCTTGTTCCTCCTCAACAATTTAACCAAGAGCACTTTGTCTTCTTTGTTGAGATGGGTGTAGAACTGGCGAATCTCCTCTTATTCCACATCACCGATCTTATTTTCCCTGTCATTATTATTAGTGGAAGCAGTACAGGAAAATGTACCTTGTGGTGATGAAGACTCATCCTCGCTATCATCCTCATATTCCTCCTCATCATCGCTTTCGTCTCCATCATCATTGTTAGCAATAAGACACTTATAACTAGTGGAAGACAAACCTGTCGACGAGGTGGATTCATCGTTGGGTGCCCATCGTTCTTGATCTTCTCCTTTTGAAAGGTTAGTATCACAAGCAATATGGGGAGTAGAAGCAGTACAATTTGCCACACAATATTTTACTTTAATTCTATTCCATAAATCATGAGCATCAACAATTAAATCATTACCACTACTCATGATGGCAAAATAAGCACCTCTAGAAAGAGAATCAACTAAGATGCTGCAAGCACGGTGATTGAGAGAAAAACATCTTAGTTCATCATTAGAGGGATTTTTACTAATATCAGATGGAAAAATACTTCTCCTAAAGATCTGTCTCAAATCAGGATCAACACTCATGAAAGCATTATAAATAGAGACAGACCAAGATTTATAATTAGAGCCATCGCCGAAAAGAATTTCTACAGTTACCTCTTGTGATGACATCGTTATCTCCGGACGGCTAAGCCCACACTGGAGAGGCCTAGCTCTGATACCAATTGAGAGTTCCCTTTGGCCGGGGAACAGGATCTAGATGTCGCCTAGAGGGGGGGTGAATAGGCGAATAAAAATTATCACTTTAAAACTTAAATCTTACTCTACTCGAAGACAGGATCGCAGTGGAGTGAAGAATCCTTCGAGTAGGTTGCAGTGGAATTGAAGTTCCTGTCTTACGAATATCCTGCACTTCAAGGAAAGCTAGTACCACAAGTAAGTAGTGAAGTGCAGATATATAAGCGAGTAGGACAGAGAGTCAGAGTACAATACAGAACAGAGCACACAGACGCAAGGATTTATCCCGAGGTTCGGCCAAGCCTGAAATGCTTGCCTAGTCCTCGTTGGAGTTAGCCACACCTGGGCTTGGAGTCTATTTCAACTCCTTCCTCCGTTTGCTCAGATCTGTCAGTATGACAGATAGAGCCTTTCACTATTGAGTGGGGTTACAACAGAACCGCGGCTGCTTACAAACTTCTTGGCAGCACCCCGGTAGAGTAACGATACGCTCAAGACCTTGCTCTAGCTCTAAGTAGCACTTCTCCTCTCTCTTAAGGCTTATAGCTGTGCCTTCTACACAAACTATAGAGTTACACACAAGAGGGAGAGTGAAAATTGATTCGAGTGAAGTCTACACTTGTTGGCTGCGCTTGTATTTTGCTTGAGGCGCCTAGGGATCCCTTTTATAGGCACAAGGGGCCTAGGAGCCGTTGGAATCCCATTTGGAAGGCAATACTTTCTTTCTGTCGGGTGGCGCACCGGACAGTCCGGTGCACACCGGACACTGTCCGATGCCCGATTTCTTTCCTTCTACGTCGAAGCCGACCGTTGGCAGTCTTGGAGCCGTTGGCGCACCGGACATGTCCGGTGCACACCGGACAGTCTGGTGCCTCCATCTAGCCGTTGGCTCGGCCACGTGTCCCACGCAGATCGCGCGGCCGACCGTTGGCCCGGCCGACCGTTGGCTCACCGGACAGTCCGGTGCACACCGGACAGTCCGGTGAATTTTAGCCGTACGCCGTCGGCGAATTCCCGAGAGCGGCTACTTCACGCCGAGCCAGCCTGGCGCACCGGACACTGTCCGGTGCACCACCGGACAGTCCGGTGTGCCAGACTGAGCTGAGTCTTGGCTGCACTCAGCCAAGTCTTTTTCTCCTCTTTTCTTTTCTTCTTCTTTCTGTTTCTAACACTTAGACAAGTATATTAGTACACAAAACCAATGTACTAAGGCCTAGAAACATACCTTTACTCTTGATCATTAAATCTATAGCATTTCACATGCTTGAGCTTTGATGTTGGACTCATAAATCATCAAGTCGGCTTGACTTGATCTAGATTGACATTACTTGGCTCCAACATCCTGCAAAGGTCACATAGAACATCTCCAAACATAGGAACAACCCAAACTAAAGATTAAGGTGAACTTAGCTCTTTTGGGCTGCTTCCAGTTCTGGTTTTGACACTTGTTCTCCTTCTAGTGACCTTGATCTCCTTCTTAGAGTTTGATCTTGAGCCTTATGACTTACACCACATAACTGTAGCTGTTTCCTCATTGGCTGTAAGTCACGTTCTTATGTAGTGATCCTTGATGTGCCGTAGCTGTTCTCAACTCGATCACCCTTGACTTTGCAAGCCTTCTTCTTCACCCTTGGCTTTGGGTTCCTCAGCCTCCTTGACCTTCTCCCGTGCACTTGGTACCTCGAAGCTTTTCTTGCCTCCGTCCTTGGCTTGATCAGTTGTCTCCGAGCTACGCACCCGAGTCTCACTTATGCAATGTCCATCTTACTTGTGATGTCCATCATGTATCCATAATCCAGTTCTTGGACCATCACATTTGTTCACTTGTGTTGAACCCTGTAGGCTTTACCTTAAGCACCTGTTCAACACTTAGTACACTTGTTAGTCCTTTAATTGAGTTGTCATCCAAACACCAAAACTCACAAGAGAGCTTTCAGGATGCTTCGGGGGCAACAGCACTGATTTCCTCAAGAATTGGCTCCGTTGTTTTTTCTTCCTCGGTTTCCAAGGGTTTTACCTTCGTGGGCTCTGAAGGCCCAACTTCAGTCTCAGTTTGTTGTTTTGGAGCTTTAGTATCAAAGATTTCAGTTTCCGCTTCAGAAGTTTCAACAGTCTTCTTTGGAGTCGTGCTTGAGGACTTAATTGTCTCCAGAACATCTAGCACATTGACCATTCTTTTTCTTTTCGAGGTCACCACTGGGCCCTTTTGGTTTTTTATTGTCTCAACACTTGCTGAAGGACTTAAAATTTCCAATATTTTTGTTCCTTCAGTTCTTGGTTTTTCTGCTTTCTTTGCTGAGGGTGCTTCAGTTTTTTCTTCGACCTTCGGTGCTGAAGTTGGTTCTTTAATTTCGGCGGCCGAAGAGGTTTCGCCGGCGAATTCAGGCACTGTAGCTGGTTCAATGTAGCGTGGCCGGTGTGTGAGAACCTTTACCCTTTGTCTCTTCGGCGCTGGCTCGCTAGGAGCGGCCGAAGCAGTTTCTTGTGCAGAAGCTGCGTTTTTTCTTTTTTGACCCCGCGCTGGATAGTGGTAGTCGGGGTACACGAACCCAATTGCGTCAAACACTCGGTTCAGTCTTTTCTTTTTCCGGCCTCCGAAGGCTGCTGACAATGCAGTATCTTCGGCCTTTGAATAAACCCCGAGTAGTTCATCACTTAAATTTTCAATGCTTTTTAGCCAGTCATCATCTGGCTCAACAAATTTATCTCCAAACTTGAAAGTATACTTCAGCCTGATAAGTCCACCTTCGTTAGCCTCCTTTATGGTCTCTTGCGGCATTTCCCATTTCTCCGCGAGCGGCCATACCCTGAAGGCAATATGCTCTTGAACCAAATCTCTCGTTCCAATAAAAGAGCAAATAACTCCGAAGGCTCTCTGGCATTCTTCGGCAGCTTCGTTCATTTCAACCTTCGGCTTCCGTAGGCCAAAGCGTTGCCAAATAGGGCGCATAATTATACCTTTAATATCTTCCCATGTTTTCAGGTCATGCTTCACATAAAACCATTCTGTCATCCAGTCGCCGGGCCATCTCTTCCGAAAGGTTGGCACGGGACAGCTTGACCCGGACCGAGAGACGAAACTATAGCAGCCGAAATTATTGTGATACTGCTCTTTACCCCAGGGTTTTGTCTCGTATAACAATTCGTGTATGTTGCAGAAACTTTTCGCATCAGGTTCCAGACCTTGGCTTCTCACGGCCCACACGAAGATATTCATCCTTATGATTGCTTCGGGGGTAAGTTGGTGAAGATAGATTTCAAATATTTTCAGTACTTCTATGACAAAGCTGCTCAGGGGAAATCGTAGTCCAGCTTTCAAAAAGCTTCGGAACACTACGACTTCATCTTCCTCAGGAGTCGAACAAGTCTTCTCTCCTTCGTCGGCCCTCACAATGGACAAGTCCCGGAAATATCTTCCCCTCATGTTGACAAGATGATTTTCTTTGATACTTGATTTGCCGAAAACCGCATGGCTTGGTCGCCAAGGGCGATCTTCGGAGTCTTCACCACCGCTATCCATATCATAATTGTCGCTGTCATCAGTATCTTCAGATAAACCTTCTAAAATCTCTTTGGTGATCTTTTCTATATTTGTCTTCGACATTGCCTCAAGAAACCCCAGGTTTTTCTCTTCAGAGAGACTCAGCTTCATCTCGGCAGCAGCCCTTTTATCTTTAGACATCTTCGAAAATGCTAAAAAACTGCTTTCAAAGCTGAAGCTTAAAAACTTAAAAAGCCAAGCAAGTGTTGGTGCGCAAGAGCTAAAAATTGAGTAAGCAAGAGCAGATGGCAAGAAAGCGTACCAAATGAGCTCGTGGTATGCTCTTATTTATACGCCCAGTGCATTAAAAATTGGAAGACCCCACTTGTCAGTGAATGCTGCTATTCTAGCAAAGGGAAGGTGTTTTTTCGGACCTTCGGCTTAAGGCCTTCGTCCATGTCGCAATCTAAATTTATCATTCTAACAAATTAATATTGCGAGGGGCTACTGTTGGGGGCCTTCGGCTTCCGAAGGTCCTCAAAAATATGATTTAAACAATGTTTCGGGAGTATAATGTGTGAACATGTATCTTCGGACTAGAATCGGTATCACAGTGGGAGAAGCCCAAAGAATACGAAGGTTGATACAGCGCCGAAGCTGTGAGCAGGAAAGCTTCGGCGTGATAGCAGAAAATGAAACCGACTTAAAGATGAAAAGGCTATTCAGACCTCGGTGGGTTACTATAGAATTACTACCAAATGTAAAGGGCATGGATGTAATTTTACATGGGCTGCGTCCCGTGCCTATAAATAGGTGAACAGTACTCCCGTACTGTTCACGCTGACTTGGCATTTACTTTTGCGTCACGCTTGTACTTTTACCTTCTTTCGAGCTGAAGGTACAATTGTAATTTGATATCATTTCTATTTTTCTATAATGGTAATATAGAAATAAGTTGATAATTATACATAATTGTTTATGTTATCCCTTGTATTACATATGATTCCTTTTTCATTATGATATGTTGTGTTGATGAAGGTTTGTCCTTCATAACCTTCGTCCGAAAATCATTTTATCCCAAGGGAAATAAAACTTTGAAGGACGAAGGACTTTAACGTTTAACACTTTTTGTGTTGCCTTGTTCTTAACTCATAGCATTTGAGAACAAGTCCCCAACAGTTCCTCACCAACATTTATGCTCCTTGTACTGATAATGGTCTTCTAGTCTTGCAATGGTTATCAAGTTACCAAAATCACCAAGACCAATAGTGGTTGCGTCTGGGGGATTTCAATCTTATTCGCAAAGTAGAGAATCTTAATAAACCGAGAGGTAACCTCACCCTGATGATGGAATTCAACTTGACCATTAGTCAGCTAGGATTCAAGCAATACCAATCAACGGGTTGAAATACACTTGGTCGAACATGTAAGCCCATCACCTCTTGGAAAAACTTGAGTGGTGCTTTGTCTCTCGAGAATGCATGGCTGATAAGATTTCTAGGAACAAATGCTCATACATTGCCAAGGGACATCTCAGACCACACCCCTGGATCATCAAAGTCAAAATCAATGTCCCTAGGCCTAAGACCTTTAGATTCGAAAACTTTTGGCTATAACATGAAGATTTCCCTGTCATTCTCCAAGATGCTTGGTCCCAGCCTCTGCATCAGTTGGATCTGGCAAAGAACCTGATGATAAAATTCAAAAGACCAGGAAAGCTTTAAAGGAATAGCACAAGAAAATACCCAGGCTATTGAATACAATTGACAACATCAAGCTCATCATCTAATTCATGAACTTTATAGAACAGAGTCGAGATCTAACAATTCAAGAATGGAATTTCTGAGATATTATTACACAAAAGCTACACTTGCTCCTAGACCAACAAAAAACATACTGGAAGCAAAGGGGAAATATTAAATGAGTGACATGTGGCGACGCAGGCACAAAGTTCTTCCATGCCAATGCCACGATCAAACTCAAACATAACTCTATTCCATCCCTGCAAGATGAACTTAGCTATGAGCTCACAACCCATGAAGACAAAGCGTCTCTTTTATTCCAAGTTTATAAAAGTAGATTGGGCATATCAGAACACAACTCAATGCATTTCAACCTCGAGGATCTCATACAAAGCACAAAAGACCTGAGTTCACTTGAAGATCAATTCACAAAAAATGAGATTAAAACAGTCATCTCAGAACTAACCCCTGGCAAAGCCCTAGGCCCTGATGGTTTCAATAGAGATTTCATGAAAAGATGATGGACAGTCATAGCCCCAGATTTCCATAGCTTGTGCCATGGCTTCTACGAAGGTAACATTTGCATGCAGAGCATCAATATCTCCCACATAGCCTTGATTCCTAAAAGAGCAACCAATCAATAGTAAATGACTATAGGCTTATCTCCCTACTCAATTTAAGCATCAAAGTCCTAATAAAGTTCTTAGCAAATACACTTCAGAAAATCATCCCAAGGTCGTGCATGCAAATTAGTATGGATTCATCAAGGGCCAAACAATACAGGATTTCTTGGCTTGGTCATTTGAATACATACATCTCTGTAAGTAGTCAAAAAAGGGTCAGTTATCCTCAAGCTAGATTTCAAGAAATCCTTTGACAAGTTGGAGCATCCGGTAATCTGGAGCATTTTTACTCACAAAGGATTTGGACCAAAATAGCATTAGTGGATAAATATGATCATGGACTCAGGAACATCTCAAGTGCTTCTTAATGGGGTGCCCGGAAAGGTCTTCCACTGCCAAAGAGGAGTTAGACAAGGTGACCCACTGTCCCTATTGCTTTTTGTCCTTGCTACGAACCTTTTGCAATCCATCATTGACAAGGCAAAAACATCGACCTGCTCAAGCTCCCCCTCTCAATTGGGGAGGACTTTGATTTCCCTGTCATCCAATATGTGGATGACACCATCCTCGTCATGGAAGCTTGCCAAAAATAGTTGTTCTTCATGAAAGCAATTCTAAACACTTATGCGAAATCAATAGGCCTCATAGTCAATTATCACAAGTCCAACATATACCCTTTGAATGTATCTGACGACAAAATGAAACTGCTAGCTAATACCTTTCACTGTCAGATTGGATATTTCCCCTTTACATACTTGGGACTGTCTATGGGGCACACAAAGCCAAAGCTAGAAGCTTTTCTTCCTCTGATTTAGAAAGTGGAGCGTCGCTTGGCAGCCACATCCATCTTCATTTCGCCTGCTGGCAGGGTTCAGATGGTTAACGCTGATCTCACGGCATTGCCCACGTATTGCATGTGTACCCTGATGTTACCAGCTTTTGTGATCAAACATATCGACAAACTTAGGAGACAATGTCTCTAGGGAGGACCAGACGACACTTCAAGAAAACCACTGCTAGCTGCATGGGCCCTTGATTGTAAGCCCAAATCGCAAGTCGTCCTAAGTGTGCTCGACCTGAAGACTAACAATGACACACTGCTTATGAAACACCTACACAAGTTCCTTAATAGGCATCAAGTGCCTTGGGTTATCCTGATCTGGACAAAGCACTACATCAGAGTCTGGAATCCGATGAAAAAAGTAGGATCCTTTTGGTGGATATATGTTCTTAAAAACCTACATAGGTATAAGAATCTATCTCAGTTAACTATTGAAAATGGTAGCTCAGTCCAGCTTTGGTATGATTCGTGGGGAGCTGCGATTCTATCAGAGACACACCTGGAGCTATTCTCATATGCAGTAAATAAGCATATCACTCTCTTTCAAGCCAATGAGCATAATCTATTGCAAGACATGTTCCACCTTCCTCTAATGCGGGAGGCACACCAACAATTCCAACACCTAGAAGCATGGTTCCATGAGTTGAATTTGAATGATAACATGGACAGATGAATGTGTCAATGGGGCACCCATTACTCTTCATGGAACACATACAATCTGCTGACAAGGTCAGCCCCGGTTCCCCACACTTTTAAGAACCTTTGGAAATTGAAATGTCAGTCAAAACTAAAGTTCTTCTGGTTGTTGCTTGTAATACCCAATTTCTCCTTATCTATATGTGAGTTTGACCTTTATGTACCATCACATGTGAACACTATACTTAAAAAACAAACAAATAATTAATAAGATATATACCACTAAATTGTGCATCATGCTAAGTTTTACTTGATTGTGCATTTGTGGATAATAAAATAAATGTGGCTCTAACAATACATTAATGGACCCATGGAATTTGGTCTCTAAATTGAAAACAAAACCATGAGAATAGAGGAAGAAATGTTATACAAATAAAAATAAATAGATAAATATATTCTTCATACTAGTATTTAAAATGTGGATACTTAACTCAAATATGAGGATCATGATAGAATTAAAACTTAAATTTGAAATCAAGGAAATAAAATGGAAAGGAAATCAGAAATTGTAAAAAGAAAAGAAAAAGAGAATTTGTGTTGGGCCCAAAGCAATCAACGCTCGGCCCACTATCACCATTTCCCTCTCCACTTCACCGCACCCGGGCGCTAACCTGCTGGGCCCGCACGTCAGCTACCCGATCGCTTCACGATCACGTTGGTGCCGCGGTCACTGACCTGCCGGGCCCGCGTGCTCGTGACTCTCCCCCCCCCCCCGTGCTGCTCGCGTTGGCCGTTGGGACCACGTGTCAGTCGCGTTATCCTCGTCACTGTATGTCTTCCACGCCGAACGTCGCGGCGCTGGCCGTTGAGCCACCCGGTTCCTCCACGGCACGACTCCGTCCCACGATGGCTATAAAGGCATACCGGCTCCACCTCGTAGCCCTGTAGCCATTGCCTCGTTGACTCTTCATGCCATAACACTAAATCCAAGCCTACATCGCCAACCGGAGAAGAAGGGAGAGCCGCATCCGAGGAGACCGCTCCTCCGTCACCGTTGGGCCTCGGGCATGGGCTCGGGGGTGTGGTGCCATGCTCGGAATGTGCTCAGCCGCGCGATTTCATCCGTGGGCGGCTGGTAGCGTGTGGATTTGTCATCCGAATTACCTCCTCCGCCGCGGCCGCCATTGCCAAGGATTCCCGCTCCGGCTGCGCCTATTCCGGGTGAGTAGCTACCATACAGTTCGCGTTGTCATTTCCTTTGTGTACCTCTACTCGGGGTAGGGAATGGGTCGCCGTAGCACCGAATGGCTGAACTCCGGCGGTCTTGCCACCGTTAGAACAGGCACCGCCGCCCAAGTCCGGTGGTCGCGGGCACGGATAACAGCAGGGACATGGGGGCCGTGGATCCGTTTGTGAATGGCTATGATTAGATGCGCCATACCCGTTCGCGCGATTGCATTGAGGCCGTTAGGATGGAATCGTGCGGATAGGATTCGATGGTCGCTATTTTAGATCTAGATCGTCAGATCGAAATCCGACGACTGTCGTGCCATACCGATTCGGCTGTGGTCGCGTCTAATCCTAGCGATTGAGGTCTAATCGGACGGTCCGGATCTAGCCATACCCTTTCGCTATGCAGAACTTACAAAAGAGACCCTCTATTTTTATATAACCAACCTGCCATCCACTGGAGCTGTGCGCTGTGTCTTGGAAAAGTTACCCCGAGCCCCCTGTGTTCCGGTTAAATTGAGGCCCAGTCCAGTGCGGTTTGAAAGTGAATAAATAAATTGGAAAATGGATTTTAATATAAAAATAATTACTAGAACTTGATAAATCCATAGAAAATTCATATGAACTCCAAATTGACCCATTCCAGTTCCTAAAATTTTGTAATTTTATTCTCTATCACTTAGAGTCTCTGTTTTGTCATGAAAACAGTAAGAAAAATAATTTCTCACTTAATCCTATTTTAAGCACATAAAACCTTTGAAAATTCATATCTTAAAATCTATAATTCCAAAAATTATGATTTCTGTTCCTAGGATTTTATTTTAATATGTAGATTATTATTATGTATTTTATTTACATGTTTGGTATGATGTTGATTTTCTCTAAATACTATGTTTGTTTGTATTGTGGCGAGTAGAAGAGCCTGTGATCGAGGATCCTGGTGACCAGCAGATAGAAGTAGCTGAGCAGGAGCTCATTAAAGGCAAGTTGTGCCCTTGAACACTTTTTTTACCCAATAATATTCTTTAATGTCATTATTCATGCATAGTTTAATTTTGATGAGACCCAATAGGTTACCCTAGACTGTTTATCCCTTTTTACCTTGTTATCCCTGAATCACTTGGGTAGTTTTTGCTATTGCTTTACATGGTTTTGGGATAATCATTTATTATATCCATGTTCTAGTTATTTTGTTATTCTATTTATGTTCATGTCAAGATCATTAATGTTAATTGGAACATGGAGCTTAACTTGAGAAACACGTGCCACCATAAGGGAGGAATGGGACCCCTTGGCTAACTAATTAGGAAAGCTAGTGGAAGACTACCTTACCCGAAAGAGGCAAGGGCAGTAGGGGAGTTGATTTTGCTGCGATGGCAGTCAGATGGGGGATTCTTGCAAGTGCTCTTCCCATAAACTATAGCGGGTTTTCGGAAGCTAGTGGAACTTTGTAAAGGCCTCATAGTGTTGCCCTGCCTCGCTTCCTTGGTAGAGGTGTATAGGAGTCGCGATCCCTTGGCATATGGGTAACATGACTTGTGGGTAAAGGGTACAACCTCTGCAGAGTGTAAAACTGGTATACTAGCCGAGCTCACGGTCATGAGCTGCTCAGGACTCTCGCATGATTAATTTATGTAACTTAAATTCAATTTGGTCATTTGCATATGCATGGGATTATTTATTAATTTTGTTCTATTACTTTATTTAAGGTTTGGTATTTACTTACACTTAGTAACTGCTAATAAAATTTTGACCAACTAATTAAAAGCAATGCTCAGCTTTAACCTCTGTCATTGATTAGCCTTACACATCACATGAACTCCCACCTTTGGTGAGTTCATGCCCACTGGTTTCCCCACAACTTGTTGAGCTATGATCATGTGTGAGCTCACCCTTGCTGTCTCACACCCCCCCACAGGAGAAGAACAGGTGGTTCAGAAGGAGCGACAAGGCGAGGAGTTTGATCTGATCTAGGTGGTGTTTCCTAGTTGACATTGGCGCCAAGGATGATCCTTAGTTTGTTTTATATTTATCTTTTATTTTGTAATAAGACTTCCGCTATGTAATAAATACTCTGATGTTATTATGATATTTATCTCTATACACTCTGTTATTATATATGTTGTCTTCTTGGCACATGTATGAGATGCACCCAGCTTTGTTCCTTAAAGCCCGGGTGTGACAGAAGTGGTATTAGAGGAAATGTTGACTGTAGGACGAAACCTAGATAGAAATAGACAAAACCCTTCCCTACTTATCTTACTCTGATTCTTTCTATACTCATCTTGTCTTGATCCTGTCTCACCTTTTCTACTCTGATTACTCTTATCTTTTCTACTCTAAGACAAGATGGATTTCACACCTTGGAATTCTACAACTATGATCTTTCTAAGAGATAGGGAACCTAAGACAAAATTTAAAACTATTTTCTCTATTTAAAATGTTGGTTGTTTGTTCTGATGATAAATGTCTGATTTGCTTCTTTGATTGATTGAATTATTATAGATGGACATCTTAGCATGTACCACCATAAGATATTGAGTTAGCTTTAGTAGTAAAACATTAATCTGCTTAGCTAATAAATCCCCCAAAGTAACATGATTCGTAACTACCTGCCTTGTCTACTATTCTCTTACCATATATTTCTAACTCATATGGTCAATACCAGGAAGGGTGGTGGAATTGATTTACCTCCCAATCGACACACTTGAAGGATGTTTAGACAACCCCAGCCACAACCTGAGATGGACCCTCCACCACCGCCTCCACCAAGCGGAGTTGACCCAATAGTTGCAGCTCAGATGAGGATGATGCAACAGATGCCAGACACTATGGTAGATATGTGTGCGCAGATGCAGCAAGAACGCCAGGAAATGCGCCAGGAACGAGAAGAGATACGTCGAGAGCTGCGCCAAGAGCGAGAAGAGATACACTAGGAGAGAAGGGCGCAACAACAACAACAGCAGCAACAGCAATAAGTACCATTGCCTCCACCACCACCACCAGTTCCACCCCGAGATAAGCACCGAGAGTTCATGAGCCATAAGCCACCGATATTTGCTAGTTATCCTGATCCACTAGACGCAGATGATTGGCTAAAGTCCGTAGAGAAGATGTTGAACATTGCTCAGTGCACTGACCGGGAGAAGGTTCTATATGCTTCTGGTCGTCTGACAGGTCCTGCTGTTGATTGGTGGGATTCATATACTGCTGCCCACGATGCTGCTAATACTATTACTTGGGCAGAGTTCAGTACGCAGTTCAGGAATTATCATATACCAGCTGGATTGATGAAGATTAAGAAGAAGGAATTTCTATCGCTGAAGCAAGGGAGCATGTCAGTCAGCGAGTATCGCGACAAGTTTATCCAGCTATCTAGATATGCACCTGATGAAGTTGTTGAAGATGAGAGAAAGCATGAGTATTTTATTAAAGAACTTAATGGGCCCCTACAGTATGCTCTAGTAGCACATACATTTCCATCATTTCAGAGGCTGCTTGACAAGGCCCTAGCTATTGAACACAAGCGTGTTTAGCTAGGAGATTTGAAAAAAAGGCTATATCCCAAGGACAAGGAAGCAACAATGTTCATCCTCGCTACAGTTCACCCCAGGGTACACCAGTACGCACTGGCGGAGTGTAACACCCAGTTTGTAATATATAATAAAAGAGGAGAAAAGTTATTTTCCTATATTTTATGTGTGTGTTGAATCTACTTATCATCACATGTGAACACCATATTCAAAAACAAATAAGTAATAAAAGAATATATGTCATTAAATTATGCATCATGCTGGATATTATTTTTGTGTGTGCATTTTGTGACAATATAAAAATAAAGAGACAAGAAATATATTAATTCAAAAAGGAAATCTAGAATCTAAAAGAAATTCTAGAATTTAGAAAAGAAAATAAATATTATGTGGATAAAAATAAGTAAATAAAAATATATTATCCCTACACTAGAGTGTGAATTTGTAAAATGGACTCAAAGGTGAAACTCACATTCATATTCAAACTTGATTCAAAATAACTATAAAAGAAAACAGAAAATAAAAAAAAGGAAAAGCTTAACCGGGCCTTAGATTCACATTTGGCCCACCATGAAAACCCCTCTGTGCGGCCCAACTTGAATCCCCCCGCGCATGACTCATTGTCAGGTGGGGCCGTGCTGTTTGTCGCCGAGGCGCACGCGCTCACGACCGTGTTTCGCCGCCTGGTGGGACCCCCATGTCGGCTGTTCCTTCGACCTCCAGCTCGGTGCGTCGGTTGCAACCACTCGTCGAAGACTCCGCGAATAGCTCGGGATTGACTTAACTGATTCGCCACGACCGGACTGCGCTGCGACCCTGGGGTTATAAACTCCGCCTGGGCCGCCGGTTACTCCCTTACCCACCTAGCTGGCGACTCAGGAGAGAGAGAGAGAAGTGAGAGGCGTGGCGGCGATTGGGGATTCGCTTCCACCGCCGATTAACTCGAAATTTGGATTGGGGGGGAGAAGGAGTTAGGTGTGTGGAGGGTGAGCAGCGAGATCCATCATCTCGGAGGGACTCTGGTCACCAGAAAATCCTCGCCAGTCGTGCGTACCGCAACGGAGCCGCTTCGCTCCATGGTCTGCCCTATCATCAACTTAATCATGAGTAAGTACTTCCTTCTAGCATTCATCGTGACCTCAGCTTCGGTTAGCATCTAGCGCGGCGGGTAATCATGCACTGTAGGCTGACACGAGAGATTCCGGCCATGGCGCGCCGCCATGCGGGGCGCTCTCGTCGCCGGCAAGGGCCAGGGTCAGGCAGATTCACGTGCGCTGTTGGATTGGGCAGGAATGGCTATGATTAAAACTAGCATACCGATTCGGGTTTGGGGGTTGCGAGTCGTCCGATTTAGATCGGACAGATGACAAGTGACGCTAGAGTATTGAATCTGGAGCGTAGGGATTTGATCGTGCAGTGGTCGATGTGTACCGTTTCGATCCACTCCAGATCTAATCTGGAACACCCATGTTCGATCTGACGGCCGAGATCCGCCCGCACCTCAGGACTGCACAAGTTTTGCATATAAACCCCTCTACTTACGTATTAATAACCCGCGGTCCACTCTGGCTGCGCTCTGTGTCTACAGATTTTTACCCCGAACCCCTTGGGTTTCTCTGGATTTGAGGCCCAGTCTAGTACTGATTTAAATGGAATAACTGAATTGAAAAAATAGATTTTTAATACAAAAATATATGCTAGAACTTGCTAAATTCATAGAAAATCCATACTTGGTCCAAATTAATCCATTCCAGTTTCTAAAATTTTGTAATTTTATTCTCTATCACTTAGAGTCTCTGTTTTGTCATGAAAACAGTAATAAAAATGATTTCTCGCATAATCCTATTTTAAGCACATAAAACCTTTGAAAATTCATATCTTAAAATCTAAAACTCCAAAATTAGCGATTCCTGTTCCTAGGATCTTATTTTAATTTGTAGATTTATATCATGTATTTTGTTTATATGTTTGGTGTGATGTTAATTTTCTCTATATACTGTGCTTGTTTGTATTCTGGCGAGTAGAAGAACCTGTGACCGAGGATCCTGGTGAGCAGCAGATAGAAGTTGCTGAGCAGGAGCTCATTGAAGGCAAGTTGTGCCCTTGACCACTTTTTACCCAATAATGTTCTTTAATGTCACTTATTCATGCATAGGTTTAATTTTGATGGGACCCGATAGGTCACCCTAGATTGTTTATATCATTACCTTGTTTACCCCTGAATCACTTGGGTAGTTTGCTATTGCTTTACATGGTTTTAGGATAATCATTTATTATATCTATTTTCCAGTTCTTTTGTTATTCTATTTATGTTCATGTCAAGATCATTAATGTTAATTGGAACATAGAGCTTAACTTGAGAAACACGTGCCACCACAAGGGTTTAATGGGACGCCCTTGGCTGACTAATTAGGAAAGCTAGTGGAAGACTACCTTACCCGAAAGGGGCGAGGGCAGTAGGGGAGTTGCATGCAAGGAGGTTCTCGGGTTGATTTTGCTGCGGTCAGACGGGCGATTCTTGCAAGTGCTCTTTCCATAAACTGTAGTGGGTTTTCGGAAGCTAGTGGAACTTTGTAAAGGCCTCGTAGTGTTGCCCTGCCTCACTTCCTAGGTAGAGGTGTATGGGAGTCACGATCCCTTGGCAGATGGGTAACATGACTTGTGGGTAAAGGGTACAACCTCTGTAGAGTGTAAAACTGGTATACTAGCCGAGCTCGCGGTCATGAGCAGCTCAGGACTCTCTGATGATTAATTTATGTAACTTAAATTCAATTTTGTCATTTGCATGGGATTATTATTAATTTTGTTCTATTAATTTATTTAAGGTTTGGTATTTACTTATATTTAGTAACTGCTAATAAAATTTTGACCAACTACTTAAAAGCAATGCTCAGCTATAACCCCGGTTGTTGATTAGCCTTACACATCACATGAACTCCCACCTTTGTGAGTTCATGTCCAATGGTTATCCACAACTTGTAGAGCTATGATCATGTGTGAGCTCACCCTTGCTGTCTCACACCCCCTCCCCCCCACAGGAGAAGATCAGGTGGTTTAGGAGGAGCCACATGGCGAGGAGTTCGATCTGATCAAGGTGGCGTTTCTCAGTTGACATTGGCGCCAATGACGATCCTTAGTTCATTTTATATTTATCTTTTATTTTGTAATAAGACTTCCGCTATGTAATAAATACTCTGATGTTATTGATATTTATCTCTATACACTTTGTTATTATATATGTTGTCTTCTTGGCGCATGTATGAGATGCACCTGGCTTTGTTCCTTAAAGCCGGGTGTGACACGGAGGCCAGCGCCCAGTTCAGTAATCACCTCAGAGGACTCCACCGACTCATCAGGCTACCCTCACTGGCACCCTGACGAAGTTTTCAGGACAGAGTGCAGGCACCACTTGCTTCATAAAAGTCGCCTAGAGGGGGGGTGGAAAGGTGAAACCTGAAAATTATAACTTTATACCCCAACTAGATCCCTTGATTAGTGGTTAGAACAAGATGCACAATTATCGGAGTAGAAAAACTAAGTCTTTTGCTTGCAACATGTATTGTTTTCAAAGAGTGTGGAATTTAATCAATAGCAATACTACTAGAAATATTAGTGGAGAATAATGCAAGAGGGCTTAGATAAGAAGAACAATAACACAAGTTCTTTCTTGCAAGGGGTTGCTTCTCTAAATGTAAATTTAACGTGAAGCAACACAAAATAATATTAGCAAAGAGTAGCGCAAGAGAACTTAGAAAGGGAGAAAACAAACAAATCACAAGCAAATAAACACAAGAGACACGGGTGATTTGTTTTACCAAGGTTCGGCCCTCGAAGGCCTAGTCCCCGTTAAGGAGTCCACTAAGGACGGGTCTCTTTCAACCCTTTCCCTCTCTCCACCGATCACCAAGACCGATGAGCTCTTCTTCTTCTCAAGGATCAATTAAGACCCCGCAAGGATCACCACACTTCTTAGATGTCTCTTGCTAGCTTTACAAGCCTCCAAAACATTGGAGGAAGTTCAATGGGAGTCAAAACTCCACGCACAAATGAACACAAGATGTAGCACACACTTTCTCTCAATGATTCTCACAAGGCACTATTGCTAAACTAACACGAGAGCTTTCTTTTGCTTACTCTCTCTTTTGTGGCACTTGTGTTGGTTGTAGTGGTCTAAATCTTGCGTATAGGACGGATCAATGAATAGAGGTGGTTGGGAGGGCTTGGATATGTCAACTATATGACTTGGAATGTTGCTTGGGCTCCCCTACCTTGAAGTGGCTGGTTGGGGTGGTATTTATAGTCACCAACCAAATTGTAGCCGTTGGAGAAGGCTGCTGGCGATGGGCGCACCGGACCGTGTCCGGTGCGCCACCGGACCGTGTCCGGTGCGCCATCGGACAGTGTCCGGTGCGCCGCCACGTCACCCTGTCGTTAGGGCTTGGAGCTGGTCTACCGTTGGAGGCTTTGTCCTCATGCGGCACTGGACAGTCCGGTGCCACACCAGACAGTCTGGTGCCACAACGGACAGTCTGGTGCCTCTCTGACCTTCTGCTCTGATTTCTGTCGCGTTACTGTGCTGCACTGTTCATCAGTCAGAGTCGACCGTTGTGCGTAGGTAGTCATTGCTCTGCTGGTGCACCGGACAGTCCAGTGGTGCACCGGATAGTCCGGTGAATTATAGCGGAGCTGCGCCTGGGAAACCCGAAGCTGAAGAGTTTGGAGTGTACGGTCCCTGGTGCACACCGGACAGTCCGGTGCGCCAGACTAGGGAACACTTTGGTTTCCTTTTTGCTCCTGTCTTTTGAACCCTGACTTGTTCTTTTTATAGGTTTGTGTTTAACCTTTGGTACCTGCCGAATGTATAATCTAAAGCAAACTAGTTAGTCCAATTATTTGTGTTGGACATTAAACCACCAAAATCATTTAGGAAAAGGTTTTACCCTATTTCCCTTTCAATCTTCCCCTTTTTGGTGATTGATGCCAACACAAACCAAAGCAAATGTATAAGTGCATAATTGAACTAGTTTGCATAAGGTAAGTGCAAAGGTTGCTTGGAATTAAACCAATTTAAACTTTCATAAGATATGCATGGATTGCTTTCTTTCTTAATATTTTGGACCACGCTTGCATCACTAGTTTTGTTTTTGCAAATTCCTTTGGAAATTCTTTTCGAAGTCTTTTTGCAAATAGTCAAAGGTAAATGAATAAGATTTCGAGAAGCATTTTCAAGATTTTCTCCCCTATTTTAAATGCTTTTCCTTTGACTAAACAAAACTCCCCCTTAATGAAATTCTCCTCTTAGTGTTCAAGAGGGTTTTACTAATTGAGATAGAATTTCTTAGAGGAATACTAATTTCAAAGATACCAATTGAAAAACATGTAAAAACATAAACTTGTTTCGAAAAATTTTGAAATTGGCGTGGTGGTGCGTGTGCGGTCCTTTTGCTTTGGGCTAATATTCTCTCCCCCTTTGGCATTAATCACCAAAAACGGAGTCTTTTAGAGCCCTTTTTACTTTCTCCCTATTGGTACAAGTGAATGTGAGTGAAAGATTATACCAATTTTGAGAGATGACGGAATACCGGCAAAAGGATAGATAATACCGATGGTGTAGAGTGGAAGCGATGTCTTTGCCGAATACTCCATTTCCCTTTCAATCTAAGACTTAATACACATGATACTCATGGAAACATATTAGTCTTAGCCTTAGCACAAGAGAGATAGGAAATATGCAAATGTACCAAAGGAAAGAGACATGGTTAAAAGGATATGTCAATTAAGCTTATACAGTTCTATATAATATAGATTGCTCCCCTAAATATGTGCCTTGAGAGGAATACAGATTTTGGCCTCAATGCCAAGTGCACATAATTAGGTTAATGAGAACATATCTATATCATAGAAACTGTGAAGTGCAATGTGTCATAATAAAAGAGTGATGCTCACGACAGACTATCCACTTATGAAAGCATGTTGGAAACATTTTAAGCAATTACCCTTAAGGATTTCAAAGAGACTTAAGGACCCTCCACCTTTGAAACAAAGGTAGCTTATCCTCGTTACAAGGTTAAGCTTTAAGCTCTTTGACAATAAAATCACTTCATCTAGTTTTAACAAAGAATGCATTAATGCAGGAATGAAACTTTTGAGAGGTTGAACTAGGTATGAAGCAGGGATAATGCATAGACATGCTTTCTCTTCCTTTTATACAAGATATGCAAGGAATGTATAGAGAAGGAAGATTTAGGTACATGTGTAAATGAGAGGAAGTAGTTTTACCCTTATGTACCTTCACATAGAGACGCTCTCTTTATTGTGCTTTGTCCTTAGTCTTAGTTGCTTAAGACCTATATTCAAGACAATATATGGAAATATTTTGCACAAGAGAGAGTTCTACAACTAGTGATCCTATTCTAAGTCATTGTTATCATATATCAAGTGTATCACAAATTGCATAAATGTATCATGAATTCTCCTTTCAGCTTAGTGCATATATGAGGCACTAAGAAACATAAGTGTTAATTGAAGTTATTCAATGATCAAACAAATAACAGATGCGATCAAAAGAACAACATATGCATTAAATTATCAATTAAGCTTAAACTAGGAGAATCCAGTAAATATGCTACTTTAGCAATGAAAGCAACAATCCTTGATAAAAGTGACATTATTTTTACCAAGTTGGATTGATTTATAGTAGCATACTTCATGAGAAACTTATTCTCATACTTGAGACTATATGAGATTACTAGGATAAAGTGATAGTCTCAATATAATCAAGATATAGAATTAGGCTCCCCCTAAAGATATGCATCAAGTGTTTGAATGAATTGGTTAGATGCACTCACTTTTAAAGAAAAATAGGGAGAAGCATTATACATCTTGATCAAGGCTTATAAAATTTGCAATAAACAACTTATGCCTGGTAATCTCTCAATGAAAAAGATTTAGAATGCTTACAACCACACCATTGATTGTTTTGAAGATCTTATTGTCCAAGTAGGTGTTGTTGTTCTTGATGTCTTCCTCTTTCATTTGAGTGTCCTCCCTTTGTAGTTGTCTCTTTTTCCTTCCAAACTTATTGAAAATACTCAAGAAAGATGTTAATAGCACAAGGAAGTATATTATGAGGGATGATTTCTTTAGATAAGAAATATAAATAGTTCATCATCCACAAGTCACAAAGACATGAAGTAAAATCCTTACATCATTAGAAAAGAGGAATATGCACCTTTTAAACATTTTTGATCAATCATAGGAAATTCACTTCTTCATACTGAATTTATAATCATAACTTAGAAGCATATCACTATGAGAACAGATATAGCAAAGGCATGAATTAGATTCTAATGGACAAGTGCATTTAAGGGAACGAGATTGAATGCACATCTAGCTGATTTAAGTCCAATAAAGAATCTACTCTTCACATAGGTAGAATATGATAATTTAGAGTAAATAACCATTGATGGGAACTATATTTGATTAAGAAGATGAGTTCCCATACCTTTGCTTTTACCTTTCTTCCTTTGGGTGAAGAGCAACCCTTAAGGCTTGTGGCTTGCACTTACTCTCTTGTAGATTTCCATTAGTAAGCTCAAGAGACATGTCATTAGTAGCACAAGCACTAGTTACCTTTTTAGTAATCTTTTTTTGAAAGGAATGAAAGATAGATTACTAAAACATGGAAACTTCATAGCATGAACTAGATTATCCATAGATGGTGTTATGCCTAATTTTAACTCATAAAACAAGCACAAATAATTTCTTAAGATTATGGAATAAATCTAGTTCATAACATGGAGAGCGATAAATATAGAAGAATCATATCCAATTTAAGCAAGAAGAAATGCATCATAAATCATTGGATTGATTTTCTTTTCATGTTAGATTACGCATTTCCATAGAGAAACTCATTCTCTATATGTGAGACTATTTAGATCAAATGAGCAGAAACATTAGTCTCACTATTCTAGTTACAAAAAGAGATTCCCATTATAAGTGTCCTAAGGATTTGAATTCCTTACATGATACTTTATTCTTTTAAGAACTTGGAATATCTCTCTATATCTAGAACAGGGCAATAATAAGATAATTAGTGTAAAACATGCCATGAGGTACTTATAATAATTTAAAGCATGTAGATTGCCATAGTATAGAAATGATGAATATGCAATCTACCATATGAGAGGAATTTCTTCAAAGAATAGTGACATAATTTAAAAACATTTGAAGTGCTTCCTCTTTCTATGTGACTACACAAGACACATAAGACATGATAATTTAAGATACTTGCAATTAAAAGCATAAATGTTACCATCCTTTGGCTTTCCTCCATGTTGTAGGCCTTGATTTTCCACACAGGATAATTCTTTATTTCCTACAACATTAATATCTTCCCCGAGATGATATGAGTTTTAGACATAATAATTCAAAATAACTTCGGGTCAATCTTGGATATATAGATCATTGAAGATTGATAGCTTGAGTTAATAAGAATTGACTCTCTCAAGCACCCCAAAGCTTCATATCATCTCCTTCTCCTACAAAGCTTGTCAAGCATATTTTGGTACCCATCGCTTGATGGGTCCATCAAGGTTAGTCAACAAAGATCTAGGAACCCAAAAGTCCTTTGTGTTAGCACTTGGTAAACTCATTACCTTTCTAGCACAAGTTGCAATTTTGGGTTGCCTAGTTACATGTGAAATAATTGACAAGCTAGAAGTGGAGTAGTTACCAACGGGACAATCCTTGCATTGATGTCCCTTCTTTCGGCATAAGTAGCAAAGGCGATCTTCAAGTCTTGAAGATTTCTTCTTTCCTTGTTTCTTGCTTGCTACATGGTTAGTTAATATTTTCTTTTCTAACACTATGCCTTTTGTTTCAAATAGGAACAAGACTTAATTAAGTGTCCCTTCTTTGAGCATTTAAAACAAAGTTTATCATCCTTGTTAATAATCAAGCCATTTTTAATATAGGGACAAGACCTAATCGAGTGTCCCTTTTCAAAGCATTCACTACACTTCTTACTTCTCTTAGTGTGAAGTGTGACTTGATTATTACCTTGGATGTTACCTTGCATGGAGGCATGGTTGAGGCTTTTGGCAGAGGTATTGATTTTCTTCTTTTGTTCCTTCCTCTTGGCAATCCTCAAGTCCTTGACATTTTCTTCAAGGGATTTAGTGCATGCCACGGTTGTTCCCATCTCAAGCTTCTTCACCATGTGATCACGGTTATCTTGAAAAGGTTGAGCAATGCACTTCTCTTTTAGTTGTGTCAAGCCCATCTTTAGCCTCTCATTTTCTTCTTTGAGCTTTTGATATGTATCATCTTTTGTTCCTGCAAATTCTAGCTCAAAGGAAGATTTGCTTGTCGACGGACAACAAGCATTAGCACATGGTAATATAGTTTCAATTTGAATACATGTACATGAGTGAGGTTGTTGGGATTTTAAGTTTTCTATCACAACCTCATGAGCAATGTTTAATATGATATGATCATCCATAAGATTTTCATGAGAATATAGAAGCATATCATATTTTTCTTGAAAAGCTATATTTTCATCTTTTAGCTTTTCCACTTGGTCCTTAAGCAAGGCATTCCTATTTACTAATTGAGCGATACAAAATAAAGAGTTATCTTGCTCAATTGAAATAGTTTCATACCTTTGGACCAAATCAACATGAGAGCACTTTAGCTCCTCATGTTCTTTAGTCAACTCATCAAAGCTTAGCATTTTTATGGAGAGAATATCTTCTAGCATTTGACGAGCATTGCTTTGCTCTCTCGCCCTTTTTACAAGTTTAAGCATGACCGCCTTATCTTCTAGGCTTAGATGAGCGTAGAGTTGCATGAAGCTTCTTTCATCCTCCTCATCCTCATTTGTGCTTCCACTATCATTTTCATTAGCCACACAACATATGTGCGAATCGAAATTGGAAGACAAACCTTTTGGAGAGGTGGATTCATCGTTTGGTCTCCATCGTTCATTTTCTTCTTCTTCCTTCAAAGGGTTAGTTTCACAAGGACCAAAGGAAGTAGAAGCACAAAATGAACCATCATGTTTGGACTCATCAAATTTATTTTTAATTCTAGTCCAAATATCATGCGCATCACGAATAGATTCATTATAATTCATTATGAAGGCATGATAATCTTTTTTGCTAAGAGAATTACTTAAGATGTCATAAGCTAGGTAGTTTAAGCGTATACATCTTTGATCTTCCTCGGAAATATTTTTTCTATTATAACTAGAGGGTATGATACTCTTGTCCATAATTTGTTCTAATTGTGGATCTATGGTTCTAAAAGCATTTATCACCCTAGTAGACCATGAATCATAATTAGAACAATCAGAAAGTAATATCTCAAGAGTTACCTCATTGTTTTCCTTCGGAGGTGTCTTCTTGTTCTTTTGGGATCTTTTACGAGCCATCACTTCGAGTTGTTAGACTCAATATGAAGTGCCTAGCTCTGATACCAATTAAAAGTCGCCTAGAGGGGGGGTGGATAGGCGAAACCTAAAAATTATAACTTTATACCCCAACTAGATCCCTTTATTAGTGGTTACAACAAGATGCACAATTATCGGAGTATAAAAACTAAGTCTTTTGCTTGCAACAAGTATTGTTTTCAAAGAGTGCGGAATTTAATCAATAGCAATACTACTAGAAATATTAGTGGAGAATAACGCAAGAGGGCTTAGATAAGAAGAACAATAACACAAGTTCTTTCTTGCAAGGGGTTGCTTCTCTAAATGTAAATTTAACTTGAAGCAACACAAAATAATATTAGCAAAGAGTAGCGCAAGAGAACTTAGAAAGGGAGAGAACAAACAAATCACAAGCAAATAAACACAAGAGACACGGGTGATTTGTTTTACCGAGGTTCGGCCCTCGAAGGCCTAGTCCCCGTTGAGGAGTTTAGTGGACGGGTCTCTTTCGACCCTTTCCCTCTCTCCACCGATCACCAAGACCGACGAGCTCTTCTTCTTCTCAAGGATCACTTAAGACCCCGCAAGGATCACCACACTTCTTAGGTGTCTCTTGCTAGCTTTACAAGCCTCCAAAACTTTAGAGGAAGTTCAATGGAAGTCAAAACTCCACGCACAAATGAACACAAGATGTAGCACACACTTTCTCTCAATGATTCTCACAAGGCACTATTGCTAAACTCACACGAGAAGCTTTCTTTTGCTTGCTCTCTCTTTGTGGCACTTGTGTTGGTTGTAGTGGTCTAAATCTTGCGTATAGGATGGATCAATGAATAGAGGTGGTTGGGAGGGCTTGGATATGTCAACTATATGACTTGGAATGTTGCTTGGGCTCCCCTACCTTGAAGTGGCTGGTTGGGGTGGTATTTATAGTCCAACCAAATTGTAGCCGTTGGAGAAGGCTGCTGGCGATGGGCGCACCGGACAGTCCGGTGTGCCACCGGACCGTGTCCGATGCGCCGCCACGTCACCCTGTCGTTAGGGCTTGGAGCTGGTCGACCGTTGGAGGCTTTGTCCTCATGCGGCACCGGACAGTCCGGTGCCACACCGGACAGTCTGGTGCCTCTCTAACCTTCTGCTCTGATTTCTGCCGCGTTACTGTGCTGCACTGTTCATCAGTCAGAGTCGACCGTTGTGCACAGGTAGCCGTTGCTCCGCTGGTGCACTGGACAGTCCGGTGAATTATAGTGGAGCTGCGCCTAGGAAACCCGAAGCTGAAGAGTTTGGAGTGTACATCCCCTGGTGCACCGAACACTGTCCGTTGGCACACCGGACAGTCCGGTGCGCCAGACCAGGGAACACTTCGGTTTCCTTTTTGCTCCTATCTTTTGAACCCTGACTTGTTCTTTTTATTGGTTTGTGTTGAACCTTTGGCACCTATGGAATGTATAATCTAGAGCAAACTAGTTAGTCCAATTATTTGTGTTGGACATTCAACCACCAAAATCATTTAGAAAAAGATTTTACCCTATTTTCCTTTCACTTCAAGTGTGGGAAGACTGGACATTATGCAAATGTTTGCCCACAGAGGATTGCTACTACCCCAGTTCAGAATAAGCAACAAACTACAGGATCTGGCAAGTGATACTCTATTGCCAAGGTTAATCAAGTCAGCGTTGATGCTACTCCTATTGGTGCTGACATCATACTTGGTATGTTTTACGTTAATGCAATTCCTGCAACCATATTATTTGATTCTGGTGCTACACATTCATTTATGTCTACTCGATATGCCAATACAAATGAGATACCACTGCTAAATATGAGAAAACCAGTTATAGTAATTACACCTAAAGGGCCTGTTGAGGCAAATCAAATGACACGTAGATTGACGTTAACAATTATGGGAAGAGAATTTGGAGCTACTACTATAATATTAGAGACAAGCAGGATAGATCTGATCCTTGGTATGTGTAATACTCAAATTTGTATACAAAGGAATATAGTGGGTTTCCTCATTTTGTGTGTCTTATTTGCATCATAAAAAGAGCACCTATGTAATTGAGAGTGACTAAATAAAACAATTATGCTAAAATAAAGAAAAAGTGCATTTGTTGGAGTTTTATGTGTTGTGCATTAAATAAAACCATGAGGATAAAAATAATAAGGTATTAATTATTTGAAACTTGATTTAACCCTAAATTTGAAATTAGGGTTTTGAAAATAAGGAAAAGAGAAGAGATAGGAAAATATAAATAAAATGTATAAATAATTATCTTCAGTCTTAGTATTTTTAATGGCAAAAAAATAGAGTTTATAAATGAAGATCCACAAAAAAGTTTGAATTAAATCAAATTGGGTTTGAAAATAAAGAAAATGGAAAGAAAAATGAAAAAGAAAAAGATAAAAACCTTACCTGGGCCCTGAACCTGGAATTCGGCCCAACTTACCTTTCCCGCCGTGCGGCCCATCTCCGCTTACAGGCGCGCGCAGCCAACTTACAGGCGGGGCCGCTCTGTCAGCCGGTACACAGCGCTCCCCACACTCATGTCACTGCACCGTGGCCCCCACCCGTCGGCTTCTTATCCAGCGCGCCCGCGATCGCGTTACACTGCCCTGCGGGACCCGCTTGCCAGCTGCTCCCCGCTCCGCGCGATTGTCGCCATGGCCGTGCGGACCGATTCCTTCGCCGGCAACGACGGACTCCGTTCAACCACCTCGTCCTGGGTATAAAACCCAACTCCTCGAGACCCTTTGACCGTGCCCCGCCGTCCAATCCACTATTGCCATCTCGTCGCCGAGAATTCCTCTCCGCCGTGAGTACCAAGCTAGCCGCCGTGACCCAATCGCGTAATCGTCGACGTCGGGTCCCCGGTGATCGGCCTTGGAGCGTCTCCAAGTCTATTGGAAGGGTGTCGCGTCGTTCGCGGGCGGAGACGGCCACTGGGTGTGGCGCAATTCTTCGTCGGACTTCGAATCTCCGCCGCGGATCCGCCTTCGCCGTCGCCGGACACTCTTCGCGCCGAGACTGTCGGTAAGAACTACTTCAGTGTGTTCGCCATCCCCTAAGCATCGTGTAGCAGCCTTTGATTGAGCTCTAGGGCACTGGAACGATGGAATGGGATTTCTCCGGCGATGGTTCGCCGTGTGTCTTGGGCGGCGCCGCCGTCCCGAGCTGGAGATTGGGGGGAACGCAGTGACCGTTAGATCCCTAATGTGCGGCTCGGATTAGATAGAAGATACCCTTTCGCGTTGAGTGATTCGGACCGTTGATCTAGATCGGACGGGTAGAAACGAATCTAGGATAATAAAATCCTACCCGTCGTGATTGCATCCAACGGCTCTCTGCGCGTACCGCTTCGCGACCGCGCAGATCTAATTCCTACCGCCCGTGTGTGATCCGACAGCCTATAACACCCCGTACCCCTTCGCGGGGTGGTTTTCTAAAAGAGCCCCTGTCTTTTTGTGGAATCAACCCGCGGTCCTTAGGCGACTGTTCTCTGTGTCTGGGACAACTTACACCGAGCCCCCTGCGTTTTCCATTAATTGAGGCCCAGTCCAGAACAGTGTAAAACCAGAGAAAATAATTTATAAATAGATTTTTAATATGAAAATAATTACTAAAACTTTATAAATTCATAGAAAATTCATACTAACTCCAAATTAATCCATTCCAGTTCCCAAAATTTTGTAATTTAGTTCTCTATCACCAAGAGCCTCTGTTTTGTCATGAAAACAATTAGAAATTTAATCTCTCACTTAATCCATTTTAAACACATAAAACCTTTGAAAATTCATAACTTAAAATCTACAACTCCAAAATTAATAATTCTTTTTCCTGTGATCTTATTTTAATATGTAGATTATTAATATGTATTTTGCATATATGTTTGGTGTAATGTTAATTTTGCCTATACACTGTTTGTTTGTATTGCTACGACTAGCAGTGAGGACACGTGTCATCTGAAGATCATCCTGGTACCTGGATTCTCAAGGCCCAGGCAAGTTGTGCCCTTGATCACTTCTTTCTACCCACTCATGTTCTAATTAATCATAATGATCTGCATAGGTTAATTTTGATGGGACCCAATAGGTTACCCTAGTTTGTCTATCTTTATACCTTGTTTACCACTGAACTTTCTGGGTAGTACTTGCTAGTGCTATATGTGGTTTTGGGTATGGAGATACATTATTCATGATTACACTTTTTGTTATCAGTTGTTATTTACTGTTCATGTTAAGATCATTATGTTAATTGGAACATGGAGAACCACCCGGGAAAACAGTGCTACCACAAGGGAGGAATGGGACCCCTTGGCTGATTAATTAGGAAAGCTAGTGGAAGACTACCTTACCCGAAAGGGGCAAGGGCAGTAAGGGAGTGGTCAGTGTAGGGAGGCCCTCGGGAGGATTTTGCTGCGATGGCGGTCCTGCAAGGGATTCCTGCATTGGAACTTCCTATAAACTGTAGCGGGTTTTCGGAAACTAGTGGAACTTTGTAAAGGCCTCGTAGTGGATCCCTAGCCATTCACCTCGGAAGTGTCTAAGGGCCTTGCAAACCCTGGCGACATGGGATACATGACTTGTGGGTAAAGATGCGCAACCTCTGCAGAGTGTAAAACTGGTATACTAGCCGTGCTCACGGTCATGAGCAGCTCGGACACTCACATGATTAATTTATGGAACTAAATTCAATTTGTCATATGCATTGCATCGCAGGTGATGTTGTTACTTTTGTTCTACTACTTAATTGGGTTGGTATTTACTTATACTTAGTAACTGCTAATAAAATTTTGACCAACTTTAAAAGCAATGCTCAGCTCTAACCATCTCCTTTGGTAAGCCTTACACTTCACATGAGCTCCCACCTTTGGCGAGTTCATGCACATTATTCCCCACAACTTGTTGAGCGATGAACGTATGTGAGCTCACTCTTGCTGTCTCACATACCCCACAGGTCAAGAACAGGTACCGCAGGATGAGGCGCTTGGAGGATGCCGTGATGTGTTCGTGAGAGGTCTAGGCCGTCATCTCCCAGTCAACTTTGGGTTGCTGGACCGTTGTCTCCTTATAATGTAATTATTTATTTTGTATAGCACTCCTGTTATATATAAAGTTGTGACATTCGATCCTGTGCCACTATTCATCATATGTGTGAGACTTGGTCCCAGCATACCTGGTGATTATGTTTACGCCCGGGTTTTGGACCCCTAAAATCCGGCTGTGACAGTATGTCATGGTTAAGAAAGGCAAAGGCCATTATAGCATGTGGTAGGGGTACTGTAGAACTCACCAGCCCTAAAGGAGAAAGATTTCAAGTTCAAATTACAGTAACCGCCTCTTCGAAACGTGCGATGTTCTTTATAGCTGAGGAGTTTGTTGGTGACAACATCCGTGTGGTTAGAGATTTTCTGGATGTCTTTCCAGAGGAGTTGCCAGGGATGCCACCAGATAGGGAAGTTGAGTTTGTAATTGATCTTCTACCTAGAACTACCCCTATTTCTAAACGGCCATACAAGATGTCTGTAGAAGAATTAAAAGAACTTAAGAAGCAGTTAACCGAGTTACAAGAGGCTGGGTACATTCGTCCGAGTTTCTCACCTTGGGGAGCGCCGGTCCTGTTTGTACAGAAGAAGGATGGATCACAAAGGATGTGTGTGGATTATAGATCCCTTAATGATGTCACTGTGAAGAACAAGTATCCGTTACCCCGCATTGAGGATTTATTTGATCAGATGAGAGGTGCAAGGATATTCTCGAAGATTGATCTCCGATCGGGTTACCATCAGATGAGGATTAGACCATCAGATATTCCTAAGATAGCATTCTCGACCCAATATGGATTATATGAGTTCAATGTTATGTCGTTTGGATGTAGGAAACGGGTGACGCCTAAGAGGGGGGGTGAATTAGGACTTCTTAAAACTTTTACTAAACTAGGCCACAATTAAATCCCTAGAGCAAAACCTATGCAAATAATCAAAACTAGAATGTGCAAACTAGGTTTTGTCTAAGTGTTGCTATCTCTACCGCAAAAGGCTAAGTTTCAATCTATACTAAATAAGTATGACTACAAGATTGAAACTTAAATGCTTAATATAAATGCGGAATGTAAAGAGCTAAGTAGAGAAGCAAACTCTCGTGGATGACGCCGGTATTTTTACCGAGGTATCCGGAACCACGCAAGGTCCCGACTAATCCTCGTTGGTGCCCCTACGCAAAGGGAAGCCCACGCGAGGGCCAAGCACCACGGTCGAGTAACTCCGTAGAGAGCCGCGGGCCTTCTCCACGCGCAAGTGGTGCTCCGCTTCCGGCTCCTCTCGGACGCTCCCCGCCGTCTCCACTATCGAGCTTCCGGCCGAAACGCCGCGGGCCTCGTTCCCTCCGGTACACGGTGGCGGCCGTGACACAAACGCGGTTGTCACGGTCTCGCAAGACTCTCGCCCCACTCGGTACAATTACAATGGCTCGCGCAAGAGCCGAGGGGTTGTGTGGTTTTACAAAACTCACTCAACTAACTAGGATTCACCTAGAGCAAGCGCTAAAGCGGTCTAACTAACCTAAGCACTTCGCAAAGCACCTACGCTAATCACCGAGTGATTCTATTAAGCACTTGGGTGTTTGAGCTCTTGGAAATGTGCACTATGTGCCTTGGTATGTTGCTTGGGCTCCCACACTTGAGAATGGCTGGTTGGGGTGGTATTTATAGCCTCCACACCCTCAACTAGCCGTTGGACAGAAAGCAGCAGCTTTCTGTCGACGGGTGCACCGGACAGTCCGGTGCACACTGGACACTGAACAGTAGATGTCTGGTGCACGTTGCGTCAGCCGACCGTTGGCGCCTGTAGCAGTCGACCGTTGGATCCGACCGTTGGATTCGACCGTTGCCGTCTGCCCGTTGGCACACCAGACAGTCCGGTGCACACCGGACAGTCCGGTGCTACAGCCAGAGAGCGCCTGTCTGCGGCCTCTTTGCGCAGACTGTCCGGTATCTCACCGGACAGTCCGGTGCACACCGGACGCCGATGTCCGGTGCTCCACCAGGCGCTGGCTGACAGCCCATATCTTGGATTTCTTCGCTGATTTCTTCGGGCTTCTTTGTTCTTGAGTATTGGACTCCTATGCATCTTTTTATGTCTTCTTTTGAGGTGTTGCATCCTCATTGCCTTGGTCCAATTCTCTTCGCATCCTGTGAACTACAAACACAAACACTAGAAAACTTATTAGTTCACGGATTGTGTTGTTCATCAAACACCAAAACTCAATTAGCCAAAAGGCCCGGGGTCCATTTTCCTTACAATCTCCCCCTTTTTGGTGATTGATGACAACACAACCAAAGCAAGCAAATAATACAAGTATTTGAATGAAAATATGCAATCTACTTGCTAAGATGCATGGATGTCCCCACAATGTGATATTATGGACTTAAGCCTCCCCCTAACTCCATAATTCACTTACTTCCTATTTTTGGACCAAATAACCAAAACCACTTGAAAAGCCACTTGTAGGTACAAAATTTTAAATTTGTGGTGTTTGGTGTTTGATATAGTTTTCATTGCTTTGGTCCCTAAACTTCTCCCCCTTTGGCATCAACCACCGAAAAGGAAGACATTAAAAGCATGTAGGAAGTAAATAAAAGCTTGCCCTCATCAAGAATTGTATCAAAAGATATCACTAGAAGGATATTAAATTAAGCCATGAATGATACCACATGAAGGAATCCTTAGAAGATTACTCCCCCTAAATGAGTATTCTCCTTTAGAAAGAGTTTTTCTCCCCCTTTAGAGATGAAGAAATACTCCCCCTGACAGAGATCCTCTACTTAGGAAAAAGCATGTGAAAATTAGAGGTGCAAGACATGATTTGAAAAGACTAACTTCCCTTATGCATAGGTAACAGAATATGAGTTAACTACTTATGCATTTTTGCAACATGGAAGCATATGATATGAAATATAGTCTAATCAAATATTGGAGAAGACATGTAAATGATATTGAAAGTAGTCTCAAAAGATACCAATTGAAAGTCAATGGTGAGCTTGAGAGACATGAGAGTTCTTGGAGATTTTGCAGTGGAAGATTGTTGTCTTTCTCCGGGGACTTCATTTTCCTTACAATGAGACTATCACATGAAATAGACTTGAAAAGGTGTTAGTCTCAAAGTGTTAGATTATAGAGTAACCTCCCCCTAAAGGTGTGCATACAAGTTTTGAATACTTGTAGGAGACATGCACTTTGACTTGATATCAAGAGGGGCAAATTATCCATAATCCAAACTTTGGCACATATAAGTTAAATGATACACTTTGTAGAAATCAAAATTTTCAATTTATGCATCATTTGCTATGGAGTGATATAGAAGCTATGTGCCGTGCTTAAATAACCATTTTAAACCATGTAGGTTTGCTTAAGTATATGAATTGAAAGCAAGCAATCCTACCATGTGATTTACCTAGTATGCATTATTTTAAACAAAAGTACATAACAAATGTAATACTAGGCAAGAAAGGTAAACTAGATAAAAGATAAATAGATACGCATATCTAAAAACGAGAAATACAATAAAACTAGTTACCTTAGTCATGGGTGGGAAATTTGGGTCCAAAGTTTTTACTAACCCACTTGGCAATAAACTTGATTCAATATGATGTACCCCATGATATACATCCCAATCTTGCCAAGTCTCCAAATTTCCCGACCACCTTCGGTCCACTCACTTCCCTTTCGGGATCCAAACCTTCTTGGTGCTTTTCATGGTTGAGATTATCTCCTTTGGCACCCAGATGCGTTTGGCCCCTTTTCCTTTGTTGGCTTGCTTGTTGGCCTTGATTGCTATCACCTTTCCGTTCCTTTTCTTCTTGATCAAATATGGTGTAGCATCCTTTTTGTTCACCTTTTTGATGTAGGTGTTGGAGATTTTGCTTGATGGCTTTTGCTTGAGCTTTTGCCTTTGTTTATCCCCGGTCATCGCCTTGCATTGGAAAGACTTGTGGCCTTCCTTGTGACATAGCCTACAAATCACAGTTTCTCCCTCTACAGGCTTGTTCACTCCCGCAGTGGTGTTATCCTGTGGAGGTCGGATTTGTTTGGCTTTGCCTTTCTTGTCATATAAAGCCTTGCCAAGGCGAGCCACTTCTTGCTTTAATTGTTCATTTTCCTTTGCAACCTCATCCGAACATGTCTCTACAACAATATTCTCAACAACGACTTGGTTGCAGGGGTTAGAGTCATCGATTAAATCAAAGTAGGAAGTAGAAGCATCTTTCTTAATTATTTCAGTTATTTCAACTAAAGATGCTGCTGGGGTGCTACCAATGTTTTCTAGCTTAGTAGTTAGCTCATTGTTGTGTATGCTAAGAATTTCCATTTTCCCTAGCAAATTTTCAATAGCTTCTTGGGAGCTAGCTAACTTAGCCTTAAGTTTTTCATTCTTTTTAATAAGGCTATCATCGGTAGCAGTGGATGGAGCACTAGATTCTAATAGCTCAATTTTAGTTGATAGCTCACTATTTAAGTTTGCAAAAGTTTCAAATTTTTCTAGCAAACCTTTGTAATCATTTTGAGAGCTAACCAACTTATTTTTCAAAGTTTTAAGTTGAGCTTTTTGCTTAGTGCAAACATCCTGGAAAAATTTTACGGCTTCCGCAAGCTCTTCTAGAGAGGCCTTTCCCTCGCCTTCATCATCACTACTACTTTCATCACTAGAGGATGGAATGCTTTTGTTACCTCTTGCCATAAGGCATTTGTGTGATGACCGTGATGATCGTGACGAGGACCGGTGGCTGCGCGTCCTTGGAGGTTCATCTTCACTTGAAGAATCATCCCAAGTTCTAACACTTGTGAGCGCCTTGCCTTTGCTCCTCTCCTTTTTGGGTTTGGCCATATTTGGACAGTTGTCCCTGAAGTGGCCCTTTTCCCCACATGCGAAGCATCCTCTCTTCCTTTGCTTTTTCCTGTCAATGTTAAAGAGAAGATCCTCGACCTGCAGGGGCACACCCATTAGATTAATCTTGCGGATCATCCCCATTACCTTTCCGACGCGTCGGATTGTTTCTTCGTCCTCGGAGGATGATGTGCATGGTTGATTATCTTCATTATCATCACTTTCTTCTTCTTCCTCTTCTTCACTTGAGGAACTTGGAGTAGGAGCCTTCTTTTTGCCCTTCCTTTCATCACATGCAAAAGCATATGGTTTTGAGGAAGTTGGCTCCTCTCCCCGACTCATTTTTCGCGACATCTCAAAGGCTGCGATTTTCCCAATCACAATGGTCGGGGTCATGTTGCTCAAATCCTCCATGTTGTGAAGGATGGTGATGATGCTCCCATATCTTTGTTGTGGTAGCAGGGAGATAATCTTCCTCACAATGTCCGCATCACCTAGCTTATTAATGCCAATAGAATTGAGCTCATTGATAATTAGATTCAAACGAGAATACATGTCTCTAACAAGCTCATCATCTTTCATGGCAAAAGAATTATACTCATTTAAGACTAGGCAATGTTTTTGCTCACGGACATTGGATGTGCCGTCATGGAGCTCATGCAATTTTAGCCAAATCTCATTAGCAGTTTTCAAGGTAAATACTTGATTAAAAATATCCATGCTAAGAGATTCATACAAGCAATTTTTGGCTCTAGCATTTAAATGAATTTCTTTTTCCTCACTCGTGGTGGGTTTCTCGGGATTCTTGAGGGGTTTCTGTCGACGGGTGCACCGGACAGTCCGGTGCACACCGGACACTGAACAGTAGATGTCCGGTGCACGTTGCGTCAGCCGACCGTTGGCGCCTGTAGCAGTCGACCGTTGGATCCGACCGTTGGATTCGACCGTTGCCGTCTGCCCGTTGGCACACCGGACAGTCCGGTGCACACCGGACAGTCCGGTGCTACAGCCAGAGAGCGCCTGTCTGCGGCCTCTTTGCGCAGACTGTCCGGTATCTCACCGGACAGTCCGGTGCACACCGGACGCCGATGTCCGGTGCTCCACCAGGCGCTTGCTGACAGCCCATATCTTGGATTTCTTCGCTGATTTCTTCGGGCTTCTTTGTTCTTGAGTATTGGACTCCTATGCATCTTTTTATGTCTTCTTTTGAGGTGTTGCATCCTCATTGCCTTGGTCCAATTCTCTTCGCATCCTGTGAACTACAAACACAAACACTAGAAAACTTATTAGTTCACGGATTGTGTTGTTCATCAAACACCAAAACTCAATTAGCCAAAAGGCCCGGGGTCCATTTTCCTTACATTGGATTAACCAATGCACCAGCTTATTTTATGAATTTGATGAATAAGGTGTTTATGGAGTATTTGGATAGATTCGTCATGGTGTTCATCGACGATATTCTTATCTATTCTAAGAGTGAAAGTGATCATGAAGAACATCTGAGATTGGTGCTACAGAAGCTATGAGATAATCAACTCTATGCCAAGTGTAGCAAGTGTGAGTTTTGGATTGGTGAGGTTCCATTCCTTGGACATATCATTTCTAATGGAGGAATATCAGTGGATCCTGCTAAGGTCAAGGAGATTATGGAGTGGAGCATACCCACTACAGTTACGGAGATTCGGAGTTTCTTGGGACTTGCCGGATACTATCGGAGATTTATTGAAGGATTTTCTAAGATTGCTAAACCTATGACCTCGCTTCTAGAGAAGGGAAGAGAGTTCAAGTGGGACGAGAAGTGCCAAGATAGCTTTGATCAGTTGAAGAAGAGATTGATGTCGCCACCAGTGTTGGTTATGCCAGATCTACAGAAGGGATTTGATATTTATTGTGATGCATGTGGCCAAGGCTTGGGATGTGTGCTCATGCAAGAGGGACATGTGATTGCCTACGCATCTCGTCAGTTGCGGAAACATGAATTGAACTACCCCACTCATGACTTAGAACTGGCAGCCGTTGTGCATGCGCTTAAGATATGGAGACATTATATTATGGGAACCAAGTGCCAAGTATACACGGATCATAAGAGTTTGAAGTATATATTCACTCGGAAGGATTTCAACCTTAGGCAATGTCGTTGGTTGGAGCTTATTAAGGATTATGATTTGGAGATTCACTGTCACTCGGGTAAGGCAAATTTGGTTGCAGATGCCTTGAGTCGAAAGGAGCATGCTCATTCAGCTATTATTGCCCAGCTACCCGATGAGATTGTTGAGGATTTTAGGAGACTTAACCTGGGGATAGTTGCTCACGCTGAAGGAGTTACTATTGATGTGGAACCTACTTTGGAGCAAGAAATCCGCAAAGGACAAATTGGTGATGCTAAAATACAAGAGATTAAGGATCTGATTACTGAAGGTCGAGGTCCAGAATTCACGAAGGATGAGCAAGGCACCATATGGTTCAAGGATAGGATATGTGTTCCTGATATTGAAAGCCTTCGTGAGACTATTTTAAAGGAGGCCCATGACTCGGATTATTCTATTCACCCGGGTAGCACCAAGATGTATCAGGATTTGAAGCAGAAATACTGGTGGTATGGATTGAAGAGAGATGTGGCTGCACATGTGGCTATGTGCGATGTGTGTCAAAGAGTTAAGGCTGAACACCAGAGGCTAGCTGGATTACTGCATCCATGAAGATACTCGAGTGGAAGTGGGAAGAGATTGGTATGGATTTCATTACTGGATTGCCTCGCACCTAGAAAGGATATGATGCTATATGGGTGATTGTGGATAGATTGACTAAAGTGGCTCATTTCATTCCGGTCAAGACTACTTATAAAGGTTCTTAGCTAGCAGAGTTATATATGGCTCGGATTGTGTGTTTACATGGGGTACCAAAGAAGATCGTGTCTGATCGAGGTTCATAGTTTACCTCAAGATTTTGGAGAAGCTTTCATGAGAATATGAACACAATGTTGAACTTTAGTATGGCTTATCACCCTCAGACTGATGGATAGACTGAAAGGACTAATCAAGTACTGGAAGATATGTTGAGAGCTTGTGCCCGTCAGCATGGAGGAAGTTGGGATAAAAGTCTACCATATGCTGAGTTTTCATATAATAATAGTTACCAGGCTAGTCTGAAGATGTCACCATTTGAAGCTTTATATGGGAGGAAGTGCAGGACTCATCTATATTGGGATTAGACTGGAGAAAGACAGTTCTTTGGGCCTAAACTGATTCAAGAGGCAGAAGAACAAGTCTGTATAATTTGGGAGAATTTGAGGGTAGCTCAAACCAGGCAAAAGAGCTATGCTGATAATAGAAGGAGACCACTGGAATTTGAGGAAGGAGATTATGTGTACCTCAAGGTGCCACCACTTCATGGAATGAGGAGATTCAAAGTCAAGGGCAAATTGTCCCCTCGCTTTATTGGACCATTCATGATCTTTAGGCGAGTTGGGGAGATGGCATACCAACTCGAGCTACCTACTAGTCTATCTGATGTGCATAATGTATTTCATGTGTCTCAACTTAAGAAGTGTCTTCGTGTCCCTGAGGAACAGTTACCAATGGAAGAGCTCAGTGTTCAGGGTGATTTGACTTACACGGAGTATCTGATCAAGATCCTTGACACTTTGACTAGAGTTACAAGGAATAAGGTCATAAAGATGTGCAAAGTGCAATGGAGTCACCACGGAGAAGATGAAGCAATATGGGAAAGAGAAGAAGAGCTTCGCATAGATTTTCCCCATCTTTTCCCTAGTCCTTCCTAAAAGGACGAGATTCTTGTTAAGGGGGTAGGATTTGTAATACCCAATTTCTCCTTATCTATATGTAAGTTTGACCTTTATGTACCATCACATGTGAACACTATACTTAAAAAACAAACAAATAATTTGTCACACCCGGCTTTAAGGGACAAAGCCAGGTGCATCTCATACATGCGCCAAGAAGACAACATATATAATAACAGAGTGCATAGAGAAAAATGTTACAATAATCAGAGTATTTATTACATAGCGGAAGACTTACAAAATAAAAGATAAATATAAAATAAACTAAGGATCGTCCTTGGCACATAAGTCAACTGGGAGACGACGACCTAGACTTCTCACGAACACAACGCACAACCACCAAGCGCCTCCTCCAGTGGTACCTGTTCTTGACCTGGGGGGTGTGAGACAGCAAGGGTGAGCTCACACATGTTCATCGCTCAACAAGTTGTGGGGAATAATGTGGGCATGAACTCACAAAGGTGGGAGTTCATGTGATGTGTAAGGCTAATCAATGACAGGGGTTAAAGCTGAGCATTGCTTTTAAGTAGTTGGTCAAAATTTTATTAGCAGTTACTAAGTGTAAGTAAATACCAAACCATAATAAAATAATAGAGAACAAAATTAATAATAAACCCATGCAAATGCAAATGACAAATTGAGTTTAGGTTCCATAATTTAATCATCGGAGAGTCCTGAGCCGCTCATGACCGTGAGCTCGGCTAGTATACCAGTTTTACACTCTGCAGAGGTTGTACCCTTTACCCACAAGTCGTGTTTCCCATCTCGCCAGGGTTAGCTAGGCCCTTAGACACTACCAAGGTGAATGGCTAGGGATCCACTACGAGGCCTTTACAAAGTTCCACTAGCTTCCAAAAACCTGCTACAGTTTATGGGAAGAGCACTTGCAAGAATTCCCCGTCTGACCGCCATCGCAGCAAAATCAACCCGAGAACCTCCTTGCATGCAACTCCCCTACTGCCCTTGCCCCTTTCGGGTAAGGTAGTCTTCCACTAGCTTTCCTAATTAGTCAGCCAAGGGGTCCCATTCCTCCCTTATGGTGGCACGTGTTTCTCAAGTTAAGCTCCATGTTCCAATTAACAATAACATAATGATCTTGACATGAACATAAATAAAATAACAAAATAACTGGAACATGGATATAATAAATGATTATCCCAAAACCATATAAAGCAATAGCAAAAACTACCCATGTGATTCAGGGGCAAACAAGGTAATGAGATAAACAATCTAGGGTGACCTATTGGGTCGCATCAAAATTAAACCTATGCATGGTAAATAATTATAAAGAACATTATTGGGTAACAAAAGTGAATCAAGGGCACAACTTGCCTGGCACTTGAGATTCCAGGTACCAACTTGCTTTTCAGATGACACGTGTCCTCGCGCTAGTCATAGCAATACAAACAAACATGGTATAGGTAAAATTAACATCACACCAAACATAAGAACATACTGCAAAATAATGATCTACGCGTTGCTACGAGATCGCGGGTTCAAAAACTACTAAGATCGGAGTTACGATTAAGGAGCTATGATTTTATAAAAGATTTGTGTGATTAAAATATTAAACTATTATTATAAATTGGTTAATGGAAATCATATGAGAGATTATTCTATAAATAAATACCTCAACTTAATCTATGTTATAACTTGACCATAGATTAAATAAAGATCTAATTATAAAATAATGAGACATGGTATAATCAATGTTTTTACTGTGTAGTAAATACTTATACGAAACTAACGCAACTTAAACGGATCAAATCGGAGTTATAGATTTTGAGTTATGAATTTCCGAGGATTCTATGTGCTTTGCACAAGATTAAATAAAATATAAATTTTAATATGACTTTCACGTTAAAACAGTGGTACTAAATAATACAAAATAATATTATAGGATTATAGAAACTAGAATGAAATAATTTGGACATCATGTGAATTTCCTATGAATTAAACAAGTTTTAGGAATTGTTTTTACATTAAAAATTCAATTTCTAATTCAATTTCTCTGTTTTTCTTATTTACTGGACTGCGCCCCAAAATCTGAGAAGCGCAGGGGCTAACACGCAATTATTCCTAAGACACAGGCGTTGTTGCACGGATGGCGGGTTTATTTTACTGAAACCCGAGGGCTCTTTAGCAAAACGCTCGGCTGAAGAGGTATCTAGGGTTTTCGGCCGTCCGATCTGGGATGATCGGCCCAGATTAGAAACACGCGCGTTACACTCCCTCGATTCCCCCTGACCGCCGGATCCAACATCAACGGTCCAAATGATCCCAGAGTAACACATGCTCGGATCTAATCAAGACAGTCGGATCGCGATCCAACGGTTCAAATCTAATCAACCCCAATCGTTTTCTAGCTCTAATCGCAGACGTACGATGGTCATCCGACGGCCCCCAGTCTGTAACACCCCAGGCTTTAAAGGGCAAAGCCAGGTGCATCTCATACATACGCCAAAGAAGACAACATATATAATCACAGAGTGTATAGAGATAAATGTCACAATAATCAGAGTACTTATTACATAGCGGAAGACTTACAAAATAAAAGATAAATATAACAGGATCTAAAATCCATCCTTGGTGCCAGAAAGTCAACTGGGAGACGCCACCTAGATCGAATCGAACTCCTCGATATGCGGCTCCACTTGAACCACCTGATCTTCTCCTGTGGGGGGTGTGAGACAGCAAGGATGAGCTCACACATGTTCATCACTCAACAAGTTGTGGGGAATAATGTGACATAAACTCACCAAAGGTGGGAATTCATGTAATGTGTAAGGCTGATCAACAGTAGGGGTTAAAGCTGAGCATTGCTTTTAATAAGTTGGTCAAATTTTATTAGCAATTACTAAATGTAAGTAAATACCAAACCATAATAAATAATAGAACAAAATTAATAAATAATCCCATGCAGATGCAAATGACAAATTGAGTTTAGGTTCCATAATTTAATCATGTGAGGGTCCGAGCCGCTCATGACCGTGAGCACGGCTAGTATACTAGTTTTACACTCTGCAGAGGTTGCGCATCTTTACCCACAAGCCATGTTACCCATCTGCCAAGGGGTCATGAATCTCATACACCTCTACCAAGGAAGCGAGGCAGGGTAACACTACGAGGCCTTTACAAAGTTCCACTAGCTTCAGAAAACCCGCTACAGTTTATAGGAAGCTCCAGTGCAGGAATCCCTCGCCTGACCGCCATCGCAGCAAAATCAATCCAAGGACCTTCCTACACTGACCACTCCCCTACTGCCCTTGCCCCTTTCGGGTAAGGTAGTCATCCACTAGCTTTCCTAGTTAATCAGCCAAGGGCGTCCCATTAAACCCTTGTGGTAGCACTGTTTTCCCGGGTGGTCGCTCTATGTTCCAATTAACATAATGATCTTATCATGAACATAAATAACATAATAGAATAATTGGAACATGGATGTAATGAAATATTAACCCAAAAACCGTGTAAAGCAATAGCATAGCTACCCAAGTGATTTAGGGGTAAACAAGGTAAAAAGGATAAACAGACTAGGGTGACCTATTGGGTCCCATCAAAATTAAACCTATGCATTGATAAGTGATAATAAAGAACATTATTGGGTAAATGAAAGTGATCAAGGGCACAACTTGCCTGGCACTTGAGATTCCAGTTACCAGGGTGATCCTCAGGTGACTCGTGACCTCACTGCTAGTCGTAGCAATACAAACAAACATGGTATAGATAAAATTAACATCACACCAAACATAAGAACAAACTGAATAATAATGATCTACGCGAAGCTACGAGATCGTGGGATCGAGAACTACTAAGATCGGAGTTACGATTAAGGAGTTATGATTTTATAGAAGATCTGTGTGATTAAAATATTAAACTATATTATAAATTGGTTACTATAAATCATATGAGAGGTTATTATATAACTCATTATCTCCACTTTATTCTAAGTTATAAATTTACCATAAATTATATTTTGGTAGATAATGATGAGCACATTAACAAGACTAACCAACATAAATTAAATAAAGATCTAATCATAAAATAATGAGACACGGTATAATAAATATTGTTACTATATAGTAAATACTTGTACGAGACTAACGCAACTTGAACGGATCAAATCGGAGTTATAGATTTTAGGTTATGACTTTCTAAAGATTTTATATGTTTTGTACAAGATTTAATAGGATATAAATTTTATGGTGACATTCATGTGAAAACAGTAGTACTAGATGATAAAACATAATGTTACAAAATTATAGGAACTGGAATGGACTAAAAAGGAGTTAAAATGTATTTTCTAGGAATTACTTAAGTTCCTATAATTATTTTCACACAAAAATGTATTTTCTAAATGAATTCTTTGGATTTTCTGTTCCCTGGACTGAGCATTAAATTCTGTAAAAGACAGGGGCTGGCGCACAAGTATTCCCTAGACTCAGATTTACCCCGCGGTGGACTGCGGGTTTTATTTACTAAAACTATGGGGGTTCATATGCAAAAGATCTGGACGAAGGGGTATCTGTTGATATGGGCCGTTAGATCGCTTCTGGACGCGCCATATTAGGTGTAGCATCTAACTAACTGGCGAGCCGCAGGAGCCGTCGGATCAATACCCAACGCACCCGATTAAATGAATAACTCACTGAAGCGGTACGCAACCCTAACCACAGGATTACCGATCAACGGCCTGGATTTTAAACCCCGAGATCCACACCCAACCGTTCGATCAGGGATCTACGCACCTGACTTGGTTATCCCGACGCGGTCCCATTATTCAATCTAGGCCGGACAGCGCGAGATCAACGACCCACGGTGAATCTCTCCTCAATCTAATCCTAGCCACTCATCAACCTTCCTACGGCACCAGTCACTTTCCCGGTTTCCCCCCATCACCAGCTGCCGCGCACGGTGGCGGCGCCCCACCGGCGGAGTGGCCACGCCGGAGAACCCAATATCGGAGCGTCTGAGCCCTGTTACCCACCCCACCAAGCTCTATACGCGGCTAGAATGAAGGCAAATAACACAATAATGTTCACACCGTACCAGTCGCAGTCGGACTCCCTGGTGTCGGCGGCGGGCAGATCCGTGGTAGAGTGGAACGACGACGAGCAATTGATGGCCTCCGAGCCCATGATCTCCCCTGGCGAAGCCGTCAGCACTAATAGCGGAGTCAAGCAGAGCTTTCTGGTCTAGCGCCACAGGTACACCCGCACCGGGGTCCCGATTCCACAACGACTTCGCTCCCTCCCTTTTCTCCTTACTCGGTGAGCTTCGGTCTGTTGATGGAAGGAGGCGAGAACGAGACCGGCGCCTAGGGGCAGCAGCGAGCTGTGAGGAGGGAGCCTTGGCGGGGGAAGGAGGCCGGAGATTTGGTAGGGATGGAGCGCGATGGCCTCGGGTGGAATCTAGGGATCTGCGACCCGGCTCTAAGTAATCGAAGGGAGGGCAAAGCTCGCGGTTAGTTGCACCGACCTCCGGGGATTTCACGGCGGATACGGCGACGGGTTCGCGGAGCACGCGCTGGTCCGCCCATGCCAAAAAGCTCGGCTTCAGTTGCGCGCGATTCCAGTTTTCACGGGGAAGAAAGCTCTGGTGCGCGGGGTCAACAGCCGGTAGCGGAGATAGTCCCGGCCCGCGGCGTTGCTGCCACGCCCACGGGTACCAGGAAGTCGGAGCACGATCTAAATCCTGAACGCAGGAGTCCAAACGAGATCCGCCTGCGAGGTCACCGTAAATGGCGGGCGCCGCTCGTTATCGCACATCTTGTTGTGATAACGCGGAGGATCTGATGGTGGAGCCCCACCCGCAGTCACCCAAGACGAACGCCACCATAGCCCTGGCGAGGATGGCCTACTTGTCAGTGAAGGCAGGACCATCATCGTTTGCGCGGCCGAGCAACAGAACCGCGGGACCCCACTGGTCGGCGTCCCCAACCAACCTGCGCTGGGGTTGTGTGGGTCGGCGGAGAGGCAGGTGGGCCGAAGATTCGGCCCAAGTAGACATAACTTTGCTTTTTTTCTTTCAATTCCTTATTTCGATTTCACATTTAAGTTAATGGTTTAAATTCAAATCTGAGTCACAAGTAAAGTACTAGCAAGAAATTACAATTATTTATATATATATATATATATATATATATATATATTAATGTATTTCCCATTTTTTGTTCATTCTCTCTCTTTCCCATTTCCACTTTCAAGTCCCAATTTACTAATCCAAACTTGTCTCACCCCTTTGAATACAAATACAAGAATGCCAGAACTTCATCATGGAGTGTATATTTCTGTATTTGGTTATTTTATGATTTGACTAGCTTAAATCCATTTAACTGAATTAATATCCAGAAACTAATTAATATCCAGAAAGGGTTAGAAAAAAAACCTAAAATACTATCTTAAATATATTTTTTTATTTTATTATTTTTTTTCATACAACTTTTTGGGCTTTACACAGTCCATCCCCCAGCTACACCAACCCCAGCAGCCGCGCGCGGCGGCGCACAGGCCTCCAACGGCGGTCTGCCCACCGGAGTTCGCGTATAGCACACCCAGGTGCCCCATAACCCAATCTAATCCCCATTACACGATGCATGTACTATTGCGAACACGGGTGTAGGGTACTCACCGGCATTCGTAACGCGGTGGTGACTGGCCACGGTGATGCAGGGTTCCGCGGCGAAGAAGAAGCGTCGGTGAGAAATTGGACAGCGGTCCGCCTACGATCCGCCGCGGCAGGTTTCAATCCCGAAGCGGCGTATACCGGCGATCCCCGCAGACCCATCCGTCACAGTCGAACGCAGATGCGCACGCGCAGAGGCTACGGCGGCGCTCCCGGTCAATTCAAAGCTCTAAGGCGCCGGTGTTGGTGAAGAACTCGAGCTGGGGGCTCCCGAGCTCGGCGACGGAAGGGGGCTAACAGTTTGAGCCGTGGAGGCGCGGAGGCGGACTAGAGGTCGAATACAGCGAGCTCGTCGGTGAGGGAGGAGAGAAGGAGCTGGTCTTCATATTCTACCGAGGAGGCATGCAACGCGGGGATCTCGCTAATCCGTTACGCCATCCTAAAGACCGCGCAAACCCGTGGTCCAATGCCAGTGGAAGAGGAGCTAGTTTGCATGCGCGCCGAGAGCTAGCAATGGATTTCCGGGTCATACAGCGGCGCGCGGCCATTGCGGAGATCGGGGTCACGCGGGCGAGATCCGCGAGGAAGAAACGCCCCTGACGAGCGGGTCCCACGCGCAAGAGACCCAACGCACCAGAGCACACGCATGGCGCTGGCTGAAGGATGGGGTCGGCCCGGCAGTGGAAGAGAAGGGGCAGCGCGGGCGTGGGTTAAGTGGGCTGAGAGGGAAAATTCGGCCCAAGAGGCATTTTGGGGTTTTCTTTTCTTTTCTTTTTTTTTTGTTTCTATTTACTTGTTTTCAAAATCTAATATTTGAATTCAAATTTGTCACAGAAATCAAGTGCATAAATAAAGTGCTAGCATGATGAATTATAATTATTTATATATATATATATATTGTAATGTATATTCTTTTCAAATTCCCATTTTCTATTTTCAAAATCTAATTTCCAAATTTAAACTTATCTCACAAATTTGAATACGAAGTGCAACAGTACAATAACTTCATCATGCTATGCATAATTCCATATTTATTTACTTGCTATTTTGACTACTTTAATTTATATAATTGAGTATGCACAGAGAAAAGAACACCAATAATCTTCGAGGGTTCCATAATCCCAAAACACTACATAATAATAATAATTATTATTATTTATCATTATTATTAATAATATTTTCCTGATACAAATTTTGGGCATTACAAATCCTACCCCCCTTAAAAATAATCTCGTCCTCGAGATTTAGGAGGAACGAGGGAAAAGATGTGGAAAATCTATGCGAAGCTCTTCTTCTCTTTCCCAAGTTGCTTCATCTTCGCCATGGTGACTCCATTGCACTTTGCGCATCTTTATTACCTTATTTCTTGTAACTCGAGTCAATGTATCAAGAATCTTGACAGGATACTCCGTGTAAGTCAAATCACCCTGAACGTTAAGCTCTTCCATTGGTAACTGCTCCTTAGGGACACGGAGACACTTCTTGAGCTGAGACACGTGGAACACATTATGCACATCCGATAGAGTAGCAGGTAACTCGAGTTGGTACGCCATCTCCCCAACTCGCCTAAAGATCAAGAATGGTCCAATATAGCGAGGTGATAATTTGCCTTGACTTTGAATCTCTTCATTCCACGAAGTGGTGAAACCTTGAGGTACACATGATTTCTTTCCTTAAATTCTAGTGGTCTTCTTCCATTATCAGCGTAGCTCTTTTGCCTGGTCTGAGCTACCCTCAAATTATCCTGAATTATACGGACTTGTTCTTCTGCCTCTTGAATAAGTTCAGGTCCAAAGAACTGTCGTCCTCCAGTCTGATCCCAATATAAAGGAGTACTGCACTTCCTTCCATATATAGCCTCGAACAGTGACATCTTCAGACTGGCCTATTATCTATTATATGAGAGCTCAGCATAAGGTTGACTCTTGTCCCAACTACTACCATGCTGAAGGGCACAAGCTCTCAACATATCTTTCAATACTTGATTAGTCCTTTCTGTCTGTCCACCAGTCTGAGGATGGTAGGCCAAACTAAAATTAAACTTCGTATCCATATTCTCATGAAAACTTTTCCAAAATTTGGAGGTAAACTGTGATCCTCTTATCCAAAACGATCTCCTTTGGTACTCCATGTAAACACACAATCCGAGTCATATATAACTCTACCAATTGAGATCCCTTATAAGTAGTCTTGACCGGAATGAAATGAGCCACTTTGGCCAATCTATCCACAATAACCCATATAGAATCATATCCTTTCGAGGTACGAGGCAATCCAGTAATGAAGTCCATACCAATCTCTTTCCACTACCAGTCGGGTATCTTTAATGGGTATAATAGTCCAGCTGGTCTTTGGTGTTCGGCCTTAACTTTTTGACACACATCGCTCATAGCCACATGTGTAGCCACATTTCTCTTCAATGCATACCACCAATACTTCCGCTTCAAATCCTGATACATCTTGGTACTCCCAGGATGAATGGAATAATCTGAGTCATGGGCTTCCTTCAGTATAGTCTCGCGAAGGCTATCAATCTCAGGAACACATATCCGATCCTTGAACCATATGGTGCCTTGCTCATCTTCTGTGAACTCTGGACCTTGACCTTCAGTAATCAGATCCCTAATCTTTTGTATCTTAGCATCACCAATCTGTCCATTGCAAATTTCTTGCTCCAAGGTAGGTTCCACATCGATAGTAACTCCTTCAGTGTGAGCAACTATTCCCAGGTTAAGTCTCCTGAAATCCTCAACAGTCTCGTCGGGTAGCTGGGCAACAATAGCTAAATGAACATGCTCCTTTCGACTCAAGGCATCTACAACCAAATTTGCCTTGCCCGGGTGATAGTGAATCTCCAAATCGTAATCCTTAATAAGCTCCAACCAACGGCGTTGCCTAAGGTTGAGATCCTTCTGAGTGAATATATACTTCAAACTCTTATGATCCGTATATACTTGGCACTTGGTCCCCATGATATAATGTCTCCAAATCTTAAGCGCATGCACAATGGCTGCCAATTCCAAGTCATGAGTGGGGTAGTTCAATTCATGTTTCCGCAACTATCGAGACGCGTAGTCGGTCACATGTCCTTCTTGCATGAGCACACATCTTAAGCCTTGGCCACATGCATCACAATAAATGTCAAATCCTTTCTGTAGATCTAGCATAACCAACACTAAGGTGAAATTAACCTCTTCTTTAATTGATCAAAGCTGTCTTGACACTTCTCATCCCACTTAAACTCTCTTCCCTTCTCCAGAAGCGAGGTCATAGGCTTGGCAATCTTAGAGAATCCTTCAATAAATCTCCGATAATATCCTGCAAGTCCCAATAAACTCCGGATCTCAGTAACTGTAGTGGGTATGCTCCACACCACTATCTTCTTGACTTTAGCAGGGTCCACTGATATTCCTCCATGATATATCCAAGGAATGACACCTCGTCAATCCAGAACTCGCATTCACTATACTGGGCGTAGAGTTGATTATCTCGTAGCTTCTGTAGCACCAATCTCAGATGTTCCTCACGATCACTATCACTCTTGAAATAAATAATAATATCATTGATGAAGACCACGATGAATCTATCCAGACCATGAACACCTTATTCTTCAGATCCATAAAATAGGCTGGTGTATTAGTTAGTCCAAATGACATAACAGTGAACTCATATAAATCATATCGGGTCGAGAAATCTGTCTTGGGAATATCCGATGGCCTAATCTTCATTTGATGGTAACCCGATCGGAGATCAATCTTCGAGAATTCCCTTGCACCTCTCATCTGAATAAATCCTCAATGTGGGGTAATGGATACTTGTGCTTCACAATGACATCATTAAGGGTCCTATAATCCATGCACACCCCTTGTGATCCTTCTTTCTTCTGTATAAATAGAACCGGCGCTCCACAAGGTGAAGAATCCGAATGAATGTACCTAGCCTCTTGTAACTCTGTTAACTGCTTCTTAAGTTCCTTTAGTTCATCTAAGGACATCCTTTATGGCCATTTAGAAATAGGATCAGTCCCAGGTAAGAGAGCAGTGACCAACTCAACTTCCCTATATGGTGGCATCCCTAATAACTCCTCTGGAAAGACATCCAAAAAATTCCTAACTGCACGGATGTTGTCACCCACCAACTTCTCATCTACTAAGAATGCCGCTAGTCTGATGGTGGTAGTTACTGCAACTTCAACTTCAAATCTTTGTCCTTTGGAACTATTGAGTTCTACGGTTCCCTTAGCACAGTGTATATACTGCCTTTGCCTTTCTTAACCATGACATACCAAGGATCAAATCTATACTGCTCTCTTCTAACAGTATAGCGGTAGCACATCTGGGTTAGGAATATAGGGTAAGAAAGGAAGAATTGTAGACAAGGCGAGTAATTACGAGAAATGTTACTGCGGGGATTTATTAGCTAAGTAGATTAGTGTGTTATCCACTAAAGCTAAAACATTACCTTATGGTGGTACATGCTAAGATGCCCGTCTATACTATTTCAATCAATCAAAGAAGCAAATCAAGCATTTATCATCAGAACAATCAACCAACAAAAAAAATTAATAGAGAAAATAGTTTTAGTTTTATCTTAGGTCTCCTATCTCTTAAAAAGTTCATAAATGTAGGATTCCAAGGTGTGAAATCCATCTTGTCTTAGAGTTGAAAAGATAAGAGTAATCAGAGTATGACAGCAGAAGGTGAGACAGGATCAAGATAAGGTAAGTATAGAATGAATCAGAGTAAGGTAAGTAGGTAAGGGTTGTCCATTTCTATCTAGGTTTCGTCCTACAGTCAATATTTCCTCTGATA